>CM037914.1:3435000-4682500 GCA_021346845.1 Apeltes quadracus | reverse complement strand
TTGTGTATGTGTGTGTATGTGGTTATATATATGTGTTTAATTTTGTGTATGTGTGTGTATGTGGTTATGTATATGTGTTTAATTTTGTGTATGTGTGTGTATGTGGTTATATATATATATGTGTTTAATTTTGTGTATGTGTGTGTATGTGGTTATGTATATGTGTTTAATTTTGTGTATGTGTGTGTATGTGGTTATGTATATGTGTTTAATTTTGTGTATGTGTGTGTATGTGGTTATATATATATGTGTTTAATTTTGTTTATGTGTGTATAAAGTATAAAATATAAAGTAAAAAGTAAAAAGTAAAAAGTAAAAAGTAAAAAGTAAAAAATATAAAGTATAAAGAAAAAAGTAAAAAGTAAAAAGAAAAAAGTGATGCACGTTAGCGTTAGAATAGCTTGTACCACTTCTTTGGCTTCTTGGTGATCGGCCGTTGAAGCTCTTCCAGCTGAGACATTAAGAAGATATTGTCTTTCAGATGCTCCTCCTCCCTTTGCAGCGATTGTTCTGCGGTCTGAGTGAGGAAAGATTTAATCTGGTGCCATTCGAGACGTTCATCTTCAAACGTCTTCTGCAGAGCAGTTAGGTGCTTGTTTTCCTTCTCAAGTGCCTCAAGCTTGGTGCCCCAGGATGTTTCAAGCTGTAATCTGACTTGCTGAAAGCTGAAGCTTTGCTTTTCTAACAGATCTTCAGTTCTTTTCAGAGCTGTTGCAATCTTGTTCGTCTCTGCTCTCTGTTCCACCAGCTGGTCTTGGAATGCCTGTTTTTTTTCAAACATCTCTACAGCCTCCTTCTCCATTGTACAAAAAGCAGCGATGCTCCTCAGCTGGGCATGTTCAAGGTCCTGGCCGGTTTTTTGCAGCCTGGATTTGAAGGAAGTCTTCTCCTGCTCCCACTCAATGGTACGACTCTTTAGCTCCTGCTCAGCTTTCTCCACAGCGGCCAAGAGGTCGACACCAGCGACGTTCCTCACGTTTGCTTGTTTGAGTTCCAGGCGTGTTGTATTCAGCTGGTCTGTGAGGTGAGACCTCTCCTGCTGCCACTCAATAGTACAACTCTCTAGCTGCTGCTCGGTCTTCTTCAATGCAGTCAAGAGATCGTCTTTCTTCTTTTTTTCAGAGTTTAGGTCAACCTCAAAGGAGTTGCTGTTTTCCAACATGGCACACTGCAGGCGTGCTATCTCCTGCTTTGATTTGAAATGTTTACTCTCCAGCTGATCTTTAAATTGTTTCTTGAGAGTAGCTGTGAGGTTTTTGTTGATTTTGTCTTGCTCCTGCAACTTAAGAAGTTCCCCCTGTGAGGAATTTAGCTGTGTTATGAGGGAGGACATTTTCTGACGGTAGGTTACCAACAGTCTATTGTTAACTTTCATAGCTGCGACGTTCACGTTGGTCTCAACTTTCTGTTTTTCTAGCTGGCAGGTCAGGGAAGACCTCTCCTCCTGCCACTGAAGACGTGCATTCTTCTGGTCCTGCTCAGACTTGTCCAGAGCAGCAGTGAGCTTAAGGATAGCCTTCGTCTGTTCGTCCTGTTTAACTTGGCAGAAGCCCCTGTAGGGCTGCATTTCATCCTGGATGGTCGTCACCTGCTGAGTGGGGGGGTCCTTATCCTTGAGAAGGTCTTGTGATAATTTCAGGGCAGCTGCCATCTTGTCTGTTTCCGCTCTCTGTTTGCTCATCTGGTCCTCATGGATAGCCTGGAATTTTTCCTTCATCCGCTTTGCTGCCCCCTCCTGATTTCTGAGAGCTTCTGCCAACTTTGTCAATACCAACTCCATAGCCTCCACGTCATTTTGAAGGGCCTCTTTGTCTACCTTCATCCGCTCAGCTTGGAGTTGGTCTTGTGCTGCTTTCAGGGCCACAGCCATCTTGTTTGTTTCTGTTTTGCAATTGGCCATCTGGATGTTATGGAAGTCCTGGAATGTCTTTGCTGCCCCCTCCTGTTTTCTGAGAGCTTCTGCCAACTTTGTCAATACCATGTGGTGTTTCTTTGTTTGAGCCCTCTCAATTTTCAGTTCACTTTCCAATTCCAACTCCCGGTTAGTTTTCCCCTCTGAGATCAATTTCAAATGAGCACGGACCTTCAACTCCATAGCCTCCACGTCATTTTGAAGGGCCTCTTTGTCTACCTTCATCCGCTCAGCTTGGAGTTGGTCTTGTGCTGCTTTCAGGGCCACAGCCATCTTGTTTGTTTCTGTTTTGCAATTGGCCATCTGGATGTTATGGAAGTCCTGGAATGTCTTTGCTGCCCCCTCCTGTTTTCTGAGAGCTTCTGCCAACTTTGTCAATACCATGTGGTGTTTCTTTGTTTGAGCCCTCTCAATTTTCAGTTCACTTTCCAATTCCAACTCCCGGTTAGTTTTCCCCTCTGAGATCAATTTCAAATGAGCACGGACCTTCAACTCCATAGCCTCCACGTCATTTTGAAGGGCCTCTTTGTCTACCTTCATCCGCTCAGCTTGGAGTTGGTCTTGTGCTGCTTTCAGGGCCACAGCCAACTTGTTTGTCTCTGTTTTGCAATTGGTCATCTGGATGTTATGGAAGTCCTGGAATGTCTTTGCTGCTCCCTCCTGTTTCCTGAGAGCTTCTGCCAACTTTGTCAATTCAATGTGTTGTTTCGTTGTTTGGGCCCTCTCGATTTCCAGTTCACTTTCCAATTCCAGGTTAGTTTTAGCCGCTGCAATCAATTTCATTTCAGCACAGGTCTTCAACTCCATAGCCTCCACGTCATTTTGAAGGGCCTCTTTGTCTACCTTCATCCGCTGAGCTTGGAGTTGGTCTTGTGCTGCTTTCAGGGCCACAGCCATCTTGTTTGTCTCTGTTTTGCAATTGGTCATCTGGATGTTATGGAAGTCCTGGAATGTCTTTGCTGCCCCCTCCTGTTTTCTGAGAGCTTCTGCCAACTTTGTCAATTCAATGTGTTGTTTCGTTGTTTGGGCCCTCTCAATTTCCAGTTCACTTTCCAATTCCAGGTTAGTTTTAGCCGCTGCAATCAATTTCATTTCAGCACAGGTCTTCAACTTCATAGCCTCCACGTCATTTTGAAGGGCCTCTTTGTCTACCTTCATCCGCTCAGCTTGGAGTTGGTCTTGTGCTGCTTTCAGGGCCACAGCCATCTTGTTTGTCTCTGTTTTGCAATTGGTCATCTGGATGTTATGGAAGTCCTGGAATGTCTTTGCTGCTCCCTCCTGTTTTCTGAGAGCTTCTGCCAACTTTGTCAATTCAATGTGTTGTTTCGTTGTTTGGGCCCTCTCAATTTCCAGTTCACTTTCCAATTCCAGGTTAGTTTTAGCCGCTGCAATCAATTTCATTTCAGCACAGGTCTTCAACTTCATAGCCTCCACGTCATTTTGAAGGGCCTCTTTGTCTACCTTCATCCGCTCAGCTTGGAGTTGGTCTTGTGCTGCTTTCAGGGCCACAGCCATCTTGTTTGTCTCTGTTTTGCAATTGGTCATCTGGATGTTATGGAAGTCCTGGAATGCCTTTACTGCCCCCTCCTGTTTTCTGAGAGCTTCTGCCAACTTTGTCAATTCAATGTGTTGTTTCTTTGTTCGAGTCCTCTCAAATTCCAGTTCACTTTCCAATAGAATAGACCCTTTTTCTCCCTTTATCTTCCACTGCATCTCAGTAATGGTTGTCGGTTTCTCAACACCACCCTGGGAATTTGGAAGCTTGGTTCTGGCCTCTTTTAGCTGTGCTCTCAGCCTACACATCTCCTTGTGCACATCTCCGTTCTTATGTTCTTGGAGAAGATCTAAGAACTGTTGCAATTTGTCCTCATCGATCTGGAGGAGAACTCTCCCCACAGATTTGGTTTGGGTGAGCATTGCCTTGCTGTCCTCAAGCTCAGCTCTTACTTGTTCCTCCAGTGAACTTAGGTAAAAGTTCATCGGAGGATCAACCTCCTTGGAATTGAATTCCTTTTCCTCCGGCATTATCTGCTCGACGTTGGTCATTCTTTTCTTTTGTTGTATCTGTTGTTTGCTGATCAGGGCACCGTTAATGGAAACCCGTAGAGGATTGAACCAAACTGATCTAAAGTTGTTTCAAAAGAAAACTGATGTGTGATTTAAGGTTGTCTCTAAAACAAACTGATGTCTGATCTCAAGGACTCCTTAAACCGAACTGATGCCTGAGAGACAGCGGAATCAGTTAACATAGTAACGCATTCCGTGATGTCATCCATATTCCTTTGATGTTTGTTGACGTGGAGTGTGTTGTTGCTATGCGATACCGATTTGGCATCGTTATTATGGGATAGCATTATGGCCTTGTTGCTATGGGATTCCAATCACCCTTTTTTGATCAATCTTTGCTATATTTTACAGTCTTACATCACGGCATTTTGAATTTTGTGAAAAACCCATTTTTCAGATCTTGTTTTCTGCCTTGATTGTATGGAGTACATCTTACAATATTTAAGCTCTTTCTGGATACATCTTAGTACAGCAAGGTTGTAGTCTAGTGGGTATATCTAGTCTAGCTAGTGTGTGTAGGTCCTGGTTTCAAATCCAATCCTGAATCAACTTTTCTTTTCTATTTTTTTTTTTTTATTACGACAAGCAAGGGGAGGCAAAGGCCCATTAACGCTGCTAGCAGCTTTAATTAATCTTTTTTTTTTTTTTACTTTTTCTTAAATTGTATTCCTTATATTATGATACAAAGCCATGGCTTTATATATAGACAGTTTTTTAGATTTTTCAAAAAACGCTATTTAAATAATTTATTTATACTTTTTCTAATTACAAACAAATAAAGCGCCAATGTGCTAAAAATCACGGGTTGCCTTGCTTTGTTTTATAAAATACACAATTCGTGCCATATAAACTGGATCAAACACCAATTCATTGTTGACAACAGAGAAAACAACATAATTAACACATCAACGTTGTTTAAAAGCATCTACATCTCCAATGTGTGCCACTTTTCTTTTTTTGCTTTCTTGTAGGGCGCTTCCACAAGAAAAATCTTTTCTGTAAAAACCACATTAAAAAGACAAAAAACAATGTTATAAGAGCGAAGAAACTTAAAAGTTCAAGTTAAAACATGAGGAAGATGACCACGGCGGCGTTCATCCGGGAGGCCGACTCAATGCTGCCGTGCCTGACCTTCTCCCTCACAGCCAACACAATGTCCTCTACGCTACACGAGAAGTCAGCGGCGATCTTAATGCAGCGGTTCCTTGTGAGCTGGGACAACGCGTCTCCATTTGCCATGCCATCTAGAAACGCTGACCAGCGAGACTAAAGAAAACTAAGTTGAAAACCAACCGATAAACCACATTACATGAATATGTATGACTTGGGGAAAAAACGATCCAGAGCCATGGGAGCCTTTCTGTTTGGTTTAGGGCAAGACGTTCCGAGCACTACCCCTGCCACCAACTACTGCTGTTTAGCCTAAACATGGTGTCAGAATTTGGGGGTACCGCGGTTGTGATGAAGTTCACCTGATGCCGTGCGTCCTTTATCCTGTTGTGGGCTTCTCCGTACGGCTCTGCGTGCATACTAACAGCGGACCTTTGCACCGGACCAAAACCGCTAAATTGCACTAGAGTCAGGTCGGATTTATTTGTTGTATAATTATTGTTTGTTTGTTTGTTTCTGTTTTTCCTTTTGATATTGTTGTATTAAGTCCTTCTTGTTAAGTGTCTTTCTTTCTTTTGTTTTGTATAAGTTGTGTGCTGAGCCTGCGGTGGTGGATGGATGTCCGAGGTGGTGGTGCCCTTTTTTTGGTGGTTTTCTTGCACGTGGTTTGAATTTGTTTTTTGTTTTATTGGTTTACGTGTGGTGTTTCTCTGCTCCCCCCCGCACCTCCCGTTCAGTTGGACTACCTATCGCCAGTCAGACTCAGGGGTCCCTCTGTGTTGACTGTTAGAGTGAGGTCCTGTTTTACATTGGTTTTTAGTAGTGCATTGCTGAATAAAATTTAAATTGGTATTTTACGTTTTTGCTTTATTATGTCACAGACCTGAGTGCCTTGCCCCTCCCTAGTCACTGTCAGGTCGACAGGGTTAAGTATACTCCCTGGGTGAAATTCCCAGGGTGGCGTTGTCTGGCGACTACTTGTATCCTGCAAATTGCCCTCCACCCATAAGCCACGAGTGCGTGCCGCCACACAAGGATGAAAACCAAAGGTTCATTAGTTAAAATGGTCATCTTTAGGCGTAAGGTCACGCGCAAATGCCTGCACTACCGCTGTGGCTTCCCCCTTGAGGATCTTTCTAGCAGCGTTTCCTCGCTGCCTACAGGAGTCAGGTTGGATTTGAGTGAGTGACTCATGACTATGTTCTTGGAGGCATCTCTAATAAACGCTGTCTCTAATAAACGCTAGCTACATCCCTAAGAGCGTAACGCGGGTCAGAGCGGGCTATTCGCCGTCCCCCGTGTACTCCCTTGTCTCTCGTCCCAGCTCTCGACATTTAAATAAGAGCAAGGACAGCCGAGGTTCACATCAAAGCATCAAGTCTCTGGTGCTTCTGTGGGATTAAATGTACACCATCTGACTCCCTTATACCGACGGATCTTCGAAGGCCTTCTCCAACATGAATTTGACAAATAATGCACAAATAAATCATGAATGGCATGTGGCTCGTGTCAATAATTAATCTGCCCTGGATTATGTGTGCTGACATTCTGTGACAGGGATGCAAGTTTAAGGAAAATTTGGGGGTCCATTGTTGCAGTCTCTACGCTCATAGACAATTATGATGAATAAGGATTATTCTCTTCTCTTTTTGAACAGCAAATGATTGAATCTGCTTTCCATTACCACTAGTAACACATAAAAGGTGGATCGTAACTTAATGGAAAAGCCAAATAACCTATTTTGCCAAATTTTGGAATTACCTTTAGTTATTTCAACCATTGTATTTCAAACATGTATCCATAATACAGGAGTGGATGGATGTGATATTGTATATGACATCTATGTAATGGAAAGGACTTTTTTTTCCTTTATCATATCAACATTTTTATTCAACCCAGGGACAAGTGGGTGAGATACATTTAAAAAAAAACTAACTTTTATGGAATACGTACTGAATGACCAGGTAACGTGTGTCTTTTCGAGCAAGCCTCACTGACTCCAGTCTAACTCTCCCAGGTTCCCCTCTGTCAGATGTTTTTGTTTTAAACTGTGGACAGCATATATATATTGGTGTAAATGTATCCTTTTTTTTAATCAAAAAAACAAAACAGAAATTTCCTTTTGAATGTGGCAAAGAATATTTTTTTTAACCACACACTTTTATTCCACGTGAAAAAGCATGAGTATACACACAATGGGCTTTATTGTTTATCGCAGTGATAATGGTACCGTTACAAATAAGGGTACTTTCCTTCTAATCACGAATCCCCAAGGACTCTATATCTATCTGACAATGAGATTTCTTTGCATTATTCTCTTTGATTGACTGAACATATTGAATTCGGAAATTGCATGTTCTGTAGATAAAGGTCAGTAAAAATAATGAAATCTGGATTAAGGCATATGTTCTCAAATGGTTTAAGGCTTTAAGATGAATTGAATTGACTTTATATGGTATAGATAATAGAGGTTATGGTTTCAGGGTGCAGCAAACAGGGCCATACGTGCGTAATGGACATTGAGTAAACCGGATCCTAAGGATGAGATTAGGGCAAAAAAGATAACAAGAACGTAAAGCTCCAGTAACACGAAGAAGTGACGCAAACAAGAAGCCACACAGTAATTTCAACACCACAGGCAAGTCATTCTGGTGTTGAAGATCATGGTTACTTCCAATAAAAGTGTATAAGGTTACAAACAATGTTTTGTGATCCCTTCCTCCCTGCACACCACTTCCTGTTGAGAAACGCTGCTCTAAGCGCCGTGCTCACATAGGGGAGCAGTATCGGCCGGCAAAGAGAATGCTCATGGACGAGTTATGTCGGATGAAGAAGAGGAAGGGATGGTCCGCGATAAAGGAGGCTGGTGGCATTGACATGCGCAGCATCATGATGGCAGCGGTGGCGGCAGCAGCCTCAGTTCCCTCCTCGTTGACCTCCACAAAAGCCTTGTGGACGACCTTGGACAGCACCAGGTTGTTGTCGGGAGCCATGCCTGCAGAAGAGAACATTTTAAAGAATTTAACTAGTGCTTTGAATTATATCGTGATGTAATCCTGGCACACGTCCTACCAGAGAAGTCACTCCGCAACGGGTCAAAAGCATCCACCATGCCCATGCTGACCAGGACATTCTTCATGTCGTAGTTCTCCTCCATCTTGAACCGGGGAAGCCCCACCTGAACCTCCACTTCATCCATCATGTCTGGACGAGTCCACTCCACAAAGTTGTCATAGGTCAGCTCCTTCTCCAGCTGGGGGTGGATACACAACCAACTGTTTGTTTTCTGTGTCTTGTGGGTGTCTTTAAGATAGCAAGTTTGTGTGAGTGTGTGTGTGTGTGTGTGTGTGTGTGTGTGTGTGTGTGTGTGTGTGTGTGTGTGTGTTCTACCTTCTCCAGACCCGTTGTACTGTCCTCTATCTGACTGGGCAAAAAGATGAGCATGCTGAGCTCCTTTCCTTTGTAAGGCATCTCTAGGATCTGTGCAAAAGAGGGTTTCAAATTTTACAGAAAATTCTATATCCTGGTTGGAAAACAATATGCTGGTGTTTGATGTGCTACATAGTTTATAGGCAAACAGCAAAAACAACTGTAACAATGCTTTAATTAGAGTGACAGATACCTGGCAGTTGGCTTCTGGGATGTAGGTGAAGGGGAACTTAGATTTCTGGTGCATCATCTTCACTGACTTGGTCTCATTCTGAAAAGAAGCAGAAAAATAAGCAAACTTGAAGTAACTCCAATGGCGGTTTAGGATACGTCAGCTGGTTGCAAGGATGTAGTAGAGTATCGCAGGGTGAAGTTAATACAGTGTGCGTCACTGATGAGTGTGGACAGAGTGCAAACTTGACAAAAGGATTGCTGGTTGCTTTTCAGTTTCTGTCGACTTCTTGTTAAAAATCTCTTCTTGCACAATAAGGTCAAAGCGCGGCCCTTTTTATTGCTTCATATTTTATCTCTGCTGAACCATTTGAACTCTACGTAGGTGCAAGTGACGCAAACTCTGATCTGATAAAGCACACACTAATTTACGTGTCAGTAACGTGTCGCCATTGGGATAAACTCTTGACTAATTTGCAATACAAAAACGTCAAGACAAATTCCTTTTTATTAAGTAATCCAATTCCACCATTTTTGTCTTTCTATTATTACTTCCACCCTCAATCATTGTGTTAATTAAATGTGTTGTTTGAGCAGCGTTACCTTGTTGATCCTAAACTTAACATCCCGTGTGAAACTCTCTTGGAACTTCTTGTTCCAGTTGCCTTTGAAGTAGATGGCATTGACCAGCACCAGTCTGGTGAATTCGTCCAGCAAACCCTCGGCCAGCAAGTCCTTAATTTTACCTGCAAATCCAGAACGGGCACCAAGGTGAAGCAACGCAAATGAAAGCATGTCCGCGGACGCGTTTCCCCGTATGTTAGCGCGTACAACCCACCTTGAGTCTGCTCGTGCACCCACTTGTTGATGTTGAGCCTGGCCGCTTCTGAGCTGTTCACAAAGTCCACAGGCTCCAGCTTTGCGCTGTAGTGCTTCTCGGTGCTTCCCAAATATTCCTGGAATCATCAACAACATTGATTTAAATCATTGAGGTGATCTGACTCAGTAAATGACTGAGTCAGATCACCCATTCAAAATGGTCTCTTTGCTTATCTTTAGTTAGTTGTAGTTACTATGTATGTATGCTGGCGTACTGGTCCGCCTCTCATTCCTTGTTCCTTCCTACAAAGCCTAAAGATTCCTATGTGTTACTGTTTGTGGCTGCAGCCTGGTATGTAAACAACACACACGGTAAATCGCAAACACACCTCAACAAACATGTAGGACTTCTCCCCGTAGAGTCTGTTAGCAACATTGAGGGCATACGGAGCATCAGCCTTGTTGAGCTCGCTCAGCAGATGGGAAAAGCTAACGTGGACGTCGTCCTGACAACCCTGGGTCTTCAGGCACTGTGGAAAAAGTACACAAGCGTTAAAGAGATGCACTGAGCATGTGACCACGAGTTTTCCCTTTGGACTTTGGTGCTCCGCGCAATGCATTAGCAGTTTAGAAAACATTACGTTAAGGGGCAGTGAGTTGCAGCTGCTTACCTGTAGGTTAATTGTTCATAAAATACAGTATTAGGACAGAATCTATAAAACAGAAATATTGCACTGAGAATTGGATCTGAATTGGAACTTTCTCATCACTTAATGGGTATGATCCATATTTTTCAAACAGTAAACGCCTATGAATTGAAGGCTTTCACACTGCACATAGTATAAATATTGTATTTTAACACAGTTATCATTTACATGTCAATGTTAATGTCAATGCATAGCATGCCAGCAGACTCAAAATAGGGCAAAGGGGCACCACCTTAACACCTTTAACAGAGACTAAAGAGAACCCATGGAAGTGAGAGAAAACATACATGTAACAACACCGTCCCTCCACCACTGTTATTGACATGGCTATTTTCAGAAACACACGACCACATGACCAAGCTTTTCATTCTGCTGGATTCACAGCTGTGTGTGTCCAATCCAAAATTGAAATGAGCTTGAAATTAACAAATGTAATATTTGTTAATTTTTCAATGTTAACCACCTCCAAGAAGTTCACACAAGATTAATGCATATATGCACGGCGAGTTTTTTGGCCAAAGCAGAGTGGAAACAAGCACAGGATTCTCTACTGAACCACAAGCTCTTTGTCTCCAAGGATCCCCTCACCAGGTGACACCGCCCTGTTAGTAAAACGCCCCTCAGTGAGTTTACGACTCCTCCGCAGCTGGCTCCGTTACCCTCTTCTGCAGATGCGGTGGCAGTGTGAACGCGGCATGCTGCTGCATCTGCATCTGTTCCGCTGCTGCATGCCGGGGCTCCTCTGCCGCGGTGAAGCGGAGGACCTACAGTAAGGGTGCAGTTGTGCTTACTGGTAGGTTAGACACCATGTGTCTCTGGACAGGAGATTATGGTTTCATCCCAGCGGGGACGTGTTTGTCGATGGGAGAATAACTTTCGATTCTTAAAATGGATGAAAAAATAATGACGTGTATTTTTTGTTCTCTCCAGTTGTAAACCCCTCTCCAACACACAAAAAAACCCTGAGAATTTGATTAAACAATTATGTTAATGGTTGGCAGGAAGATAAATGATCAGTTCTTAAAATCTTGGATGATAAAGTTGCTGACGCACGCATCTCTTATTTCCTTGTATTTGCTGAGCACCTGTTCACGCAAGCTGGCTCATGACTAAGTTGGAAGACAATAAGTTTATTGTAACTTGTCACTGTCACTTGGGCTCGCGTTAATTCACACAGACTCAATCGCCCACTCACTCTATTACTCACTCAGTATGCTTGCACAAACGGTCAGCTGAATGTTTCCACCTTCTGGAAAAATCCCAGCCTCTACGCACAAAGAACAGGACAGAGCTCCTGGCTTTGCACAGTGAATCTTTCATAAAAGGCTTTGCCACTAACCCGGAAATAACCCCATTCATTGAACTAGACAGTGGGGAACCAAAAAAGACTAAATACTGATAAAAAAGTCAATATTATGTGACACCAGGTATTAACATAAGCCCTCAATAGTGAAGATCAATAAGCAATCTTCTACAATGTTATCATTTGAAATGAGTGGAAGGAATGTAGGGGACAATGGGTGAAGTCCGGCCCCACCCACATACTCACCCTTCCACCCTTCATCTGGGAGTGTCTCTGCTTTAGCAATCCCGCAGAAAAATGTGGCGTTTATTCTTCTGCTGTACAAACTGACACTGAGTTCTTTTAATCTCCTCATGGGGTATTCTAAAAGCATATCGTCAGGCATTATTATTTTTGACGTCTCATAACCATGGAATAGACAACATCAAGGATTTTTTTCAAAGGAACTCCACCCTAACAACATAGGGAGTTCATTCAACAGCCGCTGCACCTACGTTGTTCATGGGGGCATCGTAAGAGTTAAAGCAGTCGCAGCTATTCAATTTCAGATACAACACCAAGAAAAGCTAGACATTTGTTTATGCTGCACAATGCTGATAATGTGTACAGATTACTCTACTATTATCTTTATTGCCCTTACACTTCAATATTATGTTTCACGTTCCCATAGGAACACAACAAAGAGCCACACCCCCATAAAACCTGAACAGAACAGATCTTTGTCATTTTTGCTTACGCTGAAAGAAAATCACTGGTGATTCATACTGAATGGGGCCCTACACACTTCAGTGTCGGCCTCTGCCTGTTATTCCAATAAAACATATCCCACTATCTTCAGAATTGCATGAAATGGTCCCAGGGGGGAACTGGATTGACTCTCTGTGAGTTTTAGAAGACACAGCTTGTGGTGGTGTTTTGTTGGAGAGCATTTCATGAAAGTTGCAGCCTTTTGTCCACCCAACGGACAAACCAACGAGACCCGGCGAAATCATGCTGAGCCAGGTCACTCACCTTCAAAGACTTTCGTGTTAATTTTTTACTTTTCTCAAGACAGCGTGTGTGTGTGTGTGTGTGTGTGTTAGACCTCACTGTCTTGCAAAGACAAGGTCAAAATTTACCCTGTCATCTGTAAATCCAGTTCTGTGTCTGAATGGTCTCCTTATGATTTTAACATTTCTCGTACATTAAACCCAAACACAAGCCTTTGGTGAAAGTCCAACACCGTGATGAACCAGATCCGCTGACTTGAACCTTGAATGAATGCATCAATAAACTAATCCAGATGGATGTGTTTACGTTAGAACTGGAACTTTTAGAACTGTCCATATTCCCACAATGTGTTTGCGTGTGCGTACTGTACCTCTGACATCTGCTTGGCTGTGTTGCCTTTGGCCCCCAGCATCACCATAGCCAGGGCTGAAGAGATGCTGAAGGGAGAGTAGAAGACATTTGCGGTCTTGTCTGCATCTCCAAACTTTTGGAGCAGAGCCAGAGAGAAAGTGGTGTTGGCCTTGGACAGAGGGGTGGGTGATGCCATTGTCTCTACAAAGAAGGGAGGCAGGGCAGAGTAGCAATCATTACGGTCTCACAAACTGCAGATCCTCTTAAAACATTTTTTTTTGTCTTTGTCACAAAGGAAAAGTGATGTCTTCATTTATAACTGAAGAGTGCCAATAGTGTTAATGCACATTTTCACCAGATAAATATATATAAACATAAATATATTTACAAACATCGTGTACTGTACTGTAGAAAGTATTTGAATATGTTGTGTTTGGTCAATATAAGTGCTAAACATGATGAATTCTAGAAAGCATGACACATATGTTTCAATAGAATAATAACATCTGAAATAGTTAATATCACTCGTGGATGACGAAGGGTAACTATCATGCTAGCGATATCGTACAATTTGTAATAACATATCCTTGCATTAGCATAATTCCTATGGCATCCAGCTGGGTTAAATGTGGGTACGAATAACATGACCATTCTCATTTGAACTGACTTGAACAAACGAGTATAACTACTCATTACAAGTAAACAAGCTGTAAATACACTAAACGTATAAGTTACATCCAACTGTATAAATTTGAATGAGAGTCATCCTCTACTTACTAGCGACGACTTTCCTTGTAGTCCTCAAACTGAATAGTCTGTCACAGGAGGACAAGAAACCTTTTATTATTTACACTCTGACACGCCCTGGAATGACACACGAGCTTCCGCCTTCACGTCAACGGTTCAAATATGACGAGTTACGTCGTCGAGTTGCAGCACATGCGCAGTGAAATCTGGTATGACGGTGCGTCCACTGCCCCAGGTACAATGCGCATGCGTCACACTCAGGTACGTCTGAGCCCTGCTTTTAGAATCTCATGGATGTGCAAAAGCTTCATGTATCGTTTTACATTCGGAGAAAACAGTTTTGAAAACGAGATTGCGGGTAATTAAATAAATACTAGTTGCTTTACCCTAACCCTATCCGTAGTAGAAGAAATCATATGTTATAAAATTACAGTATTGCATTATGGTCTATATTACTAATGATGTGTGTGTGCAAAAGATGAGACAGCAAATGACACACAGTTGTGCTCCTACTAAATTACAGGTCAAGAATATTTGGAAATGCAAATCTGGATCTTGTTAGGATTTGAATGTCACTATAAGAAATATACTGGGCAAAATATGGGTATTTTTTTAAATAATTTTAACCTGGCTGAGCATTTAATAGAGAGATGGACGGGTACTTGAGGCCGATTATAGACAGAGCAACACTGTTATGTTCCACCAGATGGAGCTCATCTGAATATTTCTGTGAGACGATTTCAAGAAAAGAAGGGGCTCATTGATGCATTTAGTCCCTTATGCCCCATATGTGTTCTACCCAGCTGTTGTCTTGAAGTGTGTCCTGTAAATTAAAATAACATGTTGTAGCCTATTGTGAAACAAGGATTTATGACATAAAGACAGCACCAGTACAGCAGTGTGGCCTATTTTAGGATCTGCCCACAGAAGATGTCTGACAGGCTTTGTTTGATCATTGTGACACTAGATAACATGTAGACACTACATGATGTAGACGTGACTGGTACACCCAATACACACACAATGAAAATAACTCAACGCCTTGAATCTCAAACTCATTCATTTAAAGGAGTCTCTCAAGTTCTCCAATCAATGGGGACATTAGTTCTGTTCTATTTTGATAGGCTTCTTTTTTTACTTACGTTTTACACCCGTCCAAAAAAAAACCTACAACACTTTACATTTTGTGACAGATAGAGAGAGATAAATAAATGGAGGATGGATGGAATGTGAAGATACAGTGTGGATTTCAACTAACAGAATCATCAAGTAAAATACATTTAAGCAAAATATATGAAAAGAAGTGTAACATCTGAGCTGCATGGGCCTTTTATTCAATAGATGAACACGCAGTAGTTTCCATTCAAAGGCTTTCTTTCCAAATTTATAGGTGTTGAAAATATAGCATAGCACAGAGTAGTGATTCTCTATTGGCTCTCATTGTCACGTAGTGTGGGGTCGGAGCCTTTCGCAGGTCTGTGCTCAGGGGCCCATTGTCTCACTCCGTCGGAGCTCACTCAGGGGAGCTGTATCGGCCGTTAAAGAGGACGGTCCTGGTGGGGTTATGTCGGATGAAGAAGAGGAAGGGGTGGTCTGCGATAAATGTTTTAGGAATTGTTTCACATTCTTCCTCTATGACAGCAGCAGTGGAAGCGGCAGCCTCAGTTCCCTCTTCGTTGACCTCCACGAAAGCCTTGTGGATGACTTGTGACAGCACCAAGGTGCTTGCTGGGGACATGCCTGTGAGCAGAGAGAGAGCACCCTGCCTGATCAACATTAGTTCTGCATGTTTTTGTTTCACTTGTAGTTATTTTCTAGTGCAATATTTAAAGGGTCGCTCTTTTGTTTGTCCGTCGAAGATATGTCATGCTGTTAAAATAATGCAGCGAAGTCATGGTATGTTTCTCACCGGAGAAGTCACTGTTTGTGAAAGCGTCCTCCATGCCCATGCTGGTCAGAGCGTTCTTCAAATGATATGACTCCTCCATCTTGAAGCGAGGAAGCCTCACCTCAGTCTCAGTTTGAGCCAACTTGTCTGGACGAGTCCATTCGACAAATTTCTCATAGGTTAGCTCCCTCTCCAGCTAGTATAGATGCAATATGAATTATTAATCAGCTTTTTAAAAATGATGCATTGATTTTGTGTGTGTGTGTCCTACCCTCTCCAAGCCTGTTGTGTTGTCCTCTATTTCGTCGGGCAGGAAGATGAGCATGCTGAGCTCCTTCCCTTCATAGAGCAGCTCTAAGATCTTTCCAAACACATTATGTTTTGCAATATTCTGATTAGTTACAGGTATAAACAGTACATTTTTAAAAATAAAAGTGTAACCATTGAAAAACTGTGGTAAATCAGTTCACGATATTCCCTCAGTATATCAGATTGCATAGCAGAAAAAACAGACATGGGACAAGCCACTCTGTTGGAAAACAAGGACGTTACCTTGAAGTTGGCCTCAGGAATGGAGGTGAAAGAGAATTCACTGGTCTGGCACATCATCTTCACCGACTTGGTGTCTTTCTAAGGAAAGCAACAGAAAAGGCACTTTTCTTGTCAAGTGTAGGAATGGGTATCGTTAGGATTTAGGATCGTTATCGTTTAGGATAATGATACTCCAATTTTTTTTTTCAGAACTAAATAATTGCTTTAAAAAAAAAAAAAAAACTTCTGCAGTGTTACCTTGTTAATTCGAAACTCAGCGTCCACAGTAGAAGCCTCGTCAAATTTTTTGTCCCAGTTGCCTTTGAAGTAGATGGCATTGACCAGGACCAGCATGGTGGATTCGTTCAGCAAACCCTCGGCCAGCAAGTCCTGGATTTTTCCTGGTGAGCAGTGTTGAGTAAATATGTCATTATTAAGACAGAGAAACAGACACAGGTACTTGCAATGTTTTCTTCCTAAATTCAGGAATATTTTACTTTTATTTAAACCAGAACTTCTAGGTGTATTAACACTAAACGAAGAACAATAGAGCAGCAAAAACACATAAGAGAAGGCTGCAATTTATAATCAAGTTGAAAATAATTACAATGAGAGACATTTTCAAATTTAAGTTGTTAATTTAAGATGGTAGACGCAGGTTGATGAACTCATACATTATGTTTTTATACGATGGAGAAGGCCTGGAAAGGGGCCTTATAGTTCCAAATGCGTGTGTGCACAGATGAGTCTGAGTGAGATCTACCTTTTGTCTGCTTCTCCACCCAGCTATTGATGAGGACCCTGCTTTCATCTGCTTTGGTTTGGAAGTCCACAGACTCTAGCTCAGTTTTGTAGTGCTTTTTGGTTTGTGATAGGTAATCCTGGAACAAGACATTTGAAACCCACATTAAACAATCCACAAAAAAAGCCCTCATTAAGTATAACTTCCTGAAAGTTGATGATACAATTGACACTGCGGCTAAACCCCGCCCCGGAGAACCAACGAGCCAAGCAGGGCTTAGCAGCAGCCAGCCGCACCCACTGTCAACCATCAGACTACTACACAAAAACCTACATTATTTACTCAGTGAGTGCAGTTAGTGACAGTGTGGGCTCCAAGGTAACTCTAACAGGCGAGCGAGGAGTGGCAGAGGGAGGCGGGAATCAACTCAGGGTCCAAGGCCTCATTCAGTACAGCAATCGGAAGTTACGAACCATGAGAAGCAAGGATCCAGCTAACTAGGAATTCGGCTGCACATTTACATGGTGGCTGTCCAGTTTCTTACCAATTAATGAATAAATACTAAGCAAAACAGGCTCACAAACACACCTCAACAAACTTGCAGGTCTGCTCCCCATACAGCCTGTTGGCAAGGCTGAGGACAAATGGAGCGTCCATCTTGTTGAGCTCACTCAGCAGTTTGGAAAAGCTAGCGTGGACATCGTCTTCATCGTCCTCAGATTTCAGGCACTGAAAATAGCGAGAGAAGAACTGCGTGTTACAAAGGCACATTGATCCAGTAATAGATGCAAGACGACTTGGTACTATGTTAATATGGCGTATTGATCTAGTGATCAGCATACCTCTTAAATAATGACAATATAGACACCATCATCATCGGTAGCCCTGGTGCTCCACACTATAGTATCGAGCATTGCAAACACTGTTTGCCAAGGCAGGAAAATAAACTTTTGGTACCCTTAACGCTCTACCACTGGCACTGAGATCCACCACAACAATGTCAATCACATCTTTTTTCACAAGCTTTTAGTTAGGTTCGGGTAGAGCCATTGAGAGGGGTAGCGCTGTCCTTTTATACTTTTATATTTTATATTATTTTTATATTTTTATTTGTTTTTATATTTTTTTTATACTGGCAGTATTATTTTATATGTTTTTATTATGTATTGTGTATGCAATTCTTGCATTGCCTGTTTGGTTTTTAAGCACATTGAGTCTATGTTAATCATATGAAATGTGATATATAAATAAACTTGACTTGACTTGACTTGACTTGACTTAAGATGTAGTGAATACGTTCTGACTACTATTTTGGCAATTTTTTCAAAAAACAACACGTGTTACTGTCCTCTTCCAAGTGGTACAATAATATTTTTAGGATGAGGAACTTTTTCCTTTGTCAAGGCATCATATTCATCATCTTCCAATATATGGGAAGCAGCCTGATGAACATTGGCTAGCAAAGCAGTGAGAAATTAAGTGTGAATACCAAAATCTCCTTAAACTAAGCCTGATCGTTAATTACGCCTTTAATTTTGGCTTTGTGATCACCTTGACCAGGTACTGGGGCAGTCTGCTTCTCTGCTGTATCTTCGTCCGCAACTGCCTCCTCGTCTGCATCCGGGACTGCATAAGGGACTGCATTGGTGACTGCTTCTGGGACTGTGTCTGCGTCTCCGTCTCCGGCTGCGTTTGCGTCTCCGTCTCCGGCTGCGTTTCCGTCTCCGTCTGCGTTTCCGTCTGCGTTTCCGTCTCCGTCTCCGACTGCGTTTGCATCAGCTGTTCCCCCGCCTGCTTCGGTTGCTCTGCCTCAGTGAAGCAAAGGACCTGGAGGAGCAAATGACAGTTTCTCTTATCAGTATTGGATCACTGTATAGTGTGTGTGTGGGCATGCATGGGGCTGTAGGGGAGGGTAAACGCACATAAACGCCATCGACCCATCTCTGGGATTTTGGAAATAGCGTTTACGCGCCTCTCTCTGAGGCCCGAATAATCACAAATACATTTGTTATCGTTTTAAAACAAGTGTAGAGTATCCTGTAAGTGAAATACATGGATAACACAAATAAACACTTTGAAAACAAGTCAGTTCTCAAAGTGAAAAAAAGTGTTTAATTGCAGCATGATTTCTTTGTATATTCTACTTTTCAGCCGTACCACTCCGCGCCTGTTTGCATACTTTTCCTTCCTGTGTTCTTTAAACGGAATAAACTACAAACACTAGCAGGACTTATCCCATGAGCCCAACTACTTTGCTGCTATTCAGCATCTATTTAGTGAAAAAGAATAAATGAACTTCTGAGGCAGATTGGAACAGATCCCTGCTGACGCTGCGAGACAGAATGATTAATCCACACATGTCCAAACACTTTGTCCTGTCACACCCTACTGTGCAACGCAGTGAGGTCACAGTTTTTATAGAAAAACGGACCAAAGCCCTCTGTCATCTCCACACATTGAGTTGTTGTATCACGTCGAACAGTCCTGTATTACTGATGATGCTCTTTTCTTTAACCACAAGGTTAGAAGCCCTTCCGAGTAAAATTCCATCATACATTCATCCTCAGGCTGCCTTGGGGTGTGTTGGTTAGCACACACGCGTCACAATAAGAAGGTCATAGGGTTTAAAGCCGCCCAGAGATCTTTCTGTGGAGTTTGCATGTTCTACCTGTACCTGTGTGGGTACTCTCCAGGTACTTTGGCTTCCTCCCACAGGAGGAGGACTCTAAACTTGCCTGTAGGCCCTCCGCGTCTCTCTAAGTATAGACATCAATGACTTGTCATTCCATTGATTATGTATTTTATACTCTGGAAACACTAGTCTGGAGAGGGGCCTTGAGTTGTCCAATGCCCCAAAAGTGTTCCCATCTTCTAGTTAAAGCAGTAAGAGCACTGATACTATGCTGTAAAAGTAGAATATTCATTCATAGAAGAACAAAAGTTTTAACCTGAGACTGAGTCAGTCTTCTTGCACCCTGAGTTATCTTGTTTGAGTCAAGGTGTTTTTTTTGAGAAAAGAGAAAACTTTTCTGAGAAAAGTTGAAAAATAATGAAATGACTTTGCTGTGCTGATCATGTTTGTGGTCTCTAACAGAAAGGAACGTCTTCCCTTCCTGTAATCTGAGGCAGAGAAGAACAGATCTCGGCTGACGCTGGGAGACAGAACGATTAAGCCACACATGTCCAAACACTTTCTCCTGCCACACCCCACTGTGCTACACGGTGAGGTTTAAGTGTTCCATCACAAAATGTGGCCCAAACCATGTCATCTCAACTACATTTCTGTGCCTGAATCTTTACTCTCTTTAATATTACTTGGAAGATGCCCTTTTTTTCATAAAGGAATACATAAAGAAAGCTAAGTTGATATGCAACCCACACCTCACCAAACCTTTCTCCTGTGCTGCAATAATGTGGTTGCGAAATTCCACAACTCTGATGAACCAGAACTGCTGACTTGCGATGTATGTTGAACGCATACCTTTACAAAGACTTCCAGCTGGGTGTGTTAACGTGAGAACTGAAGTGTTAAACTGCGGTTGTGTGTGTCTGAGTGTGTGCATGCATACTCTGACCTCTGACATCTGCTTGGCTGTGTTGCCTTTGGCCCCCAGCATCACCATAGCCAGGGCTGAAGAGATGCTGAAGGGGGAGTAGAAGACATTTGATGTCTTGCCGTCATCTCTCAGCTTCTTTAGCAAGGCCAGGGAGAAGGTGGTGTTGGCTTTGGATGCCTTAGATGAGGTGGATGTCTCCATTGTGTCTGATACAGAGCAGAGCGTTACGTATCGGGTTGTCAACTTTAGCATTGATCAGATAACTTGCACTCTCCTGTATTATGCAAATTATGCAAAAAGCAAGTTGCTTGAATAAACCTTTAACCTTTAAATGTCTTTGTCTGATGTCAGGCACTTTTTATTTAGATGCTCAGGTACCACATCAGTGTTGCAGCTGAAATCATATTAGTTGTTTTTTTATGAATTCCAATGTCTCCAGCCCCTTGGTTAAAATAATTAGCATGTGTAAAACGTTAACAGCTTCTGTATACCCTTTGAAAACAATTGGTATTTATTTTACAACTTAGCAGCATCATACCACAACACAACAGCTTTCATCAGACCCAGACAAATCCCCATTCTTCCTTTACCATACTCTTTTTACTCACCGATAATTCTGTGCAATGTCACCACACCCAGGAGAAATCACAGTTATTGCGAATTACTCTTCAACCAGTGATACCTTAAGAAACCAGGTCAAAAGTGCATGAATTAGGAACTGTTAACAAAGCAGTTTTTTTCTTTTGCTATCGCTTCAATCATAATTAACAGACAACAAGGCATATCCTGTACTTACAGACAGACTCTTCTTCAAGGCAAACAGGTATCAGGAATGTTTCAGTGGAAGGAAGGCGTCTACTGTTCGAACCATCAGAGTTATTTTACACGGTGACACACCGCCAGGCCACGCCCAAATGCCCTGTATTGGCCAGCCGCCACTGAATCACACCCATCGATGGCATCGTCCCAATGTGTGTGCTTTGTAACAGTCTGCCAACCACAGCCATTTCACCATAATAAAATACCCACCTTGACAACCAGTCGTGTTATGGTTACGGTCATTGTTTCATTATTTTATACTACAAGACATTTGTGTGATATTTTCTTATTTGGCCTTTGAATTCTGGAGCTTCGGACAAAATATGTTTAGTAAAGTCAAAATTAGCTCTGAGTACATGTGGATGTAAATTTTAAAAAATGTCATCAGGGCTAAGCAGATGTAGAGCTTTCAAGAATGGTGCAGACTTAAAGTGATATTGACTTTCAACCAACAAAATGTAAATAGTTTATTACTTTTTATCTATAGTCTATGGTTCCTCCTTCAGTACAGGGGGATTTTGTGCCAAATTTGAAGAATTTCCCCCTTGTAACGTCATGAGAAGGAATCAGACCGAAATGATGACGGACAATGGATAACCCTCAAGGCCCAGGCCACGGTGGCGCGGAGGCATAAAAGGTCATAGATAGTGAAAAACAACTTAAATTGGATTTAGATGAAGCCTATGTTTATGTGTGTATTCCCAGCACATTCGTATTCAGAGCAGAAGGGCCCTACTATTAATGCAGATGCTGTTGTGTTTTATATATATATATATATATATATATATATATATATATATATATATATATATATATATATATATATATATATGTATATATATATATATATATATATATAGCCGGATATATATACGAATGAAAATACTTATTTTTAAAAAATGGCCCAAACATGAACTTATTAACTTAATAATAATAATAATAATAATAATAATAATAATAATAATAATAATAATAACTAGAAAATGCATTTCCTGTGGAAAATGCGTGGGAATGCTGAATTGCTAAAGCTGAATTGGTTGAATAGCTTAAAGCCATGAGAAGTTGAAGTAGTAAGAGTAGTTGAAAAAGTGGAAATCGATTAAATAAGTTTGAATTTAATTAAAAAGTTATATACACTGCATAGAACGAAAAAGCATCAATTTAGCTAAGATGAGATGTGAAAAGAAATGAAATAAAATACATTTCAATAGATTTGATGACAATATATGGATGAAAAAGCTTAAATGAAGTACAAAGAGCTGCTGAAAATACATACACGGCTGAAAATATACATAGCAGAAGCTAAATACGAATTTCAAAAAAACGGTTAAAAATACAGAAGTAAAAGTAGTTATAGTATCAATAGCAGTAGAAAAACTAGAAGTACGTTTTAGTACCAGAGCTGATAATACTAGTACTACTACTAATACTATTAGTCATAGTAGTATTTGTAGTAACCTAAGCAGTAGTTGTCATATTACAATCAGCAGAAATTCTAAGTTATTAATATGTGGATGGGAGAAAGAAAAAGACAGAGCGAGGCAGAGAGACAGACAGTGAGTGATTGAAGGAGTAGAGAGGGGAGGGGCTGTCATGTGACTGTGAGTGTAAGAGTGCAGGTGTCTGAGTAGCCGTGGCAACGGCGCAGCTGCGCGAGCTGATCTGAGGTAACAGAGATTTACACAGAATCCACGCCTCAAACAAATTGCCGCTAGAGCAAAACTATTATGGGAATTAAAAAAATAACTGCACGGTGACAGTCCCAAGACTCTACCGAACGCATACATATATACTTTTATGTCTCAAGGGTTCATAATATGGCTTTTAAAGCAGTTTCAAAAACGTGTACTCTCTGGCTTTTTCTGTTAAGTTCTTCACCAGTTTTGTATTGCAGTCAATGGGGCTTGAGACAGACTTTGTCTCACTCTCGAGCCCCTCAGGCAAAAAGTAAAGAACGCTGGGATTCCATTCCCACATCATTACGACCAGCACAAGCACGGCATCATTCTGTGCAAAAATGAAGCTTTTAAATGTAACATTGTGGTCGTGAGCGCAAAAGATCCATATTTTTTTTACCCGATTCTCACGCAGCCGTACACTCTAAATTTGCATATTCTCACTCTAGAGGCTCCACACACACACCCATGTTAAACTCAGAAAAGGACTGAAAAACTAGTGAAACATAATCATTGATTATGAAAAAAGTATAATAGATATCAAAATTAAAAGTAGACCCCAAATAGCTGAATATGTTGTGAACAGTTTAAAGTTTAAACCATGTCTGTAGGTTAAAAAATGTAGGAGGAGATACATTTTGCAGCAGAAGAGGATTTGAAGCATTTGAAGCTTGCTCTCATTGACTTTAGTGTTAAAAAAAAGTGTTAAAAAGCTTAATATTTAAAAAAGTATAAAAAGTAGAAAAAAAGTTGAAAAAGTCCCATCATTAGCTGAAAGAGCTGAACATTTGAAGGGTTGAATGGTTTTAATAGCTGAAAGTATGCAGAAGTTACGCAGAGCCAAAAAACGTACGGAATAATAATAATAACTAGAAAATGCATTTCCTGTGGAAAATGCGTGGGAATGCTGAATTGCTAAAGCTAAACTGGTTGAATAGCTTAAAGCCATAAGAAGAATTTGAGGTAGTGAGAGTAGTTGAAAAATATACATAGCAGAAGCTAAATACGACTTTCAAAAGACGGCTAAAAATACAGAAGTAAAAGTAGTTATAGTATCAATAGCAGTAGAAAAACTAGAAGTAAGTTTTAGTACTAGAGCTGATAATACTAGTACTACTACTAATACTATTAGTCATAGTAGTATTTGTAGTAACCTAAGCAGTAGTTGTCATATTACAATCAGCAGAAATTCAAAGTTATTAATATGTGGATGGGAGAAAGAAAAAGACAGAGCGAGGCAGAGAGACAGACAGTGAGTGATTGAAGGAGTAGAGAGGGGAGGGGCTGTCATGTGACTGTGAGTGTAAGAGTGCAGGTGTCTGAGTAGCCGTGGCAACGGCGCAGCTGTGCGATCTGATCAGAAGGACACAGAGATTTACACAGAATCCACGCCTCAAACAAATTGCCGCTAGAGCAAAACTATTATGGGAATTAAAAAAATAACTGCACGGTGACAGTCCCAAGACTCTACCGAACGCATACATATATACTTTTATGTCTCAAGGGTTCATAATATGGCTTTTAAAGCAGTTTCAAAAACGTGTACTCTCTGGCTTTTTCTGTTAAGTTCTTCACCAGTTTTGTATTGCAGTCAATGGGGCTTGAGACAGACTTTGTCTCACTCTCGAGCCCCTCAGGCAAAAAGTAAAGAACGCTGGGATTCCATTCCCACATCATTCCGACCAGCACAAGCACGGCATCATTCTGTGCAAAAATGAAGCTTTTAAATGTAACATTGTGGTCGTGAGTGCAAAAGATCCATATTTTTTTTACCCGATTCTCACGCAGCCGCACACTCTAAATTTGCATATTCTCACTCTAGAGGTGCACACACACACCCATGTTAAACTCAGAAAAGGACTGAAAAACTAGTGAAACATAATCATTGATTATGAAAAAAGTATAATAGATATCAAAATTAAAAGTAGACCCCAAATAGCTGAATATGTTGTGAACAGTTTAAAGTTTAAACCATGTCTGTAGGTTAAAAAATGTGGGAGGAGATACATTTTGCAGCAGAAGAGGATTTGAAGCATTTGAAGCTTGCTCTCATTGACTTTAGTGTTAAAAAAAAGTGTTAAAAAGCTTAATATTTAAAAAAGTATAAATAGTAGAAAAAAAGTTGAAAAAGTCCCATCATTAGCTGAAAGAGCTGAACATTTGAAGGGTTGAATGGTTTTAATAGCTGAAAGTATGCAGAAGTTACGCAGAGCCAAAAAACGTACGGAATAATAATAATAATAACTAGAAAATGCATTTCCTGTGGAAAATGCGTGGGAATGCTGAATTGCTAAAGCTAAACTGGTTGAATAGCTTAAAGCCATAAGAAGAATTTGAAGTAGTGAGAGTAGTTGAAAAAGTGGAAATCGGTTTAATAAGTTTGAATTTAATTAAAATGTTATATACACTGCATAGAACGAAAAAGCATCAATTTAGCTGAGATGAGATGTGAAAAGTAATGAAATAAATACATTTCAATAGATTTGATGACAATATATGGATGAAAAGGCTTAAATGAAGTACAAAGAATTGCTGAAAATACATACACGGCTGAAAATATACATAGCAGAAGCTAAATACGAATTTCAAAAGACAGCTAAAAATACAGAAGTAAAAGTAGTTATAGTATCAATAGCAGTAGAAAAACTACAAGTTTTAGTACTAGAGCTGATAATACTAGTACTACCACTAATACTATTAGTCATAGTAGTATTTGTAGTACCCTAAGCAGTAGTTGTCATATTACAATCAGCAGAAATTCTAAGTTATTAATATGTGGATGGGAGAAAGAAAAAGACAGAGCGAGGCAGAGAGACAGACAGTGAGTGATTGAAGGAGTAGAGAGGGGAGGGGCTGTCATGTGACTGTGAGTGTAAGAGTGCAGGTGTCTGAGTAGCCGTGGCAACGGCGCAGCTGCGTGAGCTGATCTGAGGTAACAGAGATTTACACAGAATCCACGCCTCAAACAAATTGCCGCTAGAGCAAAACTATTATGGGAATTAAAAAAATAACTGCACGGTGACAGTCCCAAGACTCTACCGAACGCATACATATATACTTTTATGTCTCAAGGGTTCATAATATGGCTTTTAAAGCAGTTTCAAAAACGTGTACTCTCTGGCTTTTTCTGTTAAGTTCTTCACCAGTTTTGTATTGCAGTCAATGGGGCTTGAGACAGACTTTGTCTCACTCTCGAGCCCCTCAGGCAAAAAGTAAAGAACGCTGGGATTCCATTCCCACATCATTCTGACCAGCACAAGCACGGCATCATTCTGTGCAAAAATGAAGCTTTTAAATGTAACATTGTGGTCGTGAGCGCAAAAGATCCATATTGTTTTTACCCGATTCTCACGCAGCCGTACACTCTAAATTTGCATATTCTCACTCTAGAGGCTCCACACACACACCCATGTTAAACTCAGAAAAGGACTGAAAAACTAGTGAAACATAATCATTGATTATGAAAAAAGTAAAATAGATATCAAAATTAAAAGTAGACCCCAAATAGCTGAATATGTTGTGAACAGTTTAAAGTTTAAACCATGTCTGTAGGTTAAAAAATGTAGGAGGAGATACATTTTGCAGCAGAAGAGGTTTTGAAGCATTTGAAGCTTGCTCTCATTGACTTTAGTGTTAAAAAAAAGTGTTAAAAAGCTTAATATTTAAAAAAGTATAAATAGTAGAAAAAAAGTTGAAAAAGTCCCATCATTAGCTGAAAGAGCTGAACATTTGAAGGGTTGAATGGTTTTAATAGCTGAAAGTATGCAGAAGTTACGCAGAGCCAAAAAACGTACGGAATAATAATAATAATAATAAATAAAATCGAATAACATAAGTTGGAATGCTGTTGAAGCATTCCCACTAATCAGCAGAAATTCTAAGTTATTAATATGTGGATGGGAGAAAGAAAAAGACAGAGCGAGGCAGAGAGACAGACAGTGAGTGATTGAAGGAGTAGAGAGGGGAGGGGCTGTCATGTGACTGTGAGTGTAAGAGTGCAGGTGTCTGAGTAGCCGTGGCAACGGCCGCAGCTGCGTGAGCTGATCTGAGGTAACAGAGATTTACACAGAATCCACGCCTCAAACAAATTGCCGCTAGAGCAAAACTATTATGGGAATTAAAAAAATAACTGCACGGTGACAGTCCCAAGACTCTACCGAACGCATACATATATACTTTTATGTCTCAAGGGTTCATAATATGGCTTTTAAAGCAGTTTCAAAAACGTGTACTCTCTGGCTTTTTCTGTTAAGTTCTTCACCAGTTTTGTATTGCAGTCAATGGGGCTTGAGACAGACTTTGTCTCACTCTCGAGCCCCTCAGGCAAAAAGTAAAGAACGCTGGGATTCCATTCCCACATCATTCCGACCAGCACAAGCACGGCATCATTCTGTGCAAAAATGAAGCTTTTAAATGTAACATTGTGGTCGTGAGCGCAAAAGATCCATATTTTTTTTACCCGATTCTCACGCAGCCGTACACTCTAAATTTGCATATTCTCACTCTAGAGGCTCCACACACACACCCATGTTAAACTCAGAAAAGGACTGAAAAACTAGTGAAACATAATCATTGATTATGAAAAAAGTATAATAGATATCAAAATTAAAAGTAGACCCCAAATAGCTGAATATGTTGTGAACAGTTTAAAGTTTAAACCATGTCTGTAGGTTAAAAAATGTAGGAGGAGATACATTTTGCAGCAGAAGAGGTTTTGAAGCATTTGAAGCTTGCTCTCATTGACTTTAGTGTTAAAAAAAAGTGTTAAAAAGCTTAATATTTAAAAAAGTATAAATAGTAGAAAAAAAGTTGAAAAAGTCCCATCATTAGCTGAAAGAGCTGAACATTTGAAGGGTTGAATGGTTTTAATAGCTGAAAGTATGCAGAAGTTACGCAGAGCCAAAAAACGTACGGAATAATAATAATAATAATAATAACTAGAAAATGCATTTCCTGTGGAAAATGCGTGGGAATGCTGAATTGCTAAAGCTGAATTGGTTGAATAGCTTAAAGCCATGAGAAGTTGAAGTAGTAAGAGTAGTTGAAAAAGTGGAAATCGATTAAATAAGTTTGAATTTAATTAAAAAGTTATATACACTGCATAGAACGAAAAAGCATCAATTTAGCTAAGATGAGATGTGAAAAGTAATGAAATAAAATACATTTCAATAGATTTGATGACAATATATGGATGAAAAAGCTTAAATGAAGTACAAAGAGCTGCTGAAAATACATACACGGCTGAAAATATACATAGCAGAAGCTAAATACGAATTTCAAAAAACGGCTAAAAATACAGAAGTAAAAGTAGTTATAGTATCAATAGCAGTAGAAAAACTAGAAGTATGTTTTAGTACCAGAGCTGATAATACTAGTACTACTACTAATACTATTAGTCATAGTAGTATTTGTAGTAACCTAAGCAGTAGTTGTCATATTACAATCAGCAGAAATTCTAAGTTATTAATATGTGGATGGGAGAAAGAAAAAGACAGAGCGAGGCAGAGAGACAGACAGTGAGTGATTGAAGGAGTAGAGAGGGGAGGGGCTGTCATGTGACTGTGAGTGTAAGAGTGCAGGTGTCTGAGTAGCCGTGGCAACGGCCGCAGCTGCGTGAGCTGATCTGAGGTAACAGAGATTTACACAGAATCCACGCCTCAAACAAATTGCCGCTAGAGCAAAACTATTATGGGAATTAAAAAAATAACTGCACGGTGACAGTCCCAAGACTCTACCGAACGCATACATATATACTTTTATGTCTCAAGGGTTCATAATATGGCTTTTAAAGCAGTTTCAAAAACGTGTACTCTCTGGCTTTTTCTGTTAAGTTCTTCACCAGTTTTGTATTGCAGTCAATGGGGCTTGAGACAGACTTTGTCTCACTCTCGAGCCCCTCAGGCAAAAAGTAAAGAACGCTGGGATTCCATTCCCACATCATTCCGACCAGCACAAGCACGGCATCATTCTGTGCAAAAATGAAGCTTTTAAATGTAACATTGTGGTCGTGAGTGCAAAAGATCCATATTTTTTTTACCCGATTCTCACGCAGCCGCACACTCTAAATTTGCATATTCTCACTCTAGAGGTGCACACACACACCCATGTTAAACTCAGAAAAGGACTGAAAACTTAGTGAAACATAATCAGTGATTGTGAAAAAAGTATAATAGATATCAAAATTAAAAGTAGACCCCAAATAGCTGAATATGTTGTGAACAGTTTAAAGTTTAAACCATGTCTGTAGGTTAAAAAATGTAGGAGGAGATACATTTTGCAGCAGAAGAGGATTTGAAGCATTTGAAGCTTGCTCTCATTGACTTTAGTGTTAAAAAAAAGTGTTAAAAAGCTTAATATTTAAAAAAGTATAAATAGTAGAAAAAAAGTTGAAAAAGTCCCATCATTAGCTGAAAGAGCTGAACATTTGAAGGGTTGAATGGTTTTAATAGCTGAAAGTATGCAGAAGTTACGCAGAGCCAAAAAACGTACGGAATAATAATAATAATAAATAAAATCGAATAACATAAGTTGGAATGCTGTTGAAGCATTCCCACTAAATAAAATCGAATAACATAAGTTGGAATGCTGTTGAAGCATTCCCACTAATAACTAGAAAATGCATTTCCTGTGGAAAATGCGTGGGAATGCTGAATTGCTAAAGCTAAACTGGTTGAATAGCTTAAAGCCATAAGAAGAATTTGAGGTAGTGAGAGTAGTTGAAAAATATACATAGCAGAAGCTAAATACGACTTTCAAAAGACGGCTAAAAATACAGAAGTAAAAGTAGTTATAGTATCAATAGCAGTAGAAAAACTAGAAGTAAGTTTTAGTACTAGAGCTGATAATACTAGTACTACTACTAATACTATTAGTCATAGTAGTATTTGTAGTAACCTAAGCAGTAGTTGTCATATTACAATCAGCAGAAATTCAAAGTTATTAATATGTGGCTGGGAGAAAGAAAAAGACAGAGCGAGGCAGAGAGACAGACAGTGAGTGATTGAAGGAGTAGAGAGGGGAGGGGCTGTCATGTGACTGTGAGTGTAAGAGTGCAGGTGTCTGAGTAGCCGTGGCAACGGCGCAGCTGTGCGATCTGATCAGAAGGACACAGAGATTTACACAGAATCCACGCCTCAAACAAATTGCCGCTAGAGCAAAACTATTATGGGAATTAAAAAAATAACTGCACGGTGACAGTCCCAAGACTCTACCGAACGCATACATATATACTTTTATGTCTCAAGGGTTCATAATATGGCTTTTAAAGCAGTTTCAAAAACGTGTACTCTCTGGCTTTTTCTGTTAAGTTCTTCACCAGTTTTGTATTGCAGTCAATGGGGCTTGAGACAGACTTTGTCTCACTCTCGAGCCCCTCAGGCAAAAAGTAAAGAACGCTGGGATTCCATTCCCACATCATTCCGACCAGCACAAGCACGGCATCATTCTGTGCAAAAATGAAGCTTTTAAATGTAACATTGTGGTCGTGAGTGCAAAAGATCCATATTTTTTTACCCGATTCTCACGCAGCCGCACACTCTAAATTTGCATATTCTCACTCTAGAGGTGCACACACACACCCATGTTAAACTCAGAAAAGGACTGAAAAACTAGTGAAACATAATCATTGATTATGAAAAAAGTATAATAGATATCAAAATTAAAAGTAGACCCCAAATAGCTGAATATGTTGTGAACAGTTTAAAGTTTAAACCATGTCTGTAGGTTAAAAAATGTGGGAGGAGATACATTTTGCAGCAGAAGAGGATTTGAAGCATTTGAAGCTTGCTCTCATTGACTTTAGTGTTAAAAAAAAGTGTTAAAAAGCTTAATATTTAAAAAAGTATAAATAGTAGAAAAAAAGTTGAAAAAGTCCCATCATTAGCTGAAAGAGCTGAACATTTGAAGGGTTGAATGGTTTTAATAGCTGAAAGTATGCAGAAGTTACGCAGAGCCAAAAAACGTACGGAATAATAATAATAATAATAATAACTAGAAAATGCATTTCCTGTGGAAAATGCGTGGGAATGCTGAATTGCTAAAGCTGAATTGGTTGAATAGCTTAAAGCCATGAGAAGTTGAAGTAGTAAGAGTAGTTGAAAAAGTGGAAATCGATTAAATAAGTTTGAATTTAATTAAAAAGTTATATACACTGCATAGAACGAAAAAGCATCAATTTAGCTAAGATGAGATGTGAAAAGAAATGAAATAAAATACATTTCAATAGATTTGATGACAATATATGGATGAAAAAGCTTAAATGAAGTACAAAGAGCTGCTGAAAATACATACACGGCTGAAAATATACATAGCAGAAGCTAAATACGAATTTCAAAAAAACGGTTAAAAATACAGAAGTAAAAGTAGTTATAGTATCAATAGCAGTAGAAAAACTAGAAGTAAGTTTTAGTACTAGAGCTGATAATACTAGTACTACTACTAATACTATTAGTCATAGTAGTATTTGTAGTAACCTAAGCAGTAGTTGTCATATTACAATCAGCAGAAATTCTAAGTTATTAATATGTGGATGGGAGAAAGAAAAAGACAGAGCGAGGCAGAGAGACAGACAGTGAGTGATTGAAGGAGTAGAGAGGGGAGGGGCTGTCATGTGACTGTGAGTGTAAGAGTGCAGGTGTCTGAGTAGCCGTGGCAACGGCGCAGCTGCGCGAGCTGATCTGAGGTAACAGAGATTTACACAGAATCCACGCCTCAAACAAATTGCCGCTAGAGCAAAACTATTATGGGAATTAAAAAAATAACTGCACGGTGACAGTCCCAAGACTCTACCGAACGCATACATATATACTTTTATGTCTCAAGGGTTCATAATATGGCTTTTAAAGCAGTTTCAAAAACGTGTACTCTCTGGCTTTTTCTGTTAAGTTCTTCACCAGTTTTGTATTGCAGTCAATGGGGCTTGAGACAGACTTTGTCTCACTCTCGAGCCCCTCAGGCAAAAAGTAAAGAACGCTGGGATTCCATTCCCACATCATTCCGACCAGCACAAGCACGGCATCATTCTGTGCAAAAATGAAGCTTTTAAATGTAACATTGTGGTCGTGAGCGCAAAAGATCCATATTTTTTTTACCCGATTCTCACGCAGCCGTACACTCTAAATTTGCATATTCTCACTCTAGAGGCTCCACACACACACCCATGTTAAACTCAGAAAAGGACTGAAAAACTAGTGAAACATAATCATTGATTATGAAAAAAGTATAATAGATATCAAAATTAAAAGTAGACCCCAAATAGCTGAATATGTTGTGAACAGTTTAAAGTTTAAACCATGTCTGTAGGTTAAAAAATGTAGGAGGAGATACATTTTGCAGCAGAAGAGGATTTTGAAGCATTTGAAGCTTGCTCTCATTGACTTTAGTGTTAAAAAAAAGTGTTAAAAAGCTTAATATTTAAAAAAGTATAAATAGTAGAAAAAAAGTTGAAAAAGTCCCATCATTAGCTGAAAGAGCTGAACATTTGAAGGGTTGAATGGTTTTAATAGCTGAAAGTATGCAGAAGTTACGCAGAGCCAAAAAACGTACGGAATAATAAATAAAATCGAATAACAATAGTTGGAATGCTGTAGAAGCATTCCCACTAATAAATAAAATCGAATAACATAAGTTGGAATGCTGTTGAAGCATTCCCACTAATAATAAATAAAATCGAATAACATAAGTTGGAATGCTGTTGAAGCATTCCCACTAAATAAAATCGAATAACATAAGTTGGAATGCTGTTGAAGCATTCCCACTAATAATAATAATATTATACATCAGCGCCCCCAGGTGTCCGTCTCCACGCACTACAACTACCGGTCTGCATTCAAGCGGGCTAACATGAGCAGCACAGGGGAGGAGAACAGCAGCACAACAATCATACGTCGGGCTTTGTATGTACAAATGAATGGTTTCCGGAAGGAGATGGTGACTGGTTTCCCGGTAAGCGACTATCGTTGTCATCCCGCGTCACCTTTGCGTAGACGGTCCCGTCCTAGCTTAGCAGCTAACTGGAGGCCAACACGATAGCTCTGAATCCCAGGTGCTTCTCAAACCATGGACGGTTTAGCGTTGCCGTATGTGTTATTGTAGCAATGCCTGTGAAAATAGAAGACAACCTTTTTATTGTTACTATACATTCGACATGCAACTAATATGACAACCAGCTCTTATGTGGACCAAATTGTAGTAAACCTATTTAGTTTGCATCGAAGTTGGGTAAGAAATTATAACTAGCGAACGATAGCTGCAGCTGTTACAGCTGTTTGGATTGGCGGTTACAACCTATTCAGTACTTAATGACTTGCACCAACGTTACATCACGTTGGTTAACTGTAATAAAGTCTTTGCTATTGTTGCCACCAGTTATCCACTAACCGAGAAGAAGCGGGGCGACGTTACACCCATAGACATAATATACTTGTATATCATGTCTATGGTTACACCCACAAACGTGACATTAAAATGACGTCTTCTATAGCTGTCGGGGTTAACCGTTAGCTCACTTGCTAGCCCTGCCTTAATAAACGCTAGCTACATCACTGACTTGAAACACGTGACCTAAGAGCGTAACGCGGGTCAGAGCGGGCTATTCGCCGTCCCCCGTGTACTCCATGGTCTCTCGTCCCAGCTCTCGACATTTAAATAAGAGCAAGGACAGCCGAGGTTCACATCAAAGCATCGAGTCTCTGGTGCTTCTGTGGGATTAAATGTACAGCATCTGACGAGAAGATCTGACTCACTTTAACTACCTACGGATCTTCGAAGGCCTTCTCCATCATGAATTTTACAAATATTGCACAAATAAATCATGAATGGCATGTGGCTCGTGTCAATAATTAATCTGCCCTTACAGGCTGGTGCCTGGATTATGTTTGCTGACATTCTGTGACAGGGATGCAGGTTTAAGGAAAATCTGTGGATCCATTGTTGGAATCTGGACGCTTGTAGACAATTTTGATGAATAAGGATTATTCTCTTCTCTCTTTTTGTACAGCATCCTCAAAGTTGTGCTTAGCCGCCCCCCAGAGTGAGCCATACGGCGTCACTTCATCATTGCACAGCACCACTTGAGCGAGGCGAGGTCGGCGTGAAGAGCCTTGTTAAGAGCCTCGTTGAGTACTGCGCTGGCGGGGCTGGGGGACGAAGCCCAGGAAGATGGCGTCACCCTTTGTGCCTGTCCCCATGCCGCTGGACAGAGCCTCGTCGGCAGGTAGCGGCAAGCTCAGGCGGCCTCAGCGAGCCTCGTCACTAGGCAGCATGTCCGGCACCTCGGCCGGGGAGGACCACGGAAGGGGATGCGGAGGGTCGGCATCCCGGCGGCCATCCAGAGGCAGTCGGAGCAGGACGCCACCCCCCCTCCTTGGCCCCAGCACGCTGGCCACGGTCAACGGGAGTCTGGGGCCCTGCGTAGAATACTCCAGCTGCCCGCGCTCCATCTCGGATCCTGCTGGGAGCCAGCAGGGCGAGGAGAGGCCCATTACCCCCACGGTGCTGGGGTATGAGGTCATGGAGGAGAGGGCCAAGTTCACGGTATGAAAGCAGAAAAAAAAGTAGTATCAGTAGAAAAGTAGTATTCTCACTACAACAAACACGCATCGCGGAGAAAACGAGAGATTAAAGGTCAAATGTCAACACAGAAAATCCTTGGTTGGATGAGAATTTACAAGCGCTTGGCAAAAGGAAACGACTACTATTGTAATTTTGCAGTGGTGAATGTGTCTTTACGATCCTGAGTATATCTCATCTCTGCTGTAGGTATTCAAGGTCCTGGTCAAGAAGACTCCAGATGAGAGCTGGGTGGTTTTTAGAAGGTACACAGACTTCTCCAGGCTCAACGACAAGGTGTGTTTGTCTGTGTATATATTTTCTTGTACACTTTAGTATGCAAAGTAAGGGCAGTCTCATATATTGGACCTATCTGGAGCTTTATTGGGTGATTATCTGCTTGTGGACAATGTTTTTAAACCATCAAATAACTGCTTTCAGGATGCTTTTTTTGGTTTTGGGGTGAAGTGTGGAAGTGATTAAAGCATCACAAAGAACCCTTCTGTTCCCAAATAGCCGTAAAGGCCCGAGCCTACTAGGAAACTGCTCTCTCGTGGTTTCGGGATGGATCATTTTGTCACAGAAGAGGAAAAGGAGGGCATGTTGGCAGCAGAAAGGAATGCCATGTGATAATACTAACACTAAGATGAAGCTAAATGTCTACGACAAGCAAACAAAACATATTTTTATAGGCTTGTAAAATTCTGAAATCTTTAATTCAGTGTTTCAATAAACCCAGGGAAGGAGAGTGGAAACACAGGAAGGGGGAGCCCTATAGTTTGGACCGAGAGCTTAAAGGGTTGGCAGGCGTTGTCGTCTTTCTCTTCCATTCGTATGGTAAAAGCAGCTGTAACGTCGGAGATGAACGGTCCGCTTGAAAAGTATTCTTTCCTTTATAGCTGGTGTAACTATCTGTTTAAGAGGTCATTCATTGGGTGTGTGTCTCCTAGCTGAAGGAGATGTTCCCGGGTTTCCGCCTCTCGCTTCCTCCCAAGCGGTGGTTCAAAGACAACTACGACAGCAACTTCCTGGAAGACAGACAGATGGGACTTAAGGCTTTTTTGCAAAACCTGGTGGCACACAAGGACATCGCAAACTGGTATGTGACCCGATGGTGCAGAGAGTCTTTTAGTTTAAATGGAATTATTTAACCTTTTTTGAGTAAACCAACAATTGATAATCCCGTATGTTTAAAAAAAATATATATATATTGTATTACTGAGCACACTGGTTGGTTCATTGACAATGACACACACTTATTCATGTCGCCTCATTTGTTCTCCTTGACAGTCTGGCAGTGAGAGAGTTCCTGTGTCTGGACGATCCCCCGGGGCCTTTTGATAGTCTGGAGGAGAGCAGAGTAAGTGTGCACACGCATGTGTGTCTATGCTGCTCTCGTGTCCTTTTTTGAAGAGGTGCTTTGCTTTGCATAAATCTTTTAATGTCCTCCCATATTCATCTCTGCGGTCAACTGTGTTTTCATTGTGTGAGCTATTGGGACTGATCCATCACCATCTTCTTTATCGCTCTGTCACTAAGATGGATTCCTCTTTTCTTTTGAGTGTATCTTAAAGTTTTAAATACCCAGCGCTCTATACCTTTCAGAAAAATATGTAAAGTCAGTGCCAAAGTTCAGGTTCCATATGGAGATTGAATTTAAGTAATTTAAACGATACCCAGGCCTACATTTTCCAGGGATATCGTATGAAGTGACGTGACATTAACTTGTGTTGTCAACCTGAAAGTACACTTTCATTTTAGATTTAAAGTGGCTTTACATGAAAGTAGACGTTGCCTTTTTGAAGTAAACATGTATGCAGGAAAGTTGTTCCTGTCTCCTCCATTACTTGTCCAACTTGGCCTGCCAATGCTTGTTTTTACTGCCTGCCAATATTTTCAGTTCTCTTTTTACCTCTGTCCAGGCGTTCTGCGAGACTCTGGAGGAGAGCAACTATCGCCTCCAAAAGGAGCTGCTCGAGAAGCAGAAAGAGATTGCCTCTCTGAAAAGGAGGTTGCAGGAGAGGGAGAAGGCCATTCTGCTCCTGGAGAAGCATATCAAGTCAGTAGATGTAGTACACACATACGTACAACTCAAAATGGGAATCCGGGTTGGAACTAAATCTAATGCACCAAAAAATGTGTTGTACAAACAAGCAGCAAACATGTGCTGCTTCTTGGGCAGAGCAAGGTGGTAATTGAGGTTTTAAAATTGGCATTGTATGAGGTAAGTCTAATTAAAACCTGCCTCTGTCCGTCCCAGCGGCGAGTGTGTGAGCCCAGAGGCTCTGCGTGCCCTGTCCGCTCCGGGCAGCGACAGCAGTGCAGATGTGGAGTCGTCCGCTGCAGAGGCGGATCAGGATGCGCTGGACGACACTGGGTAAAGGACCAACACCACACGCAGCAGGGAATGTGATTCATGAGAGCCGCAGCAGCAGCAGCGAGCTCCACTGGTGTGGAGACCAAACACAGCTCACACAGCCTTATTCCTGTTTCACTTGTGTTCTCCTTCGCCTCCATTTGACTCGCGCACAATGACCACAGTGATTGTGATGATTGATGCAGCAGCGTGAGTCACTGTCTGGTGAATTCTACTGTTGCACTTGAGATTCTATGCCGTTTGATCCCCAATTCAGACGCTGTCTTAGAGTCTTCAAATCTATCCCAAATGAATAACACCGATTCATCAATAACCCTGTCAAATGTGTATTTTTCCATAACATCGTCTGCACTCACATGTATCATTGCTGTCACATCTGGACTTTTTCAAACCGCAGACTCGACCGTCTGGTCCAGATTAACGTGCATAGAGCGATTTAATGCTTCAACTGACTCGAATCAACACAGATTCGACATGCACAGTTAATGTTCAAATTGTCCTTTTTTAACTAGGATCGGCTTGTGGACATGGACCTCTAATAAAAAATGTTTTTTCACTTCAAGCTTCAGGTTGTTCATTAGGTTTTAGGACACAACGTTGAAGTGAAGTGTTCGGTAGTTCCCCCCCCCCGTTTTTGAAATGATTATCCTGAAAACAATCTGCTCCCAACCATAGTGTGTATCTAACGCATGCAAATACATGCTATTCGCTCGTCCACAAACAACACCCGCCAAATCCTTTGCCAAATCAGCCTGTGCAAAACAAATGAACGTTTGAAAACTGCAAAGCAATCTATCACATTCAATCTTTGATGTCTGGTGGTGTTGTATGCAACAAATGGCTGCCAGTGAATGTGTGGAGTTGTGGACGTCTCCCACGGTCGGCCATGCTTTGTAAGATGGTACGGCGTCCCAGGTCAAACCGGTCTCCCTGCTGTGTCTTCAGTGGCGCTGTAACCGGCTGTTGTCGTGGGATCAATAACGCGTCCCCAACGTGTGCGTCTCGTGCAGGGTGGCTTCCATGTTTGCATCTCTCCTCTACTGTACACGTCGTCTCGCTCTCTCCCTGTCTGGCTTCATGTTGTCCGAGGTGTATTTCCCTCACGTTGCATTGCATTTGATGTGAATAGGTCAGTTGCTGAATGTGTTTTCCCTCTGCTGTGACCTTGCAATCCCTAGAGGCCGATGTGAGGTCCAACCGGACGGACCCTCTGCCTGCTGGTGTGGTCCGCCGCTCAGCACTTCTCCTCCGGTCATTGAGGTGGCTCCGCCTCATCACCAGAAGCTGGTACAAAACCAATGAGCACTGGTCGCCCTCTTCTCCTTTCCCTGCCATTTTCCCATGCCCCCTATGTTTAACTGCTATTTCAAAGCCTCTGTTTTTCGGGCCTCTTGTTTGCCTGTCATTCCTTCCTCCCACCTAAACTCGCAATTTCCTCTTCCACACATTGTTGCTGCTGTTTGGCCTTGATGGATGGATCTGAAGCGGCACTTATCTGAAGATTAGTGTGTTAAAAGGGAACCATTTCCCAGCCTGTTTCTATTATACTCACCCATCTTCTTAACAAATTTAGGACTTCCTGAATGCTTCAAACAACATGTGCAATGAATATCTTGCTTTACATGGCTGCATGTATTCAAACCTCAAGCAAAGTTGGTCATAAACTGGGGGAGGCTCCTGCCTGTTTACTTTTGAACCCCATGTAGCAACTGCCAGTCTGCATCAACTTGATCATCCGGTCGCAAACCCAAGGTTTGGCTTCTTGACCAAGAAGAGAAAAGCCCCAAATAACTTCAAGACGTTTCCAGTCATGACAATCGATCATCACTTGTAACAAGAGGCCCTCCTCTCCGAGCAGAAAAACAATACCCCATGTGACAGACAGAATAAGAAAGAAAAAAAAACTGTGAGGAGATCCATGGGTGGGTGTCACAAAGGATTCCTAATTTCCTGTCAGCAGGTACTTCCATGTCATTGCTTTGTACTGCCATCGACTCACATTAACGCTACAGACAGACCTTTAGATACCTCGCTGGGTTTTCGCTTTCAGTTAGTGTCTAAAAGATTTGACTCTCCCTTGTTCTAGAGCCATGGAAGAATTGTGGTAAACCAAAGTCCTGTGAGAGACCAGACCGTACATAAACATCTGTAATGTATTCTGTTGAGAGAGTGCGAAGGAAATGTGTTTTGTTGTTGCTTTTAGAACAATGTGATGGGCTATAAAATGCCATTCCCCTCCATTAGGGACAGTTTTAAGACGCTGCTTATCCATAAATCCATAAACACTAAACCTCTTCTGTTAATACTAGACTCAGCTTGGACTTGTATCAGTTTCCTCAAGGACAACCTGGATGTCGCAACATCATGGAGGGATTAGTTCACCCATTAAACATCAATGGTACTTCTCCCTACTAGTGTGTGGCCATTGACACATAGTGTGTGGTGTTTTGGTCATATCTGCTAAAGATTTTAAAGGTTATATTTCTGTATGTTCTACTTTAAAGTTTAAGTTTTAGCAGAAGGCTGAGCCAGCTCCATGTCTAGAGCCGCATGGAGGCAATCGCGCTTAGTTCCGTTGGAGGCAGGCGTTTTAAAAGATGCTGCTGTCTTCATGCAATTTAGGTCATTGGCACTTTTTTCACATGCACATTAGAACCAAAACCATCTGCAATGCTAGATTCCTGTAAGAGTAGGTAAGGAACATGTTGTAACCTTTTACATCTTGGGTTGATAATCTCAAGAAACTAGCCAGGTGCGAGTCACGCCAGCGTGTTGAAATGGTGTGATGTAACGCCTTGCTGACCGGCGCATTTTGTGCGTGTCAGGTGGTGGGCTTTGGCTCTTTTTAGAGCGGTTCGGAGGGGTGGGGTAAAAGAAAGAGCTGACCCGGGCGTCACTACCAGCCTGAGTGGTACCCGGCCTACACGTCATTCCCAAAAGCCATATCTTATCCACTGAGTGGTTTCACTGTTGTGTTTTCACTCATTGTTGATGGGTTAATGAGGCGCGTAACAAACACAGCTCTATTGAATCCTCTCAAACTCGACCTGGCAGATGGTCATGCGATGCACTTTATGCACGAATGGCAACCCATAATGCTTGCTAGGATATGGTTGTTACTGCTTCATTTGTGTCAGACAGAAACGTGCCTTTTCAACCACTGAATCGGTCTTGATTCCCAACTGGATTTAATGTGTCAATATGAGATAAATGTATATGAGTTTTGTTGTTTTTCTCTAAATTCCTGGCCCGCATATTTCACACATATAAGTGCCTTGATCATGTTTCTCTTAATGTGTTTAAATAGCTTTATAGGTTTGTTCAGAACATGAGGTGATTTAACTTTGTTCCTCTTTTGAATGATGTGTATGAAATTGCTTAGAATGGACTGAACTGGTTTTGTCATATATACGCACCATAGTAGCGCTCCGAAAGACTAAACTTAATAACATTCTGTGTTACTATTGATATTCTGGATTTAAAGGGGATTATTCACTGAGAGGTCTGGCCTGAACTGAATACTGTGGACACCATAGAATATGTTTATAGCAGAAATGTTTATTAGAAATATATATTTCACCCACAATGACACACAGGATGATCTCTTGAATGCAATGTATGTTTTTTCGTGCTACGTTTGCTTTCATGAAATCGGTTTGGTAGTTTGTGCACGGGTAAAATAAACCGTCAGTGTGATAAGTGATGTGGGCTTAAAGTTACTGCAAGGCTCATTTTTCAAAGGTGACTTTTTCAAAAATGTAATAAATTCTTGTCACAGAAGTTTCATCTTTTTTTTAGCAATAGCTTTTCAATACCAATAAATGAAAAAAGAGGCACTGTGTGGTTTTTGACATGTTTTGTATTAATTGTATTTGTACATTTTCAACAACAGAAGCAATAAAACAATGTCTTAGAATGGCTCGGGGTAATTTAACTCGTGTTAAAACACAAAATCACATCAGTAATGCTCTGTACTTTGCCGCAAGAACGTAGATGTTTCACCAAAACCTGCGGAAAGACGGAAAGACTCACAGGGACGTGTCACTGGCTGCAGGTCAGGTCTTCTGAGTCGATTGAAAGCGGATCGCCGTCCAACTCTCGATCCCTGGCTTCAAAAACATGAACTGCCAACTTCCTCAGATGTTTTCAGAAATGAAAGTGTGTTTTATATGAGACATAAACTCTACTACAAAATAGACATGCTTAGGACGTATGTAAAGAGTAACATAACAAAATCAGTACCACAGAAATCCCCCTGCTCAGACCGCATCTATACCTTTGTACAGAACTGTTTCAAACCAATTCCACCAGCATATCATCACCTGAGGAACAAACACCCCACTTTGGACAAGTAGAGCCTATTTCTCTGCTTCTAATGCCAACTTTCGACTATTAAAAATATTAAATTATCCCCAAAAGTGTTTTACTAGACAAATTATTGCCCAGCTGCTCCACAGATGGTAACCTGGCACACGTTCAAAGATGCCGCCATTTAGGGCAAGTGCACATTGCATGATGAATCACTGACCTCATTCATCAGCAAATGTGTTCTAACTTATTCATTTGGTGAACTCAATAACAGTCGGTCTGTAGGCCAGAGGACAAGGAGGCAAAGCCGAGGCACACAGAGAGACTAGAGAAGGAAAGCAGCATCAAAGGCGTGCGGCAGGTGGTCCTGAATTGCAAAGGCCACCAACACGGGATGTTGAGTGAGGCCACTTTATGAGCTTCACACCTTTTATATTGGCTTTAAGACTTGTGTAGCCAGTGAGGAAATGTCCCTCCTGAGATGCCGTAGGTGCAGGCCCCTCCTACTTACTCGTTTACCGATTTGTCTGCACCTAACAACCCTACTGGAGAATGTTGTGCCTTTCTGCGTTGGTCTCTAATCCACACAATGGTGAGATATATCAGAAGATCAGAAGTATTCTCACATTATGGCATCTAGTTTTTTTTCAATACACTTTTTGAATTTGTTCTGGCGTGGCACCTGGACACTTGAAAAGAATGGAGCCAGTGTTGAGGTCATTGATCAAACCCCTGAGTCCCGTAACTGCTCCCTGGGTGCCTTTACTGGCAGCACACTGTGTGGGATGGGTTAAATACAGAGAATAATTGGATAATAAATAAAGGATACTTTCTTTCTGGCTTTGTTCTTCTTCAAAATGTCCCAATGCTTCTGTCCATTATGGGGCAACAGTTCTGAAAACAGGCACGAGGCATGTCTTTGCTCTCAGTTTACAGGGTTATTTTTTGGCCACCAATAAGACTGAACTTGCTTATTGAAACCCTTTGTTTTATTACGTTGCCGGAAGTTCAAGGGAATGGTTTAAATTGTTTTATCGTTGGTATTTTAATATTATTTCAAATAAATGTTGTACTCTAGGGGAATACTGTGCTGTGGTCTGTTTTGGTCATCAGCGGGTCCGTAGTCAAATACCAAAACTATTCCTACGGGACGATACCCGTTCCCCGCGCAGGTAGCGGCGGTTACACTTGCAACTGTCAGAACCCATCGTGGATGTGAGAGCAACGCTGCTAGTGGAACTGAGTAAAGCTGCTGGGCCTGGTAACGTTTCTGCCTATGCGCCAATCAACAGGCTGGAATATTCTTCAAAAGAGCTTCTGATTAAATCTAGTAACGCCAACATGTCCTCAACGGATCGTTTTGTTTGATATTAATAACATAATTTTTTTTTTAATTTCCCCGAAATGTAAACCTGCAACAGTGAGTATATGAGGGTTTTCCATAAATCAGCGGTTCTCAATGGCGGAGGTCGGCATGGTCTGGGTGTCGCTTATTTCCCAGCATTAATCCCACAATGAGCAAGTCCCCTCTTATGACGGTCTGAGGGTTTATCCTTATTGTTGATATTATTTCAGAATAATAGAGCATTTGCATAAATAACATTCACTAGACAACAGGACAGCTCTAAAAGGGAATAAGGCCATGACGGCAGGTTCCTTTTAACTGAAGCCATGACATGAACTGAAGCTGAGAAGTGTGTACCAACAAAAAGAGAGAAAGATTTAGACCGGGTCTTTAACTCTGCTTGGATGTTATCCTCGCCCCCTTTGTGGATGTAATAAATATAAACCAGTATCTATCATTTTGATTTTGAAGCAGGTTCCTTTCACCACCTTATCCTTTCGGATCACTGGCATCTCAAACACATTACTGTCCCAGAGACCTGCCGCCATTGTGGTTGTATCTAAAAAGTGTTTCATTTAAATAAATACCCTTTTCTGAAAATGTGTTTTGTCGAGCTCGGTTCTCCAGCACATCAGCACTTTTTGCAGTTTGAGCTTGAAGTTGAACTTTGGATGTATCTATGTTAAGTTGTTTAGAAACTTGTTTACCGGCCTGGAACAAATATTAATCAAGTGACTACGGAAGATATCAGTTTTATTATCCTACCGTGTCCAAGAATATTATCAGTAACCACAACTTCTCATAGTGTCTCTCCCCCCCTGCTGCCCCCAAGGCTACAACCCTCCTGACATTTGATGCAAATCAGCTTTGTAAGTCCAGCACCGTGTGTAATCAGAAAATAGATGTTTGAACCGAGCAGTGACGCTTGACAGTGTTCATCATGAAGACTGGCCTTTAGCACTGAATTGTTTCCAAAATCTCTTGGAGGGCGGTTGCCGCTGGTTGTCTTTTTAGTCATCAGCTGGGATTCCTGGCGTTGTCACACAGTGCGATGAATGCATTAGCAAAAAAGACTTTCAGATCTTATGACAGTGTTGGATATCTCCATGGTAGTCTGGGGTGTACGGCTCTAGGGTTGATTCTGGTCAGGGAATTAAGTCCAAAAAACTGCAAAGGAATTGGTAAAATGGCATTGAAGATAGTCAGTGTTTATCTAAATTACATTACTGTGATGCATCTGGCTCCCAGTTAGACACAGAGTTCATGGGTGGGAGGGTGAATACGCCTTTGGCCAGGCTTTATTTACAAAAAACACAAAAACCAACTTAAAGAGTCCTCCCGTTAATGGGATTCGCTGGGCCTTGATTCGCCAGTTCCTCAGCTCTCCACAATTTCCGTTCACCTCTCCACAATTTCCGTTCACCCCCACCTCGTTAGGGGTAATCTTGGCCGGGGTGGGTTTGCCTACGACAGAAATTGATTTATTAGCCAGGGGTCAACACCATTTCTTCTACAGGGTCGAATGACGTGGAGTCTGAACTTACCGCCCGATGGTGAGCGTTCCGCTTCGGAGACGAGCCCGGCACACACTGAGGCACACTGAGTGCAGCTCCTGTTATACTGCCCCTTTGATTAGCGACTCACCACAGCCTTGCTCTTGCGAGCAGGGCTGGAAACGCATCACCTTGATTGAGCACTAATCTTCAATTCTTTAATTCATTCAATTAATAATGATTTAACCTCCCTTCAATGACCCGCCCCAAGAGCTGCACCCGGCCCCCTCTGCGTACGCCGGTGCTGCAATACAAACTCTCACCTGACCGGGGGCAGGTTAGGGCCGAGACTCCACAATTACATAATATTTTATGTAGCTGACACTTTTATTCAACGTGACATGCACTAAGTGCATTCAACTGCGAGGGTGGAGAGCCAGAACAACAATCAACTGAGTAAAACTTATATATACAAGGAATAAAACAAACTAAACTCACAACATTAAATAATATAAAATGAGTTAAACTCAAACCTGAACAAACAACTGAAGAAATGTCACAGTCTGACTATCAGAAAGGGTTCCCCAAGTCCAGCTCCACCCACTATGAACGCCGGCCTGGATGTGCGAGCAAGACTTCAGGATTTCTTCAAAACTGCCCACTCCTGACTGGTTGGAGAGAACAGTCCCTCACTACATCACACTACATAACGTATTTAAAGGCAGCCTGCAAAACAAAGCCATGCTCCTCTATGAGAGAGCACTATACCTAAAACTACCTGAAAAGAAAATATTCAAAAGTACCTCGTGCCAAAAGTGGTTGAAATCATGTACAGTTGAGATAAACTATAGAGTGGAAATGGGGCATAAATGTAGCACTTGAACTCAACATATTTGTTCTCACACTTGTATACCTATTTTGATTGTTCACGATTACATTTTTAGGGATAGCGAATGACAAGAACACAGCATGAGAAGGAATTGTGAAAAAAACATTAAATATATGTATATAATATATATTAAATAATAATATTTGTAATTTCATCAAATATTGGGACTCAAAATCCAAAGCAAGCGCCTCGTTACCTTGCACATACCTTCTATTTCACTACGCTTTACTCAAAAGATGAATGATTTTGTCCTATTGACAACGCACAAACGTGATTAAAACTTAACTTTAATATGGTGTCCTGACACATACAAAGCAAAAAACCAAGCTGAAAAGGGTTTTGTAAATGTAATCCGTAGGTGTACGTTTACTAGAGGGATTCGCCAAAAGTGGGATTGCTTTGTTTACACTCTGCAGATGGAACACAAATACAAATACTTGATTTGTTCATTACATTAGTTCATTAGTTTGTTTAATTAGACAATCATTTAGAGACAATGAGCATCACCCATAGTTGGTTGATATAACCGGCCAGATGTTGTAAACAAAACTCCAACCACTAAGGATTGTAATCATTTGTAAACTCGTATCTCATATTCATGGGCTTTTGCCGTTGTCCACATGCCATTTGTGACAGAAGTGATCATGCACACAGCGCACCGGCGTCACTCAATGAGTATAAGCTACGCTTTACAACTCTTCTTGTCTCTCAAAAGTGCATTATCTTCAAGGATGCTTGACTCATTTTATATTAAAGCACCAGTAGTATTTTAAAATCAGTTATTTATCAGAATTTCATGAAACATATATATATATAAATAAACTTATATATATATATATATATATATATATATATTTATATTTCATGAAATTCTGATAGAAACATTGAGGTAAAAAGTCGTTAAGATGTCAACAGAAATATACGAATTCCAGCACATGTGAATTTGGCAGCCATTAGGGTGTGGATGGAAGTAGGTTATTGAGATTGGTTATTGGTCACTCTGCTTCAAGCCACTTCTGCTTTGTTTCACTTCTCTATCACATAAGTTGACGCCTGGCTGACTGATTGACAGAAGCATCAAAATTGTCAGTCAAAACTGATCAATAAAATGTGAAAAGGTCCTCCATATCATCGTTCACCTGGTTTTATGTTTGTAGGGTCATTTATAAAATGTATTAAAAAGTTAATTTATATTGTACAATTCAGAAAGAAAGCCATTTCTAAGTGCTTTAAATAAGCATTGTAGGAACCAACTGACCTCCAGCACTGACTGATATCTAGTGTACCATTTAGCTCTTTACTCTCTGAATGCTTCAAATCATACACAGTCTGATACAGTAAAACAATTGAGAGATTAACATGATGTTTATTCAATGAATAATGATTTAACTTAGTGTAAAGATAACAACAGCCTTTCCAATCCGGGTGATTGACCCGTTTTTGTTTTAGGACTTTTAACCCTTTCACGCAAATGATATAAACCAAGATGACAAACGGAAAAATACCAAGCTCAAGGCTTCAACGCAACAGTCTTCATGCTTGAAGGACCAGATGTGACCGGCAGTTGTCTCTAATCGCAGCTGCTTCTTGTTCCATGTCAAATTTTCCCTCAGACCCGTAACTGCTCAGTAGGTGCCTTTAGTGGCCGCACACTGTGTGGGATGGGTTAAATGCAGAGAATAATAGGATAATAAATAAAGGATACTTTCTTTCTATCTTTCTTCTTCTTCTGTGTCTGGTCCCAATGCTTCTGTCCATTATGGGGCAACAGCTCTCAAAACAGGCCCGAGGCATGTCTTTGCTCTCAGTTTTCAGGGTTATATTTTGTCTTTTAGTTTTTGAAAAGTAGCTTTCATAATGTTGTCATATTTATTTAAAAAATGTAGGATTCTCTGTGTTTGAAATAAACATCTGGGTCAAATTTGGCTTGAAAGTCAAGTGAGGTGATATTTTTGTATATTCAGTTCCTGCCAAGAGCTATGCAACATCACATATAATTGAAGTGGACACATTAAAGCAAGGGCTGTGCTGTTTTTGATTCTTAGAAATTACATGGGACTCCATGGCACCTCTTAAAAAATTGCAGTTGCCCATGAATGGAAATAAGGGTTGTTCCAATAAAAATGTATTACAATCTTTTTACTTTTCAGGGTAGTTGCTCCACGACTTTTCTTCTATTGGGAACACTTTTTTAAAGTATATATTTCAAAGTCAAAGTCAAACACAGATTCTCTCTAATCTGACAACATATGAAATAATAATTCCTCATTAACTTGAGGACTCCACCAGATTTGCTGAAACAGAAAATGAAAGAAATCAATATTTGCATACACAATTACCTTCGTAGCCTTTGAACTGGAACACTGGCCTACTGGCGGTTCGGGACGTCCTGGGTGAAATTGAAAGTCTTTGCTGTAGATCTACATCTACAACCCATCCAAAACAGATGGATATTATCTTATTACCTTGTAATGAACAACACAACTCTTTCAATCACAGAGAACCACTTCTTCTTTTACTTCCAGGTGCATGCTTCTCTGTCGCAGGACAACGACCTCAAAGGCAGATCCCCTTGTTGCAGACAGTCACTGGACAATATAACGTCTTCCTACTAGTGCAGACCGTGTATTACTTTCAGCGGATATTTGGTCGGACAAGGGAATGCTTGGGAATTCAGGTGAATTTGTACTTGCCAGCCTGTGATACCTAAAGGGAACCCACACATGGGAAAAGAATATCAAATGCCTTTGATTCTGCATGTATAGCTGGACAATAAAGATAATCAGAAGAAACTATGAAAGAGGCGTTCCCCAACGAAAGCTCTTAACTTTAACAAAGCTTTGGAAACCACACTGCAGTTAATGGTTGGTAATGGTCTTAAGAACAAAAGGATCATGAACAGGGCCTTTGCAGTGTTCTTCATTTAGCCCTTGACCGTATACATCCACACACTTAAAAGATTCATTGGAGTAAAGATTTCCGTCGTTGGCTTTGAAGCACACCTGGGCACCACTGTCCCCTCATTGGGATGCAAACAGGAACCCCCTCATTGCTATTTTTCCAGTTGCATCCGAGTCCTTGAAGTGCCAACATCCAGCGCCTCCATTGAGAGGATGTTGGTGAAATCCTCATGAAGCCACTCGGCACAAAGACAAGAGACTTTCCAATATCCTTTTTTACAAAAGCGCCAGCTTGTGAAACAGATGTTGCGTGTTGAGAGACGCAGGTCTGGAAGTTTGTTGGTGTTGCCTGGCTGTCAGCAAGTCTCCGTTACAAAGTGAATAAATAATAAATACATAAAGTTCTATAAAGTTGTTTAAGTTTTTTACATTACATTACATGTCATTTAGCTACTTTTATCCAAAGACACTTTCAATAAGTGCATTTCAGCCATATGGATACAAACATGAACAAGAAACCAGAAAATGCTATTTTATCGAACAAGCCCATTTACAACTTGCCATAGATAAGAGCCATTATAAGTACAATTCAAGTGCTACAATTTGTTAGTGTTTTAGTCAAGGTAGAGTCTGAAGAGGTGTGTCTTTAGTTTACGGCGAAATATGTAGAGGCTTTCTGTGGTCCTGATGTCATCAGAAAGTTTGTTCCACCATTTAGCAGGCACCAAAGAGTGGTGATCTTGTCGAGTGTTTTGCTCTCAGTGAGGGAGGAACAAGCAGTTTGGCAGATGCAGAGCGGAGCAGATGTAGATTGGACCCGATCCATTCACAGCATGGTACGTAAGTACTAGTGTTTTGAATTGGATGCGAGCAGCTACTGGTAGAAACACATCGCCAGTGAAGATAGCAGAGGAGTGGAGTAGTGTGGGAGAATTTAGGAAGGTTAAAGACCAGCTGCTGCATTCTGGATGAGCTGCGAAGATCAAACGGCGATAGCAGGGAGACCTGCCAGGAGAGAATAGTCATAGACAAGGCGAGAGATGACAAGAGCCTGAATCATACCTGAAGATACTAGTTTCTAGACTTTTCTCTTTACAACGTCCGGATAACGCTGCTGCACTTTGAACTGTGACTAGAATTTTTCAATTTTCTATGCTAAATCACGAATCACAAGTTTGCCTCTGAGGGCTTTACAATCTGTTCAAATCCGGCCTCTTCTGTCCCGGGAACATTGGCCCAGGAACTCTCACCCCACCCCCTAAAAAACTTGCCTCAACTTGCCCCTGTCACATGTCTGGTGAGCAGGGAAAATATAATTAAATTTCTGCAACTTAAATATACATTTAAATCCTTCAATTGGGAAACATGGTCTTACAACATTATGGGGGTTGACAGGGAATAAAAGCAATGACTGCCTGCTGCACTGGTGCAAAGAGAAACCAGACATTGCTATCAAGCTGAATCTTTCCATCAATAGACACAACCTCCCCCTCTGTTCGCTCAGACGTCCATTCTACTTCAGAAGGGTTTTGGGGGGCATTTTGCGAGCAGCGTTGTTGGCCTTATAAGGGGGTATTTGAAGTCAAGGTTCGTGGCTTTGAGAAGAACGATGGACTTTTCTTTTTTATATCTTTGCTTGTTCTATGGAAACAAAAAAAGCTGCTCAATAAATGCCGTTGTGTGGATCTCCAGCCACCTCGCAGAGTTACGAGTGTGACAACAGACAAAAGAACAAAACAAGTGAGAGACGTGTTGACCAAAATGATTGGCCCAATACACATTCAATTCTGACTTGTAAGTATTTATTTCAAAGGGAATTTGATTTGAGACAGTTAATATGGAGTGTGCGTTTTGGGAAATATACAGGATGATCTCAATATCAAGCATGATATTTCATTATTAAAGAGTACAATAATACTCTTTTTTTGTAACATCCACAAATATTCACTACTTCTCAAACACGTTCATCTTTGCTTTATATGCATATTTATATGACGTATAAAAAACGAGACCTGCAATATACTGAACTAGCTTTTTGAGTCTGTAAACAGATGTTTTGTTGTAGTTTTGCTGTTACAAAAAGTTTACAAGGTTGTTGAACAACCGGGTTAAGTGACAAAATGCTATTTGTTGTCCCATTCTTCTAAATTCTTCAACATCTGTAGAGCCCGACTATGGGCTGTGCACATGTCCTGACAATTTAGAATGTTCTATTGCTGAATGCTTTAATTACTTCTCTTTAAAAGTAACAGAACTTATAATATAGAAAATATTGTCTTCTCATATTTCTTCATTGAATAAAGCCATGTAGCAAACATCAATAGTGGAGGTTTGGCTCAACAGCAACTTCATTTATATTTTCTTTGGTAAATCAAACAATCATCTGTGCATTGACTTTCTGAAGGAAGAAAAAAAATATCTTATAAAATGTAAGAAAATATATGGTTAAACAGGTTAAAGGAACTATGTGATATACAAATTAATATACATTTTTTTTCTTAGCTGTACTCAACCAATACTGACATTTCCCCCATGCTGCAGTCTCATAAAAAGAATCTGTGAAATATAAAGTAAATTACTGGCAGCTGTGGTTGCCAGAGGTTTACCGTAAAAAATAAAGTGACACCCTATAAGACATTACGGTATGTCTTTATGCACTCGTAAAATTCCCAGTTGAGAACCGTTTTGTTTATACCAAATGATTATTTAAAAAACGGACGGCCTGGGTCAAGTACACATCAAACTGTGTTAATTTGCACTAAAAACTAAAATACATTGAAATATTTGTATTAAAAATTCAATTCAATTTCTATAAACCATAATATCAACTACTATTTTTTTACATTTGGTCTAAAAGTGGTGTGGTCCTCCACCGCGTGACTACAGAAGCTCAGTAAATTCCTTCAGATCCTCCAAAATATCAAACGACTGTACCATTCAATTTCGCCACACTGCATTAGAGCAATTATCCTCCTCTGTAAAAGCCACAAATACAGTGGAACACACTTTCTGACGTGGGGAAGAACTGTAGCTCTATCAGCACTTTTAAAAAAAAGTTTAAAACAAAAGAAATCGTAAAAGCTGTACTCATGATTATGGTCTTTACAACTCACTTTTGATGTGCTGCTCTGTGATGTATATCTTGTGTATTCTGTTCACCACGTATCTTTTCGTTGTGTCTTTCATCCTGTGATGTCTGATATTGTGTTATTCCCGTTATGACCTGCTTTGGGAATACAGAATACAGCAAATTAGTTAAAGTGTGTCCCCAGATTATAGTCTTTGTATATGGATAGGTCTAAAATGCAGGAATTTCTATGAGAAATGCTAGAGAATAACAGAAAATACTATTCCTTTTCATAATATTCAAGCTATCATCCTTGGGTCAGATTTTTATGACACTTAGTATTAAATTATTAGTAATTTAATATTCCATTTGATACAACGAAACATGCTTCTTTCTTCTTGTATACGCGTTATATCCAAGATGTACCCATTTAGTGCACGGCTGATTGTACGGGATGGAGGCGTAAAGACGAGGGGGGCGTGTGCTGTTCAAACTGCCTCTCTAACCAACTGCGGCCCGCAGAGACGGACGCACGCAGTCGGATGTAGGCACCGGGCTGCAGCTGGCGAAGAAGCAACAGGCGCCTCTTTTTCCCATCCGTGGGCTCCATCGCGGCACCGAGCAGCAGAAGCAGGTATCCAGCCGGGATGAAGCTGGCTGTCATGTGCTTATGCATCGTGCATTTGATCGCTGTCGGTGGAGGCCAGAGCAGCGGCAGCGATCCTCGCCCTGGCCGAAGGAGCGTGTCATTCAGCAGGGCCAAAACTGCGCAGAAGCCGCGGGCCCTCAGCGCAGGTGATGTTATATGTTCATATAGACAATTTTGACATTATAAAGAAAAATGCATGGAAAGATATTGTGTTAAACATAAGAAATATAGTTGGACTAACGTGATAAAATAATGTTTAATTGTGAACTCAGTATTTGCCATTTGTCTTTATAATAATGTCTGCTATGAGCCTAAAACTAAAATGCCTTTTTAGTAGACTTTCAAAGGGAACACAGTTTCTCTTGGACTGAAGTAGTGATTTTGTCTGAATACAAAATTTGTAGACCAACCCAGATTTCGCCCATGTATGGTTACTCTTGTCCTTCGTTCATTTATTTGTACATTGAGAGCGATGGAGTCAAAATGACTGCCCAATAATACAGGTCATAAAGTTATATTGCATAACATCCATAGAATATGTTTACAATGAAAATATACAGGTGATAAATCTTAGTGGTGGACAGTTTTGAAGCCTATGGTCCAGATTTTGACTGCATGGTTGGCACAGTCAGACTAAACACAGTAGCGCCAAAGTAATCATATTAAAACAGTTGAAATGGAAACTCACAAAATGTCAGACGGGCACAAAATGATTTCTAAGCGGGAGCTTCTCTGCTTCTCCCTGCAACTATATGTCAGGGGATTAGAAACACATGTGTCAATAACCTAACAATAACATGGTCTCGCTGTAGGTGTTTTTTCTGGCTCTGTGAGAAAGACCTAAAAGAATTGCAAGATGAGTAAGATGGACCGCAAATGGCCGCAGCAGGAGATGTGATTACAAGTCCTTTTTTAGTTATTATAACAAAAGGCCACATAGTGCCGAAGCAGATGTTTTGTGTACAGCCATAGCAAACCTGCAGATGCGGCAGAAAAAGCAGCAGGATTCACACTAGTGCATTCAACCAAAGTAAGCTGCCCCTCTGTCATAGTCAGCAGTGGGGTCTAGACCATTGACTGCATAAGAAGTGGAGTTATCGGGACTTCACCCACTGGTTTGTGGAGTGGAGGTAACCATTTTTGGAATTTTGAAGAGGGATGTAGAGATGCAGTATATACCACTCTGATGGGGCAGCGACCTGTCAATGAGTCAGTCCAGCCTTGAGCATACTTTAGAGCTATGTGAATCCAAATGGACAATAATAATAAATACTACATGAACATTGTGTATGAAGGAGAGGGGTGGGGGGGGGTATGGTTGACTTGGTGGAGTGCGGTACGGCCGATGGGGGGGAAGACGGTTGAAGAGGAACCTACGCGGCTCGGAAGTCAATTTCTCTGCGTTAGAAATACAAGGTGTGCCCGAGTTGAAATGCGTGTGTCTTACAAATTAACTCCCCCTCCGAGTAGCCATATGGCGTCACCGAAAGAGCCATATAGGGCTTGCAAGCCATAGGTTCCCGACCCCTGCATTAAATGGACTACATTGGCAAGCATGATTAAATGAATCATTTCGGACAATGCTGATGTATTTGTGTTTAACACATGTCTAATTACATATAGACAGAACATCAAGAATTAAATCAGTATTTACAACAGTAAAAGCCAAGACATTTCTAATGTGAAAAAGCTAGCTGTATTTTCAGATCCAATTCATTGAAGATAACTGTCAGCGGGGGACTCCAAAACTTCCCTTTCCCCCTCTTGACTGGGGGATCCCAAGGCGTTCCCAGGCCGGGGTGGAGATATAATCCCTTCACTTAGTCACGGCTCTACCCCGAGACCCCCGTAGTGAGGCGCCCCGGGGGAATCATTACCAGATACTCAAACCTCCTCAACTGGCTCCTTTCCATGCACAGGAGCAGTGGATGACTGAGCTTCTCAGCCGCGTTTTTCAGCCATCATGTTTGGTGCTTAAACCTTGCAAAGTTGATGGACATTACAATTAACGTAACGATTGGATGGGATACCTGCCTGTCTACCTACCCACCTGTGCGCACTCTGCCCATGCGATCATTGCACCCATAGCTGTGAGTACAAACAATAGCCATGTTCATTGTTAACATTCATCAAGATCCTCTTTGGGAGGTGACTTTGGAGGGGGGCCTAAAGCACCTGTGTTGGTGACTGGGTGAACCTCGACAGATTGAGCGACTCTTAATAATGACTCTTTTTAGTGGTATTAATCCATTATCATGTAACCATGTAGTTAATTACGATTTAATAGTCAAGTCTGACAAGGGGCTTCAAGGGCTCCACCTCTGCCTGCTGTCTCCTTTCGTCATTTGGACGGAGTCGGTAGGGTCGAGTTTTCAAGCTTTGCTTGTTAACACCCCGCTTAGCAATTTAAAATACGACAGTATGAGTCCAGAGACAACGTGCATGAGAGTTTTATAAGGGACTATAGTTCACAACCTTATTTTCAACAAATAGGTGCATTATTTGCCAGACATCCCACATTGCCTTTGGGCCAATTCATTTGTCCTTTTTTGCTCACTATACCGATGTAATCAACCAAAGCTTGCCCGAAGGTGGTTCTTCTACTTTGATTACAGAGGGAAACCGGGGCGTTTTTGATGCCAAAATCTTGGTGTCCTGCAGATTCTACATGTGAATGCAGAATGTGGGATTTGTTTGGGTTTGAAAATACGTCCATGGTTTAAGCAGGAATAGTAGTTGATTTAACTGATATTATTGTTTACTGAGGGTACAAATATCGGTGTATTCTGTATTTTAAAAATATTTGAAAATATTTAGTACACGGTCTATTTACTATACACACCATCTTGTATTATTGCAGCCTTCACCCTGTATGCCCACAATTTATCCTTAGAATTTATCATTAGAGATGCAACTAGTGGCAAGACTAATAACTAATAACAAACAGGACCTTCCTGGTCAAAACAACAGACAAGATTTTTAAATATATGATACATTTATAAAATGTGATTCATTACGACTGACTACCAGACAGTATAAGTAGTTGGCATTTGCTCCATCTTGGGCAGCTACAGCATTAAAATTTTGCTTATATATTATATTAATTAAAAACATATTTCATTCAATTAGATAATAATGTAATATTGACAGGGTCCATTCTGTATATTGAGTACTTTTACAGCACTACTAAAAACAGTCTCTTTGTTGTTTCAACAGGGCCTGTGATCCAAGGCAAACAGAGACCGCTGTTTGCGAGGAGAGGACAGAATGAAAGAAAAAGGATTCCAGACGTGTGTGGCTTATTTTTCTGTCTCATTGAGCATTGACATGTATAGTCAACAGAAATCCGTTCTGCTCAGCAATCCATCATTTATTTATCTTCAATGGTCCAAAGTCTTGATTTTGTGATTTATACAGTAAACCTATGATCTCAGTTGCAAAATGAATTACTCAGAAAATTTAAAACTACAAAATATTTTATAGTTTTTAATGTCCAATAAACAGAACACACTTTTTAAACATCAACGGACAAAGTTAAATGGGAAATATTACTATAGCACTTCGATGCCCCCATTTTGATCTACTGTTTTATATTCTGTCCACGTTACAGAAGCCCAAAGTGGTCCCTCGTCCTCCAAAGACCGCTCCTCCTAATTCTGAAGTGGCACCCAAACCAGTGAACCCTACCTGCTCTCAGCTAACACAAAGCTGTTTGCCCAAGTTTGGCTGCTGTGCCAAAAACGCCACATGCCACTGCCGCTTCTTCAACGCAATCTGCTTCTGCCGTCGGAAAACCTTGTAATACCAGTAGAGAAGATAAACGCTAAAATAACAAAATCGAGACACAAAAAAACGACTCAAACGTACAGTACAGGCCAACGAACACAGATAGTATCACTCACGCCGCCATTGGGTTATGAGTTTAATCACCTCAGCAGACTAGATGATGCATCACATGTGTGGGAAGATCATTGCATTTTCAAATGAAACAGAAACTTTAACCCCGCTTGTATGTCTCTTATGAAAGGCAGGTGCTTGAAAAATATATCTACACTTAAGCTTACAAGCTAATACTCATGTTACTGTTATGAGAATTTATTCTACGGTTTGTTATTAGTACTACCGTATCATTATTGTTTCAATTTTCATGTTGCTCACATTGTTGTTGCATTTCACGTGTGTTTCTGCACTAGTGTTATGTAACCACACATATTGGTTTTCAACTGTTTTGCTTTATTAACATTATTGTGTTCACAATGTGTGAATTTGCTTCAAGAACTTTATCTAAGTAAATACATCATATACAAACTACTAACAAATTTTACAGCAACGTAGAAACGTAGGAACCGCATAGACACAGTAGTCAACTCAGCAGACACTCGAATTTTAGTGCATGTATTATATATGCTGACATTTACGGTATTAAACAAGTAATCAGAATAAAGGCTATTTAATCAAAGATTCGGGACAATGATAGAAGTATCTGTGTACAGCACTTCTCGGACTACTCTACAATAAATTAAATATTTTTACTGTACAAAGTAAAAACTCCATACTTGCAAGTTCAAAAAGACAATTTCTCCATATTTGACCAGCAATAAAAATACTTTTCTCAATAATCCCATTTAAAGACCAATGTACTTGTATTAAGGACCTCTCTGACTACTATGATGATGAATATGAAGTATTTTTACTCTAGAAATTTGGAGATTTCTCCAAAATAAAAGCTGTATCATTGCAAGTTTAAAAAAACCCTTTCTCCAAATTTGAATTACAATAAAGACACATTTCTTAATAGTTTCAGGCAAAGACAGACCAATGTATACGTGCCCAGCAGCCAGGCGTGGACGTGTGTAAGGCCCTCATTGATTAGGCATCTGGGGAAAAAGCATTATAGAAAAGGTTGCAGTTAGGTCTCGCCTGACGCACCCCCTAAAAGCCAGACTGTCTCAGCGCCAACCCAGGGAAGTGTACAGTTGGACGAAAGGGAGTTACGGTATCTGGGGTACCCCTTGGGCAACAAGAAAGATGCGCCCTGAGGTGGACAAGACTGCTATCCTGTCGCAAGACAAAAAAAGTGATGAGGCAGTAATGGGGCTGGTGGGCTACTACAGGCGGTTCATCCCAACCTTCGCGTTGGCCAGCCTCTTGACCGACCTGACCCAGAAAGGTGTCTTAGTTGGATGGGGCAGTGCAAGTAGGTGTTTGAGAAAATAAAGCAGGCTTTCTGTGGGGAACTACTCCTTCACACATTGTTAGAAAAATTCTCTGTAAAATAATCAAAACAGGATATTTAACATTTGCAAACTGAAGACCGAGTTGACACACATTCGCCGAGGCTGTTCAAAGGTTACTTTTTCCAGCACCATCATATATACTGGGATGAACAGGGAGGTTCTGCGCACGCACAATGATCTCATTGTATAAGAACCTGAGACATGCATCTGATCATCATGAGACAGTGGCCTTCTAGACAACGAACATACACGTCATACAGATTTCATATCCTCAGCGGTCATCTTATTTCAGCTGACGTGTCATACACACAACTTATTGTACAAACAATACAGATGTAGTCTTGTGTTGTTTTGTTTAAACCCTACTTCTGATCATGACATTATTGCAGTTTTGGAGCACAGACCAAAAACAGCCAAAGGATGTTTCAGTACACTCTGAAGGATCTCACACAAGACGGTGAAGTATGTTGTGTTAGGATTTCTTCCACTGTGGAGCGTTGATGCTCTGCACCACAGGGGCTCTGTGTGGCCCTTCTGACCCTGCATGGACAGCAGCTGATCCCAACCCACAACACCACAGTGACAGGTCAGACTGTTCAAACTCCAATCTGCTTTTTAGTGTACACCGTTAAGGAAGGAGGAAGGAAAAAAAGAAAAAAATCCATGCCTGTTTGTGTATGCATTTGTCACAGACATGACTCTTGTTTTTGTGTCTTTCCTACACTGTGTGCATTTCGGGAGAAATATGGTACATAATGCTCAACGGGAAAAGCATCAGAGGGCAACATTCCCCAGAAATGCAAGATTTCTGTTGAGACAAATTCCATCAATATGAATAAGGTATGAGTATGATATGACTTATTGTTCCACGAGAAGCAGCGTTGTTGCGTGGGCAAACAGCAATCAATGAGAATCAGAGCAGATTGGAAGTCATCCTCTGCTGAGTGGCCTACAGCTCTGTGATGATAGTCCAAGCAAAGGTTTAGAAAACCGACTTCTGAATGGGTGTGAACAAATGACTCCATATGGGTATATACTGTATGTTTTCAAATTAAATGTACATTTATCTAGTTAGTTGAGCTTCATCACAGTTTCTCCACTCGGCAGATGAAGCCCCTGCTTAGGAATCATATAGTACAATCATCACATTTGCATAATAAACAAGCACTTCTGCCATAAATTCACTTTCTTTGTTATGAAGACCTTTTTAGCCAGTACTTCTGTTACCTCTATAACAGGAGTGAGCCAGTACCGGGCCTTTCTTCTGCTGAAGGCCCTGCAGAAGGTGAGCCGTGTCTACGAGGCGCAGAGAGGACTGCGTACCAACAGAGCCATGAATGAAGAGCCTCAGCAAAAACCCGGACAAGAGTTACGACCTTCCGAACACCGTCACACCGTTCTGCTCATGTTGCATGTGGAGAGTGGCCACAGGGACAATCGGACGCCGTGCTGCCTACGAAGACTTGCCGGTGGTGAGGGTGAACGAGAATGAAGACTTACATCTCCATTAAACCAGATATGGTGGCCAAGAAGTGTGGATGCCGCTTAAAAAATGTAGTTGAACTGTGTTTTAAATTATATACTGAGACTTGTGAGTTGACTTGTGTTGTGTTATTGTTACAACATATATTCATGTTATAATCGTCTCCATGTAATATTTTGAGTACAGATTGAGCAATAGGTATATTTATTAATATAATCATACACAGAAAGATTAAGATGAATAGAGAAATGGAGAAGTCTTAGGCACACCGAGGCCTTGTATGTGTTTCAACTCGGCTTCATGCTTTTAATAAATGTCCTGTTCAATGATTGTACACTGTTGTTGAGTACAATTTTTAGATAGATAGTGCGTCACCAACATACCTGAAAGAGGGACTAATATCATAATCAGAATCAGAACATATTTGCCAAGTACATTGAACATATCAGGAATCAGACAATCAGACAATAATTTACAACTAAATTGACAATAGAATATAAAAGAATATAACATAAAATATAAAGTTCACAGGCAAACAGATTAAAAATATACTATAAGTGTGTGAAGGTGTCAAGTGTATTTGAATGTGTAATGTAACTATAAATGCATTTCCTGCAGAAATGAATTTAAAAAAATGCATGAAAAGAATAGTAGAAATCAGTTGCAGTATCACTACTTTTATTAGTAATAGTTGTATTTTGAGTACTACTAGTAGCAGCAGTAGAAATACTAATAGTAATAGCGGTACTACTATCAGTTGTAATAGCTACTACTGTAACTAGTAGTAGTAGTAATGTATTACTGACCTTGACCTCTGGCCCGAAATCCTTCTTTCCATTTATACAAACCTCATGTTCCTTGGTTTATACCGGTAGTCATTTTTACTGATACTGTTGTTAAATGGACTTTTTTACAATGATTGTTTGCCGTAGTAGTAGTAGTAGTAGTAGTAGTAGTAGTAGTAGTAGTAGTAATATAATAGCAGTATTGGACAGAGCAATAAGTATTTCAACAAAACAGCTTTATTCTGAGCTTCATGTTAAGGAACAGATAATCATTAAGGCTTTCATTTTGCATTTTAAGTCAAAATTGTCTTTTTTGCATTTGCAAAAATAGGACTTTTACTTTAGAGCAATCTGGCCTTCAATCTGGCCAGGTCTTTGACTGGAATTATTGAGAAGGGTATTTTTATTGCAGTTCAAATGTTGAAAAATGGTCCTTTTGAACTTTGAAATGTAGGGCTTTTACTTTGGATAACTATCTAACTTTGTACAGTAATACCACTCTTTTTTTTGTAAAAGAGTAGTCGGAATGGTCCTGAACACACATATGTCAGTCATTGTCAAGAATCTTTGATTAAATGGCTTTTATTTCGGTTACTTGTTTAAATACCGTAAATGACAGCATATATGTGCATTAAAATTCAAGTGTCTGCTGAGTTGACCGCAGTGCCCAACTGCAGAGAGTAGGAACGCAGCGGAACAACGGACTAGGTAAAGGCTAGTTGTTTATTCGACCTAACCCATTCGGAACGCCAAAAAATGAGTTATTTTAAGTCTGTCTAACACATTCAACTAAACAGTTAGATCCGACGTCAACTTGGTAATGGCGGACAAATAGCATCGCAGCAAGTAATGCTAAATTCAGTTGCAAGCCGGTTAGCGGGCAGCAAGTGGAGAAAAGCTAACTTGGCTAAGTTTGTGACGTTAGCTTGCTAAAGTGTCAGTCAGTGCTTCGCTGCGGCTTGTACAACTCGATATTGAAAAACACATGGAATGTTTTGATTATATGATGATGTAATGGTACCCATACGGTGAGCCCATTAGACATCGCAACGGTATTTACAGGGAGAGTCAGCTATTGTCAAGCTTGTTACTAAGTTAACTCAAACAAATAACACGAAAAATGATGTATTTCCAGTGGCTAACGTTAGCTAACGTTGGTTAGCTTATTGATAGCTGGCCGGCTGACTTTAGCTTCCGTTGCAGACATCTGCTAGTGGCTACATTTCGGTAGCCATCATTACCTGAAAAGATACTGAAAACGCTATGTGAAAGGGCTAGTGCAAAATATACAATGATGTAAAACAGTCATCTCTAATAGATTAACGTAATAGATTACTATCTGAAGACGCATAGGCTGTCCAAGGAATCTTACTTAGGGTTAACGTTAGCTTGTTAGTAGATTCTCAGAAGTTAGCCAACGTTCGTCAATCATATCAGACTTTTTGTTTTTGTTGAAATAATACGGCTTTGTTAGCTTAACGTTAAGATTTAAATGTAGTTTTAGTGAGTGATAGAAATCTGCTGATTGTTCTCATCGTTAACCGAGTCGTGTTATCTGAAACGAGAAGAACAATGGTTACTTCTAACATTGAAATGTGTTACTATTTGTTATCTACAAGCTGTTTAATTGATTGTGCACAATCCCTGACTTACGAAACGGAAACTTCGCATTGATTTGGGGAACACTGCTATTTAATACAAGTCTGCCATAACACATCAGTAGTTCTCCCACTTTTTATAATGAACAATAACAATTGACGTTAGCTACCACACTGAAACAAATACACAATTTGTATCACTTTGGGCCGAGCTCATACCAGGTGGGATCTATCCCACTTCTTTATCCGTGCACAGGCTCCGTCTCTAAGATAAATGGTCAAGCATGACATTAATTTGTTTTAATGGCACATGAAGATGTTCTATACGTCTTGCCCGTTGTAGTATTTTGCCTTTTGAACAGTGTTTTGACAGCTCAGGTTGTCACATTATGTAAATGAATTGTTTCAGATTATGATGGAATTCATCCTTAGCGGGCTCTGAACTTTGTGTTCTCTCTCTCTCTCTCTCTCTCTCTCTCTCTCTCTCTCTCTCTCTCTCTCTCTCTCTCTCTCTGTTGAATAGTTCTATCCACTTTTTATTGATGTGGCGTTTATGCATTATGAATATGGGCCCCCGGTGGTCAGTAAACTACCAAAGGAACCTCATGTTCTCTAACTGAACTGATCATTTTAAGCTAAAAAGCGAAATGGTCAATAATCTTATGTTGTAGCGTATTTGTGTGACGTCCATTTGCAGTACCATCGGTATTTGCTGCCAATCTGTTGTGTTAAAGTGTTGTATTACTTATTGTAAGTCGGTTTGGATAAAAGCGCCATCTAAATGACGTGTTATGTAAACCTGTTACCTCCCTGTTCTGTATGGAGGGCTCAACTTATTCTTCATTATCAGGATCGTTTTTTTGACAGTGATTTGATTTGAGAGTTTCTGGGGTCCCTTTTATTAATTAATTTAAAAAAGAAATAGTCTCCCCACAGCTGCTGACATTAGGACTCAGAATTTGTTGTTAATAAACTAAAACTAGGAATTGTTAACTTTGGAAACGTTAAGGGTAACAAGACGTTCATTTTTATATGTGGTTCAGCAGTTTTAACATTTAATGTTGTTGATGTGTTATAAAATGTCAACTTTAACCTGCTCACAGTAAATTGCTGATTAACTTGCACATCCCCAGTAAAATCCCTTGGTATAGTAAAATAGCATACTTATCTTTACTTGATACTGTGCTGCAGCTTGTTTTGGTCCCTATCTGCTATGTACCCTGCACATTGATCGGTTTGTTTGGGAACTTACTGACCTTGACTTTTTAATTAAGTTCCTCCTAAGCTGCTTAAAATCTGCCTGCTCCAAATTGTGGTCTATACCGGGAGATCAAATAGCCTGTTGGTCTACCAACCTCAGGCAGGGATGATTTAATCATATAAACAAAAAACCTGGTCCTAATTAGAACCTTGGTACAAGATCAGGAAGCACTGGATGAAGTGCCTTCTGGCGCTTAAACCTTTAATGGAAATGTTGTCCTTATGTCGTTGTCTGGTTTTCTTCTGCTGGTTGCCACGGATGCACATAGGTGGTCATCAGGATGATTTGATGTATTACATTACAAGTCATTTAGCTGACACTTTTCTCCAAATCGACTAACAATGCCTGATGTAGACTAAAGAAGTTAGTCAATTCCACAAGAGATGCAAATTAGGTTGTAATAGTATAGCGATGTTTAGTATAATGTAGTTCATACTGTAATTGTTAACATTGTTGACTTTGTGGATGATGGGATAATTCATTCATTTTTCTCTACTGCTTCCCTCTTATTACTGCAGGAAAACACATTTTTGCCTTGTGATAGTCCATTTGATACAATTAGGAAATTGGCATGTTTTTCCACTTTGAAATGATGTGAAGTCAAAGTGGAGTGAGCATGTCTGAGCAGGCACGGAGTGTGAATGAAGACTGCCAGTGCTGCCTATGGAAAGGTTCACCTGGCGACCTATATTTCTTCCAATAAATTGCTTCCACTGAAGCTTTAACGTATAACACACAGCACGCATTTCATTTTTGATCATATCCAGATTGACCCTGAGACATTTACAGAACGTTCAAGTGGGGGGTTCGACACTGACTAGCAGTTTAGTGGTTGGACACTGCCTCAACAAGTATCATGCAGTTGTGGATGTGAATAATGCTCGCTTGTTACGAGTGAAAGTTGCAATTGCGGTGTTATGGATTATTTTTTTTTAATATAGCGTGGCAGTGGAAAAGCAAAGCAAGAGGCCCTTCTTACAGAATGTCCTATTAGGCTGTATGTTGGGAGATGTGTTTATACAAAGTATCAACTCCGAGTCTTAATCAGAGGAACACAGAAGGAATACATTGAACTGTTATTATTTGTCCTTAAAAAAAACAAGTTCTTTTCTTCTTCTCAAAGGAACCATGGGACACGGAGTGGGCTGAACTGGAGCGTCCATCACCACACACCAATTGTGAGTACGAGTTATGTTTTCATTTTATGTACATGCAAAGGCAGTATGGTACCAACTGCTACCAGCTGGTAGAACATTGATCACACACCTCAACAAAATGTTCAGACGATGCAGAAGCCAATCCTACAAATTCTCAGCTGTATTTGATTGGAACCCTCCCAGGTTCAGCTGTTTCTTCATGATTTTATTGGCTCTATGTCTTTAGTGTTTGACAATGTCTTTAGTTCTCTGTGTGTGTGTGTGTGTGTGTGTGTGGTTTTAAAGGTTTCCCACTGTGGTCTATGACATGGCCACGGCTTCTTCCAGAGCCGATTCCAGCCATGACCACAGAGGATCATCACAGCTCCATGCCATCGGTGAGTAACGGCACACTGGGCTAAAATGTACCGTACGAGGGGCAGTTTGCCTCCTTGGTCTGGACCCCGACAGGACAGTGTGCACTTTATAATGAAAATGTTAGAAGGAAGACAAATAATCATTAGTCTCATCTATCCATTCATGCCCCTCCCACCGCCCTCAGTGTCCTGTGCCAAAATCAAGAGGAAGAAAAACCGGTTTGTGACTGCCGTTTACGTGGAGGTGACAGCAGACGGGGAGTCGCGGCGTACGACGAAATCTCACAGCTCCTCCAGTCCTAAGTGGGATGAGACGCTCACGCTGTAAGAAATTACCGTTTTGGGGTCTGACTGTCTGTGTCTACGTATGTTAACATCTTAGCACAAGTTCATGTTCACTGTGTGCTTCATACATTTGGGGTGACTGCTCACAAATCCACTTAAGTGGGTGGAGAAGATTTAATGACAGACTGATGTTTGAAGATTTCTGAGTTGAGAGCAAATGTGTGATCTAATGAGGGGAGTCCTTTAAAGAGAAACGGCCCATCCCATGTAAACAGCTTTTGTGAGAGTATGATTGGACAACAGCTCTGTCCTCCTGTCGGCTTGGGGCTCAACCTTGAGGTGCATGAGTCTGACAGAGTTTTGCACATCCATCTGATAATTATTCAAACTAAGGAAAATGGAAACTTGTGCTTTTTTCTCATTTGAGAGGTTTACAGCTCTGGCTTCTGAATAGCCCGTCTAATTGTCTTGATTGGGTAATAACTGCTGAGAAGACTGAGTGGTGCTGTCTTTGTGATTCTGTGTCTGCAACATGGATGTTTTGAAAGCTGTTATGCATCCTGCATTTGGCATCCTGGCTGTGCTGCTAGATGCGTCTCTTTAGGCTGACGTGCCGAACATAAATACAATGAATGCTGTTGCGCAGGGTTCATTTTGTGTAAATACAAGGAAGCCTCTAAGCCTGAAGCAAGGATTTTTAAGGGAGACCAGAATGAAAAGCATCTAAATAATTTTTCTTTGTTGTTTCTCCTTTCTGAGGAAGAGACTAGATGCTAACGTTTCATATGGTAGTTCTGTGTTAAAATGAATTCACTCGTCCCAGCCTTTATGCTTAGTAAATCTAATGTGGCCAAAATTGGTACCTAAAGATGCTAGTGATAGAGCACACTGGAGATGCACACATTTTCTCCCAATGATCTCAATTTGTGTTCCTTAGTGTCAAATGTTGGAATAACTGTTTATGTCATGTGTCTTTTTTTTTTTTTTTTTTTTTTTTTTTTTTTAGGAATGTAACACCGCACACACAAGTGGATTTCAAAGTATGGAGTCACAACACCCTGAAGGCCGACACACTGATGGGCAAAGCCACGCTGGACCTAATTCAAGCCTTGGATCAGCATGACAGAAAATGTATGATTTGAAATGCAGAAAGAAACTTTATTACGAAGTCTAGGGTGGGGCGTGTTCAGTATTTAACAAATACAGCTGTGGCACAATGAGTACTATTTAGTTAGACAAGCCGACATCAACACCATGTGTTTTGAATTTTCTTTCTGCTGCATACTTTAGCCTTCAACGACATCTTTGATCCTCCCTTGATTTCTACTGAGATTTATTAACATTTGTGTTAATCAGAATCACGATGCCGGTTGTAGAGGTTGCGTCACATCAGTTCAAAGTGTCTTTTCTTCCCAATATGGACAATCTATATGTGGCCTCTCTGTGATTTTTATTTTTATTTTTTATATGCGTTCTTATTTTGACTATAGTGATGCGTTCTCCCACCCTGTTCACTCCACAGTGGAGAATGTGAAGGAGGTGCTGAAACTGCTGGTGGAGCAGAAGGGCGCTCTGGTTCCCGCGGGGGAGCTGACCGTTTACCTCGACGGTCTGACTGTCAGCGAGCAGGAAGAACTGGCACCACTTACCAACGGCAATGCAGCAAATGGCACCAGTGAGCTCAGTATTTCTATGTTCGGGGTGGGTGAAACAGGGGGTTGCAGATTTTAATTCTTGTGCGTACTTGTGGCTGACGATCAACAATAAAGCAAAGGGAAAGAAATGTTCCACAGATGGATGTACTTACTGTACATCCATATAATACTGGTACATTATCATCTAATCATTGCACAATAATCAATATATATATATATATATATGCACATATCTGTTAGCTGAAATAGTTTTCCCCAATCCACACTAGAAGTCCATCAGAATGGGGATGCCCTCCGTGAAAATGGAGACTCCTCCTCTTCTTCCTCGAGGCCTGCCAACAGGTGAGGTGCCTGAATGAACCAGCATTTTGGGCCATGAGGAAGATTCTGTCGACTTCACCTTCCTTATGTGGTTATTGGTCTGCTTAGAATAACTAAGTCATGCTAACATGCTGCAAAGAGTTATTTGCTAGCGTGGAGTCCTAGCAATGTGTCCTCGAAGAAACATCTGCAGGCATATTTGGTCTGTCTGTCCGTCTGTCTGCGTCCTGTCTGGCTGGCTGGCTTTTTCTCAACCTTGACTATGCCCTTCTCCGGCTTCGGGTGCTAGCGCAGCCACTCTGGTGTCTTTATTATTGGTCACACAGGAAAAGGCACCCTTTAGTGAGGCTAAGTAGGTTTTTAAGGAAAAGAAGCATGTCATGGTAACAGACAGGAGGTTGGTGGAGGGAGGGCTACTGGGGGTTGTGGCTGTCCTCCTCTCTGCATTGCAGTTGCTGAGAGGACTGCAGGACACAAACGGGGTATGTTTAAAACTCGCCCCCAGTGTTTCCCTTTGAGTACTCAGCCAAATAGGAACGGTAGTCAGCTGAGGGACACTTGTGGTGACAGAGACATTTTCCTTTGTTGTTGTTACCCAAATGATGAAATGTTTCACATGTGTCTGGTAAATAATGGTCACTTTCTTCACACTCCACATGCACATACACTTGTCACTTTCAGATAGAATTGTGGATGCATTCTTTTAGTTTTGAAATGGTGTAGTTCACCATGGACCTGGCCGTTGCCTCCCTGCTTCTTAATCTGACTTGACTTGATAAGAATTCAGTGTTCTACTATTTATCTAGGAGACACATTTTGTGGTACCATCGGACCTGCTTGTTCCCATGTTGTCCCAAGAAGAGGGATCTCTACTTCCGTGGATTGTCCCTCATCTTTTTTGGTCACCACTTTAAACTTCATTTATTTATTTCATTCCTCTTTTGCCTGAGTTTAATGTCTTCTTTTGTGCTTTACTTTGCTTTGTTGCTTTTCCTTCCTTCTTCTTTCCCTTCATTCCAGTTGGATTGTGATTGTGTTTCCTCAGTCAAGTAGGGAGATTTTTTTTCTGTTAGGGGCCAGGTCTCATAGCCTCTCAAAACACCTGATCATAACCTTCGTTTTTGCCGTACAGGAGCACAATGTTGCATATGGTTTAAGCTGTGTGTTTTCCGATGTATCTTTTAATTTCACTGTGCTTTAGATTTTAATACCAAAACCACAGGTATAGTTTCTTTTCAATATAATATAATTGTAGCTAACTCATAAATATTGACACGTCAGTATATTGATGAAAATAAAATATTATATAGATCCAAATGACTCCTTGCTGGAAGGGTGGTCAACCTCTTTGGGCTCTATAATAAAAAGGCCCAATGATATTAATGGAGCACATATCACGTATAGCAGGAGCTTTTCTCCATACTTGTGACCCTTTCTGGACTTTTCTTCTTGGTGACTAGTTTGCTGGTCTGCTGTTTTTATCTACTGCCTGCCGGCTGCAAACCCAACTGTTGCCAAGACAAAGCCTGGACTTGAGTCTTGTGGCACATTTTGTATCGGTCTGAGTGTGGGCACGTCAGTGGCACTGCCTGAACTCTTCCAGCTCATAATGGGGCCTCTTCAGCTGTGTCCCATTACGTCACTGTACAATCCTATTATGTCCTGTCTCTCAAGACAATAGTCCCAAAGTCTCAAGCCTTTAAACGGTGCAAGGGTTACAAAGTTCATGTATTGAAAGGGTTCCACAACGAGAAGCCATTTGTCGTCCAATCCCTCTTGATAAGAAAACGCGCAAAAACGAACAAAACTGTGTTATTCATGTCTGTTTGAATGTGAATATACGTTTTATAGCCTGAGGAAATGGGCTGATATGGCTACAGCAGCTGATACTTCTGTAACCTTTGCTAGAGAGCAGTCGGGGAACAAGCTGTGGCCGGCGTCGGCTCTTCAAACGCACCTCCACCTGTATCACTGATGCCTGGAAGAGGATCAATGACGTTGAGTGTTCTTTCTGCTGATCCACAAATCCGCCACCTCCTTTCCTGGTTTTACTGACTGAGCAGTAGTTTGTCCGAAGAGCATCACTCCGACGAGCCAGTTACAAAGTGAGGTACTCAATCCCCAAAGCCCTCAGTTTACCAGTCAGTTCCATGGGCGGATGTGTTGACGGCTGAGCTGTATGGAATTCTCTGACAATAGTTTGTACAACCAGTTGGTCATTGATTCCATGGTAGACTCAAGTTAAGAGTCTACACCAGTGACCCAGACGTGGACTGTGGACCTTTTGCAGACTTTTTTTGCCAGAGGCATGATGATGGTAGTGGCTGCCTTGAGCGGGTGGGAACACTCCTCAGTGTTTTGGTGGAAATGTCAGTGAGGACATCATTAAACTGTTTGCACATGTTCTTTGAAAACGACCAGGGACGTTATCAGGCCGAGCAGCTTTACTGGCACTAAGCTCACATTTGCTAATCTGCAGACACGATGCTGCCGCCATTCACCCACTGGATTGAGTTCATCACTCTGCCCTCAGATTCGCTACCGGAGAGACTCACCATTGCACTCTATACCAGAGATTTGTGCGCCCTTCCGTGCGACAAATCATCAGCTTTAAGGCTTCGTGATTTATTCTGTGTAACTATTTTTGTGCACCAAACGCATGACATTTTTACCATTGTCACTAACACTGAGCAATTCAGGATCTTTACCATTTAGTGTACAAATGAGTTTTTTTTTTTATTTGTTTGGAATTCCGTTTTTATTTTTTTTTTATTTTTTTTTGTAAGTACTAAATATGTATATAATCTGTAAAGTTGAATTATTGAATTGTGTGTGTGTCGACCAATTTGATTGAATTATTCTGAAACGTTTTCTTTTACAGCGCAGTGAATGGGACTGACTTGGGCCCGATGTCAAGTTCCTGTTCGGTCTCCAACGGTGTCGATGGACAGGAGCCTACCAACTCCTGCAGCCCCGACCCTCGTCACGTCGTCAATAGAGACACCCCACCCAACTCCACCCCAACCCACCAGCCCTCCGACAGCGACACGGACAGTAGGACGGGTGAGCTTGATCCTTAGTTTGCATTGCTTGTGTCCCTTTTCCCCCGGGTTCCCATATTTGTACCATGTGTTTTGGACCTTTATTGTCTCTCTTTGAGTGGTAATGTCCGCACTTGCAAATCAAACAAAATATTTCCTTATTCAATTAGATGTGCTTATCATCACAAACGAGCAAGTCAGCATAAGTATTCACTACGCTTTGCAGGTTTTGGTCAGGGAATTTTTAAGTTCCACTTAATGGTTAACTCTGTAAACAGTGAGGTGTAATTGTACATTCCATTTTATTAGTTGAGGCCTAGAAGGAAAGCTGAGTGCAGTGGAGCGCAGACAGGGCACGAATAGCACACTTCACTCAGCTTAGTTTGATGAGTTTATCTAAATTCTTTACTTGTCCTAAAATGGAACTAGCAACCATTGGTTTGACTTTATTAAAATGTCACGTAATCAAACATAATCTGTACAATTCCTCTTCTTTGCCCTTCGCGTCAAGTTAACACGTGACTTCAGAATTGTTGCATTTGTAAAAGGCAGCATATAGTTTTATCTTAATTTATTTATTGAGATACTGATCATCCAGTGTGTGTGTGTGTGTGTGTGTGTGTGTGTAAATGTTGTATGCATGTTCCAATATAACAAGACTAGCACGTTTAAATGCACGTGGCATGTTTCACTGACATCAAGTGAAGGTAGTTTAATTGTTTTGTCCACACACGTTGTCTCTTCCTGACTCTCCTGCAGTGAATGGGGAGTCCTGCGATGTTGCGCTCGGTCCATCGCCTGCTACGACCGGCGATGCGCTCCCCTCTGCTGATGACCGCGAGGACTGCAGTCAAGATGCTGCCCTGCTGGACGCTGACACGGCACCAGATAGCACACGTCAAACCCTGCTGACCTCCATGCAGGCTCCAGCCTCTTCCTCCTCCCCGCCTTCTGCTGCTAAGCCTGTAGATGGCGTTGCTGCTGCTGCTTCTCCTGCTGCTGCTGCTGCTTCTTCTTCCTCCCCGGCACAGGGGGCTCAGACCACCACAACCTCCTCATCATCGTCGTCGTCCCCCCCAGCATTAGAAGAAGCGAACCCTTCAGGAGGAGCCGGTAGTAGCAGTAGTGGCAGTGCAACTGCACCTACAGATGGGGCCAAGCCCACACAGCAGGTCCCCAATGCTGGCGCCGCAGACCCTCTCCCGCCGGGGTAAAAAACATTCTACATTCCCTGCCTGTATGAAATCACTTTCTTTAACGCTATGATTCAATATAGGGGTACCTTTTTAGAACGTAGATGAATACTGGAAGTCTCCTAGTAGAAGGGAGAGTGCCATCTTATGCAGATACTCAAGCATAAATCATTTGAGTATTTGTTTTCGGTCAGTAAACAGTTAATCATTGTGTCTTTCAGGTGGGAACAGCGCAAAGACCCGCATGGCAGAACTTATTATGTAGACCACAACACCAGAACTACCACCTGGGAAAGACCACAGCCACTACCCCCGGGGTAACTATCCGTCTTCACCGCTTGTCACACACTCACAATCTGTAACTTCACCGGGTTCCTTTATGCGTTTTCTGCAGTATTTTCGGGACAGTCACACACAGGTGTCGATGTCATTAATTTCTTGCACTTAATCATCACTTACTTATCTCCTTGTCATTTTTTGTACCATCACTATATGATACCCAACATAAAGGGTTCGGATTTATTTAGCTGATCTGGAAATGCACTAAAAACAATACGTTTTGTGCCGTTTATTTTTGGTGTGTCTGATTTGTTCATTGTGCTGTATCTGCCATTCTGCCAGTTGGGAGCGTAGAGTGGATGACCGGGGCAGGATCTACTATGTGGACCACAACACCAGGACAACCACATGGCAGCGTCCCACTATGGAATCAGTTCGCAATTTTGAGCAGTGGCAGAGCCAGCGCAGCCAGCTGCAGGGAGCTATGCACCAGTTTAACCAGCGATACCTCTACTCAGTAAGTCAGTTCCCAAAAAAAGGTTTCACACCCATGGAGGGCGTTCCTTTGTATTTTCTGGCCTACTAGTTCAGTTCTTCAACATTCTGACTTTTCAGTTTGGGTTTTACTGTGGAATTCCACCCCTAATAATAGTATGCACATGTTAATAATAATCAAAAAGCATGGACATTGGCATAACCAGTTGATTTTTAAACTGTACTGAAATGCATGGAATCTGGTGAAAAGAAATCCAAAAGAGTTCGCAGTAAAGGATTGGCCTCATTCTAAAGGGAATTGTAGAACAAATCAAAGTCAAATTAACTATCATTTTCTTACACCCAGTGAGGGCAAACCATTCGATATCAATCAAGCTTAGAAATATAGGTGAGATTGAATATATCCACACCCCTGCCTCTGCCCTAATCTGCTTATTTTGGGGAGGGTCCTAAATCTTTGATCTCTGCATTGACGTCATCTTTACAGATGATGATTAGTTTACAGCACAGATCAATACACACCTGGGAAGTAACAGTACAGACCAGTAACCGGCTCAGAGGCCTTCTTGACAGCAACATAGAAAAACTTACTTTCAATTGGATTCTCTCCACCATTTCCCCAAGAGTTTTTTTAATGGAAGTCTTTGTGTGCATCCCTCGTTTTCAGGCATCCATGATGTCAGCTGAGAATGACCCTCTCGGCCCGCTACCTCCTGGATGGGGTGAGATTTGCCTTCTTTCCATTTAAATCTGCACATATTTTGACTCTTTCAGTATGTATGGTTCTTAAGATGGGGAATCTACAGTTCTTGCTAACGAGAAAAACCCAAATATCTAAATTTGATCTATTCTAATGCCTGCGCGAGTCTAAATACTAAAGCAAACAAATACTGCTCGCTGCTCACAAAGATCCGGGATGACAGCTAGCCGAATGAGCATGAGCATTCCTGACTGTGTTTTTATCACCTTTTAGAGAGGCGGGTGGACTCCAATGACAGAGTGTACTTTGTCAACCACAGCACCAAGACAACACAGTGGGAGGACCCCCGAACCCAAGGGTGAGCTTTGTGAAGATCATTATTTCTTATTTTCTTGTGTATGAAAGGTGATCTCAAAGAGAATGTCATCATTATGTCTGAGCTTCACCTATGTGATTTTACTCCTTGCCAAAATAGAATCTTTATTTATTTATTTATTTTTTAACCAGTTTTAACCAGTTCTGCAATATACGTGTTAATATCAGGATATTGGGCTCCCTCAGAAAGGGCAGAAAATGCCATTTAAACTATATTATTAATAACTTTTAAGCAGCGCTGGGTTCTTTGTTAGCGCTAAACTAGAGTTAGAACTCATTCATTCCTTTTACTACCAACAATTGAATAAAAACCCTGTAAACTGCACGTGCAAGCTATAAAAGTGGGACTAGTATGTAAAATATGATATTACCCCTATTTTGGAAATATCGATATGTTATTTTCTCACATTATCTTGAGGAAATGTTTTATGTAGCATCACTGGTTGCTGGCCTGTCTAGATACAACTGTAGTTTGACAAACAACCAATTAGGTGAAGTCTTGTAAGTGTGTCATTTTTTTTTTTTTCCAATTTCCACATAAATCAGTCCATTTATATCAGTCTTCCTTGTGTGTTTGTGCAGCCTACAAAATGAAGATCCTCTTCCTGAAGGTTGGGAGATCCGGTACACAAGGGAAGGAGTTCGCTACTTTGTGGATCACAACACTCGAACCACCACTTTCAGCGATCCTCGAACCGGAAAGTCCTCTGTGTAAGAACCCCATTTTCAAAGGGTTCATGGGAGATGTTATAAAAAGCTGTGCTGTGCAGGAATGTTGAGGGAATTTGATTAATTTAATATTTCCAAAAAATACCAGAGCATATTCGACATGAACTGCATTTGTCTTCCGTTGTGTGTTAAAGAGTCAACTGTGTGAATCTTGCATTGCATCTGTCAGCTTACACTTTTTCTTTCCCTCTCAGCACCAAAGGGCCTCAGATTGCCTACGAGCGCAGCTTTCGGTGGAAACTCGCCCATTTCCGCTACTTGTGCCAGGTAATTGGTTTCTTTTCTGTAACTCTATTTTTTTTGCCTCAGTCTTTATCTTATTTTTCCATACCGAGTGCATTATTGTTTTTCTTGTTTGCTCAGTCCAACGCTCTGCCTAGCCATGTGAAGATCACCGTCTCCAGACAGACGTTGTTTGAAGACTCTTTTCAGCAAGTAAGAGGGATTTTCTACCACATTCTAGTTGCAATACAAACCAATGTTATACAGTACACAGCACTAACCTTAAGGGGATGCACAGCTTGCCTAAGTGGTTTATTTCAGCTCCACAGTCAATAAATTCATGCCAACTCTCCTTTGTCGTTTGTTGATTTTGTCTTTTAGCTTACGAGTGTTTCCTCTGTTTGTTAGATCATGGCCCTGAAGCCTTACGACTTGAGGAGAAGACTCTATGTTATCTTCAGAGGCGAGGAGGGTCTAGACTATGGTGGATTAGCCCGGTAATACAGAAATGTGGATTAGTGCAAACAAGCTTCTTCCGAAATGTAGGAAGTAATTCATCATGTAAAGCTGCGCTTGTCGTTTTTGCAGAGAATGGTTCTTCCTGTTGTCCCATGAAGTGCTGAACCCCATGTACTGCCTGTTTGAGTATGCCGGCAAGAGCAACTACTGTCTGCAGATCAACCCAGCCTCTGCTATCAACCCGGACCACCTCTCCTATTTCTGCTTCATAGGCCGCTTCATTGCCATGGCAAGTTGCCATGCTGCCCACACAAATAACCCTGATAACACCAGCAACGCACCAAACATCAGGAGTGGCACAAGCTGGTTATTCTAGTCTCTATATTTGGCGTCAACATAACACACATTCATTTACAATGTTAGCGTTGTTTTACTGCAAACATAAATACAGCCTTCAGAACAATCTCAGACAAACAAATAAATAATAATAACCTTGCTTTTGACTAAGTTTCTGGTGACTGATATATCATCATAGATGATATATTTTAGACATTGATATATTTTAGATTTGTTAAAAGAATAAATCTTTTTATTTATCTCTACAGGCACTTTTCCACGGCAAGTTTATCGACACAGGTTTCTCTCTGCCTTTCTACAAACGCATGCTGAATAAGAAGCTAATACTCAAAGACCTGGAGTCCATCGATCCAGAGTTCTACAACTCACTTATATGGATAAGGTAACGTGTGTTTTTGGTCTACACAGCCCTCAGATATATGAATTATTCCTTTGTGCGTATATACAAAGGAAAAGCACCTGAGAGAGAGAGAGCGAGGAAATACACGCATATCCCTGAATGCTGAAGCCTACTCAAGGCTTTAATGTACAGAATCATCGGTGTGACATTTTTGAGAATGCAACTGCAGTCCCCTTTTTTTTTTTTACGTTGCTAGCATCTAGTGGCAAACTAAGGAAACTACAACAATAGTGCTAAATGTTCAAATATTAAGAGGTGGGATGCAGATTTCTCCAGATCAAAAAGACCCTAAAGAGATGTTCTCCAGAAACAAATAAAAATAGAAAAGGTGACTATTTTCAAGCATATCTTTTTTATTTATTTATATATACATATAAATCCCATTACTGTCAAGTATTTGAGAGTGTAGAGCCATTAAGGAACTTTGATATTTTGAAACCTGGATCTTATTTCTCTCATAAATGTTTGTGTACAAGTGACTAATAAGAACTGAAAGTTCTGAAGTTGGCTCATATTGAGGGAGAGCATTATTAAAGGCTCCTTCTCTTTATGAAAAAATAGGCAAATAAAGAAAAACTGACTGAGAAAGTGTGTCCAAACTTGTGGTACTGGTACCGTACATAGGATTTTAAGAATACTATCCACAGGAAGCTGTGTGAAGACAAACCAAGATGCAAGAATAGTTCTGAAAAAAGATGGCGTAATCGTAGAGATCTTTTGGGGGTTATTCCTGCAACAATGAGCCGTCCAGCCTTGATTTTGCCGTGGCAGCAACACAATCTCTTCTGTCCTCCAGGGACAACAACATTGAAGAGTGCAGTCTGGAGATGTACTTCTCAGTGGACATGGAGATCCTGGGAAAGATCACCTCTCACGACCTCAAACCCGATGGCACCAACGTTCTAGTCACTGAGGAGAACAAGGAGGAGTACATCAGGTTCAGTATAACCGCTTATTCCTCACCATGCTAGCTACCTACGTACATGTTTCTCTTTTTACTTACAAAGTACATTTGTGCTGTGCTTGTAGTCTAATGGCGGAGTGGCGGTTCTCCCGCGGCGTGGAAGGTCAGACCAAAGCTTTCCTGGACGGCTTCAACGAGGTGGTCCCACTTCAGTGGCTCCAGTACTTTGATGAAAAGGAGCTTGAGGTGCGTTCCATGCCAGTGGTGCCGTACGAGCTTCCTCCTATTGGAGGCTGTTCAGGACCTGAGGGATGTCATGTGTCTCCCCAACTCTCCACAGCTTTTAATATTCAGTTAATAAGATGACATGATGTGGAGAAGAATCCTCCTTTTGTGTGAGAAGTCTCTGTAATTCCGTCCGCTTGTGTGTCACAGGTAATGCTCTGTGGAATGCAGGAAGTAGACCTTCAGGACTGGCAGAGGAACACGGTCTACCGCCACTACACAAGGAACAGCAAACAGATCATCTGGTTCTGGCAGGTACAGACAGACGCACACAGACAGACCTTGTGTCTGTCTTCAATGCCCTTCTGTTTGTAGCGGAAAGGAAGCAGATTATTCCACGTGTTCCACGGGTCTCAACCGTCAATCGAAGAGTGAAAACCCAATGTTCAATGCGGATTCCACCCTTGGTCCAGGCGCATGAGACATAAACTCAACACCTAAAGCCTGTAGAGAGCATTCTCACTTGATCTGGTGACATTGCAGGAATTCAGCCGCTGTCAAAGTCTCACCGATGTAATTTCTTGTGTGTGCGTTTTATTGTGCTCATGTGTGCTGTAACCTTCTCCCTTGAAGCTGGTGAAGGAAGTGGACAACGAAGTGCGACTGCGGCTCATGCAGTTTGTCACCGGAACCTGCAGGCTCCCTCTGGGTGGCTTTGCTGAACTCATGGGTCAGTAACACACACAGCTTTATGGAGACGTATCATTTAAGAGGCACCAAGAGAGCATACTGTGCATGTGTTATTGTTTTTCCATTCAGTCCTCAGTCATTGTTTTTTGTATTGTAGGAAGTAACGGGCCGCAGAAGTTCTGCATTGAGAAGGTGGGGAAGGACACATGGCTTCCTCGTAGCCACACGTGGTGAGTGGAGGGCGCTACCTCCGAGTGAGGGGAGGAGCGATTCCTGTAAACCAGAATGCTGAGCTCATGTTGTGCAGCACTTACCCGTTTTTAAGTTTATTGTGATACATAGTTAACTGGTGTGATGTTTCAAACTTTACTTAAACAGGTTTGTCCTGGTGTTCCATCAACTGCATGAAAGTGGCTGTAATCTAGTTCAAAAGCTGTAAACATCACTTAGTCAATCTGTAATCTGTTGTCAACCAATTGAAAATGTTCTTTAAAACAATAAGACGATAAACAGTGTGTGTGTAGGAACAATGTATTATCAAGCACCCAAGTCTTTACACTGATCTTTTTTTTTTTTTTTGTAGTTTTAACCGTCTGGATTTGCCTCCTTACAAGAGTTTCGATCAGCTGAAAGAGAAGCTTCTCTTTGCCATCGAGGAAACGGAAGGATTTGGCCAAGAATAAACTGAGGAGTCCTATTGTATTTCTCCCCCCTCCCCCACATCGCTGTTCATTCAGCCGAGTTTAACAAACACAAAAAAAAAAGAATTGCACAAGATACCCACCAATGTATATAAGCTATATTTTAAACCAAAACCTTATTTGCAGCATCAGTTTTGCTGCAGTCCTGCTCCCCAGCTCTTAAATATTATGATACCCCATCATGAAATATGCAAGCATCTCAGTGTTTTTGTTTAAAACAGAAATCATGGATATTTTTTTAATGTCCTCCCCACTGCTGACTGGCTTTTTAAAAGACTGAACGTGTTTTGGAGAGGATTTTATAGTTGAAGCGCAATCTTCTTTTAAGGCTCTAGTTCTATAGAGCTACTAAATGGCAAGAGTAATTTTAAAGTCTGGTGCCTGAATACTTTTTTTTTTTTCCCTTGGATTCCTATTAATTGTTGCAATTTTTGCGTGCTTGCATGGATGCCTCTGGAGACTGCTGTGATCTCCACCCACCCTGCGACCCCTCTACTAAACATGCACCAAGACATTTTAGTAGTGGCGCTGTTTAACCAATATCATCCAAAAGCATGAAATAAAAAGCCCAGAGTAAGAAGCATCATCCAAATCCTGCCCCCCATGGAAAATTTCAGTTGGGGAAAAAAGACGACCATTCGTTTTGTGGAGATGGGATGTGATTTTCCAACGGGGAATGAAATCCAAGTAAAAGTGTGGATTTTATGTTGTGGCAGTGCAGCTCCGACAGCAGAGATACACAGTCCATCAAAGTTCCATGGGTTTTTAAAATTCATTTAAGTGATCAGAAGTGTTCTGCTTTGGACTAAATAAAAGTCTTATCAAATGTCATGGGGGCAGTGGAGTGGAAATTGTCTAAATAAACGAGCATTAATTAAACACGTTGAGGGCCGATCGCTCCGCTAGAAGCTTTGGGCTTTTGAAAGTATTAACTGGGTCACTAAACTGTGCGATATATGGTTAGAAACAACAACGTGGTGTGCATCTGCTATTTGGCTGTGCAGTCAATAATATGATAAAAGGAAGGCTACAAATGCCTTGGAGCCATAGCGAGGAGCAGTTGAATTCACGCCACCCACGTTGGATCTCATTCTCAGGTTTAGTGAAGAAGTAAGAGAGCCTTGGTTCAATGATGAGTAAACAAGACACTTAAGTGCCACAGACCAAATAGCGTGTGGAAACTCCTCCCAGCATGGCAGTGCTACGTGTTGTGCGTTTTTGATTTTGCACCCCCAACTTCCCCTCGTCCTTTGTTTTCCTTTTTAATGCTTCAGGGGAAACGTGTTTGGTTTCTGAACTCCGGTGCTTATTCTTTCAGCCGGTGGGCTAAACGCAGGCCGTTCTCCTCGACCTCTCTGGAGTATTGTGTTTTTTTGTTTTCAGACCACTGCAAACAGCAAGCAAGCTGCTTCAGACTTTCCTTCTTCTCGGGGGGTGGAGGCTTGCGATAGCTCGGGCTGTCGCTCATGTATATACATACATACATTCATGCAGTATGAAGGAAAACATTAACTGTAGCAAAAGGAGCCGACTTCTGCGAGGAGGCAACAGTGCATAACTTTGCTTCCTTTTGAACAGAAACCTGTAATCAAAGCAAAACTCAATTCTGTATGTGAATATTCATTGTATAAAGATAATGAGTAAATAAAGTACTTCAATATTATAATTAATTACACAGTCACCGCTCAATTGATGGAAATCTGTGACGCCTTTTTGTTATGAGAAATCGACAGGATGTTCCTGGTGGCCTTCGTCGCCGCCAGTCACTTCCACTGTCGATCACTTCAGTGCGTGATGGTCGTCTCCGTACCGACCGCGACTTAAGGCCCCCCGAAACGCATCCCAACCGTAACATATCCATCACATGTAGATACACACTGTAAACACCAACTACACTGTACAGACTGCCCCTTTACTGGAGAGATGCATTTGTAATCTGATTTCAGCCATCTTGAGAGATGGATTCATGAGGTGTAAACCCCATTTCCGTGAGCACGCTTTTCTTTAGAGGTGTGATTATTGGGGGGGATGAGAGGCCTTCTGCTCAGGATTCACCACAAATCTGATGGCAATTCTTATTCTAAAAGAAAAAATAAACTGCTCTTCTGTTTTTTTGATTGGATCTCACAATAAATATATCTGACCATCTTTGCAGCTGGTTTGAATTTATTTATACTAGTCGAATTTTCTATGAGGTCTGAAATCACCTTGCCAACAAAGGACCAGTGTTGTGGCAAATAAGTTCTTAATCTCTTAACCCAGTTTGCTTTTGAAAAATCAGAAACCATCTTTAATGTGATTTTTCATCATTTGACGCTAAAACAGTGTAAACTTTGAATAGAGCCAAAACATTACAACAGTGTATATATTCAATATATATATTTAGATACATTTCTTTAAACAAAATGCTGCTTTAGGCTTAAAGTGCCCATATTTGGATTATTTTTCAACAAGTTAAAATAGGTCTTCCAGAAAACATGTTTCTGAAGTTGTTTGCTGGAAATGGCTTGTAGGAAACGATTGTTACCTCCCTCTACTCCCCTCCGTTTCAGGCTCTTTCAGAGTGGGCTGGTTTCTGCTGCTCATTACATATTCATGATCTGTAGCTAATTTGGCCACGCCCACAACTTGTAGAATCTGTTCTCACGCCCCACTGACTGTTACCACCACTCAGTGTTGCCAACTTAGCGACTTTTCAGACCCCTCCAGGGACAAATTTAGCTACTTTTCCTGACGTTATTGGCGACTTTGTGACGTGAAAAGAACATATTGTTCCAACACTTCTCAACGAGCAGCGGGTGCTGTCGTGAACCTCACCCCCTTCCCAAAGCACTGACAAGCGGCCGAGTACTCGCGCAGTAGTCCCTTCCAGCTGCAGTCAGTGCAGGAGATGTTTACCGCTCCACGTCGAGACTGCAAATCAATCGCGCGTGCGCGAATGTAAATGGAAAAAATGTTCTTGGTCTAAAATAAATCGCTAACCAAAAAAATGTGAAACTTGGATATTAGTCAGTGTTTAGCCCGTGAAAGCTAACCGTAGGCTAGTCTAGCTATCGATAGCTAACGGGTTACTGCTGTAGCTGGTGGGTGGAGACACTGTACGTGTGCTCTGGGGGTGTGGGAATATTCAAATATTTCGGTTTGTGACGTAGAAAACCTTAGCGATTTTGAACAGCTCATTCAGAGGCTGAAGGCAGATCAATTCAGAAACCCGTATCTCACTCAAAACAGCATGGATGGTTTTTCCTTCCAAGTTTGTATGCGTGTGGAAGCACCAGAGACACACAATAACACCCCAAATCCCAGAAAGTTATTTTTCCATAATATGGGCACTTTAATGGTCCAACATTACTCCTTGCCAAAAAAAAAAAAGAAAAGCGACCATGCTGGTATTTTTGGAACATTCACTCCAGCCAGTAGTGTGTGCTGCCCTTTGGGCTGGATGCCAGTGGAAGCGAGGCATGAAGAGACGCAGACGGCATGTACATCACATTACTTCAATGGCAAACTTTCAGGTTCTAGTTTTTACTTAAAAGCTGAATGACTCAACATGGTCCTGCTGTATTGATAATTAACAGATCATTAACATTTTAGGGAAATTAATTTTGGAAAAATACACTCAGTGGCAACCACAGGTTCATCCTAGTTTCTTCAGGAAGTCAAGGGCCTCTTTGTGGACCTGCCAAAAGGGAACACACCAACTGTAAGTGACGACATCAGCACATACAAGTGACCCATGCAGGTGACTCAGAGGGGGGCGTACCTCTTTCTCTTCCTGTGTGTGGGCTGGATACTCTTTTGCTTTGGTGAGATAGTGCAGGGCTCTCTCTCGGTCTTTCATGCCCATGTAGGTCTTCCCGAGCATCAGCAGATTTTTACTGTAGAAGTTTGGATCAGCTGACACACAGAATTTCCTGTTAGTCAAATGTCTTTTAAGCCTTTAAAGAAATAATCTTCACTCGAAGCGAAGAAATGTGACCTGCAGCCAACAAGAGACCAGCTGTTCGTTGTGTACATTTCGCTGGGACTTTAGTATTTTACCTTCTTCAGCTCTCAGGAAGAATTCCAAAGCCTGAAAAGAAGGGACAGAAAAACAGGTCCATCCAAATTTCCGCCGATGCTTATCTCTCGCAAAATGCGGCCTGAAGCTGTTAATAAGCAGCCGCTGTGCAGTTACTTCAAAAACAAAGGAGGAGCAGCCCTCACCTCCTCGTATGTGGAGCTGGGTGGTGAAGCAAAAATGACAGCCGCCACCTTGCGTTGGTACCAAGGCAGCTCAGCAAAGGAAAAGCACCTGAGAGAGAGGGAATACACACATATCCCTGAATCAGTGCCGGCCCGAGCCTCTTGGGGGCCCTAAGCAGAATTGGATTTGGGGGCCCCTCTTCCACCACGCAGAGTCACCTGTGCTAGAAGATTATTGGCACAAATGTCTCGCTATAATGTTATAGCGAAAATTATAAACGAATACAGTGAGGTTATAATACAAAACTAGGGCTGCTTGCAGCACTGAACGGGCCTTAGCCTTCCCTTGCATGTCGGGGGGCAGCAGTCAGTCAGACACGGTCAAAAAGTGGCTGCTTGGGGCCCCCTGGTGGCCAGGGGGCCCTAAGCAGCCGCTTAGTTTGCTTATGCCTCGGGCTGGCCCTGCCCTGAATGCTGAAGCCTACTCAAGGCTTTAATGTACAGAATCATTGCTAGCAACTACTGGCAAACTAAGAAAACTACAACAATAGTGCTAAATGTTTAAATATTACAGCTCAAATATTAGGAGGTGGGATGCAGATGGCAACTTCCTCCAGATCAAAAACACCCTGAAGAGGTAAAAATGCTCTCCAGAAACGAATGAAAATAAAAAAGGTGACTTTTCAAGCATATCTTATTTTTTTACTAGCAGCCACTATAGTACAGGTTTGCATCTATTTCTTTTCTTTCTGATCTGAGGAGTCTGCACACTCACCACTACGTCCATTCGAAAGATGACAAACCACTGGCAACTTCTCCTCTAGCTTCTACTGTCATGGACGAATGCAACAGACGCGAATGGCCCGAGTGTGTATCCATGGGGGACTAATGTGTACTGAACTAGGAAGCTGCTGTATAATAACCAAATAGAATCCCCAATATTTGTTACTGTAAGAAAGAAAAATAACTCACCAGTAACCCAAAATATATAAGGAAGTGGCATCTTTGGGATTGAGTTCAATAGCTCTCTAAGGAGAAAAAAGCCACATCTTTCACTCATTTCACAATGTAAAGATGAAACAAAAGGTAGCATGACATGTTCTCTCACCTCTAAATGTTCCCTGATGATGTAGGAATTTCCGATTTTTGTCTTGATTCCCTCGTAATCCCCGACATCGCTGAGACACACTGCGTACCACTGAGTGAGAAGAGTTTGGTCCAATCAGACCTCAATATCTATTGATGGTTTCTCTTTAAAAGCACTACCCTGTTTATCAAGATGGGATGACATCTTGATAAACAAGTGCATGCAAAAGTAAAATTGAATATTCTAAAAGACAAATGTCTAACATTTGCTATCAAATTTCGATTCAATGTCCCGTCTTGTGCTTAGATAGCCGCGTGTTATTTACAGGAAATGTATCATTTTATTGTGCTCTTGAGCTCTGAATAGTTCCAGGAGCAATGGGCCATGTTAATGACCAGACACAGATATAAAATATTTGAACATTTGTTGAAAAGGTTTTTATATCTCCTTTTAATCCAGATCTGGTGGAAGCTGATCATTAGTGCCTTCCCTCTCTTACTTTGTGTGCAGCGAAACACTTGTCATCTTTCTCCAGGGCCTTCTTTGCATACTCAAAACCGTCAAACATCAGCTGCTTCTTCCGTCCGGCCTCCATGTTGGGCTGGACGGACAGATCGCGAGACGCCCGGGCCAGCCTCCACAGGAACTGTGCATCGTCGCTACAGGGAAGAGAATCCGCTCTCTGGTCAGCAACATAGAAAAAGACAGCGAGGCAGGGAGGGAAATGCACTCAAGAGAGAGAAAACATATATATATATATATATACACAGTGCCTTGCGAAAGTATTTGCCCCCCTTGAACTTTTTGACCTTTTGCCACATATATATATATATGTGTGTGTGCGCGTACTCACTCACTCACCGGCCACTTTATTAGGTACAACTGCTCGTTAACGCAAATTTCTAATCAGCCAATCACATGGCATCAAACTCTCTGAGGAATGTTTCCAGTACCTTGTTGAATTAATGCCACAAAGGATTAAGGCAGTTCTGAAGGCAAAAGGGGGTCCAACCCGGTACCAGCAAGGTGTACCTAAGTGGCCGGTGAGTGTATATGTATATTACACTTATGGTGGGATATCAAATTCACATTTAATTTCCATATCCTGTAGTGGGATCAGAAGGAGTAATACAGAGAATGTGAGAGCGAGACCTCCTTACCTGTCCTTGTACTGCAGCAGTAGCTGGTACAGCTTCTCTGTCTCTGCACAGCTGTACAGGTAGTCAGCCTGCTCCAAAACCTCCTCTGCACGGACACAAAACCCCACACAAAGTTCACCCCATTTCACTCGAATAAACTTCCACTCACTCCTCCTGCCCGCTGTACCAGAAGAACTCAAGACAGTTTGATTAGGACTTTGGAAGTCCACACCTGATTCCTGAAAGGAAAAAAAAAACAGCCGTATGTTTTTCCAGAGTACCTTTCTCCAAAGCGTAAAGCACGGTTGCACTCTGCACTCTGTGATAAGCTTCAAAGGTCAGGCAGGATAGTGCGGGGAGCCCCAGGAGGAGTGCAACTCGTCCGCTCTGTGGACATGAAGGAGAGTCACATGAAGACACATAAAGAACTAATACCCGCTGATGGGTCTCATTCACAATGATCCGTCTCAGCTGAACCGGAAATACCAGAGAAGCCGTGTGTCAATATTAACATGAGGTCATCGCACCCGGACACTACACTGAACTGTTTGAATAGGACTATCACTCAAACTGCAAATCAATTTTTGTCAATTGTACAAAACGGTGCTACGTTGACAGCGCTGACATTTCCTGATACGAAGCCGCAGACCGGCGCAGCATCTCTGACAGTTGAAGCCAGCTGCCCTTTCACCTACATGAGCAGACTAACACCATTCATCAGGAGCAACAGTGAGTTATTTACAGTCAGAGCAGCGGCGGTCCTCCTCAAAGTTGTCGAGTAGTTGTTTGTCCCTCTGACTCTGACAGCTTTTGCGGCAGGTGCCGACAGAAACTTTCCGGTCATACATCTTCTCAGCACGGTTGCAAACATTGCGTCAAAGCCTGCAGGCGCTCAATGATCAGAAACTGCGGACGTCAATCAACTAGCAAACGAGTAGGTAGGTCTGCAAATACAATCAGGAGACGTTCAAGAGCACAAAAAGAAAACGTTGCAATAAGTCTCTACATTATATTTTGCTATGCCCCTTAAATGTATCACATATGTTGTTACATTATAACGGCCCACCCCATCACAAACAAACACACAGTAAAGCCTTTTCGTCTGTCACTTGTCTGCTATATAAATATTAGTTTGAGGGTAAAAAAGAAAACAACACGATACATGCCATGACATCTAGATGGACACAGGATATCAGAGATGTTCGCGTTTACTGTATTTCAAGTTATTGGCATTCAATCATTGCTAAGAAAAGGTATTTCTTGAATGCACCCCGGGACAGCCAGTTCCCCACATATGTGAATCGATAAGAAACAACTACTGCTCCGGAGAGTTCCGTCCCAAGCTGCACCTCGGTGAGGGTATTCAACAGTTTCACATCACCGATTTGATCTTGTTGACAGTATATTTTAATATATTCAAATACATTTGTGTTGCGTGTTAGACGATTTTTTAGTAATTAACTTTACCTTTAACTTTGTTATCTAACGTTACGAAAAGTTCCGCTAGTTAAGAGGGAACTGCTGAGAGTAGGCCCCGCCCCTCCGCTCTCAGGTCGCCCAGCTGTTAACGTCAGATATAACCTCATATATGTGTGAATGGCCACAAGAAACAAGATTATGTGGTTATTTTCAACAACTAAACAGGTAAGTATGTGATCTTCAGGTTTTAACTGGTATGAGTAAATAAGATGAGAAACTACGGTGGAGACTTTAGGTTGGCATTTAGTTTTGGGTGCACGAGGCATCGCCACACCTACTAACAACCACTACATGCGTGTCCTAGTTAAGGCAAAAAGTAGATTCAGCTTTTTCATTTATATTATATCATTCATTATATTGTATTATCGGTTACATATATATTTTTGTTGTCTTTATTTTTTGCTAAATATGACATTTAACCTTACGTTACGTTATAACGGTCTGACTAACGGGAGCTGACGGTTGTTGTTTCTTTAGTGGGTCATTTTACTGACCGGCCCCTTCAATGAAGTACAATAGAACAATTTTACTACTTTACTCTGGTATGTAGAGGACTATAAATAGATAGTAATCGCACTAAATCCTTCTAATTACCTGTGGTTATCATCTTAGTACAACCAGTAAAAATGGCCTCAGGTGGGGCCCCATTGCCAGGGGCCACCCGTTGGGCCACCAAGGTGGAGCTGACCATCTCCTGTGAGAACCTCATGGACATGGACGTCTTTTCTAAGTCCGACCCGCTGTGCGCCTTGTACATTAACACTTCAGGCTCCCAGTGGTATGAGGTGTGTATGAGAACACAGGGTGTCACATGCCATTGATATGACTTTATGTAATCAAGATACGACTCAATGTTAAACTTTAAATTAAACAATATGTACCTAAATATATATGTATGTTTTGTTTGTTTCCACAAAAGTTGATTACGTTCATTGTTGTATATTTCAAAGTATGCAATCGTCTTCTGCTTAAGCCCAGGTCCTCAGACATTGATTAAAAGTACGTTGTTTTTCTTCGTGAATCAGTTTGGACGCACAGAGATGATCTTAAACTGCCTCAATCCAAAGTTTGCCAAGAAGTTTGTGGTCGATTACTTCTTCGAGACGGTGCAGAAGATGAAGTTCTGCGTGTATGATATTGACAATGACACCTATGACCTGGGGGATGATGATTTCCTGGGGGAGCTTGAATGCACTCTGGGACAGGTGAGCAGTTTGAAAAGAAAACTTCTGCCGCTCAGCCACCTTCTCATAGTTCTGTGACACTGCCAGTACTTTGTGTCCAGATTGTTTCAAACAGGCAGATGACGCGATCTTTACTGCTGAAGGACAAGAGGCCTGCAGGTCATGGGACCATCACAGTGAGTGGACTCCTTTCTCATTCTGATAGCACATGGTAAGCTATGCCGGAGCTGCGGTGGAGGCCTCCTCTTTGCGGACTCTGACACACAGGACAGAATGGCTGCAACGTGCTCAGGCATTGTAACACCTGTGTGAAAACATATAACCTTATTTACAATACCAGTGGTAGTTTCTCACTGTGGTTTTATGCACAAAACTCCAATCTGTGCTTTTGTGGGTTGTAATGTGGGCAAAATGGGCATGTACAGGTTTTCAATTTGTGTTGTACATAAATTAACTTGTATATCAAAGCCCTGAGAGATACTGGGATGTATCTTGGGATGTGATCATGACAAATAACGAGGGTATTATAAGTTCTGTTACTGTATTGACTAGAAATTTATAAAATAGGAACTATCTTTTGTGCAGTTAGATATTTTGCAGCTGAGGTTGCTTATAGGGAACTTTGATTTGTTGGTTCTGCTGTAGGTATAATATAATTAAGGAGACACAGTTTGGTTGTGAAACACTAACCTGCTCATGTGAATTCATGGGTTCTAAAAAACCAAACAATAAAAAATGTAACCATCACTGTGCAAAGTAGAGAATCACCAAACATTTAAGAGTCTTTTTTATTTTTCCCAAATAGATATGTGCTGAAGAGATAACCGACACCAGAGTGGCACACTTCGAGGTGTCAGGCCGCAGGCTGGACAAAAAGGTGATCTAGTTCATTTTGAATAGTTATGTCTTATATCAGTGTTTTCCCTAGGATGAAAACTCCAGGGGGGCCGAGGGGAGGGAGCAGTCGTTTTGGGGCCGCGTAAGGCTACTAGTCGGGCAAACGGTTCAGGCAACCGAGGGGCATAATAGTTGGCTGAACAGGGTAGTCACTCTGGTGCTCTCTGCTGTTGTTTAGTTTTTGTGGTGGTCCGATCCTTTCCTGGAACTCTACAAGCAGACAGAAACTGGATGGCAGCTGGCTCACAGGACAGAGGTAAGCATGTTCCCCAGCAAGTCCTTCCTCTGCTAGCTCCGAATCGTCATTGACCTGTGGCTCATTGGGAAGGTGGTAAACAACAACGTGAACCCAGTGTGGAGACCCTTCCGCATCTCTTTGCGATCTCTCTGCGGAGGAGAAGTGGAAAGACCTATAAAGGTAATTCTGTTTTTTATTTCATTTACTTTTCGCGGTTAATAAGGCCTGTAAAATGAAGCGCATGAACACAACTTCCTCCCTTAACTGTCAAATTCTTGAGTTCTTCTGTGAAACGTTTTTGGATTAGCTGGATTCACCATGCTATGCTAACAAACGGGTTTGTGTTGTAATTGCATATTCTGCTCAAGCTCACTACATTCTATTTAAAAAGGTTTATTCACCAAAAGAAATGTGACGAACGGCTTCAGAAATTTGTTTAATTTGTTAGTTGGTTTTTAAGTGTCACCCCGTAAAAAGAAAATCTATGTTTGTCTCCAGGTCGACTGCTACGACAACCATGTGAACGGCGCTCATGACCTTATTGGCAGCTTTAAAGCTACACTGGCTGAGATGCAGATGGGAACACGTGTTTCCCCTGTGAGACTTTTGTGTGTTTGTGTGCGTGCGTATGTTCTACCAATTTCAACCGGCATGAATGTGACCCATAATTGCACTTTCAGGCTGAATTTGAGTGCATCATCCCAAAAAAGCTGAAGAAGAAAAACTATAAAAACTCTGGAGTCATTTGCATTAAGAAATGCCAGGTAATGATTTAGGAAAAAAATGGAGATTAAAGACAATTTAAGTTGGGTTTCAATATATTTCTTACTACAGTCTTTATTGCATCGCTGTACAGTTAACATATTGTTGACCTTTTCAGGTGGTGAAGGAGTACACCTTCCTGGATTATATTATGGGTGGTTGTCAAATCAACTTCACTGTGAGTTTAGAGGTTTCAGACACAAGGTTTTATTATTTGTATCGATATTCACAGTATTCAATCGGTAGACCACACATACTGAGTGACTGTTGTCTTATTAGTCAAATTAATTAATTCAATTATTGAATAATTCCTTCTCTGTAGTGTGATTTTCTGACAGTTGCAAAATCTCAGTACTTATTTCTATACATACGGCCGTCCAGTCACTGAGCAGATCCTCAAATCTTGGTTATTATCCTTTTCCGGACTCTGGCCAGATTGCCATTGACTTCACAGGCTCTAACGGGGACCCCAGCTCCCCCCAGTCCCTCCACTACATCAACCCTGCAGGCTACAATGAGTACCTGTCAGCCATCTGGGCAGTGGGTAATGTCGTCCAGGACTATAACAGGTAAATCCGAAATTAGTCCTTCCACTTTAACTGTCTGACGAGTTTGGAGGTCGAGGTTGATCCAAGCGAGCGTCGAGCAAGCCTGGATACAAACTGGTTGTCTCTGACATCAGATTTTCAAACTTCCGTAGGATTAGGTTTCCTTGCCAACAATACTCAGAGTCCACAGGGCTTCAGTTTTACAGCTTGCTTCTAGCGGATGCGGTAGTGTCATTAATACCTGTATTTTTTCTGTGTTTTTTTGTAGTACCAAGATGTTTCCTGTCTTTGGTTTTGGAGCCCAACTTCCTTCCACCTTACAGGTATTAAAATATTCTAGAAGGCCTCATAGTCATTAGCAGGAGGCGATTCTCGCTTACAACTTTTAATTTTTTTTTACCCCTTATTAACACCCACGACATGTTGGACATTGAGGAATAATGTTTGTTTTTTTCTTCATTGGCTATATTGTAAAGCCGTTTTTTTTTTTATTTACCTATCTCTAATCCATGTTTACAGGTTTCCCATGAATTTCCTATCAATTTCAATCCAGCAAATCCCTTCTGCGTGGGTAAGTCAAACTGTCACAGGATGTCAAGTCTTTTGTTTGCATACGGTGTTCACTAATGCAGCAGTGCTGCCGCGTGCGTGCGTGTGTGTGTGTGTGTGTGTGTGTGTGTGTTTGCAGGAATAGAAGGTGTGGTGCAGGCCTACCGGCAGTGTCTCCCCCAGTTAAAGCTCTGGGGCCCCACCAACTTCTCTCCAATTATCAACCACGTAGCCTGCTTTGCCAGACAAGCTCTTCGCCAGAATATGGCCTCAGTAAGTAGACGGATTATAGACGGACCTCTGAGGACACTCCTAACCAAACAGGTGTTGGATTCAGTTTTAAGAGCAAGACCAGCTGAAAAAAACAATAACTCAACAATGAATAGGTAATGAGTGTTGTTTCACTGCTTTTGATTCATTTTATTAACATTAGAGCTTTTTTCATTTAATTTCTGTTTTCCTAACATATTTCACTTTTAGATACTTCGATAGCTTCAAATGTCATGTTATTTTTTTCTCCATGTGAAAAATGTTTCATTTGAGGTGTCAAATCTGATTATAGAAAAGTTTTTTAAACTCGCACAGCTGGTTACACAAATCTCCCATTAGAACCACACAATCCAAACAAAATGGAATTGAATAATGCACTTTCCCAATTAAAAAAAAGGGGAAAAAAGAATACTCTGTTACTTATCGTAAACCTAATATCTGGCTTTTTTTTTTTGCCCTGTCCATCTGCAGCAATACTTTGTGCTGCTCATCATCACAGACGGTGTGATCACAGATATGGACCAGACACGCACTGCTATCGTGGAGGCCTCTCGCCTACCCATGTCTATCATTATCGTGGGTGTTGGGGGGGCAGACTTCAGTGAAATGGAATTCCTTGACAGTGATGACAAACTGCTGTCCTCGTCCAGGGGTGATGTCGCCTCGAGAGACATCGTCCAGTTCGTGCCCTTCAGGGATTTCCAAGTAAGCAGCAGCCGTTTCCTTCGTACTGCCAAGACAGAGTTATTGTTTGTGCATATATGTGTTTTTTTTCCACGTTCGCTCCCCATCATGCAGAGGCCCTGGCATAGCACCCACCTTCTGCCTCTGCCTTTATTTTTAGCACTGGTAGCTGCAAGCTGCCGGCTCAGATTTTTGCCATGTTGAGTATTGCAATCTTGATCAGGCATACTTTATGTAGTGGATGTTTAGAAATGTAAAATAAATTTAATGTAATTAAGATCCCACATAGCACAATTCCGTTTTGTATTGCTTCTGTTCCTGACAGCAGTTCCTACTGCCCCTGCTTGCAAATTATTATTCACAATAATGTACCACCGCCTGCTTTCTCTAGTGCCTTCTTTTGATTTCATAAGAATGAGCTTTCACCAGTACATATACCTGCGCACTTTAGTGTTCGTGAGATTCGTCCTAAATGTGGCTAAGGGCTACCTTTTATTCTTGTTACGTTGCCATTGCAGGGAAACACCATGGCCCTGGCCCAGAGCGTCCTGGCTGAGCTGCCTGATCAAGTGGCTTCTTTCTTTAATTCTTACAAGCTGAAACCCCCGAATATACTCGGTGAATCTGTCCCGTCATAGACATTGGGTTTAAGGACCCCATTTCCTGCACCACCATTTCGAGATCGAATGGCACAAAGGTACGCCAATAAATGAATGTGGGTAACACAGACAAACAAATATGATTTTACTTGATTTACAGTGCATGGAAGAATATCTTGTGTTTCCAAAGAGACATGATAGATTGCATCTTGCATGTAATATCACAAATGTTACTCTAATACTACAATACTAGGGAGGTATCGCTTTGTTAAATTATTGTCTTTCTTTTCCTGTATTACCTCTCCTCTGTTATTTTGTGCAACCTCTAAATGACACCTTCTGAGTCTCAACCACCAGTTATATGAGGAAGTAGTGGACTCATAATTTAACTTTGTGATTGTTAAGGTTGGTGTCCTCAACATGACACTATTATTTCAGTCATGGAGGTGTTGCATGCATAATTCGTATGCAAGCATAATTCATCTATGTTGTCATGATGAGCGTGATATTTAATTAAAATCTAAGTTTAAGCTTTTCTCAGGAACATGCTGACTGAATTCGAAGAAATAAGTGTCAACTATTGCAATTTTGGAGACGGATAGATGGATAAACAAACATCTGCTGCCCCCTTCTGTGAAAATGGGTTGTTGCCAAATGAGCGTTTTTTCTTTTTTCTTTTATCAGTGTTATCAGCTGATTTCGGTTTACAACAAAAACAATGAACTATTGCTACAATGATGTTGCCTCTTTTGGGACCATGTCATTATTGTGATGAGGGAAATATTTTGCTAGTACTGGTCATAATACGTCACATTACAGTCCAGTAATTTATATTTAGGTGTATCCAACTTTTTAACTACATACATTACACCCCTTGCATAATAATATTTAATAAAATGCCATTAATACTGTGTAACAAAGTATCTTAACGAAGGAATTATTTATTTGTCATTAATACAGAGTTTGTAAACCTCGGTGTTCCTTAATAATAATAATAAATAATAATAATAAATAAATCATATTTTAATACTTCATCAAATGTCTCTGCCGTTGTGTTTGTGACCATTGTACAAGCGCTTCAGTCGGATCCCCTGGAAGTGAGACACGCCCACCGCAGCGTCACCTAACGTCAACTGGCGGTATCTCTTCTGCCTGTCATTTCCATCTGCTGGCAGCTAGCAGCCAGCTAACACCGAACCACACGGCTAACCAGGTACGTAATAAAGTACAGACTTTTTCTGACGATATGTTGTTTTTGCCTGGAATTAACGACGACGTTCGAAAAGGGCTTAGTGTGCTAACGTTAATACTGAACGTTAACGTTACTTAACGTGACATCGATGTTACATTTCTATTAACTACGGTTTATAAACACATTTATAGCAAGTGTTGCATGCGGTTACCACATTCTGGGCGTGTCTACCGAAAAACTACATTAAGTTTAGTTAAACTCGTAACCTACAGAATAAACAATATGAACGCGTGATAACCAACATTTTTTTGTATTTACATGACACATACAAATGTGTCATGTAAATACTTAAGTATAATGCGCCTGCAGATGAGACAAATCAGAGTGACGCAGAATGTGATCGGATCCTTTTTCATAAGCGGTGGTCGTTCCTCCTTTTCAGACCTAAACAAGCCGATCAGTGACATGGACCCGCCTCGTCCTCTTTATGCAAACTCCATGTAACGTTAAATGTTTATCTTCATGACCAGATGACTTTGCCATACATGTTCTGGCACAACACAGCGACTTGCAAGTAGCGCAGCGTCTTAAACTAAGTGATATGTGTCTTAATGCGAGCTTTAGAAGTGAACATTAAGGTATTCTGTATTTAAGCAATAAGGTAGTAGAGGCTGTACTTTATCGCCCATTATACTGAAAATATAATGAAATCCAGCGTTCTGATTGGTTGAGAGCGAGTCACGGGGGGTGCGGTATTCAGCGATAATTTACAGTTTCTGTTCACGTTGACCCGAGCGTTCTATATCACTGCGCACTAAAAGTAATAGGTTAGATTTTGCCCGACCTTTAGTTGACATCTTAGCTTTTGCCCGGGAATCCCACAAATAATAGTTTTTAAGGCTCTGCGAGCTTTCGCAACCGGACCATTAAGTTGGATGTTATGACTGATGCGAATGAGTGCGATGGTTCGTAATACCCGATGCTGACATGCACGTATGCAAGTCCTCTAGGCTACTGAAATTATACTGCGTTTTGGTGGCTACTACTATTCTGCGCTCAAAGGCAGCTCTTACTATTTATAATTTTGCTGGTAACCGTGTTACAAGAGAGGCTGTACTTTATCGTCCAGTAATGTAACAGTTCTCGCTGTTTTATTGAAGATAAAGTACTGCCTCAAGTACCTTGCTTAAATAATGCACCGCCTCCCCCCGTGACTCACTCTCAACCAATCAGAACGCTGGATTTCATCCACCCGTACCGTAATTGCTCATAAAGCCTGAAACAGGTTGTGTACGTCCTCCGACTCGTGTCATTTAGCCGTCACTGGAAAATGGTTTTCTTTGTTTAAGTTATATAGCATGCGGGTCGATACATCATGTGTCCCTGTGTTGTTTTAGTGTTGCCTTTCTGAATGTCGCTATGTTTCCATCATCCGAACGGCAGGTCACATGATCTGAAGGCACCTTCCGATCATATTGAAACGGACTGACAATGTTCTGTACACATTAAGAGTTTGACCTTAATGGACTTTTTCCCCCTTACATTACTTTTATGCTTGATGTAGTTTTGAAACCAGTACTTTTATACTTTTATTTAATAAAAACCTTGGGTTGATACTTCAACGTCTACAAAAGTATTTTAAACCTGAGTATCTATACTTCTACTTGAGTAATGAATGTGAATACTTTTGACACCTCTGCTCGCTGCTCTCAGTATATTGAAATGTTCCCTTTCCGTGTAGTAGTAATGTTTAACTGTGTGTCCCTGTTCAGTTTGTGCGAGTGTGTGTCTTCCAGGCCGTGATGGCAGCAGTTGCTTCCCTGGGGCCAAAGGTCACTGACTGTGTCACCAAGGTGGCGCTGAGCGTGTCCTGTGAGAATCTGCTCGACATGGACTCCTTCTCAAAGTCTGACCCTCTGTGCGTACTTCTCATGAACAGCTCGGGGCCTCACTGGTGCGAGGTAAGAATCGTAGCCCAACAGCCCAAATTCTTAGTCATTTTATACAGATGACACAACTGCATTTGCAAGTCTGACACATGTATCGGTGTTAGATTGGCCGGACGGAGAAAATCCAGAACTGCCTCAATCCCAAATTTTCCAAGCCTTTTGTCATCGACTACTACTTTGAGATGGTTCAGAAACTGAAGTTTGAAGTGTACGACATTGACAGCGAGAACCACAGCCTGCAAGAGGCTGACTTCCTGGGAGAACTGGAATGTACCCTGGGACAGGTTAGCGCTTGTTGCTTGCTACATAAAGTCCTCATCACACACGCTTAATCGTCATGCTGCGTTTCACTGGAGTTAAACGTAAATTACTACACATATTACCTGTTACATGAGTTTTCAAATGGTGTCATGGCCTAGCTTCATAAAATAACTAATTGATTGAGTTATTGATTTGGATTGTATTTCTATCCAGGTTGTGTCCTCAAAAAAATTATCAAGACCGCTTGTCATGAAAGACAAGTCACCTGCAGGGAAAGGAACCATCACAGTGAGTCGCTTTTGTTTAGAGTCGCAGTGTCATCCGGCATATACAAGATATTTTATAGGTTTCTTGGCATACTGGATTTGGACGTATTATATCTTTAACACTATTTTGTTTCATGTTTTGTAGATATGTGCTGAAGAAAGAACTGACAACAGGGTGGTGGAATTTGAAGTTTCAGGTAGAAAACTGGATAAAAAGGTATTGGTTGCTACTGAACATTATTTTTAGAAATTCTGAAGTATTATGATATTATAGCTTTGATACGTAGGATAGATTAACTATTCTCATCATCCGGTGATGTGATGGTTGCGCAGATGGAACATAATTCCTAAAATTTCGTGGTGGTGCAGCTGGAGATTGTAGTTTGAAAGTGACTCAGTTGCCAGCTGATGGCCATCTGATTAAAGATGAACAAATACATTTAAAATGCAGACTATGATGAACAATTAACGAATAGCCAAGACTGATGAGAACTGATAAATGTGCATAACCTGCATATACATGCATCAGTATCTCCCCACCCACATGATTAAAAGAAAGGCTTTGCCTTTCATTTACCTGTTGCTATTGGAGCTATTTAGTTATTTTATCCATCACACACAAGCTTAGCTCAGAGTGAACATAGCCAGAGTTGAATTTAACTGTCTTGAACAGCTATAAATGTTTCCTTACTTTTATTTCAGGATTTCTTTGGCAAGTCCGACCCTTTCCTGGAATTCTACAAGCAGGCAGAAACTGGGTGGCAGCTCACTCACAGGACAGAGGTAACCATATAATATTAGTGTATCATGTGTATCATTTTACATTCAGTGCCAGGGCAAGTGAATGTATGACTGAATTATTATTGACGGTTTAACATTTATGCATGTTGACTGTCAAAGTGCATTTTAATCTGTGCAGGTAGTGAAAAACAACCTAAACCCAATATGGAGACCATTCCGAATCCCGCTGCAGTCCCTCTGTGGAGGTGACGTGGAGAAATCTATAAAGGTACACACAAGGATCCCCGCTTTAACTGTACGACCGGACTGAATTTCCAATGCAAGCCCTCTTCTCAGTCTTCTTTCACACTTCATGTTGTACTATGCAGGGTTTTTAGTGTGAAATGAGGAAAAAGTTAGAGACGGAACATTAAAAATGGGGGAAGGAAAAACCACCAAATGCGTTTCATGGCTTGTCTCAATATGAAAGATATTTTTTTTTCAGCCCAGCTAAACAGCAACGACAAAAAGCACACGTTTTGATCACTACATTTTTTTAATTTTGTTGTGTAAAATCACAGACAGACTGACACAAGGACACAATGAGGATGCTGCCTATGTTTTATCGATTGCCTGTTGTGCATACCTACGGGTCTTGGTACAAATAAGGAAAATGTATTTTAGCCTTAGTTTATGTTTGTTGTTTTTTGTTCCCATCCTCTAACCCTGTTAAAAGCACACTTGACATGAAGGGATGAATTCCAGTCTACGGTGCAAGTGAGTTCACTGTCTCCATTGTGAGTGCGCTTCACGTTAGGGATGCGTATGTGTGTCTGTGGTTAGTCCGGCCACAGTCCTTTACGCATCTATGTCCATCTTAGAGGAGAACGTCACCAATTTCAGGAGCTTGGCACATTGCTCAAATGGCCTGTCGAATGATGAGAATATTATCACCACATTCATCCAGTGGTCCGTGTCGACAGCTTGATCTGACATCAGGGCACTGGCATTAATTCGAAAATGCATTGATCAGGAACAGGAAGTATATGTAGAGCTAAATTAAGATATCCAGGTAGTTTCTGTCAGTTAACAAATATCAACAAAATACATTGCACCAAAATGTACTAATTTCCCTGCAACTGACGTTTTCATGTGCTGTTGATCAATATAAATTGGACTCGAGCAAGTATTTGATGTTACATATATTTTATTCTTCAAGGTTATAAATCTGTAGGCCATATAATACAAGATGAACTATGTTTCTGTCTGGCCGTTGCCTATTTTTACTTAGCACATTTGTTATCTATTTGGCCCACTTTCCTTAAAAGGTCAAAGTCTCTGTTAAGATGGATTCCTTCTTAGTAATCCATTATCTTTGTTAGCTAATCATCTTGTAGGCTGACTGTGTAATGTAGCATCAGTCTGTGTAAGCTTTGCCGTTACTCCACTGCTGTGTGTAGACATCTTTTGCCGTGTTTTCTCAACACTGAAGGTGTTCCCCTCTGTAGCTGTGTCTCAAAGTCGCTACGCTGCATCCTTGTAGCCTGCAGCCTTCAGCAGCCTTCGTGGTAAACCTGGGCCGGGTCCTCCAACAGCCGCATAGGCTGAACCCAACGGCCTCTGAAATGGGACGGTCCGGCCGACGGACTTGCTTGGGTCATCAGCAGTAACTCCTCTGCACTCATTGCCTAGCAACCTAATGAGCTTAACAATAAAAGCCTAAAAAAATAAAACTTATAAAGTACAGGTAAGGAAGATAAACTTATTTATTTAATTTAGGAAGATACACTCCTCCGGAACAATATAAATTTCAGGCTAAGAGAAGAACCTTTTTCCGGTTATTTTAAATTCAATTTAAATCAGTATTTATCTCATTTATAATTACTATTAAAATTAATATTGCAATCTTAAGGCAGAGGATATTCCATCAATGTTGTCAATAAAAAACACAACAGCAAACACATTTATTAACCTGTAGGACTTTTCCTTGCATAGGATACAAGCTGTTATAACTGTAAAATATTACAGAATATGTCACGCTACAGTAGATACACACCCATCGTTCTCCTTCAGCTTGATGCTTCCCCTTTGGCTCCATAAAACACAATAAATGTAAAGTTGGTTTATAATCACGCCCCAAAACAAAAGAAGCAAAGCAAGTTGGTTTCTTTGTGTAATGTTAATGACTTACTTAACTGACTTTACTAACGTTACTGACTTACTGGCTCACTTTGATCCATTTCTGTTCATTATATGAAGTATAAACCAAATATATAACCTTCACAGCGTCAACCTCTAAAGTATGAAAGTTAAGTCATTAAAGTGGCTTTTCGATAATAGCTACAAGCAGATGCATGACGGAGTTAAAGTTTAAAAACACAACATCCGTTACCAACACGTAATTTAAGCGATTTCATAAACTAAGATGTGATGTTTTATATCATATTACAACATTTCTATCTGTAGATTTGTGAATTCTATTACTTAATGTTACATATAAAAGTGAACTGCAGCCTAGCGACTTTGAGACACAGCGATTGGGACTTGCTCTGAAGGAGATAGTGGTACCCTTCCCCTTTTCTTTGGCCAATTAGAAGACTTGCGTGTGTGTGTTTCTTTTACATCTTTTAGTATCAGGGTGTTGCCTCACATTTAAAGCATGCTTTTTGGACTCATCTGCTTTGAGTGTCACACACTGATGCTACTTAATCATTGTTTTTTTCCCTGGTGAATTGATTTTTTTCTTGTTCATTTCTGTGTTTCCCAGATAGATTGTTATGATTACAACAACAGTGGATCTCATGATTTTATCGGATCATTTGCGACCACACTCTCCCAAATACAGCAGGCATCCCAAACATATGCGGTGAGCTCTCTGTCTGACATGTGTGCATGTTTTTTAGGATTGGCCGTTTATAAAACAGGTTTGTCTCTTGATGCTCCTGCTGTGTGTGTGTGTGTGTGTGTGTCCCTCCCAGGCTGAGTTTGAATGCATCAATAGCAAGAAGAAACAGAAGAAAAAAGGATACAAAAACTCAGGCGTTATCGTTGTGAAGCAATGCAAGGTACTGTGGTTTGAATCTTCTTTTTCTTTCAGAACTGAATGTTTTACTCACATGAAGTCATTGCAGGATTTGGGCTGTTTTGTTGGAAGTAGACAAGTGGTCTTTGACACTACCTACGTACGTAGCCAGCATTGAACAGTGTAGTGTAGTATAGTGCCACATTAAAACATCCAAACACCACTGCAATGCAGCACCACCTGTTGTTATATTTGTGGAACAGTTTTGTGATTTCTCTTAACAATGTTTATTTTCAGATAGTGAAGGACTATACATTTCTGGATTACATAATGGGCGGCTGTCAGATCAACTTCACTGTGAGTTCTACGTCTTTTTTAGGAATCCTTGGGGAATCAATGACAAATTATTCCTCATATTAAATGTTGATGTTTTTGTTTTCTAAACTACACTGTATATGGAGGACATTTATTAGTGAGCATTTGTTAGGACTCTGTGAAATCGCTGTCCAATTTGATACCCTCTGTTTTTAATCCATCCTCTGGGGCAGATCGCTATTGACTTCACAGGCTCCAACGGGGATCCCAGTTCTCCCCAGTCCCTCCACTACATCAACCCTGGAGGCTACAACGAGTACTTGGCTGCTATCTGGGCTGTGGGTAATGTCATCCAGGACTATGACAGGTACATAAATTGTTATACACCAAATCAGCGTTTCTCAGAATTTCCTTCCGTTTCCTTTGGCAAATTGGTCAGAGGGGCCATAACAGCAACAGTGAATGAGAGGTTTTGTTTTTCTAATGTGGTCAGATTGCAGCAGCAGCACAATGTTTAACATGCAATGTTAGAGCCAAAAGCACATATTGTGTATACAAAGATCACTGTAGTCATCATCTCTTGACACAAAGGCATCAGTATTATCTAAAAGTTTTAGTCAAACCTGATCACTCTATTCTGTCCCGGCCAGATAAAGTTACAACCTATACCTAACACATGTACAACTAGAGTCATTCTCTTTTGTACTGCGAGAACAGAAATGAGATGTCCCGATTTATTATCCTGGTATTCAATGTTTGTTTATTGTTGTTTACAGCCAACGGAATTTGCTCTCTCATAATGTTGAATGATACAATTGATGTGAAAATAATGTATTCAATATGAGGAGCATTAAGACCACACGGCTCTTTGTGGGCCCTGTCGTGTCTAAACAAAACTGTTGGGAACATTTGTATAAAAGTCATCCTCAGGCTTCCAGTCTAAACCGTTTGTATCATTTATTTTAACTCTGCCCATAGCACCTGTCTTATTTGACTTTCTGTAGTGATAAGATGTTCCCCGCTTTTGGATTTGGAGCCAAGGTCCCTCCTTCATGGCAGGTGATTGTTTTTTTTTAATTTGAGTTAAAACATACCGGTACTTGGATGTTGGATAGTGCCACGTTTTCATTGATTCTCTGATGCATGAAAAAAAGGGGCCTTGCGTCGCTGTTACTCTCAGAGAAGCTGTTGTGGGATCCAGATTAATAGTCGTTTTTGTTCACAGGTCTCCCACGAGTTTCCCATCAACTTCAACCCATCGGATCCGTTCTGTGCAGGTTGTAATAGATAATAGACTGAGGCTAATGTGAGCTCCCATTGCTGTTTAGTATGATAGAGAGGACTTTTGGTTGGGCCCAATACGACATGTGAATGGCATCATTTGATCTTCCAGGGGAATTGTGGTATGGAATGTTCAAATCATACATCATACAACAATATTAACTCTCAATAGGTGTTTAAGTCACTTACCAAGTACATTTCTGTTTTTATTTCATTTATTTATTTATTTATTTTGTAGGGACAATGCATCCTAATCAACAGGTGCCAGATGGAGCCAGAGAGCTGTCTCCGACCAGATGCTTTTATGGCACCCTAAAATATAAAAAACGTTTTTGAGAAAGTGTCAGATTTTCAACAGTCATTTTCTTCTTATCCTTTAAAATTGATTGAAGAAAGCAGTCAAAGCAGCAGACTTAATAGATCTGCTTCAAGGCACGTTTAGCAAATGTGCGTTCTCTGTGAAGGCAGCTCACTCGTGGAATGCCGTGCGGCAACACAGTCGCGCAGAAAACACTTACAGAACCTTGCCAATCCGGTTTGCAAGCATTGATGGGTCTGTCTGCTTGATTCACCTACACGTGCATTTGTCTTGCTAAGTGTTGTTTTTTTTCTTTTTCTCTGTGTATATCATGTGCTTCAGTGGTATGCTGTATGTGTGCTTCCACTGTGGGTGTGTTTGTTCTGCCTAACGCAGCCTGTAATAGTTGCTTTAGTCTATTATCTTTTCTATTGACTTTTCTTTTGCTGTGTGTTGGTTTTGTTACCGCTCCATTTCCATTTGAGAGTTTATTCACTTTTTTTCCCTTAATTTTAGGCTGCCTTAAAAACACCTGGCCGGTGGGCAGCAGAAGGAAATCAGCCTCTCTGGCTCACTTGCAGTACACCTGTTGATTAGTGTGCATTGTCCCTGCAAATTAAATGAATGAATACATTGACATGTTATATGAAATGTACATATAAAACAATAATCAAAATATTCCAGGAGATGTCATTTCTGATCACCTGTGTGTGTGTGTGTGTGTGTGATTTGTAGGTATAGAGGGTGTGGTTCAAGCCTACCATCACTGTCTGCCTCAGGTGAAGCTTTACGGCCCCACAAACTTTTCCCCAATCATCAACCACGTAGCCCATTTTGGCAGGCAGGCGATGCAGCAGGAAACGGCAATGGTGAGTGGCTGGCAGCTGCTACAACTCATCAAGTGTATCATAACAGTGGCTGCTGTGCACAAATGTTTGTTGCTGCTAAACAGAGACGACTTCATCTCAATTGGTTTTTCGTTTCCACACAATGGCAATGGTTTCGTTTTCTTTAGTTGTTCCTTTTTGTGTCGATGTTTCACAGCAATACTACGTTCTGCTGATCATCACCGACGGAGTGATCACAGACATGGATGAGACACGCAGCGCCATTGTCAATGCCTCTCGCCTACCCGTGTCCATCATCATTGTTGGAGTAGGTGGGGCCGACTTCAGCGCCATGGAGTTCCTGGATGGAGACGACGGGATTTTACGCTCTGCTGCAGGCGAGGCCGCCATGCGGGACATCGTGCAGTTTGTGCCATTCAGGCAATTCCAAAATGTGAGTCTTGTAGGCATGCACCACGTGAGCGTCTTTAAAATCCTTAAGTAATGCATCCATTTCAATGTCTCAAACATCTTATTTCAGGCAGGCACTGCAGCCCTTGCCCAAAGCGTACTGGCAGAGTTGCCTGACCAAGTGGCATCCTTCTTCAATTTATTTGACCTGAAGCCCCCCACCGAACCCAGTCCTTCCTAGAAATGTAGGAGCAGACCCCCAGTCCTCTCCTTCTTACCCACATTGGATCCAAAGCTGCATGCCTTCCAGTAGAAGCATAACTGTCCAACCCAGTTAGCTTATTTTAACACCCTCCTTTTTTCAGAAGGTTTTTCTATCCTATCTACTTAGTTTAAGCAGAGGCTTCTTGTGCTATATAAGATATAACAAATGGAGGATATAATATTTTTTTCCCTGTGTTTGTGTAAAGCTAAATTAACTGGCCAGGTAGTTTGTTTTCAGATGTTATAGAACAGTATTAATCTTCCAATCTAACTCTCTGGCAGATTGTAAAACATTATTTCTATTACGTACAACTTTTGCTTGAATGCTTAAGAATTACTTTGACATTACACTTGTATAATCTTTACTAGTGCAGTCACGGACCTCTCTGGCATAATACATTTGTGGAGGTTATCTGAACACTGGTTTTGAAAAATGCTAAATTTCCTTCAAAGAAATGTTTTTAAAGCATGTGCCATTGTTGTACATGTAACCATGGTGATGGATCGGCAGTACAATATAATGTGAAACAGATTTTTACTGTTCACCTGTGTCCTCAAGAGCTCCTCATTCGTGGGAACTTCACTCTAGGAAAAATTCATATACTGATCGTACTTGAATATCCATCAAATCAGCGCAACACAAACCCACCCGTGGCTCATCTCGGCTCGCTGCCTCTCTAGATTTTATTCTCTCTCTGCCGCTTCCCCCTTTAGGGTCCTCAAGAAATGCTGGCTCAGAGCGTCTTGGCAGAAGTCCCAGGTCAGGTGGTGAGCTTCTTCAATACGAGGCGTTTGAAGCCCCCCCAGAGTGACACGCCTCTCCCAGACCTTTCAGCATCAACACACCCACACCCCCCTACCCTCCTCCAGTGACCGACTTCTCCCCCGAATGCACTTAATGAGGATGCAATTTCCAGCCAGGCAGTCATGCTATGATTTGTAAATACCTTGTACCAATTGTAAAAAGCCATAGTACACAGACATTGTAATGCATGTAATTAAGTGCACTTTATTGTGACACTTCTATATAACTCAGTGGGACGCAAGTGCCAGGATTGTTGAGACTTATTCTATATGATTGATCTGCACAATCCACCACCTTAATTTAAACTAATATGACCTATCTCAAGGATATCTGTTCAGCCATCTCATACAGCTATAGAACGAGGTTTCCATGTTAATGCTTATGTTTCCTTAATATAATAAACACTTGTATGTTAGTCTACACACTTTTATATTTACTTGGGAAAAATGGCTATTGAAATCTTTTGCACAAAGCTGTGCTCTATCAAATACACCTCAGTAATGTTTACATAACGGGTTAAATACGTTTGTAGGTTTTACGCTTCCAAAAAAGTGCTTATTCCCATGCTGCTGTTTTGTATGTCAGTCTGTATTTTAAGAATTCTGTTCCAAAATTAATTTTGACGTATTATTTTGTGATATGAGCACTAGTAATGAAAGTCCGTATAAGTGGGGATTTGATTGCTAAGCTTCATGCAGGCAGCTGCATGTCTAGGCTGGTGTACAGTAGAGGCTCACTCTGTCTTAAGAGATCTTAAAATGTATCAATTATTCATTTCACAATGTGTACATGTATATTTAATATACACTGCTCACTGACATTGCCTTATTTGTTTTCTAGTGACACTTTGTTATTATATGCAATGAAGAAAAAAAACCTAGAAGTCAACCTAGAAAATAGCAGGCTTCTATTTCAGTATTTTTTAAATAAAGATTTTCGACTATCTAAAGCAGTTTTCTGTATCTTGTTAACCGCTGCCTTCCTGTAACGACATGAAAGAAGTGTTGTATATACAGTATTTTGTACTACAGTACTTTGCAGTAATAAAGTATTAATTCATATTCATGACCCATATTTCAGCACAGTTTAAGTGTTGCAATACTGTCCGTTGTCGTCTGAGAGAAAAACAGACACACTTAACTGAACATTCATTGAGTGATACCCGGACTGGAATTGAAGGCCTTGCCGTGTTTGTTTGTACATTATTACGTTTTACTTTATACTTAGCTGATGATTGTCATGATTGCAGGTCAATGTGCTTTCAGTTAAGTGCTCTCTCCTGTCAAGGCTTTGTTTTAAAGTGATCACTGATGCATTTGATAATGCCGTTAGAATTATAATCTCAAGTGATAGAGCTCATGGTTAAGATAAATGTAAAAAAGATTTGCGCACTGATACATTTCCTTTTGCGGTTTTTCTTCGTTGCCATAGTGATCGCAGACAAAGCCTGCCCATCAATTCTTCTTCTTTCCTCCTCTCTAGTGCTGCTGTCACCAGGGCTCGTTACTTTGTTTGTTAATTTGTTGTTGGAATCTTTGAGTCTGTGCTGATCAAACAGTCTTCGTTTATTCTCCACCTTGACGTTTTAATTCATGATAATGCCCAAAGGAGCAAAAGTTCTCTTTCTGTGCATCTATATTTGCTCTTCAGACTCGCCAAATGAGTCTTGGTTACCTTGTTGTTTGTCTCTTGTTGTCTCTCGTTCAAATCATCCAGCCATATTGTAATAAGTGTTCATTGATGAGGCTGTGTTTGTCCAAACCTTGAGAGGAAAAACAGTTATTGAGATCTGGCTCAGAGGACTAAGTGTGTTAGATAAATTATTTCTTGACACGTGTAAAATCATTAGACATTTACAGGACATTTATTAAATAATACTTGCAAGTAGGAGAAAGAATTGACACACACAAGTCATACATCAACTCTATGATTTTCTTCTCTGGCGCTGAACTATATGGTTGGAAGATTGACATACTGAAACGGGGGGAAGGCTTTGTGCACCACCAAGAGCCGGCAACTGGCATTGGACACAGACCCTCATGTTCTTTACCCCAGGACATTTTATTGCCCCACAAGTCACCAAGAGGCCATGGACATCCATCAGCTGACTTTACATAAGAAGTTATCATAGTAGCAGAGGGTACAGATAGTCTGTTATCTTAAAAGCCCTGTTGGCTGTGGCAAGACATCATTGAATTGTTTCGCAAAAAGAAGTAATACACGTAGAAGTCACAGTATTTCATGTTTTTGCATATTTCATATGTATTTCTGTTATGACTACAAAGTTTAATATAACTAACAGTGACAAAATGTACCTTTTACAACAAATGGATGCCAAAATAATGTTTAGGTTTCTTACTTTTTCGATTTGACTGTTTTCACTGTGATCTAACTGACTTTTTTAGTGTATACTACAACGGTACAGTATTGCAATGTAGCAAAAGTGAAAAAAATATTTAAATGTCTTTAACATTTAAATATTAAATAACGCATCCTGAACTGTGAAGAATGAAAGTATAAAGATCTAGCACAACATCTCATAGGTCTTGTTAAAACTTTAAGCTATGCCAAACAATTGCAGGTAATGTGATGACGCATGTGCATGCAAGTTAAATAGGAAAAATGAATCTTAAGAGGTTTATTTAGATACCAGCTGGATTGGAATCATACAAAAACCGCAGCAAATGTTTACGGACAAATCATTTCTTTTTTATTCTGAAAGGATCACCGGAAATTCCAGTAGCTCGCGCACACCCGGAAGTCTTCCTGTAGTTTCCCGTTGAAGGCGGAGCTCGGTGCTGACGCAATTACGTTGCATTAACTGTACTTAAGGGCGTTACCACAATCGCTGATTCTGTAAAGTCGAGCGACTAGAACCACCTACAAGATATTTTCCTTTTGTAAGTCGAAACACTTTTAAAGGTAAGGCTCTATTTATATCAGCGTCTACCTTTGGGCATATGATTACGGGAAAAAAATACCATTTCTTTTATTTCTCAATAATCAGTACAGCTTGGTTACGTTCGTCGTTGTACTTTTTGTTATTGTAGCCCATCCGATTTGTTTCTTTCCCACTGGATAGCTCAAATTATTGCTAAATGATTATGTTACATCATCGCAGCCCGATGTGTGAGTGAGGTACGGTTTTGTGTATATACATTAGCAGAGTCTACATTTAGCACGAGTGTTGAATCCTAATAATAACAAAACAAAAACACGTCATTAATGGCGGTTAGATTTTATGGTGGTCCGTGCAGCCTTACCAGCCACTCGCCCTTTTAAAGATACTCTTCGTTCAGGGCTGTCAGATCTTGGGCCGTGCCAATTTTCACTTTCTATTAACTTTGTGCGGGAAGACAGCTGAAAGTGACTCGTTGAAGGATCTGCGTCCTCTCTGCAGTCTCCTCACTTCTCCATCTCGTTCCCAGTCAGACAGCCCGTGGTCAGACATGGCGACCCAGTGTGTAACCAAAGTGGAGCTGACTGTGTCCTGTGAGAACCTTCTGGATAAAGACATTGGCTCCAAGTCCGACCCTCTGTGTGTGCTTTTAATGAGCAGCTCTGATTCCCAGTGGTATGAGGTCAGTAGGAGGTCTGGATTCAATTCTTTTTCATGCAGAAAATACTCAAACTCAAGCTTCGCTTGCTCCGAAAAAAAAGTCCAAGGCGTGGCAGTGATGTCACTGCAGCCCTTGAAAGAGAAAATCGTTAATCGTTAACCGTGAATGGAAAACGCGGTTTTGTGGAAAGCAGAAGTCACATCATGTACCTTTCTTGTTTCGAGAGTGCATTTGGCCAATACAGTCTATCATTCAGTCTCCAAGATGTTGAAATGTGTACGTGTTGCAAAGCATAAAGCAGTCCGGTCTTCTGCAACAGGTGGGCCGCACAGAGAAAGTCCAGAATTGCCTCTGCCCGAAGTTTGCAAAAAAATTTGTCATCGACTACTACTTTGAAATAGTGCAGAAACTGAAGTTTGGGATTTATGACATCGACAACAAAACTGTTGATCTGAGTGATGACGACTTCTTGGGGCAACTGGAGTGCACCTTGGGCCAGGTAAGTGTTTTATGTTGCATTGGAAGTTTCAATTCCTTACTTTTAAGTTTTAAGTCAAAGTTTGTGTATTTCCATTTAATAATACGTTTTATTTATATTGCGCTTTACATGTGAGGACACATCTCAAAGTGCTTACACAGGCAGAAACATTGAACATTAAAATTACATAAAAAAACATTCAGAGGTAGCTTAAAACAGTTATACTAAGAGAAAGCAATACAAAATAAATAGGTCTTTAATTTGTTTTTAAAAACTTCTAAAGACTGTGGCCCCCTCAGGTGGTCGGGGAGGGCATTCCACAGTCGAGGCGCAATCACCTGGAAGGCCCTGTCTCCCATGGTGCAGAGTTTAGACCTGGGGACCTGGAGTTTGTGACTGTCAGAGGAGTGGAGATGACGGGTTGGGTTATGTGTAGTAAGTAGTTCTTTAAGGTACAATGGTGCGCTGCCGTGAACACATTGATAGGTCTGGAGACAGATCTTGTAGTCAATCCTGAACCTGACAGGAAGCCAGTGAAGTTTATGGAGGATAGGTGTGATGTGCTCAGATTTTCGCACCCTCATCAGGACCCTGGCAGCGCAGGTCTGAATATACTGCAGTCTCTGCAGGCTCCTGCCAGGGAGCCCGATGAGGAACGAATTACAGTAGTCAAGCCTGGAGGAGACAAAGGCATGAACCAGCTTCTCTGCATCAGGAAGAGAGAGTGAGGGACGGAGTTTTGAGATATTCCGGAGATGAAAGAATCCGGTCTTACAGATATGTTGGATGTGGGTGTTAAATGAAAGGTGTGGGTCAAATCGAACCCCCAGGTTTGTTATAGAGGATGTCAGTGGATTGTCATGGCCAGCGAATGAATAAACAGTCAAGGGGGAAGATCGAAGTTGGTGTGGGGTCCCAATGAGGAGACCTTCGGTTTTGGAGTTGTTTAACTGGAGAAAGTTGTCAGTCATCCATGCCCTTGTCTCCTCCAGGCAGGCAGTTAGCGTGGAGAGGGATGATGCAGAGGATGTGGGGTCCAACCTGACGTAGAGCTGCGTATCATCAGCATAGTAGTGTCATAACAGTGTGGGGTACCTCAGGGTTCGGTTCTCGGTTCGTTCCAATCCGTTTAAGATTAATTTTAAACTTGCATAACTGTCCCAAAATAAAGTAAGACTAAAGTAATTATTAGTCAACTAACCCTTTTAATAAATTAGTTAATCATAAAACCAGCCACTGTTGCAGATGAAGAGCTGAATGCGCTCAGTAATCTGATCCCAGATGTGTCCTCTGTCTGGTTGTTTTGAGTGATTGTATCGTTGTCAGGAGGCTGCTGTGTTGCACTCATCCATTGCTCTTGGGTTTGCTGCTTCCTCCTCTTTGTTACTCGCTTTTGTATTTGATTTTAGGTTGTGTCCAGTAAAAGACTGACCCGACCACTTGTCTTGAAGAATAACACCCCTGCTGGAAAAGGGACCATCACAGTAAGCGACTGTAGAGAACTACAGAATAAATGAACAATGCTATTTTTTCTCCGGTCATTCGTCTTATTTCCTTATTACTAGATCAGTGCAGAAGAAATAAAAGATAACAGGGTGGTGAATTTTGAAGTTGAAGCAAGGAAACTGGATAACAAGGTACGGCCTTTAGAAATATGCCATGCTGTTATTCATTTTCAAATATTCAGGTACATTACGCTTATTATTGGGTTTCATTACTCTTTCATTTACAGGATTTCTTTGGGAAGTCCGACCCGTACCTGGAATTCTACAAGCAGACGGCCACTGGATGGCAACTGGCTCACAGGACAGAGGTAGACACTTTTGTGAAATGAAAGAGTTGAATTACATTTGTTTCTGCACTATTCACACTAATTATTTCCCTTTATTTTAAAGTAAATAAACAAACAATAGGTTTGAAAAGAAACATGTTAACAACGATTTTGGCTGCAAGAAAGCTTATAAAATATGATTGCAGTCTCCCTTAGGAAGCTGCGTAAGTTCCATATGAGTTTCTTCTTGATGGAGTAGTTTGTACATGTATAATTTTCATGAATTCTGTCATCAGGTGGTGAACAACAACTTGAATCCGACATGGAAACCCTTTCGAATCCCCCTGCAATCTCTGTGCGGTGGAGACCTGGAGAAACCTATAAAAGTACCTAAATACATCTTCTTACCTTCTTACCTATTGATATGGGCTTATTTAAACTGCCACATGCACCGTGATCCATTTTTTTGAGGGGAATTGTGTTTTTTTTCACCGTCGATATAATACAACCTTTCTTGAAGGTGTAAGTAGTTTTGCGATCGTAGTTGTGTTGCTCTCAGATTTCTCAAAACATTGTTGTAGTGTGTTCAGTACCAGCTTGATGATGTGTACTTTTTGAACTTCTGAAGCGCTCATCTCAAGAGGGAAGCTGTTTTCAACCGTACGGTCAAAGTGAGTTCCCCAGTGTGTTCCAGTGTTTGTCGTCATTCATCCTACGATCACTTATTGTTGAAGCTTGTGAGTGGAGTACATCGAGGGGACACACGCCTCAGTAAAGTCGCAGGCCCTCCAAGTTTCCCTCATCCAACGTGATCCTGTCATAAAACGCATTTATCTGAAACTACACATTCCTCTGCTTCTGTCTGCGATTACAAAGACCAGTTTTGGATCCCACTTTTGCATGTTTTTTGTTTTCTACATCTTTAGTTCACTTTGTAGTAAACTAAGAGGACATGTTCACACATACAAAAATAACATTTATTACTGCGGTGTTATATTTTGTCTGTTTTTTTGTGAACAGAACCTTTTTTCAATGGATTTTTACAGATTTGTTACTGTTCTTCCAGGTGGAGTGTTATGACTATGACAACGATGGCTCGCATGATCTTATTGGAACCTTTGAGACAACAATGACGCGCTTTCAGCAAGCGTCACGAACGTCCCCGGTATGTGCCTGCACGGTTACATTGTTTGTTTGGGTGTGTAACAGCAAATATTTCAATGCCCCGGCACGCCGGAAATGGCCGGCGGTCAGCGAGTTTGACATACGTGTTCAAAGCCAAACGTGAACCTCTTATTCACACCCACGCGTTTGTGTTCTGCACTCAGGCTGAGTTTGAATGTATGAACAGCAAAAAGAAACAGAAGAAGAAAGGATACAAGAACTCTGGTGTTGTGAGCGTGAAGTTATGCCAGGTACGGGCTGTTTTATTATATTGCATGTTTAATGTGTTCACTTGCTGGAATATTCCTTGGATTTGTTTGTTTTTTATTTGAGATTTGTCTCTCTCTAATACTTTATACTAATCTTTCAGGTGGTGAAGGAGTACACTTTCCTAGATTATATTATGGGAGGCTGTCAAATCAACTTCACTGTAAGTTTGGTTTTTCTATTGATGCCTGTTTTTATTCATTCCTGTCCTTGGGCCATTAACAAGCTCTGCATGTGCTGGGACCCTGAATGTTTTTTGCAGGTGGCTATTGACTTCACAGGGTCCAACGGGGATCCCAAGTCCCCTCAGTCTCTGCATTACATCAGTCCCCAAGGCGTCAACGAGTACCTCTCTGCCACGTGGTCTGTGGGAAACGTCATCCAGGACTACGACAGGTATGTGCGACACATGAAATACATGTTTTGTACATGCAAAACTTTATCGCTTCCAAATTAAAAAAAATACCACATCACCAAAGTTCCCCATTACTCGCAGCTAAAGCGTTTTCTAACTTGCGATGTCCCACGGAAGGAACTGTATTCAGCGTGCCTGTCTTTATGACTGCTTCATTTATTTGATAAATATTGTCACTAATGGACTACTGGTGTTTTTCTCCTCCTGTGTAGTGACAAGAGGTTTCCCGCCTTTGGCTTTGGAGCAAAAGTCCCTCCCTCCTGGCAGGTAAGAAGGTTAAAACTTCAAAATGCACAACCAGGATGCTGTTTCAATCAAATTGAACAGTCGGAGGACTTTGACACAGGAACTGAAATCTGATGTTATTTCTTTCAGGTTTCCCATGAGTTTCCTCTCAACTTCAATCCAGCAGATCCATTTTGTGTTGGTATGTATACAGAACCTGTGACTGTATGTAACTTTACACTGTTATTTGCACATGCGTAATCCCTACTTTGTGTGTGCAGGCATTGAAGGTGTGGTGGCAGCCTACAGGGTGTGTCTGCCCCAGGTCAAACTTTACGGCCCCACCAACTTCTCTCCTATCATCAACCATGTCGCCTGCTTTGCTAAGCAAGCCCTCCAGCAGACCACTGCGTCGGTGAGTATTTGTCTGTTCACACAATCACCAGTGATAAAGATTTTACGCTTTAAGTACCGTCATGAATGATTTACTCACGAAGACTATCCTTCCAGGTTCATCATTATTATTAATATTATTATTATTATGTAGGGGTGTACCGATTCAGCTGTTACATCGATGTATCGATTTATATTCCTCCGATCCAACTACATCGATCTGTGCTCGGCGAGTTGGCCATATGGACGACATAGATCGATCAAAGATCGATTTAAAATGTAATAAATCGATTGTATCGATACTAGGAAATAACCCATTGGATTTAAGCGCGTCAGACTTTTTTCTTAGCACTTTTAATGATAAAGGCTTTCGCGGACTGAGCCGTGACGTGCTCACGCAGTACGCAGGTCCCATTACAAGAAACCACAGGAATCTAGGGAATTTATTTCAGTCACGTTAGTTGAATTTTTGGCTAAAACGTTACTGAATCGATTTCAAGTCATTGAATCGTATCGGATCGTATCGTTCTCAATGAACCAATATCGTCCTTGAATCGTATCGACAACCACGAATCGTGATCGAATCGTTGTTAAAAACGAATCGTTACACCCCTATTATTATGCTACTCATTACCACTTGCAGTAACACTTTGGTGTGCTGTATTGCCCAGGACAGGAAAGCCTCTCAGTGCTTGTTTTCTTAGTGCACTGAACTCCATATGGTCCAGAACAACAGGAGTTTTATGATAATATCACAGTGATTATCTGCTCAATTCCCTTTCAGGTATCAGGCTCATAGTTTTTTTAATTTGTCTGCCCCACACAGGCAATGCCAGATAAATCATTGTGAGTTTAAAGTATTTGCTCTACAATTCCTTTTCTTGCATTTTATGCAACTCGTGTAACTACAAAAGCAAAGAATTTCAGTTTCTTTGTTTTTTGCTTATCTGTAGAAGCGCTGTTAAGATACACAATGCAAAACCAACAACAAATATGTTTCAACGTGTTGATCCAGAGAGACTACGCTGTATGCGAGTGGGTCTGTCAAAACATGTTGAAGCATTCAATCTAATCCATTCAATTGCCGTCTCCCCGAAGCAATACTTTGTTTTGCTGATCATCACCGACGGAGTGATCACCGACATGGATGAGACACGCGGCGCCATCGTCAACGCCTCTCGCCTGCCCATGTCCATCATCATTATTGGAGTAGGAGGGGCCGACTTCAGCGCCATGGAGTTCCTGGATGGAGACGACGGACGCCTGCGCTCTCCGGCCGGCGAGGCCGCCCTGCGAGACATCGTCCAGTTTGTGCCATACCGACAGTTCCAAAATGTACGTAGCATCGGGGAAAAAAACCACACCGTTTAATAGCACCGATTGCTTGATAGGAGACGTGTGGACAAGAACGGGGTTTGTTTTGATTTTCAGTGCTGGCTCATTTCTTTCAAAAACTTGCATGCGCTTCTAACTTTTTTTGGGCATTTTACTGCGTCGTTTTTGGTTTAACTGGCTTCAACATGATCGATCCAAACCTGGGCATCCCCAGCCCATGCACTCCGGTCTCACTTAGCTCACCGGTGTGCCTTTATGTATTCATCTCTTTTCAGGCGCCCAGCCAGGCTCTTGCCCAAAGCGTATTGGCAGAGTTACCTCAGCAAGTGGCCTCCTTCTTCAGTTTATTCAAACTGAAGCCTCCCCATGATCCAAATCCTTCATAGGGGTATTTCAAATGTTTCATTTTCATTCTAAAAGCCCAGCCTGTGCTTGGCCAACATGAATAACCTCCTCACTGCATGACTCATGAGATGTAGTGATTGCTATCCTTATTTTTCACTTCCTTGCTCACAATCTTTTCCTACTTTTCTACAATCTCAGAAACATGTTGTTTACAAGGAAAAGTGGAAAACTCTTCTGCTCAGAAGCAGTTTGGTCAATTGTTCTGTAGTAAATAGTCAACAATCTGTCACGGCCACGTGCATCTTCAGCTTTTTTCCAAAGTGAATTGTTGTCACTGCTGCAGCTCACTCAATCTACAAAGACAACAAGCACACTCCGCTGGAGGTTGCCAGAAAACGTGGCAATCTAGTGAAAAGCAACGCTAGTTGGAATTTTCCCTTTAGTTGTCTTTGTCTGCATGACGTTTCTTTTCCTTCATCGTCCCCTCCTTTTATTTAAAAAAGGGAGAACAACGTTTTCTTCCTTTTGCTCGTCAGGCTCCTCGAGAAGCCCTGGCCAAGAGTGTGTTGGCCGAAGTACCTGGTCAGCTGGTGGACTTCTTCACTACCATGAAGCTGAGTCCACCCACATCTGATGCTGCACCACCTGCTGCAGGTACCATCTGATAACATGAGGACAAAACCAGATTCACACCAGGCTCATTTCCTGCAGATCCCAGCTTCACCTCATCACCCAATTGGACAGATGTCCTTCCTTTTTCTTTTTTTTTACCAGTTTACGGAAATACCAGCGCGCAGCTTAATGAGACAACCAAACGCCCCAAACACACATTGTATGTTAAAAAACTCCACACTATTACCATACTGTTTCTTCAAATGTCAAAATAGACAAATTTTTTGTGAGATATGAACATCCACATTTGCATTGCATTTGAAAAATAGAAAAACAATCATTCCGTCATAAGTTAATGGGTCTGGAATTACACTTTTAAAAAGTGTTTTTGCTGCTGTTGTTTTTAAAGTGGCTGTTGAAACAGAATCGTGTACGACAAACTTAATAATTGTCTTTGCAGACACAATGCACTGTGTGAACTGGTCGGCTACAGGCTTTTTAATGCAGTTGTCATGTTTCCAACATCAAGTTACAAAAGTTATGTTAAAGGCTTCGACTCGTTAAGAAAACCAAGAGGATCTTTTAAGGTATGGGGAAGGGGCTTAACTAATTACATCTCATCTCGTTATTGGACCTTTCCACCATACGCAATGTTTGTGTCCTTGCGGATACTTGCAGCGCTGCTAGTAGCACAATGATAGACCTATAACCAAGAAGCTTGTTCATGTTAATGGGAGCACCTGCTTCCCTATGCACTTAGAGTAACGAGCAAAACATTAGCTATGAAATGCCAACGTCGGTCTGTCTGTGGACCCAGAGCTGTTTGTTCTTTAAACATGAAATATTGTGATACTCACTGTGGATTTGGTTGTACTGTGCCAGTCTCGTGACGGTGGTCAAACATTGTGCCAGTTACTTTATTTTACTGTTGTGTAGTTCCCGAACAAGGACTAGCAATTCCAAATATGACAGTATTACACATCCTGTTGCCACAGAAACGATATGTAGTGCTTTTTGAAATGTATTCACTGAGTTTTTATTGTTGCATAACTATAAAACATGCATTCAGTGTTATGTTGTATCAGCTTATTGCTGTACTAGAAATGTGCCTGTGTCAAAAATACTATTGAATTAAACTTTTAAAATAAGAGATTCCTGCATCTCTTTGGGCAATTTGATTCCTCAAAGATGTGCATTATATTGCCTACACCTGAATAAACAACCAACGTTGAATTTAATTCCTTAACATTGAAACACATGAATATACATAAGCGCCAATGTGATGTTGTAGAATAGCATTAACCAAGTACAACTAAGTACTTACGAAGTTGTTGACATACTTTTGTGAACTCACATGTGCAGTGAGCTTTGATATTTGGCAAACTTGGTGCCACCTTCTTCTACACCAAGTCAAAAAACACTTTTTAGAGCCAGCAATCTGACAATCATTGGCTGAGGTCATATCTACATTGCTTTAAATTGTCACATGGATAAGTGTTCTTTTATACCCACAGATGTGTAAACGCCAATGACTGCAAACAAATTCTTTATTGTGTAAAAGGGTGCAAAGACAGCTTGTTGACTAATAGACAACTAACATCACTGTGTATTGTTTGAGTACAAGTTTACCTCAACATAATGCCTTTAGGCACTTTCAAGTTAATATTAAAAAAAAAGCTTATACTCAATGTTGTCCATAGTGGGATCACATTTAGCATCCCAGTAGAGTGAGACGTGAACGTTTACGGTTCACTCTATAAATCTGTTTTACCAGAATTTATGCCATGCTCCATTTGTGAACTAAATAAAGATCAAGAATCACCCTACCGGCCCTACTTGCATCAGCTTGTATAGATGAACTCAGTGCTAGAATACCCCCAATGAACTACATCAACACTTGCTACTTCCTGTGGAAAAGTAGCCTGCGATACTTTCACAGTGTTGTGTGTAGCTACGCTTGCATGTCAAGCAGGTGCGTCTACAACCACAGGTTTGAAATGACAGAAGGCCCGTTTCAACTACATGCGGTGGATGTTGTCGTGGTCCATGAACTTCTTGAGGTTCTGCAGATCGTCCCACCACTTGAAGAGGAAGGTCTCCGCGATGAGTCTGAACCAGGGTGTGATCTCCACTTCTTTGCGCTTCGCCTTCTCCAACAGCTCCTTCATCTCCTCCTTGCTCACGTAGCAGTGGGTTTTAATCTCATTAGGGTCCGGGCTCAACTCCACGTTCTTTGGGAGAAGAAAAATTATTTTATTGTCCACGATGTAAAGCTGACAGACACAATCAAACGGCAAGAAGATGTAATCCAAATAGGGAATAAAATAGCAGCTTGAAAACTCGTTGAAGATCTTTGCCATACATCTTCTAATTCATCAGAAAAACTGTTGCATAACTCATCAGGGCCAGATACATCCAAGCATTTATATAATGTGTATCTCCACTCTTAAAGGACATTAAAGTACGAACCTTCTGCATGAAGAGGATGTAGTCAATCTCATGTTCCCCCCACACGCCGTCTGACTGAGCCTTATAGTGGATCCTTGTCAGGTATGTCATTTCATCTGGTTTTACCTGAGGGGAAAGCATCACCCACAGCCCTTAATAATTCTCCATCACATACAGCCGCCACAACTTCAATATTAGCACATAGACAGTATACCTGCTCCATGGGGATACCCAGTTCAGCTTGCAGTCTCCTCTGAGCAGCTCTCCTCACTCCGATGGCTTCCTTCTCCTCCAGCTCGCTGTCCGTGTGTAGAGGGTGACTGCAGCAGGTGTTTGTGAAACAGCCTGTGCATGTAGACACGGGTCCATTAACCACCCGCACTTTGGTGTTTAGTTCTCTTGATATGCGACATGTATTGTGTGCCAGTGGACCGCAAGAGTATTTTGGAATGTGGGTAAACTGAGCGGTGTGAAGATTCCTTCCTGACCTGGAAATGTGATTTTGGCATCCGACCTCTGTTGTAAGAGCAGCTTCTCTTCGCTGCTGAATATGAACACGCTGAAAGCTCTGTGTAATAAACCTGGCAGGGAAAAGATACAATTTACCACGACGACAAAGCTGAGACAAAAAGGTACGTGCCACAAGACAGATACGGGTACCTTTATCGATGTTAGAGTTTAAATGGCAGTTTTTCTTGGTGTCGGCACCAATCTTGTTGTCGTTCTCGTCGATTACTATGCACATCTCCGACAGCAGCTGCACCTGCTTCTCGTCCAGGTGATCAGTTGTCTCGGGCATTCTGACTGCAGACCGCAGGGCTCCCACCTGGCTGCAGGGACAACATTGGAGGATTTAGTCATTCACATCAAAACAGCAGTCAACACTTTTAATATGATGTTCTGAACTGCAGTTGGCTTTTTCCTAGAGCTACCAAGTGAATGGACAGCAACCCCCACAAGCAGAGTTAAAAGTTGAGGAGTGGTTTGAACCACAAGAAAACGCTGGCAAGAAGAACCGACATTAAAAAGAAACAGTCATACCCAAGTAGCAAGTTAATTATACAAACTAACATACTCAAAAATGTATTTTATGGTGCGTTATGCCTTCCCTGGACAAATTTCATTTTTTGTTTTTGAATACCGTCCACACATTTAGATGATTGAATAATACCTCTGTGATAGATTTCCAAAAAATATAAAATACAATAGTTCTATTTGAGAAGCAATTATATTTCATACTGAAGGACATACAACCAACGTTACTGCTAACAGTTATTTGAGCAATAATTGTGATGGTAGTTTATTATAAGGTTACGTTAATTCAGCTGATTGACTTGCCCACACACTTTACATGCATGGTGAAATAATAGTTTTGTGTATTAGCGTTAAAGTTAAATCAATGAGAACAGGATTCAAATAACGCGCAGTGTCCCAGTAAGAGCATGACTCAAACCACGACATATCATCTGCCAGACTAAGTGGAATTAAATATCTGACGTTAAAGCGCAGACAAACGCCATTTCTCAGCCTAAGGTCAACGGGATTATACCTGGCTTTGCGTGCTTTAAACTGAGAAGCTTACCTCGATATAGCTCTGGAACCGGAAGTGAAAGGCTCGTAGGTACCCCGCAACCGTAGTGCAGCAATTCCACCAGCGCGAGGTTTGTTTGATTTCAACGCAGCAGCTCCCTCGGAAGACACCACTCGCAGCACCGCCCACACACCCCGCACCATCGCCTGACCTAAACACAAAACCAATCAGAAGGCCTGGAGGTAGGGCAGTTAATAAAAGCCGGACTGGAATTCAGAAAGTCAAGATCGGAAGATACGCAGCAAAGAACGTTTCAGTTTTTCAAGGTTATAGACTTACCGTACACACATACTTAACAGTAGTGTCTGCATAGATGGCCGATTGCTGAATTGTTTAAATTGACTAAATATTAAAAAGCTTGTTCTGTTCCTCCAACATGTTATACAAAAAGAGAATCCTGTCCTTACTTTTCATAAGCTGGAACTACCATGTGTTACGTTAAATGTTTGCTTCAGATCAAATATAAAACTTCAAATACAAGCCTTGGCAAATAGTTGTTGCACTACAGTCAATTTATACTGAGTGGCTCCGATTTGTTTACTGTGTTATAAATGGCCGCTGTGAGTGTGATGCTATTGTTTTATATTGCATTTCTTATTTCTTAAATAATTTAACTGATACATTAACATGAGAGCATACGGTGTACTGTCCCGTTCCAGCCTATTCCACTCCGTGTTACTCCGTTAACACTGATCGTCAACACGCCATCAGACCACTGCGTGGCACAACCCGCTCCTCCCAGGCCTCTGACAGCTAAACCTAAGTAAGCATTGTCTGCTATATATACAACATACAGAGAAAGCAGTAAAACGCTTCGATACTTACAAAACAATTAATCTTTTCCAAGTGGATGAATCTCGTCTTTTAACGTATTTTGCGCTTGTTAACGACGGTGTTTTACTGTGGTCGAACCACCTAGCTTCACTCCCTGCTTCTGAGGTCACGGGTTCTTATTGGATGCCTCAGAAGCAACGTGACAGCCCATTGGCTAACAAAAAATTACCACGTAATACGGAAGTAGATGCACCAATACAATACGTGATATGTCAAGTTTCGGATAAAAAAAAACGGAAAAGGTGTCACTGTCAAACTGTAGCGTGTCATTACCGTCCACCAAAAGACATACGATGAAAAGAATGAGCTTCAAAATAAAAATAAAAACGAAACCACAGGTTTTAATGCTACATCGTCGTGGTAACGTTATTGGCTAACGTTATAGGCTCGTTAGCTGCGGTTTGATGTAACTTACAATGGTTAGGTAACATGTTCTTGATGGCTCAATGCGAAAGGGACATAATGTCAGCATTGGCTAGCGTCTAACGTTAGTTTAGTTTTTTTTTAAGACATCTGTGCTGGTTAATGTATTCAGTGACAGAGGTGAGTGGGTCTGCTAGTATTGTGTCAGAATCATAGGTAAAAGCATAGCCGTAACCGCAAAATAAAATATGAATTCTGCTTGCATTGTGTACATTGTGAATGGCATCCGGGTATTTGTGTTAACATTGACTAAATGTTGAATACAAGTCTTGCGTCCTTTTAATTGTATAACGCTAAGCTAGCGTTAGCTCGGTGCTGCGGTGCGTGGCGATAACCGTGCACCATTTCCAAACATCGTCCTATTAGCGCGTAAAGACCGTGGGGAAACGTCAATAGTATTGTGAATGTAACGTCATAAAGCATGTTGGGATGCACTTGTATGATGGACATTATGCCTAGTCAGTACGGTGAAGCAGCTCGAAAGAAGATTTTATTAAAAATATGTTTCTTTTAGGTTCTACAAAGCAATCAAATCAGCAATAAATTAAAATACATATTTTGGAATTTTGCTCTTCATAGCAGCAGGTAACTGAACTGTCCCAAGTTGTTAAACACACACTTTCTGCAATGGCCATCAACCTGAACCTTTCTCCCTTTTTTATCTGCAGAAAAGGTGGTGATAACAGACCAACCTCATCCACCCACCAGCCAACCGTCAGGCCTGGCCTTTGTTTACCTGCTTCCCAGGTAAGCGGTGAGCAGGGGGGGCAGGGCCCTCCCCTCGCTGGTGGGAGGATGCCTGTGGAAGGTGGCAGCAGCAGCGGCTCTGCTTCGGCTGCCCGACACCCCAAGCAGAAGCGGAAGGCTCACAGTTTGTCCATCCGCCGCACCAACAGCATAGAGGAGAGGCTACCGGGCTCTCAGAGAGGAGACATGCTGGAGGGACAGGTGAGTGATGTACTCGGGCAGCCATGCTTTTTTTGTTTTTTCTTCTCGTCCTCACACTCGCACAGGCTCAGCCGACAGCTGCAGACAAGCATTTTGGCAAAAATGCTGTGTATGCAGCATGTAATAACCCAATCAGTCAACTTGGCCTTTACTATTCTTGTGTACCTGCTCAAAAATACATAGGAGGAATTCACACCTTATTGATTGGATTTTTGATAGTTAATTTTAAATGGGGTTAAATTTTTGTGTGAGGATGTTCATTTTCCCTATTGAGAGTACAGTACCAGCTTTTATGAACTGGCTGCTTCGGATGTGCATGTTGGTTACTGATTGGTTACCTGCTTTTCGTTAAAACAAAGGGATGTACTGTGACTTAAGGCAGCTGGTGCTATCAGGTTAATGAGTAACAATCTCCTAACCAACATGGTATTTAAGATAGATGCCAAACTGTCAAGCTTCTTCACTACTGAGATAATAAAATGTCCTTCCTTGTTAAATTTTGGGTGTTGGCTCTTAAATAAAACTATATAACTCTCTTAGATAAGCTGAGCTGATTGTTGGGGAGTGACTGTCAAGTGTTTTTCTTTTATTATCATGGGTTTCTGTCTTGGAGATCAATCTGCTTAAATGACATATTATTGTCTTAGTTTTTTTTGTGATTGCATTTTTTAATGAAACTATTCACTCGGAAGTAATCCAGTATTGCCCCGACCTAGTTTTCCCTCTAATAGTCCTTTTAGTATTTACTGTTTCAACAGTGTCCTTAAATTATCAGCGACTGTGTCTGCAGCTCCGCTGCGGCAATCCTGTAGTCTCATCAAGTTTTAATATGGGCCGCTTGTCCAGGCCTGATTAGTCTTTTCACCAGGCCTTTTTGTCTACTGCCAAGAGATGCTGTCTCTATCTATGTACCTAGTCTAACCACCCACAGCGCAAGTTACACGCACACACAGCTTTATAAACCTGTATATTTCACAAGGAATGCATCCTCCAACTGGTAATGCTGTCATTATTTGCCAGGGTATGCTGCAGGTTTTAGGGCCACAACTAAGCAGCTTTGCAATCGTAAAGAATGCTTGTTATTTGCTAATTGACCATGACCGTATGTTTACAAGGGGGTGCAGAGAGAATGGTCAGGCGGTTAACGCCGCTGTGGCAAACAGTTGGTTTTGAACTTGAAGAAAGAGTGATGCTCGAGTGTTTGGTTTCCTCGTCTTCTATGCGGCTTAAAGGAAGCCGCAGCTCTCAAAGCGAGCTGTCAAATGCAGCCCTTTGAATCCTTTGTTTTCATGGCAGTTTGACGTCTCTTTGCATGCCAGTCTGGTATAGACCGGTGGTCACCTGATAACTGAGTACTTCCAGGACTCCACCATGGAGGTAAGTCAGTCGAGTTTGAGTGCTTGGACCCTGGCTGCCGTGCAGTTAGTTGTGTTGTTCTAGTTCTGTAGCACAATATCTATCTGAGCTTTTACACAAGCATACTTGGTGGTGGTTGATTTAATCTGGTAAACCTGTGGGCTGTGTTTGACATGAGATTCATTTGGGCTGTTTTCAATTTAAGTTGCGTGTACATTTTAATCCACTTACTTATTTTGTGTTCTTTATGTCTTATGTAAAACAAGGCCATGATAATGTGCAATAGTATGTTGTAAAACATAAAGAATACACACTGCCTGCTCTCTTTTATACACAAATTTGATTGATACAATAATAAATGAGCCATATTCACACATTCTAAATAGATATAGAGCTTATTTTAAGAGAATGCTGTTCTTGGATATGAACAGAAGCTCATGACATCGTGGAGACGAGTCTGGTGGACTCGATCGATAATGGGATTATCGTTGTAATGTTATTTGTAGATCTTTTACAGTTTACCATGAGGTTTATTACAGTCTTTTCTTTGTTGTCTGTCCAGGACTCGAAGCTGCCCCCCCCTCTACGGAACAACCTTCTGGACCTTTTTGGCCAGATAGAACGCGAGTTTGAAAACCTCTACATTGAGAACCTGGAACGTGAGTGACGGAGTCGTGCAAATCCTTTTAGTTTGTGGCATGCTTACTGTATCGATCCTCAGGAGTCACCCGATGGCTTCTGTTGACCTCTGACTGTGCCAACATTGCAGTACGCCGCGAAATCGACTCTCTGAACGAGCGTCTGACCGGGGACGGACAGGCTGTTGAGGGAGGAGACCCCACCAAGGGAGCTTTGAAAACCAAAGGTAATGTGTTTCCTTCACAATGTGTCCCACGTGTCAATACAGAGGCTCCTGTGTCTGTTGACTTAAATGGCAAACAATTGTGGAAATGTGTTGTGTGTGACAGTAGACAGCTGACTCATCTAATGAGTCTGTCTACTGTCTACTCTTCAAAGCCAACATGGAAAACAGCCAAATCAGGAGTGCAACATTTCCATAACATAGGTCTAAGATACTGTATTAAACCTCCTCTATGAACAGCGTTTCCTAAAAGCAAGTCTGAACTTCTGGTTAAAGAGTTAATCTTGTTTATGAAACAACCCCGCATGATTAAAGCTTCGACACTTTGTTCGTGCTGCAGTGAGACCCACCAATGAGAGTTGCTGTCATTGTTCTCTGTCTTTCCATCACACAGCCAGCCACAGCACCAGTCAGCTGTCACAGAAGCTGAAAACGACCTACAAAGCCTCTACCAGCAAGGTACCTGTCTCCAGCTATTTGTCCTATTCTAGCTCATCTGTGTAATTGTTTGAGCTTTGGGGGAAACGGTAACATATCCAAGCCCTTGTATAGCGGAGAGAAGAGAAGGACGTCTTTTTCTCTTCCCCTGAGGTCATGAGAAGTTGCTGTTGAATCATTTGTCCAAAACAAAATCGACAAAAATCGATTTCAAGCCACTATCACAACATCACATGTCCCTTGACGTCTTCCTTTTTAATCTCTTGTTGATGCAGCGCTTGTACACATTCCGTGGTAAAATAGGTGGAGCTGGCAGCTTCAGAGGGGCCACGTGGGAGTTGTGGGGAGGAGGTTCACTGGGTAACTTCCTGAATGCTCTTCTTTTTGTCACTGGACATTGTGAGGGACAGCTGCTGTCTATTTTTTAGCTACAGTCTGACTTTGACTCCTCCTCTCTTCTCTACACCCCAGTCAGAAGGCATTTGGGTGAACGGATGCATTCGAATAAATAAAAAAAAGAAGAATAAAACTGTATTTTTGGCCGTGTCATTCCATTACATGCCGTTTAGCTGACCCTTTTAACCAAAGCGACTTCCTATAAGTGAAGTGTCATGTAGGTAACTCCTACATAGAGGAGATACACAGGATCAAGGGAGGACTTCGACTAACAGAACAAGCTACTATGTGATATATAGCTAACCTTTTAGCTGGCTAAGAAACGTCATTGACAACTCATTTTGTTCAGACTGAAACTAATGATCCTTGGTCAACTATTGGATGGACCTGTACGGGGACTCTTCTTCATTCGTTATTGTGGTTCAACGAGAAAACAAAAACTGTGTTGTACTTTAATGTGAATGTAAACCCTCTGCGCAGGAGAGAATACATTAACAGTCTCAGACAAAGGAACCCGATGCCTCGCCGCTGCGTCTAATGACTACCAGTGATGGCAGCTTATGGCGGGTCAGCGGTCTGCTTGCAGCTGCATGCACCCCACAGATTGTGACCGCTTTGAAACTACCGTTGACCCTTTTCATTTGTTTTTATTGAAGGCCATGCATTTTTTTTGGAGGTGCACCCCTGATACAGTAACAGCGCAAAGTGATCTATCATTCTTGAACTGACACTTAAATTGGCACGAGAGCAGTCTTAATTGTTATACTCAAATGGCAGTTTGATGTCTTTTGAAATGATAAACCTTTTGGCACTTCCAGAATCATCCTCTAATCGCGTGCCAGCTGATAATAATAAAAATGATAATGCATTTAAAGGGAACTGAGTCAATTAACTGCATCATTATTATGCAGATCCTATTGACATTCATTAGTGGAAACCTCCTTTTGGTTTTAAATCTAGACTGGAATAGACTGTTTCTTCTATCTGTGACTTAATCCCCATTGAAAAAAAAACAAATGATTTCATGGACATATACAGATTATATAGAGATTATTATACAAACATTTTTTTTTAATTCACCCTTAATTGTAAACCTGCGTCATGCTGACATTTCTTCAGAGCGAATCCAACGTTGTTGTTATGGTTATGTGGCTAAACCATTACGGTTTGAAACACAATTAATGCATTAGTTTATGTAACTGAGCCATTTTATGCCTCGTAAGACATCAGTTCTTGTAAGTTAAGTCATACATATGCTAGTATTTTATGAACCCATTCGGTTAAACGGAACAGCATGCCCATAAGTTCTGAAAAGGTTGTAACAGTGCACCTGTAGTTACGTAACTTTTACCTGACTTTTACTTTAAGCAACATTCTTGCTTTAACTTTTGGTTCAGCACCAGGAGGAGTGCTCACCCCTCTGTCTCTGCCTTCTCTCTCCATCATGCCAATGTTCCCTCTGCAGATTGTGTCCAGCTTTAAAGCCACCACAGGCTCTCGAGCTTTGTGTCAGCTGCTCAAGGAGTACGTGGGCCACCGGGACGGCATCTGGGACCTCAGCATCACACGGACTCCGCCGGTGGTCCTGGGCACCGCCTCCGCAGGTACAGCAAGTCCCTTCACGGCCGATTCCATCACTGCATCATATTTCTCGTCCCACGTGCCATGAAGTGGGTTTTTTTAACAAGCAGAACTGGTCAAAAGTAAAAGTGTTACACAGTTGAAATAGTCATCTCATTAAATGTTGTTACATTAACTGGTTGTACTATTTTAGCTTGTAGCATTCAAAACTTCACTACAAAGCAGCTCATAATTGAATCTGATGAGGGAGCCCACCCTGTAATTACATCACATTACTTTATTAAATCATTGCTTGAGTACTATTAAAGAGTCAATGGATTCATTTTGTCCATCACAGATCACTCAGCTTTGCTTTGGAGCATAGAGACTGGAAAATGTCTGCTGAGGTATGCTGGCCATGCAGGATCAGGTAATGATCACTAAATCCCTGTATTTGTCCTCGACCAGGCAGACAATCCAAAGTACATTAAGACTAAAACGTACGCCTGTAAAAACATTGTGTTCACTTTTGGCCCACAGTCAACTCCATCAAGTTCCACCCCACAGAGCAGATGGCCCTCACAGGTATGTGTTTAAATGGCTGCGTATTTGTTGTGATAGATTAGCAAGATTTCTTGTAGCAACATCTTAATTCGCTTTGTGACTATTTGTCCGTCTCCTCCTGTGGTCTCCAGCACTTCCTTTTCTGTAGATCTAAATGTATTGCGTATTTGAATGGATTGTGTACTTATGTTTCCGCAGCCTCTGGGGACCAGACAGCTCACATCTGGCGCTACATGGTGCAGCTTCCGGCCCTGCAGCCACCACCAGATGTCAGTGTGAGTATCTTTAAATTGCTCGCTTCTCTTTGGAGTTTTGTGGTGGAAATTTGTGGATTAAGCCATTGTGAGAACTCAGAAGTATCCCCAACTCTCTTGTGATTAAGTATTTATTGCTAACTAGAATATAGCAAAATTATAATAAATAGAGAAATCATCAACACAAGCACAAGTACAGGCAGAAGTCAAATGATTCAATTCAGCTGAAAAGGGACAGATTGTTCCTTCTCCCTCAAAGGAGCAGGAAGCCCTGACGTGGTTCTTGGGGAGAACAGGAGCTTTAATACACTTTGGGAAAGGAATTTCAGTATGAAACGCTGATGTAGTAGGGAGACATCTGTGACCCTCCCAAAATGTGACCCAGGCAACCATGTTTTGACAGACAGAAGGAAAGACAACAAATGATCAATAAAAGCACTAAATGGATTCCAGCTGCAAAGAGAGGAGGCCACCGTGGGTTAGGTTAGGTCAGCGTTCCTGAGAGACTCACAATATGCAGCTCAACAACTTCTCCCCCAACAAGTTTCTGCTGGAACATCCTGGAATTTTGTGGAGTAATGAGAGATGTGTGTTCTGAATGATCATTAAGTTCATTAACCAGTTGCCCAGTTAATGTCTCATGGCAAATCCATAACCAAAATGAACCCCTAGATGAACTGTTACACTGTCACAGTCTGTTTTACTCCCGAACCTCTGTGCCTCTTGTTTTTGCCCACCGATAGGCTCCATGTGATGACGACCAGGACTCGTCGGACAGAGAAGAAGGTGAGGTGGATGGCGAGGGCCCCTGCGAGGTCCCCACCGTCCGGCTCGCTACGGCAACCATGAAAAGCCACCAAGGTGTAGTGATCGCAGCCGATTGGTTGGTGGGAGGCCGGCAAGTGGTGACCGCTTCCTGGGATCGCGCTGCCAACCTGTATGAGGTGGAGACGTCTGAACTGGTTCATGCGCTCACCGGTATGTGAACTTTTCAAATGTACTATACGTTTATTTTTGTGTTTTTCATAATTAGCTATTTATGTCAGCATATTTGTTATGATATGGTGTCAATAAGTTAGCTGTGAGCCAAAACCTTATCATTTCCGGCAGTCCTAGATGATCCCAATTCAACAGGAAACAAGTTGCGCGATAGTCTCGTCTCCATTTCCTGAAATGTCTGTGTTTCATGAAAAGAGATGCCTACAGCCCTCTGAGCTCAAACGGCAGACGAAACGGCTGCCGGTTGATTTTACGGGGCAGTTGTGGGCTATATTGGCTGTTTTCCTTGGTTTTCCTGACTAAAAAGGAAGAAAACCCCGTTTCCTTTACTGTATGTGACTACACGATTTAACCCCGTCCAAGCAGACTGTGCTGCAGGACTTGGTTTGAAAAATGTTATGACCAGATTGTGTCTATTCCTATACTTTAAATACATTAATATTTTCACAACGTTAAAAGGACATCCGACAGATTGGAGGACCTCTGACTCTCACGGTCGCCGTACTTTCTTACTGTAGCGACCGTGCATCCCATTTAATTGAGAACAATCTCACAAAGTTAAGCGGCCTTACTCGTATGTCTGTGTGTGTAGGCCACGACCAGGAGCTGACCCACTGCTGTACCCATCCCACCCAGCGGCTGGTGGTCACTTCATCCAGAGACACCACCTTCAGACTGTGGGACTTCAGAGACCCCTCCATACACTCTGTCAACGTCTTCCAGGGACACACTGAGTGAGTGGGTCTCTCTTATAAACACACCCTCAGTTTGAGTTGCTGCGCTCTTTATTCTGCACACAGGGTGGCGCTGTAACATCTCATTCCACTGCGAAGCCCTGCCAAACTTTCCGCTTTTTTCACCTTTTTCCTTTTCAGTACCACATTAATTTACAAACCCAAATACTTTAAGCCAAATCCTCCACTTGCCTGTTATTCATTACTGAGCGCTTCTCCTCACTTCGACGGTTTGCCTCTCCTTCTCCCCACTCCCTTCTCTTCCTACCTCTCTCTTCCTCACTCTCCTGTTCATTTATCTGTCCGTTTCCACATTAATCCGCCACTCTGTATAATTTGACACTTTGCTCACTGTTAACACTCAATTGCAGACGCTCATATCAAAATGATGACTGTCGGGCTTGTCTGCTGCGCTCTTTAAGAGGCGTGAAAAAAGCGAGAGCGAGAGAGTGTGTGTTTATGTGCATGTCTACATGTGTGTGCCGGCTCGTTGGCACTCTCTGCCGGCCTTTTGATTGCAAGTGGGGGGATTATATAGAGCTCATTATGTACGACCCCAACATGTATAATTCCTGCGGATCCCATTCTAATTCTCTCCTGTAGACAATTGGTATAATGAGATTAAGCACCAGTGTTTTCCAGTGAACAGCCGCCATCCTCTCCCTCCCCAGCCTCCATTCTTCTTTTGTTTGTGAATGGCCATCATCTTTAAAGTAAAAACTTTCTCATTAGCTCTTTTGTGATCATTTACATTAGCAAACTTCAACAGAATGTTGAAGAAGTTATTAGAAAGATGGAAAAAAGTACTTTCTGGAGTAGAGCTGTCACTAGGCACATGTCATGTGATCGAGGAGGTAACGATTAACTAACCTGAACTGGCTTATTGTTCAGCAAGAGCCTCAACATCTAGGGCTGCAACTAATTATTATTATTATTTTGTTATTTATCTGTTGCTCCACAGAATATCAAAATAAGTATAATTTAATACTGTTTATAATAAGGGTAGATGAAATCCAGCGTTCTGATTGGTTGAGAGTGAGTCACAGAGGTGCATTATTGCGCGATAATGTACAGTAAACAAGCAAAAACACGATACAGTGATCATCACAAGGACATTTTTTTAATTATCTATGTAAACCTGCACAAACGACCCTACTTAACAATTCATGAACAGATCAAGTTAATATAATAATAATTTGAAAGGCTCAAGCCAGGCGTAACGCAAAAATAACTATTACTTTTACTACAGAAGAAAACGGAGAAAATAGAAATGTAATTAATAAATAAATACAATTTATATAAAATTGTAATCAAGTGCAAATGAAAATGTAGCCTTATAGTCTTCGAACTAATTTGATAAATGCTTCAGCGATATTTTGGCATCACAGAGCCAGCAGTTCCTCTTCACATGGTCTTCACATGACAACAGGTGATCGTCTCCACAGCGGGCGGCAGAAGCGGCTCCTGTGCTACGGTGAGAGGTTTCTTACATTGTGCCACACGTTTGGCTACGAGGCAGCAGGCTTTCCAGTGACATTAAGAGTTGTCAGTCAGTGAGTCAGATGGACTTCTTTTTCATCTGTAGCCATTTTTCTTTCTTTTAAAAAATTCCACCTGCTTTGCCACGAACGTCGGCTTAACTGCGTTACTTGTCTCCGCTATCCACAATAGAAATAAATAACCATATCTGCTTTGTTGTGTGAATTACACAAACGTCGGAATCGCAAACGGCGTTGTGTTTGGGTTCGGAGAATCATCCGTCACACGGCTTGAGTTTCACCGCTTCCAGCGCTACTTCAGGCTGACCAGCAGCCGGTCTGATGACCTGCTGTGTCGGCTCGGTGCCGCCGTCTCTCGTTTAGAAACAAACTAACTAACAGGCGTTCAGTCTCGTGTGTGTGTGTGTGTGTGTGTGTTTCATAAAGTGTATTCAGAATCACTGGTCTAGATGGCTCAATGAGTAAGGAACTACCGTAGTTTTTGCTACAAGAATTTTCATCAAAGAAAATATGCCGGCAAACATGTAAAACTAATTAAACTAGTGTCAAATTAATTAATTCCTACAAAGTTAATTAAACAAAGCCTTGATTGTGTAGCCTGGTAGAGGTTGAGATGAAGCCACAACAAGGAAAACAAAGAGGGGAAAACAAAATGCTTTGCTTCATCGTAAAAGGTCAACAGTCACATTAACACACAGTTTAATCAGCCCTGTGCTTTATTCACTACCAGCACAGCAGCGCTGCCTCTGTGCCGTTTCTCCCCCAATGTCCAGCAGCAGCAGCAGCGTCTCCGAGCCAAAGCTGGTGGAGACGCTGTCACGGGCAGCAAGAGGCTGAGAGCTGCCTCTTGTTCCCACAGTCCTCTCTGGCAATTACGCCAAACGCTTCCTGTCAATGAACCGTGGCGACTAAAAGCGCAGCACCTCCCCCGCCCCCCTCCAATCCCGCCCCCACGCCGTAATTGCAGAGTAATGACAACTGCCCGAGAGCTAACGCAGCAGCCGAGAGCAAACGAGAAGTGACAGCAGGCTCGCTCTGCAAACGGAACGCCATGTCACGTTTGTCTCTCCTGACATCGCCGGCTTTTCGAGTCATTTTGTTACAGTTGATAGAAACGCACGTTTTTGTGTGTGTGTGTGTGTGTGCGTGTGTGTGTGTCCTCCTGTCTGGAGGAATACAACAGCACTTAACAGGTCCTCAGTGATTGTCAGTCTGAAACCTCTTTGTTGCTTGTAGCTGAGTTGTTTAACATTTTACCGTCATTCAGTCATCTTGCTTGCACACTCATCATCTTACAAATTTGAATAGTGTAATATTCCTTTGGGTTTTTCTGAATTCCAACATTGGTTGTTAAAAAAGCATCCACTGGGAAGAGAAGGAAGATGAAAGCCTGGTGAACGTATGTGTGATGGGTAAATAATTGACGACCAGGCACCCAAGAAATGCCACAGAAGAGTCCTGCAGCCGCTAACTACCTGCAACCTCTTTGTTTTGCATCATTGTTGATTACCACTGTTTTGGCGATGTGCTATTTGTCCCTTGTTGGATATCTGTTAAAGTCAGTAATGTCCTACTGTACTATTTAAACCCGTGGAATTTAGAACAGCATAATTATCCGAGTTGTCCATCTCTACTCAGGCTGCACCTTTTTGAGATGTTGGCCCTGGTCTCTTCAGAAAGGTGTCATGTTCATTTAAAGGGCTCAATAAGTATAGGAAACAAATGTATTGAGACTAATGTCTCATTGTACAAATACAAATGTTCGGTCCCACCACAGCATGTCATTCATCTCATACCTTATAGATACCTTTACAAATCTAAATAAATATCAAACATCATCACTGAGTCCACCAATACACTTGTTAATGTCTGTGTACAATAAGCAGTTTGAAACGCATAGAAGTGGGTGTTGTGAGGAAAACCTTAATGGGACTAAGCAACCTGTGCGCTCCTTGGTTCTGTATTCATTCAACTGCAACGCAATCCCAGTACTTTCTGGAGTAGAGCTGTCACAAGACACATGTCATGTGATCGAGTAACTAACCTGAACTGGCTTATTGTTGGTTAAGAGACTCAACATCTAGGGCTGCAACTGATTATTATTTTTATTATTTTATCTGTTGCTCCACAGAATATCAAAGTAAGTATAATATAATGGGACTTGGTTCTGTATTCATTCAACTGGAACCCCAATGATTCCCGTTCTCTCTCTTTACTCCCCCCGTCTCGGATCGCAGGGAGTCTTGACCTTGGCTGTCAGAGACTCTGCAGAAATTCCATTAAGCAACACTGAATACTTCCCTCCCTCCTCGGCACTCATTCTAAAGACCCTTTAACCGTAATCAAGCTTCTAATCAATTACCTTGTCTGATCACCCTCCTCACCCACCTCCCACCTTTCCTTCCCTCTACATCTTGTATTCCCAGGTGGGCCGTTCCCAGCAATGTCAGAAGGTGCCTTTAATAATAAAGCAGTTTCCTCGAGCCCCGACCCTCTAATAGGACAAAGTTTAGTTCCCCAATTAGCCGTGTGTGTGTGTGTGTGGCGTACAGTAATTGATTGGCCGTTTCGGAGGCTGTTGAGTGGCTGGGTCTGACTGTAGTGCTTCATGTGTGCCGTGTTGCATCGGAGGACAACGGAGGACATGCACACAAAGAACACTTCTGCCTTCATCTGGCCAATTGTACAATGAAGAAAAGTTATTGTTGATGGACTCCATTAGAGGAGCGTAGAGATGGGAAAATAACCTCCTTAAAGTTGTCTTTGCATGGGGTTTGACATTTTAAAAGAAAAGTCTTTTGCCCCCGTTATCACACCTGGCATCAGAGAATACCTTTAACTGCCTACAGCGATATCCGGCCACATTGGCCGCTGCAATGGTTAAGAACTTTAACAACTGAAGGTTACCAAAGTCAAGCTTTCCTGCCCCTGTTAATAAACCCTAAGAAATTGCGAGCAACCATAGCCGGAAATATGTATGTGGTATCATCCCGTGGTTCATGGTTGGCTCTCTCACCTTTTAATTTGGTGTAACTTTCATTTAAATGCTTCATTTAGATTAACAAGATGACACGTCACAATACCTCATCTGCAATAATTGAAATGTAAATCCAATATTGCCGTAAATCTGTCTAATACGGATGTTCAAGCCACATCTGTCTTAATGGCTGTAATGAAGATAAAAGTTAGAGTGCATAACGGAAAACCTTCTTTTGTGCTATCTTGACAACATGAGCGCATTCGATGGTGTGAAGACTTTCAAGTCATTATTAAACCCCTTTATCTGCTAGCTACACCTTTGTGAGTTGGTGTGATCCTGCCAACGTGGCGTTTCACATTTGAATTCTTTCCACTGTTGTACCCGATGCTGCACCTGAACCTCTCAGGATGTATCTCGACATGTTGCTGTGACGCATGTGTAGATCCGTCCCACCTTTTAGTAATTGCAGCCGCTGTGTGAGAGGTGACGAGACCGGCTATGAATAATATATTCACCCCGAGCTTCTCGAGGTGGGAAGAAGTTGAGGACTTGTACTTTTCTCTCACAATGACACTCGTCAATGATGTTGGATGATGTGCTTGGTGTGAATGACTTCCGTTGCACGCAAGCCCCCCTCCCCCCCACACACGTGCACACACACACACACACACACACACACACAGGAGAGCATCTTGTTCTTGGTGAATCAACAGTCCTCACTTTGACCACGTCTGTCTCCTGCAGCACGGTGACGTCGGCGGTGTTCACGGTGGGCGACAACGTGGTTTCGGGAAGTGACGACCGCACCGTCAAGGTGTGGGATTTGAAGAACATGAGGTCGCCTATAGCAACCATTCGCACTGACTCGGCCGTGAACAGGTGGGTGAAACACTGGTGATGTGCACTTACAGTGGACTCTCAATATCAAAGGGCCGTTATTGGTGTCTGGAATAAAGGATCAGCATGTTGCCACTGTTAGCTGAGCTCTCTATTTTTCTTAAACACTGCAGACACAGATTCTCAGGCCTCCGATGGTCTGTTTTAACTTCTGAAGAATAGAATAGTACAGTTCATTGAAAAGGGGATGGATAATCATTAGTGCTGTGAGCCGTATCAGCTGTCCTTCTTCCTGCAGATACATTTTTGTCTCTTTGCTGTGCTGGAAACTTTTTTTCAAGTGAGTAATTATCTTGAATATCAGCGAGGAATAAAGAGGATTAAGGGTTACAGACGCAGCTGGAAGCTAGAAAGTGAATTTGTGCTTAATTCATTTCAAATCTAGTGCTGAAAAACACACGATAATTCAATCGCCAACATAAAAGTCAAGACCGAGGTCACACAGGTAAAGAGTTTCCATGTAATTATGAAGAAACATGCGACCTCGTTTCAAAGTGACCTTGATGTGACCTTTCAGGATCAGCGTCTCTGCCAATCAGAGGATCATCGCTCTGCCACATGACAACCGGCAGGTCCGACTGTTCGACATGAGCGGAGTGAGGCTGGCCAGACTCCCACGCAGCAACAGAATGGTGAGGAAGGGAACCAAGCAGCAGGGAAGGTGCGTGTTGGATAAATGTGACGCAGTAAAACATGGACGTGTGTGTGTGTGAGCAGGGTCACAGGCGAATGGTGTGTTGTACGGCGTGGAATGAAGAGAACCAGTCCTGCAACCTGTTCACCTGTGGCTTCGACCGGCAGGCCATCGGCTGGAACATCAACATCCCCGCCCTGCTGCAGGAGAAGTGATGCCACTGACACACTCGCACGCACAGCAGAAACACACACAGTAGAGCAGGAGGCGGTACACACACACACACACACACACACACACACACACAAGGTAATCTTTGGTCTCCCGCCTGCTTGCATGTATAAAGTGTTTACACATTGAAGCACTTTAGTCGTTACGTATGTCACAGAGATCCAGCTGCTGTTTAGTGGAGGAAATGACTTTTGAGGAAGCCGCTACTGATATTCGATATTCTACTGATGAATACATCTCATATGTTCATGGTTTTAAGTGACCCACATGGTTCCAAGTGTGTGTGTGTGTGTGAGGCCAAAGAGCTGAACTCCGGTATTTGACCCCTTCACTTACTAAGCATGCGTTGTTTCAAGTCTGATTCAAAGTATAGAAGTATATATATTTGACTCCACAGTCACAGGCTGCTGCACATCCCTGTTTAGTTACTGCTGAGTGGTTACTCCTGCATGCAGATAATCTCGGTTTGCTAATGTTACCTGACTGGATGTGAGAGAACCACGAGGCCAGCACAGTTCGTAGGATAAGCGATGAAAACTGTCTGTAAATGTTATTTTGTGGCCTGATTAAGTGACCTGTGTTGCAGGTAGTTGCTACTTTGTGGATTAAGTGTCTTACAGTGATTACTTACTACCTTTTAAGGTGGCGTTTGGTTCTGTGAAATGTTTTTATCTTTTTAGTGAGACTTGAAATATTCTTGTCATTGAACGTGATATATATAATTATATAATATTCCGGCCTGCCAGATGACTTCCATGACTTATTCATTTTTATTATAATTTAACTGCTGTCTTGTCAGAAAATGTTCACCAATTTTAAAATGTCAGTCCTTGCCTTTACCTTGGATGCTTTCAATTCACAACTGGCCTCCATATTTTGTTTTCCAAATGATTCTTTAACTCTGCGGTGTTGACTGTGTTAATAGGAAGATGATCGTTTGTAAATTATCTCTCAATTCTGCATCTCTGTCAGACTGCTAAGTGTCAAGAATCAAGGCAATAATGGGTATGTGAAATGAGATGGGTTCAACATCACCATAGTCTAGTATTCCATATATGTTGCAGGTTTGGGAGTTACTACTTTTAGCCTTATTTGGCAGTGAAATACAAACCCGTCCTCTTCAGCCTGTTGCCAACACCGAGTCCTGTCTCACTGTAATGTGTCATTTCTGTGCTTCCGTAACAGCTTGTTGATATGAAACTATTGTGTTTGCACTTTGCATTGAACGCCTTCGCCTTGTGTGACGTCTGACGTGTTGTTGTTCTAAGTCTGTGCATTACTCTTCATCCAATTTCAGAAGCAATAACACAGCTCCTTTATGTTTCTGGTGCTCAGAGTGATGCTGGTTTAAAAAACTAAATCTCGGTTTAAGATCTAGTAGTACTGAACCTGACCAGAATCCGTCATTTGTTACACTCATGCGCTATCCATAACATGAAGTCTGCTGTAGTTTTTGATCTTCAGATGCGATTCTCACTGCTGTAAAACATGATGGACGATTGGTGTAGATGTTGCTCAATGTACGTAGTCATGCATAACTTACCCCAGAGTTGGCTTCAGACCTCACATTGGCTGCTCCTTCTACCAACAAGAAAGTGTGGATGGGTATCGAGGTAGCAGGAAGGTAATAATTAACATAATGAAATGCCTTACTGTTGCATGGAGAACGGTGCATCAGCCTCATCCACCAGAGCATCAATGCACTGTTCCAAATGCATGTTAAAAACTAATTGTGTTTCACTGCACTGTGCAGATTTCATTATTATTCCTGTTTCATTTCGAGAACTCAATCTCGCGGCCAGTGATTTCAATGTCATTGTGATCTGGAGGTAGAAAGGCAAGTCCTATTTTCGCCCCAGAAATGAATTCCAACTTGAAGGAAAATGATCTTGTATCGATGCACTAAGATATTACGAACCATATTTTAGGGGTGAGTAACAAGTGGATGGACTGCACCAGGCTTCGTAGCAAATCATATTGTACTCAAAGTTCATTATGCGATTTATTTGCATATTTCATTGTGATTGCTACGTGCTCTCGGACACTTTACAATAAAACTTGTGATTTCCTTTCCCAGCCTCTCGTCTCTTTTTAATCTTATTTAACACAAACCTATTTTATTCTGTCCAATTTTTTTCATTTTGAAATGACATTGATCTGGTTCTAAATCTAGTAGATTAGAATAATGAAGTCTGGATGTGATGAAAGGAGGACCATAAAGTATATGAACATTTTTACTCCGCAAATGCAACCCGTATCCGTGGCCCGCGGTTACCAGCAGGCGTGGCACGGGGCATTTCATTCTTTTTTTCACAAAGATGCAAAAAGCTGAATGTATTGGGTTTCATGTCGGAAGAAATCAAAAAGATTATCCTGGATTATGCAAATATGAAAAGTCGTATAAAATACTGGGAATATTCAAGGAAACAGCTGGTGCTGCGTTCTATACATTTTAAAAATATAGTTCTGAATTAAGTCTTTATTGTAAAAATCTAAAATAACAGCTTTAATCTAAACCAGGAGTCCCCAAACTTTTTCTTGTGAGGGCCACATAACTTTTTTCATAACGTATGAAGAGGAGGCCATTCGAGCCCAAATGATAAATGTTGTCATATGAAAGCCATTTCATGGCAGACGTTGTGTAAGGTCTTCCTGATGTCATCACTTAACCCTCTTACATGGAGTCGATACCAAGGCGGGGAGCTCGACCTTAGTGGATGCCCCGGCTGCAAAGGGACAGGGGGGAACAAGATAATACGCATTTATACTCTGGTAAACACCTGACGTTGTTAAACCTGCCAACCATCTGTGGGCAGAGAGCTCTATCCCTTCAGTGTCTGTTCAACAAATCATTAAAGACATTTGAGTTTTCACATCAAGGTTTTTTTCTCACATGGGCGTTAAAAGATGTTCCACGTCATATAGCCCGTCAAAATATATATATATGAAAAGTAAAGCAGAAGGGATTTATAGCTCTACTTTTAGAATGTGAGGTTTTATGAAAATACGTATTAAAACTTCCATAGATATTCTAAAAAACAGTTTGTAGAAAAACTGGAACAAATACATATTATGGTAGGTCATACAGTATGTAAGTATCTTGTAAAAGGTGAAAAATTCATAATATAATGTTAAAAAGCAAATAGCATATGTGAGAAAATCAGTTAATAAAAAGTAGTGGTTTCGTAAATCAAACTTCCATCAAAAGTCACAGCAATTTTTGTTACGAACATATTCCAAAAGAAAACTGAAAAATATATTTGAAAAATTGAACGAAAAGCGGGCCTAACATGCTGACACACAATTAATTCACTACCTGCAGTGTTATAAAAGCATCTGTTTCTTAAAGATTACAAAACTCGCATTACATGCCATCCACATGGTTACATTCATGAAGATCATGAAGATCCCATGCCAGTAACCTTTAATAAAAAAAAGTGCCAGCTTAGTCCTGTCTCATCACAAACTTTGTTTAGGTAAGACTTAATTCTGCCATTCTCCTCTCTCCACTGCTCCTCCACTGAGGGTGAGCACAATGAATGGATACTAAAACCCAAGATACTCGCACATCTGCTGAATGTTCCCATTTCAAAATGTGTGGCCACCGCTTTTGCATCTGCTATAACTATTAAACAATGTTTAGAGAAGAAACAGCTGGTGCCAGAGAGACTGAGAATAAGTCAAAGAATAAATTAAATATGGTACAGCAAGTTAAAAAAAACAAAAGTCATAGCACAGTAAGTGAAAAAAACATGGTACGTAAGTTGAAAACAAGTATTGGTATAATATGTAAAAGAAACTTTAAACATTAGAAATTAATGTAAAACAATGTATAAAAGTTAAAAGTCACCCAATAGTATGTTTCAAAGAGACACATAGTAAAGTAAGCCAACAGAAAAAGACAGGATGGTACATTATAAAGAAAATAGTCATAAAAAGTCCACGTCTGGTATATCAAAAAGGGTGTAGTATGTAAAAATAAATAGATTATTGCAATTATCTAAAATTGGCTGAGATTGACTGATTGAGATTGATACAATAGATTTTACAGATTAATAATCTAATATAAAAAGTAAGTGCTTCTTTCTCACCAACATTCTGGGCCCATAGATACAAGTTTCTGTAGTTCCGTGTTCCGTGTTACGACGCTTAGATTCCATAGCGACCCAGGAGGCCACCGGGGGCGAGTAGCGGGTTGAGTTTTACCTCTCCTTCCTCGCCCACTGGATTACAGCCAGCTGGCCGTGACCAGCCACTGCAGCAAATTGTCAATTATGATGTTTATTGTCGAGCACAGAGCCGACGCCGCGGCCTCGGGCGCGGAGGGCCGGACGCCGCTGAGGGGGCCCACCTCCATCCTCGCCTCCTTCTTCTTCGCTTCCTTCTCCCTCCAGGCTAATTTGGTGGCTGGTTGTGTGACACCTGCTAGCGAGCCGAATGGAGGATAACATTTCCCCATGGATTTCCCCTGGGAGACACAGGGAGGGAGGGAGGCCTCTTCAATATTTGTTTGGATGCTCCCGAGGGCCGGTGGGGACACGGACAGGTGGAAAAGGCCCAATATCATCAACATTTTTTGTTTTTGTATTGACACGTTCTTTTAGGTTACAATTTAATGTTCTGACAAGTTAGACTAAAGAAAAAACTATCAAAACAAGGTAAAATTACAAGATTTTGTGGTTTTATTCACATATACAGTACAAACATTCACTTTTTGTTACTGAAGTGCAATTTATAGACTTAAGCAGCAATTCCTTAGTATCCTTCCATTTACATGATATTTAGACATTTTAGGATCTCGTTCACATATTTTTCATCATTCTTTTATACATATGTACACTATTAGATACAGTATTGCATTCAGACATGCTTTGTTTTTATGGTCTCTTAAAATAAATCTGTTGTTATGGCTTTTACAGCCATTATAAACCATGGTGCGAATGTTGTTACCTCTGTCGACAAACCCTGTGTGTGTGCCGACGATGGCCACTCGAACAATGAAATCCTGCAACACATGTTGGTGGAAAACACACTAAATCTCTGCTCCGATACACAGACCGGCCGAATTTTTTACTAAATCGAATCTTTAAGTTGAAGCAACGTAGCAACACGAGACCATATGACTTCCTTGAATCGGGGCACCCAAAAAGGGTTTGTGTGGCTACGCCTCTAACACACGGACCGGTACAGTCAACCTCGTCATGTCGCCTTTAAAGCCTCTGGAGTCGAGGTGAAATGCATAATACCTTTTTCGGGTGTGGCTTAAAAGAGAAAAGGATCCTTTCACAACAGTGAGTCGGTCGGGATTTGGCGACATTAGGATGAGAATGTGCGCACAGTTGGTGGGTTGTTTGGTGATTTTCAATCTAGCCGCAGCCACACAGCCAAGATGAAGCAGGACAGCTGAGTGTGTGAGCGTTAATCCCAATAGTCAATCAGTGAGCCTTTCTTTTTGGAAATTTAACCAAATAAGTCACGCTATAACAAATCGAATAGTGTCTGAGGGAGTCAAAAACCAGTAATACCACATAGAGCTATTAAAGACCAGTGAAAACGTTGGCCTAGTGACCGTGGAGTCCCATGCAGGTCACAGGCGGGTACAGTTCGGTCATGCTTGTCGATGCATCCTCACCGGAGCGCTTGATGCAGCCACATCAGGGGCTCAGTGAGCAGGACAGGGAGACAATAAGGGGGAATGACCACTAGGTGTCAGTCTCATTACTTTGATTTGTTGTCTATCCCTCCTCTACAATTGTAAACAATACAGCAATGACAGAAAAAACACAGCCATGATCACAATGAATACCAACATTTAGCTGCATGGGAAATATCTTTGTTTACATCGTGAAGTATGTATAGACAAGAAATTGCGCGAGGTACAAACGTTCATGGTAGTGATCGTTACTGTCAATGTTTACCTCGCTGATTTGTTTTTCTTTACTTCATACATAACTAGTGTGTAGAAAACCGTGTTTCAAAATGTTCGAGTTTTCAAGTTCAAGGGCCAGTTCAAGCTGGGGTGTGGCTTTAAAAAAACGTTCTTTCACCCCGACTATCTGTTCAGGGTGGTTGTGACCCCAGAGAGAAAACACACGTCGATGAGGTCAGCGAAGCCTCACTAATGACTCACGACCTAAAGCCACTCTCATTGGCTCCCTTTCAGATGTACGGGAACGGGGGTCAACCAGATCACAACACACAAAGAGAACGAAGATTCAATTTGTAAGAAAGGGAGAGGAAAAACTCCCCTTCCGCCATCATCACCCACACCTGTACTTAGGCAAACCGCCATGGCTGCCTTTATGCACCGCAGTTCTTCTCCCTTGGTCAGCGAGGGGTCGAGGTAAGGAAAAAAAAAAAAGAGGGTGTATTAACCTGTAGTCTCGTCGTGTTAACCTCCACTGCGCTAGAAAGGCGGAGGGGGGGGGCGGAGGGGGAGACGCGAGCGAAGATGAGAGAGTGACAAAGGGGACGCCGGGGGTAATAGGTGGAGGACTAAAGAAAATGTAAAGGTGGCGAGGAGGGAGGGACGGAGACAAGAGGAGGAGTAAGTCAGGAGTCAAAGGGTGAGTCAGAGATGGAGGACAAAGATGAGAGCGGCGAGGTGAGGCGGGCTGAAAGCGGTGTTGTGTCCCTCTCTTTTTCCCGCTCTTCTCCTTCTCCTTCTTCTATCGCCCGTCACCCTGACAGGGCCGGTAATTGGACGTGGACCTCTCTCTCTCTCTCTCTCTCTCTCTTGTGCCTTTTCCCTTCCTCTGTCTCTCTCCCCCAATGGCTCGGCTCCTCAGCGGGAGCCTTGGGGCCCGAAAATAGCTGATGACAAGATAGCGGCTGCCTTTCATTCGGCTCAAGGTTACCCCACCCTTCCTTGACAGCCGAAGAGGGAGCATTTAGGTGTGTGTTTGGGTAAAACGCGTGTGCTTGTGCGTTTGAAAAAGTGCCAAAAAAGGATTTTTTTTATGTCCGTTTTCTTTTCAGCCCGTCCAGTTGACCTTCCTCTTGTTATGTTTCGGTTTGGGTGGAAGGGCGGCACATCCAGGATGACACACACACATGAAGTCATCTTACCCTAAAAACAACGGGTTAAACAAACACACATTCTCTCTCTGGTGCTCAGACCGACAGCAGGAACTGTTCCTGCTCTGGTGGTTTCTTGACCCAGGTCCCGAGGCCCGTTTCCTGCAGAGATCTGAACCACTGCTGCTTCACTGTCTGGTAAGGACGCGCCGCCATCTTGGCGTCGCCGTACATGAGCTGGCAGTCCGCCGAGCTGAACACGTGGATCCCCGACTGAAGTGAGCAAGGAGAAAAGGGAGGAGGAAAGAAGGAGGCAGAGAAAGGAGAGAGAGAGAGAGACAGAGATGGAGAGATGTTGGGAATTAGATTAAAAACCACACAGAGAAAGACATGAAGACGGGAAGGGACAACCAAGAGACGGGAATAAAGTCGGGAAAAGAGGCTAAAGGTCTCTTTGCCCGCTAAAGGCCTTAAAGGGGGGAGAGAGGGAGAGCGAGAGCGAGCAAAACAAAACGAATGAGCCGGCACAAATGCATTTGGGTGGGGTCGGGAGGTGGCAGGGTGGCAGGGAGGCTTCAACAGCTGTGTAATCTCCCCATTTAAATTTCACAAGCAATTGAACAGTCTCTGTGCTTTTTGTGCATTCCTATTGTCACAAGGGGAAACAATGAAGATCCGCGGAGAGACAAGTGGTGAGACGGAGAGGTAGAAAAGAGAGAGAGAGAGAGCAGAAGTTTCTTTTGGAGATTAGTGCGACTGCTCTTCCGTGGCCCTCGTATACTGCGCGCGGAGAGCACTTAGGGTGGGGGCCTCCTCGAGTGCTTCTCCAAATAATTATGGTTTTATAGTCATTATGTTTTAACGGCCGCCATTAGGCGATGCAGGCGCTGTCTGTTACATAAAGTTTCGGGGTGGAAATGAAAGTGCGGCGTTAAGGATCCGAGCTGCTGGTTTCCAAGTCGCATAGAGAGCAGATGTTACCGCAGCCGACGAATGGATCCACGGCAGAGACGGAGCTCACCTGCAGCACGTGGTCTGCTCTTACGGGATCGGCTGTTGGCTCACTCACTACTGTGTGGATGTGCTTCCCTTTAATTCCTAGTGGCAAAGGATGCGAAGGATGGCGCATTGTTTTTACTACGACGCGGTAATTCCTCTAAATATCCAGCAGAGGAGTATTTACAGGAACGAGCACATAGAGCATAGTGGGGAAACACCTATTCATATGAAAATGGTGCTATTGTTCTCACTCAGATTAATTAAATCATAATATTTTTTCCGGCGAGTAAAAGATACACCGTGGAAGGTGCCTTTTAATTAACATTTAAATTAGTGTGGCATTTTCAGTGCCAAGTCATAACAAGCAAAGCACAATGTAGTAATTAATAATATTAATAATGGCTGTATTCCGTGTTGTGCATGTCAGTACTCTTGAATGGAGAAAAGCTATCATTAAAGTCACACCTGAGCTTTATCTACCACAACGCAAAAGTCTAAAATTCTGCTACGGGAGGTGACTCACTGGTTTTGTCAATATTTTGACGCTCAAAACCCCCATTTCTTGTAGTGATGTCCTAAAGTATGTACGGCAAAATAAAAGAAGAATAATGTGGATAATTTCATTGGTTATTTTTTAATCTCTAAGCCTTGTTTGGGAGACACATCCACAGTTTAGGGGTTAACCAACCTGTGTTAACATTATCCATGTATTTCACAAGAGCATTGAACATAATGAAGCCCCCGATCGGAAGGAGCCCCCCGATGCGTTTAGCTAACCTCCGTCGCCTGTGAGATCCCTCACCTTGCGGTAAAGTCTGTTCCAGCGGGCGAAGAGGGCGTGTTTGCAGAGACGAGAAGGTGTCCCCGAGTCCCGTCTCCGTCCCGTTGCCGTGTTGACCACCTCCAGCTGGGCGTCCCCCAGCGTCCAGTTGACACTCACACACGAGGCCTTCCCCGGCTGCTGATTCTCCGCAGTGCTCAGCCCTACAGAGAGAGACAGGGACTGACTTCACATGCCAGGTATTCCCCGGTAGCGGTGGATGACATCAAATTTGTAAAAACTAAATATAATGCACATACGAGTGGAACCAGTATGGTTATCAGCATTTTTTCTGTCAAATCCCCCCTTTGTTCCGTGTTTCGTTTAACCTGCCGCCACCCTTCTCTCTGCTGCTACCCGAGGCTAAGCGCAGACGTCAAGTTCTGCCGCACGGCAAAAGGCCCAGTTGACCAGAGCCCTGGCTGCTCAGCTTTAGTGAGGGGGGGGGGGGGGAGGGGCAGGGAACGAGAGGGCCATCAAGCATGGAACATGTTCATGTCTTTGTGTGAACGCTTGTCTGCTCTCGAGTCCCAGCAGCTACCGGCCCGGTACGCCACAAACATCATCGCCAGTCAAAGAGACGAAGCCTCCCATGCTGTCTGTCTCCGCCCCGTCCCCTCCACTCTCTCTGAAATAATTAGCCCCGCTAGCAAAGTAGACAAAGCGCTCAGTGGAGGAAGGAGAGAGAGAGACAGAGGTGGAGGTGACTGTCACATTGGGTTCTATGTAAAGATAAGCTGTCTGCCTCCAGAGCACAGGTGTTGGCAGAGCGGAAGACAGAGCCGACGACAGGTTGAGAAATGAGAAACGTCCCTTAAGGGTCACTGCGGGTGCGTCACATGAACCAGTTCACCTATATATGGGGAATAAGGAAAATGAAGGACTTGTCAGTCTGAAAAGGCTTGACTGCAATTGAGATGGAGACGCAAACTACTGGGAGATGGAGGGAGGAAACGGGCTAGCCAGACGGTACCAGCAGGGATAGAGAGGTTCATGTTTTGGGATTTTTTTACATGGACGCTTTAGGCATACTGACCGCTGGTCATTTCAGGACCCCTCCAAAGCCGCTCCAACTCATCTGTTTTTCCTACTATGTAGAGTGGCTAATTGAGTAGCTAATAGCTAAGTTAACACATAGCAGGAAGCGGGAAGCACTGGGTTGAATTTCCAACCCAGTTATTTATTATATCATGAAATCTGAAAGGTACCTTCTCAGAAAATCAGCCGAGATTCTGTGCGACAGTTGCCTCTGATCTCAGGTCTGACAGACAGCCTGTTATAGTACAATACCTGATGTACAATACCATAATACACGCCTGCAGATCATCTCCCTCCTTGCCACATTCATTTACCTGTCTTCACTCTTCCATTCACCGACCTCAGCTCTTCTTTTCTCTAGCTGCGTGGAGTTGGAATGAATTGCCTGCCACAGTAACAATCTTCCAAGTCTCTTATTTCCCATCTCTTCTCGCACCTATTTGAACAAAAGACCCGACCCCATCCATCCCGCCTTTCCCTTCCTCACGCTCCATTCATGGCCCATTTTATACTTTCAATGAAGACTTGATCAATTTAAATGAGAAGTGTTTGGCAAAGAGTCATAATTAGACCTTTTGGTCTTGGGATTCATGGCTGTACAGTACGCATGTCACAATACACCGCAGCTTGTGTGTGTACACGCTGCATCTATTTCGCATTACTGTGGTACGGCAGGGTTTTCTAAACAGGACAGCAACAGACTAAAAATTGGCTCCAGGAAAGACACAACCTCTTCAGACTCCTCCCCTCTGGGAGGCGCCACAGAGCACCGCACCCCAAAACCAGCAAACCCAGGAACAGCTTGTTCCCTCAAGACGTCTCGCTGATGAACAATTAATCTTCCTCTCAGATAAATATTGACAAGTTATATATAGTGGCTGAATTCCCTCTCATACCGGAGAGCATTTACGTTTTTTGTGAATAGTTGTGGTGAACAAAATCAGCATTAATAATAGAAGGGAAGTCCTTCGCTCTTCTCAAAGTCACAAACCGGACTGCAGACGTCCGCTCCGTGGGGGCGGTGGCACAGCTGGAAACGCTGCTCGCTAACCGCTAACGGTTCTTCTTATCATGCGATCGGTGCGTGACGAGTCAGGGAAGGACACATCGTGACTGCAAAGACCCAATCAAGAAGCAACCGTGGGGTTCTACATTATCGTTTCCAAACTCATGGGGCCTCGGGAGTGTTTGGAAACCTCCGGATTAGTGTGGACAGTGTAAACATAGCAAAATGTAGTTCTTCCAAATGGTAATGTAATATTGCGGACGCAGCCTTAGAGGATGCCAGCTCAAATCGGCCCGGCACTCAATTAAGAGTCATCTTCACTGAACTTCATTCAATCGCAAATGCATTAAATATTTATGATATGTACTTTGTGCCCCAACAGGTGTGTAGCTCTCCAGCATAGCCCTAAAGACCAGTGAATATTAAAACCATCAACCTGAGTCCTTATGGATCTGCCCCCATTACATCATACAAAAGGTTATAAAAACTGTCCATCCATCCCATAAAACCAACAGGCCTCTACTCTTAGCTCACAGCACTGGCGCACGGGTCTGATAGCTGCCTTTTGGCAGTGATGCCTCACTTTGTAACAGACCATACAGTCAGTAACAAGTTGTATGAGGCGGTGTGACCAGCTGGGAGGCATGCATCCTTAATGGGCTGACCCGGATTCGAGTATCCTGAGCTTATTGTTTTCCGGATTCTTCTTGTGCTAAAGCGGCGGAGCTCTGCCACAGTTTGTTCACGCGGAACAGCAGGACGCGAGTGAAGGACGAGTCAGCCGGTCAATGCGCCCTCGGGCTTCAGGTGTAGCTGCTTTGTCTGAGTGCGATAAGGACGGGCCCTGCGATCCCCCGGGAAGTTCCTCTGGGGGGTGTTTTATTTTAAATAGCCCCGGACACACAATAGGGGAGCTCATCAGAGCCAATGAAAGGACAGAGGGGGAGAGGAGAGGTGGTGGGGGAAGGTCCGTAGACATCCTGCCTTGCCTTCTCCCTCTCTTCCCCCTCGGCCTGTCTCCCTCGCTCTGCCCGAGCTGCATTCAGATTGAATGGCTGTCTGATAAGCGCTGTGATTACATTGATTTGGTGTAGGGCCATCTCCACTGTCTGTCCATCGTCCCCCTCTCCTCCTGTTGCTTTGCCCTTCAACCCTTCAATAGACTCGAGCACACACAAAAAAAGGGATAAATTCATCAATTTTTTTTTGCAAACGGCCAAGCTGATTATAGTTAAAACGAATAACGTAATATTATCATTCAAGTGTCATTGATAAACAAATGGCTCGTACCTGAGCACAACTCTTCAAATATCCTCTGCAGCCGGTAACGTCTAAACCGCACACACGACTCGATCCAAAAAGTTATTGAACAAATCATGAGAAATGCTGGCTGCGGCCGTGGTTGGAAGAGTCAAGGATAAATGTGGCCCAACTATCATCACCAGAGGGCAATTCTGTACATTTATCAACCTTGATGAGGACGGGCCTCGCAAAGTAGTCAGCCTCATGGCACCTATTACCCGGAGCACAGCCCTGCAATGCAAAGAGCTCCTATGCCCTTCAGGAAGCATACTTATGGTGGAGCAGGGTACATATCACTCTCTAGTGACAAAAAAGGAAAGCAGGCAAAGTAACAAATGGCATAATGATATTTCATTTAGTTTTTTCTCTTATTTTGCACCGCTGTTTAGTTAATGAGCTCAGTACTGCTTCATTTACGACCTCTTATGTGCTGCTGCATGGTCGACAAAGGCATGCCCTTTTCTAATATTCTAGATCGCTTCGCTTCCATCTACTCAGTTTTGGCTTATCATTTGTTTAAAAAAACAGATGAGTTGAAAGGAGAAGGGGGCAAACAGCAAAAGCCAAATATATATATATGACGTGTGTTCTCATTAGAGGATCCCTAGAAACAAAAAGTGGCCTACATCTCGGTGCGTCTCTGTCGCTCAGCTTCTCCGGCTGGCCTAGATCTGAAGTGATGGCTGATGCAGTTTCCACACGTTGGGTGTCATTCAGATCCCCTCCCAGCATTCATCTTCACTACAAACGAACGCCTCAGGTCTCAGTGGAGCCCTGGAGGCAGAGGTGCCAGACAACTTCATAGCTGCTGCTTGTCTAGCTGCCACAATGTAACTGTTGAGAAGCAGGGGTACGTGAGTTTGTCAAGTGTGAGTGTGTGTGTGTGTGTGTGTGTGTGTGTGTGTGTGTGTGTGGGCGGCAATCTGTTGTGATCGGTTGTAGAAATTATTCTCTCCCCGTCTGATAACACAAAGATGCTTTTACGTCACTATTTAAAGGCAGGGTGACCATTGATGTACTCATTTAGCTGGAGTTTATCAAAAACTATGGGAAACAACTACACTATTCGGAAGAAGTGCAAATAACCGGTGAATTCATGGTGCGTTTGAATAGTGTTTTTGTCTAAATTGATTGCGGGGCAACAAGGAGTGAGCCATGGAAACAAACAGGGCTCCTCATGGATGATAATTTTGCTGTGGCTGGATGTGTAAATGGGCTAATAGTAAAAGAGATCATATCAACACAAGTTCACAGCTTGTTTCTACAAATCTATACCCTTTACAGAATACCAAAATGAGTAGTGCTATACGAACACAAGTCAAATCAAACTGTGGATCCTTTATGTACAGGTACTTTACTGTGCAGGGTCACATGGATAATCAGGGCATCACTTAACATTTCAGGCAGACATGACGCCATTTCAAAAGACTTGCAGTGATCAGTAAATCTGCCCAGTTATTTGTCACACGCAAATTTGACCATCATGCTGGTTTAGAAAGCACTCCTCCACCAGCTATACTGAGAAGCTGTGACTGAGTCGTACCGCTGAGCAGCGGCTGGTTGCGTCTGTGCGTGGGGGGCAGCGGGCCGAGGCGCTCCTGCCGCTGGTTCAGGACTCGGCCCAAATAGCCTGTGTGGCGAAGGCTGCCGACGGTCACGCTATGCAGGTACACCGGCTCCACAAAGTGGCTCAGCAGCGCCCCCTGCAGGCCCAGGATGTTCCATCTGGAGGGAGAGGGCGAGCGGAGATAGGACGTCAGGGAGGGAGACGGCAGTTTGAAAAGTAGATGAGGATGGAAGGTGTGGAGGAAAGGAAACAAGAAAGAAGGAGGAGGAGAGATAGAATCAGGGCGGGAAGGAGGAGAGATGGGTGGAGAGTAAGGGTAAAAGAGAGAGAGAGCTTTAATGACAGGTAGAGACAATTTGATCATTATCTTGATGTGGGACGTGATGAATAACAGCTGCCGGACCAACAACACACACGCACACACCCAAAAACAGACACACGCACAAACTCATCCTCTTCCCACTTTCCCTGGTTTCAGCGACACAAACCATCAGCGCCACCTACAACAACGCTGCGAAAGGTCAGTCCATCAGCATTCACGCCGTGGAACAACACATTAGCACATGTGCATCCGTCAGTGCCACGGGGGGTTAATGCACCGCACGCGGCGACAGGCGAGCTCCTGTCGATCGCCCGGCGCGAGGGGGCAATTGCCTCCGCATTTGTTTAGGGGAGATCCACGTGTGACACAAAATCACTGTGGGGCCTAATCCTGCCCGGCGCACTGTCGCCAGCTGGTCGCGTGCCACCTACTGTCCAATCCCACTCCACAGTATTTAACCAGCAGATGCTAATTTATGGATGGGAAATGATAATTAACTTGTTTATTATCGTCCCTGCCCTTCGTGGAGGGAGAGAGAAAGCCCGCAGTGGGCCTGTTCACTGGACTAATGAAGTTACGTGAGCCACAATCAAAGGCTCGGCATTATGCCACTCATTTTGAGATCATTGTTCTTTTTGCTAATCAACGTCTCTTTATCACGGATGCAATTACAGCGGCTCCTTGTTTTCTCCGTCGACTTAATAATCAGTCATTGCTGCTTCCTACGCTCCCCGAGCAGTGAATCAACACCGGCGGCTTTCTGGGAATCAGCACGTCGGGCTTGAGGAGCAGCGGCCTGCTGCGAACGCTTTACCTGCAACCCCTCCCTCTCGCACAGAGGGGAGCAGCTTCGTTCCAACACGAGAAGCTCAGCCCTCCACCGAAATAGAAATGGTTTAGCCTGAAATAATAATTTACCCAGAAAGCGACACCCGTGAATCAGAAACATCTTCTAATCTCATGCAAGAAAAGACAGCCATCTGGCTCGGGTGTGTGAATTTAAAGAGAGGAGAGGGGAGAGACCTCTCCTCTCTCCCTCCGTCGCTCACATCTATCCCTTCCTCCCTCCCCCGGTAAACGCCGACCATTAAAGTAATGTTCATCTGCATAAAACTGCAGTGGAATGGAGAACATCATCGTTATAGGAAAGCCATTTAGGCCCCTCAATTAAATCCAGCTGTCGACTTCAAATCCAATATTAGCATACGGCCTGGCTTAAGAAAACTCAATGGTGATGATCAGGTGTATCAATGATGGAGTGAGACATTGGACATTTTCACAAATAATGTTTACGATAAGCGCCAGTATTCTAAAATCCCTTATGGCCAAGGCTGAACCAACTACAGTTATGTGCAGAGGCTGAAGGAAGTGTGGAAATAAAAAAAGTAACGGGAGGTTGCAAAATGAGTGTGACAGAGCAGAAGAGCATCCAAGGGATCACTACAGGAAGGCTGCGTGTGTGTGTGTGTGTGTGTGAGCTCCTCTCAGTTCCACCCTCCACCCTGACCTTGATAAACCGGCCCTTTGTGACCAACTCACTTTAACGACGGCCACCCATCATTTACGGCGATATATAAACCCCCCCTGCCAAAAATGGGGGAGGCGGCTGCGGAGCAAAGAGAGCGCGTCTGGGTGGTGTAAGGGACGAGGAGCAGGGTGTCCCCTCCTCTTCCCCGTCGGCCTATTTTTTTGTAAAGTAATTGCTTTCACCCCTGTTGGTGACCTGGGTAGATTTAATCACACCATCTTCAGCCCTGGCCAACTGAATCAAATTGGTCAAATTAACAGCGGCTCCACAGGAGAAGGGTTCACCTCTCTCTCCCCCCGCATGTGTGTGTGTTTGTGCCAGTCTTTTCACACACACACACACACACACACACACACACACAACAGTGGCTCTGCTTAGGACCGGCGTGCCTCAGCTGGCACAGTACGGAGCTCGCTAAGCTAAATTCATGGGCTCAGTTCCTGTCGGGTGGCCCATCCTGGCGGAGTATATTACGAATCGATTTCAGATATGTTACAAAATGCAACATCAAGGGTGCGAGTAAATACTCACTATTCTTGAACACGTTCATTGTGTGCTGAGTGTTATTTAGGATGGTAATGCTGGTCTGGCAATTAGCGAAAGTAAGAACAATAATGTTATATATATACAAAACCTACTTTTTTTTTAAGGTTGAAAACAGTTATAAAACAAAAAATGGATTCAATACAATGCCAGATGCACAACTACACCAATACTACATTTGTACTGTAAATATATATACAAAGATTTATTTTAAAAATCGCACCATGGCCTGCAAACTGTGTGCGAATGATGATGTCTCCCTCTGCATGTAAAGATGCTGTGGTGAGTACACATCGATGCCTTTACGCCGCACACGAGGACAGTGTGAAAACGGGGGCGGGGGAGCTGATTTAGCGTCGCCGTCTGTCCTGTGCAGGCGTGCCAACAACGGGACGACACATTAACGATCGAAGAACATAAACAGCCTCCTTTCTGGTTCTGTTTTCTCTCCTTCTGTTACGCTAACACTGACTGCAGTGAAATAATAAAAAAAATAGTATTGTCTTGTTTTTGTGGAGCAGCTGCGTACCAGGCGTTATGTAACCTCGGTTCTGTGGCATAATAAGTCAGCCGTACAGTAAGCGACAACCCAATCAAATGTTAGACGGGCTTTGGGAGGGATATGTTGATGAATCCCCGGCCTCGGAGAAGTGCAGCGTCAGAGCGCTGTGCCGTTACACACAGTCGTTCACTGTGTTTTCCTTCATTAAATCTCCTGAAAACACCAGCTGCTACAGTAGAACCACATAGATACACATTCTACACTCATCAGACTGCTCGTGAGAACTAGATATGCAGCGTTTTTATGGAGGAGACGTCTGATTGCCAGGCCTCCTCACACATTACAGTACTTTTATCATTTAGTGGACGCTTTTATTCAAAGCGACTTACAATAAGTGCATTAAATGAATAGGGAACAAAATCAGAACAACAAGAATCAAGAAGGTACGACTTTTTTAAGAAAGCCAAACTGCTATAAGTACGTGGCATCATAAGTGCTCACTGGTCCAGGAACAGTCTGCAATGGTGCGTTTTCAGTCTGCGTCTGAAGCTGACTGTTTTCCATTGTGCTGATGTTGTTGAGGAGCTGATTCCTCTGGATTTTGTTGAGTGTTTAGCTCCCTATGAGGGAGCAACATAGAGATTGGCAGATGCAGAGCGGACGGAGCTCCTCGTAGCCTCTTTTACAGCGTTCCTTTCAGCTAAAGTGGTGTCTGGGGGCGGATCCTTCCTCTCAGAGTTGCTGTTATCATGGGACCAGTGATGCGGAAGAGAGAGTAGAGAAAACAAAAGGCAGAGAAAAATACCGGCTAAAATAGGCAGGTTGTGTGAGCCAGCAGGCACAGAAAGCCACATTCTTCTTTCAATATCTTACTAACATGTGGGGCAAACTCATTCAAAACTAAAATAATAATACAGCAGTGCATATGATGTTATAGAGGCATTACAATGTGCTTGATGGCAAATTTGGAACTTTGGAACTACGGCCCTATTTTCTTCCCTGAGGAGGTGGGTGGGAATCAAACCCACGGATCACCAGCTGGCTGCGTGGTGAAGCTGCTGATTAGTGTACACCGCCTACCGTCACTCGTTAGGAGAACGCTTTGGATAAAAACAGAAATAACTGTGCGTTATAACTCTCAATAACAAACATATTAATGTTAAACAACCAACATCGCTTATCGCCGCCCGCGAATCTTAGCGTGTCATGCACATGGCAACGCCTAAATGAATAAATAAAGGCCCCGTTGGGGGTTATAGGACTAGTGTGACTAAGATCCTGGCTAGAGGAGAGTCCAGCCGCCAGATGTGGATATTAAGAGATTAAAACAAGGATGTGGATCATAACACACTGATTCATTACAACGGGATTACTCGTTGAAGTTACTTATGGGAAATCAATATTCACCACCCAGAATACATTTCATAGAAGGATTTCCTACTCAGTGATGGCACGCAAACATGCAACTACATACAGAGATGTGCTACGGTAAATATCACAGACGAACCTTTACCTGGCTCATAAAGCCCTTTTAAAATGCTTTATTTAAACAGAGATCACTCCTTCTCATGAGGAAGCTAATCTCCTAATAAAGCTAACCCCTGAATCCATCCCTTTACCTTTCTTTTCTCACGTAGGCCAAAGACCTCCAGGTTGAGGGGATGTGCTCCTCACATTGGTTTGTGACTTTTTTTAATAAAATCAACACAATCTATGCGCAAATAACTGCAATGCTCACATGAAAAACATACATTTAAGGACTTTGGCAGCAGTGTTGTTGAGCTACCTCTGGCTGTATTCTTTGTATTAAGACTATTTTTTGCACACAATAAAACATCTGAGTCCAAGCAAACCAGCATGTCGTCTTATATTAAATCTGCGTAATTCCAACAGAAGGCAGCAAGGACAGCATTTTATTCGATTCGATTTCCATTTTAAACTCGGCAGGAGAGAGGTAGAAAGGTAGAAATCAGTCAGACAGGTGCTTTAGTTTAGTTCCCGACCTGTTCTACAGACAACTAAATCAACACGTACAAAGAGGCAGAAGATGAAGGGAGAGTTATGATTTAGGAAATGACACTAAATGCGACGGTACACATTTTAAAGCACTGACCTGGTGATCTTGTCGGTGCAGGACATGGTGATGAGCTGCTCGCCCTGTAAGACGCCGTCCCACGTCTGGGCGGGCCCCCGACCTCGCACCGGCACCGTCCCCTCGCCTGACTCGATTTTGGTCCGCAGGTGGCTGCGGTGCTTTCTCATGAGGTGTCTGCTGCTGTGTACTGTCAACAGAACAAACACAACCTCATCCGTCTACATTATGTCCTTTCTTATTACCCGGCTACGCTTGAAACCCAATCTAATTAGCTATTAATGAAGTCTGTTATTTCTAAATAACACAGCAGTTCCACATCTAATCACATTGATAAGCGGCAAAGATTCATTTTGTAGACTTCTAATGGAAATTTACCCAAAATGCACCAGGCCACAAAGACACTGGGTAAACTCAAATGGAAACAGTCCACATTTTTCCAGTATTGCGTTTTATGTACTTTAGAAAATAAACCATTATATAGTCCATATTCGTTCACAAATGTTATAATGCGTATAATTAGGGACTAATTATTGGTGCTAATGTAGAACTAGCTCCACAAATGAGAAAAATAAATACATTTTTATTGAATAAAATGCTAAGTTAATGAACAATAAGACAGTCGTATATACAGTATATATTCGAATAACATAAAGGGTACAGCTTTCCAGCAAAAGGACAAACATTGCAATTCCTTTTAAAGCAAAGTTTAAACGAGATTAAACGCTTCACTTGGGGAATTAAATGTTTTATCTCGGGAAGTTGACTGTCTAATTGTTAATGAAGTGAGCGTTTCACTGGGTTGTTGCAGCCTGCGTATGCAAGGAAGGAGAGGGAACGACTTTCCTGGATAAAACAGCCTTGATGTAGCCTTGATGAACTCAGGACCGTTTATTTTAGAAATATTGTGACATACTATTGTTAGAATAACCAACAATGCAACCACATTAGTCAGATCCCATTCCTTTGATCTGTGTAAACCACTTTGATGCAGGAAGGGATGTATTGTTAAGTAGTTTGCATTCTATGTCAGTAGACGAAACTCCAAATTTTACAGAAGACAACATTCACATATATATTATAGATGTTGTACTTCTTGCTTCCAGTACAAATTACAAAATGCATATCTGCCTAATAGGGTGACAAAGTGTACATGAATAATCCATTTTTTTTGTTTTAATAACCTTACTTTTCTCGGCTTAAACTCTCCTTCCGTCTCTCTTGCATGGCTGCTGCTTCGGCTGAGGTGATGGCAGCTAAAATATTAAGCCCCCAACTTCCAGCTCAGAAATGTTTAAGAACAGTCAGGAAAAGGTACTTAGTCATTTTCTAATCTCGGAGAGCGCACTGCAGAACATTTAAGCGGTTTAATGACCACAAACGTCAAGTTCAAAGGCTTTGGTGACAGCCAGAGAAACCTCACTGGTGTCATGAAAGTCTCCCCATGCGCTGCACTGTGGTGTGTGTTCATAGAGCTCCAGTCTGGGATGAAAGGGGGATATATATGCATTCCACTGATGGAAACCGCCGTCCAGATTATATTGCTGAACTCGTAGCCCAGCAGAAAAAAGAAATGCTGGGCAAACCATCTAAATGAATACACAATTTATTTTCAGTGGGTAAGCAATAAAATGTAATCTAGTTAGCAGTGCCTGGCTAAAAGAGGCCAAAGACGGGATGTGACATGAAAACCATGCCAGCTTCTTAAAAGGAGAAGCAGAGCAGTGGCTTCCAGAATATCTGCCAGAGAATATGATCTCTTTATAAACCAGAGGGACTGACTGATGAGCCATAGTGATAATAGAGAAAACAGCAATGCATGGTGAGTATTATTCTGATCTCCTTTCAAGATTATTATGTTTTGACAAAAGAAAGGCATGATGTCTCACAGTCAGAGGTGATTTCATAGGGCGAGTTGAGCCTCCCGTCCCCACATGGCGAGGTGCTGATGTACATGTGGAAATGGACGTTGTCTCTCAACCTGTAGCCGCATTCCTTGTGCTGCACAAATATCGACTCCTCGCAGTCCTCCGGCCTTTTACTTGAAAAGACAAAGGAACAAAAAACGACAGGGAGACTGATGAGAAAGGCGGCACCATTCATCTCAGCATTGGAAATAGATTTCCACTTTTTGTTTCTGATGATAAGGTGAGGCAGTGACGGAGCGAGAGGGACACTGACCACAATCCACTCTGCTGCCGTCACACAAGACTCCGGGGCATGAACACAAGGCGCTCCACATTTCTCAGGCCAGAGAAGCACAGGGAGTTTAATCTATGCTTTACGCATGCCTTGTATTGGGGAATCCATGAAGGTCAAATGATGGCTGAATGTGAACCAAACAAGCATGAAAAAACTGCAGCTGATGTCTGAAAAATATGCTCCAATTTTCGTTTTTTTTCTCCAACACAACTAATCCAGTAGTTTAGAAAAGTTTTTTTTCCAGCCATTAACAATGAGCTGAAAACCTGCATTATGGCCAACAAGGACACTCATAATCTCACTTTATCGTCTGGGTCCTTGTTTCTGCAGTGAGAAGGAATAAGGATTCCTCTCTCTCACACACACACACACACACACACACACACACACACACGGTATACCTAAACTATGCATCACAATGCAAGGCACGGCTGCCCTTTTTACATAACCTCTCCTCCGTCTCCGACGTCCTTTCACTGAGCGTAAATATGGCAGTTCTGGCATTTTGTTTGGTCATTTCATTATGAGTTATCTTCCCCATTAGCCATTTTACTCAGCTGCAAAGTCTCTGTACCTGCCATACAGCATTGTGCTGTGACAAAAAGTCAGTGCTGTGTATGCAAATATGACATTCAACGATCTAGACTTCTAACCACTAATCTGGTGAATCAGCGCTGCCATCGAGCTCCTTCGGGAGCTTAAAAACCATAATATTCGCTCATGGAAGGGAGGCAGTCAGGAGTGAGGAGTCAAATCGCATCAGCGCTGTATCTTCACACGGGTTCAAATCAGCTTGTGGACACCAGAGGACGCTGCACAGGTGGCGAAGGCACTCAATGTAGGTACATTTTTTTTAAAAGGGCTAGAAAACAAATAGGCTGTGGGGATCCAGTGCTTGGAGAAAACAGCACCCATACAGCTGGATTATCATTGGAAAAACCTACCAAGAGTGGTGTTTTCATGGAGCAGAATCCCAGCTGTATCTGCAAGAGCTAGAATGTGCTAGAACTAGCCTACAGGTTTACCCTTTTAGGTCCCTTTAAGATCACATTTATTCATCTCTTCCTGTAGACAATGAAGTATTTTAAATGTATTATTGATAGCTTTATTTTAAAATAACTAAAATGAAGAAAGCTTCTCAAAGGGGAACAGAGGACAAAGGATTTACAGAGCAGATTTGTACGAATGAAACAATGCCATTTCATTTCATGCATTTAAACCCTTAAGTGTATTAAACTGAACAAATGGGGGTGTTTTATTATTTTCATTATTTCAACTTTTAATATATAAAAAGGAATAATCTGTTCATTCTTCTTTGAAAACGGGCATAGTTTTGTTTTTTGTACATTTTGAGGATAATGAAAAACAAAAAACCTCCTTATGGCTATTTTTACTTTAGCACAGCATCTGAATTGTTCTTCCACCGCTGGTTGAATGTATCATGACGCAAGAAGATCATAAACGCTACAGGGGTTTCAAAGCTGCCGGAACTACAAGTACACGACTCGAAGGACGGTTGTGTGTGTTTAGGACACAGACAAAGATGGATCTATTACCTTAAGAAGAGTTCCAGTTGAGAGTAGAGGAAGCGCAGCAGCGCTCTGCGAGCCGTGACTTCTGCGTGACAGTCATTGACCACTTGGCCCTGGTCACTCAGGTACTCTCCGTTGATGCACTTGGTGCCCGTGGATAGCGCCACCACCTGGGCGTGCCTCAGGTCCAGACCTGTTGAACAATGACACACGGACAAATGTTCACGGTATTTAGCTTTCATGTTATCCAAGAGTTTATTAGTAACCCCCCTGATGCATGTCCGCCCTCCCTTAACGTCTGGGGGAGGCATTTTGTCATCATTAAGAGAGAAGACACACTCACTTTCACAAAGGATGAAAACAGCCTTACCCCGCTTAGGTTTTAGAAAACAAATTATATAAATCCTCACACGTGGACCTGCCCAAACTTGTTGGCTTTAGAAAAGTATCAAGTCAAAGCCTGACACATTTTAAGTATTCTAAAAAAGTCTTCACACTTTCAGACATTGACAACTTCACCAAAGGAAGAAGGGAATGCACATTACATTATACTTGTGCCAAAATGTGGTGACACTAGTGTCTGAAACACAAGGGGTCTCGGAGTCTCAGAACCCAGAATTCTGCTGCTCTCCAAAATCAAAAGACAGTTATTTGTCAATTGTAACTGTCCTTAATCTTTTATAGTGAGCCCAAAACACAGTGTAGTTTGCCATGAACCACACAGCCACAGCTGCAACAGGTCACATGACGTTAGGGTGTCCATCTAGTTTATTGCGTGTTGAGTCTTTGTAGGACTTCAGTTAGTTGGGTGGGTTGCCACAGAGTATTTCACACACTGCATAAAACATTTACATGTCATGAAAAGTATTTTTTTTTTTTTTAGTAAAGTAGCTTACAATTTAAGGGAATTAATACGGAAATATAAGAGTAAAGAGAATACAATGCAACGATGGGTGCAGAAAAGGACCTGAGACTGAAGACAAGGGGGAATAGTACACTTTGCTCACACAGGGAAAAAGGAAAAAGTAAATAAAAACACACCAAAGGAGAAACGAGTAAAAATGTCATTCTGATACAGAGGCATTTGGGTATTTCCATAACCACAGCTCCCTGAGTAGCACAGGTAAGCGTCTCTTCAGAAGCTCCTATCACACCGCAGCAGCCAGGATTAGCAGGATCCAAGGAGCGAAGGAGGAGAGAGAGCCTCCTGAACTGGGCTGGCACAGTCAGACGATCTCCACCAGTCAGATCGACCCATCCTCTTTGGACTGGAGAGGAATTGTTTTTTTTTTTTTAAAGGCTGATCACTTACAAATATGGATACAAATATGGAAACAGAATATTGCCATTGACATAAATGTGCATAGAAGCGGTGATTCTACTGCCTCAGTCCATTTTAGAAACGCCTTTGTAGGACTAGATACTGATTTATCCCCTGGGAGGCAGACCTGGTGTGTCCTCTGCAGGTGGTATGCTGGGAGGTATCCATGACATTAATTAAAGTGAGCCAATCAAAAGGCATTGGAAAACCCAGCAGACAGCCAGAGTTGCTCTCTACATAAAACAGGGGTGTCAAACGTACGGCCCGCGGGCCGGAAACGGCCCGCCAGGTGGTTCAGTCTGGCCCGCGGGATAAATCTGTATTACTGAAAAAAAATAAGAATACACTTCTATAAAATCTGCAGTTCCTATATTGTCCGATAGTGGCGCTGTTTCACGTCTATCGCTTTAACCGCATTTTCTGTTGACCCTGGCATCCTCTTCAGTGAAATGTCTTTGTCAAAAAAGAGAAAAGTGGACACAGTGTCGGATTTTTCAAGAAAAATGGACCTCTTCCTACATGTTCATGGAGGTGAATCACAATCACTGTGATCAGTTTTTATGCATAATGCACTTAAATAAATGTTAAACTGGGTGAAAATGTTGTTGAAATTGCACATTACTTTTCTTAAAAACTCTTAGGTTGTTGATAATATATTTATTAAAAGGACAATTCATTGCATATAAAGATTTTTATAATTTACTTCTTCTCTGCACTAATACAAAGAAGAAAGTGGACTTATCGTTAGTTCTATGTCATTTTAGAATGAGTTTACTGGTCTGGCCCACTTGAGATGCGATTAAGTTGTATGCGGCCCCCAGACCAGAATGAGTTTGACACCCCTGACATAAAAGAAGGCTATCGGTCTGGCTGCTCCTTCTATATGTAGTGGAAGCGGTGGCTGGTTTGTCACTACATGGGCCTTCCTGATGGGTAAAAAATATATTTAAGGACTGGCTGACCTTGAGGTATTTCTAATTTGCGGAAAGGTAGATGTTTTTTTCCTCTGTTCGTATGGAAAATTCATTTTGGGTTGGTATGTTCTATCTACCTGACGCTGGGTTCCATCTAGTTCGGTCTGGACAGCACGACAGAAGCTTCTAAAGAGGTCACCTTTGGCAACATTCTCAATGTGAGACAGGAGCAAAAGCTATGACATGCTATCACCGATCACAAAGTTATCCTGTGATGTGTTGATTTGACTTTTTTTCTTTGAAACCAGTGAAGATTCTAGCTGAGGTAGCGCCATGCGAGAGCCCCACTGACTGTCAGAGAGACAGAGGTGGTGTGGAGGAGGGTTAAAGGCCTGCCATTCCTTCTTTAACTGCCACAAATCTCTCCCGCGGGCTCTCAAAGTTAGGCTCCGCTGGCTTCTGGAAGACCTGCAGGCACCGCCGGCCCGGCACATGAGCTTTTATCAGCCTCGGCCCAGATGGCACTGCGGCAGTGGAGTCCAGACGCCTCCAATGATGAGGAATAGGAAGGAGGGCAAAGGAGGCAAATGTGTAGGGAGGGTGGAATGTGTGCTGTGTGAGAATGTGTGTGGGCTAATAAAAGAGCACGGAGAAGGTGGAATAATAACTTCTATTCTACCAACTACAGAGGAGAACTTTAGTAATATTTATCTTTAAAAAGAATGTACCATAGCTCGTTGCTAGCTGTGTAACTACGCCCTTGTAACTTTGTTTTAGCTTTTTGTCACCACTGCTGAGAGTGAACCTAAACAATCATCAGCGATGCTACAGCGCTCCGTAGAGTTAGGAGACTGCACCAGCAGCATCTCCCACACGCAAGTAGTCATGGGATCCATTGCTAATATGCCAATATGAAGATTTTGCGGACAAGTTATATGGACAAGTAAATAACTAAAATATTTAAAAATGCGTAATCTATAAAAAAAAAAATCTGTGTAAAACATTAGAGACAGTTTAAGAAATTATTACAGTCCTCTTGCAACATTTGTTGTGAGGCCTGGGATCTATTTTTTATAAATCAAACATGATGTATGCATACTGTATATACAGCTTCATAAACACATCATCTGTGCATGTGTGGAGTGATTAATCAAATGTGTCGACATTAAGACAAGGACACTCATATCCATCAAGACATCTTTTAGCCGTTATTTTGTAAATATCCCTCACAAAGGAGAAGTATGCAATATTTCTGATGCTGCAGCACCTTGAAAATCTCTACATCATGAGTGAAACGACTGGCATTCCCTGTAGGCAATGCAGCCCACATCCTTCTGGGTGATGAAGCAAGTTCTAAAAGGTAACAGACTCAAACAATTTCATTCTCCTGCTTTCCCTTGCCGTTCCACTTTGCGATTGTTTAGATCAATTTTGCAGTGGATAATTTCTGGTGTGCTGCTCACTACCCCGCCATGAAATTGGGGACTGAGGTTGCCTTCAGTTTGCAGGAGAGAGGAGTGGGGGAGAAGAGATGAATGGAAGAGAGAGCGAGGCAGCGAGAGAAGTAGAAAGAGAGACACACACACACACATCGAGCAGATAGAGAGCCCCACAGGCAGTGTGCTGTTTTTAAACCAGGAATAATCAGCTGCATCACAGAAATACAAAGAGAGACGGTCAAAAGGAACAAGGTGGAGTGGAGTCAAAGGCCCGGGGCACTCTTCACACACAAATACATCTGTTACTGGTGATTCAAAGATGTCACACCTGTGATAACAGCACTGTCAAAATGCATGTACATCACAGACTGATACCTGGAACTACTACCAACGGCTACTGCAAAACACTGTCAACAGCCTTTAACAGGAGGACAAAGCACACGCCAGCTCACTATGGCAACCAAGCAGACGGACACACTGACAACACGTGGTACGGAGGTGCACTTCAGCCGGTATTTAACACAGAATTTCAACGACCGCCCGATAACTAGGCTGCACCCGAGTGGAAGGGGAAGTAAGTTAGGAGGGCGTGGTAACAATCAAGCGAAGGAGTGCAATTTTCCCATCAATTATTAAAGGGCATTTGTGCAAAGTCAAAAGTGTGAGCAAATTGCACTAAAACTCGAGTGATTGACACACACACACACACACACACACACACACACACACACACACACACACACACACACACACACACACACACACACACACACACACACACACACACACACACACACTATTTGAGATATTACCAGTCTTATTTGAGCTAAGTCAGTCAGGAAGGAGTTTAACACTGCGTCTACATTCATTCCATCCAAGCCGATTGTGGTTGTCTCCTTGAGAGGCTCCTGTGGCAGATCCAGTCCGCGCTGGTCCATCCATCACTAAAGTCCATCCATCACTTGAGTGCCGTAGCAATGTTGATATAATGCTTTAAAAAAAAAAGGAAGTGACTTCTGCCTACTTTTTTGACTAAATATAATCTCCCCCTGCTTCCAACTGTGGCACATATCAAGGCTTAGCACACCTGCACTGTGAGCCATTGATTGCTTTTTGTGCCACTGAGCCGAGTGAATAGGACCCCGTGCGTCCTTCAACGAAGCGGGACATTACAACTGCCCCTCGGTTTCTGTCCTGAGAAGCAAAGTTAAAAATGTTATTATTTGGCTGAACCATGTTCCTTTTTTTCACTATTCTTGTTCTATTCTATTTATCAGACAGCGATAGGAAATGTATACTTCGTGTTCCTGAATGTTTCATTACTCCCCCCACACAACCCTGATTCTCTACTTGTCCTGCATGTTGGCGAGGTGGCAATGATCATTAAGAACCACGAGTCCAAAATAGAAATCCATATAGTGACTTGACCATGTTTTGTATTTACAGAAATATGTTTTTAGATGAGGCAACTGCAGCAGACTGACACATTTATTTATTAATTTATTCCCTTATAATCTCTGATAAAGGAGATATCAAGAAAATGTTTTCTAAAGCACAATGAGTTCGCAAGGTCACGTTTTCATAAACTTTATTTCATGCCATTTACGTTAAGCTCCATAAATCCCATCTTTCATGTGTTCTTCCACCACAAGATGCTGGATGATTACAGTGAATGTCATCCAATGCGTGTCGTTTGAATAAGAGGAATCTCTGAAATATTCTTCACTTGCCGTGGAAAAAGACATGGGCAGAGCCGAGACGGCCCCCTGTTGAACGTGTATCAGCTTTAACAGGCAACTGCTCTGAACATTTATGGACGAATTGGTGAATTGCTGCTGGAGCTCTTAAATCTCTCTCTCTTTCTCTCTGTCTGTCTCTACTTCAACACGCTCACATCTCCGTTAATAGTGTTGCCTCTTAGCAAGCTGTTTCGTTTGCCGGATGTGATTATTAAACATTCAAATCTGCGGCAGCCGGGAAAACCAGATAAAGAGTGGAGAAAAAATATCCCCGTTTGAAAAATGGATATGCAGACGAAGAACCATAGCTTAGTCGTCATTTGTAATCAACTTGCTTGAAACCCTTTGCTCTGATCTCTTTCTTTGAGTCCCTGTGGTATTTTTCTTCACTCTGAGTCTCATCACTTTGCTGAATAAAGAAAAGCCTCAGAAAAAGCTTCTCTCATCCCATCCAACAAACAAGTGAAAAAAAGCAGGATTTTCCATTTGGACGTTTGCAATTTTTCATGTCTCTGAGCACATCTGAACACTGTTTACCATCTCCAAACACCCCAATGCTATCTGAAATCGATTCAAATGAGATTTTCCACACTATTTGACAATGTCTGCTGGCGGTTTATTTTGCCCGTCGTCACGCAACTCTCAGCCCGGTGGCGAGGCTAATCTCGCTCAGGTTGGGGCTCAAATGTCTCGACGGGATGAGGGGGATGGGGGGGGGGGGGGTTGGCTGTCGGTCTGCGGTTCAAAGACAGACTGTGATTAATATTCTCCAGGCAAAAGCAGAGGCATGACACACAGAAAGAATACGAGAGAGAGAGCGAGAGAGAGAGAGAGCGAGAGAGCGAGAGAGAGAGAGAGAGAGAGAGAGAGAGAGAGAGAGAGAAAGCGAGGGTGGGGGAAAGATGGAATCAGAACAGGACTCCCCAGTGTTCCTGTCAAGTTTGGTGTCTGACTGCATGAGCGCCGGCCACCCCGGCAGTGCTGCTGCTGCCGCGCCACTGCGAATACTTGGCAGCCCCACGTCTGGATCTCTGAAGATAACGCGCGCTATTAATAAACAAACAGAAGCAATTACTGGGAGGCAGAGGGGAGGAGGGGGATTGGATTAGGTCAGGACGAGTGCCGGTCTCACTGAAGTATAAACTGATGAGCTGCAGTCCTCCAAAGACACCAGAGATACCCATCCCTCCACGCTGACCCCCCCCTCCCCCACAGGCTGCAGCTACACATGGAGATAACACTCATCTGTGAGTGGGGGAAAGGGGGGGGCGTGTGTCAGGACTCCACATGTGCAGACCTGTTAGCATCTGTGTGTCAATGGTCCTCGTTGTATCATAACCCAAGGAAGGGAAACAAGGAAGGCGCCATGTTTTGTAGCATTACTTAGCCGCTACGTCTTTCTAATTAACAAAGCTGCTTCATTTGTTGATTCTAGTTTGTTTCTAAAGTTACGTTTTTGTTTTTTAAGTTCTTGTGTGCCAAATGTTGGTTGAGGATGTTAAAGAGAGCAAGTATTAAGCTAGATGACTTGACAATACACATGTATAGTGTCTACTTCTGCCAAACGTCATCAGCGTGCCTTAGCATTCATTATCTGAAGGCCATTGGCTGAACAACCATCACAGCTTATCCAGTTCCACCAGTCTTACTAATATCTCTTAGTTAGCAATGTCATCTGAAAAGATACACTATTGCATGCATGAATTATATCACCTAATATGTCTTATTTATGATAACATCAATTTCCTTCAGCTACCTCACCTCGGCTACCACAACAGGACGTGCACTGCTGTCTCAAGAGTCTCAGACTTAAAGTAAGGAGTATCAAAAGCAGCTAACATCAAAAGGAGCCAGCTTTCCCCGACATGTAATAACAGGAGGTAACAGCAACCGCACACAGGTAGGCTGGCTAATACCATGTAGCTAGCTAAGACAGATGAATAAAACAAGGAAAACAACTAAAAATAGGTTAAACCCCACAGCACTTTCCGCACAACTACGTCTTGTTGAAATGTGTTCATTCTATATCGTTATTTAATTAGGATTGACATTAATAAATGAGTTAATCAAGTTATGGAATACATTTTACTTATTATATTTGTTTTCATCGTTTAAATAAGCATATGCAGAACGAACAAGGGCTTATCAAGCTAAAATGTAAACCTAGAATGCCAATGCTTCACAAATAGATAGAAAAAAAAAGAAAAATCAACACTTTGTTTTGTTCATATTTCCCATGAGAGGATTTGGGGCTTTACTGTATGTGAGCTCCAGTGAACATATGGTTGGAGAAGTGATGTGGAGTGACTCTGTGTGGGTCAGTGTTTTTATGTGCACGTGCGTATGCGTGGGCGGACCTGACGTGACCAATGCGTGGTAAAAAACAAGAGCTGTTTCACGCTGCATGAGAACGGCAGTGGGAAGCTTCCTCCTCCTCACTGTTCCTTAAGGGTGTCACTCGGTCGGGTTTCAGAGGACGTTTTGGGCCTGACAGTTAAGACTTCCACTGTGGCATCTGGAACTCCTGTCAGAGCTGCTTGAGCACAGCAAGGCCAACATGCAGTAGGGACTAACACACACACACACACACACACACACACACACACACACACACACACACACACACACACACACACACACACACACACACACACACAATACCGCGTCACATTCTCCTCAGAGACTCTGAATAGTCAATAATTCATCATGGAGGAATATTCTCCCGCACCACTGCGAGGTACAGCGAGGATTGGAGACTCTCTCTCCTCCCCACCGTGAGCTTATCATTTCCCTGACAATCTAGAGCTCCATCTTCTTATTCCCCCTCCCACATTGGACTTTTTTTTCACCTCCTTCACTCCATATTGCACCACTTCAATAATTCAAAGTGATATATATAAATAAAAGTCAATGAAATGTGCCATACCTCGGGTCATTACGATACCAGCCAGGGATTTGTGTCGAGCGTGCGCAGGACTGCAGCCACCCACCAACGACCGGTACTTCTCCCTCACCAAGTGGAATATTGAATCGGCAAAGACCTGAAAAACACAATTGCTCCCTTAATTTCAACTCGAGACAATCTATGGAGACTGACTTCACAGTGTTCAGGTGACTTAGAACTTTATTTTCATTACGTCGTTGTAGGGACGTTTTGTAATGCCACCTACAACATGTTCAGTAAAACCATGACAGTTTGCCAGATTCCGCAATGTAACAAAAACTAACGGCATGTACAACTTCTACACAAAATGAAGTAAGGATACATTTATGAATTAAAGGTCACTCGACAAACTATTTGGGGGGAAGCAAATGATGCATCCCTTTAGTGTATCGGGATTTCAGTGTGCACACAGTTTGCCTTTGGGCGACACTTTTGTTTCATACATGCATTTAGTATTTCACATTCTCATCACATTAAAGTTACGATGATCAAAAGGGAGATAAACTTTATTTATTTCATCCGTTTACCCAGATCATGTACGTTTTCATAGTGGAATGTTGCATTTGTGTCAATTACTTGTACTTCAGCCAATTGGCAGTCCAAAAGTATCTTGAAATGAGATAGAATAGCCTGGGAAACCAGTTATAATAATAACAATGTCTTCTGATGCTGATCAAGAGGGTTTTGAAAAAAAGAATATCTTATAGTTTAAAGTTGAGGTTTAAATTTAAGGATGCTTTTAAGTCGCACCAAGGGAAATGTGCAACCCAGCATTTTATGGTCCCAGTACAGATTAAATACGACACCATCTGTCCAAAAAGCCTTGACCTAGTGCTGCTGGCTGTGGTCAGAGGTGGAACAGCCTTCAAACTTTCAATGGGAGAGAAAAGAAAAACTATTAGCTATTCTTTTAGTCTTCAAGTAACTTTGGGTGCAAAAACTAAATACGTAAGGAAAAATGAAGGAAGCGAGGAAAAACTGTCCATTTTATATGTTTATATGTGGGTTCGGTCATTTTCAGAAGTAAATGACCAAACAGACGCAAATGTTGTATATGAATATTTGATATATATATATTTGTATATGTATTTGATCACATAACCATCCTTATTTCCTTTATCCATGCACACATAATCAAACAAGAATCCTTTTTAGGCTCCAATGAAGTGCATGAACATGTGAAAATATTCAAAATGAAATCAGTTCTTTGTACAGAAAGACCTTTACAGGATCCCTCTTTAATACTGTAAACAACCTCCGTTTGTTCCATTACGCAACCAATTGAATTCACCACAAACTTGACCAAGTCTTTCACAACATATAACGCACACTGTTAGGGAATTATACATTGATTTACTACCGATCTCTCCGTCCAACCCCGCACTTGCATAAAATACCAGATGTACAAGACATGTGGAGCATTTCCACCAGTCTGACAACCTTTCACGCTCTTCGCTCCAGTGGCAGTAACGGAGTTAGTCCCTGAGCAGAGCTCGGTGCCACCTGTAGAGCTCAAATGGATCACCAGGAGATGGCAACAGAGTGGCAGCAGAGCGGCTCTTTTTGACAGATTGATGCCCGGTGGCTGGAAGGACGTCAACAGATGCCGGGGTGAAGGACACATAGAGTGAGAGAGGGAAGGAGGGAGATTAAGGGCGAAAAAAAAGACAGCAAGAGGGTGACTGAACAAGTGAGCATATTGCACATTACAGTCCTTGTCGGGGCTGTGAAATACTCTCACAGTTGGAACCGGCAGTCGTCATGCTCACAGCTTTTGGTGTGTGTGCGTGTGTGTGTCCATGTGTATGGACGCACATATTGTCGTTCCAACTGTGCCAGCCTGAAGCCTTTTTGGGGAAAGATTATCAGGTGTTGTTAAAAGTCTCTTAAGAGACTAACTTTCAGCCCTTTGTTTGGAGGAGTAGCGAGGACGCCTTATCAAGCTCTAACGTTCACAAGACAGGTCCCTCACCGGATGAATGTACGTGACTGGCGAGACGGAAAAGAGTTGTCGTCTGACCTTTTTAGCCTCACGTTGTTTACTCTCTGCTTGAGCGGTCACTCCGTTCCAAGAGCCTGTTTGTCGAACCCGGAAATCAAATTCTAAAGTATCAGCTGTTAGGACACAAGCAGGTTGAGGGAAGGAGTCAACTGCATCGGTCACTGGTTGCCATATTTTTATAAATGTAAATGTAAATTCTGTCAATTTCTCCAGATGGCCACTCCGGCCATTCTCCAAATCCAAAATGTAAGGATAGTTTATGTTACTACTTTTGAGGTGTTTCAATAATCAATTCATTCGTTTTCATCCACTATGAAATTAAAATAACCAACATTTGCTAGTTTTTTGGCAATACCTTTTTGGTTTTGTTGTGTATTATTTGATTTTAAGGGTATGACTAGAGCAGTGTACAACACCATCACTCTTTCAAAATCAATAGATTCAGATTTTCTTTTTAATCACGCTGAAAGAAGTCTTATTCCTGAGTCCATGGGAGTCGACTGGGAGTCAGTAAGGAGGGAAAAGAGCCCTGTTTTAACATTGTTCATCCGCACCAAATGTGCAGTCTTCCGATTCTGCAAGAGGACAAGTAACACAAATGTGAAAAAAAAAACTGGCCTTGCACGCTGTACCTGAAAGTGACATGCAATTAATTCTTACAGAATCCGGCTTGGCTTGGCAGAGTCAGCTGGTGTCGGTCACAGTCTGAACCCTGTGTCAAGTCCTCCATCGCTCCTAAAGGCCTTTTCATTGAGGGCATTACAGAGGTGAGAGAAGGTGGCAGCTCAGAAAGGCCCAGAGAGCAAAGGTGGAATAGACTCTGGCACGCGGCCCAGCCGATTCTTCCTCACTCCGGCTTCCTCCCCAATCGCCTCTCCTTTTGTTATTTCCTTTGCATTTGCTTTCCTTCCCATCCTTTTATGTCACATTTCTCTCCACCCTTTAACCACCCTGCATCCTCACCCTCTCGCCCGGCGTTGTCAGGTTTCTACCCGTCGCTCGTTTTAGTTTGTGATAGCGATGTTCCAGGACTAAGAAGCCAACAGTGAAGCAGAGCCTGTAATTTTCTCATCGTGTGAGCCTGAGTGGGGAAACAACATTATCTACCAGCCGACAAAAAAAAAAGGCAATAGGCTGCAGTTTACAGCTGTGGTTCCCTTAGCAACAAATACACTCCTTCCACTTTTCCTGTCTTTCCCTGTTCAAATTAGCTAAATAAATCTCCCTGTGCCTTCAATTCACACATAATTCTCACTTTTTCTCAACATACTGTAATACACACACACACACACCCCCAAACACACACTGTTTCCTCAGTGGGGGAGTTAAGTAACACCTTCAGTGTGGGCCTAATGTGGCAGAAAAACGGGGCCAAGGATCTCGCTCCTCAGTCAGACAGAACATCAGGGAAACCTGCCACACGGCGAGCGGAGGGCCGGCCTGGCTGGCTTCCTCTTGGATGAGCATCAAGGTTAACGTTGCTTCATACAGCTACATTTGGGAATTCCAAAAATCTGTTAGTGAACCGATGTGAGCTCCACTCGGAATACATCTCAGGTAGAAACTGAGCAGAGCGGAAACTGCTGTGTTGTGTTATTCCCCCATCTGGTATCTTTTCTGCATTAGTTCTGACCAATTGACTTCTCAGTTCCTGTGGGCCCCCCAACGTAGAAGAAAACAAGTGCCAGTTGTTTTTATTTTAAGAATCTTGCTGTAGCATTTAATGCATCTTTGCAAGCAGATCGAAAAGCTGGGAGATATCAAACACGTACAGTAGCATTCAAAAGTTTAGACAGTTTATCCAAACTTTTGACTGGTACTGTACGCTCACACGGAAGACGCTCTGAGTTGAATGTTTTCTGAACACTGATCAGATCAACCACCCCATCATTTGTACAGGTGTGGGAGTGGTGTGAATAAAACGTCAGTTTTGCTCGTATTATTTAAATGTGATTCATTGATGTGTTCGTTTTAATGCCGAGGGGTTATTTAACATTTAGGTTCTGTTAGCTTAATGCGCACAAATTATTTTTATTTATTATTATAAATTAAAAATTATTATTTGGTGTTTTTGGGCGTTTATCGAACAGATTTCATACATATCAGATATTTCAAATGATACCGGGGCATTTCTGTTCATGGCCAAAACATTATTCTGGGGTCAGGTATTTAAAATCACGTACTAATGCAAAATGAACTCATGTGTTTTTTTTAAATCGTAGATATACATGTAGAAAGCTAGGTAGCTACAGCTTATATACACACAGCTTGACCTCTCATTGAAAACACATGGGGTGCACATTCTTAAACCTGTTATAAAGGCAGTGAAACAAGCTATACACAACGCTGTGTTGGTGTGCCTGGTAACAAACCACTGCTCAGGTTTGGGGTCTCACCTACATTTTAAAGGATGATGCTATTTAGCTGTCAATACGACATTTCCTAGATAACCTAGATAACTACAGCAGGTTTGTTGGAGTGGTGAGTCTGAAACATTCTTCAACCTTCCATCCATCCCTCCCTTTCTGCCGCGTCCCCTGTCCCACTGTTTTTGCACGGAAACAGTTCAGCATCTCCAAGGTAATGTGGAATGTCACCAACAATCCTCCTGCTGCATTCTTTCTGAAGTCAATATTGTGCCAGAAACACAAAATGTCAACGGGGAAATTTTCTCAGCCGCGTCCTGACTTAGAAGTCTGTGCACGCCGGTGGAGCTGATGGGTAGTGATGAGTGTGAATAAGAGTGCGCGTTGGAAGGAAAGGCTCAATTATAGGACTTGTTATTTGGCATGAAGGCCCTAGGAGGAAATGGTGACTGAAGATTCATTAGTGATTGCATTGCAAGGCCTTCAATCACCTTCTCCACATGCTCCACACATTGTGCCTCAGTAATTCGCTGAAACATGGAGTGTTAAACTGAGGCAGCCATGCTGATTGTGTGTGTCCATGTGTGTCATTCCTTCATGAACATCACTGCTCGCCGAGGCGGGTGGTGGGGGTGGGGAGGGGCTTGCCTTTAACTCGCCCTCAGCAAAACATTCACGCACGCACGCACGCATGCACGCTCCGTCCGACCACCCTCACCCCCTTATCACCCGCCTGCAGAGCGGCCCAGGCAGCATAAAAATGGGGCCATGTGTTACATTTCTTTATAGAGGTATTTAACAATTCATTCTCTCGAGTTTTAATAGTGTCTGCCCTCTGCCTAGATATCTCTAACCCCCTGCCGACCCCACCCACCCACACACCACCACCATCAGCCAGCTCTTCCCTCTCCCCGTCCCTCGCCCGCCGCCAAGCTTGAGGCTTTTACAATGGATATCTATTCATTTGGTGGAAGCGTTGCCTCTGGGGGCTTTTTAGATTCTCAAAAAGCCAGACTGCTTGCCGTGAGACAGATTACCCTTGTTTGTTCTCCCTGTGACACATAGCATCACTCTCACTCGTAAATCTTTTGCGCCTTCTGTCAGAGAGGAAAAAAATTAAACACAGATATGTCGCTGCTTGTACACTGCGATCTTCTGTCAGGGGTCTTGCTTTTTTTTATTGACAGAAACAGAGGCCGCGGTGTCATCCCATGACAACAAAGTGCAACCCAGAGAAGTTGAGCTGTGCGCAAACTTAGGAGGTGCTGGAGCGCTGTCAAACACTAGCATTCTGCTTCGAAACGACATCCAACCTTTTCCCGTGTAAAGGCCAGATGGCCCTGCAGCAACAGATTTCTGTCTCTGCGTGTGCTTGCCTGCCCGAAATTTACCTTGAATGGCGGGGTATCGTCAGTCTGATCAGCTGGTCGGTCTGCGCCGAGCGGCCGTCGCCATCACGAAAAAGGTCTTTCCCCTTTAAAACCACGTGTTTGATGTTAGAGAGCGAGAAACCGAGGCAGATGAAGGCGCACTAGAGAGGGACAGAGATTGTACCATTGATCCGTCTTCGCCACGTTCAAGCTCCTTTCCCCGTCGCCGGGGGGAGATGGGAAGCAGCGCCACAGGTTCCCAACAGCAAAGCAGAGCTCACGCTGGGATTCCTCATTAGACTTGAAAAGGTGGAGACCAACACGGCAGGCCTGGTGCGTGTGGCGAAGGATCATAGTGTAGGGTGAGCTATCACAAGAATGATGGCCTCATCCAGAAATCATGGGTGATTCTTCCCAGCAATGATGCTAAACATAGAATGGGGATCATTATTTCTCTTATTTCTCTTGTCTGGGCCATGATAAATCCCTAAGGCCCAGTTCTTCTGGGAGGAACAATCATCTTCAAATCTTAATACTGAGAAAGACCACGGACAGATGATGAATCCAAAGAGAAGTTTGGCAGTGCTAGCAGCGTAGCCTGAGGGGCGCCGGCATCAGAGGGTCCCTTGACAACAAACTGAAAGATCTCAACAACTATCTGATGGATGCCATGACATCCTGCGCAGACATTCGTGGTTCCCACAGGATGGATCTTATTGGCGTTGACAATATCCCGACTGTTTTTTTCCACTTTTACTACTTGATGAATAACAGAAATTCATGTCTTCCCCCAAAACAATCCAGTAACCTTTCAACATAGCAGCTCTTTCATAAAAATGAATAAAAAAATGGGAATTTTAAATGTAAAATATTTTATTGTACCAATATCTAGTGAATCATAGAAAACATAAAACTAAAATAAAAGCCCAAACTTCGGTCACAGCTAACCTCATATGTCCCCTGATTGGTTACAATGCCACTAATGGTCTTAAGCCCAAATCCAAACATTCATTTGGAAAATGAAACCCAAACATTCAAACCGAGGCCACTGAATCGTAACCCCCGACTGCAGATGTTAAGCGCGACTGACTCGGAAACTCATTATCCGCCCAAATTCTCTTCATCTGATCAAACAAGCACCACCAGTTACGACAACATGGACGCTATCAGGGCCTGGCCCATTGGTGTGGTTCTAACCTGGGGAGCGTGCCTGCCAGGTCCCCAAATACCCTTCAACATAGCAGCCCCCCCATCCCCTGGTGTATTTAAACCAAATTAGATTAGACATGCACTGATGTTGCGTAGTTTTCCTGTGCGTAAACACCACTAAACACAGAACTACTTGTTTTGTTTTATAAGTAAATGGTGTTTTTTTTTCGAGGCTACATCATGCTGCTCAAGCATTACCGATTAACTACCATTATGATGTCTTTCCTGCTTTATGTGACACTTCAATGTTTAAAGTGACTGACAAACAGCCTATTCCTGAATCTGTCCTTAAGATATTCACAGCAGACGGAATGGAAAAAAAAAGAAAGAAAGGTTTGGTTGGAGCGTGTCTAAGTCGTTCCGGTATGAATCCCCTCTGATTAACCTCCACGTGGAGATAAAAGCAGTGATACGCCTGAAACGCCTTAATAATGTCAGGCGCAGTGTAAAACACATACCAGCGGCTTTCTACATTATGCACCAAAGGCCAGAGGAAAAAGATAACATGACCTACCCAGAAAGAGACAGAGGGAAAGGATGGGGAGGAGGGAGAAGGGGGGTGGGGGGAGGGGGGAGAGAGAGAGAGAGAGAGAGAGAGAGAGAGACAAAATGGCACTTGGAGAGGAAAACAGGGTGGATGGAGCCAAAGGTGGAAATGAGAGGGTCAGCGATGAGTATTTAACAAGTCTATCATCTACATTACGTGACTGACCGAGAGGCGATGGAGGAGGAGGAGGAGGAGGCCACTCCAAAGGCCCCTTAGGGCAGTAACTCCCATTAATCTGCACATGATCCAGCAGAGAGAGAGACAGTGAAGAAATCTGGCCTGAGGGGCAGGAGAAATGTTGTACTGTGTACAAATATCAAAGAGTTATGTGTGAAAGTACATCAGTAGTAATTCAAAGCTTGTAGGGATATTGAACAGAGAGAGAGAGATTTATGTGCCACTTTAAAAGGGACAAGCTCTCCAATAACAGCTTATCACAGAGAAATGTCTCTGCGTTGAATACTTTACAGTGTTTATTGCTGCAAGCGTGCAGATAAAGAGCACCTGTAGCAGCCTACTGTAGTTTAGGAACAGGCCGGTGCACAGCTGACACATTGTCCAGGCTCGTGCCCCGGCCAGATGTTTTGTTTGAGAGTGAGAATGTCTGAGAAAAGCTGGGGCAGACTCACAAAACAAAACGTACAGCTAAGTGTGAGCCTATTTCATAATACATATTTTCAATATCAAAAGGTTACCAGCAACAACATTCTTTATCTGGAGATGCTTTAACCTTGCAGGCCGGATCAGACCAGTCCTTAAGCACTTGTGCAGGTGGGTTTGCTTTCGTAAGTTAGCATTGATGCAAATGGTGGAAAAGTCAGCATGGTGGAACAGCAGCTGTTTATGGAGTGATGCAGGTGGGACTCACTTACGGTAAATGCCATGTTAAACAACCATAGTCGTAGAAAATCATATTCACTAGAGAGATGAGAGAGACACTGACTTTTTACTAAGAGTCGCAGATTGGCATGTGTCACCCAGCAGTGAATTCTTGTCTGGAATCTGTCATACTTTAACGCTTGCGGCTTTAAAACATCTGGGGAGGACAGAAGGATCTGGGGTCCCTTTTCATGTTGTGAAAGAGCCGAGCCATCCAAACGGCTCCTGCGAAGCGCGGCGATGGCTCCCTCCGAAGGCCGCCCGATTGTGTCGGCCTCCGCCCAGATTCGCCGGCCGCGCCTCTATTTCCGCTGCTTTTGAAGATGCCGCTGAGGCTCTTTTGGGGGGCTCGACCCTGGCAATGAGCGAGACTTCAAACCCCCACACCGTCATCCTTTGAATGGGGAATGTCTGTTCCCTCTCGGCGATGGGATTAGAGACGCAGGCGAAAAGAAACACTGGTGCTTTCTGATGCCTTTCTGTCTCCTTGTCTTTCTGTCTCCTTGCCAACATGAGTATACGTTACAACTCCACATGATGACAATCAATTCCAATGCCCTTTGCGTCACTGCTGATTTAGCATTTTTCTGTGTGTCAAGAAAAAGAGTTTTGATGATGGAGTACAGGGCAATTTGACTTTTGCTGGGTGTTTTGCGGTCGTGAGTCCAAAAGTTTCTTTTGAAGGGGTCATTTTTCCTGCGGCAGACCAAGTGTGGACTGGACTCAGTGTCATGTCTGTGGGTGCCGCTGTGGCCAAAAGGCCCTACAGCTAGCCATACATCATCAGGTATTGATACAGTTCCACTGCAGCGCCACAGCTGACATTTGATTCATAGCTCTGGGGCCCCTTTTGAATTCCTAACAGTCAACAAGGGATCACAGGGAAATGTCAATGTTGTGTTGGTTTGGGGCGCCTCAATGACACGAGGGAGAGTGGTAAAAATAATGGAGGCTGCTGGAGCAAACTTGTTCTCAAGCTAATGGCCCTTTGGTGAGTGATTGTGTTTGTGTGTATGTAGGCAGAATGTAATATAATTCAAGACACAATGCATTCTTATTCAGATTTAAATTCTGTTTATAATTTGTTTTGTTACTACTAAACCCTAGCCCCTAACCCATAGCTGAGTGAGAAAATAAAAAGAAATACGTTAAAGGGCTATACAAAATAAAATGCATTGAATTGAATTAAAGGGACAGTTCTCGAAATACAATTTTATTCGTCTTACCTGTAGAGCCAGTTATTATCTAATTAGTTATGGCATGAATTGGTGAGTTTTGGAGGTATTGGGCTTCTCTGCAATATAATGGACAACTTAGATTATACCCATCCATTACTGACTTGACTCGACTTGGGACGAAAAAGCTAAATTGCTTGAATAATTAGGCTTTTGGCATGAGGGCGTATTCTGATATCAGAACAGTGTACTATACAACCCAAAATGTGTCATTGAAATCTGTGACCCGTATTAGTGTCACAATATGAGGAACATCAATGATATATGATACATGTTCATGCAATGAGAGGAGAATCCCATAATAACTTCAGCTTGTGAGTTACTGTTCCGTGAGATGACATGGAATTCACTGACTGCCATTTCAATCAGGAGAGACAAACATTTATTACACATGTATAACATTGAAATGATGCACAATCTTTGGCGATTGGACTCTTACACATCCTAAACCGGGATTACGCGTGGCATAAAGGGAGTCTTCCTTCCTGAACTACCGCTTAAGCTCCACATCTCATGCTACTGTCTGGGGTGAGAGAGTTCACCTAATAACAACCTTTCAAACCCCTTAGTGAAGCTCAATGCATGGACGTCACATTCAGCAAATGTTCTCTCCTGACAACAGAGATGTGTTAACTCTGCAGACAGTCCCGATGAGTTCACACACCTGCCCTTCGCAGAAAAAAAGCTGCTTTTTATTTTCTGCACTGATGACTTTGTCTTCTAACAAATATCCCCTGACAGAAAAGGCTTAAACAGTGCATGATCCCCAACGCCGTACACACACACACACACACACACACACACACACACACACACACACACACACTCTTCTCCACACACATATAATATGTACTTCACAGCCCGCGGATAAAATGAATGCAAGAGGCTTTTGAGCGTGCCGGAGAAAAATCAGTCCGTGGCCCCTGCTCTTTTAACATTTACTAAAAATCCATCACGAGGCGATTGCAGAGTAAGCAGAACCCCAGATAGAATTTAACAAATGCACGTGCTCCCTTTGGTCACCTTTTCTTTCCACTCCGCCAAACATTTGGACTGCACACAAAAAGACCCCCACACATACACACAAGTCAATAGACTGAAAGGAGAGTCAATATCAAACTGAGCAGTGAAAGAAAGCCAAAGAACACACCTATGGTGTGGGTAGGTGCGCACGTGTTGTACTTTGACTCAAATGTGTGTCAAGCCACCAAGTATTGTATTGAATTCTTACAAGCTGTTCGCCTTCACTGGCGCCCACTTGCAGGCTGTTGTTGCCATGTGAGAGAGCGGGGGAGGGGGAGGTGGGGGGGGAGGAAGACCACAACAAAAGAAAACCAAAAAATACAGATACGGTGGTTCCCCTTAAGAAAGGCGAGATCGTCGTCTCTCTCCCACCTTCACTATCTGTGGATGCGTTTCTCCTGCACTGAGAGAGAGAGCACCTCAGCGGTGTTTAGCTGCCACATCAAAACTGCTGTAAACGTCTGTCTGCACAGCGGTTTAGAGGGGAACATGCCCACCTTCATGGTTTATCGTAGAGAGGATAAAGCAAGCGGCAGACATTGACTAAAGGAGGAAAGAGAGAAAGGGTAGAGACTGTACATTCAGCTGAAGAAGCTGAGATGTGAGAATACTGACACCAACATGATGCCGGCTGCTCTGGCAGATAATTGCTTTCAGTCCGGTGACAACTATGTTTCTCCAAAATATTAACTTCTCACTCTGATGTTGCGACAATATACTTGGTGATCTACACTGATAAAATACGTAATTTTTACAGGAAGCTAAACGCAGTTGTGGTACTAATTATGCTCATCTTTTTTCAGCCATTTGATTTATTGACATTCTGTCGCTCTGGAATCATACTGTCTATAATCACTGGAAACAATGCACATGCACTGCCACAGGAAACGCAGCCTGCAGGTGAATTCAAAGCTACTCGTGGTCTGCACCACATGAACTCATGCTGTCCCTTGGGATGATGAACAAATGCAGATTATTTACCGACTTTTGTCGCTCTTCTATTTTTGTAGAAGTAAAAGCTTTCCCCCATAAAGGGGCCCTGAAAGTTCGGCCTAGGTGCCGAGACAGGAAACAGGGCAGCGGGAATGGATTTGTTATGTAGCTAAAACCAGGTGCTAAAGCGATGGCAGAAATATATTCAAAGGCGTGCAATCTACACTGGCAGTTAAGAGCTATACACAACCGTGAGGACAACTCAGCCACCGCCATTAGTAATTCATCATCTTTCCACCAAATAGGAACCATAAGTACATTGAGCTGGGTCAAATAGTTCTTAGTCTAAAAGCTTATAAGTAACCGGGAACAGAAAAGTTCTCCTTTCAGGCCCTGACTAAAGCGTATCATAACTATTCATGCTGTGAGCCGCGTTTACTTTTTTATTCGCCACATAACGAAATCTGCCAAAGCTTCATCACTCGCTCCGTGAGGCCAATCGAATGGCTAATCAGCCAATCTACCCATGTGACTTTGTTCTAAAGTGCACGCTACGGAGATATCTTGCAGCCATACGCAGGAGACACTTCTATGACAGTGTGAATCATTGCTACAAATGCTCTAGGGGCATGATTTGCTCTCGCCTTCAGAATGGCTCCCGTGGTCCGCTAAGTGCTTTGCAAGGAGACGGCGGTGGACGAAGACATCAGATAGATGACAGGCATGGACAGCTGTAAGGCTGTCCATGCCTGTCATCTATCTGCATGCAGGGTTCAGCATTTCCTGTATCAGAGGTTGGAAGGGGCGCCGTCAAAGGTCACCCCGGAAACAACCCTCTGTGACAGAGACAAAGGAGACGCTATTAACAGGCAGATCTGGAGGTGACGCCTGTGACCCAAATTAGCAATTCCAGTAGCAAATGTGAGCAAAAAAAAGTAAATAAATAAAGCTTATAAGAGAAGAGAGAAGAAGGTCAGTCAGAGTTCAGCTGCATCTATTCTGTGCTTCCCCACCCCTCCAATTTGGCAGGGCTCAGCTATTGCAAAAGGGAAATACTGCTGTACAGAATGCTATGGAATATTGCACATATTTAAGTATATAAGTTCACACACACACACACACACACAAACATACCCACACCTAGGCATGAACGCTGTATCACATTTACAAACTAAAGGGGGAAAACCCGAACGGGGGCGGGGGGTCCATCATGTAAACATGCTGCGTTCTATGTATGACCTCCATGCGCAGTGGGATAACATAGGTGTACATGGAGGTGTGGAAGGGGCTCCATCCATAACCCAGGGGGCAGTAGTTCCAGGCACAGCACAGGCTGTAACTAGCTGCCTGTTGTATACTCATGGGCAGGCAGGTTGAAATATGAGGGCTGAGGACATGAGGTCTTCCCAGAATGCTAAACTCTCTCTCTCTCTCTCTCTCTCTCCCCGCATCTATATGCCCCCCCCCTCCCCGCTGTGCCCTGCAACCAATCTGACGCCTAATTAATCCTGAAGGTCTTTTGTTCCGCTGAGGTTTTTCCTCTTTCCTGCCACTGCACTCCATCCATTCTCACCTCCCCCCACCCCAAACCCCCCCACACAACTGTCTGCCTCTCATCCTGCCTGTTTTTTTTTTTTCACCCCTCCTTTTGCCACACACCCACACACTCTCTCCCCCCCTCTCGTACATATGCCTTGTTCCAACATCCATCCCCCCCCGAGGGAGGCACGGCACAGTTCCAGAGAGCAGGACGGGGGGTAACAGATGTTTTGCTTTTGCTTTCTTTTTTACTCCAGCTTCTGGGTAATTTAATGCAGACAATAATGTACGACTGTCATTACATCTATTCCCAGAATTCTACTAATTATAGAAACATTAGACATTTTCATTGTTTCAACCATGCAGGTGAGCCACTATTTATTGCAACCTTAACAGGGCCACGTTTTTAAAGGAATAGTGCAGCATTTTGGGTTAGTAGAAGTCCGATGCTACTCTCATGTCTGCACACCCAACAGACATTAGGTTTAGCTTAGCATTAAGAGTGTAAACAAGAGGAAGCTAACCTGGCTCCGACCAAACTACGTAACCAAAAGGAGGCTCGTGGGGGGGTCAGACTATTTCTTTGGCTGTTACAGTTGCCAGGTAACCAAGCAGGCTATGTGAGCACCTACTGTTTATTCCTTTCTGTATTGTCAATAAGTTGTTGTGGTGCACGTTTCACTCAAGATGATGCACTAACTCAGGATGGGTTTTCAGGAAAAGTGAAATTGTTTTACCAGACTAATGTACAGATTAGGGCAGTTAAGGCAATTAATCGCACATTTTGAAATTGATCGTGATCATTGATTAAAAGCTTGCTTTTCTTCTGAACACTAGTAAACAATAAGCAAAGTTATTAACTGCGTTAAAATATTGAATCTAATTAATCTTGGCCACATTGTATGTGGCCACAATCCTGCAGCCAAGCGGAGCATGTCTGCAACACGAGCCACAAAAGAGGGCGAGTGTGTATACACGCGTGTGTGGGGAGGGAGGGGAACGGGGCGGGGGGTCAAGGTCTGAGTAGCAGGACAGGACCCATGTTTTGGATATTTGTTTTGAGGAAACAAAATCTCACGCGATATGACTCATGGCTAATTGCGATAGCGAGATGAACCCTTCATGATCAGAAGGCAAGATGTCTGCATTACCACAGATTTGTCAAATTCCTTCCCTTCTTCTGTCTCTGAAACAAAACATCTGTAAATTGTTAGTTTATCAGAATTCACACAGATCTACTGATTCATGCATCCCATAGCCAGTCCAGCGCTTCTGGTGTCAGCATTCGCAAATCCCAAATAGACACCACAATAAACACCATGCTCTCCACAAAGACGATGTTACTTCAGATACCGTCCTTAACCATCCACTTACTAGAAAGAGATATAAAGAGAATATGAAATGAGGTTGTGTAGACAAAAGTCTTTGTTCTCAGGCCACTTTTCTTAGCCTGCTGCTTGACTAATGGTTTATTCAAACGAGAGAAAGCAATTAATGTGGTTTTTTTTTAACAAAACAGATCCAGGAATTATGGAAAAAAGGAACTAAATTCAATAATTAAAAGTCTGTTTTCCCCATTCATATTTGTGTGTCTGCCCATAAAAGCAGAAAAATGCAGATCAAATGCTTGAGCAACACACAGAAAAAAAAGCCACATCTGCTTTTAAAATGTTATATTCAAAAGCAGCTGTCACCTCTAAATGTGTTTGCAAAAGTACTTAAAATAATACATTCAGAGGTGGGAAAAGAGATGGGAAACTCCGAAGAAGATGTGTTAGATGCTTGTTTATTTCCGGTGAACGAGTTGAAGAGGCCTGATGTCTGATTTTGATGAATCAGCGACATTTAGCCTTGACAAGTTCGGCACAGATATTTCTTGTATGATGAGAGGAAATACTAGTGACTGCTTATGATGACACAGTTAATGGAATCCGGATCTTGCTTTTCTCCTTTGAATCTACAATATCAATTCTAACATCCAAGCTATGAATATTGGTCTCCTTTGTAACAAGAGCACAGCAGACGGATGACACAGTATATTAAAGATAAGCATCCGTTGAAATATTTACAGATAAAACAGCAGCTGTGCCGGTTGCGGCGTAAGTGTTAAGCAAAACCGTACTATGGCGCCGCATCTGTTGATCTGCCAACGGTACGTCATCGCGGTGGCTGATTTAACCATCGGATCTCCCAGCTGTGTTGCGTGCTGATTCGTGGGTTGTGTGACAGAATGGTCCATTGCCCCAGGCTGGAAGGTCGTTTAAAGGCCAAATATCCAGACCTCCCCTCCCCTTCCTCCTCCTCCTCCTCCTCGGCGCCCTCCTGCCTGAGAGCCGGAGATAAACCTACACATGCCAGCCACACAGGACCAACGGTCGTGATTTATTGGAAACCATTTGGTACCTGAACGCCTATGAAACTGTAATGAACTTGATTACGCTTTTAATGAAGTGTGAGAGGTTCTTCAGAGACGATTATAGCCGTGCTCTGGATCCCGGCCGGAAGGCCGCGGAGAGGGGGGGAGGGAGGCGCTAGAGAGGGGCAAGCAAAACTGGTGTAATGGAGGATTGTCCCGAAAAAAAAGGAGACATTTTTAAGGTACTGTATTGCGAGCAGAGGAGCACCTCGCTCCTTTGGCATAGATTAGAGGGGCGTTTTACTGTGTATCCGAGGTGACTTGACCCAAACGACCCCATTTCGGTTCCTCCCTGCTAAGGGATTTTCCCCGCGACGCTGTATGCTGAAGTGGTGTGTTACATTCAACAGTCTGCAGTCGTAGCCGTAGGTCATATTTTGCATACATATTAGACAGTTGAGGAGGATTCTAACCTTTCCATGTACAGGGTGCTGCTGTTCAGATGGTGAAACATTATTGTTGAGTAATTTCACACGCAAATCTCCCCTCTCCCACGCTGCTTCCTCTTTAAATACCACATGATGAGGTAAGTGGCTGGTAAAAGGGCAGACTGACAGTCCAGGAGCAAACATTGGCTTTTTTCTCCAATTATTATCGTACCCTAAGTGACAAATTGTAATGAGACTTCATGGTAACTCAGGAACTCCTTTCTCGCTCTCATTTACAAAAGGTCAAAGAACAGGATTCTTTTTTGAATGAAGCAACAACTACTGGTGCTCTTAAAAAGATGATACCGGGTCATAACAAATGGGGTAATATTTTCCGCTATATGAGGTACGATAAATCAACCCCCCAAAAGGAGCGTTTTTATACATTCAGTATAACTTCAGTATGTAGCGCAGCATTGATGAGGTAACGCTGCTTTGCAATGTGGAAACATACTTCGTCATCATTAACTGTACAGTTTTTTATGTCCAATCTTAATGTTTCTTTCTTTTTTAAAGACCGTGTTGTGGTGTTTCCTCATGTTAACAATATTGGCCTGGTGATGTTTGTATAAAGTGTGCAGCCTATAGACTACTTGACTGCGTTGGCTGGTCCCCTTGACACCTCATTGGTTGGGCCTTTGTGGGATTTCAGCTTAGCCGTTGAGCAATAATTCGGGGGGGAGGGGACACTCTGAGTATCAGCAATACACCACGTTGCACCACGAGTAGCATTAAATCCCGCCTGAAAATAAAGAAAAGTACAGAATGAGTGTTTATGGAGCAGAGCCAGTAAGTAGTCAGACCCGGCAGGCAATGATTGGCCATCATACACGTAGGGGGTGGGACTCAGCAAAGGGTCAATTGCTGAGATATAAAAACCTGGTTGAGGCTACATCTAATGCTTACTTTCATTATCCATTAATCAGGATGATGATTTCATCATATGGCAAATGAATTACTTCTACTATAAAATATCATAAAATAGTAAAGCATGCTCATCCCAATGCCTTTAGCCCACATGTGACATCTTGCTCATAATTTCAGATGAACTGCCCCAAATCCAAAAGGTATTCAACTTTCAATCATATGAAACAGAGACATGGCATTCTATGGCATTTAGCAGAAAACAAATGCATTCAGAGGTGGTGATGTCAATCAAACATGCATATATTTTGCTCATGAGAACACTATCGTCTATCCTGATGGTCTTAGTGAGGACTTTGTTGTCGTCTTGTTTTTCTTCACAATGGCGTACTGTATAAAGTCTGCTGCTTAATTGAAGCCAGCCCATCTGTTCCTTTTCGTCATTTAAATACGAAATGCAGATTGAATTAAATACGCATTCATAGGTGTGAGCATACACATTGTATTGCCTGCGGATGTATTCACTATGGTACCCTGTGTTGGTTATTGGACCACATCCGGGCAGCGGATGAGGTCATACGAAACATCACTGTGTTTGTATATTAGATCTTAGTTCTTTTACCCATAGGTTCACTTTTTCAGTCACATTATTTCCTCAGCTTTTATTTCATCACGTCGATTCTTCTTCTGCACACTTTTAACAGTCAGGATTCAAGAGTTCAAATCTTGTGTTTCTCTCACAATGAAGCTAATTATGTTATTGTATAATCTGGAATTTTGTTTTTCTTAAAGAATTACTGGAACAATAACTAGACGTATCATCATATATTGTCTCAGTTGTCAAACAAGAGTATGTTAATCACTTTGTATATTTCCATGATATTTCAACATAACGTTAAAATGTAAATGCATAAATGTACAGGTTTCTATTCCGCTATGGCAGAAGTAAACTAAGCAGTCCAGTAAATCAATGATGTTAAAAAGTCAAAACAACTATCTACACAACTATTGGTGCTGTTCAATCCTCATGCTCTCCTATCTAAGCACAATATAATCAAAACACAGGAGCCTTTAACCACATAAAATACCCATCTAGAAATATTCCACAGCACGAGGCATCCTGTCTGACGGCTTCAGAACGAACTGACGATTGCAGATGTTTCACCCGGCCATTTGCGGTGCAGCGTTTAAGTGGTGATCACAGCTCAACCTGTGGGTACAGTGTGCCGGGGAAGCTGTCACTTTGTGTGTATCCGTCGTATCATGGTCTCCATGCTGAGGCTCTAACACTGTCTGCAAGGTCTCCGAAGCTGTTAATCATCTCCTCTCTAATGTGTTGTTCACACTTTCTCCCTCTCCGACTTGGTGGAGTTCTATCTTAGACACAGCGCTTGGCTGGGCGATCGCTGTCGCTAATTTGTTGTGGCAATATTAATTAATGATCAGCCTGTCACAGCTGTTTATATTGAGACAGATTAGAAGTGGGAGAGATTAGACAAAGAAAACAATCTGCGAGAGGCTCAGCGGCTGACAGGGGTCACCTTCACGAGTCTGAAATCATATTCAATTTGCCGAGGCGTAGGCGGGGAAAATTACTCCACTTGACCAGTCTGTCTCCTTGTCCATCTGTGTTGGTTGACGTTTAGCGATATCTACATCACATCATTTCGCACCACATTAAACTAGGAGACCATTTACAGGCGCGTTTGATTTCTGCTGATCTGAGGAGCGATTCAAATGCCGTGGGATGTTCCTTATGTTTGCAAAGATTACAACGCAAAAGTTGTAATTGCTGTAAAGTTGTTTAATGCTTTCTCCCATCAACACCTCATCCATCAAGCACACGTGTCTCTTCGAGTGGACCTAAATCCACGTTCGATGTGACCTGTGACCTCCGGTGCCGAGCTGATTCTGTGCCTACCCCGCTGCACACGGGTCTCAGTTGGCTTGGCAACGACGCGGTGCATTGTGACGGGCGAGGGGAGATTAAGTGGCCAATCATGGCATGAACAGTGGGGTAATGATTCCACTTGGTGAAATGGGTGTCAGGATTAGTGCTGTACTTTCTCACTTCATTGTGCAGGCTTTAATAGGGCAAAGACATTTCTCCGCTAACTAGAGTGCCGTGGGCACGATTGAAGAACAGCGGCTAATAATGAAGACAGAGGGAGCTCTCGCACCTGTGGCTCGCTTCATTTGGTCCGAACCATGGGAGGGAAAAAGGGATGCATTTTAGTTCTGATTGCTGTTTGCGCTGCCTTATTACAAAATGTAAATGTGAATTCATACAAACAGACCTGTAACTTGTTGAATAGAGGGTTTGGGGGATTGTCATCCTGCATTATTAGAAACAACTGAAGCATTTTTAGTATTAATAGAATGCAAATGGACCACATTCTATGAATAAGGACTAAACAAAGACAGGCCGTTAGACATTTCCATTTTCATGAGGGGCATGCAGCGTCGTACATGCCTCAAGGGCTCATTACCGTAGGACTGCTGTAATAGGTTATAAACACAACCTCATCCAGAAGAATTTTAAGGTTGTGTCCTGAACAGACTTCACGATGAGCAGATGGATTTATTAGTGGTTCAGCTTTTCGAAAAGGTGCCAAAATCCAATATCTGACCACTTTCCGAGCCTCCCTTTGTTTCCGCAACGTGGTTCAGCCCCGAACAACCGGAGCAGCTGAGCAAACGGACCTGGGGTTGTTTACACCCAACCAAACGCAAATGTTTCAGGGGGACGATCCAAAGAAAAGTATACACAACGCTAGAAAGGGCTTTTTTTTTATGAAATGAGATACAATACTCAGCCTTTTCATAAAAACTACAATGTCTTCAGAAAAAAAGCTTTTCGTTAGACTCAGCTGCTAGAAGAGCAGCTGAACATGAATGGCTGTGGTTAAACCGGCCCTATCACTCAGCTACAACTCAGTAGTGTGAGGCAAATATCTCTGCAGAATGAATTCTCATTTAATTTCCCTGGATGAATAAAGGTTAAATGAAGGAAGCAAAAATTAAAGCCCCCGCTGAAAGATAAACAGCTCTTTAATGTCAAGCACACAGCCGCCCGATGCCTCATTTCTCAAATGATTGTTGAACGTCGATTCCCATAGACATGCGTGTCGGAGGCCTCGAGGAAAGTAGAGGCCATATTACTGCAGGGAAAAAGCTCTATTGCAATGTGAGGACGTGCACTAGTATGCTCGTCGTGTCCCTCTTCTTTAGTATGTATGTGAAGCAGAATGCACCACCATGCAGGACTCGATGAGTTTAAATATTTCATTGGGGGAGTCATGATGCTCAGCTAAGTTTGAAGGACTCCTCATCCCGGTGTTCTACTCTGTTGAGTTAATGCAATATCCTCATATTAGTGCACTGTCTTCCCCTATTACTCTCATTTTCCCCCGTCAATATACAGTGCAGAGTAGAATCCTTCTCCTCTGCACGCCCACCTGTTCTTACAAGGAGGAAGTAGCACTGTTTTCTTTACCCTGGGCTTTGCCTCCGATACTGATATTCCGCTATTTGTTTTTGTGAGTCAGATCGTCTGGATATAAGATCGTCTGCCAAGTCAAAGTTTCAAGTCAAGTCAAATCAAGTTTCTAATACCAGATCCGCTCCAATCACACCCTCCTCCTCTTTGTTTTTAATCCTCAAAGCCTTTCATTAAAGCATGAAAAATGAACTCCTACAGAATACGTATAACTTGTGAACCAATGGCGGCAATGTCGATTGTCCGACAAAACCATATAGAGATAAATCGGGGCAGCAGTTGATGCTCTCTACACTTTATAAAGCCCAACATCTTCTCAACAAAGCTCTTTCCTGCAACAGGTACACGCGGCAGGAAATCTGCGAGCGAACGCAGCACACTACATCATTGGGCACACCACCACAAAATTTGCATTGCTCTCAGGCTACAGCTGGCAACCACCAGCGCACTCCGCTTCCCATCCGCCGTGTAGTCAACCACTGCCCGGGCAATCAGTGCTGGCCAGGCGAGTTTGGCTTGCATGTGAACACAGAGAGCGTGTGCGTCAGCTGGAGGGGATTCACACACTAACACTAAGCTCAGACATATAACCCATCATTTCCACTAACCCACTCCGCACACGTACGCATGCTCTTGTGCATGATGTTTGTGCGCTTTTGTCCTTTACCAAATGGAAACGAAATGCCTCTGGAGTCTGGCAGACGGGCACGGCTGACTTTCAGGAAATTTCCACAAGCGGGTGCTTTCTGGAACTAAACGGGTGCGGCAAATCCTCTTAAAAATCCTTTTAGGCACCGTGGCAACAGGGAGAAAAAAAAAAAGTTTCTCTCAGGCAAATGTGCAGGTTTGTTGGGTTGATGTTTTGCTCTGGAGAAGGACACCCTCACCAGTCTATTTCCTTAAGCCTGAGAGAAGAATGTCGATAGGACACGTACCCCGCAGGATGCACAATGGGGTGTCGACAGAGGCGTCAAGGAAGGCTTTAGGGAAAGGACGATTTAGATGTGCACTGTGCGGATGGGCTTAATTCTTTTCCATTCAAGAGTGCGGCGCACGTTCTTTTCGCTTGGGTTGGAGGAGACATTAACAGCTTTCCATTTGGTGACCCGGCTTGACTTGGATGTGAGGTTGCATACTTTTTGAATGCAAACAATAGTAAACTACTTTAATCAGTGTGACTATCTTCTCAGGGCAGTTTTACTATTCAGTGGATTTTTTTCTGCTGAAATGAAGTTTGAAATGGCTGTCAACAAGTGAGCCAGCAAATCCAGCCACGATGTCTTTAGGCTCTCCAATTTCCACAAGTTTCTAAAAAAGTAGTTTCCTGGCTCTGATTGCTATTTACATATTTGGGTAAATGAGCATGGGATTGGGCTCGGTGGTTTGTTTGTCGATTTGCTCTTTGCTTTTCTATCTCCTTTGGGCAACAGATTGAATTAATGTTTGTAGACACTCTGATGCCACACATGAGGAAACAGGAGATCTTGCAAAATTGCAAAACGCGCGCAATTACATGCCTACAAACACATACGCGGAGGGGGAAAAAAAACTAATTTGGGTGGCAAAAGCAGATTTCTCTTGTGTCAGAGGCACCAGGACGATAATGACCGAAATTTACATGCTTTTATATTTAAATACATTTTCAAATTTTCAGGCTTTGCAGAACACGTACACATATTCCTGATCTCTATTTTCCACTGCACTATATTTTGACACTGCTCTTTTTTTTTTGCTCCTATCGCTTTCCTCCTAATTACTTGTTGGAGAGTGTTTGGCTATTTGCTGCGCGCCCGCTGTTTTGGTCATTACAGGCCCCTGTAGGAGACGCAGGAGCTGCCAAAGCTTGGCAGAAGACAGGCGGTGGGGACGTGTCTGCACTCACCTGGGGTAAATGAGGACAGCTATTCCTGCTGGCTTTGAGGCCCGTCTTCCCCTCAGGGGCCGTCCTGATGTTGAAGAGGGCCTGAAGAGCACACTGGGCCGCCTGGTTCTTGGCCAGCTTCTTGCTGCGCCCGCAGCCCTCAAATATCCGCCCGTCCACGCGCACCGCCATCACGAAGCTTCGCAGCCGCCGGCCCTCGGCCCGCTCCGAGAGGCAGGCGTAGCGGAGGCCCGGCCGGAGCTCGTTGAGCAACGTCACGGGACTCTTGGGGGCCTCTGGCTCGGGAACAATCCCGCCTAGCCTCTGCTGAGCCTGCACCATCAGGTCCAAGGTGTGGCGGAGCAACCGTCCGTGTCTCAGTAGCTCACTCGACAGCAGATCGCTCTCCGCCGCCGAGTTGCAGAGCGAGAGGCCGTCGGAGCACGGCGAAGACTCAAACTCCTTGAAGAGCGTGCCGGGGAAGTCCGCCTGATCGGAGGTGAAGTCGGCCGAAGGATTTGAGATGTTGCCCATGGCCAGATGGGCCTGAGGAGCGTTGGGGAACTGCACAAAGGACTTGAGGGCCAGCTCGGCGGCCTTCATCTTGGCTTTCTTCTTCGTGGGGCCCGTGCCCTCGAAAGTCAGCCCGTTGACCTGCACGGCGATGGAGAAGACGGGCGCGTGGACGGGGCCCGTCTGAGACACCACGCAGTACTGCAGCCCCGGCCGGAGCTCGTTGAGCTGCACCAGGGCGTTCTTCGGCGCTTCGGACCAGGACACTTTCTTATAGATCAGCCGGAGTTCACACAAGTGCCCGTTGTTGTCCTCCTCCAGGGGGCGCTTCCTCTTCACACTGCCACCGGCGATTCTCGCGGAGTCCGAGGTGAAAAGCGCCTGGCACGCCGCCGATCCGACGGGGCGATCCTCCAAGTTGTCGATGTTCCGGTTTTCCTTTACCTCTGCACTGCTGGTGCCTGAAATAAACAGAGGCAACCATTAGTGCGTGACAGTGACATGTATCATGGCTAAACCAAATAAATCAAGGGAAAATATGGTGGGCAAAACTGAGCCACTTTACACAGAATGAAACGGTAATGGTCACATTTACGATCATCTCCCTAGCCGAGCCCTCTTCGAACCCCATGGCTCCTTCGTATTTAAGTGTTTTAAAATCCAAACACAAATCCCCTAAAAATGGCGATGTTATCTGCCAAATCGTTCTGTAATCTGCCTCCAAATTGGTTCCGAATCTGTGTTGTATGTGGGAAACATTGGCCCCTGTGGCCAATGCAGAGCATCAATCCTATTTGTAATGGGGGTGGGGATCCCATCGAGTGGCAGATATTCCATGAAAGGATAAAATGTCTGTAGCCTGCTTTATTTCACACTTCTGTCCTCTGTCGGAGCAAAGCCTGAACAGCTGATATTCGCTCTTCAAACCTAGTTACGGGGAAATGGTGGCGTACTGCATTTCTGATGGGAAATGAACAAAAATGGGGGGCTTAGCTCTTGCCACCAGAATGTTGCTGGTGCAATGGGAGGCTGGGATCAAGTGCTGATATTCAGGGTTGGGCTGAGGCAGAATTGTAGATAGATTTGTAGCGTATGCAGGTCTGCACACATTAATGACTTATTTATCACACTCGCATCTAATATTCAATCGCGAAAGATAATACAAATTTGAACACACACGTTGACATCCGTGTGCAATCAAAGACGGCATCCCTCAAATAATTCATTATGTGGGTGACAGACGGATCATTTCCATATCAGGGCCGCAACCCATGGAATTAGCTCGCCGTGCTGATGGAGGGGAAGAAGAATGCGGCGGCAGCTTACTTAAACTGTCCTCGTCCTCTGTGCTGCTGGTCCCAGGGCTTATGTACTTGAAGGGGGCGATCAATGCTGACAGCATACTGACTTTCTCTGGAGAAGAGACAACAGACAGGCAGAGTCAACAAGAGGGCAGCGGCAAAGAGATGTCCTGATAGTTTTATTGATCGAAGGGCCAGGTGAGGTAATGTTAATAAAACACATGATGCATGCAGGAATATTCTTATCCTAAAGGTTTAGATCGTTGAGGTTTACGTCCTTGACATGAGCGACACCACAGCAGTAGTTGTACTGTACACGTACTGAGAACATTTGTGGATTTTACGAAGGCATTTCAAACCTTCCACATAAACCTCCTTCCCTGTCGACAGTAGCTTGCTCCCGTTCTCCTGCTGCTGTCCAGGTGTGCGTGTTGTTTACAGTATGAAGCCCTATTAGGGCCATCGCTTGGTCTGGTGCGCTCCATGCAGCGCTGAGTAGAATTGACAGACCAGTCTGGCTCCTTAATTACACCCCCCTCCACCCCACCCCACCCCACACTCTCCTTTCTACCAGCTAATGATCAATAAGAGCGAGAGAGAGAAGATGTAGGAGGACAGAAGGGGGAGGTGATAAAGTTGGGAAACAAAGCGAGAGGGATTAGCCGTGAGTTTGTGTAGGTGTGCCGGAGGTCAGAGGGTGAGCGTGAGGTCAAGACTCCCCCTGACCTCCCCGCCCCCGGTCCTGGAGCAGGACATACTAAATGCAGCACTAAACACGTGTGTTGATAGGAGCACAAGGTTGTGAATGAGCAGGGCCGCCTTTGCCCCCCCCCCCCCCCCCCCCTCTCCCCACAACCCCCACGCAGCTCAGAAGCACTAGAGGGGCTTGCTGAGTCTCTCGGACACACATGGATACACTCTAAACACTGAGGCTGGAGCCGGTCCTCTTGGGTCGGCATCACAATACAGCCATTTGCATTCTGACCTAATTACGGACTAAAGCCCAACACAAGCAGCAATCTGCCGCCAAATGACTCCCCCAGCCAACAAGGTCATTACCCGGGCCGTTTTCAAATCAGCATATATTGTTGCTGAAGCCCTAAAGGCCCTTTTTACGATACCAAACAGGACCGTCTGGTGTGTTTACAAGGGCGGCAAAATTAGAGGTGTTAGCTTGTACAGCATATCTTAACCGTTTGTTTTGTATTTTTCACACCAAATGTATCCAGTTCCTTTGCAGCGTGAAAGACAAATGTGCACATCAAGCATGAAATTGCAGGCAATTAACAAACAGGAGTTTCCCACTGCGCCCTGAGATGAATGGTGTATATCTGAAGGGTCGGCACCACTCACACAACAGCCTCTGCCAAGTCAAAGGGCCCACTGGGGCATAAACCGTGAGACGGTGGGACCAGATGCACGCAGTGTGCACGACACATGAGCCTGAGCAAATTCATTCAGCAAAGAGAATAAGCTGATGGCGGCAACAGTCAAATGGGAAGGTTTGGGAGCACAAAGGCAGAACGCGAGCAGTCGGTTATTCTATCGAACTTGTTCACGTCTGTGTGGCAAGAATTAAGATCTGAGAGAAGATACAACAGGAATGGTGCTCATCCCTGTGTTGTACCTCCACTAGCCTTGTCTTTCACACCCAATTCAATAGGTTTTAACAACAGAAATGGGTTGTCATTTTTCCAGTAGTTAGAAGTATTCTGTTTATTGGATATAAGTATGTTTAGCTGGTCCTAAATCTCTCTTATTTATTGCCAATGTGAATAATTGTACTTGCAGGGCAAAAGTATGCGAGAGGTAGACAAAGACTAAGGCCCCATCTACACCTGCTGTTAGTGTGGGAAATGTATCAGTAAAAGGACAATATGCAACGTAAAATGCCTAATCAAATCAGAATCTAGAAATAAAAACCGGGAGATGACCGAAACCAGTGCTAATGAGCAATCCTCATGGACGCATTTCTTTTCATTCCAAAAGCAACCCAGGCTGACTCCAGTGAGGTAATGACCAAGAATGTGCGGGACATTCATCTTCCTCCTGTTTCCTCCTTCTGACAGAAGCTCCTTGTTCATATCGGTTCGTTTCCCGACTACAGGAGCGACTATGGTGAGAAAATGCAGCGCTAGAATCACCAAATCTCCTTTGGACTTCAATGGTTATTTGGATGGATTTTGAGATTTAGAAGGTTGGTCATCAGAGTATTGACCTGATGATGGCGCCAAGTGAGGTGGAGGGAGAACAGAGGTCATTACAATTTACAAATCTGTCTGGGAAACATGAATATCGGTGCTTAATCTCATGGCGTTTAATTCAATAGCCTCCTAAAAGGTAATTTATATAAAGAGGAGACTAATTCTATGCAATTACTCCAGTGTTAAGACACATTACTGAGCTGCACAAAAGCCTCAATAGATCCTTTCATTCTGTATGCAGAGCTTATAAGTTCACAGTCAAAGCAGAGCGTGTCTGTATAGAGCTCCTCAGGTCTGCATCATTTCAAAAGAGACAAAAAAAACAATAGACCACAGTTCATTTCAAATGTCTCAGGAAGTAGCCATTGAGTAGAAAATATCATGTTTTCAATAACTGATGCTGAATCAAGTGCACCTTGGTAAGCAGTGCAGTTTAGAGGTCATCCTCCAAATGCCACCTCTGATCGTTTTTTGATAGCTTTATAAAGCGCCGGCACAAACGCACTTCACTCTGATTTATGGGCGAGCTGCGTGCAACGTCAGAGGCACTTTGTGTTTGCAGTTACAGTAGGTGTAGAGTGATGGATTTTTCCTAAGAGAGATACAGCATATTTCGAGCTTTTTGTAAATGAGAATGCACTGCACAGAGCTCGCATGGAGGGAACTGGTTTGTTGCAACATTCCAAACATTGGGCACGTGGAGTGCGAAACGCATAACTCGTCCTCCATAATGTCAGTGCGCTGCTGGAATCTTTACATCAAAAAGGTACAGATGCAGATGTCACAGAAATTCAAGCAAATATTCTTCGTATTGGTTGAACTCGATGCTGACTTAAAATAACCCACAATTCTGGCATGTTTAATTGACCTACTGTGCCCTGAATAATCTCTCTGGGTTAATTGGAAGCAATTGAGTGGTAATATACAAATTTAGACAGTCTCTCTTTCCTATATTTAGTACTAGGACACTACGATAGCATGTCTTTGGATAAAAAAAATATCTCGACTTTAATTCTTTTTTGTTTTAGGGGCTTCACTGACTCTCTTCATGCTTCTGAACTCCTACATCCGGCACTACTTTAGATAACTAAAAAAATGTATGCTAAGATCAGTTTATTGAACTGCATCAGTAACTGCTGGACATCACATGTTTATGAGTGAATACAAACTCCAGAGCATTAAATACACAACAGAGCTGGTAATATCGCAGAAAGTACAGCCTGAGAGAGAGAAGAGCATCTAAGGCCTTAAGTTTCCTAGATTCCTGTCTCCTCGAGACTCAGATGTGAGGGGAGGATACCAGTGGGAACAGCGGGTGGAGGTACGCAGCACCTATTCTGTGGTGCAGGACTGTGACTGCACTGTAATAATAACGTATTTAGTGTTTAAAGAGTAACTGCTCACCTGAACATGTTTAAGCTTTAAACTTAAATGTAACTGTTATGGGATGATCCCTTTGGGAGTTATCCAGCTAATGAAATAGAGGGATATTAACAGCGCTCCCCTGACTGGAGCAAATTAGGTGCGCGCTGTAATACTTATATGTGTGATAAACACATTCAGTGGCTCATGCCATATCGCTAATATCTAATCTAACGTCACTTACACGTTTAAGTTTAGCACCGCAGCCCAAAAGTTAAACCTGACCAACATACATAACATACACGTGGGCAGGGTGCAGAGTGGGAGTAAAGACGTGAGGGATGCATTTGCACAGATTGCTGGATATTTAGCACCTGATTAGCCGCAGTAAGGGCAGAGCAGCCAGGCCATCTGCTTTACATTTGATTCCCGTGGACATGGGTGCCAGGGACGGACGGTTTGGTGAATGCCGTCTGTTTTGTGCAGATGTCCATGTTTGTCGTATAAATGTATGTTGAGACACGCGGCGTTGACGTCGATGCCTTGGCGGCTCGTTGTCGTGCCGACACACTTACAGTAGTGCGCCCTTTCTTTACGGAAAGCTCTTATTACAATGGAGCGGCAGTTTAAGTAACCCAAACGTTCTTTTCATGTTTTCATGGAAACACGTTTTTGTGAATTAGTTTATCTCCCAACACTTGGCAAGAAGTAATAAAGCAGCATGATCTGTAAATGACCTGAGAAAATAATACTCCCACAAACAGAAGGCGCAGTCTAATTTCATTATTGTCGAATATGCTTTGCCGCTGGTGCTCCATTCCATTTTGCTACTTTAAGTCAAGTATCTTTTCCACTTCACACATTCTTTTCCCTTTGCTGTGTTATATTGCTTTTTGCCACATTACACACAGTAATATTACACTCGCGGCCTCTTGCCCTTCACCTTACCATACAATAAAAGACAGGATTTAGAGCCTTTTTGAACTCACAGGCAGCGCTGGCAAAGCGCTTCTCTCCGCCGAGGGGGCAGCAGAATTCAACACCATATCCCACTGAGGGGTGCAGGAGCAGCAGAACTCCAGTGGACATTAAACCGCTTAATCAAATTTTGACGCCTCTCTCTCCCTCTCTCTCTCGTTCTCTCTCGTTTATTTTTCTCCGCCATTCCATTTGGACAGCGAGGCACAGAGTACACTGCCGTGCTCCGGAGATGGTCGAGCCTGTTCAGCGCCTGTGGGATGCACAGGTGCAGGCTGGAGGGGGGGGGGGGGGGGGGGGGGTTATGTTCACCGCTGGCTGAGAGTGCCACTTGTATCTCCTCAGAGCCCTCACCTCAGAGCGCCTCGCTTTCAGCGCGGGAAGGAGACTTGCTAATACTGTCACGATGGATGAAAGCTTTTTAAGGTCGTCGCTCGTGCATGAATTTAGCAAAAGGATGCCTTTTTTTTTCATGCCACAAAACAAATACATTTTTAACTGCATTTTCATTCCCACCTCAAGTAGAACGCGTGCTGCCTTCGCCTGCGTTCCCCTGCGAAAGCTTTTAGCGCTAACATGGCGGCATTTGAACAATGCGCCGTGCCTCTATGAAAAGTCTGCTGGTAGAGAAACACACAAGCTCAGAAGGAACCTGTTGAAATGTGAGTCCTGGAACAGCAACAGGATTCCAAATTCCAAATGGCGTCGCAATCAACCCCCCCCAAATATATTTTGTCAATTAAAAGCAAACATACATGACGACTACTTCTTCTTTCCTTTTTTTTCGTCATTTTCTCACAGATCACGATCTTTACCTGATAAGTGGCAGATTGAATGCGCACTAGCTTCCCCTCTTAACAGAATATTAATGCGGGCTGCCATCCATGAGAATGACTCATTTACAAGCACGCAGAGGAAGCCGAGGATTCAAACCTGGAAGAGGTTTGTCGCCTCGCTTGCTTGATAACAAGCACTCATGTGTATTTACAAGGCAGAGCGGGTGAGATAAGTCTGCCGCTGTAATGACACTAAGCAGGTCCGGGCTGTCTCTGCCTCCCGGCGCAGTTGTCTTTCTCTCTGACATGGCAGCGGGAACCTGACCCCAGCGTGTGCTCCCCATTGGGCACAAATTGGCCCGATCTCGCGCAGGCTCCCGCCTGGACGGCTGCCGGAACTGAGAGCCTCACTTGCGAAGGTGTGTGGGAGAAAAACAGCAGAGGAGTGACTTTTTCTTGATAAGAAATACAATGTGTGTGTGCGTGTGTCTGTTGGGACACTACTCCCTTGAGTTTGTGCTTTGTGATTTCACTTTTTAAGCCAGGTCACCCATCGCCCAACCTCCGTTCAATACTGCATGCCGTCCTTTCTTCTGCATCCGCAGCTCTTCGAATAAACGGACCAGCTTCAGTGTGACCCCCCCCCCCCACTCCCCACAAGCACTGTTTTATGCCTCGCATTATGACACATATAATCAGCCTGGCTGTTTGCACTACTTTGTTCAGCACAAATAGCTGCACCGATGGTCGCGCCGAAAGCACAGATGGGACGTGGACATTTTTTCCTCGGCTGTTCCGTACCACAGAGCCCAACACATCTGGTATGCGGCGAGAAGCATCTTTGCACTAATTTGTTTGTCACTATACATTGAAGGGACGATCTGTCATCCTGCCATGCTTTGGTTGCAGCATGATGTTTGAAGAACATGGCTAGTCATAAGTTTCAGGCGGCCCGGCTGGCTGGCCGGCCACTTGGGACACGCTCACAGGAGCCATCTGACTGTTGGGATGAAGAGGCGGGAGGGAGGCGTGGAGAGAGGAGGGACCAAATTATAGGACAGAAATCTTGACTCTTTGCACAAAACCAGAGCCAGGAGGCTAGTTAGCGGGACATGCTAACAATTGCTCCTTACATTGGAGTCAATTATCAAACATAACGTTTTTTAAATCAATTTGAGGGGGACAATAGATGAATAATAATAAATAAAATAAAAAAATAAAAAAAACAACCACCCAATTCTGCCATGCTTTGTTACGGCTGCCAAGCTTTGGATGTGGAACTGCTGTTTGGGTCACGTGACACAGAACAAATCAGGAAGTACGGCCTGCAGTCATAGTCGTGGTAATATCTGGGTCCTCCTCCCAGGAGCCATGCCATCTCACAGCTCATAATATCTCATTTCTAATTCTGTGCTCTACATTTGGTTTGATTTTAAGTCAATTAAAGAACCGTTTCATGTTGATGCGTTGAGACTTGGAAATTCAGCACCAGTCTGCTACGGTGTTGGGTCTTCACGGTCTCCTATGGGTCACACAGCTCCACTGGAAAGGTTACCGTTGCTATTTGCACACAGGAAGGGAGTATTGTAAATGCAGCTTTGAATAATCAGACACTTTTAAGGATATGTTTTTATCCAAGATGCCATAAAAGGTAAGAAGACTAGAAGGGGACAAGAAAAGAAGGGCTTTTGAATGAAATGTAAATGCCACAGCGCTCGCACAAAAATCTATTTTTCAGGGAGGAGAAAAAAAAAAGACACTTATCTGTCGACAAGCACTTTCCTTTTCTACTTAAGAATGACATTAATATTGCACGGGAGGATGACTCTGTGGTAATACTGGTTGCAAAGGGACTTGGAAAGTTCCAGGGCACTCAGTATCTTAGAAATATCAGTTTTACTGTTGCGTAAATTGAAAAAAGAAATGCTTCTACATGCTCCCTTGGTGTGGGTTTTTTAAGTAAAAAAAACATTGGCCAATTTGAAATTTGAAATTTCTGGTAAGAAAACAACATAAGAAGGTAAAGTCAGAAATCTGATTTCCTGTAATTTAATGCACCGAATTTAAGGTTATAAAGATGTTTTGGGCGATGAATTCGCAGAACCAGGAGAGTGTTTTCAGAAACTCTCCAAATAGCGTTTGAAAATCTAAAATTCTTATAATATACACAAACACACAATGGCCCCTTAATTGACTCATGGAATAATGGTGCATTTGCGTGTCACATTCAGGACAGCACATTCAGGACAGCCCATGCACAGCTCGTTAAAAATATGGAATAGCAAAAAACTCAAAGATTTCGCGTGAAACCAATGTACAGTGAAGCGGCACTAAAGAGACCGGGAGAAAACAGAGATGATATATTTAGTCCTCAAACTGTCACCCATTTCTGAGCACTGAATAATGGAGCGGTAGAACGTGGGCACGCGCACACATTAAAAGGCTTTTGCTGTATCGCTTTGATTCGGTGCCACGGAGATGAAGGTGTGTTGTGTCATCGCACATCGCAATTCTTAACGTTCTCGGTCCCCATGAGCACAAGCCCAACTTCTCTATTAGCATTTTTTGAAGCTGTACTTCTCTCTGGCAGATCAGCAGTGATATCCACATTGACCTGAAAATAAGGAGATGGAAGCAGCCGGCAGAAGGTCGTTGCTTTTTTACAGTGCGACCAGCCGGAAATGACCAAAGAAATATGGCATCGTAAGTCTTTGAAGAACCCTGTCCAAGATGACATGAAAACCTTATCAATCCGTATTACGCAGTGGTGAAGTGGTAATCACACTCAAATTCATCGGCATAAAAAGAGTCTGCCACTCTTTCAGGTTGAAATAAAGTATTAGAAGTTGTATTCATGGTGTCTTCGGGAGCAATCACAGCGCATTTAAACTAAATATAAAAAGGAGCTAATGAAGCCAAACATAGCAAGGCCAACGTCACATGGAGGTAAAAGTGACAATTATTCTGAGGGGGCATCAGGAAGCCTCATCCCAACCACTCCGAAAGTTGCTTTTATCCCCCATCACGTGCGAGCCTTGGATCCACGAGCCAGCGCTACCTTCCCTACGCGGCAGAATGAATGATGGGTAATCGCGTAGGAGTGTGAGGTCATTATCGAGACGTGGAAGTTAGAAATCGGCGCGCCGGAGGCTTCATTTGTGTCGCATTCACGACTCCCTTTGACTTTGAAGTGTGCGGCACACCTGACTCTTAGTGGGGAGACTTGAGTTCTATTCGAAGCAAAAGCAGCTTCCATTTTGAGAGGGGGGGGCCTTCACAATGCCTCCCAAAAAACGCTGCATGCAAGTAATGTGGGAAGGCAAATGCAACGTTTGTGCTTTTGTGTAGCGATGTCTTGTGTTCATGGTGGGCGTGCCAGAGAAGTGGCGTGAAGGAAATGTGCACGTTTCACTTTGTGTGTGTGTGCTTTGAGCAGAGAAATCTGTCTTTCAATATGTCAAGATTGCACAAGAATCTAAGGAGAGCCACCTCCCTGTATAGTAAGCGGACAGAATACAAATATATGTAACCCAACAGCCTCGTCACTCTTGTTTGGAATGCCAGCCATATTGGAGGCCAGTACTCTGAATGCACAAAAATAAAACTAAATAAAACAAGATACGTTTCGCTGAGTTAACCATAGTTGGTAGTCAGTGCCTGCTGCCAGTAAAGTAAAAGCTAGTTTTTTTGTAGGGCTACATCAGGTCACCTCAAAAACTAAAATAATTACATAGTGGTGATTATCGGGCCTGATTGTTTTGGTGTGACCTATATCGGCTGTGGAGACGCCTGCAATCTCTCCAATGTAATGCAACTATATTGCACTAAGCTCGTGGTGATCAAAGCGGCAAAGAAAGACATTTGAAAAACCAGCGTGTCTCTTTTAAGATATCACAACCCGTTTGCTGCACGTCCTGCTATCCTGCATCTATCCTGCATTGCCTATGCTCCCCGAGCATAAGCACACTATCTCCACACTGTAGTTTACGGGTGTGGTTGGGAAAATTGGCCCAACATGAAACTGCTCACTGCAAGCTGTGTGCGTCTATGGATGGAAATGCGTGTGTCTCGGTTGATCTGTCTTTGTCTTTTTAAGGCATTAAGTAGTGCGATTTATTTATTTTACTTTCAGTTGTCCTCAGCCACACCCACACTACTTCTCCGGTTTACTCATTATTTGCACACAGCTAAATCAGCAGAGGGACCTCCATGACATGGCGTGGTTGCTAGGCAACCTGTGATGCAACTCCACAGCCTTCTGGCAGTATCATTATGATTTCCAGACGGAGGTGTTTTCAGAAGATATCCAACTCCTTCCTGCTTGCTCGCTCAGGAGTCACTCTGTGGTTTCCTTTGCTCTGCTCTCGAGTGGGTGGCTGCTACCTCCAGGATCACGCCACACATTGTCATTTTTAAGGTTGCCATTGCTCGGGAACCACCAGAAAGTAAGAGTGCCGTGATACCATCTCCAGTGTAATCAGGTGACAACCTGATTCTAAATAAACAAAAATGAAACCTGCAACTCCCTCAGAGGGAATGTTTCGGTCCTCCGCAGAGTAAATAATGGAATCAGAGATGTTATCCGCTGTCTGTGCATCTCCTGGTGCGTGACCCAAAACAGACAAGCCCACAAAATGGAACACCAGCTTAGTATTGCTCTGCGAGACTCCGATGCGTGGAAACAAATAGAGTTTGGCACTGCTACCCTACATCCCGGTGTATGATACAGTGTGTGCTAAATGCTGTCTGACAGTAATACAAGCCTTTGTCTGTTTGGGTACGCGCAGCGACGTGGATCGGGGGGGAGGAGCCTGTGTTGTTGTGAGGCCTTTTGCATCGTTTGGGTTTGGTTGTCTGCATCCAAGGAAAATCCACACCGTACACTGCAGGTGACTGTTTAGGAAACCCACCGGGTTCTTAAAAAGAGACAGAGTATCAAATTGAGGCCTTGAGTTGAGTCTGAGAAAGTGAATAGACTTCTGGCAGAGCTGAAAACTCTTGGTAACTAATAAGTCGGACAGTGTGATGCACCGTTTTATGCATTTAATAAGTGTAGCAGCTGTGTCGTCACAAGTTATTTTGAAGCTGATAGTCCCACTTCCACTGCAGCCAACACAACTTAATTGTTTCTTTACTGAGATGACTGATGAAGGCTCTCAACTCCAAATATATACTAGTCCCTGTAGGAATGTTCTCGCATTTATATCTGTTGTCGGAATTGAAATGGTAAAGTCAACAATGGGGAGTTAATTAAACATCTTGCTGAGCAAGATAGACCATTTGTTTCCATAATAAAGAAACGTTGATTATTTATTCATTCAGTCTTTTTTTTTCACACAACTGAACTGATAGAGCACTGATAAGGAACTCAACCGATACGAAGCAGTAACATTTTGTAACAATAGTAACAAAATCGATTCCTAAAATCCTAACCTACCCTTCCCTACTTCCAACACACACATACTGTGTATAGGAGGGCGGTGTTTTATGTTAATCTTTATGGGATTGGGTTAGCGGATGGCGGATGGCGTCCAGCTGTTGGTTTTGCCTTTGTGCAATCAAAGATCCAATATCTGGGGGAAAAAAAAATGATTCAATAACCGGAAGGCATCGTCTCATTGTGTTCAGCGTAGTTTACAAATTCACAAATGTAAAAGATGTCATGGACCGGCTGCGGGCCGTACTTCCTGTTCCTGAGAAATGAACGGATATGCTAATAATAAAAATAATGGAGTTTTTTCCTCCCTAACAGGGGCCGTTTAGCCTTGTAATCACTGGCCGTGCTCCGTGTTATCGCCTCCCTGCTCCACCTCCTCCCCCTGCCTGTGTGCATCCTGCTGTAAGCCTCTCCACCTGGCTGCCTGTCGCCCTGCCTGTCAGAACCACTATCTACCTATCAATCTGAGAGTGTGTCCGCCTGCGTGTGGCGATAAGGAGCCGTGGGTGTCTGTAGCCCTGACACCAGCTGGTTTATGCCGGCCTCTTTCCCTTTAGGGGGTCTGATTTGTGAGAAAATCCCCAACGAATCCTGCTGACTTGGGTGCATGTGTGTCGGCGTTTGCGTGCGTGTGTGCGTTTGTCTGGCGGTTTGCATGCGTGCTGTGCCAGGTAGGTCTGTCAAAACGTAGATGACAGGGAGCTGTAACTCTTTTATCGTCATATTTCGAAATCCTGCACATCACTCACATCCTGATTCAATATTGGAATTGCGTTTTCAGGACCACGTAAAAGGGAAGGTTTTCATTTAGAGAAACACGCAGACTCTCTGCTGGGTTAAAATAAATATGCCTTAAAGGATAAAAGCAGAATTTATTGGTTACTCAACTTAGAATGCCCTCAGTTTTATGATAATCAATCAATGCAGATGATTCTCACTAAGCTTTACTAATCTGATACTTCAGTTCATGGCTTCACAATAGCAACGCCATCGGCCCGCCACTGTGCTGAACTCCGCTCTCGGATCCATGCGTCATTTACCGCAGGCTGACTGTTATCGGAGCGGGTCCGCCCCCACTGGCCAGGAGCCACTCTCGCGCATCCACAGCACTTGGGCTTCCAGATTGACTTGGATCAAGTGCGCTAACAGGCGGGTGAAGAGGGGACTGTAGCTGAGGAGCGGCATTCGCAGGCTCCCTCAGCCCCGTCTTACACTCAATGATTTTATCCCCACTTCAGCAGCTTCCCTTTTTTTGGGATGTAACAACTCTGCGTCTGCGTACCGCTTTGGCGCCACAGCGACTGTTGATAGAATGTATATCCAACACACTCAGAGCCTGTTTGCAGAGATAATTAAATTCTCAAAGGATGCGCGGAGACGCAACACATAAATTAATTTGAGCCGCGGCAAACACACAGGATTTATGCCGCTTTGGCGGGAGCATTCACTTACAGAACAAATAAATGGGATGTTTTTTGAAATTAATTACTGTTCCAGTGCGCCATTAAAGAGTATCAGTTATCGGATGACTTTCAAATACACACTCGGCTCTTTTGATGTGTTAATGATGACAAAGTAAATCCTGCTTCCCTGCCGTGGAGGAGTTAGAAGGAGAGGAAGACAGAAGTAGAGCGAGAAAAAGAGTGTGTGCATGAAGTGCATGAATGAGTAGAAAGAGGTGCGAGGGAATAAATCGTGACAAAATAGTTCAAACCCGTGAAATGAGGTATATTCTATATCAACTCGTTAATGGCAAGGTGACGGCCTGCGTGGTTCAGACACCAAAGCATTCCTGTTTTTATTCCCCATTCATCAGCACTGAGAAGGGTTCAAGTGGAGGTTCACGTGGTGCCTGAGGCTCGCTCAGACTGCCGTAGAAATATACAAGCTTCACTCGCTTCAAACCAGCATGTGTCTAAATGTAGGCCAGAAATACAGCAACATGGCTGACTGTGTTACTCTCCCTCTCTTGCGTTGTAATGCAGGGCTGGATTTAATAGTCCGGCTGTTAATCCGTGTCAAGGAAGGCAGAAAAGGCCCATTTGACACGGGCTAACTTCCCTCTGTAATTAGAAAACCTCATTAAGTTCATTAAGTCATTCCTTGTGTTGGGGGATTTGTTTTACACGCCAGCAGACTCGGCCCCCCGCTGGCAGAGTGTGGACCAACTCTCCGGATCAAGTGCACGGCGCGGGAAACGTTGGGGGGGACAGGAACAAAAAGCGTCGGCAATTTTTCAATGATAAAAAGCCGCTGCAGCTATCAGTCTCATATCATATCAGCACCACTTCGATGGGGAAGGATATCATTGTGACACATTGCTGAGAGGGCCTTTGTTTTTCTATTCATCAGAGGCCTTGAGCAGACGGAGGGGGGAGGGGCAGATACCTTGTGCGGCCTCGGGAAGCATCACGGTAACAGATGACTAGACGCCGCCGCCAAAGGCCTTTTGTTTTTTCTTATATTTTTTTCCCCCAGTTTTGCTTCCTGGACCCAATGATTCCAATTTGGGTGTCAGTGAGAGCAGCAATTCATCATTGGCTGGATTACTTAGTGGGCCGAGAGGAGAGGGCCATTCATCTCCGTAGCTGCCACAACCCCGGGCCAGAGAGGAGCCACCGCTGCTGCAAAACCAGAAGAAACACGCCAGGAAACACAAACGTACGCCACCGATGTAGGATGAAATGTGTCGCACCGGAGCAGAAACCTCATGATCGGAAATTAGTGAGTTCCGGGTTTAAAGGTAGCTTAGTTTAGCACCTTTTCTTCTGATAATACAATTGGCCAACCGGTCCGAACAAAAGCCAAAGCAGAAAAAGATAATCCCTGACTCCAACGTTTTACCGGCTGTTCTTTGAGTCCGAGCAGTTGTCAGTCCTAACCTCCACAAACACACACACACACACACTCACAAATAGACACACACACACCTGCTGCGCTTGAAGACCCGCGTGTGCCAATAACACAGAGGAACCACTTGCTTCACCGCAGGTGAAAAACAAGGGAGGCATCCTCACACAGCAGGTTGCACTTACAACACGCCTCTCTGGGGCATTAACGGAACTCTGCAGTGTGAGCTCTTTATTCTAATGCTGTGAATATCGAGGCCTCTATTCACTTTAGGGGGGCAACTACAGAACAAGGCCTCGCGGCGGCACACTTTTGCTTTGGTGAGAGGAAACAAACAGGCGAAGGGGACGTATGCTCTGAGCCACGCCGAGGGAGCGCCTCGACACGCCGATAAACCTAATCTCGTTGTGTTCCTTCGAGGTCCAAAAAGTGTCTCCTCCTCTTTCACCACGGGCCACACGGCGGACGACAGAGCGACCCGCACTTCCGCTCGCCGCCCGAAAGCTGTGTGACAGCGCGGGGAGAAGGACTTCAAAAGGGGCGCCCAGCCGTCCGAAATGCCACGGCTAAATGATCGGCTGCCGGCGAAGGACAGTGGGGCGCGGCGAGAGAGAGAGAGAGAGAGAGAGAGAGAGAAAGAGAGAGAGAAACTGGAGAGGACGCAGAGATTCCATCTGGAGTCCGCTTATTCTTGTGAGTCGCATCAAAAGGAAAAAGTAATTAAGTCGTCTGAGGATGTTATTGGGAACGAGAATTCTATCAGTGGGATGAGGGTTTGTGATGCCTGCAGCTTATCCAGCCTCTGTGTGCGCGTGCGTGCGTGTGTCTCTGTGAGTGACACGCCGCCGTGCAGTGGAAGATGAGACCTCTGTTGTCCATTTGCAACAGGCGCAGCCAGCCGCTCCTCATTAACCTTTTGGGAGATAAGCCTGTTTTAAGTCCATGTTTGAACAGCCTGTGTGAAGTATCTCCCTCTGATATGTGGCTAGCCAACCTCCCAACCCCCCCCACACCCCTCCTCTCTACACATTCAATATTCCACTTCCCTCACCATGGTCAGATTACCAGAATTAAATTTCAATTTTAATCACAGGCCCGCAAATCTCCATAAATCTAGCACCTGAGCCCCCCACCCTCCCTGTCCTCCCTCCCTCCCTAATTACGGAACAAGCATTGTGGGGCAGCCCACTGGCGTGGCCCACTAACAAGGTTAAAAAGGTGCAAAGTGTGCGTAATGGGAAGCAGAGCAACTCACTGAGCAAATTGTTAACACCATGTTAGGTACTCCACTTCTTTGTCTTTTTCCCCAGCTAGCGGGAGACACGGAGCACCTTGTTAGGGGCGCCGGGCCCGAAGTAATGTAATTTAGCTAAGTGGCGAATGCGGAGGGTGCCAGATGTGCGTCGCGCAGTGGATCGGTGCAGCCAGCGGTGATGGGAGGCGAAGCTGTCGCTTTGTCTGCGGCTCGCTGGACTGCTGCAGACACACGGACAGAATTGACAAGGAGGCGGAGTCTGTTTTAGTGAAGGCATCTAGTCGCGAGCGTTTGTTCTGTCAATGCGCGCTGCATGAATGGAACTTCACACTTGAAAGCGGCTTCGCAGAGTGATATGAAAGCACTCGTATTTACACGTAGTTACACGAGAGGACACAGTTCCAGGAGAATAATAACCAAAAGCTGGCTGTGATCCTCTAATAGAGAAGTGAAAAACTAACACCTTCAAAAGGTATCCCCTGAGATTTTTCATGAAATCAAACGCCCTTTCATCATCCTATTTATGGTCGCCATTTGTTTATGAAAAAAAACAATAGAAGAATTTAGGTGATTGCCTGTATGCGGCTGTCTTTATTGTGTGCCTCTGCACTGGGGAACCCTCTGCTCATATCACTCTCACGTTTTGCTTCATTGGGCCCAGATTCAGTGAGAAACAGAAAATGTGCATTGTAGTATTGTAGTACATTGTATGCACACAGAAGTACAGTATGCATTTTGTCCCCTGAAGGGGCTGAATACAGAGACAAGACGTACAGTGCGACGTGTGAGCTGCGCGGCAAGCAGACGGGTTTCCATCAGCGGCGGCGCAGAGCGTGTCGGCGGGAGCAGCCATCCCACATACGCTCAAGTCTTTTGTTTCACACCCTGTAAGCCGCAGGCTGGGAATTACAGCGGGACAATGTAAGGCAGTTCGTAATACAATTATGCGTGAGAGTACTGCATGTACGGACTTGTGAAAAGGGGGTTTTGTGGCGGGATTTCGTGAGCGCAGAAAAGGCGACTTGAATGGAGCGGTGGTGCATAATGGGACTCCTTCTGCTGTGTCAAATCGTATGCCAATTAGATAATCATCAGGCGAAACGTCAGACAGGAGAGGCAACTCCATGATAATGGTAGGTTTATACACAATTATAATTATAATTGTTGGGATGATGAAATCCAGCATTCTCATTATTGGTTGATAGTGAGTCAGGGAGGGGGGGGGAGGGTGTACAGTACTCGAGTGTTCCATATCAGTTGCCACTCAAACGAATGGTCACATTATTGGACGATCAAGTACAGCTTCTCGTATCTTATTGCTTAAATAAAGCATCGCAACAGTTATGCACGTCATAAATTTTGTGGATATTTGATATTCGGCCCGCACATTTTTTTTAAAGAAAGCATAGAAATAGCCATCATGTAGCTTTCTGACCAAATTGTTAATATATCTCTTCTCTGTTTTACTAAATGAATAATGAAAGCATCGGAAGCTAATTTTCCAGTTTCATCCAGACAGCTGGCGGGCCCACACTGCACAGCCGCTGGCTGGATAATGATCACTGGTCTGCGCAACTTTGCAGATGTCCTGCCCACATGCGTCCGAACAGTCCCCAAAATGCATCTGCGCTACACTTTGCGATCCAGATCAGCAGCAGTGAGCATTGAATGTGGTCACGTGCACCTTTGAGTATGTGTGCCAGATAGTAGCCGTCCCCTGTCATTGATTTTAACATATGGCTAACCTTTTGGAGATAGCGCCCACTGTTTACTTTCCTGCTCTGCACTGATAACATCCTGACTCATTATCCAAAACCTGTGTGGCAAAGCTTTTTAGAAAGGGGGAAACAAAGACTAAGCCTCTCCAAGCGGCAAAGTGTATGTGTGTGTAAACGGAGAAGTGACCTTATTGACTAGACAAGTGCTGCCTGTTTACATCCACGTATGTCCAAAGCGTCATCACACACATCGCTTTATCCAACGACCCATTTGTGTTAAATTAGTAGACTCCAGTAGTAGTGCTTCCGCTTCCGTTGGGTCCGCCGTCAATCAAATTCCAATGCAGACTAAACCACCGTGAGATGCTTTGTCTACACAAAGTGAAAAAAAGTTTAAAAGGTGTGTTGAGCTTATATATTAAAGCCATAGCAACCAATAGTAAGAATAGTGAACAGAATAGTTTTAGTTCCAACTGCGGGACATAAAACATCATTTCTGGAGCTTCTCATCCCCAACAAATACATGATTTCTCATATCTTCTATTTGGCCGTGTTAGAAGGAATTATGATCTAGTGGTTGTTTGTTGTGGTGAAGCTCCATTGGACCAACACGCGTCGCTACCACGGAGGGACTCTTACCTCTCTGCCTTCTAACAACATTAAATGAATGGTCCACTTAGAATTAAGGACTTCCTGACAGTGGACAAATTTGATTGTGTTAAGCTAACGACCAATCCGCAGCCAGAACCACGGCCGCCGTTTAAGTAGCGCTACGATTGGCTCTACCGTTATTGATTGGGCCTCACACACAAAGCGGTGGGCAAGCACACACCCACGTACACACACACTTTAAGGGGTGAGTACGCTCACACACTCACTAAAGGGTGAGCAACCAAACAGACACCGACACACCGACTCTATGCACACACCTTGAAATCAACACCTTCCCTCGGTTTCACAGTCAAGCGGGGACAGCAAATCGTGTGGCTCCCCAGACAATATTATCTCATAGGCACAGACATATTACCTCTTTGTTTTAAGGACAAGAGTATTCCTCAAAAAAAGGAAGAAAAAAAAAAGAAGCATTCACTCATTATGAAAATCCTTCCGTAAATAGGAAAAAAGAAAGCACTCAAAGGGAAGCTAAAGTGGCACTTATGGATACTGTGAGCGTTCTGCTCTGGCAAAATAATTTCTCCTATTAAATGGCTCTGTTTGTGTGTGAGCGCGTGCGCCTCGCTCGGCTCGCCGCAGAACAGATCAAATGAAGGTTACGCCGTCCTCTCTCATGGCCTACATCCTGATGCCGGAGCTAATTGCATAATTTGTTTCAGAATTAACGGCTAATAGCAGTCTCTTCCAGGCTGCTGCCGGCCCCCTCCATTCCATTACGCCAGTATATGCAGAAGCTTCAGACAATATAGCAACACTAAAAACATGCTGAAGTCAATTACACTCACATCCAAGAAGGTGATGAATTACAGTTAAAATCGCCAATGGATATTTCCCACAGCATTGACTGTTCGTCAAAGAGAAAAGACAATATAATAAAATTGAATGAAAAGAAAACTGCTAATTTGTGAATTTGGTTTCAGCGCTCTAGCAGTCAAGACACCTGAACGCGGCCGACGGGCTGGAGTCTGTTAGAGATGATGCCGAGGGAGACGGATGATCTGCTTCCGAGGTGGCCACTATAAGTCAATACCCTCCCGCACCAGGCAATAACCTGCTCTCCTCTGATAATAACCAGCCGGAATTTCAAAACCAGAGCAAACAAACAGCTCGGGGAGCGAAGGAGGAGAGACACCGAGACAGAGAAAGAAAACAATGAGACACCGAATTCAATCAATACCGTGATCCACCTGCCAATCAATGGCTATATTAACCTGCAGTTGGAGGGTGTGAATGTTTCATCCAGTAATGCGCAGCTGACACGGCGACAATCGCCACGTCCGACTTCCACAGTGTGGAGAGGAGTGCCGCCAGGAAGTGAGGGCCGAAACGCGTGATTAGGCCGTGGTCGACTTAACGGCGAGAGATATATATGCCCCCCCTTCTGAGAAGTTTCTATCAATGAATCTAACAGATGTGTCTTTATTTATTTATTTCCAGTGTGTTTAAGCTGGATACGAAAACGATACGGGTGTGACTGAAATGCTACAGTGCGACCTCTTCACATTTTGTCTTTCAAATTAAAGGTCACTTTAGCCTTAAACATTCAAAGCGGTTGTGCCAGTCAGAAGGGGTTGCCGTGGTGAAAATGTTAATGTTTTCTCCTAATCACATGACTTGACCCGGGTAGCCAATGATCCGTATCCGGCTCTGGGTCCTTCCTGATGTACTACAGATTGCAAACGGAGCCCCAGGCACAAAAAGAATGGTAATTAAGGTCCTTCCCCATGCGTAACCTTCCGATGATGTGCTGTAACAAAAGAGGCGAGAAATAATTGAGAAGAAGGTGCTTAGCATTTAGGAAATAACAGCGGCTCGTTGAAAACTCAAACCTTCGCCTGCATTTGGAATGTGATTGTAACCTCCGGTTGCCTTTTTTATTATGGTGGAACATAATGTTGCAATGTGCGGCGCCCGCTTTTAAATTGAAACTTGACAGGTCTACCAAGCAGAGCTTGGGGAGGGAGGGGGAACGGGACTCAATATGGCACATTTGCGTAGCAGCCTCCTTTCTCTCCTTTCATGCAAGAGGAACTGTTGTTGCCAGTTCCCGCCAGTGGACAGCAGTCTTTCTTTACCTGATTTATTTCATGTCAAACATTATGGTGGATGGTTTATCTTCCTGGCTTAAACCATATATTTGTACATGCATGTATGAATATGTATACATCAAGGATATAACCGGGGGTAACTGGGATCGTGCGTTTCAGCCACAGACTGACTTTTTATTTCATTGAAGGGTATAAAGATGGTGCGTTACATCAATAGTTAATACAGTCACTGGCATTTCCACACAGCGTGTGTTCATATCACTTTATATAAAAATGTAATGTATAAGTCATGTGTATGTACCATACCAGTAACGAGTCAAGCAATAGGTTCAATGATCTACAGTATGTCATACAGGAACAATCCAATTGTAACCAATGAATAGAGGATGCAATTTGCTAGCCACTGTCACTGTTATTGGATGTGTGCGTGTCATAATTCTTTCACTTCAGCGGTGCCCCCTTGTAAGCCCCCTACAGCCAGAGCAATATCAGCAGCACCAGAAACAGCATGTGACCTAGCTTTACTCATCTCAGCTAAACCCATCTCTGACACACACACACACACACACACACACACACACACACACAGGCAAATGCACGTGCACACCTTTGTGTACTGTCAAAAAGCACACAAGCTGAAAGGAGAGCTAATAACAGTCTTACCTGCTTCACCGAGTCAGCAGCAGCAAAAGGGAGCGAGACGGAGAAGGGAAACAAAAGGAGTTGATGTGAATGGCAGCATGAGCAGGAAAAGAAAGAACATGCTTTAAGAGACAGTATTGTGATAGATTTTATGACAGTTTACACGCTCACGAGAGAAAGAGATAAACTAACCATCAGGAAATTACATTTCAGTATATAAACAGTCACGTCCAATTTATCACAGCTCAATTTACATGGTTTAATTAGTGTAAACACACAAATCCAGTTGAGATGAATGTAGCCTTGATCTTATGTTAGTGCGGTTGTTAGCACTGCTGTGTCCATATTAAAACCACATTTACCGGCTGAAGGATATTTGGGCTTTTGGCTTTGGTGAACAGAACGAACACTACCATAAACACAGCTATTTTATTTTTAGTCCCCTGCAATTTCTTGCCAGAAATCTGGCCGCTAACTAATGATGCTAAATACTTCCAGGTAGAAGCTGCTTATCCTCTCAGCATCACACCTGTCATTTGCTCGACACTTTTTGCTTCCTTGCCAAAAGTTAGATGAGGAGAGTCCGTCTGTTCAGTATGAAGCTGTAGCTAGGTGGCGATTAGCTTAGTAATTATGTACTAAATAGTACTTATGTAGTTAAATGTGATGACATGACTTTGAGAGGGACTGCTTCGGCATTCTGTTACCTTCAGACTCGCTATGCTAAGCTATGCTAACCAGATGTTGGCCGTAACTTCATATTTGCCGTACGGGGCCATTTGATCAGCATATTTCCCGACTGCCTCTTTAAAAGTAATGACTCAAAATAAATGTTAGCTGTAATGTCACTTTGTATTTGTATCATGCATTTCTATTTATTATATTTATGTTGATGTGGCTCGTAACATTTGGGCCCACAGATCCTTATGTGGAGTACAGGTGATAATGACGTTTATGATCCTTCATGAGCTCCACTTCATTGAGATAAAACAGGTATAATACGTCGCAGAGACAAAGTCCCTGTGAGCTGCACAGGTCGCCCCTCCCCTCAGCCCCTCTGCCCACATCCGTATGCAAGAACAAACATTCGTACCTCGCAAAGCCAGCGTTAGGAAAGGAGGGAGAGGAGAGGGAGAGGAGAGGAAGAGGGAGGCTTGCTGATGGCTCTGTGGAGCGAGCACAAACCGAGAGATTTCAATCAAGATTTCTGACAGTCTATTAGGATTGGCATAGGTTATCATTACCTTATGTGTCGGCATTCTAATGCGTGTTTCCCTTATCGACGTTTAGCATATTGATAACGCCAGAGAGCGTCAAAAATGTCACGCTCCGGTTACAGGTAGGCTTGCACGTCTCTGGCAAACAATGCAGCCGTCTTTGAAATTGTCGGACTGTATTTTGTGTGTGTGGGGATGGGGGGGCTATTTAGAACGTCAGCATGGCTTAAGATTGAAGTCATTTCTCCAAAAACAAACACAACCCTGTCAAATGCTGTATATAAAGAGCTTAGAGAAACAATATTTGGCAGAAGCATTGAGGTCAAGCAAGAATTCCGTGGGATTTAATTCCATCATATTTCTAGCCTGTCATTGACCCCGCCCAAAACAGTACAATTGTTTTTCACTGGTCTGTCGGAGCAAATTCATGTTTTTCGCCGTTGTTGTTGAGGCATTTTAATCATCAGCTGTTTCACTGCTTTTGAAAATTCAAAGAAGCCAAAATGAAATTCAACAAAATGTCAGAACCGGTTCGGTTTACAGTTGGAGCGTCTGTTAATCCGGCATCAATCATTTTACGTGAGTTATTGCTACAGTGACGGCTAACCACAGCTGCTGTATATGGAACTAAAGCGTCTCCTTCTGTTCATCGAATCCCCTCAGCGTCTGGAGGAATCAGGACACATATGTTGACAAATGGCTACAAATCTCAACAACTGTCACTTTAAGGAGGCACAGGTCTAAAAAAAATTAAACCCATTCAACGACAATAACCCATGCCAAACTCTTTTATATCTGCAGATGACATCTCCGCCAAGACTCCCAGCCACTTGGCGCCGAGAGCTACTTATCATTCCACCTCCCAGGGCACGCCATTTACAAGAACAGACAAAACGCATGAAATGATACCAGCCCCGGGGAGCCTCTTAGGGTGTGTACCTATGGATATGCAAATAGAGATTAGAGGGAGCCAGGATTGAAGGGTGGAGGGACTGGCTGCAGCACAAAGTGAGAGATGGCGAAAAACATGCCACAAGACAGCAGGAGAGTAAGTCGATTTCTTGGCCACACTCATGTAGAAATTTGTGTTGAAAAAGATGAACAGCATCACTGGCAGGCCTCAATAGTCCGTGACACGGATCATCCAGCTACGTCCAGATGTGGATGACATCTGTAGCAACAAGGTTTTGGATCCTCCGGGTTCGGTGTTGGCATCGATGACACACGGAACGAGATGCAACAAAAAAACGATTACAACCGATTCCTCCTAGTGGTCAAGCCGGGATCTTCAACCTCTGACTTTCAGATGGATATCACATCGTCAAGTGCAGCGGTACTAGCCACAGTAGGGGGGCTGCGTCCTTTCGGAACTGTCGTCCACTTGACTTACCATTGCCAAGAACAGTCCCAGAGAAATTTTGATGCCAATGTCCTCATTCCGCTTACACAGTTGCCAGCTCATCTCAAACTGGAGCTTTTGCAGTGTGTACTGGTACTCGTAAATTAGACCCGCGCAGAACATCACTGCATAGTTGTCGCACGCGTTCTAATACACAACTCTCTCATGATCTGATTTGCAGGCTGAGCAAGACCGCGTCAGGGTGCTATAATTACCGATGGTGAGGCTTTGCGCGATAAAACAAAGTCGACACCGAGTCTACTCCGAGCCGAGCTGCGCCATTCATCTCAACAGCGGCAACAACAGCCTCAGAGTTGTGCTAACGTTGTTCAGTCGCAGAGGCATTTGATGTGATGTCTTTTTTTCACAGCTACAAGCTAGCTCGGGGGGAAGGAGCTTTTGTCAGTGTGCTTTTTTCCCTCCACACTCAATGCTTCTTTTTTTCTAAAAAACCTACCACATGTTGCTCTGGCAGACAGACTGCACAGGCAGAGGGAAAGAAAGCGATGAGAGAAAAGTTACGAGAACAGAGGCAATGAGATAGGCACGGAGAAATCCAGAAAAAGAAAAATAACAACAGAGAAGGAGAAACAGGGAGAGTTAGATGATTGATGGCAGTGAAGCTGGCAGTCAGAGGTGTGGAGGAGGACTGAAGGAATAAGTTATACACAGAAACAAAGAAAAATACACAAGAGATGAATGTAACAGAGTCGTGCTGATAGCCATCCATAGCCATCTGAGCCATCTGAATACGGCAGACGAGGCAACGATGAGTCACTTTCAAGAACTCCCTGAACATCTAAACTGAGGCTAAACTATGACTGTACCGTCTTCTTCACAGCTGCTTTACATTTGACAGAATGCACTTTGTCTTTTTTTGCCAAGAATTAGGCAAGAATATTGATAACACTCTGTCTATGTTGTCTTGTTGTCCATTGTCGTCTGTTGTCATGCACCAACTGCCAAGTCAAATTCCTTGTATGTCTGACTACTATGGCAATAAATGTTTTCTGATTCTGATTCTGTGCTATGTGGCTCAGGCTAGCAGGAGTCTGTTAGCTTAGCATGGAGATTGGGGACAGCTGGTTTGGCGTCACCCTATGTAAAAATTAAAGAATCCATAGAAAGATACACATAGAGAGCGACATGAGTGGGACAGTATATTCTTATCTGAATTTCCTCAAGAAAACAAACTTTAAACAAAACCAAAATCTGAAACTGGAGACTGAGACGGACTTGCAGTTAAGAGTGTCACTGTGATTCCACACCGCAGTTAAGAGTGTTACTGTGTTTACACACCGCAGTTAGCGTGTTCATTGTTTTACTTACTGATTCTTTTTGTTTTCTTTGTGATGTAGTTTGTCCTGTTTGACGAGAGCACCGGCCTACATCTAGTGAGTTGATTGAACACCAGCTGCCACGGTTTTCTGTTTCAAGTACACTGCGTTTCCATTGCCGCGAGCGACCCCACCGCCCCGGTGCCTCGGCTCTGTGATATTATGGTGCTGGTGACGGGAGCCGACCCATTTGTATGTCGTGGAGCGTTCCACAGCAGGAGGAAGGGGCCATTCTTCCGCCATCTGCTGCTCCGCACAGATCCACAGTTGCCCAGTAACCCATTGATTTCAACTGGCTGGAGGTGCGACTGCTGAGCCAGTCGAGACACAAGGAGGAGCATTTAGGCGCTGCCAGCGCCGCCGCTCGGCTCGCTTACACTAGCTCACTTGTACGAATTGGAGGGCCAAGACACCAGATAGAGGGTGAAAACAAATGGAGGAATAATGAGCTGTTCAGAACGCGCGATAAATGGCAATACATCTGTTTGTCATTTCGCTGAACTTTCTGCCATTACGAAAAAAAAGAGAAAAACACAAAACCCAACAGACTAATTAGACATAGGTTACGTGGTTAAATGTAAATGCGTCATTATTTTGTGAAGCCGGTGGATTGACCAGCGAGGGCAAGGCATTTCACTGATTAATTAAATCTGGGTTTACCCGCACGGAGCTGATGGACGTTGATGAGCAATGCCATCTCATTAAATAACAGCGATGGATAAATGGATGGAGACAACTGATTGGACTAGATGGAGAGATAAAGATTTAAAAGACACGCAAGCGCTCGACCTTGCTGTCAAAACAAACAAAGAGTCAGACCAGCAAGAAAAGCAGCTGGCTTTAGACAGAGTGTCAACGTGACCGCCGCAGCATCTCTTCATGGGACGCGTTGGTGCATGACCGTCAGGATGCTGCTAGGTTTGGCGCGCCCACAGCCAAACAACAGGGGAAGGAAAGTTGTCAGCGTGTCACAGGCTGACAGAGTGAGACGGGGCTGTGGCGCCCGTCTCTTACCGGGATATAGCTGCGAGTATAGTGGAGGAAAACACTGGCAGTCATTAGTGTGACAGGTTTAGCTGCGCTAGTTCTGGATTTGCTTAGAACGCATTGGTGAGAAATTAGCAAAACCCTTTCGAAGAGTGCAAACGGTTGAACTTTTTGGAGATCTTTCTTCTTTTTTTTACAATGTATGACTGCATAAAGCGCAGCCGCCCGTAGCTGCCAGCAGTTATACAATGTTGGCAACGGTAGGCTTTTACAGATTCTTCCTTTGCACATGATCTGTTTTTAAGGCTAAATTTGCAACCGAGAGTAGGCGCGTGGCAGCAATTCAGATGTGACTCAAGAAATAACTAATTGGCCGCCCGTGACTAAAGAAATGTTTTCTTGGAGCGATACCTCGCTTTAAATCTGCAGAATTGAGTCTCACCCAAGATGAGCGGGGCCCTCCCACAGCTCTTCCCCTCATTGTTTGCTGGTCGTCCTGGCAGCCCTCCTCCTTTCCTTAGTTTTTTTTTTTTTTATAGCATCTCGCCTCGAGCTGTTGAGCTGCGCAACATACACATAACAGGTCTGTGCGTTTTTTTCCGGCAGTGCCCCGACTGTGCGTGCATTAATGCTTTGAACAGCGTGTGCTTGCGCTCCCTAATATGCTTTCATTGGCTCTCTGGTGTTACCCTGCTGCTGAGGTGCGAGTGTAGTAGTGGAGGGATCCTCACCTTCGGCGCCGCCAATATGGGAACAGCAATACACACAGGAGCGTGTTGTTTAATGCCTTCCCTACCATTAACTCTCAGGGTGCGCGCCTGTGTGTAAAAGCGTGTGTGTCATTTTCTCCGGGAGCCCTCTGCAAGACAACAAACACTTCAAAGGATCCGTCCGTGATACTGAGCATGATATCTGCCTCAAGACACGGGTTTAAGCGCTGATCCGCCACTGTTTTCTTTACGATTAGCCAGGCGGCAGAGCAAAATGTCATTTAGTTTAACACTGTTCTGCTGGATTTGCCGCACTGTTTGTCTTCTTAAATCTACAACAGAAGACTTGGCAAATGAACCCGAGATCCATGAATAAAACATCATGGGAGGAAAGAGGTAGCAGGAGAGGAGCCTTGCCGCATTTGAGGAACTGCGCGATCGGTGTCGACGGCAGCGGGCGGCAGCCACCTGCGCGGGTTGGACTCCAGCCGCTGCTTTGTCAGGTGTATTCCAGGTACTATTACCTCGCCGTGGTAGTGGTGTCCACATTACGTTCTGTTCTATGTACGGTTTGAACTGCTGCAAACCATGACACTAGAGGAATTCATCTAGTGGTTTCCATGGAACAACCAGACAGAGAAAATCCCGTTGACTCGTGGTTGTTATTTACTACGAATACCGGCTGGTGCACAGGAAAACATATAGGTTACCATCATTTCATAATTGCAAAGGGTTATTTTGCGAATCATGATTATATCTGCACATTTATAAAAAGCAAATAACAAAGAAAGCCTTCATTATTCAACAAATTTCAGCAAATTCTCACTAGAATAACTGATTGGTTGGGCATGTTGATTGCTCAAGGTTAGTTGCTCCAACAACTATTGGATGGATTACCATCCAATAGTTACCAAGTTTTAGTGTCTTAGTGACATGTAACGTCTGGACAACTATACAATTTTCCTCAGGAAATCAGAATGGCACCCAGAATATTCATTTCAGTTACTGCCTGGCTTGTCATGTAGCACCATCAGCAGGTCCAAGTTTTCACGTGGAAAAACCCCCAAACCCACAAACCATTAAACACCCACCCTGATTAGTCAACGATGCATCCTAATGACTTTTCCTCTAGTGCCACCTTGAAGTTGACATTTGCTGCTTCGGATTGAGAGGCCTAAACACCTACTGGCTGAACCGGTTGGCGGCACCTCACAGTACCGAGCGGTCATGTGGTCAAAAAAACAGCGCCGTCTCACGCAGACATGAGGCGGGGGGGGGGCGGGAAGATCATTGCTCCAGGAGACGCTTTGGCCCGCTGACATTTTAACCAGCCCAGTCAGTCATTCCTCACTAATGAGTATGTTAGTGACTGGCCAAAGAGGGCCCGCGTAATTTTTCCCTCCTTTTATCACCAGAATGCAGGCCGACACAGCCGTGGCATACGTTCAACACTCGGCAGGGACAGAGGCTCTGCCAACAAGATTGAGTGTTTATGTATTTCCACACCCCTCTGTTAATATTCAAAAACCTCTGCCCACAGGAGTGGGCAGAGTGTGTGTGTGTGTGTGTGTGTGTGTGTGTGTGTGTGTGTGTGTGTGTGTGTGTGTGTGTGTGTGTGTGTGTGTGTAGGACAAGCATGCTGCTTAAGAATGATATCCTATCTCGCTGGCATTGATGACAATTCAATGGACCCCTTGACCCGCTGGTGCTAATCACCGCCATAATGCGCCCACTCGCTGTGGCTTGCCTCTTTCACAACGGACCGTGTCAAGGGAAGCCGGTTTCATGGTGAAGGTAGGTTGTGGACATTAATTAGTCCAACACTTGTCCATATGCATTATTCAATTGTGTAGGAGGGATTTTGGCCAACGAAAACCTGAAAGACAAATGTGATTGCTTGCATCCTCGCCTCCATGTAGTGTTTTGAAGCCAACCATCACATTTACATATTCACATTTGAAAGCTGCTTTCCATTGTGTGAAAAGCGCCGATTCTTTGACTACAGTCACTGTACTAACAACAGTTGGGTTTCATTTTATTGCCTCATCAATCAGATAAATAGAACTTGTTTTTTGAGGGAGTCAGACAACGATCAACACAAGAGGAAAGGCGAGAGTTGGCGTGGAAACATATCTGAGCATTAATGGATCATTAGAGGCAGAATTTGGAAGATAAAAATGTCTTGGATGACATCCCGTTGTCATAATCTGTCCAATCAAGAATTTAGAGGAAGCTCTGAGGCTGACTGCCAGCCCTGACAGGCAAAACAAGAATATTTAGAAGAGGAATTCAAAATACATGAATAGGCATGTGGCAGTAATTCAAATGTTTCCTCAACAAGTCACTGAGTGAGGCGGGGTACTGGCAGGCTAAGCAAATGCTTCCGTCAGCCTCAGACGCTGATGTGAATGTAGTACATGCTGAAACCAAAGAACATTAACTGGTTATGATGTCATTCCCATGCTGGTGAACTGGCGGTATGTCAGTTGGAACCAGAGTGTTATGTAGATGCTTTTAGATCCCGGCCAATCACAAGGACGGACTAAGACACAAGGGAGACACGGGTAACAGGTCCCCTAACCCTTCTACACAAGAGCAAGCATGTTAACATTACTTTGTGGTTATTTTTGCATCACTTCGATGTTATTGTGTGTCTTTGTTATTGTTTTGAGTCTCTTCTGCATTCTTTGTGTAACTTTCCCTTTTGGCTTTCTTTAATGGTAAGGATATTCAAGGGCTGATTTCCAGGAAAATATGAAATTACGAACATTTCAGTTAACATTTAACTCAAGTTAAATAGTTAACCCAAATACTACATTAGTGCTGCGACAACCATCTGCCAAACCAGAGATGTGGCGAGGTGGAAGGCAATCATCACTACATGTTATTAACAACTCCATTTAAATGGCTTAGTGGCAGCAGCAATCTGCAGAGGGCACCTTCAGCAATCAACAGCGTTTGAGCACAGCTGCCATATGAGGTGCACTATGGGTAGCGGGGAGAGCTGAACAAGGCAATTAATCCGCCTGGATAAGAGAAAAAAGAAGAAATTCTTCAGACAATCACAGAGCCACGACCCATTTGCTATACAGAGGTCCATTTGAATAAGTGCTTCATTTAATAATAATTGATTGAGTAGAATTGGGAACAGTGGCGGTGAGGTAGCGCACATGACGACACTCCCTTTCCCTCGCTCTTGTGCCCGCTTTTTCCTCCTCTCTCCAGAAATGTATTTTGTGCTTGAGTGAATTAGGTGATCATTTTTTATCTTACATGCCGCGCTGGCTTCTGGAGTTTCTAGCTGCAAGGAAATTGGAAGGGAAGAAGAAGTCGAACATTTATCGCATGCCGAGGTTAATCTCCTGAAATGGTGGGATTTGGTCAGAGGAAGTAGAAAATCCACGCTTTGCCACTGTTATTTTTTTCTCCCCCTCCCTCCCTTGCGCTCCCCATCCTTCCTCCCTTGCGGTGGAAGTGAAATCCCCCGAGCTGAGCGGCGGGGACAAGACGGAGTAGCAATGCATAAATTAAGACAGTGACTGTACTCATCACTCACTGTCTGATGGACTGATAACACGCCGTTCTGTGTGATCATCTTTCATCGCTGTTGTTAATACCTCAAAAGGAGAGGACCTGCACTGTGTTGCCTCGTCTAGCAGCAGTGCACGTGAAAGATTTCACCGGAATGCGGCAGAGAAAAGTAAAAAAACGTTGACAAATAGAAACTGTAAGCGGGTGTCTTTCTCAATTTAACTCATGTGTAGATACCAGTAGGAATAATATCGCAGTAGTGTGTGTTTTTAGTGGTTTGTAGGTCTCTCGGCAGGTCAAAATTAACGTTTTGGATAAGACAAGTCAAGTATATTTTATTTTCCACATTAACATCATTTTTATCCAAAGCGACTTTCAATAAGTGCGTTTCAACCATGAGGAGAACAAGAAATAAGAAAATGCAATTTCATCAAATAATGATTTACAACTTGATATAGAGCCATTATAAGTACAATTATAGTGCTACAATTAGTTTTGTGTTTTTATGAGTCACGGTATGGTCTGTGCAACGTACTTTCTTCTGTTGCCATTAACATCCTCTACTCAATGTGGCTTAAAACAAGAGTTTCAAAGAATATTCTTCACCACAACTAAAGATGTTAGACAGTAGAAAATGCAAATCAATGACAAAAAAAGCTCCAGAGATACAAACTTGATCATCGCTCGCATTATAGCACTTATAATAAGTGTTAAATTATCTGTTGATGAAGAGTTCCCAGAACTCCAGAACAGTTTCACTTTAATGAACCTGAAAGTTGGTTTCTACCAGGCCCAAACTTTGATATTTTAATATTAACCTTTGCATTCCAAGTCTAGTCTCAGAGGTTTCACATGGTTATGTAACTTACAGCAAGAAACTTTTTTTCAGAAACTTAAAAAATCTGATTATCAAAAAGCTCTGATGAATCTTTTCTCGAGTTGGGAGTTATTGCATTCTGCATAAATCCTGTGAAAAGCCGCAGCCATGGTTGCATTTGTCAAAATCATCGTGCAGCATCTGAAGCATTCTGCCGGTTTGGTGGCATCAAAAGAAACCATCGTTCACCACTGTGTACCAGCCACTTCAATCCCAACTATACAAGCCATCTCCATCTTTTTACTTTTCATTTTTAAAGGACTAGAGAAACCTTTCACTGTAAACACATGCTTGACAAGGCGGCTGCTGCTGCTGAAAAGCCCAGAAGCCTTCAATGAAGTGGATTTGGGTTGGAGATTTATACCTGCACTTTATGGCATTTGCAAATGACTACCTCAGTGGTGGCAGAGTAATTCCATCCTGTCATATTTGTCTTTAGCAACGGTAACAAATTAAAATTAGTTTACGGCGGAGGAAACTCCTCTCTACCATTTTCGAGCTTGTTTCTCTTCTCGTTGCCCGCTTGATTTTTTTCCACTTTTGGGCGGCGTAGATAAGTCGCTGATGGCAAGATTGGGGGGCCCATCCATTTACAGAGCGCGGCAGGTGACAGGCAGACATGTTTCATTTTGCCTCGTGCTGCATGATGGGCTCCCCCCATCCCCCTCTATTCCCCCCCCTCCTCCCCTCTCTGAACTCCCCCAGCCTTCGGCCTTCCATCACTTTTCTCGCTCTCCTTTCCTGCCTTCCCTTTGTCTTCTGACTCCACCACCACCCTCTTCCATTTTCACGAGGGGTGCCTGTCAGCATAACTCAACTCGTCAGCTCAAGGGACAGGATAGGGGTAATTGGGGTAGAAGTGAGTGTCAATGTGTGTGTGTGTGTGAGTGAGATGGTCCTTTTAATGGCAGACATAACTGCCGTTGTCCTTTCCACTACCTACTAATGAGGTGTGACTTGTGTCTTGTGGACATTTGGACAGGCATCATACCCTCCCTCACCCCACTCGCACCTCCCAGTGACCCTCTCTCTTCTCTCCTCTCCCCTTCCTGTCCAGTCAATAGATGCCGGAGACTCATCAGTCACCAGACAACGGCTGAGGCCTGCCGCGAGCGGGGCGAGCAGGGTGTCAACACATTGCACATGGCTGGGTCTGCCACAGCTAACACTCTCCCAGGCGCCGTCCCGAAATGTATCAACACTTTCTGTAATCGGGGTCTATGAGAAAAGTAGCTGCAAAGAGACATTATTCACAATGTCAAAGAATAAACAATTGGGCCTAAATAAGGATACATTTTCCTATGAACAAGTAAGCATGCCGAGCACAACTGAAACATAAGTGAACGTGTCAACACAGAGCAGTTGAATTATCAATAAACGTTGAGATGCTATGCTGGTTCAGAATTTTTAGACCAGTCACAGTCAAATGTTTTGCAGTAGTCAAACTCATTGTCCGGAGAGGTGGAAGGATACCGTACCAGGTATGGACACATTTCCTTAGTCAGTGTCCAACTAACAGTACACAAAGCAAAGCTGTAAAGATTGTCATGATGACAGTTTCATTAGGCCACATTTTATACTGTAGATCAATCCAATATATCTAACTTCTGTTAACCATAGGCCTCATTTCAGGCATTCCACCCAAAACATTGTTAAAATGTATATGTATGATGTATAGAGAAGGAAGCTAAAGCCCAATAATGCTGACTCATTTCCTTGGCCATGGCCTCCTGGTCGTTGAGCCCAATTCCCCAAAACCTTTTATCCAAAACGTATCAATAGCTTTGATGCAAAAAAAGTGCTTTTTATCTTAGCAACATACAGGGATTGTCTTCTGTATATATGAAGCAGCCTCTGCCCTGCTCCTCACCCCGACACCTCGGTCACGGCACCGGGCGTTTAGCCGGTGCGCTCCCTGTTGCTCAACCTGTCAGCCACGTTAATGAAGCACTTGCTCGCTGTGACGGCGGCGAGGCCAGCGGTCTCGTCGCTCCCCCACAAAAGTGCCTGTGTACGATATCTCCTCTCATTAAGTCTGCTATAATGTGTCCCTCAGGCAGGAGTCACACATAATGTGAAGCCGTCTCATTAGCCCTGTCACGTCACTTTCATTTAGGGGCTCTCCAACAGCATTACGTGCCTCTTTGAGCGCTTTGGCCCCCCCGGCCTGGTGCAGCATGTCCAATGACTTATTGCTGCTTAGCGCTTCACATTTCCTTAACTTTCACTCATTATGGGTGCATTATGAAAACATATTCCCGGCAGAGTTCTGCCAATTTAATCTTTTGTTGAACGTGTGGGGTAGAGTTGTAATCTAATAAAGCCCATTAGTTGAAAATGAGGCTTGATAAAGACAAGGGGATTTTCGAGAGGTCCGCGAACCACCCTGTTTTAGTCCTGAAATAAACTGCTAATCGATGACGGGTCCAAAACTAATTGCTGAAGCTTGCAAAGACATTCCAATGATGCATTACGTGAACATAACGTCACTTTTTTAAAATTTAATTTCAACTGTACGTCCATATAGATTGTAATAATGCAATATTCACACTGAGCAGGGGGTTTTCTTTTTGGTCAATTATGGCAAGTTTGAATTAATTACCAATTGCAGGCTTTGCTAAAGAGGTTTACAGTAATTGAGTACAGCAGTAGTTTAAGCAAATGAGTTTAAACTGTCTTCAGAAACAGAAAAATGAATAAAAACAATATTTCTATTGAGCTAAAGCGATTAGAAGGGAGGAGAAACAACCCTCAGGCATGAATGGTAATACTAGTGTTTGCTGCGATGAGTTGGGTTCTATTAATTCTGACATTTAGCTGCTCGTGTAGAAAGTTGCTGGCGTTCTTACTTACTTTGAATAAAACTCCTAATGAAAAAACTCTGTTGTTTGCTTTTGTCGGAGAGAAATGCCACAGCAGGAGAGAGAAACCGAAAGAAGGAAAAGGGCTCTGATTGACGGTTTGGAAGCGTTCGTCCAACTCAAAAAGGAAATTCAAGATGAAAACCGTCACCTACCTGGCCAGGGAGGGCTGGTAATCGTAACGGTAATTTGTCCTCCCGAAGCTGATAATTAGCACTGAACACGTGTCAGCGGGCCCATTAGGGAGCGTGGCTGGCTCCGGACTAGAGGGAAGCTGAGGGATACGACGCTGTTCTCAGTGATCCTGATGGAAACAATGCAGCACAGGAGGACACGTCCACCTAGAAATGACTTATCGCTCACATTAGCCGGGTTTTAGATCAGAAACAGTCTATTTATGGACAGTATGGATACGTTTTTTCAAAATTGTCCCGACAACTTGGCTGGTGTTGTTGGTGCTTGCGGCTCTCTTACCAGCCGCCATTACAGAAACTTCACACGGCCCATCATAAAAATTAGACTGGGTGCGGTTTGATTTTTTTAAACAAACTTCACATTGCGGCAACATTGTTTGGCCCCAACACCACTTCCACGCCGTGTGATGACCATCGAGCGTTTATAACCACGGCCTTTTAATAGTTCTGAATATCACTAGATCACCTTTCCTCCTCGTCTCACTCCAATCTCAGAAACACTGAACCCCCCTGGCCAAAAAATAGTCGCCATCTGAAATTTAACTAAGCAAGTAGGTACAAGCCTCCTATTGGATAATTACTGCATGGGCAGCAAGAGTATGTGCTCAAAGAATGAGGTCATCTGACTTCCTGAATGACCAGGTGTTTCCATCAATGGATTTTTTCTTCCCTCATGGTATATTCCAAGATGACAATGCCAGGATTCATCGGGCTCAAATTGTGAAAGAGTGGTTCAGAGAGCATGAGACATTTTCACACATGGATTGGCCACCAGAGTCCAGACCTTAACCCCATAGAGAATCTTTGGGATGTGCTGGAGGCGGCTTTTTGCTACCATCATCAATGGCCACAGCGAATGTGTGCTGTAATGAAAGCTAAAGGCGGTCCAACGAAATATTAGAGTGTGTGACCTTTTCTTTGGGCTAGGCGGTGTGTTTTAATTTATTTTCGCCAAAAAGTGGCCAGTTTGCAGGTATGCAACAAGACAGGGAAACGTTTATAGGGAACAGAGGGCTAAGCATGATACTGCTGACTGGACAAACATGCTGTTTAAGTCATCCTTTTGCTCCGTTTCCATTTGTCCTTTCAGCTCTGCGCTGCCTCCCTCCTTCTCCCCCAACACCTGCCGTCCTACCTCATCTGATCCCACTTACTCTCCCCCTTCCGTCCGTCCCCTCGCTCTGTCCAAAGCTGAGACAAATTCCCCCCTTCCCTGTAATGGCGGAACCATAAGCCTCAGGCAGTGCTCTATTAGCCTGGCTGCGTATTTGTTAAGAGACTGGATTAATGTGCTGAACTCGGTATGGGAGGCCACCCGCTCGGGTGGTGAAGGGTATTCAGATGCTCACTGCTCCTCTCACTAATCTTAGGATGATTGCAGGTGTCTGCGGCATGATAAAGGTAGCCAACATACTTCGAACACTCCCTCGCCTCCCTCCAGGAACCTCAGGGAAGGGTTCATTTTATTGTTTAGTTGTTTTGTTGTTGTTGTTTGCGACATGAACATCTGGGAAACAATTCCAGCAAGTGCATTTCCCGCTTTCTCACATCCTGGGAATTTACTGTTGAAGGTAAGATAACTTTGACCGTGTCACCCTGTGCGCCCCCCTAGTCCACACGGCGGAGACCTTGCACTTCCTGAGCTTCATCCATCGTCAGTTCCTTTGTCAAAAAAAAGCACAGTCCTGCCACAACTGAGAAGTTCAATCCTGCCTAAGACGATGATGGTGCACTCCCACCATTGAGTCAGTCCTCAGCTCCTCCATCACCTTGTTACACCCACTGAGTGCAGTGTATCATTCACTCAGCGGAGAAGGTGATTGGCTACAATCTGCCGTTCCCACAGGATAACACCCTCTAGGTGTTAGAACAAGAATTATGAGAAAGTGTTAATTAGCTGACAATACTTATACTTACTTTAGAGTTGATACTTTCCGAATAATCATTTTCTTTTTTTTTTCCATTTAAAAAAACATTAACAGGACACAGGCAGGACATCAAGAATGTATACTTTCATTTCCTTTATTTCAGATCATGCTCAATTATAACCCAAATGAAAAAATTCTAAAATACTCAAGGACTAATAGAACAACAACTCGCACAAAATGAGACTGAGATGTCATCCTGATCCTTTGCACTTTCCCGGCATGTCTGTGGTGAATGTTATTAATTGTGGCCAAATTGTTATGGGAATAGGTAGTGGGAGTGTATGTAATGTGAATCCCTGGATATTAAATGTCCACCTGCAATTTTCATTTTCTAAATTGTCGTTACAAATGAAAGAATTTATGGAAAATATTGTTTTCCATGGCGGAGGCGGTATGCAATTTGACTGAGGCCGCGGCTGCCAGTTTGACAATTTTTGGAAAATGAGTATTTCAGCAGACGGGAGCAAAACGGAGCTGAATGGCGTACTGCAAGGAAACCCCAAAACGGATTTCAGTTAACATGTCAATAGCTTAACTGTTATTAAATTAATTTAAAATAATCCCACAGAGTGGGCAGGCCTCAGACGTGATAAATTACCTGTGATTCAAGAGCTTACACCTTTCAGCGACAAAAAAAACACATTTAATTGTCTGCCGGAGCAGTAGAACACGTGTCAAAGTCATGTGACATTGACTGCAAATCTATCCTTCTGTAGGGTGGTCGTTGAGTCTGAGTTTACAGTAAATATATGTTCAAAAAGATGTGACAACCATGTGAAAATGTTGTTAATTTACCTACACTATCATACAGCATGTTAACAAAGTGAGGGGGGCCTGAGGGTTTGCATTCTGCAGGAGGTGCTGATGGGTTGATGTTCTGGCCCCTTTGCGACACACTCATAACAGCACGCACAACCACTAACACACACACACACACACAGAGCGGCAATGTCATGCGCCACCAGGCACCTCGGGGCAGTGCTGCATGTACCAAGTCAGGAAAGAGAAATGATCTGTGAATCCTTAGGGGGCAGTACGCTAATATGCACAGAGCGGTGTGGCCCTGTACAACCTGGATGAGTGACATTAAAGAGCCCCATGTCTATTCACAAAACTCTTTTTTCTTTTTTGTCACCCCCTTTTTTGGGGGGGCCGGCAACAGCTCAGTTATATCCCAAGTTCTTCCTAATTTTGTCTGAAAGTCACTCTGGTTATTGATGCTTTGCTAAACCCTGTGTCCAATCAGTGTCCAATCAGAGTGTTGGCCTACCACCAGTTAATCCTCATCCCCAAAACCTGTTCTCATGCAACCTAAAATGCTTTACATAATGCCGTTTGCAAAAGAACTCAAATTAGGCCGTAGCATCTCCTCAGTTTTTACTTTACTTTTTGTATGCTTATCTTATGAAGAAACATACTAAGAGGATTATGTGAAAAACTGTCTGATCAAAGGTTTCCTTATCGTACTAGACTTGGTGTAAAACTAAGGTTAGTAAGCGCTACACAGCAGTACAAAGTTTAGCTTCTTTATTTCAATGTTATCTACAGTGCTTTGCATAGGTATTCACCCTCCTTAGAGTTTTATATTTTTTGCCATGGTATAACCACAGATTCAAAGTTATTTCATTGGGATGTAATAAAGTCCTTTTAGGCAAGTCATGCCACTCGCCGCCATCTTGGCAACGCCTCCGGGCAGCCATTTTCGCTCTAACAAGACCAGGCCTCCTATCTCAATGAATGGGCAGAGTCAGAACTGCACTTTCACGGGTCATCGGGACATAAAAACTACATGTATAGAAACAGCAGTAGAATATGATAAAAATCGCTGGAAAAGTTTGATGACTTTGCCCCAAAATAAGGTTTAAAACGCCTTTTTCCCCCACAGGTTACTGTTACTGTGCATGCGCAAGGCTTCGCGACACCAACCTTAATTTACGTCTCTATCCAGAATGCCGGTGTTGTGCCCATCGTCTCCGCTGTCGCAAAACCTCAACTGTGCGCATGCGTCAGTGGAACCAGACGATAGGCTTAAATGTTTCCCGGCTTGACTGTTAAAAATCAGATGATTGGCTTTCCAGCGGGAGGGACGGGACATGCGCATACAACCGCCATCTTTGCCGTTACGGGTTTTCTTACGGGAGTTGTATTGAGGATTGAGGAAGTGGCATGTCTCCTTATATATAGTCTATGGATGTAATGGACCAACAAAATAGTCCATCATTAAGAATTCATGGGAAAGTGTATATGTATTTCAAAATGATTTACAAAGAAAAATCAGAAAAGTGAGGGCATAGGTGAGTGCATATGTATTCACCCCCTTTACTGATTAAACCCCTAAAAAAGATCCAGTGCGATCAATTGCCTTCACAAGTCACATTTACACGTTTTAATACACCTTTCTGCCATTTAATCTCAGTATAAATGCATCACAGGAGACCAACGGACTCGCCAAAAAGCTCAGGGATAAAGTTGTGGCTAAGTATTAAGCAGGGTCAGGATTATGAAAAACTATCCCAAGCTTTGAACATTTCACGGAGCACCATAAAATCCTTCATCAAAAAATGAAAAGAATATGACACAACTGCACACCTGACAAGTGTGTGACAAGCCAGACAAGGAGTAGAGGAATCAGAGAAGAGAGGTTAGGGCTGGGCGGTATGGACAAAAATCCATATCATAAAACTTAGAAAGATTCTAACGGTATATGACGGTATCGCTTTTTGAAATAAACACATTAATTCATTGACCCCGAAAAGGACCGCCGACTACCCAAATAGCTGTTCCCCCGCTCGCTGGCCAACTCGCTCGCAACTGGCCGGCTCATTAGCGTGTTAGCTCGTTAGCGCGTGGTGTTTTACCCTGTTAAAAAGGCACACTATGCAAAAAATTTCAGTTAATGAATGTGTTCCATACCGTTTTGGATGATTAAATGAGTCATTTCAGGTCAAACAAAGGTTTTCTCAGCCGCCCTGGGGGTCTGTAGGGGAAATACCGCACTTGCAATTGCAGGAGTGTCGCGTCGCCTCCACAGGCTGAGAAGTCTCGTCATCGCGAGTCAGTCCGCTTTACGACGAGAACTGATACACGCCCCAGTGAAAGGCAGGCTCGTAGCGCAGTGGCGATATTTGTGCAGTTATCATGGCGGAACCAGCGACAAAACAGCGAAAGCCCACGTCGGAGCAAGCAAGAAAGAGGAAAAGGAACAAATCACCAGTAGACGTGGTGATTTGTTGCGTTCGCCTGTCTGCTGAGCTCAAGACAAACGCGCCTGGCTTGACACCGGAGAAACAAGGAGAAAAGCTGAGCATCTTTACGACAGTGCCCTTTTATTTTCGGCCTCTAGGGGGAGCCTCGCTGGAAAATCAACCCCGGTTGCATAGTGGACCTTTAAGTTGATAGTGGATAAAGTTGAAACCATGACTCATCTCAAAATACGTAAGACAAGTCGATCCGACCATTTTGCGCTCTGTGATGACGTGTAAAAATAAATTCTATTAAAAATGTCTATTTTAACTTTATTTGAATTCTAGTATGTATCAGTACAAAATGGGAAAAGGTCCAAGGGGGAGTGAATACTTATGCAAAAGGCCTGTCGCGATATGCAATATATTGCCTTATCACACAATATATGAAAATGAGTGAGATCATTTTTGGTGGTGCGATATTCATTTTACATATAAATGAACGTCACCAACATTCGAGTTGATCGCGCGTCGCTCTTGTCTGCTTTCATTGTCGAAAGCAAGGCGGGACTTAGGCTGCGCCTTCACAAGTGACGCGCACGCACGCACACACACACACACACGGAGCGGACACCGACAGGGAAAGGGAATGCGTGAACCCACCATGTTATGAAGTGTTATTTTTCATGACATCTACAGGCGGTCGAAGCCGGCGGTCGAAGCCCCTGGGTAAACCTCCCCAGCTGCCGCGCCAAGCTTTTCCGCTGGACACATTTTCTCAAACACTAGCACATCGCATGAAGCACAATGCTTCGCCCAGCCTGTGTATTTATTTTAGTTTTATTTAGGATATTTTTTTTCACATTCCGATTCTAATGTCTGAATATTCTTACGAGTAAAAAGTTATTTGTTCTTTGAAAGAGCATTTGTATTACAATGCTATTATATTTTTATTATGTTATTCCTGGCATAAAATGGTCTGTAAATTGCAATATTGTTTATTGCAAATTATGTCGGTGCAATAATCACACAAAGATTTGATAACGTGACAGCCTTACTTATGCAATGTATAAGTTCATCAACTTATGGGGCACCAGCTATTCAAGGTCGAAACCTAACCTCAAGGTCAATGATTTACTGATATAACAATTCCAGTAATGATATTTGCCATTTAAAGTTCAAATGCCCAACCGTAACCATTGAAGGTCAATGAATGACCTCAATCATAATGTATAAACTCAACCATTCCAAATCAAAAGCCTAATGACATACGTTGACCATTCAAGGTTAATGCCTTACTGTAACCATTCATGAAAACTCTGTGCATCAACCATTTCAGGTTAAATCCGTAGTGCAACCATCCGTGGAGAATGACCATTACCAGCTTGTTCTGCAACTGTGGGGTCACCTTTTGGACCTAGATTAAACCGATTACCCTTATTGCACAAAAATAATTTTGCAGCTATGGCTTTTCTCAATACAAGCCAGAGTCTTTAAGTGTAACACAGACCATACGCTAATTTGTTCTCTCTAAATAGGAAATCTAGCCCTTTTCATTCCTCAATTAATTTGTCAGTAAAGAAAGGGCCGACAGAGCGGGACGAGCAGGGCGAAGGTTTAGAATAATACAATCACAGAGAGATGAATATGATGAGGGAGACAGACATAGATGGGTGCCACCACTCTCTGTGTAGTGGGGGTGACAAAGCGCCCCGCCGAAGGCTACAGCAGTCATAAAAGCAGTAATAGAGTGAACACACATTTTCATTAGCTATTGATTCATTTCCAATTCTCCATTAATTTTGGGGGGCCATCGCCTCGCAGTAGCCTTTCTCCTCCCCAGGCTACGTTCCCCAGCTCCGCCTGACATAACCGTGGTAATTACTGCACTCCCGCCCCGCAAGCTGTTCACAGTCCCGTACAGCAGTAAAAATTGAATGAGTATTCTAGAGGAGAAAAAAGGAGACGAAAGGAAGCGAGAAAAGAAAAACACATCGACAGGACGGGCGAAATCTAAGGCAGCAAGCCTAACAGCGACAGGCGCGTGTTTGACAGAACGCAATTACAATGGGCGCCAACAATTGCCATTGTGTTATCTCAGCCTTAATTGACAACATTTTGGAACTATTCAAGGCTTCTAGGTGAGCGCTGCAGCTGCCACAGAAGGCACAAACCTTTCCTCACAAAAGTGAGGTGAGAGAGGAGGATTCAACGACAGAGTCCGAAAAGTCCGCAGGATAACTGTGCAGCACACACTTCTTATGAATGGTGACCCACCGGCTATCCATCCCTCATAGGCTGCTTACTTTATGGGTGGATGATGCTCAGCAGCTGACAAACACACAGGACGCATATGATGTACGACATCCGACTGCAGGGAGGTATATGTCAGGGAGATGGTGCACACAGGTCCCTCGGCCCGTCAATGAGAGGTCAGCGACTGACTCAAGGTTCAAGACATGATGAAACGCATGTAATGAAATGTGTTTTCACACACACACACACACACACACACACACACACACACACACACACACACACACACACACACACACACACGGGTGAGGCAACACTGAGGGAACGAAAGTTCTTACCTGATCAGTATGACATTGAGAAAGGCATGAAAAAAACAGAAAAAAAGAGGGATTAGACTATTACCACAATTTAAATCAAATAAAAGGTCACTGGGAGAAAAAATAATCGCAATACAAAGCAGACTGGGAGATCCTTATACTGGGGATGACACACGTTTAATAAGTCAGGAGCATCACTATTCTGTCATAAGCTGCACATGAAAGCAGCGGTGTTGGATGCACTGGAGGCTACCTCGCAGTGTGATGGGGGGGGGAATTAACTCCACTAGGTTCATCTATCACACCAGCTGCCTTATATGCTCCACACAAGAGGAAAGACACAGGATAACAAATGGCAAAGAAAATCAATAACACAAAAAGAAACCATGTCACCTGTCAAATGTACACTCTGTACTATGTCGCCATTTGCTTTGTTTTTTTATTCCCGCGACACACACTTTGGAAATTTAATTTTTAAAACGTTACACATTATTAACACCCTTCATGCTTTGATTTGTCGAGGTGAATTCTTTTCTTTTTCCCCTTGGCTCTCATAAGGACATATTTTGAGATGCTGGGAAGAGAGAATGTGGAGGACAGGAAGAAGGAGTAGGACCACACTTCACAGTCGCGTCACTCAAAGAAACCCCATGATATGGGCTTAAGAGGTCGGACGGAAGGCGGCACTGTGGCCAACCGGGAAGAAGAAACACACACAAAGAGTTTTCATATCCGCTCAGATTGAGGGTACTTTGAAGAAGGGTGAAATAACGACGACGTTGTCAAGGAAACAAGTGCCACCGCGACACCTTAATCTGGAGAAATATAATTGGAAAAGGAGTGATACACATCTTCCTATCTGAGTGTGTGATGTACTGAACAGTATTTGAAAGGAAGCCACCTGAGCACTCATTACTGCAGTTATTGTACGAATAACACTAATGCATACATGCGGAGAGATGTCCTCAGGGGCTAAAAAAATTAAATCATATGTAGTAACAGCCTCCTGGGGCTTTCTTACAAGATGAAGTAATGCTTAAAAAGGCTTTGACGAAAGGATTTGACATTAACTGCATTAACACGCCGTTGTCAAAATATCCCTTGTATAGAAAATGGCTCCAATTTACTCTACAACACGAATATTAGGACCTCTCAAGGTTCACTGGTGCACGCCACACTCGCTGGGTGTCCGCAACGAGAGGCTTGCCACGCCGTCGAATACGGTGTCATTAGCGTCTTAACCTTCAGATATAGAGAAAGAAGTCATAAAGAATTACGTGGCAAAATGACATGCAAATAAGGAAGAACTTGCAAAATCTTCGCCATCGCTCGCCAATTATCTTGTTAATTACAAGCCAGTGTGAAGGGCTCCCACTGTCGACGGACTCTCTGATTACACGGTGCATTTGTCCCCACTTTCCAAGGCCTTATCAGTAATTACTACCTGCAGCTGCAGCTCAGTACGGAACAGGCTCGGCCATCTTGGGACAAAAGGGAATGCTGGGCAATTTTTGGAGATTCCGGACCTGCTAGCGCTGCACATATTTGGTTGTCTCTGTAGGAGGGTGTTGCCAGGCGAGCCGGGTCTTCTGGGAACTCAGCGAGTTGCACGTGAGTCACTTAACAGTCAACAGTTCCCACTTAACACCTCAGAGCTCGCTTTAGCAGCGCGAAATGTAACAATTGAATCACTCCTGCTCTTAATTTAGCAATACTCAACTATTGTAAGGAATGAACTCCTCTAAAAGAGAACTTTTTGCATCCACATTGTCGCATTTTACAGTGTGCATCAGAAAAAGCAGGGTTATTCACATGAAAGTTTTTTACATTTAGAGTAGGGTAACATCCTTGCATCAATGGCCATATCATTAATTAAAAAAAATTAATGAATGAAAATAGATTTCAGTAATGCAAAATATTCTGCGTCAAAGTTAATGACTGCTTGAGAAATGGTAGAAATTTGTTTGTTTTTTTGGCTAGCTATCTCGTTGCTAAGCATTTTAGGGCTGAAGCTACCGTGCAGCAGTGGGTATGTTGTCCGTACCTCAGCAGACACGCTACGATGACAGTGACTGCTTGCACAGGTCAGACCCTGACAGTGACGTCTCCAGCTTGACAAGGCGGAGAAACAAATAAGTGTCGGTAAAAGAGAAGGTACGAAGAGCGCAGAAAGCACCAGCAGAACAAGAGGACGCGGGCACGCATTCAATTACAGGGTGAGATTGGGGTTCAGAGGTTTCAAATACCATGACCTCCTCAGAGACGGATGCGAGATGATCACACTCCACAGCAGCTGGTTGATTTTCAAGATGTAGCGCAGTGAAACAAAATGCCATGCTCGCAGGGTGCTGATGACAGCAACTCCCACCACCTCTCTCCCCTTTTTGCTACCGGTGCGCAAACATGAAGTGCAGCGCGAGATCCCTCAGGGCCACGGGGGTTGGAGGGGCCCCGCCGGCTGTATTTAGCCGCCATCTTCTTGCCTGATGACTCATTGCATTCCTCACGCCAGGACTATTGTATTATACTAGTGTATACCATTTTATACGGGCCTTTGGAAAAGATGGTTGTGACCTGCCCCAGCACACATGCTTTGAGAGGCATGTGCGTTGACCAAGCAACGGCGCTGACCCCCAAAATGTACTTTAAATTGACTATGTATGTTGCGGTTCGGAGTTGCGGTACGGCTCGCCCGATGTGTGTATTCAAGAGAGACAGAGAGGGAGAGGGAACACTTTTTAACAGTAATCCCTCTGCGTTTGTCGTCTCCTCGTCTTTCTTCATTATTGAGCATTTTATGATGAGTAAAAACAGCCTGAGTTGGCCTCCCTTGATGAAAAAATAAACAGGTGAGGCTATTGTGACGACACAGCTTCCCTGTGATTTGCTCGGGACAGTGACAAGGGAAGCTGCAAAGTTGTTGACATCACACCAATGAAATCACATCGTGTCATCAACGTAATTTAATTAAATAATGGAAGATTTGTATTGGTGAGCGATCAAGCAAGTATTAAGCGCAATGATGGAGAGTGGAGATTTTGATTATTTAGTAAAAAAAACCTTTCACTAAACTGCCTTTACAGCAGCAACTCTGAATTAAATCAGACCGCAGGCCAACACCAAAACTAGAGCTCCGTACTGAGAGGAACAAAGGTTTTTGCACTTTCAATGAGGAGAGTTACGTCCGCAGTGAGTGGCTCACACAGAGCGTACAAGTGGTGTTTGACGTGGACGTAAAACCTGACACTAGATTACAATAAAAAAAACAAAATGTAGGAACAAATTTATAATCTTCCAACAAAATGTAAACTACTTTTCTGGAGCCGTTTTTCCAGCTTATGTGGAATCCCACTTGATGGTATTTGGAGAGGGCCGGCTTCCCGGAAGGAGTTTAGTGGAGCAGGTTTCTCCCAACGCTCCCACATTCTGTCCCTGTCTTGGGTTGCTGGACGTGTTCCATTCGACTGACACCAAGGCCTGAAAGGTGGAGGAGGGCATTAGGTACGATGACTGAGACCAGATGGCTCTAAAAATAAAGCATGGCCTTCGTCTTTCTTATCTTTTGTAAGAGTATGTGAATATGCAGAAATTAACGACCGCCTGTTAAAAAAAAGAAATACAGTAGCTCCGGTTCCAAGTACTCTCATGGGGGTTATTTATGATCTCGGCTTGGTCACAAGTCGGTCCTTGGCAGGAGAAGTATTATGACGCCCTGACATGCTAATGAAAGCCAAGGCCTCTTATCACTGCAGTAAACACAGACTCACAAACACTCAAAGCTTTCAGTGGCCTGTAAATACACAAGATTGTCTCTTGGTGAGGAGGCAGCGGTTAGGAGGCAGAGGTGCGTTACAATGTGTGTGCGCACGATTAAGAATAAGTGTGCCCTGTGTGTGTGCGTCTATTCAAACCGGAAAGAACCTGGTGACCTTCAGGGTTCAGGGCCCCACCGTCAGCCTATTAATCACAGCCGCGTCACGCTTCCCTGCTGCCGTGGCGACAGGCCGGTGGAGCTCACGGTGTTTGGGGCCTCTGTCTGAGTGGCAGGTCAGACATCCTCCTATCAGGGCTCACTGACCACGTGTCGGCTCCGTGGCTCGACAAATCCCTGCGCAGCTCATCAGGTGCAGCATCAGCTGCTGATGGGCTGGTTATTGGCCTCTGATTATTAACAAATCAACTGGCAAAAGGGCATTTTCCCCATTGCTGGTTAGCTATATTTGTCCCATGCCACATTTACACGTAAGGAGAGACAGATAAAATAAAAAATAAAATCTCTGAAAACTGCTGCTGGGAATTCGGGGATATAACCATGTCTGTGTGAAGTGTTCATTCACAAGGTGTTGTACCTGTCACTGTCAGCTGAAGTGACTCACAGAAAATGTTCTTCCATTGGTATCTTTCAACCACTCAAAAATAAATTAGCCTTCTTTCTGAACACCATTCTTGTTCTTGGTGAAAGGGCTCACAACAGAAAAAGACATATAGCAAAAGAACCCTAACAAATTGAACATGCTTCAGTGAGTTAAAACCACTTTGCATCCAGTTTGAGCAAAGCTAGACACTAATCGTGTATTTGATCAAGCTCTGAGAGAGTTAACGGTCCTCTTATTACGGCACTAGAGGATTTGCTGCCTGTAGCACACTGACCACACCTCTCATTAGCCTATTTGTTGCGGCAAAAGGAAAAGAGGGGGGCTAAATAGTGATAGGAGGACATCTTTATTTTGTGACGAACATGAGCCAAGCCTCGGAAAAGGTCAAAAGTAGACGGTAACTTTTGTATCTACCTTGAACCAGAGCTTTGACATATTTCACAACCCAGAAACCCCAATTATTCAAACGTTTTTACCGACACAGCAATACTCACAGTCTGAAGCAAAGCCGAAGCTAAAGTCACTGGGGAAGTAAAACGCTACGATGGACATGCGTTTCTGCAGAATACTTTTACCACATGTTCAAGTTTGTTTCTGAAAGAGACAATTGGTTATTGCCCATAATGGGATGATTTGGCTGAAAGTCTGTATTATTTATTAATGTGTAACAGCAGCTTGTTACGTCAATGAGGCTTTCATTTCATTTTTATTATGACGATGCTGCTACAGTTTCACTTCAATTCTTGTTAGTTCTCTTGCAGTGCTGGGAAATATAGACCCTCTTAAAACTGTAGAGATGCTTGCTAGACATCTCATGTGTCAGTGTGAGGAGAGGGGCTGAGACGGGGGAGACATGAAGTGACGGGCAGATGAATGAAGGGGGAATGATGCAGGGGAGGGGGGGGCAGGGGGCCGGGGGGGTCTCTTCTGCGTCCGTGATGGGGGTACAGGTAGGGGGGATATGGGTGTTGGGTGTGGGAGGGGGGAGGTGGAGTACACGAGGGTAGGCATGCGAAGAAAGAAGCTTGGCGGGAACGGCAGGACTGGATAGCGAAGTGGGGGAAGGGAGGGAGCGAGTTGGAGAGGAGACGAGGGAAAAATGCTTCAGTGGCTCCACTTGACAGCTGAGTGAGAGGGGAAGCAGAGTGGCTACTCCATGTAATTTGTTAGCGGGTCCATGATGCATGCAGCCATGAAACCGCACCGAGCCCGGCGAAGAGTAGACAGACAGCGGGGAGGAAGGAGGGAGGAAACACAGGTAAGGGCTGGGTGGGATGATGGGGGAGGGTGGCATGTGTTTCGACGATCAGTTGTGGGAAGGAACAGGGGTATCAAGATGGAGAGCCACGTCCTGAGACCACGGGCCCCGTGTTCCCAGCCTCTCTCGGCCTGGCGGGTCGGCCATAGAGACGCTTCAGGTGCCGCAGCATCCGGGCTTGGAAGTTGGCAGGTGCGCCGCTTCTCGCTGCGAGCCACTCTGGATGCGGCGCAGGCCCAGACTGTCTGAGACGCTGCATAAAAAAACGTTACAGATCTGGGCATTGGCTCACCAATAATGACGCCATGTTGATGTGGGACCTTTAGTGTGTGTGTGTGTGTGTGTGTCTGCGGCTTGTTGAGGTGGGACTGATCCAGGATGCTATGGCAGCTGTCTGCTGTAATTACCTGGGAGCCCGATACCACACACACACAGCCACGCACACACACCACATCTCTCCTGATTACCTCATGAGGCGAGGTTTGTCTGATTAGCTTTCCGTATTTACACCAAAGACTTGTTATTAATGAACATGTGTTTGACGCTGCGCGATACTTTTGTAGCTCTCTGAACGTTTGGAACGCAATCGTTGAAGGCAGCTGACGAGCACCGCTGATTAGACGCTGCGTTTCAAAGCACCACAGCTCGCTCTGATTGGAAAGCGGTTTGTACCTTGTGTACAAATCTTCAGTTGTGAGGCATCACAGGCGTTTGACGGTCGGGAAAAGTTTCTGCGTGGCTTCCCGCCTCGGACGGCGTGCCATAGGCACACCTTCTCCTGACGGCGAGATCAAAAGCAAAGAGCGGGGTGAAAATGCATCAGGGCAGAGCAGCGACGAGTAAAGCATCAGGGAGGTGTTGGCGGGAGAGAGCGAGGGGGGAGGGATTCTGGGTAGGAAACAGCTTTCTCTAGTCACACCTGGAGAGCCCGTTTTCCCCCATTTGTCACGGCATCGGGGCACGGAAAAGCCAATGGTTACCGCGGATACCTGCAAACCTCAAAGTGCTTGGTCTAAAGCATGTGTAATAGCCAAAACGCCACAAACCAACCGCCTCAATGCAGAGGAGGATGTGCTAGTCATCTGTACACTCATATCTCATGTAGTACAATATTACCTTTGTACAAGCTCGATCAAGAAGGAACGTCAAGTCCTACAGGAATTATAAAGGAACAACAGCCTGCAAACTTATTTTTGTAAGCCGAACTAAACTCAAAAGTAGAGGTTCATAGGTTCATTTTTACAAAGCTTTTAAAAACAATGTTGGCTGACTTCATGAGACGCCTCGATAGAGCTTTTACCTGGGAACTGTTTGGGACAGTCATGTCCGAACTCTACCTATACATTTCAAGGTAAACGGCTTTACCGTGACGACAATGCACTGAGCTCAGGCCTCAGGCCTCGGGCCTAACGAGTTACTAGAACACTGTGCTGGGGCAGAAGGGAGAAAAACAAACTGTATTCACCCAATCCTCATGAGAAATAAAGACATTTCAAACGGCTGTGATGAAGGAAACCGAGGAGGAGCGCTTCCTTGTTGTCGGCGGTCAATAGAAGGAGGCTGAAGGAAATGGGTCCTAACTCCTTTGGCGCTCGGGTGATCACGCACTGCCGGAGCCAGAGGACTACAGGTATGGAAAAAGAGTGTAAACACTGGGCTTTGTCTCTACGGGCACGCCTACACGAGGAGAGCAGGATTTCGCTAACTCTAATCCTCCCGTTTACAAGAGCAGCCACTTTCCAGGGCCATTGTGGCCGCTCGTCTCCCTCCATTTACTCCCTGCATGGCACTCATTCCAGCTAGTTTAACGCCGCCTGGGTTTCCAGGGGGAAGGATTAGGACGTGGCGCGCACCGGCTAGTGTGGAATCAACATTGACCCTCTCCCTCTCCTCTCCATGAAGGGCACACTTGTGGAATGCTCCGCTTGGATTTGTGCCGATTATGAGTGCGCAATAGTGCATCCTGAAACCAATCAGGGGGGTTTAAGCCGCACAGCACTTTCCCCAAATTCAGAAGATGCTTTTTAGATTTACTCCTATTACTATTAGTTAGGCTTCTTTTTTCATCCAAATTCTTCAGTGAGGGAATAAAGAACTTAAGCTGCAATAATCACTTGTGCATCTTCCCTTTACATGTTCCTCACAAGAAAAGGCATGCTGCTAAAATAAACACACTGTCGGGCTAAAATTTTATTCACGCTTTTTGTTTTTACAAAAGCAAACAAGGGCATTCCCCAAAATGTCAAGCTTTTGTCTTTAAGTTAGTTGTGCATTCATGCTTTCTGGAGCATTTTAACCATCTGATGCCTGGACATTTACTTTAAAGGGTATAATACCCATGTGAACTTATTCCCTCCCACAGCAGAAGTCTCCTAGTTTATCCGCCATTAGGGTTGTCACAATGCCAAAATTATGCCAAAATTTAGCTACACAATAACATTACAAATGTCCAAGCGTGTTATAACAAGCTTGCTAACATGGCTAGCGAGATGTCTTGCCTAACTTCGCTAAACCGGTTGAAATTTACTTTTTGTTTATGACAAACTAGCAAGTCAACAATTTTCCAAACATGTCTAAAAGGTGCTAAGCAATATTTTAAGTGTTCCCTCCCTTTGCCTGGGTGGATTGGAAGCAGGTTTTACAGGCGGGTCTGTGCGTGTCGATGGGGTTTCCATTGCATTCTGCTTCGTACCCAAAGTATTTCCAAATCTCACTTATGGCATCCTTTCTTTCAACAAGCCGAGGATGATCGGTAACAGCTCCTGCACATGAGGGCATGTCTGCCCTGAGATAACGCGCTGTGAGTGAGGGCAGTCAATGAGTGCAGGCAGCCTGACAGGGAGCCGGACAGTGAGTGTGCTCTCATTGTGTGCTTTTTTAATGAAGTATTGGGACAAAAAATATTCAAAATCATATTTTTTCAACGTAAGGGTAACGCGGTACCTTTCTAGTACCAGTACACCTTGCAACATTATCCGCCATATGGTGCAATAAATACATGTTGAGATAATGGTGATGAAAATTAGAGTTCAACGGGGAAACCCCCTCCTGATGGGCAGCAGAGTGAGTGGGTGGATGACCCGGTTCCACAGGGCTCACAGTGGAGGGGCAAGACTAATGGAAGGGCGCTTATTGAAATGGAGCGGCGTAGATTTGACCCCGGCGTCTTTTCATTTCGGTCGCACAGCATTAACCTAAAAAAAAAGGCGATTACCGTGAAGAGAGCAACGCCATTAAAGCGCTGACCTTTTCCCTTAGAGAGGCGGGAAAAACGCTTTTCTAACTCGGCTAGCGTGTTCACGTATTTGCAGTGTGTTGAGGTAAAGGGCAACATGTCATCGTAGGGAATGTGTATGCAAATACAGAAACACGTGCAGTGTCTCAATTCTTTAACACTGCGTATTATATGAAGCGCATGGAGGGAAATGACGCACCTGAAATGTCAGAGGCCTTGCCTTTGTCCCCGCCGAGTCCAGTCCCACAATCGCACGGACTTCATCCGAGTGATCAGAAGACATAGAGAACCCAACAAGACGCCAACCAACAGGTTACATTTCATCTTAATAATCTAAATTATTTAGTTAAATCAATGATCGGCGGCACTCACCCCCGATATGCCTTTAGCAATTTCTGGAAGGCATTGTCCTCTTTGGTTCAAAATGAATTGGTCAGAGGTTCAGCCACTGTTCTTTTGTGAATACATCACTCTGAAATGTCCTAATTAAGTCTGCCCGTTGGTGAGCGAGGGGAAGTCAGCCGCTGACACAGGGAGAAAAAACACACAGAAAAAAAAAAAAAAGAAGAAACAGAAAAAAAAAATCCAATTCCTTCTTTTTAAAAGCGGAACAATGGCAGAGATGGCCAGGCCCCGGCTGACAAAAGGGAGACATCAACAGCTGAGGCGCAGAGGCATTTTTTTTGACTTCCTATTATGTTTGCACCTTGGAGATGTTGGGATCTGATTTTCCAGCACGCTGTTCTCTTCCAATCTCCCTCCATTCACTTGCACATCAGGCCATTATCATTAAATACGTGTTTGATTTCCCCCACAATGCAGTCGCTCCTCCTCACAATGAACACAGACATGGGGGCGGGGGTGGGCGGGGAGGGAAAACACATTAAATAAATGGCCTATGAGTGAATGACAACAATAAACACATTTGCAGTGGGAGCAATGGGCAATGTTCATAGTGATAAATGATGGGTAGAGATGGATCGGGCCTAGATGCGCTGCAGGGGACAGAGAAATGTGTGGTGGGGGGGGGGCAAGGGGTAAAACAGGTCATGAAAAAGACTCAACCAACGGAACCTTACAGTGGTGAGATGTGACCATTTAAACACATTTCTAACAAAAATAAGTACATTTGCGTGACTTATTTGCCAGTTTGTAATGAGAGAATGTAACATAGACCACCAGTAACCAAGATGGACCGTGGAGTTGTTGTTGTTTTCTACCTTCGGTATCTCAACCGTCTGATGCTCACCAGGTGACTGTAACTGAGTTGCCCATGAATAACTTTCCAGTTTCACAGCAATCAGAGAATTCAGCTGATCATATGAAGCATCATTAATGAGCGTGAAAGACATCCGCCGCAGTCGGGACAGGAAAACCAAAAAAAAGCACATCACAAGCCTTGTCTCCTTTGAGCTGCAAGGAAGGATTCCCCTAAATATCCCATTCCTGAACCCACACATTACATCTGCATCAGTCAGAATCCATCCATCCATCACATCGTAAGGAGAGCCTGACGTCTTTTAACCTCTTCATTCCACCCAAAAGCCCACATTCAAAAGCTTGTGTGTATTCCTGTGTGGATATTTGGTCCATCATAGTGATACTTTAAACGTAGCCACAATGGAGTGTGATACTACACAATGTTTCAGTGAACGCCAAGTGTTGGTGTCAGTCACTAGAAACCAAACAACAAGGCCTTCTTTTCTACTCCTTGACAAACAATGACAAGTGGGGGAGGAATCTATTATGGAAAAGGTTGTCAGGTTTCCAGTGGTCTCGTTAGATCAGAAATCAGCGCAGCTACAAGACGGCTTGCGTTGTGAGTACGAGAGCCTTTTCTTGTCTTGTTTGTCAAAATAAGAAAATAATTACAACATATCCCTTTTACCTTCAAAAACTGACATTCAGGGAAATGTGGGATATCTCTTACTTAAGCAAACAACCAAACATTCAGGGAAGGGTAGTTCCACACACACAAAAAAGAAGAAATCCCCTCACTGATTGTTTCAGTTTCCCTTTAGGTCGCAAATCTCCCATGTTACTCCAACCTCCAGGCAACCAGCGGCCTATTAAACCCACCCAGAGACGTGCATTGTGGGAGAACAGATCGCACATGCGGCAGCACTGGGCCACTTATCCAGATTAGGAAGCCATGCCTGCCTGCTCCTCCGAGATACTATGGACCTCTGGAGGCCTCTAAGTGTGTTTGTGTGTGTGTGTGTGTGTGTGTACGTGCGTGCGCGAGAGAATACACAGGTGGAGCAGAAAACACAAGAGGAAACTTTAACGTTGCACAATGAGCACACACGCAATGGCGTCATGGCTCAGATCAGCGAGGGAGCCTCATCATCACCCCGCGTGGGGAGATAATCGGAAAAAAGCCAGGGTACTATGGGTAATGCTGCTGATAAATAGCATTCAGCAGACATTAAGGCGCTACGATTATCTCTCCGCACTGCGCCTCTCTCTTCCTCTATGCTAATTATTGCTGTGTCGCTCCGAGCGGTAACCCCGCCCCCCCAAAAAACACATCTCTCCTCTACCCGAGTTGCTCTCTTCCTGGCATCTGATATCACTTGTTATGAAATCAACAGAACTGAATTTATCAGCTAAATCACCTTATGATTAAGTGAAGCAATGGCTGATGAGATACCCCCAGATGAAGATTATTAGGCGGAATCATGAAATCTTTGTTTACATGTGTCCTTAAACATGTGTTTGATTGATTGGATTTGCATGTGTTGAATGGACGCCCGAGAGGCAAACAAACAGGTGGCTCCTCTGCTGGGCGGGGCAGTAGTCGGAGTGAGATTTTTTAAATGAAAATAACAAACACAAGTTATTATTTCCATAGCTGCTGTTATCTAGATATTTCATGCGGGCTCCTGGAGGTATGCACAGAAGTGCCTAAGGACACATTCTATCGCCACGACTAATGGCGTCAGAGCCGTGACAGGTCGATTCTACCTGCAGCGATGGCGTGAAGGACGCCCCTTGTGAAGGTTGGAATGGACGGATGGTTCAGGCACAGCAAAAATACCTTTGTTCTAATTTCCATAAAGTAAAATGTGGAGGGAAAGGCTTCTCTCTCCGGCTTACCTCAGTGTAGATACCGACAAAGTCTAATCAATTCCCACCACGAACAAAATAAGCACAGTCGCTTCTTTGTGCATGTCGCAGATATGTTCAGGTTCATAGAATCATCCTGAAATGCCTCCTCGGGCACATTCACTGCATCTAGCAAGTCTCACATTGGCGGGTGTTAACCTCGTGCACCACAGCAGTGCTGCCGATTTAGCCGTGATATGATTTCAGTAAATGCATCAATGGTTTGACAAAATAACAACATAATATTGCAGCTTGATGAGTTGCAAAAGTCTTTATTAGGTTTGTTTGTAAGACGACTTTGGATTAATCGGTGCTAAACTATGCTACCATTGCACTGGCTCCATCAACACACAACAATTATGATCAGAAACCATAGATATGGCAGCAGAATTATTGTTTATTCCATATAGTATTCCATTGTTTATATTTATATGGTCTCTAATAATTTGAAGTCATTTTTACTCAATTTCTGACTCAACAGGAAGCCGATTAAACCCAGATTGTCATATATATGTATCGTCACAAAATTTGAATGAAATCACGCAGCATAAAACACTTTGTTTGCGTTGGGTGTGAACACGCCACGAGCAATTTGTGTTTTATCAGCTATAGCTTTCCAGCTTATGAAACTTTAATGTCTCCAGGGTCTCAAATAGGCTACATTTATGCAGCGTGCTAAAAGAATGAGCCTGGGGCTGAAAAGCTGGCAATGTCACCAGTTCATGATCTAGGTAAGATAAAAGTGAATTAAAAGAAGCAACATTGAGAAGAGAAAATGTTTTCAGGATAACTCGCTATATATATATATATATACATATATATATATAGTCCAATATATATAGTATATAGTATATAATATATATAGTATATAGTATAGTATAGTATAGTATAGTCCAATTCCCCAAATCCCATAAAATGCTAGATTAAAGCTTCTAGTGTTTGTCTATACTCTTGTATAGTAACACCTAGCAGCTTCCACACAGAGGATAAACCTGGAAGCTATGAAATTCCCCCGCGCCTTTGAAGTAACAGTTGGTTAGGTCAGTAATATAGCCACATATGCTAATATTTGCAGCTCACCTTAAGACCATCAATTTGGTATTTTTGAGAAGAAAACAAAAGAATCCATCCATCTTGCCTCTACAACATGCACTTTGCTTTCAGCTTCTCAGCCCGTGCCATAACAATAAAAGGTATGTGGAATAAAAAGATACGTTTGGCAATTCATTAAATCTAGAGCATCAAAAGTCTACAGCGCAATAAGTGTAATATTTTCCATTGAGCTGTAATGTAATTCATACAAAAGGTATGGACCAGGGCTCCATTACAGACTCACCAGGACAGTTATTGAATTGGAAAAAGTTGATAAAAATACAAAAATGTATGTGAGTGACAAGCATGTGGAAATTGGATGCCAGGCTTTGTAGATCCCCATTCTGCGATTACACGCACTCGATCATCACATCGTAAACAGAATGCTCACAAGTTGAGTCTCAAAATGATAAAACCCTGAACTCTGACTTAAAGCAGAAAAAACGTTCAGAAGTTGCGGGACACAAGACACACTCGACAGCCATATTGACTCCTGAGTCTGCATGTGACCACGCGGCTGTCAGCAGGGGGCGGGGCAACACTCTCCACCCCAGAGGGCCGGCCCGATCTCAGCTTCTGCAACATTGAATCCCGAGCGACTTGGAATGAGTTCAGGCGATGAGTGGAAACAAGCAACCCCCTGCCCCACGCCGTTTCCATGTCGCAGAGGACCTCTCATTCCTGTGAGTTTGAAAAAAATGAATAAAGCTGATTTACGTGGAGGCGACGGGGCCACGCTCCCTCCTAAAGTGAAGGTGCTGAACGAGCAAGCGCTCGTCGGGGACCACGGTTGCGATCCCCATCCCTCGGGGAGCTGCAGCTCAAGGCATGATGGCATGGGAGGGCTGACACTTTACATGGACAGCGGGCAGGATGGGGGCAGACAGGGAAGGTCACAAGTTCCCCCTGGAAGTGTGTGTGCGTGTGTCTGTGCGATTCAAAACTCGAAAAAGCTGGCGCCACTGGCACGTAGCCAGAGAGGAGAGAGTCTGAGGTTTTGGCAGTTTAAGGATTTAAAAGATTTACAGTATTGTGCAAGGTGGCATGAACAGGGGTCGCAGTGTGTGTGTGTGTGTGTGTGTGTGTGTGTGTGTGTGTGTGTGTGTGTGTGTGTGTGTCTGTGTAGAGGTAATAGAAGCTGACAATAGCGAAGTGCGTCCCCTAACTCTGAGCGGACTGACAAGGACATGTGACAGCATCCAGGCTAGCTCAACTGTCAGCAGCACTCACCCAAGAGCCACAATGATGACAGCAGACAGCGGCCAAACACCACCTCTGACGGAGGCGCTGCACACAGATTTATTTATGTATTCACAGCCTCCCCCATCGGAACATTTAACGGGATAATCTGATATCAAAAATCGAGAGGGGTCACTATGCGGAGCTACGGCAGAGACGCTCATTGCGCGGGGGGCGGGGCTTATACTGCTAGCAGGCGTTGTTTAGCATCAGCAGAGGAAGAAAGGGATGATGGGCCGACAGGGGAATCAACAGAGAGACTCTTTGACGTCAGAGAGGACATAGTGCCGCCAACGCTGGCAAAACAACTTTGAAGTGCTGAACAATTATTCAATGAATTGATCAAAAAAGAAATGACCAACTGCTTAGGCCATTCATAAAGCAGAACTAATATTTCATTTGAATATTTGTAGCCGTACTTTACAAAACACAGATCACTTTTTACAAGCAGATGTTGTCAGTTTACCAATAACCAATATTAATAAAGTACGAACTCTATGAGTCTCCTAGCACTGCATAAATTATTTTACTTAAAAAGGGTAACAATATATTATAGCTTTATGTACGTATATAACAAACTGGGAGCCTCATGGTGTTTATACACTGAGATGTCATCACCTAGGGAGGCTATTTATGTCTTCTATGCAGAGGAAAAACAGTATTCAGGGTGATAAGCCACTCTCATTCTCTGTCGTGTCCAGCATGAATGACACGTTTTGTGCGAATTGACCAAAAATGGTCCCCCAAACAGTACAGTACTTTAGTGTAACGTAGCGAGAATCTCCGCTGAGTCTGTATAAGCAAGGAATCTGTTCATGTCATAACCCACCTTTACTCCTCTTGAGAAAAAAAAACACAATTTTAGACACAATGTAGCTTCTACGTTGTTATGATTGCATTTTCCAATCGGATGTGGTTCTTTAGAAGAAGAAAAGGCTGTGGTTTCCAGGTGCTAAGTGGGGGATCTCTCGCTGGATGATAATACCTGATGGGCACGCAGAAGTATGATACATGTATGTTGAAATACAACAGTAGTATGAGCGATATGCACGACCCAAGAACAACAGCCTGTTCTGCGGTTTCACACAGAATTTCGCCACTTAAATGTTAGCAGGCTGCTGTGCCAATTAATAAAGCGGGCCTACTGTCCTCGGGCAAATCCTCACGCACACACAGGCAAGTGGCTTCACAAAAACAGGATCAGACAAATATGATAACTTTTAGGGGAGGGTGTATATGGACGCGTGGGGTAATCAAGTGGGATGCAGCTGCACACTCAATCAGACTTGATTGGAAGCCAACACGCACGCACGCACGCACGCACGCACGCACTTACACGACAGCAATCAAAACATTTCAAATAAGCTGAAATTCAACATCCAACATTTATTTATTATTAGAATCCTACTATCAACTATTTATCTCAGCTTTTCTCATTCTCACTCATTACTTTCACGGAATTATCATGAATGCACTATTATTTGAAATGTTCATTCATTAAATGTAACTAACTTCTGAGGCGGCTTGCTAAGTCATTATTATGCACATTCAATTTCTTACAACTCAGTATAACCTTCATACTCGGTATCTCAGGCCTGCTGATTACCGTGACCATATGTGATAAGATCAGAATAACTTGTATTATCATGTGACCCAAAATGTGTGTAACATTGTCTCATTAACACAAATAAGCACCACAATCTTTTCACCCTTCCGAAGTGTGGGCACCCCTAGTGAGGACTGACCCCCATGCCCTTTACCGCTGACTACTCGCGCTACAAGAACGAACCATAAGGCTACACTGCTGACTCCAACTGGTCGACGCCCACAACCACTAATGTACACAGCTCAGCCTCACATGTGAGTGGATGCGCCGCTTGTTTGAGACAGCACGTGTCTCCACGATGCTCAAACAAGGTCTGCACGCTCCAACGCACCCTGGTCCATTAAATGATACACACACACACACACACACACACACAGACAAATCATAGTAGCCCTGGAAGTGCACACGTCTTTATGTGTGTATGTTTGTTGAAAAGGAGTGAAGGGGTGAGGGGGTCAATGTCAGAGGCTGGTATCCTTGTGCAGTTATGAGTGGGCAAGCTGCTGACACAACCATGATTATCCAGGACCAGCTTGACCTGGAACAACACCACTAAAAAGGCCAGACACACACACACACACACACACACACACACACACCCTCACATACACACACCAGCATATGGCTCCTTCACAGCGAGAGATATAAAATGGGACAAACAGCAGGTAGGGAAATATAACAAGGCCAGATGCGAGCATGCAGCATGTACACCTGTTCAAAATCATACAACCTGTCGGTAGACAAAAGCCCGCGGTGGCCGACATGAAGAGCACCGCACACGCTGTCATGGTGAATCACCGCAAATGAGCATTCGACAGGGAAGCCTGTTAAATTAGAGCTTGTATGTAGACTGGTCGGTAAACTGGCCACGCCGTCGCCGCGGTAATCCCACCACTCCATGTCCTGTCAGCGTTAACCTAGTCACATTGATCCATGTCTCAGGCTGCCACAGAGGATGTGATCTTTAAGCTCTGATGAGCCAATAGGGGCAAATTCTAGAAGAATATTTGAATGAATATTTAAGACTGAAGCGTCGAAGCACCCTCAAAAAGGGATTTGGGGGAAAGCCCACCGTTCCTTCTGCATCCCAGTTCTGGCCGGGACTGTACCACGTTTCAAAATCCTCCCCACTTCAACCTGCGACTGCCGAAATGAGGGGGAATGTCTTTTAGAACAGTTGTTTTAGCTTCCCAGGAAACCTCACGTGGGTGATGGTGGGAGGGAAAGAGGGGGCTTTCCCTGCAGCAAACGTGACTATCTGACACCAACCCAGTTTTCAAATGACTATAATTTTGCTTTTAAGCTGAATCCTGACCCAGAATCATAATTCATTATCAGCGACGGCGAAAGAATGAATCGGGGACTCCGAAAAATTACTTATAAAAGCCATCAGTGGTCTGACAAGGGCAGTAAATCTCGGTCCGCACTCAGGTGTGACTTCGTTGTGCGAATCAGGTGTTAAATTTGGAATTAGCTGCTCGCCGGCTAACAACACATACATCACACTAATGCAGTTCTGTCATTGCCGCGCTCGCCCCTTAATCAGGGCGCATCTGTGTTTCCGACGCGCACACAGGCTTGCTGAGAGGAAGTCCCCGGGAACAGCGATGTTTGCATTGGACTACGTGGTAATAGCGATGCAGGCAGCAGCTGGGTTTGGTTCGTTGTCATGCAGGCTTCTAAATGGAAAGTCGCAGCTGGGTGCGAGTACTGCATGATGACTGGAGTTCACACATGATAGCAGCGACGTGAAAAATGACTAATTAAAGCAGGTTTAAAAAAAAAAAAAAAAACACTGCACTGTAGTCAAAATGACAATGAGAGTCAATAAAAAGGAGTGCATGACAGTGATTGACTTTTTAAAAAGCCACATCCTTCCTGAGGTTTGTCACATTTATCCATCAACGAAACAACAAGATACAAGTTGAATAGAGTTGACCTTTATGTGACAAAACAGCTGCTGTTGTTTTTTTGTACCAAGAGCTAATCATTGGAATGTCTTTCCCTATTGTACCTGAATATGTTAAAGGCCCCAAGAAAGAATCACAAAACAAGTTGGTACTAATGGCAATATAATGCAAGGACCCGGGCGAGAGGGTGAACCGCTGGAATTTGATTATTCAGAATTCACTACCTGCTCGAAACATGTTTCATTAATGTGTGGTCTGAAACAACCCTGTAAAAAAAAAATCAGCACTGTATGCCCATTATTCTGCAACAAAGAAACATGCTTCTTTTGTACATCAGATTTTGTTACACTTCACCTCTCATTTAGTCTGGTATAATAATACTGAGCCGTTTGTTTGGTTCAAAGGTAATAGAAGAGCCAAAACGTCTCCTGCCCATTGCTATGAACACATTAACAAGACCGCCTCTTGCCATGACCTCCTTTCTCTGCTGGTGACATGTTAGCTGTGACCTGGATATCCTTCATTTCCACTATAAGAAGGTGGCAACACAGTACAATGGCAGTGACGGCATCAGAGGCAGAAACAGCTGGTGTCAAACTTTTTTTGTTTTTTTCTTTGGTTGGCTGTGTGATGGCAGAGAAGCTCCAGTGAAAATCATTCATTCCATGGAAATGATTGTGTGACCTCTCGATAGAATGGAGACCGGCAAACAGCCCGAAGTAACATATCGACATCGCCATTTTTTTTATGAGAAAGGAAATCCAGCTGAAAGACACAAATGATGCTCAATGGAGGAAAATGCTCTGAATGTTAACATACCGTTGGTCTGTGTACAACTGCACGGCTGCACCGGTTTTACTCTTTCAGTCCTGACACTGACACTGGGCCTTGGGTATCAGCAAGTACGGATCCCCGTGTTTAATGGAGAAGCTCTATGCTCCACTCTATTGAAGATTCTAGGGTTTTGATGAAGGCGATGTTATTTTAACTAGCACAGTTTTTCTAACCTTTACGGCACTTGTACGACAGTCCGACCAAGTGCATGCGTTGTAAATCATAACAGGTGATCAATTAAGTCTACCCTGTTTAAAACACATACACACGGAAGAGACGAGGTGGGACTCCCAACAGTTAGTAAAGGTTGTGAATCAGAAGTTATTCCACATACAAAAACAATAAACAAACTTACAAGCCCAATATGATCTGAATCTACCAATAATTTGATGTCAACGGAGAAAGGAATAAAGAAACGGACAATTACCTGAATTAAAAGCTAAAAAGACAATCTAGTTCAATTGATTTTCTCCAAAATACTTTCAAGATAAACATTTTCTTATATTTTATAAAGCACCTATTTTCCATAAAATCAGACAATTGCAACTTGAATCTCTAATTCAAGAATATATAAAGACATTGAGGTTTTCCAGACATCAGCTTGAGGAAGTTATCTTTAAGTTGAATTTTTACTTTGTTCTGCTTCATTGCACTAAAGAAAAAATGCTCCAAACTCCCATCACCTTCTGCATTTCCATGTGACACATCCCCCTGCAGCACTGGCAGCAGTTGGCGTCATACCTGACCATGGGACGGCTCCATCTGTGACTGGTTTGTCCCGGGTTCATCCGGGGATCATCAGCTATCAGCCGCTGACTTTTCCGCCGCGGCGGACTCTCAACTCATCTGCTCCTGAGCAGCGCTCCACTGCCCATCATAATTGAGGACGATACCCTTCCTGCGTGGCTGCCATAGTGCTGCAAACCCCCAATCAAGCTTTCCCTTCTCGGTCTTCTTCCCTGTGCCTTATCTCCTCAAAAACCTTCACACCGGGGAAGGCTGGGAGGAAGGAGGAGACCTGAGCTTGGTGGACAGTTTGTAGTTTTTCTTTTGAAACACCAAAGGTTGGGAATACTGATATTATTATTGTGTTGACTGAAGTATTTTGTCTTTGAAACACACCTGTCAGTTCAGGTAAACTCTTCCAAAAAAGGGGGAAATGCAGAGAACAGATTACATGCATGAGGCAGAACAAAGGCCAGGGAGCTAGCACAGATAGAAACTAGTAAATCTGGGGAAGTGCATGTGGAAATAGCAGGAAAGGGGTTACTACAGGGCAGGAAGGACAAGCTAGAAACTGCAGTCAGGTGACTTAGACTGACTCAATGGGCCTGTACAAGTTGAGGAAATGTGGCCAAAAGACAGGTCGCAATAAACAAGGGAAAAAAAGTGATTTTTTAAAAATCACTTGGGACTCTCTTTTGCCAAGAATTTTGTCCCCATTTCTTTCCAGAAATCAAAGTCATCCTCCTAAGTCAGATCAGAGCTGAACGTTCAAAAGGCTCGGACTGCAGGTCTACAGCCTTTTGTTTTGTTCTCTTCTCTTTGATCGGCGGCGATGTTAGAAGGAAGACTCTCCATTTGAGGTACCAGCAAAGGAGAGAACAGCTGACGAGCTGGAACGCCGGGCCTTGCTCTCGTCTATTAACGGAAAAAGATGTCAGCTAACGATGAACCGTCCACATTTGTGCACACAGGCGAGACGAGCCAGGAGGTGCTCTGGCTTCCACGACCTCCACGGAGTCAACAAAGGTAAAAGAAAAAAGGCTTTTTGCTAAGAACAAGAGATAAGGACGGTAAAGTGAAAGCCTCTGCTTCCCCTTTCATGCTGATAAAGCACAAAAGCCAATAACCATAGCATCTTTATGCCCTAACAGCATATTAGGCCCATGCGTCATTGCGACCTTAAGATTGAAGAGCGTGTGCGCTCAGGGGTAAAAAGGTAACTAGGTCATCTGTGCCAAACAGGCCACTATTCAAATGTTAAATCACCTTGCAAAAAGGAATGAGCCGTTTTCGGCACATATTGCTGAAGCAATGGCAGCGATAACACCTGCCGCTTGAAATGAACCATCAGAACGAGGCGCTCTGACCCACAATCTGCGGCCGAGCTGAGGCGTCACAAAAACTGAGAAAGACAGCCATCGCAGCGTAGTGTAACAACGACGGTGTTTTTTTTTTTTATACATCTGCAGTCGGAGACAGTAATAAGTTAACAAGTTGAACGGAGATGAACACAGGCGCACCGCCGACGCTCATTATGGAACCAATTTCTCTACAAGTAATTCAATGTCATCTCCCTGCAAGGGGAATACAGCTTAGTCTGCTAGTAACAATACCCCGCCTAAGTAATGATGTTCGCCCTGCAAACCAACAAAGCCATCCCGCTCGACAAACTTCTTGGACCAGACAGCATCACCATGTGCAAATCGGTCGTGAAATGTGATCTAACTGCGCTGGATCCTGACGGCTGCTCAAGACAGAAGGGGTCACGAGGAAATATTGTGAGGGCATTCAGGTTGTTGGTATTATGCTTGTGATTTACAAGTGGGTTGACTGTATCTGTTTCCGCTACTGGTGCCAGTGTGACTACACAGTCACACTGGCACCTACACAAACACAAAGGAAATGGTAGCAAATATTACATACTGTGCAATAGACAACAATAATCCCATTTAACTCTTAAATGATACCTTCCCACTGCTGGGGCCAAGAGGATTTTATCTTCCTTCACTTAATTTGAGTGTTAACTGGCTTTAAGGTCTCGGTAAGGTCATGGATAGCATTGGATAGCACAGCGGGCGGCTTCTCACTGTGGGCCACAGAACTAGAGGAAGTGAAGAAGGGTGGGCCGATCCTCCACAGGAACGCTTCGCCGCTTCTCGCCGGCATCAGTGCGCCAGTCAGTAGGCGCGGGGGATGACAAATTACCAGAGGAATGACGGGAGAGTAAGGCGAGCTTTCCACTCGCAGCCTCCTCCAGATGGATGCAATTAAACCATTAGCCGGCGAGGGGGGAGGGAGGGGGGGTCTGATGACTCCATCAGGACCCATTTTGGGCTTAAATAAATGACGGAAAAGAAAAGCTGCGTTCCAAATTGCTGCGCTCTACTTCGCGCGCCGTTTACCAGAAATGCGCAAGGAACCAGATGGGGAAAAATGACAGGGTGGGCCGTTTTTCCATACTCATGGTTGTTATCCTTTTCTGCCTACTTCTACTTAAATCTTTGATGAACTTAAGCGGTACCTCTGCGCTGGGCTATAAAGGTGTTCCGCAGTCAATGTGACTGCCCTAAACGAGGGGTATGATTTAGGATGAAAGATCCGGGGATGCCATCCCTCCCAGGTTTTTTTTTTTCTCCCTCCCCCTCGGGTACAGTTTATCGGTCTTCACCTCGGCTGTCCCTTATATCTGCGCACAGGGAGGCTGGTGGGGTGAATCGGGGCCAGTCATCACTCACTTTGTACCAAGTCTCTCGGAGCCAGTGCGACTATCCCCGCAAGTGCTGCGCCAAGCAATCAGGGCCACAATGGCAGCGCATTTACTCCCTCTATCTGCGAGTCTTTTACTGTCTGCTTGGGGTGATAAGACGTTGCTCCGTGGCTCCCTCTTTCCCTCCGACTTCAATGAAGACCACGAGGGGTCAACGGCATCCGGAGAGTTCCTTTTACCGTTGCAGCGATGACGGTGGCTATCCTTACCATCTGACTTTGGGGGCATTACACATTTACACACTTACACCAGATCGCAAAACAAACATGAAATAGGAAACACAAAAAGGAGCCTGACCCCACCGATGAAATAGTGGACAGATTGCAAATTTCTCCAGATCTGGGAAAATGTAATACAACTCAAAAGGGCTTGTTTATTGTTGGGTGGCCAGCAATGGTGTTGGGCTGATCTTAAAGATCTCACACACAGCAGCAGGTGAATCTGCTTTCTCCCTGGTGATAAATGACAAGTTGCACTCTTTGGTTCATCCTGCAATTGAACCTGGGCGTCGATGTGAAGAATACGGTGCCTCCGTTTACCTGACCGCCCGCACCCCCCTTGGACCGCCAACAAAAGGTATTTTCTTTCCTTCGTTCCTTTTACACCATCAGGTAACACAGGAGCAGTTGCTATGGGGCGTGTCTTTCTTCTTTACTTTAATTTATTTCTGACTCACACCAATTCCTCTACTCTCTGTGCAGCGCGTCGTCTCCAGTGTTTCCCTCCCTTTCTGTTCCCTGACGATGAAATAAAATGACACCAATCCCGGGGGGAAGGCGGGGGGGTGGCTCCCTCGACACATGAAACACAGCTGTGCGGATGTTCCAGTTTTCCAGCCGTCGAACACCCCGCCTGCCAACACGCCATCCACTTAGTTCCACCAACCACGCCACGCTTCCTTCTTCTTCCTCCCCCCTTCACTCACTCTCGCTCTCTCTCTCTCTATCTATCCCCCTTTTCCGTCAGTCACTTTACCAGAGGATGGCAGCGTCAAAGATAAGGGCCAAACAGAAAGTCAACACTGCGAACATCTGTTGTGTCTCGCTGCGCGCTCGCTCCGGCGCTCCATTTCTACGTTTGATTCGTCTGTCAGCGTCGGGGGGAGCGCCACTTCGAGCCGCTATCGTATGGCATGCAACAAAGCTCCCAAAACCCCTTCGTTGAATTAAAAATACAGCAGCATATGCTGCAGACTGCACTTTGTGTTGTTACAAAGAGCAGACGTGGCCCCTCTTTAGGAAGTGGAACACACAACACGGCAAACTGTTTACTGGTACAACAGTTTCTTAGGTAGATGAGAAGGCGGAAGGCGGCAACGCTTTATTTGGATTTAAATTATAATGAAGGCAGTGACTACTTCTTGATGTCCGAAGGAAAGGGGCGGGGTCAGAGGTTGGCATCACGCACAGAACAACATTATAGCGGGGATTAAGTATATTTAACATGACGCCATGTTACAATATCCCTCTAATAACAATGTCAATTTCTGGCATCATAATTTGTCCTTTTATCAATTTTATCTAGTTTTTCCTTCCCTGTCCCAGTTTGGGCATGTCTACAGCTTCGGCTATAATAGACTCATAAGCATGCTACACATTAAATTGTCAGCAATCTGGTTTGTTTAGAGTGGTGGAAGGCTGTCAATCAAACTCTAGAAAAGACCACACAGGGTCCATTTTATTTAATGTTGTGGTTAGTTGTTTAATTTTAAGAATGCAGTTCATAGCCCTTTTAAAGGCTAAACACGCTATATCAGTGACTTAAAATGATAGATATTATGGAAATATTGTGCAACAAAAGTTTTCATCACAGGCCTTTGTGTCTGTCTTCCCTTTAGCTTGTTCCACTTTTAAATGTTACGGTTCACCTACACAGCATTCCGAGCTCAGTGTCTCTCCCTTTTGTCCAGCAGCCACATTGTTGCCTGAGTGTTACGTTTTGACACACTGTCACAGTGGCAGCCACAGTGGCTTCTTGCAAGGTGGACCACAGGCACTGACCGCAGAGACCCACCTGCCAGGTAGGGCTGTGTGGTATGGCCAAAAGTCTGTATCACAGAATCTAGAAAGATTCTGACGGTATCCCGGTAAAGCAAATTTAACACATTGACCATAAAAAGGACCGCCGCCGGCTACCTGAACAGCTGTTCGCAGCTCGCTGGCCAACTTGCTCATAACTGGCCGGCTCGTTTGCTTGTTGCGGCTGCTAGTAGGGTTTCCACCCGTCCCATAAATTACGGCATCGTCCCATATTTGAGAATGAAGTAGCACATCCCAGCTGAAGCGTCCCTTATTTTTCTCTACTAAAGGCTAGGCTCTGCTAGTGTTGCCACCAGAGGCTCGACAGATTTTGCAACAAATCGTTTTCTGATCCAACGCAATTTACGTCGGATTATTCAAAACCAAAAACCCTCCAGACACAGCTCCTCTCTTGGGCACAAGTTGTGTTGGTGCATCTCTGGTCTCTCGTTGTTCCTCCTGTATCGCTCTTCTCCATGTTTTCACGTAGCAACACTTCTTGTTGTGGGCTGTACGACGGGGTCATTTTTATAAATGTACATTAGTGTTACAAATTGTTTGTCACAAGCTGTTGTGTTGTGCTGTTGTTTTTTTTTCCCTCCATCGCCCCTCCCACTTGCTGATAATCACTATGATTCCCTATGACATCCCCTCCTCAGCAATTGGCCTCAAATCAGCCAAAGATAATCTAGCCTCGATTTCTGGCCAGCGGCGGCAACTTGTGCGGCAGAGACAACAAGAACAAAGGGAGCCGGACGAGGCTTTGCCATCTTGATCCTCCTCTTGTGTCAAGAGCGGAGCGGTGTTTAGCACAGTCAACCGGCACCCATGCTCCCTCTGTTCTGCGTAATTGCCCTCAGCGGCCCTGGTAAAGCAGACCGGCTGCGGACGGCCTCCCACTCCGTTGTTACTGCTGTCTTCGTGGACATCGAAGGCGAGACCCGTCCTGGCTGTCTTACCAAAACAAAACAAAAAAATAAACACAACCTACTGGCCTTTCGCTGTGCAGCACAACTCTTTTTCACACCATTCACTTCATCTTCATCCATCCAACTGTCCCACCCCCCTCAAACCTGGGGGAGATTCTCACCTTGCTGCTTTACCCCTCTTCTCATCCTCGGCTCAATCATCCAACCCTCATCCCATTCTTCACCGTTCCTCAGCTTCTTTCTCTCACACCTGTGCTGGATGGCTTGCAGGGACTTGAGCTGCTGGATCGGGATGCCTGGCTGTAAGCGGTACACGCACACACACACACACACACGCCCACTACAGCTAATTTGATCTCCTCTGTCTCGCTGTCTTCTACAAACCTGAACAGGGACACAGACAGCTCTGAGGGAATCACCTCCATTAACCATCCATCATCCGCTCCCACTCCACGCTGTCGCCACGTGCGACCCAGCACTGCTCCACTTTCCTCCTTCCTCCTGGTAGACTCTCTCTGGATCCCCTTTTTTGTGCTTTCTTCGTTTGAGCCATGAACACAGAGGCAACAGAGCCGGGAACCCAGTGGAGGTGAAGGGTACATGCTCACTGACGTGGATGGGTAACCGCTTGAAAGGCAGGTGGGATTATGAAGACAATGGCTCGGCTTTATGGGACATTTGTGGACATCCTGGCTTTTCTGGTAGAAGAAATTAGAGCTCCACTCTGTGTTGGCAAGCGTCCTTGACTGAGTTGCCGAATCACATTCAGGTCTGGGGCTGTTGGTGTGGATCTGTCGCTGACCTCTGACCTCCCTCTGAAGGAGGAGAGATCCCTTATGGGTGTGCAGTGTTATAGAACGAAAAAGCAGGAAGCCGTTTAGTGGAGCTTCAACATGGTAACTGTGTTCTCCCTCTATGGAATCTGCTTATTAAAAAGGTAATATATTAAAAAGGAAATATTCAAGCAATTTATATCGCACTTATTACAAGAGAGGAGAGGGGCACTATCTGTTTGAGATAGATACTGCAATGCAGAAGAACATGTAGAACAAAAATAAGACAATAATACACCAAATAGCTTATTTTTATATGTAAGCAAACTATTCTTAATAGTGCACCAGTCTTTTTGGTTTTGTATTGTTATAAGATGCAAAAAATAAAACATACTTGGCGTTGCTTTGAAAAAAAAAGTTCCTACGTTTTAAAAGACAATGGCGTCTAAACAATTATCAAAGCTTTTAGCTTATGTCTGTTAGCCTATTTCTATTATCAATCCGTTGATGGCAATGCGAACGTTGTTTTTTCCCGGACCATATCAGTACTTCCAACAGAGTTCCTGGGGGCATCTCTGACCAGTTATCTGGAGCAAAAGTATCAGACATAAAGACTAAGAAGATGTCCTAGAATGTTCTCGTACATATTACCTACTAAATGGCTTATCTGTGCTGTGGAATCAGGTGAACTGAGTGATGCATATAAGAAGCTGGTTCCACAGTTGATTGGAGAAAACAGTAGTTAACCTTCTATGATCCCTGAATAGCAGGCGGGTGTTTTTCTTCCCACATATCAGTGAATACAGCCTGAAAAGGCTCGATAATATCAGATCATCACAACGTGAAAACGATCATGATCACTGAGATGATGGCAATAAAAACTGCATAATAGTTCATAACGACTTGCATGGGAGAGTGTGGATCTGCGTGTAAGCCGAGGTGGAGGGGGTGGGGGGCTTAGAGCAAAACAATGCCGGCTCCCATTTCCTCAAGTTTAATTAAATGGCTTGTGACAGCGCGCATGTGAGGGCATATCACCCGCGCGCCACTTGACTCCCGTCATTAGGGTGTGATGGCGCCAGGCTACACCGGCTTTATAAGCGTATTTTTAGCAATAATAACCAGCTGGTGAACATAGATGGCTGTGAAAGCGCTCTGGGGGGGTACTGAGCTATTTTTCAGATGTGTGTGAGTGTGATTATGACACGGGCCTTCCATCTCACTTCACCTATCATAAAGCGATCTGTCGATTAGCTTCACAAAGCTAGAGAAGTAGAATTTGGATAAAAGAGTCAGCTAAATGTAAACTCATCAGAGAGTCTACTGCCAATTGGCGGTCCAATTAAAAAAAAGGAAAAATAGTTGTAGTACCAATTGCAACATCTCCGACAGCCACGCAGGTGGGACGCCTTGGCTGTCAAGGTGCAACCACGTTTGCGCAGGAAGTGGAGTCGATCGACATCTATTCATTTACCTCAGGCAAGAGACTTGACAAACGAATCGCTTGGCCACCTGTTCACAGCACCATGACGGCCAATCCAAAAGAGCCTATGAGTATCGGATGACCCTCTTGCCAAGAACGGGGGTCCGCCCGCTTTTATAAAGGGGGAGAGGATTATTCCAGATTAGTGCCTGGGACTACTTTACCGCACGATAACTGAAAGAAGATCCTGCTGAGTCATCGCGACTGCACGGCTCTGTAAATACGCCCACAGATCGACGTTTTTAGCAGAGTTTATGAACATGCTTGTCGACAAATACAACTGATGAGTCCTCGTTAAGGCAGACTAGTGGTAATCATTTTCAGTTGGCCATTTTAATCAAGGCATTTGTCATCATAAGATGTTTTAGATGTTATTTCAGCTTCCTTGTCATGTTAAATGTTCAACTTGCCAGTGGGCTCTCTTCACATGATAATCCTATTTTTCTTGAAACATATCCATCATTACAAGCCGATGCTGCAACAGTCCAGATTAGCCCTGAGCGATCATTAAAGTTTTGTGTTATTCTATCTCATCGAAGCAGGTGATGTCTGTGGCTCCGTTAAGTGTCTCCCATTACAAAAGGTACATTCTGAAGCGGTCTTCATTAAAGAAGTCTAATGAGTGGAAATGAAAGACAATGAATCTGTTCGCCATTCAGGCTCAGCTTGCTCTTTACTGTTAGCGAAGACTAATGATAATGCATTCTGCAGCTCTAACAAAGAGCCAATCCATATGCCCTCAGACTCATTGCATAACAACGCTCCGACTCACTGCCAGCAGGTCTGTGGGTGACGCTCAAAGCTAATCTGTGTTGATGTTGTGCTCCTTCCCATTTTCGTCATTGACTTGCTATAGTAAAGCACTTTGTGAAAACACGCCACTGTTATCCTCATTGCAACTTCTTCTGCAAGCTGATGTTTCATGTATAATTTTATATATATATATATATATATATATATATATATATATATATTTATATATTTATATTCTCATTCTGAACAAAGGGGAAGTATTAATCTGGTAAATCCGTATGAATGTATTTTTAAAATTAGTAGTAATAAGTATGTCTTTCCTATTCCTTACGCCATTATGCTAAGCTAATAGCCCACATGTGTGTGCAGCATGTGAGTTTTCCTTGTAAACATTGGTGGTGACGTTCACACCATCGCACAAGAAAGCCGATATAAATATGTGTCCTTGATAAAACACCTGATTAAGTATAATAAAGCCAAACTTTATTTATACCTTATCTATCTTTCTCGTAGATTATGTACATCTTAATGCTACAATACGAGTGCATTAAGTACAGCACAGCTGGTAAATTGTCAAGAGCTACAGGATGTGTGAAATTCACAAATTAAGAAAAACAAAATAGCTCCAACATGGCAGCATGAAAAATAACACAAAATAATAAATGCATGCAGGAAACAGAGTTTCCAGGTAAGGCTATTAGTGAGAGCGTGTGTGTGTGTGTGTGTGTGTGCACAGGGCCTAAAAAAACAGGCATACTAGTACAAATACAAATGGCCTTTTGACCTTTGCATGAACTGGCCGCCCCCAGTGGGCGATGACTCATGACCCTGCGGATCCATCCCTCAATCCAGTAAGGATGAATGCGATGATGAACGCACCCGCATGCTGCTGTTTAGATAGCCCTGAAGTCCCAGCCATGACAAACTACCGGGGCGGGGAGCCGTGGCTGAGCCTTGTTTACTTGCCGGCCCCATCCAGCAGCAGGCCGGGACTGCACTAACTCGCACTGCGCCACACGGAGCCGGTGCCAGCTCAGGGTCAACTGATAGCACACATCTGTCTTGCAGCACACTTCAGTGTGCTCAGCGTGTGGAGTGTTCCCGCTGCATCGGAACCAAACATTTGGCAACTGCTTGCTGAAGATGTACTTGCTAAAGAAGTTGTAAAATGGGCCCTTGGTTTAGAATGGGACCGATTGTGTCATTAATACGCAACTCGGCCAAAGGCACATCCTGTGGCTTTTTTAAATCAGAAAGTTGAGCAAACTCAAGCTTTTTATTATCAAATCAAAGTTTATTTATAAAGCACTTTTTAAAAATAGCCTGTGTTTAACAAAGTGCTGTATTACCTCTTTAAGCCTTGGCCATGGCCGATGGAGACGAGACACTCCCGAGGAGCAGGTGCCGGCCACAAACGTTGAATACATGGCCACATCTTCTCTCATTAAATTACATTATTTGAATACATTAAAACGTAGGCATTTTATCTGTCCAAATGATATCTGTTTACATCCCCAGCAGGTGTGACATTTGAAGTTGTTTGTTGTTTTCATCATTACTCAGAGAAATGGAAGACAGATGCATGATGAACTAAGGCAAATCAGTTTGAGCAGCTGATAAGTCTGCTTTGCGTCACAAGTCCGGCAGGCTTTTTTCTTTTCTTTTTTTAAGTTTTATTTCCAAAACCGGCAGTGAAATAATTTTTTATCGGATACATATCGCGTGTGGGGACTTGCATAGCATACCTTGTGTCTAAATCCGGAACGCCGGTTATGTAGGTTGGTCTGTGCTGGCGCGTCAGGGACTCTTTCCACCCAGAGGCTTCCTCTGACTTTGTCCTTTACGCAAGGCAACATTTGTAGCCTTGGGTACCGCGCACCCTTCACCGACAGCTCCGGCCCCAAAGCACCCCTGTGGAATTGTTGGTGAGGTAGAAGGGCTCGGGGCGGGGGGGTTGGAATTGTTCACTGTGCCAAAGCCATTCCGAGCGGACCAGTGCCAGAGCACCGTCCAAACAAACCAGCGGTATCCGACTGGATGTATACCCAGGCCTTATCTGGGCCAGGCCAAATAGGCTCCGAGGTATCAAAGGCAACGGATGAGCAACCGGAACTTTTGCTTTTTCCGGCGAATGCAAACACATCCATTACGCTCCACCACTTCCAGCTGTACAAATCAAAATCAGGATAGGCGAAATAGGGAGGGAGGGAGGGAGGGGAGTGGGGGTTTAGACACCTCGCTGTATGACCTCGCTGTGATAACAGTCCTGTACTCCACTTACCGCTGGGATGGGCCGAGAGGAAGTGGAGACTCACACTCGCCTATCGATCAGAGAATTTTTTCTTTTATATATATATATATATATAAATACATTTGAAAGGATTTGCCAGATAAGCCCATCGGAGAGAGCCTCTTGCTGGGATCAATGGAAAGAGGGTCTACCGTTGGGCTGGTATTAAACGCTGGCGAACGTGCAGAATAATGAAGCCGACAGGACGCTCACAAGTGAGAGAGCTCGCCATCACCGCCCCACTAATCTGCCATTAGGAAACGCTATCGGCCACACAGGTCTGCGCCGGGTGTATTTACTTCCCACACATCGATTTGCATACTGAGAGAAAGAGGGAGATGGTTTCTTGATCCCTCAGACAAATAGGTGAAAATGTCACAGCGGAGTGTGTACAGTTGTAGTAATGAGAGTTCATGACAGGGAACTGCAGCGATAATGCATTCCTACCCATAATGCACTTATTCCATAATGCTGTAATCATCATGAACGCCTCCTCCAAACAATGATCAACCAATCATAGCTTTGCGATGCTTCACATGTCAAGCTTCAAGTTTTTTCCACATGCTGGACTGCTATGCAAAGAGCTACAGCTAAATCAATTCTCCATATGTATATATTGTGTGCAGAGTTCTATCTGATTAGAACCAAATAAAGCCAATTAAGTCTTCTTTAATACAGCACGTTGTTGCTTTAGTGAATTATGGTTAATTCAGAGAGCGATAGACCATAGATAAAACTTTACTTCATGACATGCCACCTGTGCTTGACAGGTTGGTTTGGTCACAGGTGCACCTAGCTCCACCCTCAAAGAGCCAAGCTGGTAGCATTGGGATGTTAGGCTAAATAGTTGACCACCTACAGTAGCAGTGTAAAAATAACACTGAAGGACCCCATGCTAACAAAGGGGAGGTAAAAATAAAACCATACCCCAGTGCTGACGAAGCAAAATGGTACGCAAGCTGCTCAGATTCACATTAACGACCTAAAAAAAAGATATATTAAGGATGACAGCAGTGATTACGGTGATTGAATGTCCACCTCGGCCCAAGTTGTGAGGACCCACTTCAAGGTTAAGACGAGTTCCTCCGGTGGGGGGTGCGCCGCAGTGCGTCGCCGCGAGCTTGTGCCGAGGTTGTCGAGGTGTAGGACTCCCAGACCTCCGGAGAGAGCCCTCAGGAGAGGCCCTCTCGTGAAGCAGGCCATCTTATTAATGGAAATAAATGCTGTTAGCGGCCTCCATCCACCCACCCTCCACCCCTCCTCCTCCAGCAATAAGACGTGTCTTCTCTGGGCTAAAGTCCCCTTCATTAACTTTATCTCAAATAGGCACCCCGTCTGATGGCAGGGGAGGGAGGGCCACGCGGCTAAGCTGCTTCATCCAATTTCATTATTCCATATGAGGCGGGGTATCAGTGCTAACGTTTGCTGTGTCAGCACAGCAAACGGGCCACTTGTGCCGCCATGTGCCCCGAGGCGGCGCGCAGGTTTAAGTCACCCGTTGTCAACGGGGCAGAACGCGCCAGCTGATCGGACGCTGTGACAGAGCCTTTTAATGTCTCCGTGACTTTGAGTTTGCTAATGCACTCAACAACGGCTGCTGAGCACACCTCACGACGGGTTTCGGGTCCGGGAGAAAAGAGAAATTCTCACACATTCTCAAGCTATTTTCCGCTCATGAAATATGTCCCTTTCCACAGGAGCAGCTACCTGAATATGGAGGAGCACAAAAATAACAGTGTGCCTGTGTGTGTGCCTGTGTGTGTGTGTGTGTGTGTGTGTGTAGGCACGCTGCAGAAACGAGAGGGGAAAGCGCAAAGAGAGCTAACGAAAGGACAGAGAGAGGGGCCGGGGGGAGGGGGAGGTAGAACTGCGGAGCGTCAAATGATCTGGCCTCTCTCCAGGCGTGATGACTCAGGGACGATGGCACAGTTTGAGCTAATTAGGATCATAAACTGGAGAAATGTTTTTCCACCGTGAGGTGGGCAGGGGAGGATGGGTACGGGGGGGCTTCCATGCTGTGGCAGGACTTGAGATTAGATGTGAGCGTGTCCGGAGACCATGCTTAAATAGTAAGAAAATAAACTGCTGTATATTAACCTGCCTTGTATCTACAGCTACGCGAGTGCGCGTCCCGAGGAGACTTTACCGGCTGGTGGGGTTTACGTACGAGGTCGGCTGTCATGAGGACACGGGGCACAAAAGACTTTCTCTGACTCCTGGAAGAAATCAGGGGTCGTTCACATGGCGACAGCGTGACATGTCCCCAAAAGTCTTTGTAAAACAAAGTACTCCTTCTAGTCCAGAAGGTACAACGTTTGCTTCCTAAGGTTTGCCCTCCCTGCTGGTTGGCACTGCAGTAATGCAGTCTGAGAGGAAGACTGAAGATATGAATCCGATCTAATGTTAATATTCCACTGTGACAACAGTGATGATGTTAACACACAACTGTATCAAGGAAAGACAGCATTTTACATAAATGTAGTCTATTAATGACACCAAGATTGATATAGTATTTCTATCGCATCTTTTATAATGCGACATGTTTGGGGCCTGAGACAGGCGCTCTCTCTCTCTCTCTCTCTCTCTCTCTCTCTCTCTCTCTCTCTCTCTCTCTCTCTCTCTCTCTCTCTCTCTCTCTCTCTCTCTCTCTCTCTCTCTCTCTCTCTCTCTCTCTCTCTCTCTCTCTCTCTCTCTCTCTCTCTCTCTCTCTCTCTCTCTCTCTCTCTCTCTCTCTCTCTCTCTCTCTCTCTCTCTCTCTCACACCGACGGCACACCATAATGCTGCTGACTCGCCCACCACATCTACCTTTATGAGGACTGACAGCTCGCTGCGAGCGGCGCGTACCCAAACAGGCCCAAACCTGTGCAAGGAAACACACTCACACTCACACACACTTACACTCATGACCAGACTGCGGAGCTTAATTCCCTCTGCACTCACACATACGTTAGTGAAATTATATTGCAGTACGGCAGTTCCCAAAGGTCTCCCCTTAAGTAGTTGATGTTCTGAAAGCTGTTGTGGGTGATGGAGCACAGTACATGACTAACGCATGTCTGTGTTTGGTCGTCATAGCAACATGCGCGACAAGTTATTTGTGATGTGAGTAATATCCTTGTCTCTCCAACTGTGGCAGTCGTCAAACGAAAGGCTAATTAACGTATGTCACCTTATGATTTTTTTTTCTTCTTTTTTTAAATCTGTGCTATTTTTTTCTTTTTTTTTTACATATACTCTGGACTCTTTTTCCGCCACGACCTGATTGAGGCGGCTCCGGGATGTGTGAGACAATTGTGCCTCCAAATTTGTTTTCCGCGCCTGAACTTTAAGTACAATTTCTCACCGCCGAGCTCCAAAGAGCCAGAGGGACTATTACGAGATAATTACTAATTATGCTAATGTGCTAAAGTTGTGCTATTCCTCTTTTCCTTGGTCATTTTATCAGCCGTCCTCAAGAGAGCACAGTCAGTGGTAATAACCTTTTTTTCTCTCCCTCAGCTAAACATTCAGTCAGTTAGAGGACGCCGTGTCCTAAACCGCCAACTCCTCCACCGCTAGCCTTAATCAGCGCCCGTAAATGCACAAAGCCATGCGTGTGCACGCCGACGGGCTGCGCGCCGTTTTCTGTCGCCGCTGACCTTCATTAACCTCATAAATGCCGGCGGCATTTTTCTTTTTTCTTTTCTTTTGTCGACGCTCCAAAAATGCGGCTATCGGCAGAAGCACAAACAAGTGTGAGAAAAGTGATGGAAATTGCATCCCCGTCTCCCTGCCACTGCACACAGGAAACATATGGAATATTAATGGGAGGCACTGCACAGAGAGCACACTATACAGGTAGGGATACCAACCACATTAGATTCTCAATGAACGAGCAAGCAGACACAGATCACAGACCAGCCTCCTCCACAAGGAACAGTAGAGGCTTTCCACTGTCGGGACTCAAGTGTGACAACTTTTCAATGAGCTCTCTTTGCAGCATTATTCAGCTCTGAGCACACTGTTTCTCACTGTATCACAGACATAGCTTTTTGTCTGTGCAGTTATTGGCAGACACGCTGTGGAAACTGTACGCTGTCTAAATCGGAGCTCTTCTCTTTGCGGCGCTGTCGTCGCTCAAACAACATGCAAGTTTGCTTCAACCTCGATGAGGTTGACAAAACGGTGTCACAGTGACACACTCTCCGACAAAAGAGGTTTTTCATGCGGTTGGGATCCCATTTCAAGCGTTATTTGAGGGCCAGACAAGGATTTTCTGCAACGGATGAAATTAATCAAAAGTAAAAGTCTTAAAAAAAAGTTCATTTTTTCAAATAAATAAAAACATTGTGGATAAATGACGAGTCTCAAATTTGCTGATGAGTGACTAAATGGAGCAGAGATTCGCCACAAACAAACACTTGCTGACGTCATTAAGGGACGGCGTGAATCCAGAGGCTGTGATTAATCAAAGGGGGAGACGCACAGCATGTAAGAGGACCCCTGTGGAAGCGCCGGCAAACGCGGTGGCGCAAAACCAACGCGGTGTCCGTCCGCACAGCTGGGAGCAGCCCTATGACCCCCTCCGCCCCCCGACACCGAGAGCAGAGAGGGCTTAGAAAAAAAAAAGAAAAACACCACACTGATGAGGAATACTGTAAAGGAATTCTGAGCCTCATAATCTCAGGGGGGGATTAAGCCCCCGGAGGGCCCGCAATAATCCCTCTGTGCCTTTTTATTTTTATTTAGACACATGGTTTGTAAAATATAACTGCCTGAAATGTCAACATGATGATCAATTGGCTATTGAGATTGTTTTAATATGGGGAGGCGGGAGGGTGGTGCTAAAATCATAAAAAAAATTGTAAAATCATACATTTTCTTCATAAACACACACACACACACACACACACAAAACAGGAGATGTGATTGAATGTTTCAGCCCAGTGACCCCCCCCCTCTCCTTCCGGAAGCTTTTTGGAGGAGTCAGCGGCCCCTCAGCATTTCCCAAAGACACAGTTCATTTACGGGCGGCCCCTGAACTGGCCCCCTAATGTCCCGTGTTATCAGAACGAATCAGCAGTGCAGATAAATTAGCCGTCTGCAAAAAAACACGGCGCGAAGGCCCGCCGGCTCAGGCGCGCGCGTTCCCGTGCTCCTCGAATGCGCCGCCTAATGTCGTGGAACCAATTCTGCCGTTTCCATTATGTAAATACATTTGCCTCGACGCTATATTTTATGTATTGTCTCCACTGCCTCGATTACTTGGGCTATTAAAAATCAAGAGGCAATGGAAATGGGGTGCAGTTGTCTGTTTGCAGCTCGATGACAAGCGCAGGGTGTTTCTTGGAGCTCGTTGAGCGTTCGATGGCGGCCGGGCACGTCGAGGCGCTCCGAGCGTTCATCCGTACTCCCCAATGTGACACGTTGATACATCCAAGCATGAGCCACACGTACAGGCCCGCTCACTTCGCTGATGTATGGAAATTGAAGAAAAATAAATGGGTCTTTCCGTTTTCTTTTTGGATCCGCTCTGCTTTCTTGAAGAGGGGACCAAAAATGTGTGTGTGTGTGTGTGTGTGTGTGTGTGTTTGTGTGTGTGTGAGAGCTAAGGGCTGAATAAGAAAAGGAAGATACTTTTTGGTGTGTTTTTGGCCTAAATAAATATTTAATTCATATGTTCGGGTGACTAGTTGTAAAACACTCCTGAAAATAACCAATAAAACTAAAGCACACAGAGAAAGAACTTCTGTGCTTTTAAGTACGCACGGACGCTTTCACTGACATCCGAACAACGTCCTCCCTAATCTTTTTTAAATGTCATTTTCTCCTTGTGAGGTAAAATATTGAATAAATTAATATAAAATGACTCTGCAATCCCAGACAAATGCACCAGCAGTGAACAACATCTTGCAGTGGATTCGGACTCTTTTATAATAGACTAAAAAAGATGGACATGTGAGAACAGGCAAAGTGCTGTAAATTATTAGTTGCTTTGCCGACAGCGTGAGTGGCATTAAATACACAGCTGTCGTGGGGAGAGAAACGGAACACCTTCCTGCAGGCTGCAGGGCACGAATAAAAAAAAGAAGACTGGCATCCGTCTCTCTGTGGCTGCACAGAGAGCGGTGCGCCCCTGCTCGGGTTTAGTCACTTAATATCAACACACTTTTACATTTTGATTTCAGAAATAGTTCAATGTTGCACATGTTGAATCCCTACATAGTCTTTCTTTAGGAACTCTTCTGCAGCAGATTGGGGAGTTCTAATTCAGAAATAATCACATTAAATGAAACAAGGGTTTTCCAAACTTGAGAATTTTAGCAGTTGGATTTAATGAGTCCTTTAATGTGGCAAAACAACTTTTATATGAGATGCAGCTGGCTAATTATCAGTGGTACCATTGTACTGACTTTGAGGTTAGCACAATGTATAGGACATTCAAGTTATTACTTTTTTTTAAAATAAAACATGCAGTTCTATTAAGCCTGGCGTTTCTTTTAAATAATATTTGGAATAGTGTGTTATGAATATAAAGGGACTTGGTAATGTTGTAAGAGATTAAATGTTTTTTTTAGAAAGTGATGGAGTTAAATCCGCTGCGGAGACAACGTCGCGTGCTTTGCGGATGCTTCCGGATTTAAATAATACGAGTTAAACCATTTCCATCACAAGCACGCGGTCTAACTTGTGTTTAAGCCGATGAGTCGTTTAATGTTGTCGTTGTGATGTTCGAGACAAGTGTCTTAAAAATAACGACGGACAATAAACACAGCAGCAACTTAACTTTGAAAGAACAAATATCGAAATGAACAATGCGTCATTTAAAGCCGACGGCCGTGGTTCTTTCCTCGAACTTAAGCCGCCGCCGCGGAGCGAGAACCAGCGCGTCCGATGCGCCGCCAAGGTGCGCGCGACCTCTGCTCTCGCACTGGGATCGAGAAGAAAAAGCGAAAGCGAAAGCGAAAAAAAAAAAAAAACGGAACACAAAGCGGGACGCGGGACGCGAGTGAAGTTGTACCTTTCCTCTTGGATCGCCTCCTACGCCTCCTCTTCAGCTTGCATTTCACCTGTCCGCTCTGAGCCCCGGACGCGCGGCCGCCGTTGCCGAGCACGGATGCCATGAGCGCAGCCTCTGGAGCGCGGCGCGGCGACAACTTGGGACCCGGCGGCTCGACTCCCCTTCGGACTTGGATCGCTTCCGTCTTCGTTGCGCTTTGATTCGGATTGTGCTCTCGTCCCTCCTTTTGTTTCTTTTCTTGTGTGTGTGTGTGCGTGCGTGTGTGTCTGTGGTTTTCCTGGTCGCCGTTCCCGTGTCACCTCTGGAAACTCCTGGTCGCCTCCCGCTCTCCAAAGAGCGAGCTGACTGCCGGGCGGCTCTCACACAGCGTTGGTGCTGGCGCGCCGTTCGACTCTGCGCCTCTGCACAGATTTTGGGCATCAGCCACTTTGGATTCAATCATGCAGGACGCTTATCTATTTGCTGCCGAGCTTTCTAATTAGGGTCCAATCGTGGCTGTCTGGGAGGTGTGACATCACTGGCGACACCCACCAACTCGCACCCCTTATTCACCCGCTGCTTTTTTAAAATGGTTTCTTTTTTATTTCTTTTTACACATTTTCTTTTAAATCCTCCACGTACTTTTTTTCTTTCCTCATTTCTTTCTTTCTCTTCCTTTCTTTGAACTGCGGGGGAAGCCTGTTCTCTTGCGCCCTCCACAGAGTAGGGGGTCAGAGGGCAGCACAGCACCACTGTGCCATCCTGGCTCAAGGGCACATCGGCAGGCCGGATGTTTTTCAGCATGGGGGACATTCCATGTTATTCCTGCTGGTTTCCATACGCAGCATCTGCCAAACCTGCTGCAAACTCACCACAAACTTGAGACTGAAAGAACCAGATGATCTGATGAGTCCTCTTCCCTCTCCTTGTTTAAGATTTGGCATCGGAATTTCTTTGAAGAATTATGGATTTATTACATTTCTGCCGTCTCTGTTTTAAAGTCACCGACAATTGCACAAAGGAAGATTACTTTAAGACCCACAATGCTCAATTAGCACAAACTCACATTAAAAGCATTTCTGATGTACAGCTTGAGTCTACTTCCGCTAAATTTTAAAGCTTTTTTATATTATTGAGAAAATCCGCTTGGGGGTGAGGGGTTTTGCAGACGACCTTCTCCACTGACAGTGCGGTTGCAGCCACAGAGTTTGAGGCTCATGGCGTGGTTCTAGGTGTGAGTGCATAGTCGAGGCTTTCACAAAGCATTTGTTGGCTTTCCGGGCTGCAGGTTGTTGTTTCGATTCCCCGGGCCTCTACACTGCGAAGGTGTGTTAGAAGCGCCCCAACAGTGAGAGAATAAATCAAAGTTGATATGTTCGGGATCAAAACACGCTATTTTATTTTACTCCCTGTGGCTGTTTGGATTACTTAAACTTCGTATCTCCGGATACTAAAAGATGTATCTAAAAAGCAAGACTCAAATATGCAAAATATCTTGTTGTTTCCCCACTCAAGAAAAAGTAAATCCCACACGCTTTTAGGTTGATGCCCAACAAAAAATCAAGGCATCTGCACAAAACAAAACCCACAATGACATTTGCTGATGTCAGATTAAAAAAGTCACTTTGAGGCTCTGTTGTCGGGTGGAAACGTTCCCTCCCAGCCCGAGGGGGAGAGAAAGCAGACAGAGGGAGAGAGAGGGAGTTGTGGGGCCGTCGTCCACGCTGCAGCCTGCCCTCAGGACGCCCACAAATATCCATGTAAATTGCCGTTTAAAAGAAATCAATACAAGTGACAAGTCGCCAATGCCACTATCTGGGGCAGTAATGAAGGTGTGCGGGGGTGGGAGATGGAGAGGCGGGGGGGTACGTAGATAACAGCAAATAGGCTGGGTGGGGCAGAGGTACAGGGTTAGAGACCCGTGTGTGCGTGCGTGTCAAGTCACTGCTTGTTGGGCGGATGTTAAGTGCCACTAGGGGCTAGGAACTAACCTTCGATGATCTCCATGTCCCATGTCTCTGCTCCGTCACAGACGGATCGTCACGGCGACTGCAGTCACCACGTCCTCTGCGTGCTTTAAACGCGACGCCACAGCAAATTCTTAAAAGGTTTGCGGGAAGGAAACAGAAAAGAGCAAAGGTCATTTCAGATGTTAAGTTTGGGAAGAAGTGATTCACTTAAATCATTGCTTTCAAAAGCAATTAAGGGTATATATATATGAATTTATATATATATATATATATATGAATTTATATATATGGATTTGGGCTCTGTAAGAATCTCGCTACCCGTTTTATAATGCAGATTTACGGACGCTATTTTGTTATCAGAAGAGAAAAAAAAAAAAAAGGATTTCACAGCAGTCGAGGATAAAGCTTTCAAGTTGTCCGACCAACCGTCAACCACATTTTCCAAAGAGCGCGCTGGTGGGAGCGTGCTCACCTGTGTGCGTGCATGTGTCTGTGTGTGTCCGTGGAGGCGGAACTCTGCAAAAAACCTTCAAACCCCCCCTATATAATCGTGGGGGAAACGCAGTACAATGCATTTACTAATCCCATCAGATTTTAGACGCGGGTATCTGAATCTCCATGGCTGGGATGGGGAGAAATCACCAGATATCTGAAAAGAAGTGTGCCATTAAAAATACTTTTAACTGCAGAAATCCTGAAATATTACTAATTCTGTGTGTTTTTGTAATGTCAGAGTGAAATGGAGGTTTTAAAAATGGCCGTATTTGACTACAAGTTATAGGATGTGTTCTGTTTCCGTGTTTCGTTTTGGCATTAGTTAGATGTCGTCTCTCTGGATTAAGGAATTGGATTTAAATGGAGATTACAGTAAACACATGGCAACAACTCCTCTTCTTCACCATCATCAAATCAGACACCTGCAATCTAAAGATAAGGAGGCCAATCAGCACGCAGCTCGGCACATGCACTGCTCTTCCCTTCTCGCTGGAACCATCTCAAAATGAACAAATGGCCGGTCGACGGGCCTCTAACAGCGCGCTTCTTGTGCAGACTTTCACCGTTTTGATTGAATTATGAACATTGGTAGGACCGTCTCCATTGTATTGCGTCTATGGCTCTCTAATCAAAGTCAATCAATTTATTTTCTTTCCTCACGGAAGAGCACACGTTGACATTCAGCAGCGCTTCACCCTTGGGACTGATTTTTAGGAGACAAAATAGAAAAATCCAGAAGTCTGCAGCTAAGCCTCCAACAACTCAGGATCAATCAGGCTATATTAGACATATTAGAAAACTCTGCTTATTTCCATGTGGTGTTAAAAAGGCATCGAACAACGAAATCATCGAACGTTCTCTGTCGTCTTCCTATGTTCCGAAACAAAAAGGCAGCGATTAAGATTAGTGAAGCTAATGGGATAGATATTAGCTTGATAAATGTTTACAGATGAAATGCTCTGCTTGAATCAAATCTTACCGGGTGGGTTCCTATCATAGTTTGTACTGTGCTCTCTGTAATATTCACCTTAGTGGAAGTCTTTAATGTTATGAATAAAGCCCCACTAAACAAAAGGAAATTAACATCCAACCCTACTTTTTGAGTATTTCAATTAAAAAAGCATTTTCATTTTTTCTACAGCCACTCGAGTACATCACTGAAACTACTGACTGTAGATTCTGGCTCAGTGAATACATAACTTTGCTTCTAACTTCAGGATGTAGATCATCTTAAATCATTATATATATATATTTATTTAAACTACGAAGCGTCTCGAGTTGAGGGTGCACCGTCAAACAAAGATCAAATAAAGATAAGAATTCTGTCATAATGACAAGATGAACGGAAACAAGTACTTTTATATGTAAATAATATATTTCCCCCCTAAGAGTGCCGCACATTGAAGACCCAAGTGACTGCATTCAAAAACAGATAATAATTTGGATATAATAATCTGGCAAACATCTTGATCTCCACAATCCGCATAAAAGGTGAACATAAGCACTGTTTGTGGGCATACATTTAAATCAGCAACATACTCCTAAAAAGAAAATCGTATAAAAAAAAAAAAGAAAAAAATTGTCAGGCCTTCCAAAGCCTTACAAAAGGAGCGAGTATTGCTTGGTATGACACCAGAGAAAGCAAACTGTTCCTTAATGTACCTCGCAAATGTCACCTGAACAAAGGTTGAAAACTAACTTCGGGGAAGGAGGGCTTTCCGCAGCTGCGTTGAAAACTTCCGAAGAGACATTTGCGGCTCTCGCCTCCCGCTGATCAAGTGACGCCATCGTACCTTTTCCTTGAGCGAAAAGACTCCTTCGGATGACTTCTTCTTTTCCTCCCTCCAGCCCCGCCCCCGCCCCTCTTAAGCGACACCCATTAATCACATTAGGTCTTTGGGAGAATTGGCTGCCGAGCGTCAAGTCTTGGCTGACCCCAACATTTGGAGAGCGGAGATAAAGACGTTGTACTGACAGCTCGGAAATAGCCTCCTTTTTCCCCCTCGCAGGTCAGCGTTCAGCGGAATATGAATATTATTAGACATAAAAAAAGAGCGGAAAGACAATTGAGCTCCTACTTCAGAGGGGCTGAATGACATTGAAGTTCTCAGCGGTTTCACAGTGCTGCGGATGGACGTCTCAGGCGGATTCCGGACTGACGGATCGGTGGTAAAAGGGCTCAATGTGGCGACTCAAAGTGTGCAATTGTTAATGAAATGCGCAAGTTAATTAAGATCAGCATTAAAGTGCGTCTCTGTAACGTAGCCGCTACACTGGCCTATCTCGCGGGCTAATACAAAGCTCCACAGATCAATGGTGATTCGGTTTAATATTGCGTTCTTTCATTCCTGACAGCATTGAATATTATGGCGCTTCCGTCAGTCCACATTCTAAACAAAAAAATGTCTCTCTGAATGGGAACTAACATCATTGCCCTTAATGTCACGTAACATTATCAGCTCTGTGGTCTGGCACAATGGAGTCATTGTGTTGGGCGGTTGGGGGTGGGAGTGAGGGGGGCTTATCAGTGAAAGACAGGAAAGGAGAAAGGAGAGAAAAGAATAAAAGAAAAGTAAATTAGATCTGCGTGTAGCAAAGGACAAATTTCTCAAAATAGTTATTCACAATGCTGGATTCAGACACTTTGTTCAACTGAAATAAAAAATAGAAGAAGAATATAGTATACATAGTGTCCCTTTTGGGTGAGAGAACAGAGTTGTTAGTTATTCCTCTATTGCTCCGTGCTTATGGACATTAAAGTACTTGACAATCCGGTCATTGGTCTTATGGGCCTATGAGGCAGAGACAGCTAATGCTAGCTACATCCTGAAAACTTTTCTATACTATTCCAACGGCACTTTTGACCGCTTATGCCAGACGCGCCATCAATTGGTGCGTCCTTATTGCGGCGTGGAAATGCAGGCAGGCATTTCTCCAATACTACAACCCCCCCCCCCCCTGAAGTTGTAAACCTAGGGGAAACAGGTAGGGGACACTGCTGCGGTATCGTTGCAGTCAATACTTTCATAAAATTGAAGAGAAATGTGAATAATATGTGTTGATGGGGCTTCTCCTTAATGACACAAGGTCGACCTGAGCTCTCGCTTCATATTTCCATGTTTCTTTCTCTTGCAGTTTATGTTTTCAGGCAGATCCATGGAGAGTTATATCTGCATGGACAGATGGAGAAAACCGGCGTGGAGCTCCCAAAGGTAAAGATGCCAGGTCTGATCAGGCTGAATACTACAGCCGTGGGCGTGTGGGGGGGCACGATGATGTACAGCTTCATTCGGATTTGGTTTTGCTCATAGGTGTCAGGCAGGTGGTGCTGAAAAAACTCCCCAAGACCTGACCTCCCCGACGGCACATTTTTCTTGAAAGTTAAACAAAAAATGGATTAAAAAAAAAGAAAAGGTACTGGTGGACTGCTGGACGAGCTGCGTGTTTCCCTGCACTGCGTCGCTTGCATAGCTCATGCAGACGTTATGACCTCTTCTGGTTTCGACCTGACAACAGAGAGACAACAAGGACGCAAGTGACAGAACAAAATGAATAAATAAATACATGAAATGTCAGCAGAGCTTAGTTCTGATCAAACATCCTGTCCCAGCTGATAGCGGCCTGGACGCCTGAGCCAGTCTGCCTCTGCCTCTGCCTCTGCTTTGGTGCAACACAATCTCGAAGACACACAAACACACTAAGGATACCACCACGTAATGTCAACCAGGCCTTAACCCTGCACACACCTTAATACATCACTAATATATGCATCCCATTAGCACTTTAAAGCCTCGCGGGCCTTTGAAGTATCAGAATTACAGTTGTGGGAGTGGCAGGAAGCACGGGGACGCAACCATGTCGCTGCGCTCGCCTATCTGTGGCCGGCTCGTTCATTTCCCGCCGCGGTAAGACGAGTAGGCTCGGGGATCTCCAGCCTCCGAACGCCTCACACAGTAACACGGCGAGGCTACATGTTGTTGTCTCCCTGTGATATTTCCAGGTCTTACAAATCCACCCCCCCTCCCAAATAAACGCAAGCCACAGGCTCTAATTAATTTGCCTGATTTTGCCGTGGCGGCAGATGGCAGATTTATGAACGTAACAGATGAGGCCTTGATGATTATGAGTTTGCCGATGGTCGTCTAAACTGGAAAGGTTGCGCCTTTTTTTGACTTGACATATGCTGCCCATGCACAGCAGAGAGGGTGGGGGGGGGGGGGGGGAGGGGGGTCATCCAGATCTCCATTTCATCACACCGACAGATGGCTGCAGGGATTTCATCATTAAAAACATCCTTTCACTGAATCCACTTGATATTAAAGTTATTCGTGCTGCGGCCCGCCGCCGGGTGACGTGAACCGCTCCGAGTGGTTTTAGACGACAAATGATGTCGTCTAAAAGAACGAGCGCCGAGGCTCGAGGTTTACATGTAAAAACATAACGTGTCAGAAGATTAAGAAGGATTAGGGCTACGGCACGTTTAGAGATGAATCAAAGGCTCACCGGGAACCACTGAAAGCTTTTAAAAAACCCGATCTTCGCTCGGCAATCAACTTTGTACGAGCTGGGGACACGGCTCATCTGGAGTGAGGCCTGAGACCTGCAACACTCGCACGGTGATTTCACCCGTAAGCCCCGGCTTCACGTCCAGTGACTACGAGGCCCCGTTGAGCTCCGCTCTCCTCCGAAGACGGCCTCGCGTGAATGGGGTGTAATCAATCTGGGATCCAATCAGAGGACGGCGTCCTGATGACTGAGAGGTCTCCGCGGGGAGTTAAAAGGGGCCCCACGGGGCGGGCGGGGAGTAGGGGACCAGAGGGCCGTGACAAGGCGCTGCTCTTGAGCAGCGGTGACCTGGGGAAATGAATCGTGCCGCAGAATATCCATCTCCTGCTCTAGGGGCCCATTTACAATGTCACATTTTAGTTTTAATGCAGTAGCGGTTGTCGGTGACACTTTAGCAAGCTGCTAAACGCATACATTCTCACCACTAAGTGTGATTTTGAGACCGAAACGGCGAACACATTGGGTAGCGTAAACAAAGGAAACCACATGTGAGATCTTCCTCAAAGTGAACACGTTTCACATGAGTCCCGTCGCCTTCTGTCGCGAAGAACACCGTCTGCCATTTTGAGTGCAGACTGGTGCACCATTCTAAATTCACACACAGCGAGGAACTCAGAGAGAGAGACTGCTAAAAGCGCCAGGAGACGCAGCGACTTCAGGTGACTTTTAGTCTGTTTACGTGCTTTACAACACTGCGTTCAAATGAAAGACCTTCAGCGGGTTGAATACACCTGCAAAGCCTCCCCATCCATCCAACGTCCCAAAATGGCTTTCATCCTTCAAACACAGGCCGCCAAAAACAGCCAGGAACCCTCTGCGTGGAATTATGACCTCCGTCCTCTGGGGAAAAGGGATTAAAGCACATTCGCCTCATTCTTTCTCAATAGTGTAAACACTGAAATCAGAGGATCCTTGGAGACAACGTCCTCCCCACTTGTTTCTGGCAGCCAAAGGAAAAAAAGATCTCATGGCTTGAAACTCCTCCGAGTGAACAGCAGATGGTGGCAGAAAACATTTTAACACGCGTGTGGGACGGGACGCCTCTCTCAGACCACACATCTGACATCCTTCTGACGAGGTGCCGGCAAATTATCCACCCAGCACATGCTACTTCGATTCCGTCTCAACCCGCCTTGCTTCCGTTTCAGGCCCACTTTGTTCACCCAGAGTACGTCAACATTTTCCAGGAATCAGTGTCACCCCTTCCCCTTTACTCAGAATAACAATCAGGCATGAAGGCTACACAGTGTTCCACAGAAGCGACGGGGAGAGACTAAGTCCCCCAAAGTTAAGTTCATCGCATCCTCTCCTCCCGAGCTCCAGCCTTTCATCAGGCAGGGTTTATCGCGCGTTGGAGGTCGTCGTTGCCGCCGCCGTTGAAGTTTAAATCCCCCCCTCCCTGATTCGCTCACTAAACCACCAAGAGAGGTGAGCAGCCCCCTTTCCGGCCAAATATAATAGACAAAGGAAATTGCGGGGGCATGAGGAGACAAGGTGAGAAACTGCATTTAAAGCTGCTATGCTCAATATTTTTGAATGGACAATGGAGTCTCAATGAAATGACTCGTAGTGATGAAGACGCCGGCACATCGTCACAGACTCGGCACTTCCCCACAGCTCTACGTGGGTTTTATTGCATCTTTCAGCTCATGGTTTTTCAGGATTTGACACTTTTGGCAGCCGTTTTCATAGAAAAGTCGGTGAATACCAGACCAACATTCACCAGGTGGCCGGATGTTCAACCTCAATTTGGATTTAACCAGGTTATTTAATTTATTGAACACACAAAAGCACACACATGTACATTGAACCTTTCAAGTTCACGTACATTCAAGTACATTGGCAATATAAAAGAAAAAAAAGTGAGCTGCATCATGTTTCACAGCTCACAAAGGACAACAACATCAGGCCAGCTAGAGGATATTAACGATACATGCTGAAAACATTCGGTCTCTCCACACTCGCTTCTCAGAAAAAAAGAGAAATAGTCACTGAAACACGGCAAAAACTGTTCTACTTAATGCTGCGTTGTATAAATACCAAAGAAAGGCCCAAAAGCATCTCCGTGCGTGTCTTTCAATTGACAGAGCTGAGGGATGGAAAACCAGCAGGGGAATTCTGCTTCTTTAGTTGAAATTGATTTCTTCAAAGGCGACTGTTGTTTTCTAATTAAAACACTGAACTGGCTAATTGTGAAATTGATTCAGGTTGTGTTTTTCCCTGTGTAAAGCAATACACTGTTGCCCTCAGTGCTATCTATATTTATCAGAGAAAATAAAGCGGCTTGCACTCTCTGCTTGTCGTGCTGTCTAATTCCTGCCCGCCTGCCACACACACACACACACACACACACACACACACACACACACACATACACACACACATACACACACACACACACACGCAGGCAGTTTAGACCGTTTAATGCTGTAATCCTGCAACTGTTCAATATGTTTTGGAGGTTTCTGGGTAAGCTATACGTATAACTGACAGAGCGAGAGTCTTTAACTCACAGCAAACCCTGTAAGCTCGGCCTCGAAAGTCGCCTCAAAGTCCGTATCAACAACAGGATTAAACATTGGACCGATCCAAACTTTGGGGAAGTGATTTGTGCTTCTTGGGAGCGTGGACAATTGAGCTACGATTGTGCGCGACGTAGACATATTCATGATGAACTTATTGTACCCCCGCCCATCATCTGCCACAAAGATTTATGTTACAACAGAGATGAAATTTCCTCTAGAAGACCGCGTGACAAACCTCCACATCCGTCTTTCTTGAGGGTTAAAGTTACCCTCAGGGACCCTTTATTGTAGCGGAGCGTTTCGCCATTGGATTGATTATTAGGCCTTAAATTATTCATCCCTTATCCAATCTTGAAGAACCGCCCTCGGCTCCCTGTGATTTCAGATTTCTGCTGAGAGGAATGGTCCCTCACGACAACAGAACAAGAAGATGATGCGGATCGTCTGCAGCAGTGAAGTGCAACATGTGAACTTCTTAATAGTTCATCTTCGATGTACTTTGCTACATTCAGGCCGACACACATGGATATCAACCAGCATTTATTCATTTCCTTTCCATGTCGTGCCGGAGTTAAGTAAGACACCTCGAGGGATTCCCTTCGGAGGAAAATCAACATGTGATGTTTCCATTGGTCCAGGGGGGACGGACGCCGCGCTGTTAAATCTGCTGGGAAACGACTCAGTCTTTTGTTAGCTGCGACGCGTCCCAATTAAATCGCTGCGCTCACGGCAAAAACATTAATACAAAACTGCCTGCCGTTTAAAATGATGTCAAGGAGTCAAGCTTAGTTATTCCCGCCAAACACTTTAAGACTTCAATCAACTGTCCCCTCAGCTGCTCTCCCGCGGAGACACACATGCACATGATTTAGTCGTCCCAATGAGGCATCATAAATCACACGTCTGAGCCAATAAGCAGCTCTGCTTGGCCACCTCTGAACCTTTGTTAGGCTTCCTGTCATGTTACTGCTACGGAACAATTAGCAAGATGTTTCTGCAAGGAGGGGGAAAGTGTATACACAAGTGCGTGTATAGTGGTGCTCGTGTTTTGTGTGTGTTCTGTAAGTGGATTGCCATAGTAACGCTCATGACTGGTGCGTGAGTTAAATGGGGGCCACGCTGTTAGAAAACAACACCACCGCCTATGTGGAGGTTTCAAATGCTCTGGCTTTTATTCCTTTCTCTAGAAGGTGTCAAGAAAACTGCATCACAACGTTTGCAACAAGGCTTCACTGTTCTTAGCGCCGGGTTTCACTTTTGGCTGATTCGGGCAGACTTCTAAGCACAGCGGAATAAACATGGAGACGTCGTGCCGGACAAAGAGCGAAACAGCCGCTGAGAGGAAATCGTTCTCACTTAAATCCCAGCGAGACTAAAACGGATATAGGGATTACAGCAAGCGCTCACTTAGCTTTAATCAGAGCACATAGATGCGCGGGCCGTCTCGTTAGACATTTAGGCGAGGAAGGAGTTGGTGTGGAAGCGGCGCCATTAGCTAAATCAGACGGGGGAGTATTACTTCTCCTTTTAGATGTATTTTAACTCACCCGGTGTACTACTGGCACTTTGTATGCACATTTCTCTAAATATCCACCAACTCTATTTGTTTCCCCTGCGCGTCTTTTGTAGGTAAGAATACCCCCGGCTGATCATCTCCCCGCGAGCCAACTTCAGAGCTTGTGCATGCTTGGATCGCTGTCGGTTGTTTAAAGTGTTTTTAACACTGCCTTGTTTTCCCGGCAGTGCCTCTGTGTTTGTGTGCGTGTATGCGAGTGTGTGTTTGTGTGATCTCCATATAGAAGGCTGCTCGTCTTGGCTTGTTCTCCATGAAAGAAGGTGTATTTATGAAGATGTCTGTTCTCGCTGTGTGTTTTCCTATCGTGCTCCGCTCCCGAGCCCCCTACAGTCCCCTCATTATACTGAGCTTTAATCCCTGGTCCCCCCTTCCTTCCCCCCTGGGGATGTGACTTGAGCTGCACCGCCTCCTTGAATACACAGCTCCGCTAACACTGAGGACAGTCTGTCTTGGTTCTTCGGGGAGTGCAGAAAGACAAATGGAAACCCTGGAGCGGTTACAGTTACAAAATAGATATGGCATGGTAGGAGTATGGTAGGAGTGCATGAAGGCAGCCGGTAGGTTTAACGCTCAGGAAACTGTAAATGTTTGGCTGTGCAAAAAGTTAAATTACGGATTTTTTTTCTTTTGAAGAAATTACAATTTGTTGAATTGCTGTTACATGCTTGGAAGTCATTTTTACCCTTTCATATGATATCCGCACATATAGTGCACCTCTTTAACATGATATGCAAATGTTTCACTAAATACATTTTACTATGGAATAACAAAATATGGTGTGTGCTTATTTAAGCTGGAACCAACTATATCATGACGCCAATCAGTCTTAAGAGGAGGTGTGTGGAGCTGAGTCCTCTGTAGCTCCATTCTACACGCACACTTTTTATCCATTTTCTCTAATACAAAGGATTTGACTTAAGTCCAACTTTAAAGAAAAATCCTTGCATATTTTAGCGCATATGTAGTGACAGAAATTACATGCCGTGGTGTAAATATGATGGATTACACAAAGTTACACAGTAAATTTTGTAATGTTAAAGTAACACCTAAAGAGTTGAATTTAACACTATTGCTGAGTGGTGTTAAATTTACTCATGCCAAGTGTCAAAATTAGTTAAATTACCTTTAAATAGAGTAAAAATGCAACACATAATTTTACTGATTGATAACAAATCAACTCTCTTTTGAGTTAAATTTTCATTGACACTATATATCCATCCGTCTTCATACAGGGTTGCTGGAGTCAATACCGATCCCAAGAGTCAGTCAGCCAGCCATTCGCAGGGGACATAGAGACTAACAACCATTCACAATCACATGAGCAAATTAGGGTTACTGTGAATTGACAAATGCAGACACGGGGAGAACATGCAGACTCCATACAGAAAGGCCGTTGGGCAGAGTCAAACCTAGGACCTTCTTGCAGGCGACAGTGAAAACCACCACACCACCGCGCTGCCTGATACAATACAGAGTTGTACAAAACACTCAACTCAGGGCAAGTGTTCATGTGACAATGTACTCTATTAATGTGACACTGATAGTGTGAAATTCAAACTATCCATTGACTACTGTGAGGAGATGGGCGGGGCTTTTGAGAGTACTTCTGATACCACTTGATTTAACACCCTGAATTAACACCAACACTGGGAGGCATTTTACTTGATTACATAACAGTGAAAGACTTTGACACTGCATATTTAACACTGTGGATTTTACTGTGTATATATTGATCTAGAGATAATGTGTTGTGGGGATGACCCACACAGGTGAGCACAAAGAGAACGTGTGTCGGAAAATTAGACTGTCCGTCCCCTAGAATATTTATATATTGAATAACAGGTCTGCTGACTTTCTATGACCCGGCGGACATCAAAATACTTCAAGTACTTCCATGAGAGCTCCTCTCACTCAGCCGACATTCAAACACTCTTAGTGGTCCCTTCATCCTACCAAAGAGCTGTCGGCCTTTCCGAGAGAACTTCCTCCCGGCCTCTCTCTCATTAACAGGGTGACCTGGCTGCCCGCGACTATGTTGCAGGCCTGAGATCAGACCCACCTCCTCAAAGGGAACTCAAGTGGATAGAGCGGCTGAAAGTGATCAGGCTGCAACAGACCAGAGGATCACTTTTAATGAGTCTCTTCCGTGTTCCCACAAAGCAAGCAGCTCCACCTGGAGGCTGCCCTCCTGGCCGCTGGGTGGGAGACGGCTCAGCCTGGTGGGAGAAAGACCAGGTTCACACCAGCTACTACAACTTTCTTTGGGAAGCACGGCAGCTGGGGCTCGCAGTGGAACGTTGAATGGTGTTCAGTATTGGCGGCTGTTCACCTGACAGGGCGTACAGCATTTTGCAGGTCATTGCAAACTACTCCTGCAAAGCTATGAATGAAAATAGACCACTAACACTACAAAAGAAGACATGATAAACTTGACATTTACTCTCTTTCAGGGTTAGCAGCCTAGCTAGCTAACGCTCTTGTGGGGATGGGACTTTTCCAAACCAATAAAACAAGTGCTGACAAGACTGCAACCAATGCCACTTGATCCCAAATAACATAAAATAAAACTCATCTCTATCCCTTATGATGTTGAATCCAAAACGCTCCCTCATACAGTTTAGGATAATGACTCACCAGCTTTCTCCAATTCTCCAAGCTTAACCTTTGCTAAAGCATCAGGGGCATGTAGAGGGTTGAAGGTTCTGACTTTAGTCGCATGGTTCAATATATACTACGCCTTACACAGGGAAAAGGAGTTTACTCGCGTAATTGGAGTTGAAGTTATTTCGCTTCATTCGAGTCCCATTTTTTTTCGCTTTATTCGCGCCAGAAAGGGGGCGTGACTTATCTGCAGCTTTTTCCATGGAGACAGTTATCGTTTCCGCTATCCACCATGGAAATAAATAACCACTATTTCTGCTCTTTATTTGTTGTGTGAATTACACAAACGTTGGGCCCGCAAACGATTTTGTGTTCATGACATCAACAGTCGCCGCACAGCTTAAATTCCCTAGACTCCTCTAGGAAGTGCGTCTGGATGGCTGCTGCTTCCAGCGCTACTTCAGGCTGACCAGCACCCGGTTTGCTGACCTGTTGTTCCGGCTCAGTCCCAGCTAGGGCTGTTGCGATATCAAATCTTTGTTGTACGATTATTGCGCCAACATTTATTGCGATATGCGGTATTATTGCAATTTTCAGACCATTTTATGCCGCTGATAAAATAATGACAATGAAATAGTATAGCAATACAAGTATGCCATTTCAAAGAACAACAAACGTTTTATCTGTCAGAATAGTCAGATATTACAATTGGAATGTGAAAAAATATATCCTAAATAAATAAAACAAAGTGCAAGTGACACAGAGCGGGCGAAGCATCAGGCTTGATGCGTTTCTACCGGCCAAAGAAGGGACAAGCTAACCGCAGGAACCGACGGTAGTTGAGGTTGAAAGACGGGCGCATGGGTGTCGTTTTAGGAGGGATTTTAGCTTAGTTGTGTGGCCGGTTTTTGGTGCCACTGTTTTGAAACAAAGTCGACGCACCGGCTTGTTCACATTGATTGGCTCTCCTCTCAATTTGCTTAAAGCTAAAATGTTCCCAAACTGAGGCCGAACATTGTGCCTTCGTAATAAAGTCCGTTGGTACTTGTTTCTTACCGGGTTCAGCTGTAGATGTTATGAAGAAAATATAACATGGTGGGTTCACTGCTTCTCTTCACCGCTATATAAATGTGAAAATACCATTAGGAAAAGGTAATATTGTGCAAATTCTGCTATGGTGTAAACCATTCCCATTAAACTGATGATTACAGATGATGTTTTAAATAAACAGGCCTTTTGTAAAGAATGCCCATTCAGCCCACTAAGTGATCTTTCCTTTCATCTTATTCATCGAGAATCAAAACATGTAAATGTGGGCCAAGAGTGGATAATGGTGACCAGAGCTCTCCTGGGCGCACTTCTAATACAAAACAGCAGTAAGACTTCCTTTCAAAACCACATAATCACTGCTTGTGTTCTCTTTGAAACATGCCAGCGCCAAAAAGTAGATCAAAGTAACAAACTAAAAGTTGTTTGAGTGCAGTACGGGGTGACTCCGTTACGAATGTTGAGGTGCCACAAATACAGCACAATCATCCGCATAATATAAAAATCAGCCGATCCAGAGTCCAGGGGGATCTGCCCTCTTGTTTCATGTTGGCTAATATCCAGCAATTTGCTACCTCACTCTCGCTCTTTCTACTTTGAGGAGTCTTTGATGCTGTGTCAAATGTCTCCCTCTTCAAAAATTTGTTGACTCCAGACATTGTTACGAGCCTGTCGAACGGAGGGGACAGTGAAGGACGAGTATGCTGATGCGAGGTTGTGTGTTCTCATCAGCCCTTAAAATAACTGGGGCCGGCTCAATTTTCAATGGGATGAAGAGGAAAGTTCCGCCTGGCTAAACTTTGAGAAGATGCCTTATACATTATAGCTCAAAACAGCAAGTTCACAAAAAAAAAAAATGTGGACGATGTGTGAGACTATCATTCTGTGTGCGACATTTAATCCTTTCACGGGGCAAGCTTCTCTTTCCTACCATTGATTTTGACCATCATAAGCTGTACTGTAGATAATGATCACTCTAATCAGCTGCATTATCAGTATGCCCTTCCCTATCAGACCTGCCTACACCTGAGGCTGTTCATTCAGACGCTGCTCTGGTGCACACTTCAACGGTGGTCAAACAAACACCCTTGCTGAGATGTGCCAAGCAATTGTGAACAAATGTCCTTTCCTGTCTGTTATGTGTTTGTTTGCTTTTTTTTTCCTCACCACACCATGCTTCTTGGGGAACATTTAATTTGCCGGACGTTATATATGAAACATCCAAACAACTATAAGACAGCATGTCTTATCATTTGGTGCACAAATTGTAGTCAATTCAGAAATGTGTGTCCTCTGTCGGTAATATCTCCCTTATCCATGTCTGAGGTATGCTTTATTTCTGTAGCTGCTACCATGAATTCATTATTTAACTGTTTGCCATCAGCAAAGAGGCAAGCAATTTACTTGTCAAAATACAGCTCTGGCCTAGTGTTACCTTGAATCCTTTTAGTGCAACCAACTTGCCGCCCAACTATCTCTCAGAGTTGTATGTGAAATGACCACTTCCTTTATTTTGGTGAAACACCTCTTTTTGCGTTGACAGGTGCATACACTGGTAGACGGGATATTACCGGGATTCGGAGTTGCCGTGACTCACGGAGAAGATCTCCGTATTTCAGGAAAGTGTCTTTTTTTTCATTTTTGCGTTCGTCAATGCTAATCTACCTTTTCTTGTTATATCAGCCCTCCTCGAGACTTCTCTTATTTTCGCTGAAGCGGCTTTGATCCCCCACAGACCCAGGTGATCTCCACCGCACCTCTTTGGTGAAGTGCTTAGGCTGGATTAGGAAGGAAAGGATGAGGCAAGGAGGGAAGCAGCCGTATCTACACTTTACTCATAAAACCATAAAGGGATAGGCAACATCCAGCTGCACAGATTGACAGCTCGCAGGACAGCACCCCCAGCGCTAAAGACTTATCTTGTCTTTTACCTAGTTCGCTTTGGAGCCCCCCTCCCCCCGTCTGTCAGTCCGTCATCTACCGCTTTAGTTTGTGCTTCCTCATCTGCAACCCCATCCCCCCAGAGACCCCCACTTCAGCGGATTAAAGGCGCTCTAATTTGATTCATGAGATACATCTAGCTCATTCTCTTCTGGTTAGAGAACAACACTGGCCTCCCGAGAGAGTCCCAGAGACAGAGAGAGAGACTTGGAGCATAGAAAATCAAAAGAGGATCTAATGGAGTTTTGTGCGAGTTGTTAAATGGCTGGCCTGCCGCACTGGGTTAGTCCCTGGTGGGGTTATCTTTTCTTTTATTCTCTCTACCCACGCGCGGCGCCCAGGCTCTGTTGGCTGCTTCCCACTAGGGGGAACAGGCGAGATGATCCACTGCTGCGTAGCTCCCAGCAAATCTAACACAAACCAAAGAACCTTTCAAAGTTAAACAAATCACCCCTCTGGCGCAGTGTCCTTCCACATTTGGCTCCAACTCTGATGGAGCAGTAATGTCTGTCGACGGCATAAACAGCTGGGCGGCACAGAAAGTGAGAAACTGTAGCGGACAACGAGCTGGTTGTACTCGTCTGCAGGGAAATCAGAAGAGGCAACGAGTGAGCGCTGGAGTTATTTCTCCAGAAGGGATGAGAGCTGGACAGTTGACAAGTGGTCGTTCTTAGTCACGTAGGCCGTCACAAACGTGGGCATCGCAAGGTTGGGATAAAACAAAGTGAAATACATATATTTATTAATGTGTGCCATCATTTCGATTGGTAAAACCAAACAGTGATTTTCTGAGATCTGGCAGAGCAGTATTGGCTAAGGTGGATTCAGACCAGAGGTTGGCCTTCAATCGCAAAACTTGTCAGCTCATGTACAATCTGATCTGCATAGATATAAAAACATCCTTTTTTGAAGTGTTGCTGTAATTCAAATAAGGTGCCATGACGGCACTGGCACAACAACGATAAAGTGAATGACGGCCTGGTATATAAGAAGTACAACACAGCTGTCCGCAAGGAACTCCAGTGGCTCAAAACATATTCATGATCAGCTGTTGTTTTGGGGAAAATATCAGAAATGTTAACAGCCTTCTCACTAACGGTTAAAACAATAAAACGGCTCATCTACGCCCACAGTGAGACACAGAGGAGGAAATAAGAGGAGCAAGCGCGTCAAAAAGGAAAACAATACTATGCATTTATTTATTTCAGGCAATTGTCGAGGAAACCCTGAAGTCCATGCTAAACTGTACAACATCCTGCCTCTATTACAAGTAATTGTATCTGCAGATGAGTTATCATGGAAACATCATGGTCATCAGGGCGGGCCATCTGCCTCTTCGTTATGTATCTCCAAATATGTCACTAGTGGGCTTTCACAGTTTGCCAGCAGTAGGTAGGTGGAAGTGAGTAAACCGGACCAAACTGACAAAGCAGCTCGGCAACAAATAACAAAGCCCTTTGCGGGATTTTAACATTCAAGGGGGGAAGAATAACTTGGTAATTATATTTTACAGCAACTTACAGATAATTATTAACCTCTGGCATAGGCTGCATTGCTAAATATGGCTGATATGCTCTAGAAGAAAGGGTAGAAATAATAGAGTGCTCTGTCAATACACTTCCCTTCTTCTTGCAATCAAACGGACATAATTATAGTCAGGCTGTCCATTGTATCCAGGGTCCAGAAATTACAGGATCAATAACACTTTCACTTTGGACTCGGGTTCCACGCACCATTATATAATAGGTCACAGAGAATCGGGGGAAAATGACTAGGTCCACGCTAGGTCCATGCATGGTATAGATTAAAGGGTCCTTAAGACTGAATGAGAATACTTGTGCTCTCAAATGCGCTGCCATTAAAGGCTCCAAGTGCTCCCGGATCGCAGTTTTCTCAGACAGAAATAGTTTGTATTGTAACGGGCCTCGTGGGCTATTAAATACGATTATCTGACAACGATTTATCTGGCTAGGCCAAACCCAGCATATGACCACAGCCTGTCTTACACTTCAGGAAGAGGGGAAAAAAGCATTACGATATGAGGAAAACTCTCATCATATTAAGTCTTGATATGTCTGTCAAGACATTGTTTGGGGAAAATTATTATAACAATCAACAATGTACTAACTACTCAAATATGCTAGGTGAGGAAATAGAATAAGAAAAGCTGTACAGGAGGGTAGCACTTATCAGGGGCCGTTCATCATCATATATATATATATATGATATATATATATATATATATATATATATATATATATATATATATATATATATATATATATATATATATATATATATATATATATACACACACACACACACACACATATACGTACGTACATACATTCATACATACATACATGGGCTATATTAACGCATTACTTAACAATTAATAATTATTGTATTGCACGTTAACGGAGTTTGATCATCCGCAGGGCTGAATTGCTTTAGTCCAATTAGTCAAATCCTTGTTTGTCTAACATATCTTTGTAATATATGTTCCTGATTCACTGGCTCTGAATACACAAACCACAGGTTGTTTTTTTTTAAACTTCGATTCTAAACATAGACTAAAAAGCAGCTTCACAGTGAAGCTGTATCCTTAGTGGTGGACCACCTCATTCAACTGAACATATCATGATTTATCATGATCATCCTTGAGATGTTTCTATAACATCATTGGAGTGCACTCTGCTACATTCATTTGATTGGACATGATTTAGAAAGGCACAGACCTTTCTATTTTTAGGTCCCAGAGTTCACAGTACATGTCAGAGGACAAACCAAGCCGGGAAACCCAAGGAATGGTCTGTAGACCTGAGACAGAACTGTATCGAGGCATCGATCTGGCGAATGGCACAGAAACATTTCTGCAGCATTGAAGGTCCCAATGATCACAGTGGCCTCCATCATCCGTAAATGGAAGAAGTTTAGAACCTCAAGGAACCTTCCTAGCGTTGGCAGCCCAGCTAAACTGAGGACCCCGTGTCCTCACCCTGTGTCCACCCTGCCTGGAGTTTGCCAAAAGGCCACTGACTCACATTCTCACCAAGAGACACCGGGACTGCGCTGGAGGAACTGGGAGCCTAGTCAGGATTGAGGGAAAGAGGAATGCTGCATCCTCAAGGAAAACTTGCTCCAGAGCGTTCTGGAGCTCAGACTGGGGCGACGGTTCATCTTTCAAGAGGCACAACCCAAAGCACACAGCCAATAGAACAAAGGAGAGGCCTCGGGACAACTCTGTGAATGTCCTCAAGTGGCCCAAGCCAGAACCCCTGACTTGAACCCAATAGAACATATCTGGAGAGATCTGAAAGTGACTGTGCACCAACTCCACTCATCCAACCTAAAAGGTTTTACGAAGAAGAATGGGAGAAACTCCCCCGAAAAAGAAGACTTGAGGTCGTTGTTGCTGTTAAAGTGCTTTAACAAAGTATTGAGCAAAGGCTGTGAATACTAACGTACACGTTATATTTTCATTGTTAAATTTGAGAAATGTTGATCAAGCTTTTTTCACTTTGTCATTATGGGGTGTGTAAAATTAATCAATTTTGGAGTAAGGCTGTAACTTCCATTGTATATATAGTTTATATCTTTACATTGACCATTTGTTTGCTTTTAGACTGTACACACTGCATTATGATGGATGCACTAAAAGAACACTGTCCAGGGTGCTGATCAGAATTCAGCATCTGTTTCAAAACCTGAAATAAACATTGGATGAGATTTTAAAGAAAGATTTCCCTTTATGCCATCACAATTGGAAGGAATCTATACTTAGTGGATTATTTTTTCATTTGCTTATAATTTCATATACGGTACAGAATGTGGTACTAATTACAGGGAGTGAAGCTCTAAGACAGATAGCACTCAAAATCAAGCTGGTTTCGGTTTCTAAGTAGTTATAAAGCCTCTTGAGATAATTGCTACATTTAAAGTGAATACAAGTTTTCATCACAATGTATTTTCAGCCTTGATAGGAGTCCTTTAGTAGTCTGATCCAATATATGTTTTTGTTTTTTCTAAAATTGTGATTAAATATGTACCTGACCAAACCCTAAGTACGAGCAGGCTGAGTAATACGGAACAGGAGAGCTTTGCTTTGGCACTTTATGTGAGGCTGAGCATGTGCATGCATTTTCTCCTTTCAACATTTGCATTCATTTGGTGATACCAAATGGCCGCAGCGGCACAGGTTGCCGACGCTAGTTACTGTTTAGTTTGTCAGAACATGTGATAACCACAGAGGCCAAAAATCCATTAAACTCTAGGATGCCGATATGCAAAGATTACCTTGTTTGGATCACTTCCTACATTTAGTTACGCATCATATAAATGACACAGCTCCTTCCTACAGGCTAACCGTGATCCAGTAAGACTCACTTCAAACATAAGCGCCAAGTTTTCTGCTAAAACACACTAGGCCATTAAAGGGCGTTACAGTGAGTAGAGCTGTTTACCCTGGAACGAGACCAAAGCAACGCCGCATTCTCCCCCTTTCTCCGCTTAAGAATGATTGATCTCTCCATCGGTGATAAGAAGCTCTTCTCCATCATGCGCCGGCTGCCACCTCTGTCCCACTTTCCCTGAGCTATCATATCATGCCTGTCTGAGAGGCCCGTGATAACGACCGGCCTGGGACACAAAGGTAAATCAATCTCAGCGAGGGGAGGGCTCGCTCTGTGTGTGTGTTTATTTGTTTTTCTTCCAACCACTGACATTCCTGATTTATGTCTGCACAAACATTTACATGTAATAAGATGTTTTCTTAGATACTTAAAACCAAAACAACACAGCAGTATCTATGCTTCTTCGTTCTCTGGCTGCTGAAATATCTTGGGCTGTAGGACAAACACATTTACTTCCTTAGAGTTGGGTTTTACAGACCCCCGTAACGGACTGATGGTCGGCCGTGCACAACACTAACCAAGGAGGATTTTATAAGTGTATTAAAGAAAAAAGACAAGAAATAAAAGATAAGACCGTAGCAGAATGAATCGAAGCAGCATGTACATGCGCCACGGTTGCCATAGTAATTGAGTCAGTGAAAGTAACAGAATTTTTCTTCCTCCCCGTGGCCATTGGACAATGAACTGAAAGCGATGAGTTATATTTTTGAGAGATCCAGAAATAGACTGAAATGACAGTATTACACGTGTCTGCTCAGTGGCAAATCGGCTCAGTCAAGTTTCCAACTTTAACTTTGCAGCCAGAAGGAACCATGCATCCAATAAATAGTCATTTAAAAACGGAACCCTAACCCGTGCAGCATCACTTCTACTACAAGGTCCTCCGGGTCCTTCTACAAGGTCCCGGGTTGTTAATTACAGTGTAGGCCTCTTCCACTGATAACATTACAAAACAAAAGGCTTCACCCACTATCGCGTCTTTGCTCAAATCCAGCCAACGCCACGGCCAACATGCAGAAAGTGCTCGCTGTGATACTTCAGTTTACGTCGCATTTACGAAACCTGCAGCTCAGGTACTCAGCGCCTTTCTCCGCCCACTTTATCGCACGTTACGAGCATTTAAACGAACACTTGAAGGAGCCTCCTTCTCTCTTTCTATGATGGATCAGCCAAAGTCGACAGCGAAAAAAGATAAATTCAGTGACACCGAAGTTGATGTGTTGTTTGGGCATTAGTGGCGGCGAAATGCACGTATCGACTAGTGCCCTGTAGTAAAGCGTTAAGCGGTTATGCTGTGATACGGCTGAGTGCAGACCCGTCTCCTTGACCTGTGTCACCCTGTAGCTTGTGTTACTGCTGCCATTTCACCAGGAGGCCTATGTGAGGAAACCCACATTCTTGTCAACACCTGCTTTTAAGGAGGCGGAGAATTTTCACCGCAAAACAGACGCGCGCTTTCACGGGCGGTTCCTGTACATACCACAAAATTCAGAATTAAGCGCACTTTACGCATCCCTTCCCTTCTCTTTATGGGAAATTCCCACTTTCTTCTTGACTCTCCCATGAATGAATATGCATGACACATAAAAGCGCAATTTGCCATTTTCAGTTTCCACGACGGGAAGTATGCTCTTTCCCCTCAGTGCGACCCTTTGTACATACCTCGCCTAGATTTTACACAGATTTTAGTACATGAGGCCCAGAGGGTGAGCTTCTGCCCGCAACAACTTAAACTTTTAAGCTGATTGTACTGTAGACTGTCAGACGGTTTCCTTCTGGCCATATTTTGGGCCGGGTGAAGCGTTATTGGAAAAGGCTGGAGTTGCTCTATGGATCTATTTAAGCTTCCTCTGTTGCAGTTATTTTGGGGTGACATTTCCACTCTTTTCTTATCTCTGTAGTTTATCATCAATAGCTTAAAAATACCTTGAAGAAAAGAATGTCATTAAGATTGAACTTTAATGTTTCAAATAAGAAGGGAAAAGACGTCACAGAACAGACTTTGACTTCAGTGTGTTCACACAAGCTATACAGTAACAGTAGAAATTTGTCAAAATTAAATTGAAGTGTGTCTAATGAATGTCAATGGTCCTCATTCAGTGCAAATATATATTCTAGTTCTACAAATGAGTTGTTGAAGTTCTACATTGTTCACCAAGTTGACTTTTTAAACGATTTGATCTTATCCACAATTTTTTACCTGAATAAAAGAAAAGGAATACGACTGTTAGCATATTTATATGTGGTGTAAAAAAAATTAGAGATTTGACGGGTTTACCCCAAGTATCAAGTCTACAGTTTTTCTGCTCCATATACACACTCCATACAACTTCGGAGAGATGTTATGTGCGTTGTGTGTGTGTGTGTGTGTGTGTGTGGCCCAGGTGCTGTCAGAGCGAGGATTGCCCCTCACAGGGACGGGTCACCGTGAAGCCTGTAATTCCCGAGCAGTGATGTGATCTGTGGGAGGAAGTAGTGAGATGAGTAATTGGAGCCTGTCCTTGTGCTTGATTACGGTCTTGTTTCTTCATAAACCACGTCTACGCGGGGAGGCCGCAGCGCCGTTGCCCCCCCGGTTCTTTGTGTGCGGTAGCAAAGCGCTCAGAGCACCTGGGTTTTATCTTACTTTTGACAACTATAACTTCCATATGCAACAAGTCTTAATGTGTCGGGATGGAAGTTATTCAAATCATATGCATGTACTGCTTGTTCGTTTAAAAGGACGCCGCTAGAGTTAATGATGGCTACTGACAGGGAGTGTTTGGCCGAACCGGAGTTCAAATACAGTACATTTATACAGTACAAAAGTACTGTATAAATGTTGTACAAATATCTACTAAAATAATCATTTTAATCATCAACACAAACGGAAGGCTTCAAATTGCGGAGATCAGCACCGCCCCACCGCGACCCGAGTCATCTGATTAGAACGGGAGAAAATGTGACTCGCGTGTATTTTACTGCTCCTCTGACTGAGCCGCTGCATCCTGTCTCCGCTCTGTAGCGTTTTTTTCTTCCAAAGCCCGCGGTGCAGGTGTGTTATTTCGAGAGAAGAACATTGTTATCGGTAGTTGTTGTCGCTCTTTTTTCTTCTGTTTTACGTACGTGTACATATTAAACCGCAACGTTAATGACACACACGTAGAGAAGAAGCGGAGAGACTGTTTAGCCAATCAGAATGCAGAACACAATGCACGATGCAAATCCGCGAAGCAGCGAGACCGCGAAAGGTGAACCGCGATACAGCGAGGGTTCGCTGTAAACCAATAGACGCAAAAGCAATTGTTAACATCTAAAATGGCACAAAAAGTCAATATGCAACCTTAAAAATGGCCCAGCCAACTAAAATAGACATCCAGTCTTTGTGAGAATTGAGTCTTTGATCACACTAAATCAGTTTGAGATGAACACCATCATAGACACGTGTTAATACCTCCCACGACACCTTTAACAAATACATTTTGACATTAAGATGATGTCCTGCTCGATCAATTTGTATTTCACAGATTGAGAAGCAGCTTGATGAGTGAGAAAACAAACCACCTGCTGGGTGGAAAAGTTTAAATGTGATGAGTGGAATCGATCATTATTCATAGTTATCAACCAAATACGTTAATCTATTCTAGTGTTTCCCACGAAGCCCCGCAGCTGTTTCTCAGTTGTAGATAAACAGTGTTTGCCAGCCTGCAAAGTCAATCTGATGTCACAAAAAAAACCAATATTTGATTATAAAATGTATATTTCTTATCTATGTTATAGTCATAGCAGAATCTTGGTATCTTCAATAGCTAGACCTTGAAAAGGTTATATGATATTTACTGACGCTTGCTGGAAGCTGTGTACTGTGTGACACACGCACACACACACCTACACACATACACACACACACCTACACACATACACACACACACACACACACACACACACACACACACACACACACACACACACACACACACACACACACACACACACACTCAAAATCAAAATGTAACACCTGTGGGAAGGCACTGCACCCGAGTGTGACAGCACAGGAAGTGGAAACAAAGTCTTGACAATGTCCGCATATATTTTTAGCCACCGTAGCCCCACGGGTGTAGTGATGGCAATATGCGTGTCAGGACCAGGAACACCCAGCGGAACCTACATTCACCAAGACGAACAATCTACAATGACGCAACCCAGGCAAAAGACACAGGGCTTAAATACAAAAAAAATATGGACATGACAGGACAAGGCAGGAAGTTCCGTTCAGGGAAACTACAAACAGGAAGTAAACCCAAACCATGACACATCCTTCGTACAGGAACGTTGTCCCTGGAGGTACAGAGCTGTAAGAACAGGAAAGTTCCTGTTGGGGTCAATCATACTCTCACAACTACAGGGGCGAATAAAGTGTCCTAAAAGTCCTAAAATCACCACATTTAAAGGTGTTGTTACCATTTGGCTGAAGATGCCAAATTATTTAAGTTCTATGTGACGAGTTATGCCCCCCCCTTATCAGCATTGCTCCCTTCTACCTCCCACCATGATAATGCAACCCCTGTGATGTTTGGCTTGAGCGGCCGCATCATTATTCCTCACCTCCCAAAATTAAGAATGCAATTACAGCAACACAAAAGAGGAGGCCACGTCTCGCTCTCCTCCGCGCCGCTTCATGATAATTAAGCGACAGCTCAAAAGCAGTACGAGTAAAAGCAATCATGGAATCACACTTTATGAATTTTAAGTGACCTGATAAAAAGGTGAGGTTTGGGCCGACACAACAAGAAAGGAAGAAAAAGAAAAAAGGGTAAAAAAGTTCTCATCTCATTTGGCTCAAACGAAATCTAACGGATGGATTTCAAACATGTTGCCATTTTCAGGGCGACCGTCTGTTCGATGAAGATACCAAGAAGGTCGCGCCCGGGTCGGGGCGTCGGCACAAGGCTGCTATTCATGTTGTAAGAGCCTTGTGTTGCCATTTCCATCCATAACTGAAAGGGGGGGCTTATTGTTTGTTCCGGATTTGGAACTGAGTCCCCCACAATTTATGCTGATGTATTTGTTCCTGAATTATGTCTCCAACAGTTAACCCAGAAAATATTAACGGCAGTTGCTGTTGCTGCGGGTTGATAAAGTCGACTTATGTAGATTATTCATAATTGACTTCATTTCAGTGAATTAGGATCAGGATTCTCCTGGAGGGAAACACTCAAGTGAGATATCATCGTGATAGGAAGGCTGGTAATTCTTAAAATGACACGGTAATACACTGTCTGTCGCCTACATTATGTTTCGCTCATCTACATTTAAAAGGGAAACTGGAAATGTCTATTTTGGAAAGGTATTTAGAAGTGTTTTCCAACGGGTGTTTTGAAAAACTTCCCTACAGCCATTTTTTGCACGTTATTCCTTACTTTCATGTTCACATTGTTGTGCCTTTTTTTATATTACATCAACTTGTGACTGTCTGCCTACGCATGCAATTCTCAAGTTTAATGTCTACCTTTGGCTGCTTTGCATTGGCCCCAGCATATTTTAGCATGCTAAAAGAAAAAAAAAAATAAGAGAAAAGAGAAAGGTTCAACTAATTTGTTACTCGGTTTAGATTTACATTCCTGTGTCCCGGGAACAGCCGCTCGCGTGCTCCGGCCCATTTGTTCAGCACTTGTGGCGAGTTCAGACCAGTGTGTGATTGATCACTAGATACGCAGCCCAGTAGCAGCCATGTTTTTCTGAGGACACAGGGAGAAATTAGCAACAACTATGTATTTGGGAATTTGACTTTCACAGATGGCATAACTAGGCCGATGAAAGTGGCCGTAAAAAAAATGCAACGAGGGTCTGCAGTGTTTGGGTAAGAAACGGTTTTAGGGGAGCAAGGAGAAGCGGAGGGCATGGGAAAGCGATCAAATACGGTTTATTGGCAATAACATTTACTATGGCCCCGCGTTTCTTACTAAACGGATTACAGTCGGGCCGTGGCCGCCGCCTGCTTAATGAACATCTCGGACTCAGTTTGGCAGTAACACTGGGCATAAATGAATTTCATAGTAGTCATTCAAATGAAGGGCTTAGTTATCAGGGTAATCGCAGATAATAACCCCGGCTCACACTGTAGGTTTGAGGGTTTCCAGCCTGGCCCTCCCCTTCACGTCGCCCCCCCCGGGCTCACGGATGTCGCCATTAACAGAGAGTGGGCTCTGAGGCATTCCCCACTGTTCTCCGTGATTAAGAAAGCCTCTGACTCTCAACCCACCACCCCGGGGGGGCCGGGTTGAGAGTCAGAGGCTGCATGTGCAAGGAATTTTAACAGCATCCACTTGCAACTTATTGAGTCGAATATTTTTGTTTTTCTTCAAAAAGGCAACAAAAGATGTTTAAAATGTTTATTAAAAGGCTATTGACCTTTTCATGTGAGCCACCATCAACCCTAAAATACCACTTCATCTTAATGCTGTTGCAAATGTGCCCTTTCAAACTTATTTATACTAATAAATTCTAATACAAAGTCATTACACAGTAGGGTAATTCCATGCAATAATGTCAATAATTGTATTGATTTGGCCCGAGCGGCCAAGTATTGGTGCCATATATTGAGCTATTTTTCTCTGCTTACCAACAGCTAGTGTTCACGCACTCTCCATACAGCATGCAGCATTTATTTTGCTTTTTTTCAAATAGTTTGATATTTGTGGAAATATTCACATGATCCTCCATGTGCTGCTGTAGCCTTGTTTCTCACAGACACAAACAGTATAAGAGAATTTCCTCTCGTCTAACCCTCCACCAGACGAGACATCAGCGCGGGAGGACGATATTTGTCCTGCGTCTCACTGCTCAGATCATCGTCTCTTAATTGATGTTATTCTGCAGACAGGAATATTGATGGCGCGCCTCAGCCGGATTGGCAGCTGCATGAATCGTTATTAGCCAGGTGGTTGGACACCCCGGTGGGCTTGGGAGGAAGTTCAATAGGCTGCCTCAGATAGGGGCGCTATGTTGCCGGGGCCCCTGGGGAGGTGATCGCAGCTCAGACAAGAGATAATTAACCATCTGAGGCTGGCAGCCCACAGGCCAGCGGCCAGGTGAGGGGGAGTGAGGGGTAAAAACCACAGGACGGCACACAAGAGAAAGAGAGAGAGAAGCAGCCCTCTGGTGTACCAACAGCATGTGGGCAGTCGGTGGATGCGGGGCTGGAAATTGAGACCCACTGTACCTCGAACAAGATAATGTGGGATGAAACTGAAATGAGGCCTGTGGGGAAACTGAGCTGCTGCGGCAGAAAATAGACCAAAATCTACACAGCGACAACTAATAGCCACAGGATACAGAAAAGTAGGCTGGGATTCATCAAAGTAACCCGTGTATGTTAACGGTCATTACTGGAGCAGAAGAGAGCAGAGGTATTGATGAAACCATGAGGATGCACACTTCCTCTGGAGCATGGCATTATTTGAGGAAGATGTGTGGTATGACATCTATAGAGCGAAATAGAGCTACGAGGAGAGGAGCTAAAGTAATTTCACAGCTCCTTTTTTAAATTTGTATTTCCTCTTAATCGCATTTGTCAGGGAAGTGAGACGATGATCATTACACTGACGCATAACAAGAGCCTTCACGTTGTCAACTGTACTGCCGCCAATTTCAGCCCTTTCAAAAACAAGTCTGGGAACGGCTTTTGCGGAGCGTAATCTGTGTAGCTTCTGATCTCACGCACACTAAAACAGACACACACACACACACACACACACAAACACACACACAGCGCAGTCTAATAAAGCCCACACACTTTCTGCCTGTGCCCTCGGGGCTAGCAGTGGAAGGTAAGCTGAGCGGGTGAAGCAATGTGATGGAGCAGCCCATTGTTGTGGACATAGGATTAAACAGCGTGTTCATTTTGTGCTCAACAAGGATATTGACTTCCTGCTGCTGTCGAGTCAGTTCATCGGCTCGGCACGCTGCTCAGACGGAGTATGCGGTCTTTAAGCATCACGGCTAACATAGCGCCGGCCAAGGCGGGATCTCTGCGACCTCCAAAAAGGGGTACGGGGGTGGGGGGGTTGCCAGAATGCTAAATCTCCATTGACCTGTTTCTCGCTTTGAATTTCTCCTGGTGAACAAAGAAATAATGGGTGGAAAACGGCCAAGATGCTTTGGTGGGTCTAATTTATGAGGAATCTGAGTGGGGTTCATGTGGAAAAATAACTTACAAAATCAAATATTTAAAGAAACTGTAAATGACTGAATTTGACAGCAGCGTTTAGTGTGAGATAATCGGGTTGCAGGGAACCTGATCTGTGAATTTCGACATTTGATTTAAAACGCGCATTTCGAAGGTTGTCCGCTTTAGCAACTATAACACGAGTACTAGCACTTCCACAAAATGATCAATGGATTTTAAACCGATAATAAATATCTTGTTGTTCTAGTGTGTAATTTGACACAGTGACAGTACATCGGTCCACCTCTTGCACAAACAAAACCAGCCCCGCAATAAAGTCTGGGATTTCTTTTTTTCTACAATTGTGTGCACGCTTGCACCAGCGGACAAACCCCTCAAAGTTGTAAATCTAGTGGAAACACTGACCACGCATGTGCCATTTCCCAAACATTAACCAGTATTTAAAAACAGTAATAGTTTCTCACGAGTACTATATTTCCAGTACTGTGGGGATGGAGAGCGGGTACTACATAAAGGCACCGGTTGGTTATCATTAACTGGGATTTATAATCGAGGCAAAAACAACAACGCTTTCACAATGCAGCTGCAACCAATAGTAATTTAGTCTTCAATTAATTGGCTTACTATTTTCCCAATTAATTTCTCTTACAAATGTTAGAGAATGGATGAATTGCCTCATTGTTTGGAGTTCGAGTACAGTGTACCAGGACCCAAACAAAGCTTGCAGTGTCACATGGGGTGCCCCAGCCGTGGCCTCTTCCCGAGGCTCACACATGTCCCCACTACCACCTGCGGTTACGAGGTGACACCTGCTATTTGGACCTCTCCAGCCCCCCCCCGGCATTGATTAATCATGCCCCGACAGCCCCTCCGCCACGATACCAAATTTAATTATGAAAGCAATAAATAACCTTTTCTAGGACTGTATAGATCATCTGCTGCTCAGGATCCACGACCAGCGAGTCATCTTCCAACGGTGTGGGTGTGGGTCCCTTCTTCGGGAGTGGGGTGATGGATCACCAACACGGGGCTTCTGAGGCTGAAATATTTATTTACACTCGTAGTAAAAATGTTCTCATTATTAATGCTGTGAAATTATGATCATTCAGACTTCATTTTAAACGAGTAAAAAGGAAATGGGTGCGGGATGGTGTTTTGGGAAAACTTTTAAGGATCAGTAAACATATTTGTATGTAATGAGATTATGTCAGTCTGAGATGATGCATTTACTTGCTGTTGTAGCGAAAGACAAATTGCCGTCTGATTTATATTAACAATATTATTTTCAGTTTAACATCTGTGGCTTCGGAAACGATGACCCGGTAAATGGATCTGTATCACCCCACCTTCTATAACTATTACACACTAAATTCAGATTATATATAGGGACCTTTGAAGAGAAGAATTCACTGGCTTAAATTTTCTCAACCTACTGTGTGCATTTTAAAAGCTTTATTGTCTTTGTTTTATCACACTTCGGGGCCCTTTTTGCACCTCTTCCTGGGTTCGAGGATGACACCGGCTGTTTGTGGCAACGTGGCAGATCATTCGTGGCAGTCTGACGGTTACAAACAGCGGCGGAAGCGGAGGGAATTTATTCTGGATGCTTCAGAGTGTCAAGACGCATCAGTGAGGATCGCAAGCGAAGGGAGGACAAGGGAGAAGGGATACAGAAAAGAAAATCAGAAATCAAATAGACATTATGTCCATTTGTCGGCTCGCACCACCCGAGGAATAAAAGGCGCATTGTGAATGCCGTCAATTAAGGGAAGGGAGAGCCGCTAGGCGGCTTGCCACTGTTGATTTCCTGCAGCAGTCGATGAATTGAGCGAAGGCCTAAGCAGACCGTACATGTTCCGTTAAACAGCGAGCGCTGCTTGGCGTGCCGCACTTTTCGCCAACGCTCCAGCGCTTTCTCATGATTGCTCTTCTCTATATTGATTCGCCATATTCATGTGCTCTAAATGCAGAAAATGCAGAGATGGATGCAGATGCCTTTTGGGAGACATAATGGTCCTCGGAGGGTACCTCTGCTGCTACAGCCTGCACGCAGCAAAGCCTACAAATCCTGTTAGTGCCGAGGGCTGCAGTGGACACCGGATTTCCCGCTACACAGACGGGGACGTACAGCGAGAGTCTGATATCGACAAAACACCCCGCCTTCGATCTCATTTGTTTCAAATGGTTCAACGTAATCATTCTACATTAAGTAAATGCTGCTTCGTTACACAGTTGATGGACTTTGATAGGAGCTTAACAGCAGTCTGCAAGTATAATGAGAAATCTGTCATGTGTCAAAGCGTTCATTTTTATCCTTTCTCTGGTGTTTCTAATGACACTGTGATGGGATTTCTGAGCATCCCATTATGACGCTACACATAGAGCAGAGGCAACATGTGACTGACATATGGTCGAGGATGCCCCTCATTCTCTGTGTACACTACTAAACTACAATCTTCTATTTTCAGAGTGGCCGGTATTTAGGCATTTTGACGTTGATTGAGAAAGATCACTTGTTCAATCTGACCTGAGCAGGCCATGCGCTAAAAAATAGGACCTTTTAATTAAAAATTCTCTGTGTAGTTGACAACAAGGCAGTGTAGACCCCCAAAAAAACGAGATTCTACGAGTTTTCTTTTTACTGTTCAACACATTACAGTATACCTTCTTTCAGTACTAATTTCTACCAAGCAGAGCTTGAATGCATCATACTGCATCATATAGTTTCTATAAGAGGGGAATGGATACGTCTGAATCTGTCAGCTTCACATGCGGTTTATAAGGAAGGATTTCAACGAACACAGACTGTCTTAGTCACATGACATTTCTATTAAACTACATTTTAAACAAGAACACGTGTAGGCGCATAGTTATTATCATGTAATAAAAAAAACTATAAAAACTACTCCAACGTTGCATTAAGACACTGCCAGTAATGTGTGGTTTGCATAGCGTTTGCTCTATTTCTGTGCGTTGAATAAATCTCCTGTGGCCTGGTTTAGTCACACAGAGTAGTCATTAGGAGTACACTCTCAAAAACTACTGTGTGACTAAACCCTATAGAGTGTGAAAACGGAATTTGGCCCGCAGAGAGCCCGCCCCCTCATTACAGCGGCGGTCTGACATCACGGCGATAGAACTGTTCCATGAGAGGCACGACGATATTTCTCCTACATTTTCAAGTGTCCCGTTCCACTAATTACCAATGTGTGATCTTTTCCTCAGTCATCCTCTCTCCCCCTCCACTCCCCCCCACCGGACAGCAGGCTTCATCCTCATTATTCACCCTCAATTATGTGACAAGTCGGTCCTGCGCTGCTTAATTACTTCATCCGGGGAAAAGATAAGTTCATTTTGTGATTAACCCTGCGACACCTGGACAGACGAGAATATTGTGAAATGATTATCGTTTTAGTTTGAATACACTCAGAGTTGTTCTCTGACACCCACTCAACCTTTGCAAATAAGCGTGCAAATGTCACAGATTCCAAGCTGCTGAAATTAAAATGCGGCAAAAAGAAAAAAAGACATGGCATATCGAGGCCTCATGTTTATTTATCAGTCATTTAAAGCCACACAAGTAAATGGACTCAAGAGTAAATAGCAATCCATTATATCAGGAGCAGAAATAAATTCTGTGCAGGGCCTTAGTGGCATTGTCATGGTAAGAGGACGACAGGAAACAAGTTGCAGGTACGGTTTAATTAGTGGCCCGGCTTGCTGTTGGCTTCCCTTCATTTCTCTCACCCCCTGCAACATCTCTTCTGATTACTGGCATTACAGCAAATCAGCCTCAGATTCCCACTAAATTCCTCATTACGCTGCTGGAGATGTCACTTGGGCTTTGAGTTTGCATTAATAGGGTTTAATCCGTAAGTGTGTGCGTGCGTCTGTTGCGACACCTTGAACACGTCACACATGTCAGGTACAATCTTGTAAGGATACCCAGGAGGCCACTTGTTTGACAATTACCCTTCGTACTTCATTATTTCATACCAGTGGAGAATGATTACATTCAGGCCTTAGAGCAGCAGGCTCGACAGTCTCGGCAAATGGAAAAATGATCATAAAAAGACGCCGATGCAAACCGACGAAAAAAGACCACCACACGTGAATATCTTGTTGTGAAATTAAAGCCTCACTGAACATTCAGGGGTAAGACACTTTTTGAAGACAGAGTTTGAGGGCAGAGTATTTAAAAAAACTCAATTTAAACTGCGGAAATCAATCTATTAAAAATATATATTTTATTTTGGCTCAAATTCAGACTTGATTGGCCTTTATAAAAATATTCAGTACAAAAAGTCTGCATCTTTACTAACAGAGGGGCAGCATTGCTGTTGTACTGCTGGTTAGCTAGTTATCTCCAGCAACGTGGTCTAGTATTACCATTAAGCATAACCATCTCTTATTGTGTACTACTGCCAGGATCGGGGTGTGTAGCAGAGGCAGGACTCAAACGCAGAGTTTTCAAAAACAAGAAATACTAAAATAATAGTCAAAATCAAAAACCAGGAACACAAAGGCGGAACCTGCAGACTACAACCAACAATGACGCGACCAAGGGCACAAGACACACAGGGCTTAAATACACAGGGGAAGGGGTGCAGGTGATTGGACACAGGTGGAAACAATCATGGACACTGCAGGCAATCAGAGGGGAAGACAGGACAAGGCAGGACGTGGAGTTACCCCAGCGACACGAGAGACATGGAACTACAAAATAAAACAGGACATGTACCCAAACCGTGACAATTTGGTTTGCTGCTGTCCCGCATGGCATTTTGTTGGGATATTCCAATTAGTTTCATGTTTTTACTGGTATTTACTCTAATTGTGATGCCAGGAATCCTGGGGACTGATGCTAGATTTAGTGAGGTACTATACACACTCTATACTAACCCTAGACAGTGCAGGTTGAACAGCAGCGATATGATATATTATATTACCTCCCCTGCAAAGTCAGTCAAATCTTTATTGGGTTTATTTGCATACATTCCAAACGGAAATGAAAAGATGAGCCGCAGCGTCTATATTTCTCCAAACAAGGTTAAAATAAAACAGTAACCCAGATATTAATGCAAAACTGCAAGCATTAACTTTTTGTTCTTGATTAAACTGTGCAGCATCCCGCCGTGCTCTGCAGAAATTACTTGTAATCAACTTCCAATCGTTAACGGCGCTGTTATCTGCACCTGGCTCCTGATTAAACAAAAATATCATTGCGCCCCTCAATCACTTGAAAGTTATCCCACTGAGTGGCACTTTTATCATCATCAGCGATACAACCGGCTGATTCTGGGACCCGAAAAGCCAAAAAAAGGCTCCCCGATATCGATGAGTTTCAGTTCTCCGGGGCTCAACGTTGCAGCGACCACTGAATCATAATCACAGCTCAGCTCAATTGGACTTATTGTTGGCGAGCCCATTCCGTCTGCTGATTGATTCATGTCACGCGAGAGCGCCACACTCCAAAAGACCTATCATCATTCATTTGTGTGTCCCTTTTATCAATGATTACTATATCGAAAGATCTTTAATTAGTGGCTTTTGTGGCGAAGACAAATAGAAAGCGGAAATGCCGGCGCAGTGCAGCAAGTTCAAAATGAGAAAAATGCTTGATGAGTAAACATTCTAATTATGCTGTTAAATATAGGAGGGAAAGGTAACATTTCAGAACAAATTAGTCTAAAGGTTACTTTTGTTGTGTTCAGATAGTGATTCTCCCCCCCTCGCTTATCTCCCCGTCCAGTCTGTTATATTCCATTGTGAGCCCTGTCAGCTGTGAATGTATACACAATGCATTTAGCCAATTCTCATTCCTTTAAAAATAACTCACAATGATTGTGCAATACACATTATAAATATAAATTTGGTAGCAATGGCATTTCAAAAGTCACAGCAAATATTGTTTCACCTGAGCTACAATCAGAGTATTTAAGAAATATCTCTGAACTCTTTTGGATGGATTTTATTTTAATCAAGTTTAATTGTACTGAAATTTTGTGTGAGAGAAAACTGAACATATTGGATTTTGATCTGCTGCTCGGACAAAAGAAGAATCATGACATCATTAAGCTTTAAAGGGCGCATATTTTGATTATTTTTCAACAAGTTAAAATAGGTTGGCGGACTTCCGCATAAACTCGCACTGGCGGGCTGTGATTTGAAAACGGGACTGGAGGGGGTGGGAATATTCAAATACCTAGGTTTGTGACGTAACAAACCTTGGCGATTTTTAACAGCTCGTTCAGAGGCTGAAGGCAGGATCAATTCAGAAACATGTATCCAACTCAAAACAGCATGGATGGATTTTCTTCCAAGTTTGTATGCGTGTGGAAGCACCAGAGACACACAATAACACCCCAAATCCCAGAAAAAGTGATTTTTCCATAATATGGGCCCTTTAAGAAACAATATAAATTATTTTATAATGACCAAATGATTAATTGAAAAATATTGAGAATATTAAATCAAAAACAAAAATGAGTTAAAGCCCATAATCAACTTTTACATTAATCTGTAACTATTTTAATAATCCATTAATAAATTGAAGCTTATTTTTCAAAAGTAAAATACGTTACAATCCCTTCTTTCACATTTCTGTACTTCTTATTATTTACCCCTCACAATACACATAGATACCAATAAACCTGCATAACTTCTGCCAACATAATAGCTTGGCCTTCATTAGTCTGACTCTACTATGAATAGAAGGAGTTGCAATATGGCCTCTAAGCTCTGAAAGCTCCACATCTTGTGCATATAACAAATAAGAAAATATATAAATATTGAGAATAACTTCCCAGTAGGATAATCATTTTTTTTTATGAAATACCATATGCACAGCGTGGGGTGGCCTCAATCCCTTAGAGTGGAGATCATCAGAATGTGGGATCCACTTTGGACCGAGGTCTGGAGGAAGAAAGGGCCAGCCAAACCCACCAATCCACCTGCAGAAGTGAATAAGATGCAGATGGTTGATCACTTCTGCATCTCCTGTGAACATCACTCCGCATGATAAACACATTGCCATAAAGTTAAATAAATGGTGTCAGTAATGGCAGCAGTTTATGTAGCCTATACGACTGATATTAAAAGCAGTAGGGATGCACGTAGCCTCAAAATGCTAATAAGCCAGCTAATTGGTGGTAAAAGTACATAGACATATACATATATGTCTATGGTAAAAGTAGCAGTCAGGCTAGCGCCATGGTACCCTACCAAAATTATGACTTTGATACTATACCTGCCAAAATATTACGATACCCGATACTTAAATATTAATCTATAGCAATAAATAAAACATCTCCATAGTTCTCTTTTTTACTAGCATACTCCTGCCCACCTTTTCAAACATTTAACAAATGGCATTCATATTAGTATTAGCCCACAAGATATTAATCAAAACGACATGGTAAAATCATAGCATTGATTATACACGGGTATGTAGGCCTATTGTCCGTATCTGACTATATGGTTATTTCCATAGGTATAAATTACCTCATTTAGAAGATGTTTGTACACTTCTGTTTTGACTCATGCTCATACAGGCCCACATGAGTGAATCTGTAGGTTATTTTGAACGTATATATATTTCTGCTGGACTGTACAGTAACGGATGTGCTGTCTTGCTTTGTCGTGTGTTGCACTTGCTCGATGTTTGAGGTGTTAGGAAAGTTATTGTCAAGCTAGCCGACATAGCTACAGGGATGCCAACTTTCACGTTTCCCCCGTGTGACTCTACACATTCAATTTCTTACGCTACAAGAACATCTGCGCTGGTTCATCGCTAATCTCGGCGATGTTAAATGGCGCATCTGTACGCTATGCACGCAGCGTTCACCCCCGACCAAATCTCACTTCAAGGTTTTGTGAAAAGTTGGCAGCTCTGTAGCTACACAATAACATTACAAAGAAGCCGACGCGAGAGCATAATACTAATGTCCAAGCGTGCTAGCGGCTAAACTTGTTGAAATCCGCTTACTTTGTTCATGACAAACTAGCAAGTCAACAATTTCCCTAACACAGTCATACATCAAAGAAATGGCAACGAAGCAGACGTCGACTCTTTTACCCGGATATTTTTCTAGACCTAAAAAATACGTTTGGGTAAAAGAGGACGTCTGTTCACCCTAGCTAAACTAGGCTAAGGCTACTCGTGTTAGCCTTCTGCCTGTTGCATGTGTGAGGGCTGGGCAGCCCCGCTCGTGCAGTCAATGCGTGCAGGCAGCCCAGGGAGCGGAACAGTGAGCGCGCTCTGATTGCGTGTTTTTTTTTTTAATGAAGTACCGTTAGAAAAAAAATCAAAATCGTATAGTTCTAACGTAAGGGTAACGCGGTACCACTAAGTAATTTACTAGATACAAACGTTATGCACGCGTCGCAGCTGGTGACGTGCACCCACGAGACAAGAACTATCAGCAACATGTAGAAACGACGTCATGTAGGCTAATACATGGTTCTATGGTTTCACCTAAAATGTTTACTTGGCGGTTTGGTTAGCGGACACTTGTTAACGGTAAAACAGCAGGGGGCGCTGGTTATACCTCTAATTATACCTCTAGCCTCATTAGAGGTATAACCAGCGCCCCCTGCTGGTTGTTTCCCGCGTGTGTAAAACTCCCCCCAAGGATAATTGTTAAGGCGAAAGTAAGAGTGTTCACTTGAAAAAATGAAAAAACAATAAGAGTAAGAATGTATTAATGTATGCCACTTTCCCTGTTGTGTTTGTCTCTGTTTAAACAAAGCACACTTTATAGGATGTTATTATCTCATTTAGATAGATTATTATACTTTTGGAACAAGGATCACGCCTCCAAACCAAATTTCTTGGTTTATTTTTTATTTATTATACAGTTGTACTGTAAGTGAGCCAGAGTTAGTCAGAGAGGCATATTTCATCTGCTGTCCCCTGCCAGATGTTTTCAAGGCAGCCTTAAATAAACAATGAAAATATCTTAAAAGGAAATGTATTACCTGTGCCTATCACACCTGTGACTTACCCCTGTTTCTCATAGGCTGAGGGGAGCATAAGACTCCACGGACACATGAGTCTCACTCCCTGGGTTCAGGCTACCTCCTCTGCAGGCCTTATCGATTCCTGTTTGACCCTCTGTTCCTCCCTTCCCATCCAATCTCATTTCAATACACCTCCCCCTCCCCATGGGGCAGGGTTAAACCTGCCTTCCCTTTAAACGCTTTGACAAAACGATTTTGACAAAATGTGTCATCAACTGCATTAATCAGACATTTGTAGCACCAATGGTGAAAGCCTCGCGCATGTACGGCCCCCATTGTGTCCAAGTGTACGGACTGCATCTGACTCTTTTTTTCATCCTGCCTATTATATAAACTGATTTGTCCGGAGACCTTCTCCTCGCTGCGAGCCAAACGTGATGTGATGCTGGCTGACACATGATGACGTCCCTCCCCTTTGCTGACTCCGGGCGCTCTGGAGGAGTCTGGTGCTCCACCTCGCAGCCCCCAAATATCACCTCACTGTTTTTGTTTTTATTTGACAGCGGGAGATGTGTAACACCAAAACACAACTATCTACAGGAGCCATACAGAAAGCGCTCCACCTCTGCATGTTAAGGAAAGATAAAGCTGTGTTAGAGTGTGAAGATAAGGACAATATTACAAGGTCTCATTTGTGTTTGCGACAACAAATTATGTTATCCCTGGTAAGATCCGTCGGATTCCTCTGCCAATTTGCAGGTTTCCAAACAGCATAAAAAATGCAAGCATGTTTTTGTATTAGAAAAAGTGGATTTGAGAGCATCGGAAGCGTTAGAAATAATGTGTTCATTAAGGGGACAAGAGAACACTTTTTACTTTTAAATGATTGTAATTCATAAGATGTACTCCCTTCATTAACTATTACAATATATTAGTAGGCCTAAGTTGGCCTTAAGACTGTACAAACACAGCCACATCTCTACTAATCAGAACGTCGATGCCGCGAATCAAACAGCTTTAAGCTTTAAAGACAAGGTCTACCACGGAACCTAGAGCAGTGTGGAGAAACCAAGATTTCTGCTTTCACGTCTCACGCTGGGCTGCAGCCTTAAAGTATGGCGGCCTTCACCAAAGGCAGACACATATATAAATAAATAAGCCGGCAGGAGATGTGCTCTTGAAGCTGTAATACTGGGCTGACGGCTTAAGCTTAGGGAGAGGGAATGAGGGACAAATTTAGCAGCAGATCTTAGAATAACTAGGTGGGGATAAAGCTTATAAAAAGTGCAAATGGCTGCACTTCTGGACGGTGTGCTTAAGGCCCTGAGATGAAGTGCTGACTGTAATGTTTGCAGTTTTGTGTGTGTGTGTGGGGGAGGTGGGGGGAGGAGAAAAAAAAAGTTTAATGAACTAATTCATGCTTTTCAAACCTTTAAAAACTTGAAGAGGGATTACTGGAGTCTTCACAATCTATGAGAGTGCAACGCTAAAAGTGATCCAGTTTGCAGACAAAAGAGAAGAAATTAGGTTTGTTTAATACGGCGTACAACCGAGTTGGAGGGAATACCCCTCCAGTTGGTTGGTTGTTAATATTGACTTAGTTCTGCTTTGCCTTTAAGAGCACATAAAAAGGCGAAAGGAGTTTCCCGAAGCTAATCTCCAGCAAGTCGACGGCTGGATTCATTAACACACAAAACAAATCGATTAGTGAGCAGGCAGTTTATTTTAGCTTTAGAAAGAGTCCGATCACATGATTTCACCTTAACACATCAACATCAACCCAAATGCTTCAATCTTGAAAATATTCTGATTTTAAATTGTACAACGTTTTTCATTCTGCAATGCGTACTGACCCTTTCTACACTTCACTGATTTTAATAACAGAAAATGTGCATGAAACAGATGGCACATTGTTCCAAGACTCTGTAAACAAAGTTTGATTACACAAAGATTGTTGTTCACAGACGAGGGAAAAAACAAGTTACTTAAACAGAATTAAAGACCTGTTGGTTTATATTTGCGGTACAGGCAACCTGAAAGAACTAAAAGGCACAGCTTTCTATAATTTAATATAAATGTCATTAGAGGATGTTGAATGGTCCATGCTTAGGCCGCATTGTAGGCATTATGCACGAGATGACAAAGCTCAGATGTTATAGCAAGTAAAAAAGCACATTTATGGTTCTGCTGCAGTGTTTGTTCCTAAAATGAAGCAGGGTAATAAACCGTATATTCTAAAACATTCCTATACGGCTGGCTCTTGTTTTTACCTGTAAACTTGAATAGACCTGCACCTACCTAAAATGGGAGGTGCGATCGCACCCTCAGCCTCTGTGACTGGGGCATCTGTTTCATGGCAGATACTTCTCCCTGTAGCCCTGCACTCTTCCAGAGATGGGCATCACCCTCTTCAACCTGCAGACAGGACTGTTCCCTCTTTCCCTCCTCCATCTCCTCGACTGGAGTCAATACACTGCTGCTCCTAGAGCTATTACCGATATGCTCCGGCCAAGTGTAAAACCTCTATCTGCTCCTTATCGGCAAGCCAAGTTCCCTCCGTGAGAACTTCCCATCACGCCGTACCACCTCTCCTGCACTTCCAGAACACATGATGTTTGAATCATATTATATTCTCCTTTTCACGGAGGTTTACAAAGGAAGTTTTATCATATTACCAGCAGTGCAGGTACACCTGTGAGAATTAAAGAAACCACAACGCCATTTATTTACTTATTTTTTTACCATTATCATTAATTCTGCTGCTAAACAATACTGCATCTTTACAATGGGTATGTTGGAAGACAAAGAAAAATAATATTTAGGCAACCGAATGAACATTTCTTTATTTAAAAAAAACGTGTGTTATGTGTGAAATGTTTTGATGAAGCTATCATCAGGTAAGTTGCAATTTACAAAAAGGTACGTCAAAGTGTTAATAATTAAAGCTCGAGCAATTTCCTCAATGGTTTTCTCTGCTTATTAGAATAAATAAGCGTAGAAATAAATTATTTCTGTGATCCAGATCCAAGTTGTATTGCTTTCAAAATCATATACATGTCACACATATAATTCAACATTTTCATTGTCTAAACTAGAAGTGTGCGAAGAAACTGGAAAAAAAACCCTTTGCGTTATTGCTGCTGTATGGGATGAGTGTGATAAGAGAGAAGGTATCCAGTATTCATGTAGAAAAGGTCCTGATCTGGATCAGTCGGATCATAAAGAGGCCAGCTCTACGGATCCTCCGGCTTCCGTCTACAGTCCAAAGCAAAGGTCAATTTGCGACTTTAAATGGCCTGTAGGTCAGAATGTGAGTGTAAATGGTACTCCTTCTCATAATGTGTCTCTTATTTAATGACGCCTCATGCCCATTGTCAGCTGGGATCGGCTCCAGGTGGAGAAAAGTAAAAACTGACACTTGATGGACAGCATACCAAATGAGTAACATGCATTTACAAGGTCAACAATAAAAGTTTGCTCAAGAAAGACAGGACGGGTTAAGAGTAAGACTTAAACAGGTAAGGAGGATGATGAAACTCTGGGTCTCCTTTTGTTCTCCAGACAAATATCAGGTATAGGCTTTTCCAAATATCTGAAAGAACACAAATCTGCTCTCCTCCTTTTAAGAAAGAGCAACAACTCACTCCTGGTTATTCCATAAACATGTGTTTTCCCCCAGGGTGGCTAATTTTTAATAAGTTATGATCAATTTAATCACAACTTAACATTATTGATCCCCATGGTAAAAGCTATTAATGTGAGGGCCTGTGGCCGGCAGGGTGACGGGCCGGCTCCCTTCTGTGTCATTTATTTCCCAATCGCCTACGCTAGCCAACGGCCTGCAACATGTCAGGTAGATAACAAATTAAATATGTGTCTACAGAGAAGGATCATATATGCCAGTGCTCAGGAGAACGAGAAAAGTCCTCTCTCAGGCCCTTAGAAAAGCTAACGCTCCAGTATTTACTCAACACTACCAACATCATAATATTCTGTGTTGGCCTGTGTTGACACCTTACGTACTGTACGTGTGATATGAATTTTAATTAGGGCTGCTCAAGTTAACGCGTTAATCTGTGAAATAATTGTGGCAGAGATTAATGCCCTAAAAAACACAGAATTCTGCCTCCGAGATGATCAAATGCGTGCAGGTTGTGTTAAAAAAATATAATTACACAGTGTCTAAAATACATGCTTTCTAAAGAGATTACTCGTTACTTATAAGATTTAGTCTTTAGAAGAAAAACTAAATTTGAACTGTGATTAATCTAGATTAATGCCTTTAAAATGGGAGATTAATTAGTTATTTTTTAAATCTATTGATAGTCATATTTTTGAGTACGCTTATTAATCAAGGATCTAATTGAGGCCTCTTTTCAAATTTTGATTATATTATATTATGTTTGGAAGATTGGTTGTGTTTTTGTTGATGGCTGCTTCTTGCCGGTGCTTTTTATTTGGTTGGTTTGGACATTAGTCCAAGTTTGGATGGAAGTTTTTTTTTTTTTTTTTATTTGTTTGTAGTTGGTTGGTAGGTTGGTTGCAGGCTTTAGCCAGACTTTTTTTTTCATCTTTATTGACATTATCAATCCCTCTCTCTATCTTTGTCAATGTATCTTGGCTTTGACACAGCAGTGGCAATCTCAGTTGTGATCATATTGTATCAAATAGTGTGGAAAAAAATATGCCTTGAAATGTTTTGAATGTTCTGTGCATTTCTTTGTAGAAAAAATGTATATATATATATCACGTGTCAAACTCGCAGCCCGCGGGCCGTCCAGTGTCTGTCCCGTTCGCTAGTCGGAGCGTGAGCACCCCCCGTCAATTGCCCGCGTTGGCCCAACCCAAAATGAGTTTGACACCCCTGATATATATAAATATGGTAAAAATACCAAAACTAGAAATGTGCAAATGGTTTGTACAGTACGAGTGCATGATTGGTGTTAATAATGGTGATAATTTCAAAAAGGTACATTTAGCTGCACGGCCAGTCATGTCCTACCTTACTTCAACAACTGTATGTGTGACTTAACTCATATTGCAAACTGCGATGTAGATACAGATATTTACGAAGATACACAGACTAACAATTATGCATGCGTTGGGCTTAGCTGCGTGTGCCATGTAATTAATGCTCAAATCGTTATATTGCAGAACCCTTCCTTGTACCCTGGAGCTCTTGGAAGACGTCCTGGCTTATCAGGGCCATATTGATCTGGGCCGGAGGAGAAGCTGGTCGGACAGAATTTCTTTAAATTTTGGAAGAGGACATTGCTGACAGCAAACCAAAGATTAGTCTTTCCAAAGAGCTTTTCTGACAGCATCACTAAATAGTGTCTGGCTGGGGGAGAATCAAACCTCAGTCAACAGGTAAAATGTATATTTATCGTTCGTACAAGAGTACAGAGAGGTTTTGGCCGGGCTTAAAACATAATCAATAATTATAATCAATAATCAAAATACAAGTCCTATTGTATCGTGAGATTTTAATTGCGTCATTATTTTTCCATGAGTTTTTGTGAGCCCATTTTCTGTAGGATTTGGATTAACCATGTGAACAACTAGTCTGATTTGTAGCTTCTCTTTATCAATCATCAATCAACACTTTGCATGTTTTATTTTGAGGTATTGGAACATAATTCTTTAGTGAGTCAACTTGGGATCACTTAAGGAAACTGAAATTAGCTGGTGACACAACATGTCTGTACTTTGATTATAATTAGATAGATATCTAATTATGATGTAAGAAGTTGCTCAGTGACACAGGTGAATGTGTGTGGATTATGTTGCATGGCATAGTTGTTGCGTGATTGTGTAGTCGTGTAAGTGAAGTATGTCTAAAGCATGTTAATATGCAAAACCAATACAAAAATAAAGGGGGAAAACCGATCCGCGTCACGAGCGCACAAGCACCCCTGCGAACACCAAAATGTTACAATGTGTCTGTGTTGGATGACGTTCAGAAATTAACACTGAAGATTGTTAGATTTCAAGAGTTTAAGTAGGCGAGCAGTTAAGTTGCATTCATCGCTATCAAGGGGGGGAAATCCTCGTCGGAAAACCAGAAGGGGGGGTAATACCCCCCACAAATCGCACCCTGGTTCTAATGCAATCTGCGACCAACTGCTGATAAATTATTGCAAATAAATAAATATATATATATATATATATCTTCACAGAGCGCATTTCTTTCCCAGATTGCATCATTCATCTACCTCATCTATCTAACTTACATTGCATTTTGAAACCCATGGTTTTTGCATTTTTGCCCGGGGAGTGGGTGTCTTGCTCAGGGACACTTCGACATGGGGCATGGAGCAGCCAGGGTTTGAGCTGCCAACCTTGTGGTTCTCAGCGCACCTCCTCTATGATGCACTGTTGCCTTCCTGTATTGTATCATTTTATTCTTCACCAAACAGGCCAGATAGTGAACCCTTACTATTTCAATATTTATGTCACACTGGAACATTATACTACATCTTTACATGGTGCAATTACACGCACACAACAATACAGAAAAATGTAGTGTGAAGAAATGAAAAAGCTTTTTCATTTGATGACAGGTTGAGTCCATTCGTCACATAAATTTTATCTTAGTGCCTGTTTCAGATTTTTTGTTCTCCTCCAAGTTTAAATCTTCTGCCACCGATGAGCGCAACAAGCAAGTGCTACGCCCACCGCTTCCTCACAGTTGCAAAACCCCCCCTGTCTTAAGTCCATCCCCTCTGATGGATCACATTCTGCTCATTTATTGAACCCAGGTAGGTGTATCCAATTAGTGTTTCTGTGTCTCTCATGTCAGGCTATGCTAAATCTGTCTCTGAAAAGCCGGGGATCCTATTAGCTTAGTGTAACGCCTCTGTATTTTATACCATGGCTTTTATGGGCTCTCCAATGTCACTGCATCAAAAGAGCCTTGTCCGTACATGAATCTCGCCATGCCAGAATCCCTCAACCCCATTATCTGGGTGAAGTGCCGTTCCTCAGCTATTTGTATCCTCCTGCGCCTCGCCCCATTACCTTTCACCGGGTAATGGCCCCTTAGGACTCTTGCTTTTCTGTCCTGCTTCTGTTACAAGAAAACTGAAACCGAAACTGAACTTATTTTGCTTCTTTTTCTTTTCTTTGTATGTACTGCTGCAATGATTGTCTGTGGAAGGGGTATAGAAGCAGCACTCATAATGTAATAAGCACTGGGTAAATCCCTCAACAGAAGCTTGTCTGAACACCACTCTGTATTATATTATTGTACCTTGAGAAAAACTGAAGGCACCACTTCCATCTTTTTGCCGCTCTCCCATTAAACTCAAATTAAATGGTTATTTACTCAGGATGTGCTCAGTCATGCATAGCCGATCTCTCAAGTCCCCTCCACAGTGCCGGATGGGTGCGAAAAATACCCCTCAAGGATAATGGAAAATTGATTTTTATCTCGCCGTATCTGTTTAAATATGATTAACAGGGAATTTGAGACAGCACATCAAATTGATAATGACGTGCGGCGGGAAAAGGCAATCAATAATGGACAAGATAAATATAGATACCGGTTCGCAATGCTCGTGACGCGGGGCGGCCCAATAACAAATGAAGCATTAGCATGTGAATGATCATCAGGAGTCATTAGGCAGGTGTGGGAGACGATACCACGGCAAGTTTCGACATCACCTCTAGCACTCCAAGGGCAGCACGTGAAATTAACTGGGCCCCGGTTTCTCTCGGTTAATCAGTTCGGCTGCCTGATAGGATCCTAGAGGTCATTTGGCAGAGAACCGCGTTACTCCTTTGCGTTGACCCCCCCACCACCATCACCGCCACCGCACTTTTCCCCCTGCTGAATCAAAAGTGAAGTGGAGGCTAATGAAAACGAATAGCACATTTGTATGTCGTTAGCAGAGATCGCGTGCTCCGGAGAGGAGAGGAGGGGAGGGGGGGGGGGTTGTCGAGCGCGTGAAGGCAGCTCCACGGTGATTACGCAGAGGTTAACGGCCGCCCCGACATAAGTGCTAGACTCTTCGTATTATGTCGATTCACTGAGCTGTTGAACCGTTACCCCCCCACTCCCACTCAGATAAAGGTATTTGCCTCTCGGCAAGACAGATGTACTTTGCATTTATGAGAGCATACATTATGTTTGACATCAAACATTTGCTTTACACTGCCTCAGGATCGCTTTTCATTTCAGTCAGGTTGCGGTTTCGTGCACAGTTCTGTATATAAATAACAACATCTGGGACTGCAAAAATGTAAGTGACGAGAATCTGTCTAAAGTCCTGGCCCTTAACTTATCATCCACCTGCTCCAAACTATAGCTTTTAGATGACAGGGCTCGTAAATGGGTTATCTAAAATCCAATAAATATTGGGGGAGAGATCGCAGCGGGGCGCTTGACTGTATCATCCCAATCCATAACTTTCCTTCCAACCAGGGGCCCATTTATTGTCGATTCCATTCGAAAGATGGGTCTGTCAGTTGCGTGGGAGTCTTGCTGCTGTTTATTTTCAAATCAATACTCAATTACTATAAGGAAGATCCACTCCCTTGCCCATTTTCAAGATGAAATTATGGACTGCAGCAATAACACTTAGTCAAGGCGAAAGCTGGTCATTAACTCACAACTGGGAAGGATAAGTACACTGGGATTTTATAACAACAGGGTTTTTACCCTACCCCCCTTTTCCTCCCTTTACCCTTTTACTTTCTAATTAATCACGGTGAAAAAGACCCTTTGCAACATGACGGATGACCAGAGAAAACAATTTCACCCTAAAAGCCTTTTAATTTTAAACTCTGAAGAGCTCATTGACTGCAACTCCCGAACAACCCATCAATGCTAGTTCTTAATGCACTTCCTCTTTTGTTATTGAGAAGAATGGAGAGGCAGCGAAGGTCCTGGCTCCTCTTCATAACTCACGTCATTGATTTGCTAAATGCCAGACATTTGCCAGGAAAGAGTCCTGTCAAATAACTGTGGCAGTGTGTGAGTAAATTACTCCATTAGGGAGCATTTTTAGGGGGAGCGCGGGGGGAAGGGTGGGAGTATTTATGGGTTAGAGAAATAGAGGTTAGGCTGCATAAATGAGCATGGATTGGTCGCTTCAAGTCAGATGTGCCCCTCTTTTGATTCAGTCACACGAAAAAATGTCCTTTAAGTACAAGAAAAAAGTTCTCCTCCAATTTGGCGATATAAACACAGGTGGACGAGTCAGTCAAAACACTTCCTGTGACACGGCAACATGTTGGCTAGGCTATCAGCCATCGCTGTTAGCCTACAGTCAAGCTATTGACTAGAAGCACGGTGAGACAACTCGCCAGAATCTGCACGCGTCCACAAAATAGAAGGATAAAAATGCCTATCAACACTGCCGAGGCGTTCCAATTAACATATTTTCTCATGTTTGTTTAGTCTGGAGACTCCGCTCGTTGCCTGGTGACAAGAAGGGAGGATTGCACTGCGACAGGCGAAATATCTCAATGCAGATAAACTCCGGTAAAACCACATGTTTTTTTTCTTGTTTTATTAGAGATTAGAGATTAAAGATTAGGGGTTAAAAGATAGAACTTGTCAATTTGAGAGCTTCAGGGCTGCTGTTCCTAGTCTTAAACTGTGCTTTATCAATTAGCTGCTGATTGTCACCTCATAATCAGCTAAAAAACATGTTGAAAGTTTCCTACAATAAAACAGACATCCAGGAAAAGATGCGTTTCCCAGGTCTATTCACACTCAAGTGACAAATCTAAAAGCTTTGATAATAATTCTTACAGGACCAGAAGGAGATCAGATGACTTTGTCGATGATGCATGGTTAGAACAATGTTGGACTTAAACATGGGAGACCACGCTTGTGAGGGAGTTTGTTACCCAACCATTTCAGGACCACAACTGCTGCCAAACCAACTGTTCATTACAGTAACCACGCCGACACGGCCCCACTAACCTTAACGAAGGGCTAGTCTTTTTCATTCGAACTTAAAACATTTACCACAGAGTTCACACAATATTCACAGGGATTCGGAGCAGTTTTGGAAGACACGACATACAATATTGTCCTGCTTCATGGACTACTTTTTTTCACTTCTTTATTTCCGTCTCTCCACATTATAGCAAAGAGTATCAGGCAGTGAAAGAAAAACACGTGACCTGTGTCAAGACCAGGAACGAAGCCTCTCTTGGAACCAATACACTAAATAATACCTCGCAGTACAGTCTTCCGAAATAGGGTGAGTGATTGCGCATCCTTGTAGTGCACAGTCCAACTCTCCAATCATTCATTGCAACAATTCCGACATTCTAGCTGTGCATGGAGTGATATAGAGGAAAAATGACCTTTCTGTAGCGAAGTTGCGTTCAAACATGATGGAGCGAGCAGCTAGGGTCACAATCAGCAGGTTATTGTCTGAGCTTTCCCCTCTAATCACTACATTGTAGTTTCTCTTTTAAACTGGAAGAATATTCCAGCGTCAATGCTGCCTTTAAAACATGTTTCTTTCACATGTTGTAAAAGAAGTGATTGCTGATGAGGTAGCATTCGACTTGATTGAAAGGAGTCTGCTGCCCTGGTACAAAGACCTAGTCTTTAAGAGGACCCGGTCGGATTCCAGTAGACCTCACTATTTGTTCATCTCCGCTGTTTGCTTCCAATCGTGAGAAAAATTACATTGTACAAGATAGACCAATAGCAAGCTCTGCAGGAGGCAAAGCCGCTTCAATATCATGGCTCTTAGGAGACTACTTTTTTCATTACTTTTTATGACTTTTTGAACAATCGCCACTGTCTTAATTAAACAATATTAATGATATCACACAAGTTTCCAATTTGAAATGTTTCCTCCTGGATGGGGTTTGAAATTCTCTGATGTTCAAGTGAGCTCCTTGTTGGGTTGTCATTCCATTTAACTATAGAGAGGCTTGTTTTCGTGCCACCGTGCTCATTGCCCATAGTGTTCACCGATGCTGCACAAAGACTTTTACTCATTCAGTCCGTGAAACTATTGCGAGTGCTAAAGGACTGCATTAACAGAATAAATATAAAGTATAAAGTGCCCCTGAAGGGCGGTGTTATTTTTTGCCGTGACACCTCTATGACACCTTGATAAGAAAATTATAGAGTAATTACCTTAACAAGTGGCATTAGAGAAAATTGTCCTCATTTTTTCTGCTAAAATAACACCGAATCAGTAGTGAGTGAATTTCAGAATCCCTAATCAGCATCTCATTAGGTGTCGCAACTGCCTGATTTAGTCAGCCGTCAATGACAAATGCAATTAGTGTCAGGAAGCAACACGAAGGTGACAACATTGTGCCAAACCAGGCGGATGAATGCGTCGCATCCTCTGGAGAGTTCCCATGATTCTGCAATTCATGATGCCTTATTGTATTTGGACGAGATGCTATCCATGGCCTGAGGAAAAACAAAAGGTTCAAAGGCAACAGGAGCCACCACGCCGGGAGAGAGGGTCGGAGAATCTTTCCCCTTCCACCAAATAAAGGAGATAAGCGGAAACGCTCTATTCCTCGCTGCTCACGAGTTAGCTGCTGCAGCAAGGTCAGGGGAATGTGATCAGCCACTGTGTCTAAGCGTATTATCAGGTGGAATCTGTGGAGTGACGTGAGCGAACCGGGGCCGGTCAACTGTCTGGAAAAATCATTACACAGAGCCCGACATTTTGGATAACTTTGGAGGCAATCGGCCGCTTGGGACGCTCGCACGGATCTCTGCGCGACCAGAACGACCTTGAATGAAACATTTCCTCATCACACCGGTCAGGAGCCTAATGGAGGGGTTGACTATTTCTTGGGAGAATGGGGTGAAGATGCACTTAAGACTCTCAGTAAAACCCACCATATAGTCATTGTTTAAAAGCTGCAGCAGCCACAGTGATGCCTTACAGTGTGAACAGGGTTGTATTCAATTTATTCAAACCATATTTTTAAAGCTGCCCTGATTAACTTTTACATGAACAATGGGACAAGTTACTGTGTATAATGGGAAATTGGGCAAATGCTGTGATGGAACCAAACGTGAATATTCAGCTTCCGTCTGCTCTAGTAAATAATTCAGCATATATTAATGTAATTAGCATCTATTATAACAGTTATAAAGGCACAGTTCTGCAAATGCCAAGTTCAACTACTTTATGTTCTTTTTTTACCTTTAATTGAGCCTAAAAGAAACAAATTGCTGTACTGAAGAAGACTTGAAACTATTGATTGAGACCATAAACTCCAGTTTACAATGTGAATAACATTGAATAATCCCCGCTGGCCCATAGGAATAATGCTTAATGTTTAAGACACCTACGCATTTGCTTCGCCTCTCAGGCCTGGATTGACTCCAATGGATACTGTATTCTTACATGTGTAACCGTTTCTTTACCAGCATGCCATTTAAATGGATGCCAATGGGGGATAAATGCACTCACAAAATTTAGAATGTATTCCTGCCTCCCAAACGTATCCACGCTCATGCAAAGTAACCAATCTTTCTTGCTTTTATTTCATAATACATATGTATTTTTTTAAATGGGTCTAGAAAGACTTGTTGGTTACAAGGAACAACTAACAGGGAAGCAAAAACCTGAATGCAAAAATACATAATTCCATGCACTACTTTATGGTTCGTTCCTGATGGTGGAAAGGAAACAGATGCATACATTTGCTTTAAAAAGTCACCACAGTCAACTTCTTTCATTCATTTACTGTTTTAACGTCATACAAACTAACTTGGATTTAATAATTAGTCTCCTAATCACAGCTCATTAATTATAGGCAATAATTAGCTAGAGATCAGCCCACTGATAAGACACAATCATGTCTCCGGATGCATTGTTTCTAATTGATATTCAAATGCAGACCAGTGAGTGTAAGTTGTAGACTGTTTGTCATCCTGAAGAGACTTCCTGCTTGTGTGACTCCACCATAAATACATTTCCCCACTGTCTGTCTGCCTGTGTGCACAAAACTTATCCCGTCGAATCCCTGTATGTGTGTGTGGGTCTCTGTAAAGCGTGATGAGGTATAGTTATTACCATACACAAACCGGACGTTTGAAGTAAAATATCATTTAATTACTTATTTGAAGTATATGAATTGCAAAGCGGATGAAACATCCCTTTGAGGGGAGAAATGGCATTTTCCAATCAAACATTTCACTGTTGCGAAGGTTAATGAATGCCATTAGCCCAGCCCCAATAAATTCAGTACTTTCACAAGATGCATAAATTAGATAAAAGCCTGCAATCCAAAGCTTAATACAGGGGAGAAGGAATGTATGACGGCGACACAATTACATGCCTGTGGAAGCGACGGCTGCTAAATCGAGACAATTTGAAAAAGCTCCAACAATTGCAAGCCTCCACCGACTCGTATCCGTTTCCACACCAGCAACAAAACCAGTGAGCTGTTTTTCCTTATTTTCAATGCAGAAATTGTTATGATTTAAAAACTTGGCTTATTAGCATATATTAACTAAATGTATCCTAATTGTAGCTCATCTGCATGTACGTTAGTGAGATTCGCGAAAAAAAATCCACCCTAAAAGACAAACCAAATCCACCGAATTGGTTTGTTTGCGTGACTGGATGAGTGTCAATATTTATTTTCATAGGAAAAGCAATAATTATTAACCAATTTGCACATTATGCTTCCTTTGAGAAGCTAATCTGTTGTTCCCTTTGTTGCACCCTTCGCGATAATGGCTCATCACTTTTAAAAGCGTCCTGCCTGGCACTAATAAGGTCTGACGTTGGCATTTTATATACTTCATTACTCCTTTCAAATGATTATTGGCCTCCCCAATTAGATGATAGTTGAATTATAGCCCCGCTGTAGATTGCGACCTTGAAAATAAGTTGAGATCTGAAAAATGACACCAGACGCTACTCGGTTGGGAGAGAATGACACGTTTTGGAATGACACTTTTTTTCCTTTCTTTTAAAAAAGTCCCCTTTAAGCCAAATGTAAACACTGTTAAACAGTATACCTGCATGCCTTTAAATGCCTTTTAACAAGAGATCTAATTTTTCTTGCAGTTTACTTCAAGTCATGAAAAGATGGTGTGCAGAGATGAAAGAGGAGAATGGGATATTGTTGACTTCATGCCCAGTGGGGCAAGATATTAAAAACCTCTGCTCTCACTTTCACAGCCTCCATGGGTTGAACAGCACTATCAGAAAATGCACTCTCCAACACACTAAATTGATGACACAAATTATAAAAATGAAAGTTTGGTTGCCTTTCAAAGGGTTTTAAAATGTTCTTACTTGCCAAATACTCATACTGCCAAACTTTAGTTTGGTTAAAGTTGGGACTGCCTCAGGATTTGTATTGCTACCAGGAGGAGATCAGGAAAGTCAGACGGGAGCGATACACCTATAGATATATCATCTGATTGGTTCAAGTGCTGCTAACACGTATTACGTGTCAGTTCCGTGCATTTTCTAAACTCCTCGAGAAAAATAACCTCGCTACCTTTGTGCTACACTGAGTTTCCCCAAAGCATGCTGGGATAAGCCCAATGATCCTGAAGTGAATAAACGGCTCGATGAACAAAAGGATAAGGGAACACTATTAAATGTAATAGTGAGTTGTTTATAAGACATGTTTTTTTCAGAAACCGTGCACATTGGTTTATTTTCCAGGAAGCCCCTTGGCAGCATTTAAATGGAAAATCTGCCAATTTGTATGATTCATTCATGTCATTCCTTTGATCGAAGAAAAAAAAAAATGTATATATAAACCGCTTTCTACCAACCTGCTCGTATAGACAATTGGGGAAGATGTTCCAAGACTGGGTTGGGACCCACAGCTCTGTTGCAGAACATTTTACATTTGACTAAATTTGATCTAAAATGAACGGCTAGCTTAACTTGTATTTATTTGACTAGAAACAAGAGTCATATGACTCCACAATATAAAGTCTAACAAACAAAATCAATTGGAACAATGAGCCTGTAATTCCGCCTCTATACAATTACATTGCCCTTGTTTATTTTGTTTCAAAAGGTGCAGTGTGTTGGATTTGGCTGCATTTAGTGGTCAGATTGCAAATAGAAACACTGAAATCCCGTTTGCCAAAAGTGTTTGATGACAATGCTGGCCGGTGCGAAACATGAATGGCTACTGTATAAACAACTGTTAATCCTAAAGTAGCAAAAACTTCTTATTCCAGGTGATTATACACTGAAGGAGACACACGTATTCATGCACATGCCAAAAGATTCCTTACTGCACTCTATTGCATTAACATGAAAAAAATGTGTGGCTCCTTGAGATACCTGGGTTTCCTTTATGATAATATAGAGGTGATAGAGAGATGATAATAAAAATAGTCAATTTCTGATCAAATTTTCTCTTGTCACGAGGAGGCCTTATGTAAATTGACGTTCCTCTGAAAAAAGGTTGGTAAACAATGCTAGCGATAACGCTGAGAGCAACCATGGGAATGTTCTAAATATCCAGGTACATTTTCATGAAAAAGGCTAAAATACATACAGTGTAAAAAAAAAGAGTCAGTCTTCAATTTCATTGGGAGATCATTACAGATTCTTACATCTCTGTCAGGATCGGTGGGTCGTTGCAGGAGGTGAGGACCGGAAGGAGGGAGACGCAAACGTCTTTCACCAAAGACAATGACGCGACACTGGACGACAGATTCACAGGATTTGAATACACAAGGGAGGTGCAGATGATTGGAAACAGGTGGAATCACTCAGACAATCACAAGGGGAGACAGGACAAGGCAGGAAGTGAAGTTACCCGAGGGAGACCAGAAACATGAAACTACACAATAAAACAGGAAAAGGGACCAAACCGTGACAATCTCTGCTTTATGGCTGTAAGAGTAGCCCTAAATAATGATTAAACTAGCCATGGGGAAGCATGGATACAATTCTTAAATGAAGCTGGGGTTCCCCTTTAATGCAGCAGGAGAGTTTGGTGCTCCTTGTTGACCGGACCTGCTGCAGCTCCCGCCCCCTCACCGAGGCATCACTATCACTCTTGATGTACACCACCACATCACTCCAGTAAGCAAAAATCCTCTGAGACGGGTCTTTTTTCAGTGCTAACATGTGAAATATTGCTTTGCAGGAGGTTCACTCGAGCGAGCAGAAATCATTGCCTCTCTCCAGGTAAGGTTGACAGATGGCCGTCCACACTGTGAGAAAAACAAAGGCTTGGATGGCAGAGTGAAAAACCAGGTCGGCTCATGTTTTATTTCCCTTCACTTTGTAAAACGGCCCCCAAGGTTAACCCCCGCTGCCTTTCTTTGGTTTTATTTGAAGGGAAAAACTACAAAGAAAGCCGATTCGGTTGGGTGTACTTTGGGCCTTTGCCAAAGTGTTTTTCTTTCACCGTGGATAAGAACATCTTTTTGAAATGTCCTTCCGTGTGTTTGATTTAAATTCCACATTCATACCTGGCAGGATACCTCTGACATATTCCTGCACTTAATCAACATGCTTAGAAATCTTCGAAATGCAATTTGCATGTGTTTGCTTGTGCAGAATAATCAAATCATGTGGTATTAGGGCACGCATGAGGCACTAGAGACAGTGGTTTTGTTCAGGCGGCGGTAATTGAGCCCTTCTGCCGTCTTCTTTAGAACAGAGCCTGACATAACTACTGGTTGTCGGCAATCTGACGAGTATCAGATGAATCATTCTAATGTTAATTACATATTGGCAAGAAAATACATTAACAACCCTTTCATGATGGCCAATGAAGGAAGTTGAAGATGGCTTTAAATGCAGTACTGCTGGGACATTTATAAAACAGAGGACCTGGGACAGGGTTATATTCATAAGAGTTGCAGGTCTGGCTTATTAAACTAAACTTTCTTTTCAGTTAGTTTAGTTTAGTTAGTTTCCAATTTCACACTGAGGTCTGCACCTGTAATTAATGCTTTAAAGTACAGTAAGATGTTGCTTGAAGAACATAGGGCACATAAGCAGGAAGAAAACACACCGTACATAGAGATGAGAGGTAGTCAGTTATTCTTTTGTGGCTTCCTGGAGTGCAGAAATAAAATATTTTTTTAATGGCAACACGGCTGGGGCTCTATTATTGTTTTTTCATGGATATGATTTACACTTAATTTTCAAAATAGAAGTCATTGATTTGCCAATCTACCTGCTGTGCACTCCTCAGTACGTCTACATAACTGCTGATCATCTCATTTTCCAACGCTGTTACGTGCTGAATTTTCACAATGTAATGGAAGATTGATTTAGAGCCTACGATGAAAAGCTGGGCTTGATCCCTGGAAGATTTCTGCACATTTCTGCCTCGTTTCATTTTTCCCGGAACACAGTGACATCAGTTCCAATGTCATTGTGTTGAATATCTGATGGATTTGAGCTTTTTATTTCAAAACCACCCTGTTCTTATTCCAAACTTGACAGAGCGTCATTGAGGAGTGAACTGGGTGCTCAAACTATGATGCTCCACTACAGTCGTAAGTTTAAGCACATAACACTGTAACATAAAAAATGTTAAGTTGCATAACTACTAACCCTAACCCTTCATCTAAATGAAGTGGACACTGTAATAAACAATAGAAAAGTCCATGACAATTTGAGACTTACGGATTTTAATGTGATGTCATGTGAGATTTGCTTTTAGACTTTAAGGTCCAATGATTGACAAATCGCAGATCTCTCTCATGAACCTAAATTATAATTTATACGGCATATTATTTCCATTACTGAAGTAACCATGACATTTCTATACGATCAACAGACATCCGTGGTCCGTATTCCCATTCGAGTGAATGCAGCAGTCATTTCCTGGTAGCTAAATGGCTTAAATTGTAGCTGTAATAAATAAAAGTGGTGAAAAAGATAACACAATGTTGTGTGTGCCGAGATTGAACACATTGTTGTAAATCTAAAGGTTGATTTCTCCAACTCTAGCTGAGTCGACATGTCTGGAAATGAAATGAAAGGGTTTCTTTGTTTCTGATACAAACTAACGTAGCGTCCACAGCAGCAGATCTCTGCTTCTCACCAGCTCCTGTGCTGGTAATATTACCCTGGTCTGCTTCTCCAAACTGGGAATGTGCTGACCAGCTTCTTACCTACACAGGGAACACTACTAGAAAGCTACACAGTGCATTAAAAACCTAAAATTAATGGACCGGCACTTTAAGTTACAGAATTTTCCTTCACCTTGCTGGACCATCTATCTATCAGTGAAAGATGGATTCTGAAGTCAGCTGGGTGACATAAAGATGACCAGCTCAGGCTCGGCAGTGATGGAGACGCTCCGTCTCACAACGCGGTGTAAGCAAAACGGACCCGTCAAGCTGTAAGTCTGCATATAGACAGGGTCACTTCACCTGGTTGCTGGGGGAGCGAGAAGATGCTCAGTCAACCCCGAAAGCATGTGTGCAGGATGATTAGATGTGCTGAGGCGGCTTTGGCAGGTTGGTAACTAACAAACTTGGAAGCTGAGGTATTCTCGGGAAACTCGTTCAGGATTTTAAAATAACATGGTGGGGCTGCTGCGGCACAGAGGTATCGTGTCATGCTGGGCCCTCAAATTCACTGTTAACCTCCCGTGTATCTTTCGCTCTCCCCGCTGCGCTTTGCTGTCCATCACTTCATCTTCAAACACTTCATCTGGGTGGTCATAACTCATGCCGAGTTCTGTCGAAGACGAAGCCTCCTGTCCTCCGGGATCAACTCAACAGCATTGATTAGCACGCCGCTGCGCTGACATGGACGCAGACGGATAGAGTCTCCAGAATCTGTCCGCCTGACAATCCCCGCTGCCAAAAAAGAGGCGAGGACGTCGAAGCAAACAGCCACAGCACGTTCCGACATCCCAGCGGCTAAGGAGGCGGCGATGAGGAAATGAGGTGGTGCCCCGGCGAGGCCACCATGTATATTGCTTTGACCCTCCCACTTGGCCCCGCCATTGTTTTTCAATTAATCGCAGCCACTTTGCGGCAAACGACACTGACAGATGGCGAGGTCTTTGTCGGGGTTCGTGGCGGTGCGGGGCAGATACTGCTTAGTGGTGGGGAAAAGTGAATTTTGGGGCCAAATGATACACGCCCCCGAGCAGAGCCACTGAGGCAGATTTTGAAGTGCTGATCTATTCAGAGTGCAAGGAACCAGGAAATAAGGTAGAGGTGTCTCTACAGGTCCGGAGGATATTGCAGCATGTGTCAAGGGAGAGTTTTGCATGATGAAGAGACGGGATCTGGGTATCATCATAGTTAGTCAATTATGGATTTGTATTCTTTTAACGAAGGACAGAGCTGTTTTTCATGCAATCCTGTGATGCTAAGCAGCCCCAAAAAATCTGTATTTCTTTGGCACAAAATAAGAATAGCAACTGGTTCTTACTTATATATAATAAGGTAATATAAATTACCACTCTTTAAAGTAGAACTTTCTGTTCTGTGTTTTTGTGACAACAAAACAAAATGTCTCTTCATTCAGTGCAAGTGAGAATCTTTTTTCAACCTAGTGGAACAATTTCAGAACTTACAATGTATGATTTCATTAAATGTTCTACATCTGCTCAACAAATGTAGTGTGTTTATGAAAGTGTGATGCATAGAGGAATAGATTTGTTAACTGCCATTTAAAAGTGAAAAAAATATATAAATAAAAAGTAAATAGCAGAAAAATGTTGGGGTCATTCAAAATAAAAAAACACAAGTCGAAAAATTCAAAATTTTGATAGGACTTTTATCGCCACACAATATAACTTTCTATATCGAAACAACGATTATCCCTTGAAACACCGTTATTTTTATCAATTATAGATTCAACGAGGTAGTTATTGGTGGTGTAAATGTTGTAAAGGGTTGTTAGATGTAAAGGGATAAACGGCAGCTGGCACTCTATTGTCTCTGGACGGCAGACTCCGGTGCTGTTGACGGCCGGTACACGCTGACCCATCTCCTTTATAGCCGGCTAGATGTGCTGTTAAGTGGCTCTCAATGATTGTTAGTGGAGCCCTAACTTCTCCCTGGTGTCAAGCTATTGATTTTACATTAGATAAACATGTATCTTGTAAATAAGGGGTGAGCGTGGATCCGTTGACCCTCCCCACTGTGCTCTCAGAGACAAAGAGGGGGAGCCAGAGCATTAAACATTAGCCGACAACAATGAACGGAGCTTCATTTGAAGCACAATTATCTTTCCCACTGATGTGCAGTGAGGGGACAAATGGGAGCGCCAGAGGTGACATAGATTCTCTACCAATGGACAACAAAGGTCAAACCTCTGAGGTAAAAGACTAGTGAGGGGAAAAAATACACAGGTATGATAACCAACAGATAGAATTTTATTTTCCCTCAAAACTGCCCAAGATGCAAATATTGATTAAGAATCAAGGTCAGAGTAAGTTTTTTTAAATCTTTTTTTAGTGGCCTTTACAGTTCAAGTAACAAGAACAGCAGGGTTTACTGTTCACCAATCTCTACAAGCAGACACACGCATGATGGAGAATAGGCCTTCTGGGATTAGGTCTATGAATTATAAATCTTTGAGTGTCCCCAGAAGGTCAGTAAATAAAAGCTACGGTCCTTAACTGATCCAATGCTCTAAATCTAGTGATATGGACATAACGCAATAGCCTGGTGCTATGACTCTCGGCCTACTACCACCGATTTCATCAGATTGTTAATGATACCAATAATGTTCTGAACGCTGTGACGACAGAAATTCATTTCACAAAAGAGTAAAAGAAAAAGCTTTTTTTTTTTCATCCATCTGTTGAGGCAGCTTTTATTCGCAGCAAGGAATTTATGAAAAAGTCTCTAACAAGTCTGATTTATGTTTATGGGCCTCTAAACAGACAGGTAGTCAGTTGAGCTCGGGGGAGCGCTAAACAGAAGTACATAAAACAATGGCGACGGGATTGGATCAGCTCAGCTGAGACACATTTGTCCTGGGGGAAAAAGCCTCTTCGCCAGCAAAAAGGAAGCAGCAGCAGGGAGAGACAGCATATCTGGGAAATGGAATCCTTTGACCGTTTATTAATCAATAAACGCATTCGGTTGCATGAAAGCGTGACGCATTTCGCTATGTTTTTTAATGTCCCTGATTAATTTCGCCATGGTTTTTCTGCGCTGCAGACGGCTGAGAGCTAACAAATGGATCGGACGAGCCAGTGTGTGGTTGAATCTGTTGTAGTAAATACTTTGCCGCTGCTCGGATCATTGATAATGTGGGCGTTGGGCCCACATTATCAACCTTCACCTCACTCTCGAGCGCACTCACGATTTGAATTCAAGCCTCGCGGACGACGCGTCAAAACAAATGTTTTTTGTTGGTGAGCTGAATAAATGCCCATATATGTTGTACCCCCTGCGTGCTCACACATTCAGAGCCCCCTCTGTCTCCTGAATCTCCCGGTCGAGGCAACCAAGTTGGAGGCTGGATGAGATTGAAAGTGAAAGCCTTCCAGTTTTATTTAACCCCGTCCCTCTGATTCAATATGACGCCTGCCTGTGTGCACATGATAACTGTGAGCAAAAAGGTTGACATCAATAGGACTGACTTGACTGTCTCTGTTTGTGTATGTACCAGTCTGTCTACAAGCATACATACAGGGGGGTGCATGATTGCGTGTATGTAAAGTGTGCGTGTGTGTGTGTGTATGTGTGTGGGTGAGAAAGCTACACCGCGGACAGACGGGGCTGCTGGCACCGAGCCGGCCTGTCAGTGAGTGATTAGCGAAACCTGCTACACTAATAATCCTCCTGTAATAGTTTTCTCAGAAGATGGCCCATTTGATTATTGGAATTCATTGGGGCCTTTAATTACATGCGCCAGGCATTTCCAGGCTAATTTGTACCTCCGTCCCGTTTAGCATTTCAAAGTGGCAAATCGTTCCCGGCACCTTATTAGACATTATCGGTTCCTGGTGCGGTATTCTTTGCAGCCTCGGCCACATCAATGCGAAAGTATTTTAAAGAAAACTTATAAAATAGCTGATTAGCTGCATCAAGGTGACGCAATCAGGGTACATAGGCAAATATATATTGGATTGTAACATCAAAAGATCATTGAATTTGTGGATTTTTTAGTATTATATTACAGCTAAACCTTTTCATCAACTGCAATTTTTAATGTTAAAATGCTAGGCAATGAAAGGTAACAATAACACAGCTACAGTCTGGACAATGTCAGAGAGGTTTAAATGTATGCGAATTGAGAGGACATTAATGCAAACACTGAGGCCCCTTTCCCCCAGAGCTGTACAGCTTTTGTTGCCAGATGAAAGGAACTCACATTCTTATGAAAATCGAATGACTTTCATCTCAAAGGGAGTTATTGAATTTTGATGTTCTCCCTATGAGTGCCATTTATACAACTTAGCAGGAAATCAAAAGCCGTTTGACAATCTGAGGAATCAAACTGTGCACGCTTATCACCCTCATCTGCTCTTGAAATGTTTCCTTAAAGTCTGCGAGTGTTTCTTTATTTCCTCTTCCTTGTTTTTTACAATCACAAAGGCCCCCAAGGCATACTTTCACCACTTGTACCCTCCACATCATCCTGTATCTTAGACCTTTTTCTCTAATTGTTGTACCACCGCTATTACAGACATGAATTACTCCTTTTCCTCCCTTCTGGCCGTAGATCTTTGAAATGATTCCCCCGCTTGCCTGCACCGATAAGGCGAGGAAGCCTATCTGATGGTGCTTGCTGAGGAAGCATGATTAGATCTGAGCTATGAAGTCAGTAGTCTTTTCTAAAATAGCCATGAGGCAAAAAATTCTCACCACAGAAAAATTGTAATCTACCGAACAAAACGGTCAAACAATCCTCGAGTCTCTGAAACATGGGGATATTTTTCAAGCGTTTTTTCTTTTGCTAGTTGGAAAAGACCGGTTAGTTTTATAATACATTAACAGAAATAGCCCAACCCGCTGTTGTGTCTTCTACAATTTCATACTGAAAAACTGCATGTTCAATCGACCCTTCACTAAGCTCTGCCCGTCAGCCCATTTTTCATTTCATTCTTGTCATTTGGTCTTAAAAAACAGTAATACAAGTACACGTGTAATCATTAACCTTGATGGTGACATTCAATCCATAAGGCCTTTACTAGTTACATAACCAAAACATCTATGGACTAGCATGGATAGTTTTGAAAATGGAAAACGTAGGCCTGTGGGGAAACATTGTTTTAGCCGCCACTAAATCTTTTAGCTTATTATCATAATCAAGTTTCAAGCTTGTCGTTGGCTTGGTAGCTTAGAGCCTGTTTTAGCTCATTGTTGTTGCTCGTGATAATACAGCAAGCATGCTGCCACGTATGCTAGCTAAATAATTGTCAAAACAGGCAACATCTCCTGAACTACAGTTCTTCTAGTACAGAGCATCAGAGCATCCCTTTAGCTTTGGCTAAGTTCCAGTTTGTATTTTGGCGAGTGGACACAGCGGTGGTGTTTGTTGTGGACGTCAAGGGTGGGGGGGGGGGGGGGGGGGGGAGCAGGACTTTGACTTCTGGTTCAAGGTTAATGCCTGTTGGCTCACCTCGGACACACACGGCTGTGATTGATGCATGCTCAGCCGCCATGCTCCAGGGATTAACACTACCCGAATAACAGCAGCGTTTACATTCGGCGACCTCTTGCGTCACCTTCCCACTCGTGGATTACCGTCACCGGGGTTGCCATTCGTGTTTGATTTACGATCAGAATACAAATTTCCTAAGAAGATGAGAGACTCTGAAAAATAACAACGACGGACTGTTTTAAGGTGGAAAGATTAAGTGCCTCCTGCAAGGTACAACATGTACAATTCCACATATGTGATTTCAGGATTCAGTTAGCATAAGAGATCATAAAATGCCAAATGCAAATTATGACTGATAAACTGTGTTCTCGTTCATTGATCGGTTGAAAAAACTGCTGTTTCCAAGAGTCATCCATGTAATGCTGCATTTCCACCTCCTTATAACGAGTGTGAAAAGGAAACTGGGCCCTTGAGGCGATGGACACGCTGCCTGTGTGCTGCTCCACATGAGAGTGGATCACAGGCCATCTGGTCAGGCCCAGCAACGGCTCTGCCCGCGGCAAACTACACAAGCAAGCCATTTATAAGTGTCGCAGGTGGTCCAACGCGTCCTACACTGTTATGAGTAATGAGGGTTAGTTCATCGTAGATCTGGCTGCAAGTAAGGGGGCTGCAAATGCAAGGACACCACATCTACCAGCAGTTAATAGTTTGATAATGCATTATGGGAATATGACCAGCAGGCTATGCATTTAATAGACACCTTGACCTTCATTTATATGATTGATCATGCATGTCCGCACAGATGTTTTTTAAATGTTTTTTTTTATGTTATTGACGATGAAATCACCTGCAACATGTTCATATAAATCAATGTTTATCTTGCCCACTTAACAACTTTGGTGTTGAATGATATTCTTTCAGGTGATGCAGTGTGGTGACTATGTGGTTCCTATGTTCAGTTTGTTCATTTTGTTTTGCACTTCTTTGAAAGTGAAAATGACTAAGCAGTTTCACACCAAAAACGCATAAAAAAAACAATATCACAGGGCCACAAATTCACCATTTCATTGTCCAATGCTCAGTCGAGATTTAAGGTTTAGGTTTATTTTAATGTTGAGATCAGACGGAATGCTGGTGCATTGTGTGTTTTTCGCTCCAGTGAAACACTTGGTGAATGACGTGTCATTCTACCAAGTATTACTACCTCTATAAACAAGAGCCAGGCTTGGTGCTCAGCGCTCCTAGTGTCAACAAATATAATTAAAAAGTTAGCTAAGATATTCCTTTATTAGTTCCACAATTTCCCCAATGTGGTATTAATAAAGGGATATCTTATCTTGAACTAATGGCATGACTCCAACAGTGGTTTAGCAGCGCAAACTTATGTTGAAGAACTACGTTGATGTGAGTGATGAGTGGTGCAAAAAAGGTTTACTAAAATGCATATTCAAAATCAAACATGAGTTCAGATATAATTCAAATGAACTGATAAAATGAATGAATTTGAGGTGTGACTAATATTTCCTGTGTTTTTTTTTTTAGCTCGCCCTGTACTTCCGTGAGTTTTAGTGTTAACCCCCCAGGGCCTGCAGCAACATTGCAGGTGTACTTCCTAGAAAGATCACGTGGCCGTAGGTGAGGACCCGGAGTTTGTGGTCATTGGCGGCCTCTCACCTTCTCTCTCAGACGGAGACGAACAAGCAATGCTCCTAAACCGCTGGAAGGAGGAGCTACGGAGCTCGTTCCCTCAAAAGGACACTGCATAAGGACAACAGGATCAACAACTAGGTTGTGTAGTAAAATTAATTACTACTGCCAAGTAGGGAGAGAGTAGGCAGCTAAATTCTCGCCACACCACACGATCTCGGGAGTATGATTATGTGTAATGCGTTGGTATAAGACAAGACAGAAGAACAAATGGCAGCTGTAGATTTTATTTAAGTGTATGTGGGAGACGCCGCAGAAAGACACCCATTGGTTCTCAAAAACACTAGCGGCTCCTTGAGAGGTTAGCGTAACTGCTGCATGAGAGAAAAGTTGTTTTCGTTCTTCTATATAATGACAGATGGTCCATCCAATCACCTGCCAAGTGCTTTCTGAATGCGCCTGTCCTTTTCAGAACCGTTCCTCAGATGGCACTGTGAAACAAACCATCTGGCGGGTCAGGTGAGGAAGAAGGAGGGGGAGCGAGGAGGACTCGAAGAGGTGGATGCCAGAGGCTGCACTTGCCTGCTGACATTGAGACTGTAACATTTTTTGAGGCGTTACCATACTAAAAAGCAACTAAGAAGAGTACCAAAATATTTTTTAAATTTGACCGAGAAAAATGGAAACTATTTCCATTCACACTTCTGACATCTGTCAATGCTACGAGATGAGCCTTGTGGAGGTCACAGGAGGAATGATTATCAGCACAGCCTTGAAGTCCTTTTGGCCTCCAATGTGAGTGCAAGTGTGTAATAACATCAGGGAAAAGGGTTAATAATGTCAGGGAAAAATATTTAAGCTTTGCTAAAACCTACAGAAAATCTAAGCAAAAGAGGTCACACCCACTCCGTTTGATTGACAACTGACAGATTCAGTGCAGACACATCAACGGCTGCTTGACTTCAAAGATGAAGCCAGAAACCGAAGAAAAACCGGCAGAAAGAGTTTGTGGATTACTACAACTTTGCTCCAACATAATCACCAAAGGAAAAAAAAAATCCTTTGATAAACGAAAACCCAGAAAGTGAGTTTAGCAGCTCAGATTGTAGCAGTGACTATAACAGGATAACGGTGTCCTTCGCTCCTTTGACAGTCCCCCACTCTGAGGACCTAAGGACTTCTGTCCCCGGCTAATAATTGCTGACACGCCAAAGCCAACATAGCCCAGCGAGCCTTTAATAGTTTTCATTTTTCTTCCTTACAGAATGGCCTCTGAGGTGCCATCATGACTGATCAGCACGCAGCGCTGCAGCTCTCTGTGCAGGCTGTAGCTCTCTCTCACACACTCACACACACTCTCTCTCTCTCTCTTTCTCTGATCTTATAGCCAGCCCAGACATCTTTCAGCTCTCTGGCCATTACTCCCTCCGCGTCTTCCTCACCTCTCATCTCCTCCCCATTCAGACAATCTATTTGGGATTTTTGTCTTTTCACACACCTTTCATCACACGGCCTATTTTCATCATCACAAGGCCCATTTCGCAACATTAATACTCTTCTTATTACCAAAACCGTCAAAACATGACTTCATAAACTATTTCCGAGCTGCGATTCATCAGGTCCTGACACAGGATGCTGGAAAAACATGAAGATAGGATGGTGGCTGGTGTATAACACTGACCATTATTTAGTCCAAGAGCCTAAAAGTGTGACATACAATCACTGAAATACTAAAAGCACACGGCTAAAATAGTCTGTGAGGAATTGGGGTGCTCTTACATGGAGAAGCAGCAGAGCATGAGGTCTCGGCAGAAGCAGATATTTCCCACGTCGTTACTTGGTTAACAGTGTGGAGGAGACCTGCAACACTTTACTCAAATTACAAAAAGTATTGTGGGATGTTTGTTGCACATCAATGTGGTTGTCAATGTGGTGTTTTTTTCATGTGCCTTTCTTACTATTATCCCATCACGGGTTACGTCAGTACGGTAGATGTAGCTTTTATATTGGTGCATCTCGCTAGAACACTTTTATAACCTCAAAATCGTCCTGCTATGAAGCAGACGAGAAATACACACAGTTGCCATATGATCTCCACTGCTTTTTTACATGAACTTGACAGGGAAGAAGAACCCCTCCATGTTCATGTTGCCTTTGTATGCCTTTTGTTTACTAGGAGTTCTCTTTGTTTATCTGCTTCCCTCCACCGTTTTGGCCTCTGACCTGCTTTCATAAAAAAAGTTCCATGTTCCAGCTTCAACATTTCCTCTCTAATCCTCTCTGACTCACTCCCACTATCAATCAAACAGCTCTGACTGTCAGCCGTGAGAAAGGTTTGATAATGACAATTTGCATCTTGTTTGTCACGATCGCTTTACATCAGTAATCTACCCTCCAACCTGCCCACAGTTACGCACTGGGGCTGCCACACTTCCCCCATCAGCCCCGGTTCGGGCCACCCCTCAGCGGGCTTCCTGATCTTGCGCTGCCAGCTCTGTCTGCTCATGTGCTAGGGCTCCAGCTGTCAAAGTAAGGGCCGGGGGTGTTGGGCTTGTTTTGTTTTGCTAGACACAATCAGGTTCAACACGCACGTCGATTTCTGGGGACTTTTGGAACATAATGTGAAGGATATCACTGAGGTTGCATTCTTTTTAGGACACAACTGGGGGTTTCTCTGTGCTTATGATGATCACACTGGCAGCTCATTTCGGCCTCTATCTCATCCGTCTGCTGTGGGCTCTCGAAGTGTCGGGCGCATGCTCCGTCAGGCGCGGTTGAACTAATGGGAGGGGCAGTGATGCACTTTCGATAATTGCGAGTTTCGACGTCACTCTACATTCCTCACCAACCCATCTCGGAGGATACCAGGGCGTTTCACACCGGAGCACATACTCGTCCGTGATTGATTGCTCTGCTCATAATTTCCTAATTTCCAATCCACTGGGGGACTTAACTGAAAGTAGCCATTTTTCCTGAGCACCGACCGGCTTCCTTTTTATTTCCACACAGGGCTAAATGGGGGAGAATCTTCCAGCCCATTAAGCAGACTTTCTATGTCATAAAAGTTTGGTGGCAGAGACTCTCCCTCCTCTTTCCCTCTCTCTCCTTCTCTCAGCCACTGCAGCAGCAGCCAGATGAAAAAGTCTGTTTGATCCGCAGGCAGCAGGTTAATAGAAATCAGCCTGCTCATCAGCAATAGTAGATTGAACTTAACCACCCACCTCCGCCCAGTCAATTCAGATTTGAAAAAAAAACACTAAAACTCGCCATCATCTCATTTCCCCTCTGTCAGGTAATCAGTATTTCCTTTTAATCCTTTTCAGGGGTAAAATTTCAATGACCCATCTCCGGTTCCCGAGTCGGGGCGGGGAGCGTCAAGCGTGAACCTCTAAAAACACCAATAATAATGTGCCGTCTTGCTGATGTAGATTTTAGACAATCACATTAAGCTGCAGTTTATTCTGATTTAAAAACAGACACAAAGTGCAACAAAAATGGTGGTGGCTAGTAAATGCAGCATTTGATCAAATTCTCTGGTGAATTCACTGATGTTCACGTGGTTCAGTCTGATTTACCAATTTCCCTCAACCTTTACTGTAAGTCCTGCAAAGACCCTTGCAGAATAATAGGCCATTAATGAACATAAGAAGTTGTCCCCCTATATATGGCGTGGTTTTTGCAGCAGAACGGCAGTAACTCCATTATGGAATGGTTATTGATGCTCAGGGTTTTTGGCTTGCTGGCCTTTTCATGCGACATCCCACTTTGCCTCTTCATGACAATGAATGTTGAGGGTATTTGGTATTTTTTTTAAACGCCACATGTTAATCGCTGAGCTTTGGTACAGCCAGGCTAGGTGTTACCCCATTCTTTTTGTCTTTATACTAAGCTTACCCGATTTAGGCGTCCTTACTAAACATATAGACAACACGACAAAGTGAAAAAGCACATGTCAAATTACTTCTCCACGGTGTATTCAATGGGATGTAATTAAGTCGGTTTTCACGGTGTGTGGGGCCTTTCGTGCTCATCACTGGTTTCTGACGGCTCATCGGAGGTATACCAAAGTTTTTGTAACCGATGTGAACAGGCGACGTCGTTGAAAGGTGCAGAGAACCATTTGGAAAAGTTGTCACATTCCCTTTTGTGCCCACGCCTCCCGTGCTTCTTTGGGGACTTTTCATTCACGCTTTGTGCTGTGAACGCAGCTCTGACTTTAGGCGCCTTTCTCCCTCAGTACCAGTTCAGTCTTCTGTTTGTCTGTCTTTCTCAGGGATTCAACACAAAATCAGCCTCTCATTTGCATGTCCCAGAATCTGACTTTGTACCACAAAGTCTTGGGATTCTAAGGCATCTTTTTGTCGTTTGCCGCGACAGGGAAACATCAGACATGTGTCAAGTGAGGGGGAAATTGGGAGGCTGCCTTATCTGTGGTGTCAGTCAATCTGAGATCTCCATGCTCTCGAACTGGCCAATCAATCGCCGAGAAATTATTATCAGCCGCGATTATCAGCCTCTAACTTGGTTTAATGTGTTGGTTGACAGAAACATGTTGAAGAGCATGCAATGATCTTCAATTCTTTGATTAATTTCTGTTATAGAAATTGAATGTATTCTACATCTGTATGAGTCATTCTGTACACATGACATCCATTGCAGTCTGTCCATCCCGGGAGAGGGATCCCTCCTCTGACGTTCTCCCTAAGGTTTCTTCCCTTTTTTCCCTGGAAGGGTTTTTTTCATTTTTTGGGGAGTTTTTCCTGTGCCGATGTGAGGGTCTTGGGACGGAGGATGTTGCATGTGTACAGACTGTAAAGCCCTCCGAGGCAAATTTGTAATTTGCGATTTTGGGCTATACAAAATAAAATGAATTGAATTGAATGAAAGCACATTTACTGACCTTAACACCATTAACTGATTCATTGAGAATAAATAGAGAGATGGTTTTATGATGGGGGATAAGGTGTTGATTGCAGGCCTACAGTAGCTGCTGATTGAGAAACTTCAATGAACTAAGTAAAGCATCGCCATACACAGTCAGGTTTGGGAACTTACAAATCATGATTAATCATTCATTATTAGGGATTGGAAAGAGATGCAAGTTCACAGTATCCCATTCCAAACTGGGTGGGGGGGGGGAGGGGTTTGGAGTAATTTATTCAATGAAATGGCAGAATGAGCCGTCCTTCAATCAGTTGATCGGTAGATTGATCCCCTGCTCCGCTAGCCCATGTCGGTGTGCCTTTGGGAAAGGTCCCTTTAAGACTCGTTACCACAAATTGCTACCGAAGCTGGACCTTTGGTATGTCAATGATAGTCCTGGTGGGCAGGTGGCCGTTTGCATGGAAACCCCTGCTGGGCCTCAGGTGCAAGTGATTGAATGACATCTTGTGTGTTTTTAGTGGTCGAGACTAGAAAAAGCACCAAAGTACAAGTCCATTTACCATAGCCGGAGCAACCTTGGATATATAAAGCATGCATGGCAATGCATGCTGGAACACACAGGCACAACTCTGCGAGCACCTTGCAGTATTTATTACTTCAATCGAATACATTTACCATCAACACTGTTGGAAAATTACATATTTAAAATAATTGGCATGGCAAACAGCGGGAATTTCACATCATCACACAAGAACGCATGTTCCTGAATATGTCTATAAAAAATACATGCATGCTGCTAGAAGTGTGCCACCACGTCAAAAACAGTAGCTACTGGTAGCAGAAGGGGTTAAGGGACAGTGTTACGTGTAGAGAGATGTGTGCATCTGAGTCTCTGGGCCCTTTCTCAATACTCAAGACGGCAAGAACGGGCTTGCGTTCCCGCGAGAATAGACTCGGGAGACGGACTCGGGAGTCTAAACTCGCGGGTACGGGAGAACGGAGAACGGCTATTTCCGCAATTGGAACAGCAGCTGACTCATCTTCCATCGTAGCCTGCTGAGGTGAAATGCATTCTGGGATATTTTGCTCTCACAAGAACAGACAAGCCTGCTCCGATGCATGCCCGGTAAAATGGGCGGGGTGAGTCACATCCGGGTATTATGGCCGTTCTCGCCCAGATGCGGACTTTAGTATTGGAACAGTACTCGGGCTGCGACTGATGACGTTTCATGAGTCCACGAGAACAAAAGTTCACACAAGAACGCATATTGAAAAAGGGCCTCTCTCTATTGGCCTCACCTCCCTTTGTCCTGCAGGTGAGGGGTGGAGGATTGGCTGGTCCTGCCTCCAGAGCTCCCTGTGGATTGGCCCACACTCTGGCCATTTCAGCCAATCAGAGATGGAGGGCACTATTTAAAGGCTCTCTCTTTTTGCACTCGCTGACTTTTTGTCCATTAAGGTGGTGGTGGGGAAGTGGTACTGAGGTAAGACTGGGGTATCCCGTACATACAGACACTCAGGAATTATTGTGACTCCACTAGGTTATGGGTTGTTGCCACCGTTGTTGCCACTTTTGGACACTTTGGTAGATAAGTCAGGCCTTTTGTTTTCTTGTTCCTTTTCACGCAGTGTTGAGCTAGGCCTGAATTTGATTGTACTTTGCTTATTTTGTTTGGCACAACCTCCACAGTTCACTCCCCCGCCCCACCCTTTTCAAACCTACATCTGTTCGTCACTGTTCAATTCAAGGATTGTAAATAAATCTATTCTTTAATTGCCTTACAATGAGTTCCTTTCTCATTGGGGGTCAGTGTTATGGTTTCCCTCCTTAAACTGGGAAACGTAATAGAGAGGCATAATAAAAACACAGGGGATAATGATACAAATAATTTATTAAAAAGACACAAATAAAAATGATAAAAATCATTCCAGCGCACATGAAATCAAGCACAGCTGCAAACATCTGCTGCACTCTGTACATGATCTTTAAAGCAGTTTTTTCCTGTGATAACAACAAACAATGTGATTTGCAATTCATATTGTTTGTTTCTCAAAATCTCAAAAGCTAAAATAGCAACTTTGGAAGGACTTTCTCTTTTCTTCAGTTTCATGCAGCATCCGCAAAAGTCAGTAAGATAAGAAAAAAAAGAAGCTTATAGTTTTAATCAACAATCACCCAGACAAACCTAAAAGGCTCAATGCCGTATTTGTAAATGTTTTCAGTGTTTTCTGGGTCAGCGTTTAACCCCAAAGCAAATGGCACTATCTGTTGTTTTGAATATCTGAGAGTTAGATAGAATTTTTGGGAATTATTTACCTTTTGAATAATGCCAGCTTTGGGAAAAAAATGAAAAACCTTCTCGAATGTACAATTAAATGTGTGTGTGTGTGTGTGTGTGTGTGTGTGTGTGTGTGTGTGTGTGTGTGTGTGTGAGAGAGAGTGACACGCTGTCGGGCAGCAGACAGGAACACCAGGTGTTGACAAGCACAAAACTGTGATTCTTCCAGAAGCTTCTCCAAACAAGAAGTCGCAGCAGATGCTGGGGATGACAGAGCGTTGTGAGCGGTGACAGACTTCGGCGCGCGTGAACGTGAAGCACGTGAAGGCCCAGCTGCGGCACACTGCAAGCTGTGCCATTCGGCCAAGCGCGAGCACCAATCAGCCCCGACCGCCCTGAGTATTCAGAAGATGTTGGGACTAAAGTTTTTATTTTATTTTATTTTATACAATTATCAATGGAAATTGATTAAAAAAAGGTCACAGACGTTAGACCTCTGGACACAGGATGCCCCCTACTTTTTCATCCGCTCTCTTTTTGGACCAGAGATGTCCGAATAACACAAGTTGAGACAGGAACTTTGCTGGCTTCTTAAACTGTGATATTTTTATTTCTACAAAAGCCGAATACCTGGCTAAAACATTTATCAGCTTTCAAGACGAAACAGGAAAACGCCATCAATGATGTTATACTACTCCCTAGTGGTCACATGATAGCAATGCAGCCTTTACGTCTTAACATACCTTTCTCTTTGTGTTTCCCAAATTATAAGGTTCTGCTGAAAAAAGAGATTTATTTCTTTCCGAGGGAAAATACCACCAATATTCTACAAATAAAACAAATAATCAAAATCTTCTATGCGTGTTCCCCCGGCCCCTTATCATGTCCTAATAGCTTGCTCAATGGTGCAGCACGCTATGCTGGTTCACTGGTCGACCAACACACACACACACTATTAGCTCGAGCAAACGTGGCCTCGGAGTGCCACACAAAGTGCCCCACAAAGCACACCTTGTTTGTATCACATTAGCTCTTTGATGTGGCATATCATTTATCAACGGCTGCAATTTATCAAACTATTTCTATACTGATTTGCTCCACTGCCGCCAACCACCACAGCACTCTGCAGCAGCAGCAGCAGCAGCACCGCCGTAACCACCACCGGTCTGCGACTCCTTTCCTCTGTTCCTCCATGAGAGGCTGCGGCAGCAAATAAATTAAACATGTGTCATTGAGCATGCTAAATGGCTTGCAACACATAATCATCTAAATAATTATGAGGCTGCCATTAAAGAGAGCTAGATGGATGACACATGATGCGCTATGGAGAAACTGGAGGTAATGGTGCAGGATTTTATATGGGAGACAGGGTAGATGGTGGCGTTGTGTATATATATATATATATGAAAAAGGAAATGCTGTTATCCTTCAGTCAGTCTTCTCCTCATGCCGTTAAAAAAACCCAGACTCAAAGTGCTGAGGGACAATGGGGTGATTAGCCCAATCAGAAGAAGCAGTGAAGGATTATGGGTATATGGCATGGTTCACAGCCGACTTTTTGTCCTCCCACATTTCATTAATCAGCAACCTGAGGCCCCACGGAATCAGTTCAGCAGGTTGGCAGCTCGCTCATTTGTTCCCGTGAGGCAATCAGAGAGCAAAATAAATCAGTTCGCAACCTTTATGCAGTTACCTGACATTATAAACCATCTCTTTGTGTTCCTTTTCTTACTTTTCTCATCTTATTTTTTCCTCTTGTTCTCACTGTGATTTGCTGTTGGAAATACACGTTCCTGGCACCATATGTGACCTCTATTAAAGAGAAGGGCTTTGTTTTTTGTGCATATTGATAAAAGATGGAGAACACAGTCTTTAATAATAAGTGAGGCTTATTTTTTTATTTCTCAGAGTGGTAAAATAAACATGTGCAACATTCATCATCAACTGTATAACAGAGTCTGCCACCAAGCATCTCCACGTACACTATTTTAATGAGCCTCATGCATCAGCCTAAATGATGCAGCACGTCATAGGACACGCACAGCGGGCCCAATGATATTCTGTTCATTGAGGATATTGTTCACGGCTCCCCACTTTTTACACGCCATTACCTCACAGAGTCTGTCCACTGTGTACTTTACATGATTCCACTTTAATGTGGAAGACAGAAATAAACTGTAATCCAAACTGGAGACTATGAGACACTCAAACAGGGTGTACAAATCCGTACAAGGGTTACAGAGATGCTAATAGGCCTTTATGTAGAGGACAATAATTGTTTTTTATTAGCAGCATAATTGTGTTAGGGTAAAGCTTTCCAATTGCAGGTTGCAAATTACAGTTTGATTATTTTCACTTATAGGTTACCATTTGAAGTATAAACATTAAAATTGGAAGGGTGAGGCAGTATGTAGCAGGGCCAAATGTGTTCTGCTAGATCAATGGATAAAAATGACAATTGTTTCATTGAATTCACAAAGGCCTTTTCCAATCACAGAATAAAATAATGCAAATTTGACAAATTAACCCACTGTCTGTCAGGGTTGGTTGGCATTGAGGTGGGATTCCAAAGTAGGAGGGGTCTATATCCTTTTTCTGCATTACATGTACATGTTAAATTACATTTAACATTTATACATAGCATTTTTATTTACATTTAACATTTACATTTATCATTTATATATAACATTTAACATTTATATTTAACATTTACATTTAACAGTTACATTTAGATGAAACATTTATATTATTTAACAACTTTTCCTAACTTTGCATATTGCATAAATTTACATGAATTTCTAAATATTTGAAAAAGTGACATATGAATATTGTCATGTTTTTTTAGATGATAATGCTAAATGTACCAAAACTGCGCATGATTTTAGAACGTGCAACCCGTTACAAATAATGCTCCATATTTGTGTGATCACCAAAGCCAAGCTGGCCACATCTTGGTTGTGTGGTTGTGGTTGTAGTGACATTAGAATAAGCCAGTCAAGAAAATCATTTGAAATGTTTTTTAAATAATTGTCTGGCAGTCAAAAGATAAAATGTAAGCTGCTTTGTTTGTGCTGTCCCCTCACAAGATAATAAACAATGCACCAGAAAAAATGAACTAGCAACTGGGGAAGTTCTTCTAATAAATCACAATAGTTTATCGTTTATACTATTAACATGCTTCCAATTTTCAATTGATGGGCTGTTTCACTTTACAATTCAGTTGCATCAACTATGCGGTTAAGCCATGAGGCAGCAGTTCATCTCCTGGGACGAAGAAAAATTGAGCTCCCTCCCTTAAGGCCACAACATCTGCTAAAACGTATCCCAACCGAAAAAGACCAATCTCAGTGTCAACCTCCAGCCAATAAGCAAACAATCAATGTGAGCCTATATTGCACAAATCTGCTCAAATTGGGACCTGATTCCCCTTAGGACGCTGCGGGCAACCGAGCAATGCAATAAAGAATGAGACTTTTCGTGTAAAGCAGGAGATGTAATTTGACCGAGATGAGGTCCACCTACAAGAGACTGAAGACCGCCAGGATTTGAGATGCTGTCACGAGGGACCTCTGCTGGCAGGGAAAGGTTAATGCACAATCATCCTTGTGGGTTTCTCTAATGGCACATAATGGATGGATGTTTGGCATTTCTCCGTGTTGGCGTACAGCATATCACCCATCAGCTGATCACTTAATTACAGAATAATGGTATCTTTCCTGTGCTCTGGGCTTGTTCATATTGATCAGGCAGTCCACCAGACTGAAGTATAGTTAAGAGTCACTGCCATAAAAATTAAATGTAGTCCAGACGTTGTTGGTCCTAAGAGGAAAAAGTCACATATATTGGTGATCTCTGACTTTTATCTAGTGCCAAAGTGAATAAGAATAAGAATTGAATGGATTGTCATAAAAATGGAATTTAGCAAAGACTTTCATGGTCCTCGGAGGATGGTTTGTCATGAAAAGGAAATGGGACTATTATGTCTGTTCTACAATTCCTTCAACTTTTTCCCATGCCACAATGAGGTCTCCACAATAATCAATGGACTGTCTTGCAATTCGCTAGACATTAATGCTCTTTGCATTAATTTTTTTAACTTATGGCCTCTACCTTGAATCATTATTAAGTTAAAGATTTTCTTCAGTAATTTATGGCCAAATACAAAGAAACATGGCCACATGTGGATCCAATCCGACTCTTAAAAACACACGCTTGTCCGGTATTTTCAGTTATCATCAGAGAGGTGAGAACAAAAACCACAGACAAGTCGTATTACTTTGCAAAGGGGATTCTAGCCACACCGCGCTTGCCGTGCCGACATCCTAGCCACACCGCGCTTGCCGTGCCGACATCCGCCGAAGCTCCTCGGACCTCCGAGTTTTATTCAAAAAGTTCACAGAAGATAACAGATTTACATACGAGGGCAGGGCTTCACCCCTGCTCCGGCCAGCTGTTAAAGCATACTTCAAAAGCACTTTTTACTGTGGGTCATTCCTTGAAACCGGTCACTTGTCCGAGTCCCGGGGGCATCCTATCTAAACAAAGAGATTTCACAGATACTTTTATTGACCCGTATCCTGAGTCACATCTGTTAGGTTACTGTTTGACCAGGCAGTCACAAGGAAGGGTCACTTAGGTGTCACTTCACCTCCTGTGGTTTCTTCTTTGTTGCTCCTTGCAACTGACATTCCTTAAGTCCCGTAACTGCTCAGCATCTCAGCAAACCAGGATTGACCAACACCACTTTAATAAATTGAAGCATACTTTTCACCCTGCGGGCCCTATCATTTCCCTCCTGTTTATGCTTTGTGATTTATTAATTATTATTCGCCTGACAGGAGAGAAAAACTCCCACCAAACCTCTTTGGGAAAACAGTGGGAGAAATCCATAAGACGGAAATACTGCAAGCCGTCCCCAGGTCTTCTAATCATAACATCATAACAGGATATTACAGAAATTATGTTATCTATTATCGGTTATTTCATTAAATCGTATTCACTTCACATTGCATTCAGATGTCATTACTTAATACATTTTCAAACAATACTTTGGTTACAAACAACATTTTTTTTTTGATTTGGGTATTCTTAAACCATGGAAGGGCAAGTTCTTCACATCTGCACCTATTTGTTCCTACAAAGGAGTTTAAAACAGATACATCATACTGAACTCGGTTTAACAAACATCGTAGTATTCCTCTAGGTCATGTTGAGATCACAAGTTATAAAACAACAAAAAACTAGGCGGCTGCAGCAAAAACCTACTCCCACTTTTACGAGGAGTTGAATCCATGTGCTTTCAGGTGCGTCTATCTTTTTAGATGCAGCTGTGGGCCTCGCTGGTCTTTTGTTGGTGCCTCTGGATCTCCCTCTGTCGATGTCTGCTTTACGTCCTGCAACAGAAACCAGACCCATACTCCGAACAGCACCAGGGCCAAAGCTCCTGTGGCTCTGTATGTATTAAGGAAGCTGCAATGCCAGTACTTAGCTCACAGCTTTAAGGATGTGTCCCCTCGCTGGTCTCTCTCCTCTTCCACAACCGTCATGCTTCATGCGCCATCGCTTGGTCTGACCTAATGAGTAGGGATCGCTGGTTTCTTCACTGACGTTGAGACGGCAGCCTTCTAAACAGGCTTTCCCCTTTGAAGTCAGGCTTCCCCAACTACTCGTGGTCGTCACAAGTTCATTGCACTGATCCTGGTTGTTTAGGGAAAAGAGTTTGCAAAGAGAGAGATGCATCCAAGTGGTTCTTTCAACTCGTTTTACAGCTGTTGCAGTCGTCAGGAGGATCTGAAACGGTGCCTCCCAGCATGCATCACTCCACATCTTTCTTTTAATCTCACGGATTAACACTCAGTCGCCAACCTGCACAGAGATGGTAGAAGAGACAGGTGAATCTGGCAACACATTTGCTTCCCTTACCCCACTTCCAGTTACGGTCCTTTTCATATATTCTACTATTGAACGTGCTTATGCACGTTACACATGCCCTGCAAAAAAAATTTAAGTAGTTTTTTTAATGTTGATTGTGTAACTGTCGTTTTATTATGGTAACCATCCCTCCTGTTGAGGCATGGCATCGCCCATGGCTCATAAGGGCGGCAGCTCTACACAAGCTCTTTAGGAGAGCCGGATTTCTTTCGACGCACAGGACGTCGTTTAATTCTGTGGCTCCTCTTGTTTTCTAGGAAACCCTCACTTTTACTGGGGCGCATGTTTGCGTCTCTTTTAATACATCTGCATCGAGTGGCTGTGATGGTGACGCGTTCAATGTGTTTGTTTGCAGTTATTTTAAAGAGCTGACTGTCTGTGTAGACCGTTAGATGTAACCCCTCCCCTTTTCTACACGCCTCAGTCAGTGTAATTAGTTACGCCGCCTGAGCGGAATGTGGGGGGGGGAAGTGTACCTGAAGCTACCACTTCCCCATCCTGTTTAATTACTGGGTCCTTTTCGCGCTTCTGTTTTAGGGAATATTGTTTTACACACGGTCGAAACACGCTCTTGTTTGTTAGTATTTTATGACTCTGTATGGTTTATAGTTAATGCGTTAAACAACTCCTAAGCGACGCAGAATAGCTCATTTTCACTTCCTCCTTCTTTCTTTTTCACATACCGTTCTACTATCTGTTTCCATTTTAACTACCGTTACGTTGGGACTGTTCTGTGATTTCCATTGATTTTCTCCACTCCCCGACATCTGATCAGGGCAGTCGCGAGCAAAATGTCCATTTTTTCCACAGTTCCAACAACCTTCTCCGTATCTACTTTTCATTCTCCCTCTGTACTGACCTCGTCCTCTTCCTCTGCCTTTTCCTCCTCTCAAATCCCTGCCCTGATAGGCAGTACTTCCGAAATCGCCACCATATTCATGCATTACGTACACCTCTGGTCCTGTTTGCATATTTTGTTTTATTAAATTTCCCGCGTGGCGTCCGTACGTCACAATTGTGTCAACACTCGTGGTTTCCCAGGTTACGCAATGTTTTTCTTTATCTTTATCCACTCGCCTATGGGTCTCGATAGACCGGACTACGGCCAAGTCGTCTGAATCAGTTTTTGAATACAGAGTGTCCTCGGCCGTGGCTTTTCCTTTTTGTTTTTTCGCTTCTGTTTCTCTTTTTTTCTTTTTTGCTTCCGCCTGTGCCTGATTGCGGACTGTTGCGGCTTTTAACCAACATTCGGCTTGTTCTAATTCGTTATGTTGTTTTTCGCCATCTTTTGGTTTTCTATTTATCATAATTTTCGCTTTTAGGTCCTTACACATAGTTTCTAAAATTAAGACGTTTAATTTACCAGTGAATCCATATCTCTTTTTCCACTTTCACACTCTCAGGATTTTGTTAAAAAAATAAAAAGAGCGTCACCGATTAAAGTCTCTTCGGCTTTGGTACATAAATTACCCATCATAACGTGATCGTACTTATGCTTGTTTTGTACCCCAAAAAATTGCCAATCTGTGGTTTTGTCTACTTCAACAGACCGTTGGTTTATGTTTACACCGGTAGGTTTCGGCCAACGCGCTGATTCAACAAATCCACAGCATTCATACAAACACAGAACACACAAAATACACAGAACACACAAAATACACAGAACACACAAAATACACAGAACACACAAAACCCACCCCACAATACGTATTATTATATATATATATATATACACATTCGTACGAGCCTTTCTTTTCTCGACAGGTCAAAAGGGATAAACCTACGATACATTCGTACGAAACCTTTCTTTTCTCGACAGGTCAAAAGGGATAAACCTACGGTAGTCCATTTATTTTCGTGCTAGAGGCAAACATGGATAAAAACCTAACGTGCACGGTCCTTCTTTTCAGGGTAAAAGGAACAACAAAAACCATACGCACTCTGTCTCCTGGTTCGTCTCTCTCTCGGTCCTCCGATCCGCCGGATCCCGTCAACCCACGACTGGACCCTTTGCCTGCGGAAGTTCTAGCCACTGGCCGGGAAGAGAATTTACTCCCCCGGTCTTTGCTTCCGACTTTGTGTCGGGCCGTCGACGGGCGTTCAGTGTATCCGCAGGCTGAGGTCCAAACGTAGATATGTTAGGATCCGGGTCACGGCACCAAAATAATGTCCGGTATTTTCAGTTATCATCAGAGAGGTGAGAACAAAAACCACAGACAAGTCGTATTACTTTGCAAAGGGGATTCTAGCCACACCGCGCTTGCCGTGCCGACATCCTAGCCACACCGCGCTTGCCGTGCCGACATCCGCCGAAGCTCCTCGGACCTCCGAGTTTTATTCAAAAAGTTCACAGAAGATAACAGATTTACATACGAGGGCAGGGCTTCACCCCTGCTCCGGCCAGCTGTTAAAGCATACTTCAAAAGCACTTTTTACTGTGGGTCATTCCTTGAAACCGGTCACTTGTCCGAGTCCCGGGGCATCCTATCTAAACAAAGAGATTTCACAGATACTTTTATTGACCCGTATCCTGAGTCACATCTGTTAGGTTACTGTTTGACCAGGCAGTCACAAGGAAGGGTCACTTAGGTGTCACTTCACCTCCTGTGGTTTCTTCTTTGTTGCTCCTTGCAACTGACATTCCTTAAGTCCCGTAACTGCTCAGCATCTCAGCAAACCAGGATTGACCAACACCACTTTAATAAATTGAAGCATACTTTTCACCCTGCGGGCCCTATCAACGCTTCAACCTGTTCTTGAAAGCTAAGCCTGCGTTCCGACTTAGGTGTCCCATTTGCACCTTTCACTGCGGATACTCTCTCAACGCACCATTAAGTCTCACCACGCCAGAGCCACGGATAATCCAACCAGTCTCTTCACATCCAGTGTCAGTTTCATGACACGCTTCTAGGATGAGGTTAACCCAGTGGAACAGGCCAAAACAAAAGGCTTTGCTTCCTGTGGGGGCAATGGGTCTATTTACTGTTCGGGTACAGTAAATAGGTATGAAAACCGCAGCTCTCTGGGCTGTTTACATGATAAATAATACTCGGGTTTCTCACGCTCTTGTGAGAGTGGGGTTTAATCAGGAGCTTCCCTTAATGCTGTAATAGATGTTTGTAGTATAGTCCTGTTGCCATGCATACACTTTATGACATGGACTAAAACTGCCAGAAAAAAAAACTCGGATAACCCTGTCACAAGGCTGATGGCACAATTTAGCAGATAGAGCTTTATTGTTGTGTGAGAGAAGTTGAGAGGCCAAACAAAAATTTGAAATTGACAGGCATAAGCGAAATGCAGAGCAAAGACGAGTTTCCAGCTCCCAGTATCAACTAAAGATACCCGCAAAACCAGCCCATAGAGGGAAACTATGTAATTGCTGCGAGCGCAAGGGGGGTCTCTCAGACTCGAGGAGATAATAATATATGTAAAATAACCAAGCAAGTGAAGCCAAGCAAATGAAGTTTCCTTTAAGGATAATTGAGAACTTTACAATCTTTTACAGTCTTCATTAGCAAATATTGTATGGCAATGCACGAATTTTGACACACATGAATTAGATATCGACATTCAAGCTGAATGACAAAGCGATATTTATTCAAAGCATGCAGTACGGACTGTTCGCAGCTCTTTAAATGAAGAAGAGCTGACAGAAATAAAAAATCGAATTCCTTGAGACCAAGAGTGTTCAGTATGGAGCAATTCACTCCTTGATTCTCTTTCAGTCACACGGCTGTAACATTCATGTGTCTGAATGAATAACAAGGACACATGTACATGAGCAACATACTGTGGGGGGACAGCGGATCAGCACCTCGGAGAGCGCCACTCACTGGATAAAATCATACAGCAGCGCCTCATAGGCCACGATACATCTTGGCAATCCAAATACCCAGGCACCATTCACCTTAAATGGGCTAATGTGGGTTACAGGAAAAAGCAAGTGGATTTGTTTTATTGTGTACTGTAGCCCATACAGTTGGTTTGCAAAGTCTGTTGACTTTCTTCTAATCAAATAATCTGTGCCTGCATCAACGATGTTTGGTGTACCAAAATCTGAAATTATATATATATAAATACAATGTGAACAAGATAATGAACAGCTGCCAAACTGAAACTTAAACGAAAGCTCTTCAGCGGAAATATCTGAAAGCTCAAAATTAAAAAAGTAAATAAAACAAATGCCATTTGGTGGATGAAAAATCAGCTTTCTTTTATTTAAACTCGGTCGTGAAATCTATCCGAAAATCGGCTCTTCAAAACAGTTTATCGTAGCTTTCCGTCATGCCCTTAGTCTAGCAGTTGGTGGAGAGCAAAGTCCTTTTTTGTTCTACTTTAGGCCCATTCTGGATCTGCCCTTACTGAGTCCACACCGTTTCATACAGTATGCATTTTATTACAACTTTCTCACATTTAATCCTCTTCCAGAGAAAGGTGTGCGATTTGGATAACTGTGATGGACTGTGTGGCTAGAATACGGACAGGAACTCCGCAATGATTAATTGCGGAGATATGCGAAGACACACTCACAGACAGACGACAGACAGATGGATCCTTGCTTCATAGATAGATTTAGCTTTATAGATAGATAAAACGTAATCCTGTCTCATGTCATCCCAATGAATTTCAATTATACTCTAATTTCATTTTTTTCTACAAGTCATGCAGGAACTGTGTTTAGGATGAAGCATAGGCTAATAGTTTGCATGTAGTAATTGTTACAAATACAAAGAAGTCCTCAGAAGAAGTATGATGGTGATGAAAATACGTCCGTTTTGAGGCAAACTACAAAATTGATTTTTTCTCAGAGCGTACATACTACTATTGTGTTTTATTCAAATGTATTGGAAAAGTCCCAAACTCATGAAAACGCTGTTTCAGTGTAATTCTAGACAAGTGTATTTTGCCTTTAATTTATACACAACAAGTTTAATTACTTTGGGGTTGTAATTTGTTCTTCCTGCCAGAAGACGGCAGCAGGGAGGCGACATCTTGATTTTATGTAATGCCCAAGCTAATCGCATGTTTTATATTTGTCTGCAGGTGTCTTGAGAAAATGTATTGTGTTGAAGTGGAAATTATATTCAGACGAATTTGAGACCCATTCACATCTCTCATACATACACAAGTGTTAAGCGGTTAGTTTCAAACTACACCTATGCTGCAAACTAAATAAGGCAAATGCTGCAAACCCAAATAAGGCAAATATACGCTCCCGTACTTGTACAACAATAGAAATCCATTCTATTGAACTTTTTGCAATATGATATGGCGTTAATCCAAATGCATCCAATACACTTAGTAGGGCAGTAATTTTGTTAAGTTGAGTAGAGTTGTGTTTAATCTTTCAAAAACAACGGGCCGCCACATTGGCATCTTCCAACTGTTTTCCCCGCCTACAAATCATCGATGTTGCTCCCCATTGGTGTAAAATCCAAAGGAATGACGCTGAATCGTGATCTGTTTGGCCGAACACAATGTAAATCACTCTCCCACGGACACTGTGCAAAACAGCAAGTAGACGCGGAACCGGGAGAAGGAGAGCGCAGCGGGCATTAATAGGTAGAGGAGAGGGCGGCCGACTGTTGTCCTTCATTTAACCTCACTTTAACGTTGTCTCGGTCCCGTTGTTTATTATTTTGTCGATCACACCGCGACAGAAACGGAGCCGCTGTGAAAATGGCGCAGCCAGAAAGCAAGAAGATATTCTTTGAGAACCTGTCGGGAGCGGGGAAAGCCATCGCCGTGCTGACCAGTGGAGGGGATGCTCAAGGTAAACTGCTGTGACAGTTTCAAATGACACGGATAATGTGCGTCACCGTGTCGTCCGCAAAGGGAGATGTACGCCTCCGGCTGCGTGATGCCGGACGTTTTTCCTCATTCGGTGTCGCGTGCGTGATGGCTTCATGTTTTAATTGTAAAGTGAGGACAACGGCGAAGGGACAATGACCGGTCCCCCACCATTCAACCCGGCGAGTCCACCGGTTAGCATGCTAACGTGACCCATCGTGCTAACCCCCCTAGAAGCTACGGGGAAACGGCGTAAGCCTCCGCCGTGGATTTGGCGGCACGCAACTCTTTTAAGCCATCAGTATGAGAAATGCATTAACTGGTTCACGTTGTGTCATTTAATGTTAACTCATTAATTCTAAACCTAAAACAAACTTCGCTGTAGCTACCGGTAGTGCCGGGACACTGCATTGCGGGTGGTGCCGGTGCGAGATGAGACAAATCGAGGCGGGGCCTAATAAGCTAAAAGCTAACATTGACCACATTGTAAAGGACGATTGCAATGACACTAGAGGTTTGTGGTCAGACAGCATCTCGATTGAGGAATGCCTGCATCCTGCGTACGTGACGAGCTGCATATCCTTCATCACTGCTACGTCTCCGCGGGGCGGGGGCGGCATGGGCATGCGTGATGGAGGACACCCGGGTCAGGTGGTCCTCGGCTCGTCTCTGCGTGCGTCTTAAACGGTAGTGACACATCTGTCAGCGCGATGCACAGCACAGCATCTCTACAGTCAGTAAGGGCTGTTATTGTATGTAACGTTGCGCCAGTATATTTATTTGATGGCATATAGGTATGTTACACTAAAAAGGGAAGGTGATATTTAAAATAAGATTAACATTTACCATTAACACAGACAAATTTAAAATGATCCATGATTTTGTGGATTATACGTTTTAAGTCAAGGTCTTCCTCTAGGCAGACAGAGAGATTCTAATCAATTGTATTCCTATTATGTAACGGAAAAAGCTATGAATAACACACACATAGTGAAGGCAGCGGCATAAATCAATCAACAAGTGGGTTGTCTAAAGTGGAATAAAAGAATACAGGAACTTGCATTCATTATTGAAACACCACATTATATTTGATTGTTGAAGTGCAACCATCTGAACTACACAGATATCTTGTTTCTTTTACACATCAGACATTTTCATGTATCATAGAATGGAAAGCACACGTGTGACCATTAATAATAATGGCTCTGTTCAATTCATAAGTCACGACCCACTGAGTCAGCACGCACAATACAGACCAAAGGAGATAAGTGGAATCCATGTATTATTTAATACAGCGATTTGCCACAGTGGGACCGGTCTAAAGGTCTTGAAAGAAAAACTCCTGCGGGAAGTCAACCTGCAGATGTCCGTTTGTCTTTAACATGAACACCAGCACAGTTTTCTGCTCTTCACGGTAATTGCCAGCCGAGTTTTGTGCACCGTAGCTTTCCCTGCCTCACAAGAAATTAAGCAATCTTTAATATTATAATCCAGCCTTTGCCCAAACCTGACGAACACATTTGTGCTGAAAAAAGGAAAATAAAAATGCATGCTGTTGAGGCAGGCGCATGCATGAATGACAGGAGCTGAATGTCAGTGTCAGGGGGCATAGTCTAGACTCTCCACTCTGCATAAGAGGTGTCAGGTATGCAGAGCGGGAGAGGGGGCGGGGGCCGAAACTTAAGGACTTTCAACTTTTATAAAGATCTCTGAAACCCCAAAGATGCCTTTCTGGTAAATCTTTACATTTCATCTCTTATCTCGCATGCATTCTGGTACTACTGTCTGGTAGTCAATCTCCAAACCTTTTCCCCCCAGTCTTCCTGACAGTGATTAAACCAGGCTGTTCATTTAGACGTAGTTATATAACGAGCGAGTCAGTCATGGGTCAGTCAGTCCCTTTCTAATCGTTATGGGCGCTTTGTTGGTGCTCGGTCTGTAGGAATGTAACTGAAAACACATCATAGTCAAAGGTTTTGACTCCCCATATAGGTTTCCACTGTCCTTTCACTTTCGTTGCTGTCTTCCTTGCTCTGCCACTGGCCTTAAATCTGTTGTGTCGCTTAGTAACTGCACTGCTTGGCTCTTCCATTAGACCTGTGGTATTCACCGGTCGGTGGAGAGAAAGGGAACTCGTCCGCTCCTCTGTTTCATGCTTCCCGCAGTCAGCCAAGTTCCCGTCGGCCTGCTGTGGGTAAAGTGTTATCCAGTGTTCCCACTGTCAGCGTTTCCATTTAATCCGTCATTGAAATTCAATCCACAGAGCACTTCCTTATTAGTTTGCAGAGTTCCCCTGTACTAACCACAAATTACGGGGAGGGTGCGTGGGAGGAGCTGGGAAACAGTCTGACCAAAAATGGCCGTGCGTTGTGGCGCAAGGGAAAAGAAGTGGCCCGAGTCATAGAGGACAGCGCAAACACAGCTAAGGTTCACACATTAACACACATTGCCGTTCCCATTCAAGACACATGGGTTGAAGGAGGTGAAATAAATATTCATGTATATGAGAATTTAGCAATGACTGGCTACAGTTGACGGTGTTTTCCTTCTCTGAAGCTTAACTGTCGCTTCTGCTCGTCACTGCAGTGTTGCACAAAGACTTATTACTTTTTGATATTCTGTTTCTTTTTTTTTCAGGGATGAATGCAGCCGTACGTGCGGTGGTTCGAATGGGGTTATATGTGGGAGCAAAAGTTTATTTCATTCATGAGGTGAGTCAATACTCTGTGATGATCATTGATAAAGGCCTATTTGCCACTGCTTATACTCAGCTGTGTGAAGTGCGGATATATAACTATAGACACCTATTTACACATTTTCTACTTTTATGTATAACGCATCAAATAACATTTAGAAACTACTTCCAGAGATGTGTGAATTGGTGACCGGTGTATTAGAATACATTTCACGACGTGGGGCCTGAACTTTAGTTGCCTATCAATAACGCTTGGGTCCCGGTCGACCTCCATGGACACGTTAAGGTTTGTTTTCACACAGCAGATGTGAGCGGAGCTCTGCTTGCTCATTCCGTGTGATCCCTGCACATCTGTGCATGACATGGACCCTGTCGCTCGGCCTTGTTACATAACCGACTTAAGGGCTTAGCAGATGCGCCGTGTGAAATTCCCTCCTCGCGCAGGTACCACGGTACTTGGTGGTTTTTCCTGCATGCTTCTGGAGAACATTGCATGGTGATTTGGAACTAGATATTTCAAATTCTTGATTTTACCCAATTACAAAGAAGTTACATTAGCTAATTATGACTATCGATGACCTAATGATGCACAAGTTTTTAATTGTTTGCGCTGTCTGTTTGGCAATCTATTATACACATACACTATAATCTGTTATTTCCTTATGAAGTCTCATCTCTTTTGTTCTTGTATCAGGGATATCAAGGTATGGTGGATGGTGGGGAAAATATAGTGGAAGCCTCATGGGAAAGTGTCTCCAGCATGCTACAAGTGGTAAGTATTTGTCAGAGGCAGCATGCCGCACATTAAAAGCATTACTGCTTAGGCCCTAGAAACAGCCGGGTCATGTGTGGACTTCTGTTTGATTGCCAAACAATTTAAGATTAAAATATCAAAGCAAGTATTCGCTCACAGAGAGCGGGGCATTCAAGAGGAAATTGTAAGTCATGTCGCCATAAGATAGGGCTGTTTTGTGGTCAGCCCCTAACATCCCAGCAGCCACTATGTGCGTCAGCACTTTGACAGACCGAGTAACTCGAGCCGAACCCCCTCCCTTCGCGCCCACAGGGCGGGACTGTAATCGGCAGCGCCCGCTGTAAGGAGTTTCGTAGCCACGAGGGCCGCCTGAAGGCCGCCCACAACCTGGTGCAGCAAGGCATCACCAACCTGTGCGTGATCGGTGGGGACGGTAGTCTGACGGGAGCCAACCTCTTCAGGGAGGAATGGAGCGGACTGCTGACGGAGCTAGTGGAGCAAGGTACTGAGGACAGATAAACCCTCCTTTTAACATTATTATTCCTGCTGCAGGAGAAGGGCTTTATAAGAAATCCTCCCCTTTTTTCATTTTGTTTTATGTGCACACAATGTTCTGTGTCATCCCATTGTCTGACGGTTATATATACACATATATACACATGCTGCAATTTGAAATATCTGAGCCCTTTTTACAAGCTCTTCCTGGCCAGCAGATCTGTCTAGACCCCCCTCATTTCCTTAAATGGGAGTTACTTAGCTAAGTCAAATAGCCACTTCAAACACGAAGATTTAATGTCAAATATTTGAGACAACTCTTGGAGCAATTGCCATTCCTGCTTGCGATGTTTATATTTTGAAAGAGCAGTGCGGTGAGCGTAACCTGCCAGAGTAACAGTAGGAACTCTCCCCCAGTTCCACCCTAACGTCCTGCCGCTCACAGGTCTGATCGAGGCCGACGCGGTCCAGAAGTACTCGGCACTTCACATTGTGGGGATGGTTGGCTCCATTGACAACGACTTCTGTGGCACCGACATGACAATCGGCACAGACTCTGCTCTGCACCGAATCATCGAAGTGGTGGACGCCATTATGACCACCGCACAGAGGTGAGGGGGCGCGGGAGCAGCTATATTTGTTTATTGAATTGTATTTTGTAATCTGTGATTAGTGGTTCATCTGGCAAATTCATGTTTTTAAGCCAATTTCAAGTCCTAAATGGATATATTCTGTTCATTACTGAGCATCCCATTGCCCTAGCATGAATTTGATTTCTCTAACAAATATGAAAATGTATGTCAGTGCGTTTTGGGGCTGATAAAGTTTGTTTGCTATGCACAGCATATCACCATGTTTAGGCTAAATGTATCTCGACTCCGCATCACCTTTCAACTGTTCTTGCATATATTTATCTTGGCCGAGTGAGGTTCTATATAAAAGCACTGCTCATTTGTTCCTGTTCTGTTCTTTCAGTCACCAGAGAACTTTTGTTTTGGAGGTCATGGGCAGGCACTGCGGGTAAGAAAGCGTTTGATAAAACTTGATAGAAGATCCAAAACCATAATACTTGAGGCGGTTATCCCCTCTGGTTGTGTTTCCAGCGTTCCCTCTGTGTGTTTTCTCCCAGCTACCTGGCCTTGGTCAGCGCCCTGGCTTGTGGCGCCGACTGGGTTCTGATCCCTGAGATGCCCCCAGAGGACGGCTGGGAGGACAAGATGTGTGAAAAACTGTCTGCGGTAACACAATCTTACTTGTTCCCCACATAGACCCAACCAAAGTTTTGGGATCAGTGTTGATTGCTTCTGATAATGTTCCTTTCTTATCCTGTTTGACAAGGATGGTCTCATTCCGTCCCATTTGTATTTTTTTTTGCTCTACAAGAAGTGACTTCTGACTGTTTTTTGTTTGTTTCCACTAATCAGAGAACGGCAATGTGAAGGGAAAGTGTGTAGGCTCAGTCTTCTGGTGTCTCACTGTTTCTATTTCTGCTTTGGAAACCATCGTTTTTTATGATTCAGACCCGTTCCAGGGGCACAAGGCTGAACATAATCATAGTTGCAGAGGGAGCCATTGACAGGCACGGGAAGCCTATAACTTCTGGTATAGTCAAGGATGTGAGTACCTGAGTGCAAAGAAAGGGGAAACCAGAAGCACGGAGGCCCGACTGATGGAGATCCACAAACCGCATTGAGTGTGCCCAGTTTTCCTGCCATGGTCACTGGCGTCAGAACATCTAACTGGCTTCAGAGAGGTGGGAAAGAAAGAGTTATGATGCTGCGTGTCTATAATGATGCAACGATGGCAAGCAGTAACCGTGGCAGGATGTTGCCGATAACAACTTGCTACCCACACACCCCTGGGCTGTGGGCGTCGTCCGGCCTCCATGCTCCTGAAAGCCCACGTCGCAGCCACCATCTCAGTTTTTCTGTCATGTTGTCTCTCCACCACCCCTCCCTGTAGAACCGAGCAGGGATGAAAAGGCTGAATATCATAATTGTAGCCGAAGGGGCGATTGATCGTAGCAACAGGCCAATTACTACTGACTACATCAAGGATGTAAGTACAGAGAAAAGTGCCACAGTCCGCTTGGAGTGCCTCCTGTGTGACCTCTGTACTGCTGCCCTGGCGTGGCTGTGACTCTGTCGCTGTGTTCCTGGAGCGCTCTGTCATAAACACTCTAGTTTGGAAGGATGGCTGTCACCATACTGCTACTACTACTGTTACTGCTGCACAGACCTCGAACGGAGGCTCCCACTAAACCACACACCCACTTGTGAAGTCAATATTTGTAACTGCCTCCAAAGTTATCTTTTATTTTAATTTAAGCCACCCTGCACTAACTGCTCCTCGTCTTGAAGGCAAACATTTCCAAGCATTTGACGTTCTTGTGCAGTTCCTAAGTATGCCCATTGTATTTTAGTACAACACGGCCCCCCTACGCAAACATGACTGAAAAATTAGAATGGCTTGCTTGTGCTTTGCCGTTTCCCCTTCTCTTCTGCTTTTCTACCGTGTTTGTGTTTGTGTTTGTGTGTTATGTGTCATGAATGTTTCACCACACCGCACAGTTTACATTCAGCCGTACTGCTGATGTGCACGAGATACATTGGTATCACTTCACATGCGTCGTCCTTAAGTCAAATATACAGCAGTGTAACTCGTTGGAGGATGACGGGGTATTTTGCCTGCTCGCTGTATTCTCCCAGCTCGTGGTAAAGTGCTTGGGTTTCGACACGCGAGTGACCATCCTGGGCCATGTGCAGAGAGGAGGGACCCCTTCTGCTTTTGACCGCATCCTGGTAGGTCCACCGTCGCTTTTTCATGTGCTAGTTGAGGCTTCTGAAATATCAGGATTTGATACTTTACCAAGTAAATGGTGGTTAAAATGTTCATTTATTATTTGTAATCTTTAGATTTTGGAGGGTTGATGGAATCAAATGTTTTGTCAATAGATCAACTGAGGCTTTGCAAAGTTAAAGTTGTTAATGTGCAGATTTTAAAACCACCCTACTCCTCAGATGCGATTTTTTTTTTTTCTGTATTTGACGACACTTTACAAGGTTGACCTTTTACAAGTTGTCAACAGCTTTTCGTTGTTCCATATGTTCGCTGCATGCTTTTTTTTGTATGAATAGTCAACTCTATGGAGCGTTTCCTGTTCAAGCCTTTGCTTAGTTTTAGGTTAAGCACATGCATCACAAACAGCAAGTGACAAATCCCTTCATCTTTACCACAAACTCTTTTTCGAAGAATGTCTCGGGAAAGTAAGTCTCTGTGTCACCAGGAGAAACGGACGGTATAATGATTTGTGTGTGTGTTTTCTCCCACAGGCCAGTCGGATGGGTGTGGAGGCTGTCCTTGCACTTCTGGAGACCACGGCTAACACGCCAGCCTGTGTGGTGTCTCTCTGCGGTAACCAATCGGTGCGCGTGCCTCTGATGGAGTGTGTACAGATGGTAAGGACTGGACTGGAAACATGACGCACAATCAACACACGCACACAGGAGCACGTATTTATACTAGTACGGAAGCTGAGGGAGAAGCTACAAAGCACTCCCAAACTCACTGGGAAGTGACTCAGCAGGACGCAGAGAGGCGGGTCAAGGGGGACTGGTTAGAGGACCGTGAAGTAATGACACCGGCACTTTGGGCCTGTAGGGGCACTAATGATCAGAAGAGTGTACTGTTGGGTCAATGATTATCTGAAGCATTTTGCATAGTAGGCGATGGCCGCCTGCCGGGTGGTGATGTAATAGCATTGCACAAAGAAGCTTTATTGCTGCCCTGGTACGCCATGTCCAGATATTGGAAGAACAAAGGGGGGGGGGGGGGGGGGGAATTCTATTCTCCAATTGTGTCTTGTAGTACAAGGAATGTGAGTCAAAACAAAGTTTCATATGCCAGCAGTTTAGAGCGGAAACGTATATTAAAGACAGAAATGAATGCCGACGAATATTAAATCACAGAAAGCGTCTCTTTTGTACACACGAGGAGCACAGGGTCTGGCATAAAACTGACTTCAAATGAGTAAAAATTCTCCTCTTTTCCCCAGACTCAGGAGGTCCAGAGGGCCATGGACGGGAAGCGGTTTGAGGAGGCTGTGAGGCTGCGGGGCAGGTATAACCAAACCGCTCCACTTCTCGCCAGATCAACGCATCCGTTTGACGTTGCTTACTGTAGACAGATGTAGAAGGGGGGGGGAAAGTGGGTAATGTTGCTTGTTAGAACACCAGCCCTCTGTTGTTTAAACACAGAGACGAAAGTGACGATGCAGAGAGTTTGAGCGAGTATTTCGCGCATTGTCATGTAAGCGGCGCTGCACATGTTGCACGCCGTTTTAACAATATTCCACGCGTTTTCCTGCAGGAGTTTTGAAAACAACCTGAGGACGTACAAACTGCTGGCTCATCGCAAACCAGAATCCGAACTGCCAGTTGTAAGTCACTTCCTGAGTGCTGTCAGCTGTTTCTTTTTTTGACAAAGGACACAAATGTACAAACACGTGTGCACACACTAAGCTCGTACAGTAGCAGTCCCTGAGCGATGCCTGGATTGCAAGTTATTTCTAAGGGCGTTGAATCTGCATCCCCGAACCACTGTAATTTTGTTTCTTATAACTTTAAAAGATCTGCTTCAAGTACTAACTGAGCTGCTACACTCACAATGCTGCAGCCTTTAGAGATATCCTTGGCAAAAAGGGATTCTTGTTTTGCCAAATAATTTGAGCATTTGTCTGACGACGGCAGATCAAATATGCTACCAATGGCGACCAGCTATAAATAACCAGCATTGACCTTTCTATCTGTGTGGCCGCTGGCTGTGGTAGCATTCTTTACGTTGGGGCCAGGTGCGTCAGTCTTATCAAATGAAATGAAATGATGCCCCGCTAAGGGATGAATAGCTCAGACGGAGTGAGGGGAGTGGAGCGTAGGGGTGGACTCCATGCTGGGGAGCCGGCCTCTGGGGAACAGCTCGCCCGTGCACTCTGATAACCACTGCTGTGAGTGAAGCAGGTCGCCGGCCAGAAAGCTTTTATCGATTCCCTCTGCGGGGATGCATTGACCGTCTCCCTCTGTTTTGGTGTGATGATTAGAAGTGAAGTCACGTTGTGTTTCCTGCCCCTCAGAGCAACTTCAACGTGGCGGTGCTGAACGTCGGCGCCCCTGCGGCGGGCATGAACGCCGCCGTTCGGTCAGCCGTCAGGGTGGGCATCTCCGAGGGGCACAAGATATTTGCTGTCAGTGATGGTTTTGAGGGATTCTACAAAGGACAGGTGGGTGCTATATCAGTGATGTTTGGTACATGTGCTTTACTGCTTGTGTACACCACTTTGCAATCTCATTCCTTCTGTTTAGATTTGTTGCAGCAAAGTAAGTCATTTTCTTGCAAAACATAGTGTGCACTGCTCGCCTATTGTTACTCTACAACGAAGAGAGTAGGAGGAGAAAGAACACAATCCCCTTTAGCTCCCTGACTGTAGAATAGCCAGAGAGGGACAGCAGGGAATAATCCGTCCAGATTAATGTAAACCTATTTCCCACGCCGACGGGCTCTGTCTGGATGATGCAATACCACAACAAACCAGTAGAGGGCAGCACACTACAGTCAATGAGACTCTTGCTCAAACTATAGAGGCAGTCCTCATTTTAGTGAGGGGTAAAAGCTGACTGAAGCAACAGACTCCACTCAAATATCTACAGACACTTTGATCCACCTCAGATAGAAGCAGTAGATCTGGTTCCCCACTCCTTTCTCTTATCCTCGGCTGAACTTTTCTTCCCGGTTAAAGAAAATCATGAATCCTCATTCGAAGAACAGCGTCTAGTGAGTTGATCATTTATCTCCATTTAAATGTCCCAAACATCACCGCTGAGTTCAACGTCCAGTCCAGTCTTGGCCAGCTAAAATCAGGTTTGCGCCAATTGAGCCTAAGAACATTAGACCAGCGTGAGTAATGGATTTCTAAAACACTCCACGCTCTGCAACACACCTCTGTTTTCCAGAACTTGAGTCTAGCCAGGAAGAGTGAACTCTCCCTGTATCACCTGCACCAAGACACCTGAAAGACTAAATAATAATAATGGATACAGGGCTGACACATGAGCTCCTAAGGTGTATTAGCGTGTGTGCTAAATGCACCAACAACAATGTAAAATGGATTTTAAATGTATTTTAAATGGCGTTGAGTTAGATTGCACTTGTTGTCTTGTCCCCTCAGATTAAGGAGATTAAATGGGCCGATGTGGGAGGATGGACGGGACAAGGAGGAACTCTGCTGGGAACCAAAAGGTAAAGAATAGGGGTGTAACGATCCATCTATTACATCGATGTATCGATTTATATTCCTCCTATCCAACTACATCGATCTGTGCTCGGCGAGTTGGCCTTATGGACGACATATATCGATCTAACATTGTTTTAAAATGTAATAAATCGATACAATCGATGCTAGGAAATAACCCATTGGATTTAAGCACGTCAGACTTTTTTCTAAGCACTTTTAATGATAAAGGCTGTCACAGACTGAGCCGTGACGTGCTCACGCAGTATGCAGGTAACCCACCGCCGTCCCGAGCCCCGATTCAACTTCCGGGTTTAAGATCTTTTTCTACCTCTAAAATTAACATTAAGGTTTGTTCTTTCCTTTTTAGAACACTTCCTGGAAAGCATGTTGACAAAATCGCTGAGCAGATGCGGCTGCACAATATTAATGCTCTGCTCATTATTGGTGGGTTTGAGGTATGTTTCAAACTTTTTCTGCTTGTCCTTCATCATATTTTACTGATGAGGCTAAATTCTCCTTTACACTTTCCATCTGCCTTTTTTTAATTCTTCACCTTTTGAAAGTGCCTGACAGTAGCATTAACGTTATCTTTCATACTCAGCATACCGCTTTTCTTATAGATGACAAAACAGCTGCTAAAGCATTGCTCATTAAATTGTGAGATGTCCCCTTGTAGAGTGTATGACAGCAAGCTCTATGATGTTGATCCTCTCCATCACGCATCCCTTTTTATGCCAGTGCACCATCTTATGGCTCCTTACTTAGTTGTGTTCAGTCACACGCTCATAATTGTAGCATAAAGCTGGTTCCCTGATTTAAAGTGGTTTATCAATAACATGATGATTTGGTTTTAACTCAAAACGCAGAGCTCCTGCTTTTTCTTTCTCCAGCCATTTCATGCATTCCGTCTAGATGCTCACCAGCTTTATTTTCCTGTTATATATGCAAGTAAATAAGTGTCATGTGTGCAGAAGTATGCCTGTGTTGTGTATGTGTGTGAGACAGCGAGAGAGAGACGATGTTGGAGTGCTACCTGTCTGTTTCGCTGCTGTCCGTTGTGATAGATCTGGCTCCTCCCCTTGGCATCATCCGCTTTTGTCTGTCCCCCTCCCTTGTGGCAAGTAGGAACTCTTACCCACACCGCCCTGCCATACGCGCACCCCCCACCCCATCCCCTCCCTCTCGCAAAGACTAAAGCCCTTGGCTCCGCCCTGCAGGCCTTCCTGTCCCTGCTGGAATTGTTAACGGCGCGCGGGAAATATGACGAGTTCTGCGTGCCCATGGTCATGGTCCCAGCCACTGTCTCCAATAATGTGCCGGGCTCAGACCTCAGCATCGGCGCTGACACGGCTCTGAACGCCATCACTGCTGTAAGTGACGGGGCTGGCGACCAGAATCTGAAACTGGCTTTGCGCTCCCAGGGAGGAAGGGAGAGACCGCTCCCTCAAGTCCTTTTTACCGGCCTGTTGGTGACGTATTTGTCAAACAAAAACAAAAAAAAACCCAACCAAAACGCCTCAGGCAGACAAGGCGAGTTGAGTCGGTGCTGCGAGGTATTAGCCGAGCAGCGTCCCCCTCCTCTTCCCTGTCAGGTGAGTAAGTGAATGGCAACATGGAGGCATGCTGTGAGGTGCCCGAGTGTCGTGACCAGCCGCCATGTTTGCTGTGCCCGCCCTTCTCCCGGTCTGTGTGTAATGTGTCCTACCCCCCCCTGCAACCTCACACACACACACACATACACACACACACACACCATTCCTTGTCCTTTCCTCCCTTCATTCTGAATGTTCCCATCTGGCCTCTTGTTGTCCACACTGGGAAGCCGTCAAGGGAAGCCGCTATCACACGGAGAGTCGAAACGGCCGGATGCGCTCCAGCAAACCGAGAGAGAGATTAGCCTCTCGTTTGCCTCTCTCTCTCTCTCTCTCTGACGATGGTCCTCATTCTGCGGCCCCTTAACGCGTTTTCACATGCTGCCGCTTCAGGCCTTTGAGAGTCTGCTGCAGCTGTACGAGGCTCGCACTACCCATGAGGACTTTTGCATCCCGATGTGTATGCTGCCTGCCACCATAAGTAACAATGTGCCGGGTACAGATCTAAGTATCGGGGCAGACACGGCCCTCAATGCCATCGTGGAGGTAAGGCAGTCGATAAACCTCACTGCTTTTTTCCCCCCATGCTGTTTCTCAGAAGATGAAGATGACACTCGCTTTTATTCAATACAACTGTCAGCTCCCAAAAGCAGGAATATGTTGCACCGTAGTTGTAACGTGATGTAATCCCCCTATTCAAAATCAACCCAGATTTATAGGGGTGTAACGATTCATTACATTACATCGATTTTTATTCCTCTGATCCAACTACATCGATCTGTGCTCGGTGAGTTGGCTATATGGACAACATAGATCGATCTAAAATCGATTTAAAATGTAATAAATCGATTTTATCGATACTAGGAAACAACTCATTGGATTTAAGCACGTCAGACATTTTTCTTAGCACTTTTAATGATAAAGGCTGTCACGGACTGAGCCGACCCACCGCCGTCCCGAGCCCTGATTCAACTTCTGGGTTTCACGGCAAATCCGAGCCACACGGGTTAAAATGGAGGGGGGGTTTGTCGGGGGTTGGTAGGGTGAAACCATTATTGCAGGGGTGTTTTTTGTGTAGATTACTAATACGGGGTTTTTTCTGCTACACTGCTACAGCAGTGTTTGCACTTTATTCAAATAAAATGTGAATGCATTTGCCATTCATTGTTGTTTACTTGTTTATTTATATTTATAATTAATTGATACCTGATTCCATTACAAGAAACAACAGGAATCTAGGAAATTTATTTCAGTCATACTGGTTGAATTTTTGGCTAAAAAGTTACTGAATCAATTTCAAGTCATTGAATCGTATCGTTCTCAATGAACCAATATCGTCCTTGAATCGTATCGACAACCACGAATCGTGATCGAATCGTTGTTAAAAACGAATCGTTACACCCCTATAGATTTAACATTACAGGTAGAAGATCAACTTCTCAAGTTGCAACAATACGTCCACAAAGTTTTAAACGGGCACTCCACCTTTACCTTTACATCGGCTTCAGTTACTCGCCTGTTCCAATCGGGCTGTGAGTTGCTGCTAACAGAAAGACTGCTTCACCTGCAAGTGTGAGCTTTCTAGGGATTTTTGAGAACCTGAGCCACACTAGGGACTACAAATCTGAATATGTAGTATTCTGCCTTAATTTGGACCATTCTTTCATTGATTAAAACGCAATACTGAATTACTGGAATGCCCCTTTAACATGGTCAATGTTATGTTTTTACTGACCTATTGTCACTCAATATCAAACCCATTAGCAGCATTGGGCTGAGATTTTCTTCTCTGAATATTATTCTGTTAAGTGCTTAACATTTAAATTGTAGATGAGATCTGAGGTTTACTTTTTGCTCTCTCGTTAACGCAGGACTCCGGGCTAAAATGTTCCTTTCGCAGTGAAAACATTGTAGCCTGAATCTGCCTGAATTGTTGAGATGTACAGAGCCGACAGATTGAAAAATGAGCATGGCATCTGTATATCCACAGCATGTGGAACGTATGACTTGACCTCCGCATTCCGACTACAGTCTTTTGACTCGCTCAATGCAACCGGAGCGATCTCACTCATCTCGTTTCATAGCGCTGTAGCTCGTAACCGTCGCCTGATGTGTACTGACTGAGCCTGTGTGCATGTGTCAGACCTGCGACCGTATCAAGCAGTCGGCCAGCGGCACCAAGAGACGCGTGTTCATCATCGAGACAATGGGCGGCTACTGCGGCTACCTGGCCAGCGTGGGCGGCCTGGCGGCCGGAGCCGACGCTGCCTACATATACGAGGAGCCATTTGACATCCGAGACTTGCAGGTAAACCCAGCAGCATAATGGTGACATTAACACGCAGGACCTCTGCTGCTTGAGTCCCCCCCCCCTGCTCCTCCAGTTGCCCCCTGCTGGTCCCTCACAATTCACGTGTCACCTTACAGGCCAACGTAGAGCATTTGACTGAGAAAATGAAGACCAGCATTCAAAGAGGACTGGTCCTCAGGTAATTTTATTTGATTCTAAATCATTGGTGTTCTTTAATTTTTCACTTGGTCTAATTATTTCTCTGTGTCTGTTTGTCTGTAGGAATGAGAACTGCAATGAGAACTACACCACAGACTTCATCTACCAGCTGTACTCTGAGGAAGGGAGGGGGGTGTTTGACTCTAGGAAGAATGTGCTGGGACACATGCAGCAGGTACGTACAGCCACACCGACTATATGAGAGCATTTTCATCCAGGTTGAGGGAGGTTTAATAATGTTAAAATGCTTTAATATTTGAATCATGAATATGCATGTCCCATTTTACATGGACGGGCTTTGTTGTGTTTTGGCTCTGCGTGTCTTGAGATTAGCGCGGATAAAACCAGATCAGACAAAACTGATGATCCCAGAGGGGGAATTGGGTTGTGCCTGCAGCAAGTAATGCGATACAGGAGAAAAATGAAAGGAGATTTTAAACATACACTCACAGTATTTTAATATTCCAAAAACGCTTGGATCTGCTCTTAGACTTGTGACGCATACTAATCTTTTTTTAAATCATTTTCATCACACTCGTGTTGTGTTTAAAACAAAAAAATTCCACATTTTGATTCTTTGGAAAGGGAGGAGCGCCGTCTCCGTTCGACCGTAACTTTGGGACCAAAATCACAGCCAAGGCGATGCAGTGGATCACCAAAAAGCTGGTGGAGACATACAGGCAGGGTAAGGTCGATGTTCCACCTCCGTTTTAGTGACAAGATCCCCCCCCCCCGACAGGGACGTGACCCTTGTGAAGCAGACCTTTGCCCACATCCATCATGGAGTCTCCGTCTAATATTCTGATGTATTTTTAGGAATTGATTTATTGATCCATCAGCAACTATATAATGAGTAATTGACTAGAGACGGGAAACGGCAGGGAATGATATTTCCGAAGAATAATACAAATAAATAACACATCAAATGTGTACAAAGACGATTAAAGTTAAAAATCCTCTTTGTTTTCTATTCTATGTCTATTTCCCATACACATGGATGACATAAGATGAAGGTAAATCTCCTTGGTTTTTTATTTTTTTTATTTGCTGGTTCCACGACCATCTCCCTCTTTGTATTTAGCTCCATGTCCTTGTCTTGTGTTTTCCATTGTACTTATAGTTACAGTCAGGCAGCTTAGGGACTTGTGGGTGTAATGAACATCTAGCGGTAGCCACCATGCTACACACATTCCAGTTCTAGCGGAGTCCTAACGGACACTTGTTTCCTGCTTTGTGCCACATCTCTTTCGTTCAGTTGCTTTTATGGTTGGACCCTCAGTCGCATGCCATTGTCATCCATCCAAAGATCCACACAGCCGCTAGCCACCATCGCTACGCACAACCTCTCACACTGACTACCAAACCTTTGTCCCATGCTACTGCACGCTTGCCCCCCTGAAGTGCCTTTTCCCGTGTTGACGCCTCTTCACCGCTGTGGTTTCCTCCCTCTCCCCCCGCAGGCCGAGTGTTCGCTAACACGGAGGACTCCTGCTGCCTGCTGGGGATGCGATGCAGAGCTCTGGTCTTCCAACCCGTTGTACAACTCAAGGGCGAGACCGACTTTGTGTACGTATCGGGCCCCGTGGACTGACACCTAAGCACACGCCACCAGTTTCCACATTTCTTTCTTATTGTTGATGGTGTCCCACCCAACCTGCTGCTGTGCTAAATGCTAAACTGTTGTTTCTTATCTTGAAGTCATGCTTGTGTCACCTCTCAATGTGGTCCGGATGGGAATTTGTTTTTCTTCTTCCCAAGTCCTGATAACATATTGGATTGTGACCATTTGAATTACTACATTTCTGTTAGAGTGAATAACGAGAAAAAGGCAGCCACAGTGCTGAGCTCTGCTCTTGTGTGTCTGCAGTCACAGGATCCCAAAGGAGCAGTGGTGGCTGAAGCTGCGTCCTCTGATGAAGATCCTGGCCAAGTACAAGACGAGCTACGACGTGTCTGACTCCGGTCAACTGATGCACGTCGTGCGCAACCGGCCCAAAGAGTCAGATGCTTCGGTGGCCATGTGAAGGCCAGCGGGTCCTGCGTGTTTGTGTGTGTGTGTGTGTGTGTGTGTGTGTGTGTGTGTGTGTGCGCGCATACGGGCCGGCAAGGTGTGCGTGTCCCGTAACAAGAGCTTCAGTGTTCATTTCCTGTCTGTCATTTCCTTCAATGTCATAAACTGTAAAGCCTCTGCAGATCCTAAAATCAAACACACACACACACACACACACGTGCACTCTCCCGCAAACCTGTTTTGCCGTGCATCTTGTGTGTCCTTGTTTCCCTGGATGTTTAGTGTCACCGCCGTGTTAAAATTGCACTTTCTCTGTTTCTGGTTGGCTAGGCAGGCTCTGAGCCCAGAGCTGCACAAGAAAGGTATAGACACTGTATGTATCTGGGCTAAAAACCTGTGTGTGTCTGCCTGCCTGCCTGCCTAGACGTGTGAATTTCAGCATATTTATGTGATAGAGTTATACTGCTGCAATTTAAGGGCACTGCGTGCTGCGCTTTGCTCTGAAACTAATATTTATCTTTTTAACGTTTATTTTTCTCCAACATGGATACATCATGATGTGTAGGCGGTGCTGTCCTGGGTAGCTGTCTGTCACATTGCATAAAAGTTAGATGTGTAAGACTAATGTTTCCCACGGAATAAAAATCAGACTTCAAAAATGTAACCTATAAGTGTCACTGTTTCTTTTATTTAACCATTCAATTTCTGATATTATTTTCCTTCAAGAAGCTTTAAACTTTAAAAATCATGGTTTCCCACAAATTCTATATGGTGTATAAAGCTGGATATTGATGGTAAACTTAATATATATTGAAAACCCCAAAGAAAATCCTCACAAATGAGTCCTGATGCTGTTTTACAAGTTTCCACAGACCTGAAGTCAAGAGAGCCCGGTCTTCTTTTTGTGTTGAGCCTGGAGCGGGGAACAACCAATAAACCCTGATCACAGAGCCGCTGCTGATGTCGGGCTCTTTAATGTTAGCAGGCGCCCGACCCCGCAGGGCTCTGAACGTGAGCACAAGAATCTTGAACTAGATTCCACTCGTGATGGGAAGCCAGAGTACAGAAATCAAAACGTCCGATGCGTGGTGAGGACTTAGTCCAGAGCTCGGCAGCAGCAGACTGAACCACTTGCAGGCGGTTTAGGGGAGGATCGGTGAGGCAGGTTTAAAGACAACTGCATTGGATAATCATTGCTATGAGCCTGAAGACGTATCGAAAGTATATCTCAACCCCAAGATGTCATGGCGGCACCGTTGCATCAAATAATATGATGGAACAACAATAGTCCGACCATGTTCGTGAGCTCATAAGGAAATGCCTCTTTAATGGTGTGTTGTCATTCAGTTGGTTCATGCTTTTTTCACCCCAGTGGAGAAATGCATAGAGCCAGAGAGCCAATGAAGGCAAAAACAGGTGTTGTATAGTAACATTTTAGATAACGAAAAATAAGCTGTAAAAACGAGATGCTGTTCCAAAAGGAAATCTGATTCACACTATAAGCTCCTTTAAGGACATAATCAAAATTCACCTTTTTCAGTCAATCAAAAAATGTGTGTATATGTAATATAAAATATATAAGAAGCATCTCGTAAAAAGACTCACTGTGCACCTGACAGCCAGCAGGTGGCGGCCGCGCGCCGCGTGCGCGCCCGGTGCCCGGGTTCACCGGGTGCATGACGACACGGATTCCCTCCATCAGTTGCCGTCGACTCCTGCGCTCCACAACTCCACTGCACAGAGCAGATTAGGCGCGTGAGGCCTTGTGTGAGCGTGCGTGTGTCTGTAGCCATAATTAGGAATTTATCTTATCATTTGAAAGCAAATTCCGATTTCCCATGGGTGTATTAATTGTGTGTACATGTAATTGGGGCTGCTTTTTCCTGCCTAAATGGACCTTCTTTTTTCTTCTCTGTCTCAACTAGTAATTACATGCATATATGGCCTTGCCGAGGCCATCGCTTAGCGACAGCGCGGTGACGTTGAATGTAATTTGAAGCTAAAGCTACCTGAATCACCTTTACTCCCCACGGACCCCCCTGGAATAATTATCGTCCTCGACTTGTACCGGACGGTTAATTCAGCCTCACACCCTGGGCACAAAAAGAGGCCCCCCCGTCCCTGTAATTTGCTCGGACCCCGATGGGCACATGATTCATTGTGGAGGCATTTTCTTATGTTGCCGGCTAACGTTACTTCTCTCTGAGCATGAAATTAGCAAATCCAATAATTTGGGTTGATTTAAGAATGCGAGAGGGGACCGCAGGGCCACGTGCCCATAGGTAATCAATACTAATTACCATCTCCCCCCCCCCCTTGCTTCTTATTTATCCTCCAGAATCACGTGTGGATCTCATCTCATTGGATTGATTAAAGGTTGCAAATGAAGGGTCCTCACTCCCCTCTTCTCATCAAAGGCCAAGCACACTCTTGCTAACTTTGTCTTCATTTAATTCTACATTGTCTTCAGACAAGGCCCCCCAATTATAAGCTTGCAGTGAATCTCCAGGATGGCTGACGCACATTGACCTTTTTTTTTTTTAGATTAAAAGCACATTCTCCTCTCATGGAGTCCCATAGTGTCCAATTTCCCTTCTAATGAACCACAATGGTTGGAATTGTAGAGCTGTAATAACTAGTAGAGTGCAGCAGTGCTAAAATAAGATTACTATAAAGGTATTGTGATCACAATAGCGACGAGAGCCAATAGATCCTGGCTGGCTGAGATTGGAAAAGCAATATTTTTTTATTTATTTTCAAATGAATCACACATATGACATTCACAATGAATATTTATGAATAAATAAATCCATGCAAAAACAAATGAACACATAATACATTCCAGGGGAGAGATGAAAAAGCGCAGAGCAGCAGAAGTTATGGATTTCAGATACTGCAGTCTCTGCTGGCTGAAAACGTATACAGGAGCTGGTTCCCAAATAAACGAGTGAGTCACATGACCTGTTTCCAGACATTGGACAAGGGATTTGATCCACCTCACGCACGCACTCACACACATACATACACACAAATACACACACACACACACACACACACACACACACACACACACAGACAGACAAGAGAGGCTTTGGCTTAAAACAAGCCCAGCGAGTCACACTCCAATTTAGACTTCCCACAGTCCAGCAGGCGAAGTGGAGAAACGCTCATTCGAGTTTTCCTCAGACAATTAAGACACTCATGGCGGCATGGAACGCTCTCAATTCCATTAGCCTCTGTGCTGTTTCCATCTGTCCACTGAGCCTGAACTTACTTATTAGTACAAGTCTGCCGTATTTCGTGGGGAAAGCGATTAGCAGAATCTACATGAAAAGGCAATTCACCCCCCCCCCCCCCCCCCCGTCTTTTCAATGGCCACTGTTACACTTCATTGGGATCAGACAGATCTAAAGAATGCCCTTTATCCACTAATTGTCTCTGCGTCATTTCGGAAGTTACCCTTTGGACGGAAGCCACTTGTGTATTTATTTACTGGTTTCTGTGCGGCCGTTGTTGGTTAAACCCCCCCACCCCTAGTTTTCACCAAAGGCAGAGGGCATCGGCTGGCAGTCATCTTAGAGCTCCACTTTGATGTATTGGAGTTTATATCTTCCTGACATTTCTCAGGACAGATTTTCGTCACTGGATTCATCTGCACTTTTAGGGCTCTGTGATGAATGAGACAGGACATTCATTTTCCTCCCCTCGTCTCCCTCTTCTGCCGAGTAAGGATGTGTGCGGGTAAATATGTATCTACTGGTGAAAAGCAGGCGTGTGAATTTCTTCATGTCGTTGTTTGTGCACGAGTGAGTGTGTGTGTGTGTGTGTGTGTGTGTGTGTGTGTGTGTGTGTGTCTGAGGCGAGCGTAAACTTGCGACAAGAAATAGATGGCGGCATTAATGGAACTGACACTAATTTGACAGAGCGCTCACTAACATGCGAAGTCGCTCGCAGTTCATAATAATAATATTAACTGTGCATTAACATGCAGGGCTGTCTGTTCCTCCAGATGCCGGGCCAGGCCCGTTGTAGACAGCTTCGAATGGGGGGAGGGGGGCTGGAGGGCTGCATGCTGTACGCAACGAGCACAGGTAGGCTGTGTACAGTAATCCTGTGTCTCTCCACGATATGTGGAGAAGCCACCCGGTGGGAAGGTATACAGTTGTGGGAAAAGAAGCCAGCTGTAAACGGTATCAGAATTTTGGTTGACTTCTCACTTTTCTACGCTTTTGATATAATAGTACAGTGCATCTGTCTCATCCGTGACATCATCCGTCTTAGCTCTAAAACAGCAGTGCCAATCACTGTTAGCAGTGGTTGACTGAGCACCACTGGTGAAAGAAAATATAACAATATATGCAGTCAAAGAGCATATATGTGGGAGCATATATGGCCCTAAATTGTGTTTTCTCCATTTAAGGGAACCCTTCAGCGGACTGTATTTCTTTTTTTCGACTACCAAAGCAACCTGGAGGGCAGTTTATTATGTTTACTCCATTGGAAGGGCACCCTAGAAGGCACTTTATCCTATTTTCTTGTCTGGATGGGGATTCAAGCAAGTTTACAAGTTGTCTCAACTGGAAGACCATCAAAGAAGCCCCCTTATCATGTTTCTGAAATCTAAGGGAGCCCTGGAGGGCTTTCATGATTATCCACTTAAAGGCGTCTGAGACGCAACTACGTCTAGTTATTCCGTTGGAGTGTTAGCCTAGAGGACACATTAATCATGTTTTCTGTTCGCAAAGGGCATCCAAGGACACCCCCGTCTGTCACAATCTCTGCTGTGATGTCACAACCAAAGTCAAAGAATGGGGAAATGGTTGGACTGACCACAGGAATGAGGCTGTTAAAGGTCTCTTGGACCACAATTTTGGATCAAACAGTCCAATGGCAAAAGGTGGTTTCAGTCCGTTTTGGTTTTGTAAAAATAAAGGGGGTTTACAGACAGGCGGGCGGTAGATGCAGGGGCGTGAGTGAGCATCGCTTCTGGACTGCGCACAAGGGAAGCCAAATCGTGTACGCTGACATCGCCGTGGCTGCAAGTAGACACAGAATCTCAAAATACCTTGAAGCAACCCAGATGGTGCAAAGGTTATAGTTTAGGGGGGTGGGGCTCAGACATAAAACCTGTTTGTCACTCCATGGACGATAATGCTTTTTCAACCTGATGAATTGCTTGCGTGCCCTTGAGCAGAGCAGTGTGCGCGCACACACACACACACACCCACACACAAACATATAGCAGGCGCAGACAGTGGAAAAGCTGAAGGCTATTTAGGCGCAACCAGTAACACTAATCAAAAAACACTTTACCTGATAAGAACTGCAGTGGCAATCTTACAGACTACCAGCACATCCCTCTTTGCTAATATTGACCGGGCTTAAACAAGGTGCCACTTGTTGGGACCGTGAAGGTGATGAAGAGTTCCGGATGAGAGTGCTAATTCGTAGCAAAGCGAAAGAGGGACCACTTAATCGCTGACCTGGATGATTAGTCCATCACAGATTGTGTTCGAAATAAGTGTGCAAATACAACCCGCGTGTAAAACATGCCCTCGCGTGGATGGATCCAAAAAACATGAATACAAGACACAGGGAGACATAGTATGTAGTGCCAGTAAAGGAAATAGCATGCAGGGTTTTACACACACACACACACACACACAGTATGGATTGGGCATTGACCAAAGCTCATGAAATATGCAGTTATGCAGATGAAGTCAGCGTGAGTGAATGCAGGCCATAGGGGGCTGGTGTGGAGCAGACCGCCCCCTCTCCCCTCACCCCAGCTGATCGGTCAGCTTTTCCAGGCCACAGAAACCTTCTGGTGTCACAGTGAATCCAGGAAAAACGATAGTGCACAGTGTCCCTTTGGTAAGCAAAAAACGTTTAAGAAATAAACGCGGAAACAACTCTTTGTTTTTTTTCCACGACAAAAATGGCACCATCAAACAATAATTGTGATTTTATTCATTTAGTTAGTTAGTGTCGTTACATACAATACACTGTGTGAATTATATACCAGCTAACATACATTGTGACTGAAAAGGTAGAGGCAGAAGCATAATGCTCATATACTCTACCCTGAATGATTATCCATTAAGTTAGCCTAAAAAAATCAAAACTTTAAAGCTGCCGTGATAAACGTGCTCATGTCAACAATGCAACATATCCATGCGTTTGAGTGACAGCTGGTGTGGCGGTTTGCACTGTTGCCTCACAGCGGGACGGTCCTGGGTTCGACCTGGGTCCTGGGCCCTTTCTGTGTGGAGGCTGAATGTTCTTCCTTTGTCTGCGTGGCTTGTCGACGGGTACTGCAGCTTCCTCCTGCAGTCCAAAGACATGCTCTGGGGATTAGGCTGATTGGTGATTCTAAATTGCGGTGTGTGAATGGTTGTTGGTCCCCGGGTCCCTGACTGGGGACCAATCCACAGCGTGTACCCGTCTCTCGGCTGATGTTAGCTGGGATTGACTCTAGCCCCCTGCGACCCTGTATACAGGATGGATGCACGGTTGAGACCAAGAACAGAGAAGAGAACAGAACTGGACTCCAAATCAAAGCTCATGTTACTCTGTATCTTGTCATTGTGTAAACACCTCCTTCACAACATGCCTGCGTCTGTGTGTGGATGATGTTTCCCCGAGGAGCACGTCAGCAGCGTGCACCAGCACCCTCATTCTGTGCTCGCTCGGGTCTGAGCGAAGAGGATCCCATTGTAGGAAAAAGCCTTGTAGGGCTTCCTACTGGAATATCCATCGCTTCATAATAATTCCATGTGTTATCTTCCATTTCTATGGTTCTAAATATTCATGGGGGTGGTTGGGATAGGAGCTCAAGGCGAGCTCGCTGAAAACTTGGCTATTCTGTGGAAACTCGCTCCCTGCGACATATGGGTTTAGGCTGGAGTTGTTTTCGTCGGCCCTTTCGCCTCGACGAGCGCATCGTGTTATGCTGCACCATCACCGGTGAATGAAATAATGAACTTGGCTCGACACAAAGGCAGATGAAGGCATATTTGAACATTCAAGAGGGCGAGCGAGGGGAGAGAACGAGGGAGAGAACATTCCCAAAATTAATTTTCATCTCCAGGGTTCATACATATTTAATAGAGAGCGCTTGAATATCATAGGGTAATACTAGCCCGACGTGCATACAGAGGCCCGGGCTCGCGGAGAAAATAAACGACCGTGATCGTTGTCATGAGCAATAACTCTCTGTAGAGTTGGGAAACAAAATAGCCAGAAATGCTTTGATGAAGGAGAGCCGGAGAGGAGCAGGAGGGAGGGAAGGTGGGGGGGATAGCACAGTAAAGGAAAGCGAGACAGAAAGAAGCTGCAGCAGAGGTTAAATACTGGTGGAGGGATGGTCCCCTCGGATGCAGCCTGCCGTGGCTGTCTTTGTTTTGCGGGGGAGTGGGAGATACGGGGATGGTTGAGGGGGCGGGAGCTGACTGAGTGACAGTAGTTGACAAGCCCCGTGGACGGCATCCCAGGAGGCTGTGTTGCCCCCCCCCCCCTCCCCCCCTCACCCCTCCAACCCGCTTTTCAATGAGTAAACACATCACGGAATCCGCACAAGAAGATAGCTGTGCGTGTGTGCACTACACGCACACAAATGCATGTTCTCACGCACAAACACAAGTTTGCAGTCGTTAGCGAGAGACGGAGAGAATACAAAGCGCCCCCCCCCCCCCCCCCCCCCGCCCCCCTCCTCCACCTTTTTATCCTTTTAAACGTTGAAGAGAGCCGCTGTTACCAATGGGCCGGTGTCGCAGATGAGCTGTGCGGGGTGGGGGGGGGGGAGTCGTGCGTCTGTTTTCCACACGTGCACTTCAAGCACGTTCCGAAAAACGTGCCGTATTCACCCCACGTTCCGCCCGGGGGTGCTGGGGGGGTGAAACACCGTTGTCATGCTGAACAGAATTTGAAATTTTAATTACCGAACTTCTACCTACTTCTAACGCGCGTGCATTCCCAGTTGGTCTTGAAGAAGAAGAGGGGTGGGACTATGGGCTGAAGAAGAAGAAGGGGGGGGGGGGGGCTGCAGGTTAGACGGTGACATTATCGAGGCTCCATCAGCGTGGAGCAGTTCAGCCACGTCGACATGACGAGAACCGAAGGAAAAGGCGTCTGAATAAAGACAGAGGCCTGTTTTCTTTTTCTTCCACCTGGCATGTTGATGTGTACACGAGGCACTGGATGGGGGTGACGGGGGCTACAGTCAGATTTACCCTGGTAAACAACACGCAAGAGCTGTGAAGCGAGGTTAAAGACTGACGTCGATCAGAATATACCCCTTCCTCACCCCTTCCTCACCCCTCCCTCTGATCCCCAACCCCCCCCCCCCCCTCACCCTCCAAGCCGAGCTCCCTGACAGCTCGGGGAGCCCCAGTAACTCATCTCAGCCGCGGGAGCTCCGACACCCTGCTTGTTTTATTTCCCATCCGCTAAATTGAGTCGTAAAGACTTGTAAAAATAACGACGGGCGCGGATGGGCCGCGTCCCTTTTTTGTGTCTTTAAAACCCGGCCCCCTTCTGTCTTTCCCATGACTCCCAGGTGGGCCGTTTGTCGATCCGTTTAAAAAGCCGTGACACGTTAACAAGAGCAATAGGGTACTTAAGAAAAGCTGCCCCCCCCCTCTCCCCGAGCATGGCTGAATTGGACGGTTTGATGCAGGTGTGTGCCAGACTTAGATTTATGCCCCTCGATCCGTCTTGGGGGAGGTGGAGGCTGATCTGAGACGTGCAGACAGATGTGTGGGATGTCCTCATACTCCTGAACACCGGGAGCATGAACCTGGACTTCCACAAACAACAAACACAGCAGAACGGAGCACGGGTTAATCTTGAGGCCTGAGAACCTGTGAGAACCCACACACACTACGAATCCCACTCAGGGCAAATCAATCTTTCATATTCTCCATTTCACACCTTTCACTCATTAACCATTTCAGGATCGATTGTTATTCCTGTGGCAGTTAACCTATGTTTAACAAAGGCGGTTAAGTGAAGGGGGTGTTAAATGCACACGCTGGCAACGCAATTCATCAGGTGCAATTCGGTGACCGTGTACCTCATAAATCATACTCGGTTGGAGTGGTAGTGCACCACTGTACAGCACGGGTTGGAGGGGGGTTATGGCATAGGCAGAATAATGTAACCCAATCTGCAAAATCCTTTATCCCTGAAGCACGCTATCGCTCCGAGCAACCAGAGTACAATAGAGCCACGAAGAGAGACGAGTTATACAACCCTGTTAAAATACATAAAAAATGTAGAAGTCCTGCAGCATTTAATTGCGCCTTTATTGAAGTTTTTTCTACTCAGCTATTATTTCTGCACATGGAGGGGAAACTTGCATTACCAACGTATTGTTGAGGGAAGACAAATTCCACTAGACAAGTTTGACGCAGAGCGAGGCGGACTGCTCCGACTCAAATGGTCCCCTTGTGGGCCGATGGAGCGTGCTTTTATTCTTGTAAAGGCTGATGTCCAGACTGCAGTGTCTCTCCTGGGATTAAGCCACGACTTTCCTGCCAGTGTGTGTGCGTGCGTGCGCACGTTTGCCCTTGCACATGCGTTCATGCCGTGCCCCCAGTCAGGTATTACTCGCACTTTTATCTCCTTCAGGACTCGGCCATGTGTGAAGGAGGGACACGCTCAGTCTGCTGCTGGTAAAAGCTTCACGTGCCAGAGGTGTCACTATGGATCTCTTGTCACGGATGGGCACTGAGCAAGAGGGACAACCGACAGTCGTTTCCATGGAGAGGGTTTGAGGTGACGTACCAAAGCACTCTCTTGCTGCCATATCGGAGGTCAGCTGCCAGCAGCAACAGCTGGGATTAGCTTTATCGCGTGTCCAACGGTGTGTCCTATTCACCAACCGAGTAGACCGTGTTCCAGTACACAAAGTCAGAAAAAGTAAGTATATATATATATATATATATATATAGGTTGTGTATATATATGCCATGTTGGTAACGCACCTCACTATTGGTTCTGACTGTAGATATGTGCGCGGGCGTTTTTCCATATACGCTGTAATTTCTGTAAATGTTTCTCTTTGAATCCTGCTCACTTTGTTTACAATCATGAACCTCTGATCTCTGATAATTAAAGTTAGAATCATTGTATAAACCAGGACAATATTTTGTTCTAGTCTTCTTTCACTTTCCAGAGAGATTTAATTATATTTTCTATATAATCACATCTAGTCCTTCAGGATGCAGTGGAGGAGATGTTTTAAGATATTTGTGTGTGAATCGGATGAAACAGAGGACACATCCACAATGTTCATACTGCTTGCATGAATACGATTTGAGCAAATATGCATGACCGGAAAGTGCAGTCTTGTAAGGATGGTAACTTGAGCAAACTAGGCTAACTAGCTTCCACTCGCCAAGGGGAATGTAAATCAAATGTTGTGATCTTAATGTGTAGGAAATATAAACTAAGTCAGAAGAAATCAAATCTCAGTTTGACTTCTAATGCTGCTAGATCTTCTACATTTAGTGTAGATTATGTCTCCGTTGTTGTTTTTCTTTAATGCCGTCCGGCGGGTAAGCTCGGCACCAAAAAGCCACTGTTTACTTAAGATAAGTGAGCGGACGCTTCCAGCCATGCATTGTAGTTCACCGAAGTGGCAATCCGGATCAAAGACACAGTGGCAAAAGAAAACCCAGTTTACAGTAAACTACAATTTGTCTGAAGACACGCTTCTTATCAGACTGCAGCATCCTGAATTCTTTTTTTTTTAGGTAGGGTTCTTTTCCAAGCTCGGATATTCTTTTATGCACATATTCTTCCTGTGGACCTCCACGATGCTGGCTGACAGACTTGCTAAGTAGATTTGTGGGACACCTACAAAGCCCTGAAATAAAGAGAAGAGGAAAAAAAGCAGGAAGAAAGAAAAAGCTGTCATTTGGTCCCAGAGCGACAGACAGCTGCTCCAGTGAGTGAACACGCTGCGCTGCTTTTTCTTTTCTTACAGTGAATAAAGGCACACACATGCGCTATCTGGAAGGAGAAAATAGAGTATCATCCTGAACTCGAGGAACACAATTCAAAAGACCTTGTAATATTTTCGGCTCTTCAAAAAAATCTTTGATTTAATCTGAAAGTAACTCTTTTTTATCCTGTGTTTCCATGGAAACAAGTGAAGTTGGGGAAGGGGGAGAATAGGCAGGGGGCCTGATAAGGGGAGGAAGGGGCGGAGGGATGAGGGAGGGGTAGTTTCATTTAGGAATTGAGGGGACGGATGAAGGGATGAGGATTAGCTGTCACAACGAAGAAAAGGTGTCTGTCCTGTAGCTCTCTCCTAGCCCCCCACCCTCCCTCCTATCTCTCTCCAGTGAGCGCTCAGGCACTCAAGCTCCCTCCCGTCACTTCCATGTCCTTGACAAGCTCGCTCACAAAGGTATTTATCGGCCTCCATTCCATTAATTACCATCCAATTAGCTGCTCCCGCAGTGGAACCGCTGCAATGCCGAACAGTGTCACGTCGGTTCACTAAGCGAGTCCTGACACCTTGGTGTTTGCTGCTTCCTTCATACTTGCAGAGAAAGTTTCCACAAAGAATCCCTCCGCACGCTAACGCATCCATCAGGAGCTCATTCATCTGCTGCATTAGACGTGGTTTCATTCGCGGCTGAGAAGATTTGTCACTAAATAGCTGTTTTGGCTAATTGGCAGGGCAGCTTAGTTTTGTGTGTTTGATGTCTCTCGCTGGACGTCTTTCAGTGGCTGTGACATAGGCTTATTAATGCGCAGGCCCTTTACACTCCTCATTCGTTCAAAAAGCCTTCCGAGGGAAAAAAAAAATAAGTTCAGTGTGACTTTTCAGTGGGAGTCAGGAGGGTGGGGGCGATGACGGGCCCAGAGCAAGCATGGCTAATTGGTTTGCTTTGAGATTGGCCCACTGGGCTGTGGGCAAGGACGGGTATGTGGCATCGCCAACTTGTTAGCATGGAATCAGCCCCTGCGAGCGAATTAGGCCGACCGCCTCCAGTCGGCGGCCATCACACAAGAGTATTGCACTTTCGAGAGCGCTCCCCTCGTTGACAAGTGCAATGCAAAGACGGGCGCACACATGTGGGCGCGCGGGTTGCACACACCAGGGTAGCGCTCACACAGAACTCATTAAGCCTATAGCCGCAGACTAAATACCCCGATAGCTCTCAGCTGTGTGCTCTGCATTCATAGCAAATCAAATTGCATTCCTCGTAACGAGCTGCCGCACTCAAATTCATCCAGCAAACACATTAGCTGGATGAATCCAGACAGTAAGCATGTTGATGTGTGTACAGTCGGGTCCATGGTGATGATGATGTGTGTTTGTGTGGATGGGACGGGGGCACGGGGGGGGTAAGCTGGGCTGAGAGGCTGAGTCTGCGGCACGTCACCCCACATGCAGAGCGCCCGGGGTATTGATGAGTTCCTGCTGTGTGGACCCCTCCCTTCTGCCCGCTCACCCCTGGGCTAAGAGTTGAACTCTCGCTCTCTCTCACACACACACACATATACATATACTTATATTGAAGCGTAATGTTCTCCCCTTTGTTCCGTAAGACGATGTTTAAGGTGATTATGAGTGTGTGTACTCATGCATAAGAGGCAGCAGTGTGTCTGCTTCATTCAGATGCACATCATTGTTGGTGTGTGCATGATGCTTCACACTTCAAATAAGTGCATTCGGTTGATTTTCCTCAACATTAGAACCAACCTCACCCGTGGTTCCGTCTTTGATAGCTGACTTGCGAGAAGTCCAGTGCGTCGTGTAAAAAGCCACCCATACACAGAAGCTTGTACGCTCGTGATCGCCGCCCAGAACATGGATGCCCATACGAAAGGCACATTTGGGACATGACATTTCACTCAAAATCCACAAGGGATCACCAAAGTCATTAGGATGCACCACCAGATGTACTGTAATGTTGTACCAATCCGTCCTGGGGATGTCGAGACATTTAAGCTTGATAAGTAAAATGTTTGACTTTTTGTTTCCAAGCACTTTGAATTGCCTTCTTGTCAAAATCTTCGATACAAAAGAATTTGTCTTGTCTTGCCTCGCCAGCACCAGACGAATACAAGCAGAAGTTGTGTAGTCTGCACGACGGCGTAAGCTGTAATGCAGCATGTATCTACTGCATCCGAATGTCAATTGTGTCTCCAAGATTGGATTACTAATGTTTTAAAAGCAATCTGCGCATACCTGTGCGCAGCAAATATTAAACCCCAGTGTCATTCAGCAGATGCAGAAGATAAAGCAGCCTTCACTGTGCACATTAACATGTATATCTAAATTGACTGCAGTCCTGACGCCTGCTTTGATATTGCACACACTTCCAAGCGGGCTGGAGTCACTTCAATTTACTATTTGCGAGACATTTTGAAATCAGGAAACACAATCCTGGTGTGGCGTCGATCGGACGGGCGCGCAAGCCGAGGCGTGATGCTCTGCTCTTTTGTCGCCGATTCGTCTCAAAGGTCTCGCCGCAGAACGTACACTGCTGAGGTTACTGCTGCTGGTTCAAAAGTGCAACATCATTAGCTGCCCTTAGACGAAACGGCGGGAACTGCAGAAAAGTGCAAAGAAAGAGGAGAGGGGGGAAAAAACAGGACTGATTACAGCCGTGACCTTTTATCTGATGGCTCACTAATTAAATCATGTAGTAAATAGATGGTGATGGTGGCGGTGGCGATGACGATGATAATGAAGAAAATGGCTTTTCCTTTTTTTTTGTAGAGTGTAGAGGTGGTAATAGTAGTAATTGCGCTTTAAATGGAGGGCGCTGCAGGATAAGTCAAAGACACGAGGATGACATGAATAATAAAGAAAGAGCAAGATAAAACCAGAAGCCCTTAGCTTGCACTAAAATAGAACTAACCTCACAATTATTACTGACAGAGAGCGAAAATGATCATTATGGGGACCATATACAGGCCGTTAGTAATTTAGAATGTGCTACCCAGCTCAAAGGTAATAGCGCTAGAGGCGAACAGATCATGAATTTTTAAAAAGTTTTTCCACTGTAAAAAGAGAGAATGTGCCTCAAACAGCCGTCAGAAACATGAGGAGAATAGGAAAGCCAAAAAGCTCCAGCTACTAAGACTTGATGCCACATGAAGCAAGGAGTGAAATGATTGACATAATCAGAATCAGAATAATTGCTACGGAAATAACACCGCCAATCAGGCAATCATGTTGGTGTGCAGGCTATGGTAATTAGAAAACATGGTGACTGACAGTATCAGTGTGAGCCGTCCCCAGCAACACCTGCCAAATTACAATGGGCACAACACAGACGTGGTAGGAGTTGAGTCACGCAAGAAGGACTGACCAGCCTTTCTACAATCACATGGATGTGAAGTACTACTTGTGGACAGAAAAAAAGCATCGAGCTGATTGGACTTGTGGATTTCCTGTCCCACTTCTGTACATCAACCTCTCGCTTTCAAGTCTAAATTGTCCGGCTTACACAGGTGTGATGCTGAGCAGGTGCTCAGACACACACAGGCAACGGTGAGCACCAACAGACAAACCATTGGGGCGACTGTAGCAGGATAAGACAGCGTATTATTTGTGAAGTAAAGCTGTTTAGATCAGCTGCTTTTTTTCTATCCAACAAGCGCAACGAACCACTGACACCACTAGCATATCATCTAGCTGCTGTCTCTTTTAAATGTCAGTGCCTCTGGCTTCAGTATGTTTAGGCTGCCATTACGCATCCATCCCCATCCCCATCTCCACCCAATCTTCATCAGATTCCTCGGCTTCATCAACTCATCATTGTATTAGCATCATCAGCCCCCGTCCACTACGAGTGTCTGGACTCCACGGGGTGATTTATCCTGCTGCTGCTCAGGGCCGACGTCCATCGATAACAAATATCCCTGCAGAGTCTGAGCGTGGACAACTCTGAAGCCCTTTGCGATCACACATCATTTATTAATAATAAACTATTAACTTTCTTCGTCTGAAATGTCTGTCCTGAGTGAAATACCGATGTGCTCCACTAAACGCTTTCATCACAACATGAAATTCCCACCTTGCACCAGAACATCTCTTTTAGGACGCCTTTTTAAGCCAACATTTGTCCGTTTCAGACTCTCGAGGGTAAATCCTACTATTTCGAAATAATGTTTCTCAGTACTCTCTTCATCGAATTACATAGAATTGTCTTTCTCTATAACTTCATCCCCCCGTTCAGCCCCCTGCCCTGCTACACTAACAGCCTGGCTGGAAATCGTCTCTCCTCAACAGCCTAATGTGGCCTCAGGTTGACTCAACCTTAAGTTCACCCCTCTTACACACCCCGATTTCTTCGCCACGCTAATCTCCCGGGTGCATTTTACTGCACACGGCTCGCTGTTTGTCTCGGGCTTCGACTTCCAACCCCGGGGGCAGGCAGCAGTAATGGCCTGTACAGGAAACAACACAGAAGCAGGGCCCTGTAGTGTAGACCCTAATGAGAACAGGAACAGACAGGGCACACATATTTCTTACTCAAACCACAGGGGAATTTGATTATTAAAAATGGTTCCTGGGCGGCGAACCACCATTCGCTGCATTCACGGCTTTTTGTGTAAAGTGGTATACTCAGCCCACCTATCACAGAGGAATACTCAGTAGTCAGGCCAGAGCGTCTAAACACAAACACAAGAGTGTACTGTAAGCAAATTGCTACAAAAGGCGCCTGATGAATAGGCCTTCACTGGCTTAATAATATGTGCAGAAACACATGCAAATGGCTTTTGTAGAGTATGTTGAAAGCAATGCATATTGTCTTTATAATTACTGCAGTTTAATCTAAGAAGCCATTTAGACTACAAAACACCTATATTGGCTTCAGGATCGTATCACAGATTCCAACAATCACATTCCAGGCAGGTACATGTAACAAAATGTAAGTGACTCCATCTGCTGTGACAGCCTTCAGTGAGTGTGCATTTGTGTGAGTGGGTATGTGTGCCCACATGAGTGATTGAGTGTGTTCACCAGACTCTGTCATCACATGCTTCCATGGCTTTGTGAGCTTGTGAAGAAACCCACATTTTTCCAGTCAGCAGTTTCAAGCACACACACACACACACACACACGCACACACACAAACGTGCAAACTCTGCTTCCCCCGCCGGTGGCTGGCAGGCCGCTCCATCACCTCAAGTCCATAAAAAGATCTGGCACATCTTTTCTTCTACCATGTTGCCATGGCGATCTGAAACACAGAATGAAGATGCCCCCATCCCCTGTTTCCAAATGAGAATACTTGCATGACTTGAAGAAGATGTGCAGGTCTGATTCTGTTGTACAGTCTTCATCATCATACATATCTTTGCTCCTCACCGACAACAAGATGTACAAATATGCTTTGAATTGTTATACCATCAATGTCACTTAAACCTTAAAGTTTTACATTGCAGAAGAAGGAATAATAATTTCAGCAACATTTGGTATTGAAGCTGTCAAGTCCTAACATCTTTTTGCCCCCGTCTATAGACGAGACGAGGAAAGTTTTTAGTTTTTTTTAACTCTTCAACAGATGGAAGTGCTGGGAATAGGATATTAATACTCGCTATGTGTATTCCTAAACGAGGCAGGCAATGAGAATAAAAATACACCACAGACACTTTCATGCGTCTATGTCCTTGGTGATCAGTGGCCTAAATGTAATTTATGGGAATAATTACAGATAATCGTATTCAATTATGCGCTTAATGCTAATATGACAAATAATATAATTTAATGAAGACAGCCATGACAATTTATAATCCACCAAAAATGTGGCCTGCTTTGCATCGTAATTGAAAATCTGCTTTTGAACTAAATGTGTGAAAAACCGTTGGCGTCACTGTGGCTGTTGACAGCACACTGAAAATACAGGTGGTCTGTTTCAGGCGGAGAGGGTAATAACACACTTAGATGTTATTATTATAAATATTGATGCAGTAATGTTACCTGGACCCAGGGCTCATGGATTTCAGAGCCTCTGAAGGTCATATCACGCCTCACTATTCAATTCACCGCAAACTGATTATACCGGAGACTGACCACATTATTATTGGCAGAGGGGCCCAAATGCTACATACTGTACTTGGTTGGTTCGATTCATTCCCCAGTACGCAGACGGTTAATGCAGTGATTGGTGGACACGTAGCAGTGACCTTTGCTGAGGAGTGCCAGCCCCATTAAACAAAAGGTCAAACCAGACGACACATTCCACATTAGCCACAGCTCCAGCGGCAGTGACATGTAACCACACAGAAACACAGGCCGTGGTTCAAGTGGATTGATCTGCCTGTGTAGCTCATGTGGTTCACTTGAATGAGGCACACTGACAAAGATGGACTATTGCCCCATCTGCCTGTATTAGATGAAAGGCATATGCTTGTAGAACTAAACTTATAGGAAATATGATATGAAAAGCTTTCGTGCAGAAATGACTAAAGGCTGCGCTCTCGGTTTGACCATTTACATGATTCGAGTTATCACAGGCGAACCAGTGGGAGAGACTTCTTGTTGACTTGGTTTTAATTACTTCTATTTGTAATTAGTTGGCTAGAGTTACTGGGAACCAGTGAAATTACATAAGAAATTCAAGGGCTAACGGAAAGTTTTTCAATCTAAGGAAAGCCATCAAACAGAACTAAAGGATGTAACCAATTTCTGTCTTGCAACTAATAATGTACATGTTCACCATTTCCCTCTTTTTTTACTCTCAGATCCTGTTTTTGTAACGTAGTAGCGTGTTGGCTACATCCTAGCGAGATGAACCCTGTCACATTTATTCTTCGTAACAGGCTCATCAAGGTGAGGAAGAAAGGACTGAGAAGTAGACACAAAGTATGCTGTCATAATCGCCTACAAGGGTTTGGCAAACGCATTGAACAAATAAACAACTGGATGTGCCAGAATGTTCTTCATTTAAACAAAGACAAAACAGAAGTAAAGGTTTTTTGGGCAAAGGACAAACGACTGAGAGTCAGTAGTCAGCGTCCAATGCGGATGTTAAAAACCACAAACCAAGCCAAAGATCTAAAGGTTATGGGTTCAGACCTCAATCTGAACAGCCATGTAAAGACAATTCCAAAATGAGCCTATTATCAACTAAAGAATATATCAAGGATTTGAGGACTTAAGTCTAAAGCTTACCCATGCAGTTACCATCAGACAAGACCGTCTGTAACAAGTCAATCAGACAACAGCAGCTGATTCACAACCCTCCAGTCCTCACTGACATCAAAATATCACTCCAGTTGTGAAGTCACTGACTTCCTCTCTAACAAAGAAGGTACTTCAAACACCTGCTGTTGGTTTATAAGGCACTCAAAGGTTTAGGACCAAAATACATCTGATGTCTGACCTCACAAAACATCCTGACCCCTCAGGTCGTCCTCGTCCACAGGTCTCCTTTTTGTTCCAAGAGTCAGAACCAGGCATGGAGGAGCAGAGTTAAAAAAAAGAATCTGCACCACATGTCTGGAACAAACTCCCAGAAAGCTGCAGGTCTGCTGAGACATCAAATGCAGACTAAAGACTTCTCGGTTTGCTGCAGACTTTAATTGAACCAACTTTTATTCTTGTTTATAGTTTTAATGTCTTTTTTTTTACTTAATTGTTTTTTAATGTCCTTTTATTTTTCCTGATGTTTTAATGGTTTCATGTGAAGCACTTTGAAATTCCTTGTTTTTTAATTGTGCTATACAAATACATTTTCCTTGTCTTGAATTTTAATAATTGAATGATGAACGAACAGCCTTACGTGGGCCATTTCGAGTACTTTTTAAGCATGATTAAAGGAGGGGGGGTATTTTCCACGCAAGGTTTATTCAAGCCCTTGTTTTTCTAACTGCACTTCTACTTAGTGGAACTGGCTACAAAAATGTCAACAATCCTGTGACAAAGTGGTTGCAAGTTAGTATTAGTTGTAGCAATGAAAAACAATATAAAGGAGCCCCACATAGTTAAGTGGTTAATAGTTTCCATTTTTATTATTCCCACAAATACTTGGTTAGTGCAAAGTGATTAACGTTTCAATGCTGAATATATTTTTTCACTAATGGCTAGCGGGGAAGATATCTCCCTGCTCCATGTTTAGCCTCATAATAGCTAAGAAATTGGGTTCTCTCTAAAGATTCCGATGAAGCTTCAAAACAGCCAGAAGTGTAGACTAAGGTCAATGAAATTCTCATTTTAACCTTTTAATACAATGTTACCCCACCCTGAAATATTAAAATTTCCCAGCCCTCATTAATTATACACACATATCATTCCTCACCGTTCTGACAGTAAGAGGAGGCGGCTGAGGCCTCTTCAGTGTGAGTAGCCTTTTGTCTGTGTCTAGGTGGTGTTTTGACCCGAAGGCCCTGTTAACACTCGTGACATTGGCATGCTCAGCCTGGTGTGGATAATGGAGCAAAGAGACAACCTTTATGACGAATTAATAATTGATAGAGTAATTGGGTCGGACTCTTACTGGGCCGAAGGAGCAGCTCAAAGAAGGCCATTATTCTGCAGCGTGTGGCCAACAAAAGGCAAACAGAAGATCAAACATTCACCATGGAGAACACACACACAATTATCCCTGCAGTAATGGGGCTGACTTCAGAAAAAAAAGACTTTGCTTAATGCAGCAGACTGCAGCTGGCCGCTGTTATTGGCGGTCACCTTGCAGGAGTTGGTCAATATTGCTGCTAATATGGCGGTTAGAACTTCATACGGCTTTGTCAACAGAATAGCAGTGCTATGATGAAATTTAAAAGGGGGTAGATGGATGGGTGCATTGACTGCAATTACACTAGAAAGAATCAGATCGCTTGATGGGATCCCAAGCATGTCAGTCCTCCGTCAGTTCCCCCCATCGCCGTCTCCCTTTGACGTGGAGATAAATGTGCTCTGCCATCACCGCTTCAAACGTTGCCTGGACCCCCTTTATCATTTTTTTTTGACGACGTGGCTTGCCGTCCATTAAGGCCTAATTACTTTAAATATCCTCCATCTATTATTTGGTGCTTAGCTGCAAAACACAGATCGCAGTGAGGTCGAGCACTAATCGAAGTCTGGCGTTTAGTGACTCTGAGTGCCTTGTAGGTTTTGGGGTAATTGGCCTTTTGAACACTAATGGTATGTCATGACTGATGAGCTTTTCAGTTTGACGGGCAACTTATGTGTTTTTAGCCCAACAAGGCCAGAAGACATTAAAGAAAGCATGCTGTCCTCGAGTCCATTCCTCCATCTGTTCTTATAATAAAATCAATTTATTGCTAGAGAGAAAGGTGGAAAGAGGGAAAGCTAAATAGAGAGACGGATTTTCTGCGGCACCAAAGGTGAGGTGCCCTGTCTGACTTATGGAGAACACTGCATATTAACTGGCAGACTGGAGACTGCTCACCTGCTCGCACATACTCTGTGAGTCGTGGATGTATAATGAATAATCCCTATTTGTTTTGGCTGCGGTGTGCTCCCCCTCTGCTGCCCCTCATGCATTATTTGTTGTGTTATTGTTTTTCAGCTGTGAGAGTACTCAACACTTCTCCCCTCCACTCACATAAGGACAGAGCAGAGTTTAGGCTGTAGCTTGGACAGAGGCATTCTATCAATGCTGATGTAAAATACCCCCCCACACCCCGCCCTGCTTTTGCTCAAACAAAAGCCGGAATAAGCACTAAAAATAGAACGCTTTTAACCCAAAAAAAGAGTAAGCAAAGAGCCTCGCAGCTGAGACACATTCTTTGAAGTGCACGTCCTGCTCCTCAAAGCTGTGTGGCTGCTCAGCCGATCACCTCCTAAATATTCTCCCGACAACATGACAACGGATGAGCGCAGACGAGTCCAAACATTTTGATGATCCCGTTCCCCCTCACACCCCCTCCCATTCCCCATGCACTCCCTGAGTGGAGTGGGAGAGCATGCCGCGGGATGCACAGCAGGTGCCCACAAACTCCAGTGAAACAGTTAAAACAAACCAAAGATGTTCCTCCGTCTGCGCTGACGAGGGATCAAAAGCGAGAATGCTGACACGTGAAAAAAACACTGCGAGGCTTGATGACGAGATCAAGTGGAATTTTTACTGTATTGGTTTGCCGTTGAGTGTCCCACCCTGCAGCGCCGCTGCCTAATTAGCTATGCAAGACCATGTCTGAGACAGCGCTCGGGGCAGGTGGGCTTCGAGGAGCCGTCTGGATCCCTGCTGGGATGAAAGGCGTCGGGTTGTCAGACCAATTTGATTGGATGGTGTTTAAGTGCTGCACTCTGGTTGGATGGAGCATTGGTTAATTGTAACCAGAGCTGGTCCGAGTATATCATGTATCTGAGTGAAAGCATGTGGACGCGTAACATATGGCATGGGAGCATTAAACAAGATTTGTGCCGGTTTCAGCATTGGAATGGGCCTCCTTTGTTTACTTGACAAGCCAGAACCGCAGCCACCGTGAGGCAAATGCCTCAGAGCATCTCAGCATTTCAGTTCGCTTTTTATTATTACAAAAGTTCTGTCTCACTTCCTCCACACCAACGTGCAGAATGCAACAGAGCTTCAAACGGAGCTAGAGCGCAGAGAGGCGTGAGCAATCAGAAAAACAAAATCATAAAAGGGGGCCCAGAGACAATTGACTAATCCGGTGCGAACCCAGGATCTGGGTCTTATTGACTTACTGCCAGTGTAATCCATATCATAACCATCTGCTTCTTTGCTGTGAAACACCAAGGGCATATTAGCTGCACGTCTCCAGAGAGGGTTTCAGCTGACAGTAGCCTGAAGGGCTCCATGGAGTCATTCGGAAGAGTACCTGTAAAGCCACGCTACATGAATCCTAATTCTGTTATTGTGTTCGCCTGCTGAAAGCTCAATACTTGTCTCCGCTTGGTTAACACAGGGATTCTCCACAGGAGTGTGCTGCCGGCAGAGGAACACAGAGCGGAGTCTGTGAAGGCTTTTTCACGAGATGCATTGAGTTGTGTGTTACGATCAAGATCTAGAAGAGAGGCATTCGCTCGATCCAAAGTTTCTGATTGGCGGTCACTCGTTTTCGTCTGGCTTGCAGGATCGCCGGGGAGCCTGGGTGGCTGTGTTTACATCAAACCGACCCATGATAAACCGATAGACCAGTACATTCAGTTCAGGCCGGCTGCTTTGTGAGGCATCAACACAGGGCCAAAACAAATAGAGGTCATTCTCTGTTAACCACCTCAAATAACCCCCTATTCAGCTGTCTCCACAATCCACACACCTACCAGTCCAGTGAACGACTCCCTGCGCGGCCGACTGTGGGGTTTTAATAGAACCTGCTGAGTTCTCCCATTCCACTGTGACATGAGCTGGAATAATGACCAGTGTCTGCAGGCCCGGTCGGTTGCCCTCCTCCTCCTCCTCCTCCTCTGGCTTTGACTTTGACCTGGGCCCTTCGGAACTCTCGAGCGCTGGCGAATTTCCACCGATGCGGCTCCTGGAATATTGCTCTGTGACTACTTGTGCGTAGCGTGGGTTGCAGTGGGAACAGCATGGCGAGGAAGCGCCTAATCTAGTCTTTGTCACTAAATATCAAGAAGACTGCCGCGATAACAGAGCGTGACAACGCAGGATGAAGCACTCTGGAAGGGTGTTCATTCCATGTCTATTCCTGTTCCCCTGTCTCACACCTCCTTTCCCCCCAGCTCCCCTTCCATGTCATACTTGTAGCACAATCCGTAGCTTTTAGCAGAAAACCAATATGCTGCCTTATCGACTTGTCTAAAGATAAAACAACGCTACATTTTGGTGGCTTAAGCATCTGAGAAGCTGTAAATAGTGTTAGGTCCGGGGAGACGCACCAACTGGGAAAGACAATCAGGTTGTAAAGAGAGAAAGAAAGATGTCACGGGGCTCTCGCTGGCACATTTAGGCCAAGGTTTTACCGATGATTTATAGACTCGCACGGGGCCTGGTTTTATTGAGCTCTGTGGCTATGTCGGGATGTTGTGGACACTGCCCTTCTAATTGGGCTTGTTCTATTTGTTTGTTTACTGCAGCAGGTAGCAAAGAAGTAAGCCCATGCAAACCCAGATAACAGAAGGCTTTCTGGGCCACAGAGCAGTCAGCTGACCCCGAAACAAATCCGATAGCTCATTTTTAAGTGGACAGTAAACACACACACACACATTCACAGACACACATTGGTTGGTTCAGCGCTTAAGTTTCAGAGGGGAATTTATTTGTTTCTTTTAAGGGAGCTGGAGAAAAAAAAGAGCCCGTAGTGTCAAAGAGATAATCATCAAGCTGTCTGTAAACATGTGGAGAGGGACGCGGAGAAAAGAGAAAAACTGAGCTGTTTTTCAAGCCGCAGTGGGTGCTGATGTTGTTGGTTTAGCAAGGAAGATGAACAACACCTCTGGCCCCCTTCAGACAAAAGTCAAGAGGGTTCCTCCTGGTCGGGAGCCATTATGGATTGGCTCCCTAAACAGAAAACAGCAGCTCTGAGCCCGACCCCCCAACTATCAATCTCCCAAACCTATCCATAAATGCCAGGAGCCGATAATTAATGACAGATTGGCGTTTAATAAAAGATTTACGTGACATTGACGACTCTTGGAAATCAGGTAGTGCGTTTGAGGCTTTCGAGCTCTGACAGCCAACGACGCATCAATTGCGCCCTGGAGACGGGCGCGGGTAATGGCCCGGCAGTCAAAGCAATGACAGTCGTAGGTGATGTTGAAGAAAGAAAAAAAGGGAAATAAAATCACCCAGCCGTCCCCTCGGTCAACGGTTGTGACAAGCGGCAGAAGGCGGCCCGGTCGCATCCTCGTGACAACGCAGACAGCCGCTTAACCTTTAGAACCCGGCAGGCGTGTTAGAAAGGGAGAGGAAGGGTGGGTGCAGGTTAAAGCCTCACGCTACTGACAAAATATTTAATTCTGACTTAAAATGTGATTTTGCAATAAGACACACACGCTTGCCTCCTTTTCCCCTCTCTGTCTCCTTCCTCTCCAAAGCATTCAATTTATTGCCTTCAGATGCACGCTTCACTGGGTGCTCTGGTTGACTCCCTCTCTCACTACAACTGCTGGGTTATTAAGTTTCCATGGCAACCTCATCCGCATCCACTTTGTGTTTTATTCCAGCCTGTCGGGACAGCACAGGATAGAGCTTTAAGCCGGAACACCGGGAAGCGATGGGTTTAGAGGAGAAGAACAACCTGCAGCATGGAGGGGAGGGAAAGGAGCTCATTGCCCTCCGCTCCATTTAACCTGCTATGAGGCAGTGGAGCTGAAGCGCAGTTTTTTTTTTTTATGTCATTGCGTCTACTTGCATCCGGCCAAATATTAAAATACATAGACAAAAACACAAGGACTGAAACGGTGCACTGAGGAGGAATGCTGTTTACTTTGGTGATCCTTTAAATGTTCTACCTGCACTACCAACCCTAGAAGTTTTACCAGTATTGACCTGTAATTTTAGAAAGACATTCATGGTTTCCAAAAGATGAATCCCCTTCGGACTTTTTACACGTTTGCTCACAAAACGAATGGCATTCCCATTAGCTTCATCTGCGTATGGTGTTTAGTGCTACTTAGCAAAAGATAGCACGCTAAACGCTAAGATGGTTAGCATCAGCGTGTCCGCATTGTCCCCGCTGCGCCTGGGCAATACATCGGAAAGTACGTTTCCGATGTATTGACATCCGCAATAATGAAAACCGAATCAAAAGAAGCTCTGAGGTTCAAACCGGCTTTATTCAAGCTGCTTTGAGCTCATTATAACAGAAGAAATCACCATTGTAACTAAATTCTTTGGGGTTTGTATTATTTCCAGAGGCTCGAGGCCCCTCTTCGCCACTGCCTGAAACCTTAGGACAACCGCTGCGCTAATACGGACGGCCATTGATTAAGTAATGAAATGAAAATGTATTATCTAATTATCAATTCAACTCTGAGGGACCTTTTTGACAGAGAATAGATGCAATCTAACACACTATAAGTTAATAATGCTAATTTGATTTTCCTAATCGAAATTGTGTATGCATAGTAAGTAGCCTCGTTAAGATATTTCTATCAAGGAGATAATCTATTATTTCATTTTCCAAATGAGAAATTGTGTTATCTTTAAATTACTCTTTAAGGTATTACACCAGATTCAGAATTTCAGCTCTAATTTGAGACGGTCCTTTCAAGATCGCTGCGTCCACACAGTCTTCATTAACTGTCAATTCTATAAAAGACAAGCTATTTTATTAACGACTCCAGACAATCAAGGCGCCTTTGAAAATGATTCCTCTTGTAATGTAGGCTAAGGGCAGACAGGGTGATCTTTTAAAAAACTGCTCACGTTTTCCAGTCATTTCGCTGACAAATTGCTGTTAAATGTACTTTGACCACACCGAACCACAATAAGCGCCCCGTCAATGGATCCGGTCTCAGGTCAGGTTCACTGGGAAATACTTGTAAAGGGCGATTAGATGAGGCACTAACTGCCCTGGTTAAATAATATTGATGAAACCCGCTTAGAGTGCAATGTGAGTTGATAACAGCTGCCGTTAAGTGATTCTGCTGCGTAATGCGGACAGATGTAATGCCCGTGTATGGAGAGGATTTGGCTTGTTTAGAGCCAAACTTATTAAAACGTTTAATCTGCGTCAAAAAGGATAATTAGAGACAATGAATATGTCTCATGCTAATTGTTTATCCCTCGGCTGGTGTGAAACCATTACGAAACATAACTCCAAGCCATCGATTTCTGTCCTTTATGACACGGATATTAAATAGCACCTCAGCAATTTGGGGATGTTGTTGGACGGAAATGAAAGAGCTGTAATAAGTTGGAGAGAAAAAATGGCATTAACAATTATAATTACATTAACAACGGGAATAATTATTTTATACAACATAATGTTTTGGATTTGGGTGCAAGAAGAAAAAACTCTGCAAGCTGGCTGTGATTTAAGAGTGAAGGCTATTGGGGGCCAGATAGTAGATCATGAATGGTTCTTCTGTGTCTCAACCTAGAGCTCTAGAGCTGGATTCCAACTTCACACGAACACACACACACACACACACACACACACACACACACACACACACACACACACACACGCAGTGGCACTCACTGCACACTCCACTGGTCCAATCTTTTCATTGCCTTGGTGTCACTATGGAAACCCCCTCCCCCCTCCTCCCCCTCTAGCCTACCCACTCCTACCCTTGCTTCCCACACACAAGCACACAGACACACGCTCACATGCAGACGCACACACATACCTACACACACACCATCACTCCCACAACTGTCCTCTCCTCAGTAATCCTTGAAGCTGTAGGGAAACGATACTGAAGCATGACTGAAAGGGATGGATTGTCGGAGTGGTGATTGAAAAAAAAAAAAAAATCAAATGGATTTGGACTAGTGTGTAATGCCTCCAGTTATCCTGACACACCTGGGCAAAGGTGTGCGTTTGTGTGTGAGGTTGATAGTTCAACATTCAGGTGCAGAATCGACGCAAAGCGGAAGCGGAAGGACCGTTGATCAGGGGAGGCGTGCTGTTTTTTTTTTTTACATCCAATTGCTTGCATGCACCTTTAAGAAAATTGTTATCAGCTGCCGTTTATCAGCAGCCACGGTGTAAATACCACATGTAATGCATTTACTGCTTACCATCGGGCCCCAGCACAAAGGGATCATTCTGTCAGCACAGTGATCTCATCGCTAAGCTATCTCTCTCTCTGTTGAGCTGTGGCCTTGGTGGGTTATTGGCCTCCATGAACAGAAGATTGTCCACTCTTGCTATTTATTTTTGTTGCTCTTCACCTACTACTCTTGTTTGTTTTACTACTACAATGACAATATTCCGTCCTGTTTTTGTTTTAGCTCAGATGTCAGTCCCGAACCATAAATGGCGCTTCCCCTACTGTGTTTACTCAGAAGGGAGGTGCAGATGAAAGAGATATGATATGGGATCGACAGACTAGGAAAGGGAAGGGGGGGCGAAATCTCTGAGAACGCAGGGGGGGAGTAAAGGAAGTAAAAAGACGAGACAATAGGAAGGGTAAGATAAAGCAGAGGGAGGGAAGGACGAAGAGGGACAGAGGGTGGCAGGGGGTGAGAGACGAAGGAGGGGAGGTAATGAGTCCCTCTTCCAATCTGGTGTTGTTGAGCAGGGGTAGTAGCACAGCACACATTCCATTAGGCAGTAAATATTGACTCAGCAGCGAACAACTGGTTTCTATTGCACAGCAAACAAAGCTATTGTGTGCCTGGCAGCCCTGAAAGGCCTCTGTTTGCACATCACGCTCACGGCTGATAAGTAGGCAGTCTCATCACTGCGGGGGTCTCATACGTCTTTCTTTCCGTCCGTGCCGTCTTTTTTTTCTCCTTTCTCCCTCCTCTCTTTGCCCTTTTCTCCCGCATTCCGCGCGTCCGTCTCGCAGTCTTGGCCTCCAGCCACCAGGCCGACAACCTTGGCGGCTACCCTCCTCCGCCAGGTTTTTCCAAATAATGTGTTGCGGAATTAATCACGGGTGTTCCCATCGCAAACAGCAAACCCAAGGCATGGTATGCGGCGATCACTGCCGCCGTGGTAGTCATCAACTGTAATGCGCATTCAAACACCAACCATCAGACGCTGTGCAATATTGAACTTGATGACTCTGCTGAGGGTTGGGCTGTTTGTCTGCAGATTGCATTGTGCATTCACATGTTGACCTCTGAGCCCAGGCAGCTCGCTCTGAATGAGTTGTGGCCTGAAGGAGGGGACTCAGAATGATCACCTACCTGGAACTGTAAAATGTTGGCCCACACCTTCTTTCTTTGAAGAAGTTATGAAAGCCCTTCTCTCCCCTGTTGCACCACATGACTGCATACGACTCTGGCTATGAGGACACTGGATTGTGCAACATTAGCGTAGAGTCTATTGCACCAGGTCTCTGTGCCGCGGACAGGTTATGTGAGGTTCAACAGTGCTACAACATGGGATCAATCAGACTATCAGTACTAGTGTATGTTGATTGATATGATTATGCAAATGCTACTTAACATGTTACTTTATAGTTTATTTAGTTTAACCCCAAACTGCAAACTGTGTAGGTCGTCAAACTGCACATGCATAATAAATATAGTGGTGATCACCCACCATTTAAAAAAAGACAGCTTGTGCTGCCTGTGGCCGTATGTGACCCTGGACGGTGATGTTATCGTGGTAGTGCCACTTTTATGAAGTTCCCTGTTGATGCTATGGATCAGTAAAGCAACATTGTGCACAGGTGTTGAAATACTGGTGTGTCACATTGTGTAACGTCAATCTGTGAAAACATGATTCAGCCCACTTAAGTGTGGAGGGCTGAGCTGTAATTTCCTTGCGCAACACGTAAAAGCATTCACTTGGGTTTTTGTAGGCTCCTAAAAACACACTGATACACACTGCGATGTGCATCCTCCCACACACACACACACACACACAAGGAGACACACAGACTTCCTCTGCCTGCCTGTCTGTACGTCTGCCAAAGCAACACCCATTTTTAAAGAACCCATGAGCTGCTGTGTGGTTTGTAGGTTTAGGTGGTACGTTATAATTACATTGCTTTTGTCAACGTGCAACGCTCAAACAGATGTTCAGTGAGAAAGGGCCCGGTAAGGCGCGCTGCTGTTTATCACAATCTGTCCTGTAATATCAGCTAAGATTGAAGACTTTAATACTGCTCCTTCACAGCGAAGAAAAACGGCAGTAAAAATAAAAGCCAACCCATCAATGCACGATATGTCCAGGCGACAGCTTTGCTGAATGCTCCCCCCCACCCATGTCTTACTCTCGCTCCTTTTTTCTCCACATCCATTTTCCCCCCATCCCTTCCCCCATCACCCTCTCCCTCCTCCTTCTCTCGAGCACTATCAACACAAGCGCCCGGGCCCAGCATGCTGCAACTGGACAGGCCTTGTAGCCACACTGATAAGCAGGCTTCACTGTGACCTTTCTATTGTTGGACGGTGGTTGGCAGCGGCGAGGACAGGAGTCGTTCCAAGTCCAATATTTGATTCATAAACGGCGGAGGCCCCTGAGTCGGGGAGGGCTTAGGTGCATGTAATTCCACCGGACAACTCAGGGACCTTGGATGCCATAAGGAGCCAAAGACGAGCAAGGTGGAAAGTCTATGAATTGTCTCAGGTCTCTTGCTGCAACTAAATGTCAGGGTTTTTTGTGTGCGACAGGGAAAAGACAGAAAAAAAGAAAGCAGAGGAGCTTCATTTGAATAATGTTTCTGTCAGCTTCTTAGCTACCAACAAACCCCCTCCCTCCTCCCTCCTCACCCCTCCCTCTCCCATCACCCCCCCCATCCTCCTTCACTTTCCTTTTGGTTCATCCTCACGTCCCGCCCTGGGAGGATTCTGCTACAATTTACTGCAACACACAGCATGCTCTTCATGCACACTACTCTCATGCACCACACATATATGCACACACACACACAACCACACACACACTCACACGTGGCGTATCACCATCATGCCTGGTGAATTGAGGCAAAGTAGAACATTTTACTTGGTTCTATTTTAAAGCGGGCATCGGTTGAATTCCCCTGCGTTTCCCTGTGTGATATAGTGTGTCCTGAAATAGTGCATTTGAAATTAAAAAGGTTGGTCTTGATCCCGTACTGCAATATTGTATGGATTTGATATCACAGAACAAAGATTCCAGCCCAAGGCGAGGTTTGATACTAGCCTGTATTCCCCAGTGCAGGCAAAGGGACATTCATGAAATGTGCCAGCCTTACTGTTACTGTGTGCTTTCTGCGCTGCGGAAACTTTCTATTGAACTTTATGTATTCTCTTCTGGATGTAAAAATACATCGATGTGTTTCAATCACTGACGTTGATTTGGTGCTTTTGTTTCTCTACACATAACTATTCGAGGCAGGAAGCTACTCAGCTGAGAGCAGTCAACTGTGAGATGTTTCAGCAATCTGGATTTAAGTTCTCCTCACAAAGAATGACAATAAATAACATAATATCTTATTTGCTTTTTTTGTCGCCATGTCTTACGGTCTGTTCTAAACTTCCCACAACTGTGATAAAGATTGATATTTGAATGTGAAGATCCACAAATATGTGTATGTGAATTAAGATTTAGTCACGTAAAACTAAATTTGCAAAAACTTGAATATACACATCAGCAGCCTTTGTACTGTAGATGTTGCTACAGATGTTTAGAGGTCGGTTTGTTTTGCAGTTTTACTAGCTAAGACCACAGCATCCAACTGGAGGCGTTTAACATGAGTAAATGTGTCGTCGATCGATTAAGACTGGTTGGTCGGATGGGTTGTGGGGAGCTTTGTCGGAGAACCCCCAAAAGACTCCCATTACATGAGGTGTGATTGAGTGGCAAGAAGATCTTTGAGATCTGAGTGGATGTAGTGGTGGTAGGCTTTGTGAGGACCAGCGGCCCATGATTAGATGAGGTGTTCCATGAAGGGAGGCCGTGGTAGCGGATCTGGTGGCTGCTTAGCCTGATTCTGAGATGAGGAGTGGGTCTGTTGGTGATAGGCTTTGGGATTGTCGAATTTGGAAGTACGTGGAAAGGGTTTCAAATGGACTCAGGGGTGACTGTATCTTGGAGTACGGAGATTGGTTGGTTTTCGTTTGTCATGGTGTCTTCCGAGAGATGGAAAAGTCGGATATGCAGGCATGGCGACGTGCATTGGAAGTGAGCATCTGAGGAATCCGAAAAAGGCCAGCGAGAACATGGCATCCAAGGTTAAAGCGAGGCGCGGGTTGTGGTATCTTTGAGGAGTAAGGCTGATAGGGATGAGTCAAGACGACACGTGGTTTCTTGGTTAAGGGTTTGCAGAAGTAGCTCATGCCACTAAGGTAGGTTTTGATCGTTGGCGTTTCAATGGCCATCTCTGAACGTGCCCGTAGGGAGTGGGCGGACGCGTCAGGATCGATATGCAGCGTTTATTAGAACAGGTCAGACAGGCAAGGGTAATCAGGAGCAGGCTTAGCAATGAGGGCAATCTCGAGGCGGTCGCGGTCACAGGCGAGGGTCGATCAGGAGAGGGCAGAGCAATGAGGGCAATCTCGAGGCGGTTGCGGTCACAGGCGAGGGTCGACCAGGAGACGGGCGCGATGGACGGAGGGCGGGATTTATGGGTTGAACGTCAGTGTGGAATATGGGGTGGACTTCTAGGAGTGTTGAGGACGTTGTTAGGCAGTCTTGCGAGAACCAGAGACATCTGCGACACATCTTCCTTTGTAGAAACCCCCAAAAACAGGAGCGGCATCCGTATGTGGCTGTACGTTGTGTGCGTGTGTAATGACCCAGTTATGATTGGAGAGGCAGATTCTTCCAGGGACTGGGTTCGGCGTGGCTTGGACTTTCAGGGGGATGAAATCTAGGAGGGATCAGACAAATGCAGCTAATGCTAAAGGTGAAAGTTGAATAATCTTCTGTGAGGGACAAGTAGGGCGAGGGCGAGGTTTGGGTGGCCCAGAATATGAAGAATCGGACGTTTGCCGCGGCGCGTGCCAGGGGGGTAGTTTGAGATTGAGAGAAGGCTGGGTTTTTTTTGGCCATCTGTTGTGTGATTCCGAGGAATTCAGTAGATAGTCCTGTGGGTTTTTCCTGCTGAGAGGAACTCAGAGTTCGAAGAAATCTTCACTAGTAATCAGGCTGTTTATGCTTGGTATGATGCTGCAGTGGGGTGCATGGAGATCGATGTTGATGAGTTTCTTTACCAGGTATCTCCTAGTTGCAATCCTGATGGGGTTTATGTGGCGATGAGGGAAAAGCGTTTGTGTGGAAGGTTCGATCATGAAGTTTTCTTTCACTTCCTTGGCGAGGGGCTGGTAGACTGATTCGGTTTGAAAGGATAGATGGTTGAGTGATGGGTCCCGGGTGGAACCGTCGGTATCCCGGTGCCATGAGCCTGGCGTTACGTTGCTGCTTTACATTCTTGGCCGTGTTGCATCCTTGTTGGGTTTCATTTGTGGGGGCGTCGTTGCATTTGTCTTGAGTAAATCCGAAAATTAACGTTGGCTGTGAGCTGGCTTCCAGTGCCGGTTGTTTCAACTTGTAACAGTGAAAGGTGCCATTGGGAGGTGTAAGGCTCTGTCATCCCGGGGCTGGAGGTTACGCCGAGCGGTTGGGGAGGCTGGGAGAGGGTGGAAGGGTGAGCGGGCATCTTAGTGCTATGATTCTTGGCTACAGCTTGCGTTACGTTCTTGTCTTGTTGCGTTGCGTCCTTGACGGCGTTGCATCCTTGACGGCGTTGCATCCTTGACGGCGTGGCATCTTTGACGGCGTGGCATCCTTGACGGCGTGGCATCCTTGACGGCGTTGGGTTTCATCTTTTGTCACGTTGTTTTGACGTTATGTGGATAACGGAATCGAGTTTGTATCCCGGAGACGTGGACGGCATTGCATTCTTGTTGAGTAACGATCTTGACTTGCGTTGTTGGTTATCTGTTGGTATCCTCCCAGTTGTGACTGGGAGGCGTGGCGCAACCTCTGGCATCTTGGTACCAGAGGCTGCGGCAAGCGGTTGATGTAGCAGCAGATCGTTGCCGTGAGCCCCGACTGTGGCTTGCGTTGCTGCTATACGGTATGTTGCTGCGTTGTTATGCTGGGTCGTTGAGTTACCTTGTTGCTTTAGCCAGTTGTGTTCCTTGTTGAGTAACGTTTTTGAGTTGCATGTTAGATTACGTTGTGTAGATACTGTAGATGAGACTCTAGCTCCTGTATTCGTAGAAATAGCGGAAGAGGAATATATATATATATATATATATATATATATACTCAATTCTAGTCGGTATGGGGCGTGTTTCAAACGAACCAGGAAAAAGAATGCCTCTGCACTCAATTGGACAGACCTACAACCAATAAGAGCAACGGAGTGTGTGACATATGTTAAGCGACGCCCACTGCATGAAAAGTGGGATTTCCGACAATTTCCGGCACCGTAAATTGTCGTGGAATTTCAGGTTTACGGCAATTTTCGGCAATTTGCGGGCAAAGCCGAAAACTGCCGGAAATTGTCGGAAATTGACGTGGTCCTCCCTTGGCACTTGGCCCCCCATGACTCCCCTCCTCCTAATTCTAGGGGAGGCTTTGACATGTAAACGAAAATGCTGTGAGCTATACAAATGCAAATCAGGGCTGCAGAGGGAGTTTTAGCCCAGGTGACATTTTTTTAAAAGGTAAGAAAATCTCTGGTACAAATAGATCAGGCCTAATTATAGACTCTTACATTTTAGCTTGTATTGATTTATTTAATTTAAGTATGCTAGATTACTGTGTATGCCATTAGCTATGGCAAATGTTATGTAAAAAAGATACACTAAATTATTTTAAAAATTAGTTTCAATCTGAATCAGCAAGGTAAAATGACCATGCCATGCAAACATTAGAATGAGAATGAAGACTCTGCAGAGATCACATTCTCCTAGAGCTCAACTAATGTGCATAGTGGCAGGAATACAGTGACCTTTTCTTTAGTCTTACTTAAATGCACAGAGGACGTATTAACCACTACATCTCGCAGACATGGTGCTTCACAGGCACCGCGGTCTGGTCTTGCGAGTCCTTCCATGTAACAATGACCTCGTATCTGATTGGAGGATCCGGAGGTTCAACTCGCGTTCAGCTCCTCTTGGACGCGATCAACAACTTTCAGCCAGTCGAGAAAAAACTGCTGTTTGCTATCAGCGGTCTGTCCCGTCAGCTGAATCAACATCCTGCCGATATGAACGAGCGGGAGAGACTGACTTAAAAAAGAGGAGACGGCCGCATGAAATCCCAAGGTAAGAATATGTTTGATGACTGCTAGCTAAGCTAAAAGTAGCTTAGCCTAAAACCAAAGCTACGAGTAGCCTTACAAAAGAACTAGTGAGCAGAACCCGCTTTATTGAAGAGTATTTTTGTAGTGTATAAGAGCATGCTTTCATTCTGCGGTATAAGGAAATGGATGCCATAGAATAGATACCGATCATAACTGTACATTTTGTTTTCACAGACAAGTTTCTCCTCACACTGAGGGGCTGACCTCCTATTTGCTCGGAGCAACATCTGTAAGTGACTTTTTTTTTAACTGTTTCTCCTTCCTTGTTTAATGTTACGGTGACTTGCGTGTTGATTTTTATTCATACTACTTTCATTTAATTGTTTTCCAGCCGCCTGTAAGACGTATTACGAGACGGCACGTTGGAGCTTCAGAATCGCGCCAGAAAAACTAACTGCGGGCAGAAGAGCGAAGAGTTCCGCGCGAGAAGAAAGCGGGTAAGAGTTTATTTTGTGACTATTTTTCACGAGCGTTGATAGATGTGTTGTGTCAATACGCATCGCACTTTATTGATTCATTGTTTCTTTTTTTACAGCTGCTGGAATGGAGACAGCGTGTGCTCGCAGATGACGCGGTGGAACTCTGGAAGTCCGCCAGCGGAGACCTCATGTCTGCCGAAGAAGAGGGCATGTTGGCGGGGTCTCTGGGTGGATTGTACGGTCGCCGTCATTTCGTAGGCCGGAGCTCTCTGAACTCTGTGCGAAGCTGCGGTCCCGGTGAGAGGCGACTCCAAAGTACAGAGCCACGCACAATGTGCGTCTGCGCAACGGACCTGCCTCGGAAAGAACGCCGCACGTTACCTACAACCCCGAGGAGGAAACGGACAGTTGTAGTTTTTGGATCATCATCTATCCATGTGTGCGCAGATAGTCGCTTTGTATATAATTGTTTGTTTTAATAAAGCTCTTTTTGCACAAACATGTTCCTGGCAAATGTTCATTTCCTCTATAAATTCATTAATGTCCTTGGTGGTAGTCTAAAAATTGTTTAGTAGCCTACATAGGATAATAATTACATGAATATACAGTACAATAAAATAATAACGAATAACGAATAAATAATATATATGATATATATATTATTTATGAGGCTGGGTGACCAATAGCGACAGATCTGCCAACCAATCACGAGTGATTTTTCTTGTTTGAAAGTTGTGGTTTCATCCAATAAGGAGTAAGGAAACTCAAGCCAGGCCTGCCCATGTGTGGTTTTACTGCCAATCACGAGTGATTTTACTTGTTTGAAAGTTGTGGTTTCATCCAATAAGGAGTAAGGATATTCAGCCCGCTCCGCTCGGCCACCCGCGGTTTCGCTGCATTCATATGCTAATTAGGGCCATTCCCACCTCCGCCAGCTGATCGCCACCTACGTCAGAGTCTGTTTCCGACAATTTCCGGGACAGGCGTGCGCGGCCTGTAAATTGTCGGAAATTGTCGGAAATTAGGAAAATTTTCGGGCGTTTACGGGGACGGAAATCCCACTTTTCATGCAGTGGCCTAGTTGCCGAATCCCGTAGGAAGGACGCCAAAACATTGTTCTTATCAACAAATGCCTTGATCATGTTTCTCTGTTCCTCTTTTAAAATTAATTCGCTGTCGATATCTTTCAGAACAGACCTGATAGCAGAATCTACACAACTCAATGCTCCAGCGGCAGCCATCATTGTTGTAAACAAATTCAACCCAAGTGCTCTTTGGTGACGTGGTTACGTTACTGTTGATCATCTGTCCATCATCGTATTCAGCCCGCCCTGACAATTTGATTGGCCCGCCCGATTTCGCGCCACTATGGAGCAATGCCAGACCGAACTTCCCGACCAAAAAACGTTGTGGGCGGGGCTAAATTCGGAATGGCACCCAGGCTAACAATATATCACTTCCTAAAGGGTAGATTGCAGTACTGCCATTGGCTGTTATTATTATGTTTTGTCGTGATGAATGTTCACAAGATGACGAGGCTTAACAAACCTTACGCAAGAGTTCACTTGCTTTAAGCAGAAGTTCACTTCCCCATTCGGTAGAATTAGAGGTTGGTTTGTTTTGCAGTTGATTATTGTAATATATCACTTTATATGGTCAAAGAGTAGATTGCAGTACTGCCATTGGCTGATATTATTATGTTTGGTCGTGACGAATGTAAGATGAGGAGGTTTAAAGAGGGGAAATAGTATTGGGGTTTTCAGTGAGTGGATCCTCCTGCAGACTCAACAGAGAAACATCTACAGTACAAAGGCTGCTGATCAGCACAGGTGAGAAAACCTCTTAGAGCTAGTATCATTTTATAGATTTTATACATTTTACAGACATAATAGAAGCATAATAGATCATCTTAAACTACTACTACTGACCTTAAATGAATAACCTTATTGTACAGTAATCTGTTAATAATGATTTCTTTAGAGACTTTGGTTTTGCACAGTGAAATGCTCTAAAACTCTCCTTCTCTCTCCCCTGAGGACGAGATGAACAGTCTTCTGGTCATCACCGTTATGTTTGCTCTCCTCCATCTGGGAAAAAATCAGTCCTGTACGACAAAAAGTGACCAAGATGAGTACAAGGACTTTGTGAAGAAACACTTCGTTGAGAAGAAATTTGAATGAAAATCAAGGGCCTGCGGTCAACACCCATGTATATATAGATATACAAGGTATATTTCATTTAGAATTCACAAAAACCGGCAGCATTTGTTGTAAAATATCTTTCTTTCTTAATATGAAAGCAAGAAGAAATTCATTTGAACTTTTTTTTATTTCCAGTATCCCAATCGTTTCCAGTGATTTTAGGTTCATTCTTTGAAAAATGTTTTTTTCCTCACCAGTAGAAAACAAGTCTTTGAAACAGAAAATGTCCCGTCAAGTTAACCCATCTGTTAGCCTCTCTGCCCCTCTTTAGCATGTGAGCATGGTGAGCAAAGACTCCCAGGACCCTTTGTGATGCTGAGAGTCAAGCAGTTTTCCCATTGGGTCGTCGTGTTTGTCCCTCACAAGAAGCCGTACAGGAAGCGAGCTCACACGGCGCGTATTTACAGCAAGATGTTAGAAAAATAAAATACTTTGGGATTTTGCGATTTCTGGCTAAATTGGAGGGAAGTGAGAGATGATGATAACCATTTATTCATCATCATCATTGTCATCATTGTAGTTGTCTTCATCATCATCATCATCATCATCATTATCATCATCATCATCAGCAGCAGCAGTTTCATCAACACTAGCCCCTAACTTGTCCCCTGCATTGACGCTAGAAGTCATCGTCACTGTGCCATCATAGTACTTAATCTCATAAACGTACCCATAAACACCCTCCACCTCTCCAGCTCCACCGCAGGCGCCATCTCTTTAGAAAGACATTCCTCTTGCCTTCTCCGGCGCTGGGGAGCATTAACATCTGCAGAGTAGGGTCTATTTTCTGTACATTGTCTGGAGCCTGATCTAAACGACATGCAGTCTCTAGAGCAAAAAGAAGCGGAGCCAATTGCAGCAACAACAGCAGCAACAGGTGATGGTGAATAATACATCTGTATATATGTTTAGACACCGTAAAATGACGTATTTCCAATCAAAACAATGTGTGCGCACTCCAAAACGCGGACAAATTATGTATTTCCGCTGAAACGCGTGCACACTCACCGCCAAAACAAAATGAAATATTAATTCCTATTCAAAAACCTCCCAAAAATGACGTATTTCCAGAACCCCTCCCCTAAGTTTCGTATTTCTGATCACGCCCCCTTCCTGACCATGCCCCCATGCACGCTAACAAGGTTAAAGGTCACATGCAAGTGCAAAAGTGTAGAATTATTACTACTAGCAATATTGAATGACACCAGAAGACAATAAAGCAATTATCTCAGAAATAAACTGCCTGAATGTATTCATGGGTTAACAATCAGTCCGAAAGCTGTGTCTGACTGGCACTAAGTTCCATGCAAGTTAGTCTGTTAGTGTAGCCTGGGTTTTCCCATGCTGCCCTGCGCGCGATGTATTTCGCGCTGCAAGGCAGCCTGGATACCATAGAGCAGGGGTGTCAAACGTACGGCCCGCGGGCCGGAAACGGCCCGCCAGGTGGATCAGTCTGGCCCGCGCGATAAATCTGTATTACTATCGCTATCGCTTTACCCGCATTTTCTGTTGACCCTGGCACCCTCTTCAGTGAAATGTCTTTGTCAAAAAAGACAAAAAGTGGACACAGTGTCGGATTTTTCAAGAAAAATGGACCTCTTCCTACATGTTCATGGAGGTGAATCACAATCACTGTGATCATTTTTTATGCATGATGCACTTAAATAAATGTTAAACTGGGTGAAAATGTTGTTGAAATTGCACATTACTTTTCTTAAAAACTCTTAGGTTGTTGATAATATATTTATTAAAAGGACAATTGATTGCATATAAAGATTTTTATAATTTACTTCTTCTCTGCACTAATACAAAGAAGAAAGTGGACTTATTGTTAGTTCTATGTCATTTTAGAATGACTTTACTGGTCTGGCCCACTTGAGATGCGATTAAGTTGTATGCGGCCCCCAGACCAGAATGAGTTTGACACCCCTGCCATAGAGCAAATTTTCCCCTGAGATAGGGAACCAATCACAGAGCGGGGAGGGTGCAGCAAGACGATGACGTCGAATATGCGCTGGCAGGATCTTATTGATTGCCCTGACTCCTGTGCGACTGTCACCCCTAACAACGCGGTGTTTTTTTTTTCGATAAAAAGATGTCTGAGTGGCCATATATACCAGGGGTCCCCAAACTACGGCCCGAATGCGGCCCGCCGCCAAACTTCCGCGGACTTTATGCGCCCCTATCCGCGGAGGTGCGCGGAGCCGACCGCCAGCACCCCCCCGGTCAGCTCGGCCCCCGACAGAGAAGGACAGAGGTTATGCGGCCCTCACAAGAAAAACTTTAGAGACCACTGATATATAACTTCTACTCTCATGTTTGCCTTGCACAAACGGCAATAGTCGCTGAACGACATCTTGTACACATAACTCTCTGACCGATCGCCTTCTTCCGCGTAGAACTTATGCCGCTCTACAATGACGTTTACAACTATAATTGAAACGATTGGCTATGAGCTAGGAACAGGCGCATTTGACAGACATTTGTAGCGCCCAATAAACGGCTCTGGGCATTCGTAAACCACGCCTCAAATACGAGGAAATGAACATGTGGTTTCCAGACCCTGTGTCATTTGAGATCAGGGTATGACGTTAGCCAGGCTACTGTTAGTGGTTAGCTCCCCAGAAATAATCAACTAGTCACGCTACGTCATCAAGGTTAACGCAACACATCTCAGAACAGCTTATCAATGCATCTTGCTGCGATACCTTCTGGTGAGCATGGACCTTTATTTAACTAACAGAACTGTGCTCCCAGAAAGTCTACGCGTGTCTCTGTCAATGACCAGGCTCAATGAACTATTGGGTAAAATTATGCATATTGGCTTTAATGGACTGTTCTTTTAAATGCATATTGAGCTAAGACTCTCAGGACCATTGTCATGCCTATACCTATCTCAACGTCTTCATACTTTTATTTGGCGTAGTGTTGAGCCTTTTAGCAAACATTTACTCCGAGCCCTGATTTTCCTTTCGAGAAATCTTTGACAGAACATACACAACAGAAATGCCCACGGTGTGTAATGTGTCTACTGCTTAACACAAGTCAGTTTTCAACCCTCAAATGATCAAACAAAACTGTGTGCGTATATCTTGTAAAGTTTTATTGTCCCTTCATTAAGTGCCTTACACAACAAATCATGTGAAGAAAGAACAGCTAGAATGAGTTTATGTCGCCGCTCAAAAGCCAGACAGAACATTACCTGGATATGGCCCGGTTAGAAGGAAAGGTCATAAAAGTTGCCAGGTGTGGAATCAAATCATCTGAGAAGACGTGAGCAGATTTAAGTGTCTGTATAAAGGAAAATGTCATCATTTGCTGCTGCTTTTTGCATAATTCACTTCATCACATTTCAGTTTCGTGCTTTTCATTTTCTCTTGGCCGTGTTGCCAAATGGTTGAAAGTCACATTTTTTAAAGTACTTTTTTCCGAAGTAGTGTTGGTTTCAGTTGATAACATCAAGTCTCCCTCCATCTCCCTGAAACCTAAATTAAAATTTACTTAGATTATATTATTATATATTATATCTGCAGAAATGTCTGCTTAAAAGTTGCATAATACTGTTGCTGAACATCAAAGTCGATGAAACAAAATGTTTTAAAAAGTGCAAAATATCAGCCAAAGCTATGTTTACTATTCATTCAGATTGTAGATATTCTGCTAGTGATTGAATAATTACAACCCACAATTGGTCTAGATACTAATAGTTGCTTAAAACACGATTAATTTCAAAACAAACAGCGATGTTTGCAGGTGTTTTTCAAAAATAAAGAAACTCCGGGCGAACATAAGTCCGATCTTGGATTGAGATAAAGTTAAAATCTAAAGTATTTAATATAAGAAAAGGTGTTCTAAAAAGGACATGGTTTCTGCGATCAACAGGCCACAGGGAGCCCATTCACTGTATAGAGCCTTTCTCTAACTTCCACCAACCAATTCCTAGAACAACAGGTGCCTGCAGGTAAAGGTGTGAAAGGTAGTGTCCACGCCCCGGGCCTGGTCTCCTGGTGAGTTCATTGTCTCTCAGTCAATTTCAGTTGTGGTGCTATCAAGTATTACATGCATGCATTTTGGTTGATTACAATACATTGAATACAATCGTAGCTCTGCATTGGTATTATTCTATTGATTATAGTTTCAAAATTACAGTGGTATTACACTATTCTCATTTCTCCATTGATTACATAGTTTCAGAATCATGGCCGTAACCTGCAAATGCATTTTATTAATTGGTCTAATTTAGGAACCGTGTTGTCAGTTTCTTTATAATCATCCACACAGACAATAAGATGGAAGTCGGCATACAGGACATTAAATGTAAACTTGCAGAAGAATTCTAATGAAACCTTCTCCCATTGCAGCGGCTTAGTAGCGACTCCGTATCTAACCGCATGTGACTGCTGATAGCTCTGTTAGCTTTTTGGCAAACACGTTGCCCAAAACAATAACATGGGTGAAAGAAAACCATTTTCCCTACACTGTGTCTCTGGCTGCAGAGTAGTGATTCAGCAGTATTTGCACTGGCATTGCTGTTAACTCATGCGCACATGACGGTGATCATAGGTGATATGAACAAATGAATAAAGATTTAAATCACCATTAAGGATCAGCAACTACTAAAAGACCTTCAGAACACAACATCAATAAAATATCATGCTTATAAGCAGCAACAGACTCTTGACGCTGATATTGAATCACACTTAACATGTCAGTGATACAAGATGGAAGCTAAGTACATTCTTTCATGTGCGTTATATAATATGTAGACAGAGATCCAGTTTTGCTTTAAATAGCCGCCGTGGGGCTGCTGTTCTGCGTAGAACGAATATAGAAGCTCGGCTGACCTGTGTCATCATTCAAGAGGGTGTAGCACCTCTACACTGCAGACCCGTGGCAGAGAAACACACACTCTGACATTCACGCCAGGTAAAAGGAGGTCCCGCTGATGCAGATCATTTATCAGCTGTTACAGATTTGAAACAAAAAAACGTGCTGTTCAATTGTTAAATGAGTTATCCTTGGTTGCCATGCTCACGTAGATTGGATCTGCATAATTACATGATCATTACAAGATCATTAAAGTTGGATGTCAAAAAATAGATAGCTGAATAAATTTAATTTGAATTAAAATGGCATTTTTTTCTAACTATATGGACAGCAGCTCCCACTGTAGTACTTTTACCACATACTAGCATGGTTACACTACACGGTTATCTAAAAGGATGAACGCGGTAAACATTATACAGCACCTGCTCAATTTAAGTCATAATTGTGAGCAGGTTATAATATTATAATTTGGCTGAAAGCACAGACTCACTAGTATGGCTCTTGACTTTTAGCCTCAATAGAATATGTAGTGAAAAACCAGCTACATTGGACTTCATAAACATTGTTCTGTTCAATCAGACGCTTCTCTTAAGAAAAGGCAGAATGAGTCTGTCAATAAAGCGTCCCTCATATTTTAACATGACAGTGTGCTCAACGGTTTATGCTGAAAGAGTTCAAATCATTTATTTGGGTTATAAAAGGCAGTAGAGGAGGAAAGAAAAACAGATTATCATTCAAAGCCTTTAAATGAATTATAAACAGTTATTTAGTGCATTTGCAATTCAATCTCTGTGTCTGGGATTAATGCAGAAAAGGCCATTTGTATTCCTATTCGAGCTGAGCTGTGTGCACTGATGCACATGAGGATCCGAGCAGCAGCCTAATTTAAATTATATCCTGCTACGTTGTTATCATTCATTATCACCTGTATAGCTCATTAATGCCTGAGATCTGGAGACACAAACCTCCAGAGCAACATATGTAGTCTGTAAAGTGAATTATTCTGCTCAAAAAATTGCAGTGTACGGAACAGTTGGATGCATGGCTTGATGCTGTTCCGATCCCTCCTACTTTTCAACACGTCCCTCTGAGGCTTTAATGTTTTCATGATGCAAGATGCTTGACAGCTGGCAGAGTTGCGGAGTCTTGTTTGTTTCAAGTAAAAATCCCGAGCATAAACCCTAATGTTTTGCAACTAGAATCTTGATCATTTAAAGTCTCTCTTTCGCACTTGTTTTCTCTGCTGACGCCCCCTCCTTCTCTTTTCTCTCCAGTTCTCTCTGCATTAGACTTTCTGTGCAAGTCATGGGATAATGAGTTTCTCATCTTCTTGCGGTGAGCTGCGTTCACTGTTGCAACCCGGGGCTTCTTTGATATGGATTCTGTTTAAATCAGCCAACCCACTTATTGTTGGGTTTCCTTGAAAGGTCGTACTCTCATTAAAACCAATAAACACTCCAAGTTTTAAGATCACTCTTGCCCCCCTCGAAAGGATGCCCGAAAGTGGAACGGATTCTCCTTTCAAATATAAATCTGACCACAAAAATGTGAGATTCTGCAACATCAAAGACACTGAGGTGGACGATCCCTATCCCACACCAATTTTAAATTCTGAAATAAAATTGCATCACTGTCACGCATAAATTGCGATATTAGTAAATAAAATGGATTTAAGTTGATTGAAAATAACGAGGAAATCTGTTTTTGGTAGAATTGGCCAAAGCCACATCATATATATATATATATATATATGAACGTGTGTGTTCTGTCTGCATGTTGAACATCATAGTAACAAAGATTAAATTAAAAAATTAAAAATTAGGTACTAGCAATTATAATACATGTAGATGAAATCCAGCGTTCTGATTGGTTGAGGGTGAGTCGGGGAGGGTGCATTATTGAGCGATAATCTACAGTTGCTGTTCACATTGACTCGAGTGTTCCATATCACTGCGCACTCAAAGTAACAGGTTAGATTTTGGGCGACCATCAGTTGACATTTTGGCTTTTTGCTCGATGGCAATCGCCGAAAAAATCCCACAAATGATCGTTTTCAGGCGATGCAAGCTTTCGCAACCGGACAATAAAGTTGAACGTCATGATTGAAGTGAATGAATGAGATGGTGCGGAACCCAATGCAGTTTTACATGCACTTATGGGGACTATTTTTTCTCTTGACTACTGACATGAGATACACATGTTTGGGGACTATTTTGTGCTCAAAGGCAGCTATTTACTTACTATTTATAATTTCGCTGGTAACCGTATTCTGAAAGCAATAAGGTACTTGAGGCAGTACTTTATCTTCAATAATGTAACAGTTATTGCTTAACTGGGTCTTGCTCTTGTTTGGTAAATTCATACTGCAGCAGTCTTTGCTTGAGATAGCTTTGCATTATTGAACAGCTAACATTCTATTATTTTTTTAAGTCAAATATATATATATATATAAATAGAGGTGAATCTTGTCCCAACACATTTTTCTGTTGCAAGCATTCATGTCATAAGACCAGAGAATGGGTACGGTTCCTATAACGTTAGCATTTAGCTTTAGCCTCCTTATTATATCCTTAGTATAATTCTTATTATATTATCACATTATATCTATTATCTATAATAATATATATAATAGATATAATATCTATATTATCACAAGAGATATATATATATATCTCTTTCACAATATTACAAAACCTGTTGGCCGAGGCCAACTCAGAGAGCTACTGTTTGATTAACTAGCTGCTAATCAAATCGGCAAAGGATCATTGAATAAGGAAAGAATTGTAAGGTTCTATAATGTAAGTAGATCTACACCGTAAACTGTTTATTGTTATCTTTGACTTTATCCTGAGATGGCGACCAGGCAGTCTGTGGCTTATTGATGACGTTGAAAATCACAATATTAGATTCTACTGAACATAATGACAAGATTTGATGTAGTGTGAGTCCACAGGAAGGCAGGTATAGACTTAGAATAAGGACAAACTAATTAGGAAATCAAGATTAGGAAATCAAGACGTATCTCTCTGTCAAGAGAAATGGAAATACAAGAGGAAGCCAAAGATGGAGAGATTTGATTAAAAAAATGGAACTGTTGGGAAATAGACAGCAGTGTTTAGTCATCAAACGACCTTGGTTAACTTCATTCAGACTCTGCCGAGGATGAACGTAATCCAACAGTCAAATTTATAGTGAATCCAATGATAAATTACCGTTATTTCCGCCATGACTGGCATCGTCATAAAATAAAATATGACTGAACCTATCTGTAATAGCTTTGGTTGAATTATTTCCGTGTGCTGTGTACGTGGCTTGTTACACCAGCAATCCTCCGTAGAAAAGAGAACAAGAACAATATTTGCATCCGTTGCAGCAGCAATGAATAAGGCCATTCCGTTGAGTTTCAAAAATAAAGGAGTGAAATAACATGGGTGTGTGAGGAACTCAAAGTGAATGACTTGTTTTGGCTGCCATCCAGAGAGTTCCTCCAACGGAACCAGTTAAAACAGAGATAGTGGCACGGCTCATTGTTATGTTGGCGTCCGCTCCAGAGCTGGCCCTTGTGTAAAAACAGACAAATGAAATACTGTAGCAGCACAATCTGGGGTGAGAGGCAATGTGTAGCAGAATGAGGTGACGTGAAGAGACGTCCTTGGGGAGAGGAGGTGAAACTTGACAAAGGCCCTCACATGCTCAGGCAAAAACAGCGAGCTGAAGGTCTGCAACAGTGTCACTATTAGGAAAAGGGTACATTTTGGGGCATGGCAGCAGAAAGATGCCGAGAAGTGTGCTATTCATATTTAGATGGCCAAGGACAACATTTTCTGAAATACTGGCTTTCTTGTTTAGTTTGAAGCTGAGCACAAAGAATAGAATTCTGTTCAAAGGTTTAAAGATGTGTACATTCTAAACCTCTGTACTGAGCCCCAGCTGACCAGCAGTCCGTCTCAAGACCCATTGGCTTGAGGTCTGACAGTGGATAAGGCTCTGGGGGGAAGAGGCTGTATTTCTGTATATCTTGCTTCATATCGGAGAGACAGGTATGATAATGGCATCAATCTTCTCATTTAAGTGTGTGAAAGAAAGCATATAAAGCATCTAACACGTTACTCTGCTTTACGCGTCAATAAAATGATCTGCCCTCTTCCCTAACTAATGCGTTATACTACATAACGTCTAGCATTCACATAAGAATAGCAGACATTTACAAAATGTAAGCTTTTCACACAAGCGGTCAAGAAGTGTTACGGCTTGTTTCAATGCCTCAGCTAGATGCTAATGGTGCGAAATACGCATGGCAGCATTCAAGATGCTAATTCATTTTGTCTAGCAATATTGTAGTTTTATCACTTTGAGACAGGGAGGTGTAAATGCGTCATTGAACACATGCAGTTTCCATTAAAGATGTATTCAGTGGCAACCATCCCCCCAGTGGTCCTCTAGAGATAAGGCTGTCCTTCATGTGCTGTGTCGGAGCACAGTGCCCAGATTACATGGCCATGGAGGATTCCCTGTAGCCTCCCTGCTCATCTACCACATCTCCTGGACATAAACAAGGAGGATGCTGCAGAGTGGGAACAGACTTACTTACTGCCCTACGTGTTTTTAATCTTGTACGGGGCTGTGTATCTTTGTAATCCCATACGACGCGCCCGCTCTTCGAATGGCCCCAGCGCTGCGATGGATCCGTGAACACATGCTGCCTCTAATAACCAAGGCACCTTAGGAAGAGCTTACACCTCAAAGATCCCTTTTCTTCTCTTCTATCAGTTTATGGAACTGCCTGCCAAAAATACTCCACTTAAACTAAACAATGGAGCAAATGTAGAAGGCAGTTTAGTTTTTTCTGAGGAACATTCTATGTTTTTTTAAAGTGTTCTCGGTATTGATATGTTAAAACATCCTTGGAGGTAGATCTAAACCAATAGCACAGAGGTGAAATAATAATAATAATAATTTTTGGATACATTTATATTTTACACCCAACATTAGTCATGTATTTTAGTTACGTTACAGTAGTGACATCTTATTTTGGCATAACCATGACCCTTACTTAACAATAAACCTAGTTATCCTGCATCAACATTGTTACGGCCGCCTATATTGCACACAAGAGCGGACAAATAAACCGCAGAGTATCAGAAGGAATGAGTTTTTATTTGCTAATTAGGAGGACATGGCTGTGCAACGGGCTGGTGAGGCTGTGAGGTGGCATGAGTGGTTGTGGCTGGGCCTCGGCAAAGGCAAAGGGATCCTAGCCGACCCAGACTGGGAACTACGCTGCCGAAACAATCTGCCGACGAGGGAAGCTAGTGTATTTGAACTGTGTGAGGGTGATGGTTCGGTTGAGGGCATGAGCCCAGGTGAAGGGTGATAGAAGCAGCGCACACACACACACACACACACACACACACAGATAACAGAGAACAGAGAAGGAGAAATACACAAGTACACAGAGCAACACAAGAAAACTACTGGAGTCACAGCAGAACCACGACAAAAAGAGCAGAAAGTAGGGCTTGAGCCCCAAATATCGTTAAATGTAATCCAGGGTCTGTTCCAGACTCCTGTGTAATCCATCGCTTACGATCGAATGCTAATAAGCATGCTCAATCAGGGTCAGTCAAGTTTGTTGAAAGCCGCTGTATGGAATATAAACAGTTTTGTTTATATGTCTGTCCTAACAATTTCACATTGCACTTTATTTGCAGATTGCAGTGAGAACATTTCAACACGCCCAATTTAGTCTTTGCATGTTGCTGCAGCATGTTGGCACTACTCCGGTGCAAACCCCTCCTCCCCCTCTGGTTCTGCTCGTCCTCAGATAACTGCCTCCAGCAGAAGATATCCTATCGGTTCCTGGCACCTGGGGAACGAACGGCTTCCGCGCCTTACCTGCACAAAAACACACATGCAGACGCCAAATGTGGCCATCCGAGGGCATGGAGGTGTACGTGCACGCTCGCCCTCGCACAGCAGAGCGCCCTGCGTGCCTTTTTGTGTGCGTGTGTGTGTTTGTGTGGATATATGTGCTGCATTAATATCGGGTACCTGTGAGCTGGTATTGTCTGTAAATCTCCACCTGGTTCCAGCCTGCTCTCGCTGGTTTTATTGAAGCAACAAACAGCGTAGGCACACGCACGCACTCACACGCGTGGAACCGCAGACAGATACAGACAAGCTCGGAGCAGCTCTGATCCCAGGCTGATAAAAACAGACAGAGACTTGGTGAAGTTGAGAGAACAGCCTGGGGTTGTGTGCAGACCACAGGGAATACGCCCCCGAGTTACAAAAAAGATGGAGCACAGAAGACCCCCCCCCCCGCTCCCCCCTCCCCAGCCCTCCCTAACTAATGCTGCCATTTGGCTGTCTACCTGGCTGTCTGACTGCTGCTTGTCATCAGCTGCTTCATCGTTCCCCTTTTTTATTTACTTTTGAATGTATTTAGCAATATCGTTTGGGTGTTTGTTTATTTTTGCACTACTTTGGTCCACGGGGTCCGTCCCCCGTCCCCCTTTTGTTCATCAGTACCATCCATCTTGAATGTAGAAAACCAATGCATCAGCAGTGTAATTTTGTAATCAGCACAGCAAGGAATACAAATCAGATCGGAAGCGGAGCCGTAATGCATGTAATCCATCAGAGTGAAAGTGTTACAGACAGCTGATAAACATGCATTTTTGAGGTGATTAATTGACTGAATAATAGATTGATCTCTGCCTACGCTCACAGATCTTTTTTTTCTTTCTCTTCTGCTGGAGTTATTCCACCGGACTGGGTCTATAAGGCATGAAGACTGTAAAAATAATAAATATATATATATATATTTTAAATACACGGACAGTTTGGGAATAATAAACGTTCCTGAAGTAATGCCTTCTCTTGTTCATCACCACAGCAGCCTGCGGCCTTTACAATGTGTCTGATTGGGACGTTTCATTTGTTTACGACATTTATTTTATTGCTCTCCAACGGTTGCTATTAAGAATTTTAGCAGCATCACAAAACGTGTTTCCCGGTGCATCGGTCGCAGCATCGCCTCCACCCATCTTGAGCTATGGTGGCCCACACTTGACAGAAGCAATAAAGCCGTACTTTCACACAGAGACGAGTAAGCGATCCAATTAGAGTCGCACGCAGTAAATACGTGATATATTGCTGTGCTAAATACTGCCATAATAACACAGCTCGGGCTCTTGCTTTTGTTCGCTTGGGTTCAAAGCCTATTAGTCTTCATAGCAGTATTGTCTCCTCACCCTCATTTCAGCAACGTTGAGTCGCTGAAAACGCCAGTGGCCGGTGCAAGGTTTGGCTCGGGGACTTTTGAAATCCAAATTAACGATCGATTCATTATCGACTAGCAATCCTTACTCCTGCGGATCTTACGGTGGTCATTTTGTGCAGCGAAGCAAATCTCGCCATTGCATTCTGGGTAGCGTTTATTCTTGCTTTTGCACAAACGTTCGGCGTACCAACTAGCATTCCAAATATTTGGCCCAGGCAGCCAGGGCCAGCCCATCTGTGGCTATCTCAACGAAAGATTGATGATGCTCTCCAGGTAGATACAAAGCTAAGTGTCTTGTTTATTAATGTGCTGTGATTGGATCCATTAGCTTCCTTGTGTAAACTAATCGGCGTATAATGTGTGTTGTCATTTCAGCCTAACAGCGGATAATGTATTCCTCCTCCGTCTGCTGGTATTTTATAATAGACTCATAGAAATACTGTTGTGTCAGGAGTGAAGATTTTTTTTCTTCCTCCATCCAGCTCACCGAACAGTAAGCATTTTTCACATTCACGTTGATTGCTGAATATGCTATATGCTCCAGCTTGCTGTGGTCTGCTAGAGCGGTCATACAGAGATTGAGTGCAGGGTGCCGCGGATTAGGGAAAATCAAACTGTGATAAACACTACCTTTTTCTTTTTAATTCCATCTGGTGGAGTGCAGATTTACTCGCAACCCAGGTGTTTAGCTCTAAAAGGAGGGAGTCTGGGTACGAAAACTACAAACAGAAAAAATTGGGTCACATCTCAGCCACACTGTGAGATATTACTGCAGACAACCTTTTCCCGATATCCAAATACACGCATCAGCACCACGGCAGCACTGGGGACTCGGATTATTGACTCGTAATAGCAGATCTAACGGTGTCCCTTTCATGAAATGATTAAAAAAACTGAAGGTAAAAAAACTGAGCCATAACAGTATCATAAGCACACTGGCTGACACCCAGCTTGCCATCTTCTGGGATCAATTTCTTCAAAGCATAATGCATCTCTTTTTATTCTCTGTCTAAGATGCAGACTTGGTGATCTCGAGGTGCGGGGTGAGGACTTTGAAGTGCAAAAGAGTGGGAGATGGAAGATTCACAGCCCAGGTTCCTCCCCACTGAGATCTTCTGACCTCAAGCGAACAACGTGAAACCGAGCAAATTGAGATTTTAAGTAGGGCACACCGCTGTTCAATGTACATGCAGGAGAATACACTAGCTGCCTCAATTTGCAAATGCGATAAAATTCAAAGAAGTATTGCAGGGTTTCTGATGGAACAAACCCAGTCCATTTACCAGGACATGTCTTCTTTTTATTGTAATGCATTTCCGTGACAATAATCATTTGGAACGCAGCAAACTCTGCAAGATGAAAGAAATCAAATTTTACTCAATTAACACAACACTAAAAGGCTTTCTTTGCGCCTTCTCAGTTTCATCGCAGTATCAGGTACGAAGTGACAGGTGCACTTTGCTTCTCAGCAAACACATTCACGAGTTCACTACACAGAACTACACAGGCTTCATCTATTAATAAAACTGTGGCCAATTCGGTTTGCGGCGGATTCATGCCAAGGTGGCAGCCGCTCACATGAGAACTCAACTTCACAGGGAGCAGCACAACACATGCTGCACGGGGACACAATGAGGGAACAAAGGAGAGAAATAGTGTGTCACTCTTCAATTTTTAGCAATCAGGATGGCGCAGAGCGTACGACATGCTGCCAAGCTCTGGGCCTTCACCAAGACTCCACTCACGCCTAAGACACGTTTTGCGAGGGGGGGGGGGAGGGGGACAGAGTTGCAAATGTAAACATCCTGGTTGGGGGCCACGAAAGGTGTAACACTCGGGTAACTTTTACAACCGCTTGCCTTTGATTTTGCTCAAAAAGAGCTGGTGGAATTGCATCGGCCATTCGTAGCTCGGTAGAAAACGCTTCCCTCATGAGAAACACTATATTTAAATGGAAGCTCAGACAAATGATCACAGCAAAAACACCTCTTCATCTGCACCATCAGAGCTGGACAAAGAACACTGACACGGTTCCTCTTCTCTCTCCATTGTCCTAATTATAAACACACACACACACACACACACACTTCCTTCCTTCCCAAACTAAGGTTCCCACAAAACCGATCAGAGGGGCTGAAAGGCAGAGTCACAATGATGTAATTGCTTCTCCAGGTTCCCAGGATGCACTGAAAAGAAAACAGACGGGAGGGAGGGCGGGTGGTGCAGGGACATGGCTAAACAGCGGAGCCATTTTGGGTGCCCTTTAAAGCCGACTTGGGTGTAAAGCGATTCTGGCTCGGCCCGATACATGATTTAAAGGCACATTCTCTGTCGGTTCAGCCCACTGCAGCACTCAGCCCGGAGTCGTGGGGGTTCTCTCTAGTCTGGGAAACAAATCTGGTGGTGGGTGTTTTTGGCAGATTGGATTTTGTCTGAGTCCTAAACAGCTTTGAATCTAATTGGATGGATCCAAAGTAAAAGGGTGGAGCTGAAGAACAACACTTTTTGTTGACAAGCAGGGCTTACGTTATTTTTTTTTATTGAATGCATCCCATGTGTGCAAATTGGCGCTTGGTTTAATCTAGCAACATGTAGCGACACAGAGGCTGCCCTCAGGGTGTCATGGGCCAGTTTGTCATGCTCTGTAGGTGTGGGCACAGTGTTATTTACAAGGGCACAAACGTCATGACGTTAAAATGTAAATGAAATGAGTCCAATCACTAAATATTAATCCTGTGGGAAACACTGGTACGTAATCCGAAGCTGGATGGCGCCCTCACTTAAAAACTCATTCTCCCGCCGCAGGTAATGACACGTTGGCGTTAAAAGTGTGGCGTTGACACACTTTTAGATACATTTTCACGGCATGACATTTTGATAGCAGCGCCTTTTGGGTGGGTTATTATCCAATTCATCATATTTGTTTCTAATACTGAGGCTACTCCTGCCTTTGAATCTGAGGAACGCTTGTGTAACAATCTAACTATTTAAATCCTCTTTGTAGTGGTTCTTGTGGCCACTACGGCACTCGAGGAAGAGAAGCTCTTTGGAGAGGATGCAGATGAGGGGAAAAAATTGGTTGGCAGGTTGCATTGGTTGCTTTTGAACTATGCAGTGCTTTTCAGAAATGACCTTTGTCGACGGTTTTAACCACTCTGATGTGTCTGGATTGCAAACGAAACAACCTGACTTCATGTGCAACATTGTACATTTGAAAATGAAAGAACATCAGACATCAGGAAAAAGGAACGTTGAAGGTTGGGGATGTCTCCTGTAATTCTGAGGAGTTTTTGCATACAGGCTTAACCTGGCCTGTTCAGACAGAGAACATTTATTCAAAAATAATCCGAAAAAAAAAGAGAGAGTTTTAACCAGATTGGCAGCAATGAACACTTCTGTAGCCACTGAAAGCTTGCATAATCCATTTATCAGAGACCCACGTACACACAGAACAATTACACTTAGTTATCTTACTGATTGACAACTCTTTCTGCATCAATACAAGTCAACCTCGCGTTAGTGCAGACACTAGGGTGCACAGCCTGCTGGGCTGGTTGTTAGGGGAGGGATGGCTGCTGAAGGGGGGGGGGTGGAGGGTGGAGGGAGGGTGAGGGGGTGATGCCTCCTCTTTGAAAGTGTGGGTTTTTGTTTCAGTGCCATTTTCTCTGAAGCTGAAAAACAGCCCCATCGGTAACTCATTTCATATGGACGTGTTCTGATGTGGCAACTGCTTTAGTCTCCACTCAGTAGGTGCTTCGCTGTGGGCACTTTGCATTCACGTTCTGGTTTATTCCTTTCTTCTTGATCACACAATGGCAGTTCAAGCATCTTAGCAGGAGAAACGGAAAGCTGCTAATCTGAATTGTTAATGTAATGGCATATCTCGCACTCTTGTTTTTTTTTTTTTTTTTTTTTTTTTTTAAGTGCGGGACTTTGTCAGAACTGGACTGGTTTGACATCTTGACCTTTGCTCCGCGGCTGTAAGTGGCTGTCAAAGCAGAGCTGTCATGTCCCATCTTAGACGCTGTTCTCCTATTGACTATGTTCAAGTGGGCAGACAGTTGTCCTTGGAGGGAAGAGGGGTCGGGAGGGGGAATGGGGGGGTTTGGTCCTCTGGGCATAATCAAATCAAAAACACTGTCAATAATCAGGAAATATGCAACAGTATGGCCAATTAGGGGGGCGTATCCCGAGTCCTGAAAATGTAGCTCACGCTTGTGTAAGGATGTAAGGGACATGAGTGCCTCCCCTCATGTTTTCTTTTTTTTGTGGGGGGGGGGGCCTTAGGGGGGGCGTTTAAGAGCTTTTTGTGTGGTTGCCTATTAAAACTTAATTGAAAGAGTCCTGGGATAAGCTGTGGAAGAATGTGAGTTCTGTCCAAGCCATGGCACTGTCCCAAAATACAAGTAGGGGGACATAAGGGCACAGATTCACCCCCCTCCCTGGGTTACCGCATTTAGCCCCTCCCCTCCTCGCTCCAGATTTTTTTTTTCTCTGCACGGAAGCAGTACTGAAAAGTCCGCCAAACGGCATCTTTAATTTGTTTGACGAGAAACGGAAAAATGTTTGCTGTTGAGGTTTGTGCTTCCTGCGAATCTTCCCCCCTCTCTCAGCGCTGCCGCCTCTTTGTTCCATTCCCTCGGCAGCTTGTTCAACTACTTCCCGTTTGACGTGCATTTGTAACAACTTCAAAACACACTGGAACACAATATACAGACAGATGTTGGCGATGAAATATTAATCCCATAAATCGTAACCTGGATTCCTCACTTGCCTTGTGAGCTCAGCCAACTCATTTATTATTGATGATGAATCGGCGTGTTTTTTTGTCGGCTGTGTTGATTTGTAAAAAAAAAAAAAAAAAAACTGTATGAGTACTTTTTTTGTTGTTGTTTCTATCTATTTCTGTGTAAGCATGTAGCAGATGATGCTGGATGAATGATGGGGGCCAGAAACAGCAAGCTCAGGTCTGTTCTCACCCGATGAATCTTGATCTGAAATCCATCTTTATCTGCTCTCCGATGGTGATGACTGGCCATTTAAAGACACTCGGGCTGTCTGTTGACACGGAGCCAGGAGCGCTTGAGCCAGAGCTGGGATCCAGGTTCCTCCCACTGCTTTGACATATGAATAAAAGAGAATAATAATGTTCAGCGGCTGCCTGAGCAGCATGCTAATGCGGCTGAAAGTGCCCTTTAACCAATGCACCATATCAAAAGGTGGAAAATATGATCCTGAGAGGCATCTAACAGTCCGTGGAAACCTTCACAACTGAGACTCCAGCCTTATTTTTATCTGCAGCAAAATAAAACCCTTAGACTGTAACGTCCATATCTTGAAGCCTGCATGCAAAAAGTACTTTGCAAAAAATCAATCCGTGTGAAACTATAAAGTCTCCAGACAAAGTCGTTGCCGCGCACATAAATCCAACATTGATGCATTGATGGCTATTTGTTTGAAAAGAGTTCTCCCATTCAGCGGTGAATAAAAAAGGGACGGTGGGAAATTCCGAGGGTGAGATTAATTGGCATGCAAGCAGAGTAACTGTCCACAGTCTGCCGATCACAGGGCTAGCCGAGCATGACAAGCATAGCCTATCTTCTACTTTTCATTAGGCCACGGACGGGGCCTAATGAAACTTAACAGGCCCCATGCTCTTTCTTCCTTTCTTTAAAATGTATATCTAAAGTGCATTTCAAGCATATTGATGTTTTTTCTCTCTCAATAAAGAAGAAAAAAGATTAGATTAGAAGAAAAAATTTAAAAAATAATCTCGCGCAGAGTTAAATTCCAACAGGCATAACATACCAATGTGTTTCACGTCAAACAAGTTGTGCTCAGTAACTCCGTGATGTATGTTAGCTGTCTCTTAGTGGGATGCACATTTTCTCCCTGCACGTTTGCAGGGTTCATGTTAAAATGTAAAACAAGGTAAAGTCGCAGCTAATTTAAAGCTGTCGATGAGATCATTACCATGAGTTATAAAATGGTTCATTGCCTCGTGTAAAATCAGAGGGTTTAAGAGGTGAGGGACAAAATAAATAAAGAACGGCCCCGGCTGCATCCGGTAGGGCTTCAAAGAGGAGCTTTCTTGCATGTGGAGCATTCATGGCACTGCACCATGTCATCTTCATTTAAAGGCCAACTTAAATGTCTATTCCTCACATTTTCTTCACTGTAACGTTGCCCTAGAGGGCACTGCACCATGTTTTCTCTCTTTTAAGGGCACAGCCTTGTTGTTTTCTCAACTGGAATTGCTTCTTAGAGAGCACCTCCTCAACTTTGCTCCAATGAAAGGGCACAGTGGAGGTTACTTCATCTTTTCTTCGCTGCAAGGAAACTACGTTGCATATTCTCCACTTAAAGGGCGGTCTAGGGGGCACTACATCACCTTTTCTCCACTTTAAGGACACGCTTCCCCTCCATTTTCCCCACTTTGACACAGTTATCAGCAGCAATTTTGATCAATTCATTGTAACTCATTTTTTAAACAAAAAAAACAAATATTCGAGCATGGGATTTGTGACAGTTTGACTGCTTTTATCTTATGTTATGTGAGTACATTAACTGTGTCTGGAAACTGAAGTGTCTCCGGACTGGACAAAACACGGTAGAGAATAAATGATTGATGTGCTGATGATTAACTTTGTTCACTGATTGTGAAAACAGTCCTCTGGTTTCAGTATTAGTGTATTAGCAACGTCAAGGAGACAAAAATACACCCCCTCCTCCATATTCAAAATGAGTAGCAGAGAAATAGAAAGACAGTTATTTAGCTTATTTAGTAGATGTTCCCTCTTCCTGCTTAGTTTATGCGCAAAAATGAGTGGGCCATATCCTACACGTCACAAGTTCAATTTAGAAGAAAGCATTTCAGGTTGTAATATATTGCATCACACTTGCCGTGAATTGTTGGCCGTCTCACTGAAGCAGGGACACATTTATTCATCCTCAGCCTCCTTTTTCTCTAATCTTTACCTCCTCAGCAGCTCCTTTTAACCCATTTTAAAAAGAGATGACCGAAGCTTGGCAGTGGGACAAAAACAATACGATCCCCTCACGGCGTAGTGGATGTGAGTGATCACAGACCTAACAACCACTGCTGTGACCTGGTTTATGGAAATCACCTCTCCACTGAGCGGACTCTTCAGCTCATCACCGAGGAATCTCACAAAGGCTCTCGCAGGCCAAGAGTAATATCAAGGAGCAAGAGGGGAGAGATGTTGACACCTTCACTGTTTATCTGGTGCAGTATCTTTTTAAAAATGCTAAAGGACCCTTATTATGTTGGATTGCATGTGGATCTGGAGAGTAGTATTTGAAAACACCATTACCAGCGTAGTGATGGTGATTACTGTCATTGAAGGCGCTGCTGTCTAAAGAGCATTATTGGGCCCCCGAGCAGCTCCAGGGCTACGGCAGGTTGTTGCTCTTTTTTTTTTCGCACAGTGTTGACATTAGTTGGACAAGGACAGGGGGAGTCGGGGGCGGGGGCGGCATTTCCTGGAGGGCGGGTGGGAATGCATTATTTTACCCCCTCCCTCCAAGCTCAAATGACAAAACGTCCAATTTCTGGTGGAGTGTAGTCTTCAGTCAACCATGGGAAGGCGCATTCACAGCCACAGAGTGTTAATAATGTGCCAAACAATTATGTCACAGTTGTTGGCCTCCCATGTGTGAGAGAGAGACCCCCACTGTGTTACAGTATGCAAATGAGAAAAAAAGGCTAAAGTCTGAGAACTAGATTTTATTGAGCTGGATCAGGCCGAGTGAATGGCAACTGGAAGCTTTTACGGGAAGGGGGTTTGGGTCGGGGAGACGTGAATTAGAACAGTTTTCCATGGGAAATAAAGTGAGAATAAAGGGTAGAATAATGTGTACTGTTGATGCGGGACTGGAGGACGCTGGTTGGAAGCTAGTTGGCATCCACGACGTTGCCGGCCAATGGGATCAAAGGTCCGCACATGGTGGCCATCTTGGTACAGTGCGCTCGCTCACCCATACAACATTGTGTTGGTAGTGATACTTGTACTTAATTTTCAACTGGTTTGGTTTGTTATAAACGTCCAAGATGTAGTTATGACATTGCATACATACTATGAATAGTTATGTTATAAAAAATAGAAAAATCTTCTAAAATAGGTACAAGATTTCCCTTTACAAATATACATCCAGAAATGCTGCATGCTCCCCAGGCTGTACACAGATGTATTTGTGACACTGCATATATCTGAATATTATAAATATAAACATGGGTTATATATATATATATATATATATATATATATATATATATATTCAATTCAATTCATTTTATTTTGTATAGCCCAAAATCGCAAATTACAAATTTGCCTCGGAGGGCTTTACAGTCTGTACACATGCAACATCCTCCGTCCCAAGACCCTCACATCGGCACAGGAAAAACTCCCCAAAAAATGAAAAAAACCCTTCCAGGGAAAAAAGGGAAGAAACCTTAGGGAGAACGTCAGAGGAGGGATCCCTCTCCCAGGATGGACAGACTGCAACGGATGTCATGTGTACAGAATGACTCATACAGATGTAGAATACATTCAATTTCTATAACAGAAATGAATCAAAGAATTCCAAGTAGCCGGCCAGATGTATGACAGGACCACTGCAGGGACCACCACCGTCAGATCGAACCACCATCCACAGAAGACTGTGGGGAGGGAAAGCAAAGATATGGTTACAACTATGGTTGTATCTATGGTATTATTTGTCCAGAGATGTTTATTGTCTCTTCACTCTCTCAGAAGGGAGATCTAAAAATATGGAAGAGGAGAAAAATTGCAGAAACTTGGTCTCCCTCCCCATGCACACACCCCCCGCTCCACCCCCCCCCCCCCCCCCCCCCCCCCCTCCCACACACAACACACACACACACACACACATTTGTTTCACAGCAACAACATTCATCTTTCCACCATAAATTACTGGTATTATTTACATTGCACCAACACAAAGGCTTGTGGGAGATTATAAAACTGCGATGGGGTCAAAGCGTCCTCTGTGCTCTATAAATTATGCGTCCAGTGCATGTTTAATCACATGAAGCACAACGCTGGCGAACAAACCCTGGCCTGACCTTCTCATAATTAAAATGCAAAGTGACCTGTTGCCTGTCTGCTGCAGTGATTGGACGTGACGTGCAGTCAGTCAGTGAGACAGCCAGCCTCGCTGCCTGCTGGTTACTTCCACCCAACCTCAGGCACGTGTACCTGCTGCATCACCGCTGCCAGGTTGTAAAGTCTGACCTGGAGGCATTATGTGGACAAAAATAACTGAACAAATTCCATTTAAATTGCAATGTTGCATTCCTTCTTTCGCTTCTCTTTTCAAAATGTCAAGGAGTAAGGAAGAAGTGAGGTTTCTGCCTGATGACACAACGCGTAAGCCTTAAAAAGACACAAAAGTGTGAAAGTGTGAAAATTCCACATGAACACAACATCATATTTGTTCTCTGTGTCAGGCCCCCACCACGCTGACTGTACTACTAAAGGAGGAGTTGCCATTAGCCTCCGTGTCGACCCGGGGTTATGAAACCTTTTAACATTCCTAAGTGTCGTCTCGGAAGCATTGCTTATTAGCATGCGAGAGAGGCCGTCCACAGGCGGAGTCATTTATATTTCACTACAGGACCCCTTGATCCACAGAATGAGCCGGCAAAAACAAAACAATCACTTTAATAATTGGAGGACGGATGTCTTTTTCCTCGGAGGAGTTGCAATTAATCTTTGAAATGCTCTGGGTAACATGCCAGCTGAAAATAGAAAGTGCACGCCCTCTCTCCCTTCTACTACTTCTATCATTTATTTATTCTTCCAATGTGACTGTGATGACGTTTGCTCGTGGAATCCTCAGTGCACAGATATGGACAGATGACAGCTAAACAAAAATGCAGCCCCGATACAGACTTGAGATGTATACTTGCTACTGTATGATGTGAGCAATTTAAAAATGTTTTATGTACACATCTCAGCGTGTTAAAAGAGTTTAAGTTTAGATTCGGATTCACTTTATAAACTGTTTTGAATATAGATTAACCACGGCACCCCAACACAGCAACTTTATCATCTCCACTCTTCTCTGCCACTACAGTTAATTAGTGTGACGAAAAATTAATAAGGGTCTAGTCCAAAGAATTTGGGTGTGCATCGCAAAATTAATTCCTGAGATGGAGGTAGCAAGGGGGGGATTAATATTCTGCATGCGTGTTCGTTTGTAGCCTTAGGTTTTTTAATGAGAGTCGATGAAGTGAAATGTAAATATCAAACACATGGAACCTGGTGATTGACTCAACATGGCAACATTTACATACTTGTGACGAAAATCAGGCTTTAACAAAGTTCCTTCTTCAGGCAGCTAATGAGGATTTCAGGACCCGTGTGCTTCTGCTATCAGCAGCCTCCTGCCGCCACCATAACGCCATGACTCTAATCAGACATAGGGTTACAAGTTGCCATTATTTTGACAATTTGTATCCTGTTTTACCGACTTTGCATGCTTCTTGGCAGGGCTTTCTGCAACACGGCACATGAGGACACAAAACACGGATGACTTAAAAAACGAATGCTCAATTTCATGGACGTCTCATGGCGAAGTGGACAGATTTGAGCTGGGAAAAATATAATAGAGTCTGTGCTCTGCGACCTCAACTCTGACTACAATAATTGCAATTTGAGCAAAGCACCAAGTGTTACTGTATCTTTGAAGTGACAATATTCGAAACAGTGTGAAATGAAAGCGCATCTTGTCGCAAGGCTATCGCCATCTCTCTCCTTGTTGTCTTTCTTCTCTCTGCCGGGCATAACGCACAGTGAGGGAGGCAGTTGTCATGGTGATTAATGCAAATGCACACTGTTTACCTGCAGGAGAGAGAAGCGTCTGAAACCTTGACTTTTTTAGAGCGAACTGAAAATCACACCGGCTTTCACAAAGCTTGACATCCCGCTCGGGTTTCGTAAACGACATGCCGGCACTTCAGAGTGTGCTAAACCCTTTGAATCCGGGGGAGTCAGACAGTGGGCCGGAAACAGAGCCCTTTCAGATGCCACAATGCAGCTATTTTGGTCAACGCGGACACGAAGCGACATAGCAACAAGTTGTTTCCGATGACAGCCGATGGCCCGGCGCTGCCATAACAACTGGGATCATTAGTGTACACAAACCGGTCGAGGCATCGCATCCATAGTTCTGAGAGCAATGTGACCGGCCGAGAATGCCTTAATGAGAAAGGGAAACGAAACCCTCGCTACACCGGGGACCATTATGTGGGTATACGCACTCGCCTCGTCCTCACCTCTTTTTGACCGCCTGACCCCTGGCTCTAGAGGCTAACGGTGTATTTTCGGTGGACCCTTCAGAGGACGCTGCTGCTGTCTGCTGCGCTGACACAAGCCATACACTCGGAGAGCAAATCTAATTAAGGAGACAATTATGATCGTGACCCGGTTCGACCCGGATTCGTAATCAAATGGACTCATTTACCTGGAGCTTTGGAGCTTCATCTTCTGAGCACTGAGTGTGAACCCGGAGACTCCCCCGTCACTCAGTGCCTCTGAACTGCACTTTGTTACGTATTCACACACATCACACACAATTACCCTCAATGTACAGTACGTGCCTATTTGTCAGCTGAACGCATCACAGTTTTCCTTTATTAATTCCAACTGGTCCAAAGAGTCTAACAAATAGGTCTCCATTATGGCGCTGTGATAAGTCAGTATATTACACAATTTATCAACCGTCAGCACAATCATTTTGGGATGATCTTATTATGTGACATCCTACACTGTTCAATCTCTTGTTTGTGTCAATGATGTAGAGCAGAAATCAGTCGTTCCTGCACGTACTCAAATGGGAAACAGGCCTGTGTTCAAAGTAAAAAGTGTCTGCATTTGTGGGACACTTTGTTTCACGGGGCACAGCCGATCAGAGTGCCCTGAGAAAAGGTAAGCTCCAAAAACATTCAACTACTAACTAAATCTGAGCTTGCATGTTATTGATTGCCTGCAGACAATGTGGGACAAAGGACAATTGTGCATTTTTTTTCTACCAGAGCCCTCGTGAGTCTGTATCGAAAAAGTACTGAGTGTTGGCTGGGTTTTTGCTAGTACATACGAATATATATAATAACTGAGGTTTTGGATTCATTACCCAAACCAACCCCATTCACATTTATACGGTTATGTTCTCTTTTTAATTCTCAAAAAAATAAAAGAATTTGTCAACCTGAGATGTTTTTGACTTGATTTGTAGTTCTATTTTTTAGCTTCAGATCGTCAAGATTAATAGTCTTGATGTCTTAAATGTTTCAGTAAGTGTTTTAACGCCAAATAAGACCGCCGAAGCTAATCAAGTTCTTACAAGAAACATGGTTTTCACAGGACGCATTTGTCTTTTGGAGCAATTCTTTGTACGCCAATTAGCTAGTTATGAGACAGATGTCATTAGTGAAGTTAAACCTCTGTGGTACACTCACCAAGCAGGAAAAGTTGGCAATAACCAGACAACAACCAGACCCCCAGGAACCCGAAGGCCCCATATTCATGGTCTGCCACTCGGTTTGAGGTAATCTGCACTGCTGTTCTTATAACATCTTAGGGCAAGCATGTATTCCTGTAGGCTCTGCGTCTGTGCTCAACCCAGGCGCCCAGGGGCCTGCTCCCTCTGCGGGAGGAGGGAGGAGGGATGTGGCTAGAAGCCTTGATGCCTTTCATCAACATTTTACCCATTCTTCATTAACATAATAACCTCGTTGTTTTTTTTCTGGCAGCCAAATTACCACAAACAGGAGTTAAAAGGTTTGCTGAGCAGGTTAATATGGCCGTGCAAGCATTCTGGACACAGCCAGCTAATGGACAACTAAGTAGTTGAACCAGGCGGTGACCTCCAGGTCGGGAAAGTGAAGGCGACGCGGATGTGCTTTCAACTCACAAGTCTAAGGACTACTTCTCACTTGATTCATTACCACAGTAAACATTACAACATGGCTTTTTGTTTTGAATCGCTAGTTTTAAGTACATCAATTATACATATAAATCTCGTCAGTTTGAGTCAAATAGACCTCAGAGGTTTGCGCTTTCCAGTCCCTGGGTTTTTGTCTCAGAACTTTCACCTTTGCAGAGTGTTCTTCCTGTCCATGGAAGTTAGATACAACCATTTGAGTTGCCGTGAGAACAGACCAGCTTTAAATACATTATATTATTCCTTCACACTTATCCTCCCACTGAGAGCTTGTGTCTCTGAAGTCACCCTTGCTACTTAGCATAGCGCTCAGACGTGTCCGCCCGGTTCGCGCGAGTTCCACGACAAGGTCACGCACAGTGAAACCCCCCCTCCCACATCCCACAGGCTGGCCATACTGACTACCTTCAAAATCTCTGGCGCAGCTCTTGCTGCTTTTGGGTTTTGAGTTGGGCTCCCTGTGAGGATTGTGTCGCTCTTGGAATATCATTCAGAAATGAATCTGCGCTAAGAGAGAAAACATTTACATTTTTTTTAATCCTCATTTTGGAGGCTTAAAAACCAAACAACAAAGAACAAAAATAGATAACAAACTAATCCGGCTCACTTTGTTGTCTGCAATGTTTTTTGGATCCTCTCTCATTTCTTCTGCTAATTGCAACATGGTAATTAGGTGTAGAGTCTAATTTACTACAGGGCTTCGTTTAACCGTATATGCATTATTCAAGGGAAGAATCCAAGGCGGAGGAGGAAAAGTGTGAAGATAACAATAGTACTGATAATACTTGTGGTTTGGGTGAGGACAGTGAGAAAAGAAATGGGACTCACAATGTAGGGGAGGCACAGAGCATTGAAGATGATGATGGTGATGATGATGATGATGATGATGATGGCGGTGGTGACTATGGGGGCTGTGATCGTGAGCCAGGGACACAAAGGAGGGTCATTGACCTCTGATTTTAGTCCTATTTCCCCTACATGCCAGGTCCTAATAGACTCCATTAACAGAGGGAGGGAAAGAGAGGGGGGCAGGGGAGAGAAACCCCTGATGCTGGAGCTTTCACAGTGAAGTCTGCATATGTGATGACTTGCAGTCCGGCTGGCTGAATGAAGCACGCTCAGTACGATAACCTCCTCTTTCCTTATTATTTCCCCTCATTTAACTTACTGTGTGCCTCCATCCCAGTCCATTTTCGCTGGTGGGTGTGCGTTGTGTCTGGGAGAGACACACACCAGGCGGGGAGGCGAGGGAGGGGGTGGGGGGAGGGGCATCTCTCAATCGTGCAGCACGCCTGTTATTTCACAGCAATTTGGGATAATGATTTATTTTACTATCCACAATTGGAAGGCCTTTGAAAGGGAACTGATAGAAACAGTAATCCCTTTGCAATTATGTGGTGAGAGATAGTCTCGTTCATTGAGATTCACTGATACGACTCGTGTGGACGCAGGACATTCTTCTTCAGTGTGGCCAGCTCAGTACATCACAGGAAAATACACGTGCCTTTCAAATACACAGTGCCCACTTTAGAATTCTGAATTGAATACAGAATTACAGCGCTGTCCGTGTTAAGAATTATAAATGCATTGAAGTCAGTGCAAACGAGGCTGGGATCTCTCACGGTCTCCATCACTTCAGTTGATATTAGTTGGTGCATTTTCTGACAAATTAGAATTTAATCAAATCACAAGAAGCGTTTAAAGCCTTTTTGAGCCTGAGTTGCCTGTCAGTTAATTCAGCCTTGCTTCTAGCGTTGGAAGGAGTAGTTACATATTTTACTTGAGTAATTTAACATTATAATCATCAATAATCTTAAGAGTAAAGGTCTCCTAAATTTAGAGAAATAAGTATTTGCAATAACGTATTAAAAGTAGTCCTTCTGCAACAAAACAAACTCTTACAGCCATTTTATTATGTATGACATAAATAGTGATGCCTCATTGTTCCACCAGCATTTCGCTGTTCCAAGCTGCAGCTGGCTTGTCCAGCTTCAACTACTTTATATGGTAAATGGATCTACTTTACTGGATGAAGTGTTTTTCCATTTTCCACTCACTACACATACACCGATTGCAGTGGAGCCGCCATTCAAGGCGTAATTTGGGGTCAGGGTCTTGACATGCGGGACATACGAACGTGCAGATCCAGGAAGCAAACTCAAAACGCTGTGGTTAAAGAACAACACACGGCATACATAAAGTAGTCCGGTGCAGTGGATTCCAACCACGGGGTCAAGTCTCAATCAAAGTTAGTGAGAGACTGGATTACCTGCACGTGTCATTTCTTGTGAATCGCTCATCCTCTTTTAGGCATTTAGAATTTAAAAAAAAAGAATTGTGGATTGTGCTAGTACCATTACAAACTACCGTACAGACAAGGGAATCATTTGATGTTAGTACATTGAAGAAAAAAAAAATGTTAACGATGAAATGAGATTCCATGCCGTGAAAACCTTATGTCTAACTTTCAGAAAAGGCGCACATGTACAGCAAAATGTACTTAGGGAATCGGAAGTAAAAGTACGACAAATCTCATGCCAATTGAACATCAAGCATAATACCAGATTAAGGCTGCTGTAGTTCAGTTGGACATGTTCAGTAGATTAGTGGAACCTACCCTCACTGAGGCTCATGAGATGAATAATTGTTGAGGACTCTGCTACACCAATTACGGCTCATCTTATGAACTTCATTTTCGTTGCGTTTACTGAAAAAATGAATCAATGTACATATTTGGTACCCAAACATATATTTAAATCAATCCATAAAATGAAATCCTTCTCGATAAAATGTATTTTGGGCTACTTAAGTAAATGTATTTACTTTCCACCACTGGTTATTTATTAAATAAACTATTCCAATCTAAGCACACAACTCTATTCTTTTATGCACTCCCACAAGACATTAAGAGCAGATGTATGACATCTAATAGTGATTAATTGTTTCCCCAAATCCATTGGGTTTCGGGCTGTGTTACAATGTCAGTGTGGGAAAGCTTTTGGGGGATTTGCAGTGAGACACATCAAAGCAAAACGTGCAATCTCTGCGCCCCATTTACGAGAAACTTTATCCACGCCGGTCCACTTCACAAGAGGATGCTCCACTTACATCATGAGAGTCAGCTGCACGGAGATTAAATGCAACATGTGCCCGTCTGCTTTAACAAAGTGAAAAACAAGAATCTGAGCCTCCTTCATGTAAGAGTCAAGTGGGTGGTTTGAAGGGGGAACCTCTTCTTTCACGTTGTGTTGCTCTTTAGCTTCGCATTGAGCCTCACAGGTAGATTTGAAGTGGGGCAGGAGATTTGAGGGATCAAGGACTCGCAACATTTGAGCCAACGGTAATACTCATTGCCACTCCGAAAATCTGGGAGGTTCTCCAAAGTGTGCTTAATTACCAACTGAGCTTCATTCATAAACCACAGGGCAATCTGGAAATCAGAGGAGCTAATAAGTTGCCGGCCCATTCTAGGTCATCAGGGGAGCAGCAAAAAAACAAGGAAGCAGAGTTTCTTTTTTTAAATTACATTTTCTTGTTAGTTTGTGACTTAAACTCGGCTCTTTGGTTTATCCACTGCTGTTTTGTATTATCATTTGTGTCAAGTGGAGTAATTATCTAACACATGTATAAAAGCTGCTCTCTAATTAAATGCCATGGGCTGTGAGAGATGGAGATAAATTATTTATGCTGCTTTGATGAGAGCTAGCTAGCTCGAAGGAGTAAGCAGTCAGTCGCTTTATAGAACCGGAATAACCAAAACTTTTCTAGGAGGGTGTTTAGGGAGAAAAAGTAGAGTGAACGTTTGCCTCCAGGTTTGAGGTGCGTCTGTTTTTTTTGTGTTTGGCAGTCGGTTTCTGCGAAGATGTAATTGGCTCATGGAGAGGATATTTTCATACTGGTGTTTACAAGTCAGGAAGCGGTGAGCCACTTAGAGTGACGGTTTAACAAGCCGTTTACTATTTACACTGCTGCAAGCGGAGGAACATTATTGTTTGTGACGAATTAAAAAAATACCAATGTATTTAGCCGTAATGAGGCACTCACTGAGGAGAATTAACTAAATGAGAAGGGAGCAAGCCAAAGTCAGATAAGAATTTCTTATTATTCCAATAAAAAATACATTCATACAGAAATATAACAATTTTGCAAAACAATTTCAAATAAAAATTTCATAAAGCATAAACATAAATTTTACAAAAGTTTTTTTTTGTTTTTCTTTTTTTATACAAAGATTCAGTTGAGGACAAAGAGCTGTGAGAGAGAGAGAGAGACAGAATGGTAGTGTGTAATGAAAGCATTGATGAAAGATGCGAGCAAACACGGGGCTTAATCAAGGCTCAATTACCACCAGCACACTATTGGCTGCCGCCCCCACCCTCCCTCCCAAATGGGTTGCGGACAGCAGCTACGAGTTTGGGCTCACCCCGCCTGATGTGAAATATTTACGAATGCGGCGCTGCAGCTTCCTGCAGCAAGGCACGCTGGTCCGGAGCAGGTGAATGCGTGTGATCCCATGCATTAGTCTTTAAGGGGCATATTGTCATGGTCTTCTTTTGGGGATCTCTATTTGATCTCCTCCCAAGAGCCCTCGCCTCCTCGCCTCCACCCCCCGGTGGCTTCCATAATACGGTTGCACTACGGCTAAAGCAACGCTCCCCAGTCGGGGTCAATAACCAACCTGCACAGTCAGCAGTCTGTGACAGATTCCATGCCAACAAAGCCTTTAGCAATTCATTGCAGAGAGGAAGTACAAGGCGAGGCTGGTACGACTCCAGCCTGTTCATTACAATAAATCTTTAGAGTTTTTCCTCAGTCCCACTTGCAGGGACAGGGGAGGAGGAAGGGGGTGGAGGAGGAGCGTGGGGGCACCAGGGAGCATTCCTGTATCAACTACACAAATAAAAAACTATTTTGGTTGACAGAGTGTGGTTTGTTTGTACTGCAGAGTGTGATGAACTCGAGTACATACTACACAGTAGTATTGACAATGAAAACGCCTTGAATAAGTGAATATAAGTGCCCTAAACTTACAGGTTTTGTTTTACTCACATGAATTAAAACTTGACGGACGAGTACGAGTCAACGTGTCACTGAGCCTTGATCTAGCTTTAAAAATCACCCACACAACAAATGCAACTTCCCCTGGGGAGGAAAAGAAAAGAAAAATAACCCACCGCTGCCACAGGGCTGAGTCACTTGCATAAGGCACCATTAAGGCCAACAGTGCATTATTGGATAGAAAAGAAAATACAAAAAAAATAAAATAATCTAAGTCAAAGTCACACCTCAAGGCAATGGATGAGTGAGGAAATATGAGTAAGCAGTGGGGGAAACCTCCAGCCAGATGAAAATAAACAGAATGAAGTTGTGAAGAAAAGAGGAAATCATCAAGGCTTTATGTACAATATTGTAACATTTAACCGTCTGCACTTTAGCTGCACTTTTATTGACTATTTGCAGTCCTGATTACAGTGGAAACATGAAATGAACAAACCCTAGAACCATGCAACACCTGTCTATGATACTGAAGTTATAGTATAGTTGTGTTATACCGGTTATAAGCACACGGCTTATACAATTGGACTACAAATGAGCTTTGTAGCTTGTAAAAAAATAAAATAAAATAAACCAGGCTACATAACACATTGCACATTTAGTAGCTGCACCAAAAAACAGACACAAAAAAAAGCTTCTGTCATACAGTGACCAGGGGGAGGGGGTCGTGGCCTCAGGTTCACTGACCAGAAGGGGGACAGGTCCACCTTGTCTCAGGTCAAACCCAAACCGAGAACCCCCCCACCCGGCCCCCCGTAGTCTGGGTGCCAGACAGACAGGCAGGCAGGCGGAAACCTCCATTCTCCCCCGTCCTCCCACTGCCACCGGGGAAACACGCATGGAATGTTTCCCCCCAGAAACACATTCAGTCCACAGCAACATTGGTACCAGCCCCACATCTTCCATCTTCCATCAACCCCACCCCTCGCCTCCTGTCCTCCCGGGGGGAGGGGGCTGGTCAGCCAGTCTCAGACATTCACAGTGCACACATGCTTACCCAAGACAGTTTTTGTAAAGTACCAGTGTATCGTCTGTCCAGGAATGCCCCCCCCCCCCCCCCAATAAAAACCCCATCATGCAGCACACATACAAATCATTCGCGCTCTTTGTCTTTTTGTTTTTTTTTATTCTTTTTTATTTTTTATGTGTGAGTTGCAAGTCCTTCTCAAGCAAAACGATTTCTTTATACCACCCCCACCCTCTTGTCCTTGTCCGTGAATTTGTCCTTTTTTGTCGCAATAGACAACCTTCAGAGCACCTTTTCTCCAAATAGAGGTCCCGGAGGCACTGGGTTTCAGTATGGTGCAAAACGGCATGCTTTGGCTGGAAACACTCCCCGCCACTCTGCTCAGGGACAGTTCCATCAAGAGACCGGTCGGGAGACGGCGGGTTTTCTCCCCTCTCTCTCTCTCTCTCTCAGTGGCGCTCTCTCCTTTTTACAAAAACTCCCCACCCAAACCTCCCTTCGCTGTTGGTTGGAGCTCACCTCCACTCTAGACGTGCCTCTTCATGTGAAGGGCCAGATGGTCAGACCTGGAGAAACATCTGAGGACAGGAGGGATGAGTCAGAAACGAGGCAAAACTGGACCGTTTCAGGGAATCAAAAGTGAGATGGGTTTTTTTTGTCTAAAGTCTGTCTGCGACATTCAGGAGATAAGAAGTCGAGATTATGTAGCGTCACGAGAAGCAACAACTGAACAATCACACTAGACAGAGAATAGGCCGCGTAGCTGTAACAATCGGTGCATTCCATCATTTAAATGAGTCGTTATCCGCACGATGAGGGATGACGGATGAATTCTAAAAAGTCGACGGCACCGCGCGTCGGTTCTGCATGAAGGAGGCAGCAGGCTTACCTGTCACAGTGACTGCATTTGAATGGCTTTGCCCCGGTGTGCTTCCTGAAGTGTCTGGTCAACTCGTCGCTTCGTGCAAAGCGCCATACGCAGCCCTCCCACGAACACCGGTACGGTTTCTCACCTGCAGAAGCAACAAGGGCAGAGGGGTGGGGGGGGGGCGATTAGTCCAAAACACAGGCGTGTCTAAATAAAAATGAAAGGGGGTTTCCTGCCGAGGCCGAGATCGGATTTGCTATTCGAATGTGTTCAGATCAACAAGCCCAGTGGTGAGTGTGTGTTGGTGGAGGGGGTGGGGGGGTTGTGAGGGGCAGGCCAGACTGACTAATCGCTAAAGAGCCGGATTCCGCCGAACCCGTTGGGTCACCCGCCGTGAGAATATGCAACCCGAGAGCCTGCCTCAAACGTCGCCAGTGATTTTGTGACGCACATCAAAAAAAACCCAGAAGGAATGAAAAAAATGTAAAAAGCTACACGTGCAATTTCACGCCGCTAATCAAAAATAAGAGACGCTCGTACGACCATTCGACGCCCTTCCAACTCCATGCCCCCTGGCTCCCCGCCCACTCACCCCTTTCCCATGGTGAAACTCAATCTGCTTTCAAGTCCTTTTATCTCCCATGTGCAACCCCTCCTCTCTGTCTCGCCCCCACCCTCCCTCACATTCCAGATAGATTAGGTCACAGTTTAGGTATCCAGCCATGCAGCGCTAATACCCACAGCGCTGCAGCTGAGGACATCATGCAATGTGGACCTTTAATTACATTACACAACGGACGGACGACTGAACTAAGAGCACTTCCGCTCGTTAAACTCTGAACGAATGGTTTAGATCCGAGATCACCGGAGGAGACACTTCCTGTTTACACGAGTCACATGTGGGGCCGGCGGGCACTCGGAAATCTCACCTGTGTGTGTCCGCTGGTGTGCCTTTAAGTGGGAGCTCTTCGTGTATACTTTGCGACACCCGTTGAACTGACACCTGTGCACTCGCCTCCTGCCGTCCGGGGACCCATCCCCGCACAGGAGTGCCGCCTTGTCCACACTCTTCGCCGAGCCACCGCTCCGGCTTTTCACTGGCAAGTGCAACTGGCCGGAGACCCAGCCGCCGGTCACGCCGCCGGCCTCAGAGGTGGCCTCCGGAGAGGACGGGGGAGTGCTTATGACGGAGGGGCTAAAAGGTCCAGAGCCGACCAGGACGGATCCCAAGGGGTTGGAGGTAAAGCTGTGCGTGGGCGAGAGCTCCTCGGAACTGTCCGACGCCTCACTGCTGGCGTCCGAATTCACACTGTTGGTGTCCAAGATGGGGCTGTCCTGATTGTCCTCGTCGTGGGCCGAGACGGGCAGCTTGGGGTCGGACTCGGCCTTGGCCTTGTCTCCGCAGGCCAAGATGAGCTTGCTCCAGAGGTCCTCCTGGCTGTCAAACTTGAGGTCGGACGGGGAGACGTAGGGCTCGTTCTGCAGGTAGCGCTCCAACTCCAAGCATGTCTGGTGGTGCGAGAGTGCAGAAAAGGCAGAATAAATAAACTACAAGCACATAGAAGTTCCACCAGAACCAGCCAAACGGGGGAATCCTTTCAAACAGACACGTGCACATTTAAAAAAAAAAAAAAGAAAAAAGATGTACGTAGTGCGTGACTTGTGACAGGAAGTATCAACCAGGAAAGGGTAGCCACCTAATCAAGTCAAAAAATGTAACTAAGAAACACATTTGATGCTTCCAGCTGCTCAAATGCAGGAACGTGCTAATGGAAACAGCATTGGGTTTTGGCTGACAAAACATTCCTAACATAAATAGCATTAATAAGAAGAATAACTGAGCTTCTTCTCAAAAGTATCTAAACCAAAACACAAAACCTCCTTGAACCCAACACATACAAACGTGCATAGTCATTCCAGCACTCCAATGACTCACTGAACAAATCTAGAGTCCTTTTATGGAAGCCGCTCAACTCCACCCCCCCCCCCCCCCTCCCCGAGCCATTCAGATGTTTTTTTTTTTTTACTCATGTGAAACCTCTGCCATGCAATCACATCCTTCCTCAAAGACGGCCCGAACCTAAAAACAAACGCACCGCGTCAAAAGTGGCGTCCGGGGCCGTGACGGTGTGTGGTTTGTGTGTGCGTGTGCCAGTAGCTTTGACAAGGCAGATGTTGCACGCAGACTCCCTCCAGGCTTCTGCTGCCGCGTAGTGCATCTTCCAGCTGTGCTGGTGCCTACTCACCCGAGCAGGAATGTATCCGCGGGTGACGTTGGCTCGTCATGTGGAGCCCACAGACGCAAAAATTGTTCAAATATTATATACATTTACGTAAAATAAGATGTGAGGGTGCCATTTTAATAGTTATGGCGATGAAACACAGAATTTCCTTTTCGTTTTGAAGTTCACAGTACAGCTTTTCAAACAGTGATAAAACTACAAAAAAAGAAAAGACGCGATACGCCGCGGATCCTGCGCCGACGCGGCGGCTGCGCATTTGGATTCAACTGCTGACTGATTTGAAATTCTACTTCCTCCTCCTACAGCGACTGCGGTGTTACCGGTGACACCAGCTCACATATGCCCTGAAACGAACCGCCGAGAGGAGGAGGAAACACTGCAGGAGCGGTAAAATAAAAAGAAAGCATTAAGGAGGAAAGGAAAGCACGGGCACGCTGCTGTTACCGCGCGCCCATTCATCTCCACCGGAGCTGTCAGACTGACACGCGTTTCCACACGTCAGGCTGCCGTGAAAAAAAAAAAAACTTCACCACCACGGCCCGTCAGGTGAGCGGCACGGGAACCGTCTAAGCACCGGGGCGCCGTCTAAACCCGTAGCTGCCTGTGTGATCAGAGCCGTTACGCGCCGGGGACATGGAGCTGAACTTGCCGAGCGCACAAGACGCTGGTGGGATATCTCAGTTCCGCTTTACCACTCAAGCTCCGACAGCGGATATGAGCTGTGAGAAGAGTTGATATGACGTTAAAAATTTACATATATATGCACATATATATATTCACCTGCTGCCAGTATTCCTCCAGTGATGGTAAGGCTGAGAAATAGCCCGTGTCGTGAACTATTTGAAGTTCCTGAAAGATGCTGCACATGGGTAGAACATCCATTTTTTCCCAGAGCTTGATTAAAAAAAAATAAAAAAAATGCTGTGTAGCTTCAGTTAAACGTGTGTTCTCAGGTAGAAACCAAAATAACACCCAGTAGAAGGAATGACAGCGGTCCCCTGCGATGCACGCGAAGAGGCGCTTGTTTTCAGCAGCAGTGTAGCAGCCGAGCGTCCGTCCGTCAGTCTTCCCCCCCTTCGTCTCTCGCTGGCGTTCAAGGTGTTTGCAAACACTGCGCCGGACTGGATGGGAAGCAACCACGCTCTGCAAACTTCCCTATTCAAACCTAAAGCCCGCCCCCTCTCACTCCCTCGCCCCGCCCCTTCTCCACGGCTGGGTCACGCCTCCGAGGGCTCCAGCCAATCCACGGCGCGCGACTTAGACCCTGGCAAATGATATCACAGTCGGCCAATAGCGAGCGGCCCCCGGCTTAATTTGATCCGTTCTCTCTTTTAATTGGCGCGTTCGGGCTCTCAGCGCCTCTCCGCTGATTGGCTGTTTATTTTTAGGCGTGTATATAAAGGGGCCGATGCGCTATCTCTCCCCTGGTGTAGTCTTCTCTGTCTGCTACGTGTTTCGCCACGGGCAGCGCATGTGAGCCGGACCGGTTTTACACCCGTTCGGTGAAAAACACCACGGTTCCGTCCCCCCCCCCCCCCCATCCCCCTCTCTCTCCCTCTCTCTCTCTTTCTCTCTCTTTCTCTTTGTACCTCTCCCTCCCCCTTCATCTCCCTACGCGTCTCCTGGAAACTTTGTCACAGGTAGCACTTGCGACACTGCTCTTTAAGGAGATGACTTCACCTACCGCAAGGCATGCGGTGACATCAGCCAATGAGAGTGCTCTCATGTCTTGGGATACGAGTGATGACTAATGGTCGGCCGTGCACTTAATGTGTTATCAGCTCACTCGCGCGTTTACAGGAAACGTTCGTCGTCACTTCTCTGCGACCGCATTAATAGCTGTTTTGCTTTTAGAAACACAGAAGTTGCTCTCTGTCATTAGTTTAAAAAGCTTTTATCATATCATTTGCACTTGAAAGAGTGAGCAGGGGAATGCATGTTCAAAGTAGTTTCCTAAAGAAGAAAGTTTAGATATCATAGTACATGGAGAAAACCCTCAGAAAGCCCCCTCCCCCTCCTCCCTCCACAGAATTTAGCAATTTCAGATTTTGACATTAATATTTTGAAGTAGACACAAAAACAAACTGACACTTGTAGCTAAATCATAACTCATGATTCCACATACGTTCACACACATAGCAGTGTGCCTCTTTTTGTTTTTATTGGGTAAAACTCAGTCCTCGCATTGTGTGTCATGAGCAATTACATTCTTCTCCATCATTCCAATTGAGTGGTGCAGAATCGGTCGCGCCACGCCGCGCTATGGCCCGATGAGACAAGCGTCGTCCCTTTACAGGGGACACATTGTCCTCTGAGAGGCAGTATTTTCTGCAGGCCATGGCGAGTAGACAACTGAGCGTCCTTTGTGGCGCTCTCAGTTGTGAGGCCGTGTTTGTTGCCTGTAGCATCCTATTTTGTCATATGGTGATGGGGCGCTTTCTGAGGCCTGGAGCAGGCCTTAGCAGCCCTGCAAAGGAATCTGGTTCTTTGCTTTCATGTTCCTAATAGGGCGATTCATTATGTCCCGCCACCCCAGGACAGAGCGGACGCTTTGCTTTGAAGACTCCCCAAAAATCCTCGCTGTCCCTTTCGGAGGGCTTCTGAAAAGTGTCTTCCTTCGGCACACGTACAGCAAGAGAACGCGCGAGTCCTCATCGCACAACACAGCCGCTCATTACTCATGCATTTCCAGAGTTGCCACGGCTTACACTGTCCGTGTTTGATGAATAACAGAGTACACCGCCGGGTCCCGCCGGAGCATTAGCGGGCAGCTCCGCGGTAATCACTTCCTTCAGAAGGCCTCTCAGACGGAGCATTTAGAGAATGCGCGGGGTCCTGCGCCGCAGCTTTTATCTTGGAGGGCCAGGTCCGCAGCTTTATCATCGTTATGTAATCCCAGCCCGGCCAGTAGCCACTGGAAGGGGCAATTCCAGGGTGACCCGTTTTAATGCATCACTGTCAGCTCAATTAGTGAGTTGTTCTAAGGGGTTTTTGTGGAGCGCTGGAGACCCACTACTGTAAGGTATCTATGATGTGTGTAGGGAAGTGACTATGGCCGCTCCCCAGCGTTATGGTCATTGTCCTCCATGGAGGTTATGCGAAAGCTAAAACTGGACCGATTAGCAGACTTACTGTTTTACAGAAGATTAGGTAATAACTTTTCCCAAAACGTGACACATTGACAGGTTATGTTGCTTTGGTTTTCCCTCTAAGATATCTGGGAACAGAGCGCATAATATGTTCATTTATTCCATTGGTTTGTGAGTGTCACAGATAGAACAGATTTATGGCACAACAATGTATTACCGGCATGACGGACTTAGAAATAAACGTCCCCTCATTATTTCCCTGCTTACCATCAGAAGTTAGTAATGAGCCACAGCACTATTGATAGAGATGCATTGCGCGGGTGCAGCTGAAAATGTTTTCAAGCTTAAATAAATGAGAATAAAAATAATTGATTGGAAATCAATCCACATATATCATTCACTCTTTTGTTAAAAGGAGAAATGGAAGGGAAGCGCGAAGAGGGGGAAAAGACAGCTCCTGGAAAATCAATATTCATTCCAGTCATAAATCAGAATTGAGTCAGCGCTTGCGGGGAGGGGAGATAATCATTGGGCTGGTTTTGGATTACAAACTCCACGGGGCCGAGGTTTGTCCGGCCTGCGAATGTGTTTAGCTTCGTTACGGGCCCCCACTCGCTTCCACGTCTTGTCCCACTCCCCCGCCCGCACGCACAGACATAAACGATGAGATCCCCTCATCGAAATGCATCGATGGTTTAGTGCAACGTCGGCCTTATGTGCCGCTGTCAGGCCACGTCTGGGGACGGATCAACATGTGTGCACAACGGGTCGCGCCGTGTCAGCTCCATCAGGCCGTCAACGAGGAGCCTCTGTCTCCCATCAGCTATTGACCTTGAGGATGAAGAGTGGGCCCTGTGTGTGTGTTTTCGGGCTGTGTGTGTCTGAGTGGACGTCCATGGGACTCAGCAATCAGTCAGGACACTCTTGTGGTGCTTGGTGATGGAGGTTTGTGAATTGGTTTGTGCGCCTGCATTCTGAACACACCAATACATCAGTGTGCGGCTATATTGGGGTGGAAATCAATATTGTCTACCTTTGGTATGATGGAGGTTGCTCCCCTGATCACTTCTACACACACACACATATATAAACACGCACATACACACACTCTGAGAAACCTGCAATGTTAGTTCAGCTGTTTAACCTTACATAATGTATTAGTTTGTGGTTGTTTATTAAATCGGAAAAAACTTCTTCTCTACCACCACCACCAGTGTCTGGACTCCCAAAGGGGGGGGATATGCCTCATCTCGGCTCAGCATCCTGGCCCCTGGTTCATCCTACGGCAGGATGGAGTCCAAGCCCCCTTAACCAATGAGGCAGGAGAGGCAAAGTGGAGTACCAAAAAATAAAACACTGCCACAACGCTTAAGGTTCCTGGTGCTTCCTCGCTGAAATTGTCTCAGGAACAATGAGCCAACCAGAAAGCCATTAAACCCCGAGGAGGCGACTAAAACATACTGAAAACCTCACTTTCATAGGATTTTAAACAAGGGGGCTTTAAAACTGTCAATCAAAGCAAATTAGGGATTTAGAATGAAATTACCATGAAAGCCCTCTTTGTTTTGCTGTCAAATGTTTAAAAGAAAAACAGTAAATTAGCAATGTCAGTCCACGAGAAGCATTCAAAATGCACTGTAATGCACTGTAAGTGTGTGTAACCATGCGCACTGGTGGTGTTTTGACAACAGCAAATTACCAGTCAGCTTGCTGGACGTGTCATGTGGCCTCGAGGTTATCACTCAAGTGAATGGCAATAGAATCAGTTTCGCTCAGCTACGGAGACAATCTGGTTGCCCTCAGGAGTCTCTCTGTTCCAATGAAACAAATACTCATTTTCAAGAACAACAAACAGTGAAGGGGGACCTCATGTAGCCCCCTCCGCACTTGGTTTCATTCAGTCCCGCCAAGCGCGCGTTCAGAAAAATAAGGAAACGCTCTGTGCCAGCGAAAGATTTCAAGTGGCGCTTTGTTTGAGCACTGCGGTCACGCAGGGAGAGATTTCAGTCCATAGATCTCTCAAACAAAGTGCTGGAAAACTTGCAGCAGAGTTCAACGGTCATTGTTTTCACACAGGGTGGTGCATTCAGGGTCTGAAAAGTTGTTTTTCCGTCCAGGGATGCCAGCTCTGGACTAAAGGCTATACCACCATTATACAGGGTGCAGGAATGTTAAGTATTTTTATCATTTTCTCCCAAACCTCTGTGGGAACGAGCACTCTCAAAGTGTTTTAGGGGTGGTATTTATCCAGACCATGGTTTAAAACAGGACTGGGATGCATTCATCGTACACTTTCGGGTGTGGGAGAGAAAGACGAGGGAGGGGGGAGAGGTTTGGATCGGGATACCAGGACCATGAACGCGCTTGAATGTGGTTATTATCTGACTCCTATACAGAATCACATTTCCTCCAGTTCGTGGCGCCCGCAGATGCATTCCTTGCACAGATTCAGCACTGATTCGTAGTTGGACCTATCAGCTGTAAGTCATCCCCAGCATTGGGAAGTGATTGCTGTGTTCCCTGGCATGAATTTTGTATTTAAAACACTACATGTTGTCATCTTACACTTAAAAAGCAAACATTCCCCCAAATCTCAACAGCCTCAATGAGGGATTCCCCCCTGACGCGATTAATCTGCTGGATACAAAAATGATTTTGACAATCAAAGGTTTTTTTTGTGCTCGGTTCCAATCAGACAGAGAATCTGTGTTTTACATGGTAGTGCCAGTCACCCCCCTCACTGTGCTATCTGATCGTAGGTGTCTCTCTGAGAGGGAGAGACGCAGTGACCGGGGAGGCAGGCCTGCTGCCCTTGGGGGAGGGTCTCTGTCCACACACAACTGTGAACAATGGGTTTCCACTGCTTGCTTATCGTACCTATCCAAACCTCTGATCGTACATTGCAGCAGATCTGGGCCACAGATCAGTTGTTTGACTCCTCCCTCTGCTCCCACTGCCGTAAGAGATTGAAAAGCCTGCAAAAAAACTGAAATATAAGAAAAGAGAAAAGCGCTTTTGTTTTTTGCAGAAACACATTTTGCTCCACGTGTTGATGTTTGTGATCGATGACAGTCGGATTCATTTAAAGTGAGACTTTGTAATATGAGCGTGCCTCTGGTCATTACGTCGAGATCCCACTCCCACATACAGAATTAGATTCAAGCAGTGTGTCAGAAATGAACTTTGGAAAATCTTTATTGGGAGGAGCTACTTTATTACAACAATGTATTTGTCAGGAGAGCTGATCAACTGCGCCTGATGCAGTACGTGAACTTTCAGGTGTCCGTGCAGTATAGGAAACGCATCAGCCCCGCTGCACCTTTTCGCTCAGGTCGTGACTTTTAAAGGTTGACTCCAAACACTGGATTTGTTGACTCAGCGCCTGTCTGTGCACTAGGACACATACTGTAGCGGGCCGGCTAACGGCTCGCTCGGCCAAATCCTGCCCACTATGACCTCATAGCGCACGACCGCTGGTGAACTTTGAACGGTTATGTCATTTATTTGATCTGTGTGTCGTAGGTATTTCCTTTCACAGGGTCCTGCCCTCCCTCTTTTCCTCGAACATTTTGTGTTTTCTTTCCCTATCAAAAGGAAATCCTATCCCAAATACCCTTGTGTCTTTTCATAACCTACTACTTTTGTTGTGCTCCATTGTGAGTTTTCTTTAGCCTAATCGCTACCACATTAACCCCCCTTCATTTAAAGCCCGTAAGTCCATTTTCCCAAGCTTACATAATGGGCATTCTCCTTAAAGCATTTGAGTGAACACTTTGAAAAGGTGAGCCACGCAGTGCAGGTTTCACTGGTGATTGGAGCCAACTATGACATAGCCTGCATGACTGTTCGTCTGCATCAGATGATAATCACCACTGATAGAGATTCTCTGTCTCTCTCCCCCCTGCTCTCCCTCCTCCCTTCCCCTCCAGCCGATACCTTTGGCCCGGCTGAGAGTGACTCATTCATATCTCATGACTGCTCTCCAATGAAACTTGTTGTTTTGAGCAGCAGTTTCCGGGAAACGGGCTGAGTGGTGAATTATACCACCGCACCGCCACAGGCTCCGAGGATTAGCGCCGACATAAACAAATACACAGTGTACAAGCTGTACATACTAATGGCCCCGAATTACTCGTCCAGTAGACGTTGATGCAAAGTAAAGCCTGACTCGCCTCTCGCTAAACCTGCAAGAGGTAATGATTTAAATCCTCTTTCATAAATAGGTGGATGAGGCAAGTAATGAGTTGGCTACTGTCAATATTATTACCACGGATACTGAAAATCATAAAATGAGTTGCAGCTGCTGCTAATTAAAAGACTGATTTTGGTGATTTATTATTAAATGTGTATCACACTGAAAATGGGTAAATGTTCTGCATTATTCCATATTATACAATGCTATGAAGCATTAAGAACACAATGTTTCACAATGTTTCAGCTGTGCGCATATGAGCTACGCATAGTGAAAGTTAATGTTGAGCTATGCAAATTATATATGTACGACCACTGTACAATGTTATTTACTGGAATAAAATGTTGTATAAATAAGGCTATGAATTATATGTATAAAACCCCTCTCCACAATATAGATAGGAAGTGGACTGGGACGTTCGTTTTTTTGTCCACTGAAGTGGAGATTTCTGGATCAAAGCCTCAGAAACGGCACAGGCTGAAGAATGAGGATTGTGATATTACATTAGGTCGAAAACAATACAGGTGAACGGGGTACGGATATATCCCCCTGTTGCTTAATTACATTCAGGGACATTTTTTTATATGAAAAGTTTTTGGACAAGAAGCAGAATAGCTTAATATCTCCAAGTAAAGGGAATCTTTTTGGTTGTTTTTGACTGTAATTTATTGACTAGAGTTGTCAAATTATTATATTGTAAACAAAGCCTCATGAAGGCCCCCATAGAGCACAACGTGCAGTATAGGCACCTTGGCCACCGCCTTAACAAACAACGGCGGCAAGGTGACACAAAGAGACGGACAGACGAGCTGGCAGACTGGAGCTGGCAAGTAAACAGACAGACAAACATGCCCCAGAGATCAGTGACACCAACCAGCGCCTCCCTTCTGCAGACTGAGAGGGTGGCGTGGGGGTGGGGGCGTGGGTCGGGGTAGCTGCTGGCTTTTCGTTGACTGAAGAGCCGTGCTTAATGACAGGAGGCATGGTTGCCTTCTCTTGGAGGTGTGGGGCAGAGAGGGTGGGAGGGGGGGGGGGGGGCGACAACAACACCTTTTTCCCCAACATAACCTAATGGCTGGGGCTCAATAAAAACAACGGCGGTGGCAACAACAACCCAAATTAGCCGTGACAGCGCGCGGGGTACCCGAGCGCCTTTCTAATTGATCCATCTCGGTTGGAGACTTCCCGGCCCTCGCTGCCACAGCTGCAACGCGGCTATTCTTAGCGCAGGTGTGCTGTAGTCGAGTTCATATTTTGAGCTTCGGCTGTAAACACATTCCAGAAACATTTATTCAGAGGGGGAGAGGGCTCTTTATCTTGTTCAATATCACAAAGGTGTAGCACAGGAGCAGATTCTTTTTCCAGCCAGCGCCGCCAAGGCCCCAAATAGGCCCGCAGCCCGCTGACCTATTGTGAGAATTAATTAACAGCCGCGGCAGATTCAAGCACAGTTATTTGGGACTTTCTGTACGTAGGTGTGATATGTGGGTCAATGGGGAGCGACGCGGCGCGGGGGGCGCCATGTCATCTCACGCAGCCTCTCACTAAGCGCGCTGATCCCGGGGCCCGGCCTGCTGACCGGCACAGTTAACATTCCCATCCCTTTGCCGCCGACTAATCCGGGAATTCAACAATGCCACTGGCCTTCCAAAACCAGGGGATCACATTCTCCCTGTTGGCTCGGCATTAGCCCAGCCAGCAAACGCGGACCCCCGTCCTGGTGCCCACCCACAAAGCAGACTTGCAGAAATCCACACGCGTTCGCACCCTCGGTTCATTTTCCAGCCTGGGCCACACGCAGCACGCAGCGACAGAGGGATGTTAACCAGCGCTGTGAACTCATCCCCTGCGTTTCCCCAATCTTGTGTCTTTTTCCAGGAAACTGTCAATGTTCATTTAACGCAACTAACATGACTGGTCGGGTCTTAAACTTGCACTATGCCTCGTGACATTGGCTAGGAAAAAAACAGAGGTGAGGAGAGCAGCGCAGTGTTTGCGGCCAGGCAATGGGATCAAATCCGGGGAGAAATCCATTTCCTTGAGAAGCCACGCCGGAGGGACGGTAAAACTGGACGCATCCTGACATGCAATTAGTCCACACTGCACTTTGGGAGCATTGCAATTAGGGAGTGTAATTTTCAAGTGTTTCTTTCTGTCTCTCTGTAGTCGCCCTTCTAGTCGGAGCTTCTATTGTTTCAGGCCAGACTACCACAAGGTCAGATAGAAGAGATACACTGCGCTGGTGAACCTCTCAGCTGTGTGCGGTAATTACTGGTGTCCTTGATATGTGATGTGAAATGGGGACGGTAACCTTTAGTGTTTGCCTGTTAGCTCCACCCCCCCCCCCTCTCTGCCCCCTCCCTCCTCTCAGCTCCTGGGAGTGCAGACGGACAACGGGAGGCTCACTTTGAAGGTAAATGTGAAGTGTGTTTGAGTGCCAGCTGGTGCCTTGGGACATGGTTGAACATCCACTGGCCAAATGGTACTGTGTCATTGCTGGGAAGCGGGACGACACTGTTGATGGGATCTGCTGTCCAGGGGAGGATGACCGAAAGGATGCGAGGATGCACGCTTTGGTCCTATTTTTAACTCTGGACAAGGACCTCTGATTTAAAATGAAGAGGACACGTTTTAGATATTCGTCCTTCGGTAATCATTTGTCTGACCGCCCGATGCCATCAGGACTTAAGTTATTGGAGTTAAAGGAGTGTATTTAGCTTTTTCTGGTTTGAGTTTACTCAAAATCTTAACTGTGAACCTTCCAATGAGGAATTTCAAAATGACAGTTTTAAGAAACTGTCAAAAAGTCATAATGTTTACTGCTGCATGAGATCAGATGTTTGAATTGCTTTCATGGATTATTACAAAATAAATAAAAAATGACAACGATTCACCCAATAAACACCGTAAATTCCGGACTATAAGCCGCTAATTTTTCCCCACACTTTGAACCCTGCGGCTTGTACAACGGTGCGGCTAATGTATGATTTTAGTGGGCCAACGCGTGAGAGCGAGACACACAGGTGCAAGAGATTTTATTGAAAGACATTTTATTGTGTTTTGAACAGCCATTTTGCACATCGTATTCAAACACTCGTCATGGAAAATACACATAGGAATGCATTTAAGTTACAGGCAACGAATCTGGCTGTCAGAGAAGAAAACCGAACGGCTGCACATAAACTTGGCATTAATAAATCAACGGTGAGATGTTGGAGACGGCAATGTGAAGAACTTACTCAATGTGAAAAGGAGACAAAAGCTTTCAGAAAAAATAAAAGCAGACGGCCTGACCTTGAAAACGTTCTTGAATACTGGGTGAACACACAGTGCAGACGGCCGAGGTGTTTCCACCGCGCAGATCTGACTGCAAGGCAAAATAATCGCCACCAAAAAGAAGAGGGATGATTTTAGAGGTGGACCATTGTGTGGTCTCAGATTTGTGAAAAGGACACCTGAGGCTACATGTTTTTTTTTTCTTTCTAAATGTAGGTGGTGCGGCTTATATTCAGGTGCGATTCATAGTCCGGAATTTACGGTAACTGAATTTTGTCATCTTAAGCACGTAAGTATGGTAATGATTTTCAAACAATGGATATTCGAACTGAACTGAAATGAACAAACCAGATTTTAAAATTTCTGCCAAAGGGGGTCAGATGGAGGCAAACACTGACCTGGACTGGCATTACAATACAAACTGACAAAACAGTTTATTTGTCAGTTTGAGTATTAAAAAAAAGACCCCCAAAAAATACATCTAATATATTTAAAGGAAATAACAAAAAACTAACCCTAACTATAACATTTCACCCCATGTGGCAAAAACTGCACTAAGGTACGTTTAGCCACTTAGCTTTATATTGTGCATGTTTGCTTTCTCTTGACAAACACAGCAGTTTAAATAATTTGAAATGACAAATAGAATCTAATGGACTGCTGAATGAACTATTTTGTTGGAAGTAGTGTCAGCATTCAGCTGTTTTGCGTTTTAAACTGAATGAATCCCGTCATTCCCCGTCTGTTCCGCAAAAGGATCCTGTCCCTCTGACAAACCTCCTGTGGTGGAAATGTTTTGTAATTCAATTCCACAAGATATAAATTGTTTACTTCCTCAGCAAAAAGTCCATTCTCACTGTCCAGGGAGCTTCACATTTGTTTAAGTTGCACATTCAACCACTGTTGGCCTCCAACGGACAACAAGTAATAAGGTGATTTGAGCAGAAAAATCCAAAAATAAGGATCTTGAGTGTGAATCTTCTCACATGCAATTAAGTGAATACACAATTTTGAATGAAGGGAAGCTTAAGCGGACAAATGTATCTAACTCCCTAGGACACTAAAGTGCAAACAATAAACATATATAACGACTACTTATAAAACTGCAGCACAGTTGGTTAGGCATGAGACATTCTTGAGAGGGTTGAACGTGTGGTTACTTGCTCATAGGCAAGCATTTGCCATAACCAGAGCAGTGAGGTTCCAGAATCGCCTGTGGCTACTCATTACTCTTCTGGGGCTCCTTCATCTGTCTCTGATGTTCTGCTTTAATTGGCAAAGCATTAATTGAAGAAAAAAAACAAACTAGAAAGGTGCATTCAGTCGAGTTCAGATCTCTGCCAGATGTGTTGTTTGAACAGAACACACACCTGGCTAAGCATGTCCGTGTCCAGTCACGTTTATGCAGTAAGGCCTCATTAAAGCACACCTAATACACACTAATACAGACCGTACGTGAAAAAACAAATGAAACTCACCAAGCTCTCGGCCTGCAGAGCGGTAGCTGAGTTGCGACTCACACTACCAAAAGTAGTAGTAAAATGTCGCAGAGGAGCGAACCGAGAGCTACTCAGCAGTGTGCACTCTGGTAGTACCGTTAGTTGTGCACTCGCTAGTTTTGTTAATTATGCCCCTACTGGTTGAAGGGCAGTTCATATTTGTGAGTGAGGATGCAGCAGGCGTAAAAGGAAATTATTAAAGATACCGTAACAGGTGTTTGTAGAAAACGTGAGACCAGAGGCACAAGAGGTCCTTGAGAGTGCAGCCATAACTTGGCAAATATTATGCAGTGTACATTTGTATGCTTCAGCAGAAGGCCAGATAAGCGGTGGACACACACACACCCCCACACACACATACACACACACACACTTACAGCCTTGTGGCCATTGCTACTAGAGGAAGACTGTTCAATGCAGATACTTTTGTGTATTGGTACAGCTCCACACATCTGCCTACTTGCGCATCATTGGTTGCTGCGCTGCTACACCCGAATCAGCATTGCAACACACTTGAAACAGTCAGTGTGCCACAGAAAGCCAGTGTGTACAAATTCAAGAGAGAATGCTGCGAGTTGCAACACGTCAGGTGTTTTCACAGTCGGCCAGTGTTTCTTGTCTCTTTCAAGCATGTTCATAAAGTGTGTTGTGCCAACCTCTAAACACTCCCCCTTCGCTAAATAGCACTGGCTTATATAACAGGGCTTACTCTCATCAATCTGTACGCCTTGTGTTTACATTTTCCGCCCCTTCTGTTTTTCTTGGAGGTCCAGGGAAGCGGCAGTGGAAAGGGTGAGGTGCTCGAGAGCAGACACGCACAAGCACCTGCATATCTGAGATGCCTAACAGGAATGATCATCACAGCCTAGGGTAAACACTGACACACGTGAGCCGATCTCCGGGAACATGCTTAACAGAAGAGGAGGAGCTACGGCCTCTGCGTCTGCCAACAAAACAAGGCGGTCGGCAATCACTACGCGGATTGTGTTGCAGCAGGGGCCTCGGACGGAACGTGACTGGAATCACAGGGCATAAACATCACTGTAAAAAGAAACTTCCTTTCACGTAGGTTTGTGTTGAAACATGTTTGGGTAAGAGGTGCTTATCTTTACACACAAGTTGGGTTAAGAACGTCTCACTGTACTTTCTTCGCCCCTGAAAAGTGAAGCTACTGTACTGAGATAGACTATAATATTGCATTTACAATTGGTTGGGAAATTTAGCAGTAAAATGATAATGGCTTTCCATTACAGTCATGGCAATGAAGACATTTTCCAGCCACATTATCTACACTTATTGATATTTTTTTGTCATTACTTTTCCGGCTAATCTCAATTCACACATTCTATGCGGCCCTTATTGATTCGGTGAGAAAACACTGAGAAGTCATGCAAAAATATGAAGGTGAAAGGAGGAGTGACTGTGGCGGAGTGACTGAGGTCAGCGGCATTGTCCTGCCGTGATCTCCATCTTCATTCATTGTGAATCCATGGGTGCCCGTCTGAATGGGGGACTCGCTTTGGCCTGATAAACTTTTGACCTCGACGTATCTCCCCCTCGTGAATACACGTCGACCTTGGCTCGCCATTCTGTGACACTCCGCGGCCGCGGCCGGTGGGTGATAGCGTATTGAGCTGATACTGGGATATGCATTCATCCGCTGCAATGGGAAGCCGGATCAAGCCGAAACACTACATCGGGTGAAGATGCAGCTAATGGCTCTATTTTGAGAAAACAGGTCGGCGCGCTTTATGCTGCGAGAACATCCTTCACTATCAACCTCTGCTGCTTCCTCCAGGTGAGTGTCGTTAGCCAAAACCGCGGCGTGTCAGGCAGCGCCGGCGAGCAATTATCAGGAACTGCTCAAGCAGTTGCTGGTTATTATTTATGGTGTCTTGTCACTGAGCCTCATTGTGGATTCTCGCTCCGGGCACCCGCGTGCATTTTCATCACACTTGCTCATCTCCCATCCTTTCATCAGACGTCGTTAACATCAGGTTGTGACCGATGTTCCCAAAATCTTGCTGCACTAACCGCGATACTCTTGTAGGCGTCTTTTTTTAAATTTAGATCTACTTCAATAAAGTAAGAACAGGGAGAAGGGGGAGAGGAGGGAGCTTGGGGGAGAGGGTTGGAGGAGTGATTGCCACCTGCCACTTCATTCAACTGCATTTTAATCTAAGGTGTCTGGAGGAATCTCGTTCGCAAATGACTCCGGCGGAGGAGTGGCGGCGCTTCAGGGAGGAAGGGAGGAGAGATTTGAGCTGCTGATACCTTGCAACAAATCACCTGGATATGAACTGTACGTTTTCTAATGGGAATCCATATTCATCTTCCTCCAAAAGCTCTCCTGTGGGGATGCAGATGTGTGGCTGCTTTTATATCTTCTCCTCATCCACTTCCCCATCTGTGTCCCCTAATCAAAACCCCCACATATTTTAAGGCCCTACACCATACGCTTGCACTTATTGAATTTCCATTGCTATACCATTGAGTTTGTGGACCATCTTTGGGATTATTAATGACATCTGCACATGAGTTATACATATGAATATGGAGATCAGCCACATTGTGCATGCGGCCTTCTATATAACAAGATTGATCTAAATCTCTAATGTCTTCTTTGACTGATGACACCACCCTTTTGCTCCATGCGCTTTTCGTAATAATGTGCCTCGCTCACTCGCGTCATCTGTGTATTTAAAAACCAAGATCCCCTGCAAAGCAACCGTGAATGATAACTCTCCTACACACAAACTCCTTGGCTTCTTCAATTCAATCTGCGGCACAGTTAAAGGGGTCAACTTCATGCTACTAAGGATCACATTGAAACCATAACGGGTTTAGTTCTAACGGTCCACTTTCATTGTACGAAATTCGAGTTTTATTCAGGCATATTGAAGAGCACCTTCACGCTCGTTGTTGCTGTTTCAGGCGCTGCTATATGCGTGCGATGCTCAGACAAGATATGTAGGATGAATTATTACAGTCGATTTTATTTATTAACTGGGCCATGGAAGTTGGGAGCGTGCCAACTGTTGCTGCTCCATTCAGGGACCTATCATCTGTATTGTCGAAGGGCAGATACATACAGTATGGCTGTATTCATGTTTACAGATGATACATAGCCGCCCATGCAGAATCTACATGAGCAGCGAATTGGTCTGAAGACAGTTGGTTAAAAGCAAACCAAGACATCATTTCACTATCTGCTGTCAACTTACTTTTTACATTACTCACTTCAAATGCAGAACCCTGGTTTGTCGTGGAGGTTATCAGATCTTTGGCCTTGAAACATGTAAATACTGAAAGAAGAGTGCATTTACCAGGTACGAAGGGTCTACTGGAAATTAGGAAAAGTGCAGGATCAAGAGTTTTTGTTCCAATGCAATGAAAGCCACATCCATTTCCACCATTAGTTAGGGTCATTGGTTCCCCGGGATTTACAGAAAACGTGTAAAAACATACTGCTCCAAAAATAATCCTGACCTCAACCATTTAGGGTCGATGCCCAAGCAAACCCTCTTTATTGCAAATGTAACTGCAGAGCTTTTAAATAGTAAAATGTCTTAAGAGATATTGAATAGATTGCCATGAAGTTTGGTACGCACATTCATGTTCCCCTCACGTAAGTTTTAAAAGCTTGGATGATCTTCCACCCGTCATTGGGTCAAAATGTGAAGGTGTAATACGCAAAAGACATTTGCCTCAATAATGCATTTTCATATGGATGTGCATTACAGTTTGAAATAAGGGGTCAACCATTAGACCATCAAGCAGTGTTTGTAAAAATGGAACCGTGCAAGAGACCAAAAGTCCAATTACAGCTGAGTCCTCTAACTTTACAGAGGTGCACTACCTAATGGCTGATGCGGCATTCTGTTTAATATACATCTGGGGGAGATATAATCTTATTGGACAACGTAAACCTCACGCTGTGGAGTTTAAAGGCCACAGTTCACACATTAATGTATGGTGATATTATATTTCTGCCCTGCAAATATTTCTACCATCACGCATTTACTTCAATGGAAGCCTATATGACAAAAAACACAATTCGACAACTTTACACTGTGCAGTCATAGAAACACTGATGCATGATGTTTTAGTGCAATGTAGTCATGAATTTCATTAGTCTAGGGTCACATCTCCATTTAATAACCAGACCGCTCATACACTTGAGCAATGCTCTGATAGAATGCATGTGACAAAAGGCTCATGTAAATGTGTCCTCATACTAAACGTCAGGTGATACAGAAACAATGGAACAAAAGAGACGGCAACTACAGTATTATTTACAGCATGCATAATGAACGGAAAACATTCAGGCCCGGCAATGCGATTAAAACCTCTTTACTAACCCTTGCATGTCGAGGGACCTAATGTGTTCAAAAAACGTTCCGCCACCACTGAAACAATTTAATTGCAGTTTTAGGAAATAAAATAATTTAGTTTGCTTTGGAAAAGAAACATCATGGTTTGGATTTGCATCATGGTGAAGGTTTGTTATTTCTGGTGATCCGGCAAATTCTTGGGTCCACCAAGAAAAAGTATCCTGATTGGCTCTGCATTACGGTTGTTTTCCTGGTTTTAATCTAAAATGTATTAAAATTACATTTAGCATATTCCTGTAATATCAGGCTGAATATGATCACTCAAGGCTAAGATTAGATCCAACGCGTTATATTACTGCAAACTTCTACCTTCGTTCAGCAGAACAGGAAATGATTACACGTCAATTTGAATTGGAGTTTCCATTGGTTTTTAAATGTTGAGTCTGTGTGGGACGATGTGTATGACAACGGAACCATAGCAACATCCGTAGACACCAGGTTGATGCGGGTCACTTTACCTTGTATGATGTCACCTTTCGAAGGAGCATTGCATAACAACACCAGGCAAACAGTGAGTGTAATATTGACAAATGTCATCAGAGGACACCCTGGGAAATGAGCAGGGACATCATTGTTCCGCCTGTTCAGTTTGTGTACTGTACAATACTTTCCCATCGCCACTTGCTGCAGTCTCTTGTTTTTAATTGTTTGTGTTTTTGTCTCCTTCTTAAATTTCTCCAGGGGCCAAATTGTTATTGCAATAGAGCATAGCGAAGCCAGAGAGGCGCTGTTGCGTGACTGCAAATCGTCCTGACCTGGGCTGGTAATGACTGTCATCTGCACATGCTCGAGCAGATCTCGGCAATATCAGCTGATAGTCATGTTTGTTCAGGGTTGTTATTCCGGATTGAAAAACAGCTCGGGGCAAACAGGAGGGGGAAAGAGCGCTTACACAGGAGCTCCGCCTCTCAGCAAATAGTACTGAATTGCCCTCTTTATTTTTCTCTCCCCCCTCTCTATCTCTCGCCCTCTTTTGGTTTTTACTGTGAAGTGATGCTGCATCATCTAACAAACAATTTCTTAGTAAATGCTGGACTGCGGCAGAAACAGCGGCTCTGGAGTTTTCAGATAAATGCGTGCTATTCAGCATGCGGGCAAAGCCTTTCACTCAGGGGCCTCGGCCGTGTTTTTATTTGCGGAGCAGCAATTTCATCTCGCCGCTTTCACGCCGGTCTCAGAAATCCAATAAAGATGACTGACTACATTTTATCACTGCAGGATTTATCTCTCAGGAAGATTTACAATTCCATCCAGATAATGTCGAATGGGGGGGGGGGGGCCGTGAACCCAGTATGATATGTGTTTTACTCAGACTTGTGAGGATATGCCGGGAACCTGTAATTACCCAGCGGTGTTGCAGCGTTACAGTGTTATCAGAAGTTACACATCTGATTTGTATAATTGCATATGGTTATGTGTAACGTGCGTTTTAGAATTTTTTTGTTCTGCGAGCTTGAGACGTCGTTTTCCTATGATACCCAGCGGGCTGACAGTGGTTCCTTGGCACTGTGAGTCAGGAAAAAGCCTGTTTCACCCTTGACCTTTTGTCATTATCCACCAGCAACATTGCAGGGCAGACAATCAGGGGATCAAGGCCGGCCAGGAGAAATCCTGTCCCCGGACATTAAAAAAGGATGCGCGTCGTGATCTTTCCCCCTCATTGCCAGGAATTCAATTGCACTCAGCTAACATCTGCCAGAGATAAGTGAAACATAAACAATGTCATTCACACACACACACACACACACACACACACACAAATACAGAGAAAGAGAGAGAGAGAGAGAGAGAGAGAGAGAGAGAGAGCTGTGCCCAACATACCTCCTTTCTATAAGAAAATACCAACCAAAAAGGATGCTTTAGATAGTATGAGTGAAATAAAATGGCACCCAAAGGGGCCCATTCAACTTTTTTGTGTAACATATTTGAGAAACATACCGTCACAACTGAGCAGTTGTGTGTGCAACCTTGTGCTAATGATAAGAAGCCCAAGAACAAAAAAACTCTCAATCTCTTCAAACAAAGACGTCCAATTTCCCGTTCAAAGCCCGGTGTCAAGGCCACCAACCCCTCGCTGTCACCCGATACAAAGCCCTGCACCCTTGGGTCAATGTTGGTGTAGTGTTTTACATCTGTACCGCCGCAGCTTAACTTGAAGGCCCCATTATGATTGAGATGACGCAGACTTCCAGTATCCTGGTGTAACCCCTCGAGGCTCCCTCTGTCTCCAGTAAACATCTTATAAGGACACTAGTTTGCTTTCTCTGTGGCATTTCACAGTAAGCCCTGTGTCCGTGTTGTTGTCTTGCACAGTGGTTACGCGTTTGTCTAAATCATTTAAATGGGACGTGGAAAGTATGTTCTAGCACATGATTTTTCCCCCTGAACCATTTTCATATACCGTAGTCATTTTTTCCGCAATGCTCGAGGTGAGGTGGCACACATTCTCCGCCAAAAGCAGAAAATGGTTCAAAAAGTCCCATTTAAAGCGGTTTAAAAGGTGCTAAATCAGCCCCCAGAGTTCCCTCAAATTTTTGGATTGTTTCACAAGGATTGTGGTAGTCATTTCATTTCATATAACCCCCTCCCTAAAATGCTCTGTAGACCTTGTCTTAATATGACTTCAATAATAAAAGCAAAGCAACACAATCATCTCTCACAGTATTTACGGCTTTTTTATCTTTATGTCAATCATAACTCATTTTGAATTTACGAGTTCCCAAACAATCGCTAAATGAGAGAATCAGGAAGAGGCGATGAGAGAGATAAAACCCTTTTACAGAGAGGATGTTTATTATTCCATCACACACCCCGTAGAACGCGTGATGGAATCCTTTGTGTTTGTTTTTTTAAACCTAAAATACATAAAAAGTCAGATTCTGTCCCCCCTAATAATTAGCTTCCAGTTCCTTGGTCCGAGCTGTCCGTCTGCTCCCCAACCACAGATGTGACTGCCTCACGATTGTCATCAATAAAGCGACGTTGTGCTGTACCTTTTGTGCAGTTTAACTGGTGCCCTGCTTGGAGATTTATTGCGCATTGAAGTACGTAAGGAACACATAATGCAATAATCTTATGCTGATGGAATAATATAATTTTCCCCCCACTGCCTCAAAGGAAAATGCAGCCCACTATTATCACTAAGTATTCTCTCGAGGAAAAAAAAAAGAAGAGAGAAACCCTACAGGCAGTATTTGTGTTCGCTGGGTGCCGGTTGCATTTGGAAAACGCGGCGCAGAATCAGTATTCATGCAGACTTTGGTTATTTGGTGTGCAGACCTCATTATATTAGCATACCAGGAGGTAAATGACAAATAAATGCAGCGCTCATCACCGTCTCTATTCCTTCTTGACAATGCGTGTTCTGCATGAATGAATATTGATGCACGGCTTTTCCTGGATGGTTCATTTTCAAGTTAACCCCCCACTGACTTTTTTTTTTGGGGGGGGGGGGGGATGAGGTTAAAAAAAAGACGAGGCAGCAGCGGCAGCAAGGAGACTTGTAAGTAGCGCGCATTGTTAGTATTGAAAGCGTTTCCTGTCGTTGTCAATAAACAGGATGCTTGCTGTGTCATCCCAGACGTTTGAAGACAGCTGCCGTATGGCAGAGAGGAGCAGCTTGGAGGCTGCCACTTTGAGCCTAAATCTATTTTGAGGGATTCATCCCGGGTTTCGTTTTTTTTTGGGGATGGGGTTGAAAGTGATGTGAAAAGCAATGCCCCCCCTCTACCTCCCTCCTCTTCTCGCCGCTGCATCGCTACCACCACCAGTCCCCCTCTCTCTCCGCTCAGCTCTTGCAGCTATAGCTTCACACACCTGCTTTTTGTTCGACACAAAGCTGATTGCGCTTTTCAGCTCGCTCTTTCCCCCAAAAAAGAGGCCTGGAAAGTATTCCTGTCAGGTATCCGTTTCAGTGAGAGAGGGACAGTCTGACATTTTTGCTCAAATCGCTCAAATCGCTTTCTTTTTGAGATTTAGATGTCAGAGATTGACAACATACTACTGAAAAATAGTTTCAATCTTCTCATCTAACCAACAGAGCTGCAAATGAATTTCCCACAAGGTCTAACTATGTCTTTAAGTCGCTCAGTAAACTAAGATAAAATACCAGCGCATTTCCTTGGATGTGCCACAAATCTTCCAATCTTTCTTAGGCTTTTCGGTCTCCCGCTGTTGCAGAGACTCCCTCTGACCCTCCCTGCTTGGCTCATATGTTGCCAGACGGCGGTGAGCACGTCCAGCCCAGCCGGTGGATAACCCGGCTACCTCATCCTCCCCCTGAGACCGGCTTACATCCTTCCTCCTCTTTATGCGCTCTTTGCCATTGCCCTCGTAGCTTTGCTCGGCTTCACTTCCCTCCACAGTGAGAGCATCGCCATCTGCTAGCCCAAATCCCTTACCACCCACCCTCCCGCCTTCCATCTCCCGCCTCCTTCCTTCTCCACTGTTGTATCTCAGCAGCAGGAAGCAGCACCTGCCTCTTTGCGTCACTTCCTGTTGTCACGATCACCCGCCCACGCATTCTCTGCATCTAATTCTTCTGCTCGAGTTTGAGCCCTTGCGTGCGTGTTGGAAAACGTTGTGGACTAGGAATTCCCTTTCTTACTTTGTTTTATTGGCTCCTGCAGTTAAAAGTGTATTTCCAGGGAGAGGTTATGTCTGGAAACTTAATCGGCTCTCACAGTTAACCTTCACCAGCCTTCTGTCACTGACCCCAGGCATAAATCACCCCCCCATTGGAATCTTTATCAATTCATCCGTACCTTCCGTTCTTTACAGCAGCATAAACAAAGCAGCGTGTCGGCCTGACCTCTTGTTTAGGACAAAGAAATATGGATGTTGTAGGAGGTGCATAAAAGATGTTAGGCTACATTAACTTAAATTGCCACATTCTTCTGTCACAAGCCATTTCCCTGCCATTCTTTCCATTACACAGCTTAGGAAATATTCTTATTGTTTATTGCGGCAGCAACTCTATTGAGTTAGGTGACTCAAAACAGGATGTTTCGCTGTGCAATTACCGCTGATGGAGGAACAAACAGAAGGCGAAGTCACTTCTGTTTTTTCGCCGGGTGGATGTCCGTTGTTTTAGACTCTCTAGTTATTCTTTTTGCAGCCTGTTTCCTGCATTATCATTGTGGCTCATACAGTCATCCAGCCAGTGCGTCCGGTCATCCTCCATCTTGTGTGGCCTGGTAGGTCACAGCGGTCTCAATACATAGCAACTAAAGCATGAAATAGTCAAATCCATTTGCTTAAAGCCGACTGTGACCAAAGCAGGATGTTAATATATCTGCATTGACTTCAAGCTTAAGAGAATGTGCTAGATTTGTGATTTTTATTTGAAGGCTTTCCTTAATGAGAAGTTTTTTTGTTGCATTGAACCCCAGTTTTAATTATTAGGGCGCTGTGCTATAAGTGCCCTTGATTCCTCTACCTGATGTGGTCAGGCGTTCATAGCTATTCCAACAAAATTGGATGCGCCATGATTATTGGAAAATAAATTCATAGTTATGCCAAGATTATGGAAGAGGAAGTACATGGCTGGTGGATGTGTCTTTCGGCATAGAGATTGCTGTTTGTTCCCCATCTGAAACAAAAAGTTCATTTTTTTAGTTATGTTTAGTTATTTAACTCAAACTATGACATTTTCCTAACTAAACTAAATACCCGGCTCTTTCTTCTCGTTGTTAACTTGGTTAATTTATGGTGTTTGACAATTAGTATAAAATAGATTCCTACTATACTAGTGTTCTCGAAGAAAAAAAATGAGGACCTTTAAATAGACACCTGTTTTAAGGCGAGTTTAAGTAAATTATTTGTATCTTCCTTGTTAGTTGGCCATTTGGTCTCTTGATGATTTGATGGAATTTCCTCCAAGGCCATTAGACATTGTTAAATTAATAACCTGTTGCATTCAAAGTGATGTTTAAATGCATTTTCTAAAAGCTTTTCCCCTTTTGAATGATCTAAATATGACACAAATGCTTGCTTTTAGTCTTTCTGCCATTGACAGTGACATTTTCTTTCACTTTGCAAAGTATTCATCCCTAAAAAAGGCAAATAAACATTATGTCAAGCCTGCCTCCACTTAAGAGACTCAGCTATGCCATTAAATGTCACTCTCTGCTTTACACTCCAGCATCAAAAAGAGCCAGTGAATAAACTGTCGCTGTGTTATTCATACTAAAATTCCAGTCACAAAAAAGCAGCCATCATCAATATACTTGATGACTCCGAATCAATCTCCTTCCACTGATTTAAATGGCTGTGTGAAACTGTTAATAGAACATCTCAGGGCTTTGAGGCCGAACACATTGATCCCATATGATGTTTTCACTGGGTCTTGATGGAGAATATTGATACACTGAGTATTGATTCACTATATTAGACTTTACATGTTGATATTCTTGTCACTGGATATAGATTGGATCGTGGAAGGCATTAGTGGATGTATTGCTCTGTGTGTCTTTTTCAACACCGCAAAGTTTTAGGTAAAGATGCTGCACAAGCTTGTTAATGTGTAACGTGCAAATGTGGTCATGGCAAACGCATGCACCGTCAGATACCCCTGATTAATGGACTTCAAGACTGATTGATTCGTCGGGGACTTCAGTGACGGACCAAATGTTCCATTTTGACCCATCAATAGCAGCGTCTGGCTTGACAGCACCGTTTCATAAAAATTAAGGTGCTCATCTAGTATTTAATTTATAGTGTGTGAGGGTTTTTGGAAACAAGGTTCAAGGATCAAAGCAGCTCTTTAGAAGTTGCCGTGTCCGGAGTCACTGCTGCGTTGCTGGGGGAACCAAACAGTTGAAAACAGGAAATGATTTTATTGGCTCTTTCCTTTAACTTGCAACAGGATCGACGTGTTGAAATGCATCTGCTGAGAAACAAATACAATCACAGATACGGAGAAACGTGTGGCTTGTTATATGCTAATGTGGAGCTGTTCAATTTCATGAGCTGACATGATTATAATAAACAGTTCAACTAAAATATAACCAGAAAAAAAGCAGACTACTGAGATACCAACACCAGCAGTGGAAGAAGTAGATTTGTTAATGAAGCGAAAGTTCACAAAGATGTAAGATACTCCATCATGAGTACATGGTTTGCATTCTATAAGTAAAAGCACCAACATGAACTGCAAAATATACGGGATAGTGGCGAAACCAACGAGAAAAAGGAGAAAACAACAGCCCAATGTTCCAAGAGAAGCATTAATATCTGTAGCTCCAGAAGTCTCTAAATCTAACAAGAAAGACACCAACACTGACAGCCTGTCCCTTTAGACCTCACTTGCCGCCAGGATTTAAGGAAATGTCATTAAAGATACCTAAAAGTGATTCTCAGAAACATCAGCAACCCTATTTTTAAATGATCAAAAGTTAAAAAAGGCCTTGGATGACACAAATGTATAGTGTCAAGAATGATGCATCCATGTCTAAGCAGCTTTTTGCTGTTGCAGAGCTGGAGCTGGTTTTAACTACTTTACACACAGTTGAGTAGTTAAATCCAATGGAACCTATAGGGCTCAGCACACAATTAATATGGGAGGTTTGTGAGTAGATTATTGGAGTAGGAGCGGAGGAAAAAACACATTTTGCAATAAGGTTTATTTTATGTTGGGGAATTGGTGGGGTGGAAATACCTAACAGACCAGAATGACGCTCAGATAACTTCTCTTCGCCTTTAGTGTCGTTCGTAGATATCCCTGTAAAATGGATTTAGAGGCGTAAAAAGCACACATGAAAACGTTACCGTCCAACTAAGTAAAGTATCTTAATAAATTCACCTCGTCCTTCTTCTGCCCGTCACTAGCACTGCACACAACTGCATGCAGGAAACCAAATGAGCACCCAAAGAACGAGTGAACACTCCATCATTCGTGCTAAAAGACATTCTAAATTGCCTCTTGGTTTTATGGACATACACGCTTATGCGATTGCTTCCGGTCGCCATGCAGAAAACCACTCAATGTGTGGCGGCAGCGTGTGAGTGCTTCCACCTGCTGCTCTGCACTCCTTTCATTAGGAGGCTGTGTGATCCGCGCCGGAGCTGGATGACGGTTGCCAGGTCGGAGCCCGAAGAGTTCATCTGTGCAGATAAGGATGAGCCGTACCAGAGCAGCCCGAGGCACCCTCTCTGACATCTCCTCATGCCTGCTCGATAGAGCTGGGAGGGAGGTAATGTATCGCACGAGAGAGTCCCCTCCTCTCCTCTCCTCTCCTCTCCTCAAGACAAAGACAAAAAAGAGATCCGGTTACCTTTAATTATCCACCGGTGCATCACGCAGGGGACACGTATTTTTGGTTCCTAGGCAGTTGGTTGATATTTAACGCGATTTTATCTCTTCATGAATATTCAACAATGCGTGATGTCAAAACGTGGCTGATGTGGCTCGGCCTGTTCACCCTGAAGATGCACACGTGTCACACAGCGCTTCCATTAACATCTTAATAACAGCCCGGCGGTACCTGTCAGGGGTTAAAAGGAAGATTTCAGTGTCTGCTCCCTCAATAATTTGTGGCGTTCTCCTTTGTTGGCCTGTCTGGGGGGTGGGGAGGTCCAGGCCTTCTCAGGGGGAGGCTGACCAAAGACGAGCATTACGTTCCCACAAAACATGGCTGGAATTTAGGCTCCAGGGCAGATGGGTATCCTTACACAAGGGGAGGGTGGAATGTGTTCTTATAAGGAGGGAATGTTATGAGTTGAAGGGACGAGGGGAGGGTGACAGACTGGCTGAGAGATGTATATGTGATGTAAACATGTGGGGGCGGATAGAAACATGCATTTGAAATTGAGATAGTGAATCTGAGATGGAGGGTGGGTTCACCTAATGTTCAAACTTTAATACGCTACTGCTTTTCTGCTGCTATTAGATTTTATTACTGTGCCTGAGTATGAGATGTTCATTTGAATGCAAGGCAAAGGGGGGAAACACATAATGAGCACTTCATTGGGAATCAAAAACTGTAAAAGTAATAAAAAAAAAACTAATAAAAAACTGATAAGTTACCACTTCCCAAACATTTATTTGAAACTGAATTATTACTTCCAAAACATTACCAATCAGTGACACTTTTGTACCACTAGAGTTTTTGCCATACGCAGTTCTGAATGGGAAAAGCCACCATGTCCAACATTTTCATTTCACAGTGTGCGTACAACGTGACATGTAGTAGCGTTTTCTTGCAGAGGCCAAGGGAAGCCAGGCTTCCTCACTTTTTTCCGAACATAACTCATTTAATCATCATTAATGATTAGTCATTTAAATGAAACACTTTAACCATTTACGCAATCCTTCTGTGTTGTGTCTCCGTCGTCTCCTGCTGGTTATAGCAACTGGTTGTTGTGTTGCTGTATAGTATGGTGAACATTTACATTTGTTATTATATACTGTATATAAACAATAAGAAAAAGTGATTTTTTTTCCCACGCCACTGGTGACAAGTTGAATAGATGTGACTTGGGAATATTACCCAGATGCAGCATGGACACGAGAAAAGGCAGAAAGATGGTGAAGGTCCAAAGGAGAGCTGTTTGTGGGTTGTGTCAATCGGACAATTAAACAAGGCGGATTGCAGCACGGAAAGATATATAGTTTGACAGCATTGATGTGATTATTTTTCAAAGCGTGTGGCAGAAATTTTCTGGTTGAAGTGAAAAACATAGTCGTTTCCACACTGTGTGTGCGCTGGTGCGAGCATGCGCACATGTCTGCGTATGCGCTCATATGTCTGTAAACAGCCAGAACTGCAGAGAACAATTGTAGCCCAGAAAAATAATTCCAGCCTTTCGTATCTTTAACCCAGCAGAGCAGTACGATTTTGTACTCTCCACTACATCATCTTTCATTCAAAATGCAAATTATAAATCCTCAATATAGCAAAGAGAGTAATGTTCTCAAGATGACAAGTGACTTGCTGATGAATGTGTGTGCTTTTGATATTACTTGACCTGATTGCAGCATTTGACACAGATGACTCTTGTTTACTGATTAACAGAATGAAGCGTTTGGTTGTGCAATCTGTAACAGCTCTGAATTAGTTCATCTCTTTCCTGAAGGCTGTATAAGTTTAACGAGCTGTTGAAACTGAGAATGTGTTGGTTTCTAAAGGCCGAAGGGACGAGACGTGATCCAACACCAACGCTTGGTTATGGACGAAAATGAGAATTTTCTGTCATTGAAAGGTGATTATGTTTTTTCAACGGTGTTGATAACAAATAAGTGTCTATTTTAGCTTACATGAAGGCATCACCCACCTTAGCCAAGATTGACACATTGTCAATTTAGACATTTACACATTCTTATTAAATGTGCACTCCCCCCTTTACATAAAAAAAAAAAAAAACAACTGGCTCCAGACTCTCCTGAGCTTATTCCTGGAATCACTCTAATTATATTAATTGCTATAACCTTTGAAGGCCTTCATAGCCTGGATCCCAGCTACATGCATTTTGTGTTCAGATTACCATCAATGGCAGTTTGCTTAAAAAGAAGAGGAGCTCGGACCGTCAGAATAAAAAGTGAGAGTGTGGCTGAAAGAAGAAATTTGGAAAACTTGACTGGGGATCTTTCCAATGGGAGGTGAAGCCTCTCTGGCAAATGGTAAGTAATCTTGTTAGGGAAGTAATTTCAGCTCTTCCAACATAAATTCATAGCTATTGGCATTGAGGTTTACCTGTGATATCTGGAGAGAGCCTGCAGTCTTCACTGGACTTTGCTGGCAACAAAAGTCTCTTCCCATTAACACTCACCCAAGGTTGGCTGGGATTTTCATTTCTAAAGATATGCAATTCTAAACATTGTATAAGCATTGTGAATTATTCATTTGGCTTATTAGAGGAGGTGGACTTTGGGTTATTGCGAATCAGAGGAACAAATATTAACGCATGACATTAGCATACGAATGAGCAAGCTTCTCACTGAATGACGTACAAAGACTGGTTTCATGGAACGTGCCCTCAAGGTAAGCACTGCTTCATACCTAATACAAGTCCAATTTTGTTTGTACCTTTTTATATACTTGCAATGGAAAAAAAAGTATTAGCTTTTCTAATTAGAGTAATACCATATTGCTGCTGTGCAGGAAAAAGTACATTTACTAAAGAATATTATGGCTGGCTTGCATTGAGACGGTGCACATATGCTCCAATAATTAAGACATTTGTGAGCGTCAATTCATTTTGGATAAAAATCAATGATGCTCTCGGATCAAATTGTCTCGGTATGGCCGGAGGTTTTATTTGCCTGAGATGGTGGCCCTAATGAGGCCTTGCAATGTTTTATCACACGCACGCACACAGACACACACACACATACTCAGTACAAATCCCTACCAACCACCGTGCTCCTCCTGCACTCTACATGCCCTGACAAAGATGTCTTTAACCCTGGATGCTCGTTTGCAGTAGGGTGCAAAATCTAGCCATGTTTCACTTTCTCACTCATTACGAAATTCAAGAAGGGATTCTACGAAACCAGTGGGAAAGGCTGGTACCGCATGACATGCAGCTGCAGCCCATAAGCAAAACACTACCAATGAATGAACTCTAATCAATAAAAAAGTACAAAGTGTCTGAAAATCTTGTTGAGTTTCGATGCATTGAAAAGAAAAAAACAAAATCTCCGGCTTTTTGTGTCAAGCATGTTTAACCATGTAGGAAACATCCTCCTCGTTTCACAGCAGCTTGATGTCAATCCTTGAAATTCACTCATCTCAACTTCAATTAACTCGGTTATTTCAGTATCACTAACTCTCCTGTTACAGTTTTTTTCGATTGTTTACACGCAATGACACACTTCAGTCAAAACATACACACATATTTGTGAAAATGCTATTAGTTTTCATTTAACCAACACAGACCTCAATGATTAGACACTATTGCAGCCAGTTTCACACTGCTGTGATAAATAGCATAGCATAAAAAACACATTTGTAAAAAAACTTTTAGGAAATAGCATGTGCTAGATTTTTGGCCAGACGTTGATGAGGTTTTTCCGTGGCTCATCTATGATTCTCTCAGCCTTAACTTCGCCAGACAGTCAATAATGAGAAAAACTTGTTTTACTCCAAAAACATGGCTTTCCAAGGCTGGCTGGAGACTCACTTTGTTTAGCTGTTATGTCCAGACCCTAAGTGGGTCAGCCGCAGCAATGGGCTGCTCCATCCTCCTTCGTCTGGTCATTCGGAGCATTGATTGAACTCCGGCTCAACTTTCTGTTAACCCGCGCAGAGAGGCAGAAGACACGGTATCACTCAGGGGCAAAGAAGGATGAAAACAGGAGGGGTGGTCGAAAGGAAAAAATGATGTTTTCATATGCCTGACTTGGCCTCAGGAAGGAACATGTTTTTCCAAATATAGCGATGAGACCCGAGGACATGGTATTTAGTTCCCTGTGCAGCAGAGTCCCCTGAATGAAAGGTAGCTGAAAAGCAATTAACATTTCAGTATCCACATGATTTATGCTCTCTGTTTACAGACGGAAATGTAAGCAACTACTAGAATAAATTTCCATTGTGGACATGTTAACACTATCAGCAAAAATTGCCCCTTACTGACCTTTATAAATGTAACTAGTGTTGACTTCCCGGTTTAAACACATGGGCCCTGTGTGAACTGTGAGGTTCGCTTATGCAACTGTACAGTCCAAGTTTCCTTAAACAGTCACAGCATGGCTTCTGTAATGAGGCGTAATGTAGTGTACATTGCAGTTCAGTAACCAATAATCTGGTTTTCATAATCAATGAGCCCCAGAGGACACGTGATGGATTGTTACGCTGCGTAAACATAGACCGACATTAATGATTTTGATACCAGGCGCCTCTGTATTGTTTGTCCTTGCCACATTTCAGCACATCTATTTGGTATCGAATACAATTCATCATTCCTCAGTCAAACATGCTTCATGTGAGTAAACATAATGTGGTCATAAAAAGACGGATGCTGCGCCGCATAAGAAGCAGGAGACAACGGCCTTTTTTGGACTTGAGGGGATTTGTCACTTTTGTTTGAACACCGAATAGCAAAGTACATCAGCAAGGACAACTGCTGTTTACACGAACCATTGGCAAGCAGCCAAGCGAGGAGGAATAACGGTGACGGGAAGAAAAAAGAGCCGCCTTACATCATCTGTTGCATTGAAGACTGACAGGAGAGTGATGTACATGTGTCGGATAATGGGGGGTGTGGAGGAGGGTTAAAGGGGGGTTACAGGGCTTGAATCGTACCACAAATTATTCTAACGACTGCTTCAAGAGCCTCTCGCTCCACCTTATGCAGCTATCGGCACAAGTATTCAGCGTATGAATCTGACATTGAGTTAAACGTTCACAAATAAATGGTATTGGCTCTTGAACTAGCAAGCATATTTTCCGAGATGTTGCTCCTTCCAAGAGGATATTTTCGAAATGTTCTAATTTGTATGTGGTCCATTTCCAGCCCCGCTGAGGTCAATAGCTAGATGCCGCACCTACACACAAACATTATCTCTCCCCTGTGGCTACCTCCCCCTCCCCCTCCCCCCCCCATCCTCTCTACTTTCTGACAGCGCTTTCGCTGCCTGAGCCAGATGGCATTTCTCAACACAAATGAACCCCAGCGACGAACGCAACACGGCAGAGAGAATAGTGACGGTCCGAGTGCAGTGTCTCTGAATAAATCATGGGCCGGGGAACAAAGGCTTCCAGCAGTTTGATCAACGGAGCTCATTTGAATCTCTTTTTAATACGCTAAGACCTGCGAAATGTATCAACCTGGCTGCATTAAACTCAGCTTAACATTTACAACGATGGGGAGCCTCGTCTGAAGGAGCTGTTAATTCCTCGTTTATTCTTTGGAAAAGGACACTCTCTGAGGTCCACCGGCTTAATCTGTGTTAGTTGATGACAGCCATTATGCTTTCATTAATCGGCCACCTTACTTGACAACAGGCAAGAGATGCAGTTGGTAACCGGCTTCTATTCTGCTCCATCTTAAACCTTAGTGTACGTACTATAGTACTATAACGTACTATAAATGATCGGAAAATGTTTGAAGATCTTGTAATAATTCTGTTTTTTTATCTTTGCGAGCAGTGTCTCTCCTATAATGTTGGTTGGCCTGTCCAAAGCTGAATTCACATAATTTCTGGTCTTTAAAAGATTATTTCTATTGACTTTTTAATCATATGACTTTATATTTTTTTACATCGTGACGGAGTGGAATTATTGCACCTTTCAATGGACAGCGCATCGGCACACTAAGTATTCAATATCATCTCACAAATAAAACACAAAACAGATTGCAGTGATGTAATAAAATCTTTTCAGATTGTTTTTTAAAGGTATTTGTCAGGACAGCTTGAAATGAAGAAGCCCAGGGACAACGTTGGACCACCCTATTTCAGTTTAAAACCCTTCTGTGCCTAAGCACAGCCTCATGGCTCGATGTATTTGATCATGCTGTTTGGCAGTTTGTTGCCATTTTTTTTTAGATGGAATACATCTGAACTAGAATAAGCCTTTGATTTAGCTGGAAGCTCCAGACATGCACAAGAAAAGTTTAGACAGCAACAAGAGTTATGAAATTGGCCTTCATCTTTTCAAAACTGCATTGTGTGCCTATTGCATCAACTTCGCCTTCTGTTTGATCAGCTTTTTTCAGACAAAGGTCATCAGGAAACCTCCAAACCCGGACCACAAACGGATGCCAATTTGTGATCGGAAATGCTAAACATTTCTCCCTGGATTTTTTGCCTGCGTGACCATTAACCTTTTCAAAAATCGAAACTGGATTTGACAAACTGGCATCCGCCATAATGTGCTTCATCCCGCCGCGTGGATTAAGAAAACCGGAGCCCTTCATGAAGCAGGATGAACAATCTGAGATAGCACAGTGAGACAGTTTGAGGTAAACTGTATCTGGGTCATGTCCAGCCTGCCAGACTGTTAGTGCTTATTATTGAACACTGGCATCCTTTCTCTCCCCCTCTTGCCTTTCCAGTTCATCCTGCAGATCCTCTCTCATATTGACCGCGTGCATTATGGAGCTTGGGGAACATGGCTACAAAAGTCCCTCATTAGAAGTTTGGGTTTCTCTAAACATTATGGGAGGAGGTGGAGTATTGATTGCTGCAAGATAGCTAACTGGAAAACACTTCCCATCGGAGCCGGTTGAGGCTCATGTGGGAGGGATGCTGCTGGCAAGCTGGAGACTATTCCACATCTGGTTATTGGACCCGGGGCACTAGTGAATACAGTATGTTACGCCTGCAATCAGGAAACACTAGGAAATCTATATGTGGTAATTACAAATTCATACCACCACTGTGAAATTGAACACTTGGCGTCATTATAAAGTAATGGGCGCATTAGAGGGAAGTTTGCAGCGATGATTTCCCCCTCGTATGAAGATCCTCGGCAGCGATCCACACAAATGCAACATTATCCTGTCGTGTTGCACAAATGATGGAACTGTATGAGCATGCTTCTCCTGTTTACTAAAACAAAGTGGACTGTGGCTGAAAAAAATAAAAGAGGGATCTAGGTGGTTTTCTAAAAGTAAATCATTTTATTTGCTTACCAAGCTCATTTGAAAGCCATTAATTCATGGAGGCCTCTTACATCTCCACAACAATGGCCAATTTGTACATGAGAATGTAAAATATCCTGTGAGTCACATCCATTCCCCCTATCTTTAATGCAATTACCTCACATGCTGTAACTCCCACAATGATTCCATAAATATTCATGCAAATCCAATAATTCATAGGAAGCACACATTCAGCATCAAGTCTGGAGTAGCATGTGTGCTTTATAGCAGAAAATATCCCTGACTGTGTATTTGACATGGGCCATAAATGGCAGGGCTATTTCCCGCCGCTGACAGGGTAAGACAATACAAATAGGTCATGAAGAATGAGGTCCACTTAAAAAGGGCTCATCATACTGGAAGGCATAGTGATTATTCTTCACAGAAAGTCCGTAATGGGCCCACGCAAATGCAGAGATGAAAGGCCAACATCTGCTTTCACAGCCATCTCTCAAAGGCCATTTCTACAGATGTTCTCCAGCCTATCTCATCGTCATCGACAGTCTTTAATCAATGCATAGATAGACTCTGCCATATCTGCCTTATGAAAAGCTTGTTTGAAAGAAAACACTGCTTTCATTCATCATTAAAGATGTCGCAGCCGACTTTGTTTCCTCCAACATCAAAGCGCTTGAAAAGTGCAGAGATGAGGACTCTTCACCGCGGTCGAGATGTCACATCTCAATTACGCGTCCAACTTAACATCAGGGAGCTCGGATTTTTCTCTGCGACGTGCAGTAAAAAGGCTTCTTGTAATTCTGTAATTTACCTCATATACCCGTCTGGCATGAAATGGTGTGTACAAAGTCAATTGAACTTGAGACAATCCCTTCGTAATTACAGCTCTTCCCTGTCCCTTAACGGCTATTGGTCCTTGGTGTCCTCTGCAGCTCTGAATAAGAATCTGAGCCCAGTCATCTGGAAATGAGGAAGGAGGGAGTTGACTGGACGGTATTTGTTGGCCATGCTCGATGAAGCCTCTAATTGTCCTTGGCCATGTAAAGCAAACCTAAACCTACCATCCTTTTTATCACCCTCACCGCAGCGCTGTCTCTTTATTGTTCCAAACCACCGCCACAACCGCTGTGCAGTCCCTTTGGAAAAGGACACAGTATGGATGAGTAGTAGACATTTTCCAAATAAAGAACACATTACTTTTGTACTTGAAACCACCTTTTTCTCATTAGCTCGTGTTATAAAGGTAATTGGGCCCATGTTAATAACATGACTATGAATAGTCCTAACTGGTAAAGACATGTCTGATCTCCTACTGTTAGCACATTTTTAAAAAGGATTTTAGAAAAGGGTATGCGGCTAAGCTCAAGAGATGATTTATAGATGTTATGGTGTAATTCCCGATACTGGCAGGAACTTATAGGGCACATCAATTAATTATTAAACTAATGCATTACAGGGATTACTTTTCATTCATTCATTCGTTGACTAGTTTAGGTTTCACACAATGCCATAGTTTTTTTTCGCAAGCTATGCTGTTGTGTCACCAGCGTGACTTATTATGCAAAAAGGTAAACTGATAAATGTTATTAGGATTATAATTTTACTTACAAATTAGAGTGATTCAATAGACTGTTCACTTTAGGTGAGTAACTTACAGTATATGATTATATAAAACCCCCAAATGTTAATATATTAAACCCTCAAGTGTAGGTTGTCACTATTAGTTTTATTTGGTACTTTTTTCATCCCGTTTAATTTTCAATTGTCAATTAATTGCCTTTCTCCTTTGCTTCTGTGAGTGTTACATTGAATTTCCCCAGCGAGTGATCAGTAGAGTTCTGCAGTTTTTGTTGATTGTGAAACAGTACTCACATAGGAATAATGCATCACTTTATTCCATGGAGTAATCCCTCTCCTTACTTGAACTTCATGGAATAACTCTTAGGTTGTGCTATGACGTCGGGAGGTTTTGGTAAGATCATTCCGCTGAGTGATTTGTAAAGGCTTGATGAATACAGGCCTGACTCACTCAAAAGCCCTGCATAATATTTTAGCTGCGGCCAAATTGCACAGTGGACGATTAATGCTTGTATATGGATTGCCACTTTAGCATGACATGCACTAATGCATGGCGTGCCGAAAATGTATAAATCTGACGAAATCACTGGCGCCCTCCGTTTTTCAGTCTAATGGCAGTGGCATTAACAGCTGCTAGTCGCTGTCTTATAGTCATTTATTACCTCCCATGTTATCCTAGCCTGCCATTTTACTACCAACGCCCTATAAATCTGGGGGCCAGAAGGGGACCTGCACCCCCATTCATGCCTGCTTCGACAGAGAAATATGGAGCAGTGTGAAGTTTGTGCGCCGCAGGCAGAGGTGAATATCATGTGTGAAATGTAGCATCTAAAAGTCAGCCGTAACTTTTCTCTCCCCGTCAGGTCAAATCAATTACAGCACACACTGGCCTGTTTTATATTAGCCTACCAGTATTGTGGTTACATCATTTCAACATGTTGTATAAACTCACTTGGCATTTCATAACTGAGCTGCCTTTTAGTTAACTGCATGCGATGTTAGAAGTGGGTTTTTCCTCTTTTGGTTGTTTGTGCTTGTGGTTGCAATGCCTGGAAACACCGGCAGGGGAAACTATCTCAAAATTTGGGCCAAAAGAGATCGTGCGCAAAAATCCCTGCTTGGTCTGTGTGCTTTTGTGTGGCATGGGAGCACATTGAATTTAATTTAACCAGCGTCGGGACTTAATGTACCAGGGGACGCTGCTCCATAATTCATGAGAAACACGAATGGGAGACAAAAAAAACACATGATGAATCTTCGGTTGCTATATTCATGCACTTTCAATTGAATGCTAATGGGCAGAGACAAAAGACAAGAAGAGATTTGCACTCAACGCTGAGTTAGAGATCTGAGGTTGAAACAAGTTAAAATGTTTTTGTGTGATGAATAGACAACGTATGATCTAAAGCTGAATTCTCTCTCTTTCGTGCTTTCACACAGAGACAAATTAATCTGAGAATGAAAAATGACCACAGGCATTTTCACACACTTAACATGCCGGCACAAGCGCTCATGCACAAATTCACTGCATAGACCAGACCTGTAAATCAACACTTGACAGGTGGGAATACATCACAGATCTTTGCACCGCTCTTCCACACAGGAACACAGAATACAATTGAGCAATAGTGATGTATAGCAGATATTTTAGATCATGATCAAGACAAAAGTAGACCTAAGTCCTGTGGACAATGAAAAATGGCAGCCAATTAATGGAGATAAAAGATATATAAGAGATCATTAGAAGAATCCCTTGTTTGTTTAGACTGTTGTTTTTCTTTAGCTTGTTAGATCAGCGTTTGGGGGCTGACTTTTGGTACCGATTGGCCAATTACTCTTGCAGGAAACGGTGCTAACGTTAGCGTGCTGAGCTAACTGGCTTTAATTTCCCAAGGGAAAGCTAGATACGATTCTGGTCGGTTGTGAGGGTCTTAAAGGACAGATGTCTTTGCTGCTAATGGTACATAACACTGTAGACCTGTAAAAGAGACCAATCCTGTTTAATTTTCATAGTAATTAAAGGTTTGTCAATTTAAAGCACATTTTTCAATACAGTGAGATTTTGTTGAAAAATGTAAAAGTAATTTGAAAGAACAAGTTATGTAAATGATCGTGATGATTCTCTCGCTGAAGGGACAATGCCTGAGTGGAGTTTAGCACCAGGATGTCTTAAAACAAACAACGCGTCTCTCTCATTCTTTTGCTTCCTGTCTGAATTGTTTGATAGATCACAGAGAATTTAATGTTCATGCTGTGTGCGGCACAATTCAAATTGGTAATATATATATATATATATATATATATATATATATATATATCTATATATATATATATTAGTTTATTGCCATCAACTACCACACATATCTCACCCAAAACAATGTCCCATCGAGGTCACATCAAGGGGAGGAATTTTGCCTCTCCATACGTCTTGTTAAATAAGCAGGAACATAAACATGTCAGCAATGTTTGACGTTCTGCAGTTAGCAGACCATCGTTGAAGATAACCTATGCCAACAGTGTTTGCTCCTAAATGTCATTTAATTTGGAAACGTACAGCTACAATATAATCAATACTAAGGATAAGGAGAATAGATATTTTGGTGCATGCATCTAATGTATTCTGGCTCATATTTCTGCAGACTCTTTCTCATTGGTCTCTGTATCCAAATCACATTAAAAGGCTTGACCTTCACTTGCCCCGCTTCCATAAACAGCGTCTTCTCAAAAAAACGGGTGCCATCCCACCAAGTAAGGCATTGGGCACCTGATGCAAACGCAGTTTATTGCAATTTATGGGACGTGATCTTACACACACCTATAAAAGTTAACAACCTCACTCCTAAACCCGGATTTGGACATTTATAAGGTTGCGGGAATGCGTGTTGCTTCTCTCGGAGCACAGCGGACAGGCGTTGAAAGGGACCGCTGATGTATCGGCCCTCCCTCGCTTGCCCTGGACTTCAATGAATACATCTCTTCTTTGATCTGCTAAAGTTGTTTATAATGATTCTCTATTAGTGGCACAGTCATTACCCTTTCCCCATGGGAGTGATGCAGTCCCACCTTTCTAGAGAAGGGCACAAACACACGCACACGCACACACACACACACACACACACACACACACACAATTTATTCCTGTCAGCAGCAGATTAAAAAGAGAAAGTGCACATATCTCAACGCGCCGATACTTCAAGTCCTTTGCTGCCGGTTGCTCTTCCTCTGCGGTGCGGTTCTGAGAGCTGCTGGAGTTCCAGGCGCTGTGAACGTGCCTCACTTCATCCTGCAGCTCTCGTTTTTCAGTTATTTTTTCTTCTAAAAGACAGACATAGGGAGGTATTTCAATGCAGCCACTGTCTGGGATATACTCTAGCTAATCCTGGGCTTTAATAGGCTGTCTTCGCCTCAACAATGTACCAGAGAACATCCCTTTGATTTGGAGGCCTTGTTCCAATCGGGCTCCAATCAGTGCGTCGGCTTTCTGGGGCCACTGCTGATTTTCTCGCCTCAGATGAGTGATCGCTGGGAGACAGCCGGACATGTGCTGCCAAGCCTTGGATCGTATGTGTCGAAAACTCACACAGTCGCACACTTAAAATGACCAACTGTGTGTGTGTGTGTGTGTGTGTGTGTGTATGTGTTCTGCCAAGGCGCTATGGGAAACCGAAACATGCCGGCTGGCCGGCAGTCTGAAAGTTCTTTTAATCCTCCTCCATCTGCAGGGCAGCGTGCATGTTGCACAGCACACCCCAGCACGGTTACCTTCACACGCAGACACACACGCAAGCTTCGTGACACTGTGATATTACGCTGGTTGGGTTTGATGCGGGCGACTAAAGAATCCTCTCCAAACCCGCTTTAAAGCCGCCACAGTGGGAAGAACAACCTGCCGCTTCCATTGAAGTGCACTTGTCGGTGGCGACCTGCCGGATCAAAACCACCGCAACGTAACCCCCGTGGCTTGTGCGCCTTTGTCGTTTCCCTTCAGAAGACACATTGTTAGACATTCAAAGGGGACGTGGAAGAGGTTATTACTTTGTCAGAGAACATATCCAAATGACAAAAAAAAAGAGAAGAGAAATACCAGTCTCTGAGTGTGAGCGGATGAGAGGGTAACCTTGGCGGCTGGCAATGCGCTGACCCAGGTCACTTTGTCTGATGTATGATGCAGCACCACAGAGCCCAGCACATTTATTAGACGGCGTAATGATAAAAAGATAGTGGCGGAAATGGATGACGGTTGAATTGGAGCCCACACGGGGACAGACGAGGCCCTTGCTCGCGGTAATATCATAAAGCAGGCGAGGGGAGACGCTCCTCAGGAATACAAATGTTGCATTTGAGCTGAAAGCGTGTAGCTTGAGATTTGCCGCCATATCGAAGGTGAATGCTGGTTAGGGGGGTTGCATTTAGCCCTTTAAACGATTAATCTTAGTCATCATCTTGGTATTGTGGGGAAGCAATTTAGATGGTAAATACAGTTTACAATCCATAAATCATCTGCCCAAAGTTTTGCTCTACATGTGTGGGCTTGGCAGGATTTATGTAAAATAAATACTCTTATGTGTCATTGAGATCTTTTATTTTGCGTTACTAAGCATTTGAATTTTATTACTTGTAGGGAAAGTTTAAGTTGTTGGATGAAATGTCCTTAGCTGTTGGTGGAGGGAGGAATGTATTACAGTATGAAGCAAAAATGTTATTCAATATTATATTTACCAGAGAAAAGAGAAAGATGATACATGAATATGAGACATAGACATTTTTTTCTGACTAGGTGGGCGTTGAGTACGGAAATAGCTGCGCTCTAAAGACAAAGCACAAAACAAAGATGATGTGTGCATATTCTTACTGCTAGGTAACATGAGGCAATAAATGAGGAATGTCAAGTTCAGCGCTCTGTTAATTCATCTTGTCATTTCATCTGCAAAGAAAACAAAAGAAATACCCTGTCCGGCTGTACACAAGTTGACATTTAAAAGCAGATTCTGTGAGGCAAGTGTTGTTTTTGTTTTATTGAGAAGAGAAATTGCATAGTCTTTCTTTTACTATTGGGACCCAGTGGCATCAAAAACACAATGGACACCCCTTTTTCGTGGAAAGAGTTGTTGGAAAAACATGATCGGCAGACAGAGCATGTCGTTAGGCAGAATGACATTTTGCGACAAATATTAAGACGCATTTAAATGTTTTTGTTGCTTTAATTTATTTCATGGGTCTATAAAGAAAAGAAATCATTTCATTCATATTTAGATATTCTTGGAAAATGCTTTGAACGTAAATCAGCATAACAAAGCTTTCAAGAAACAATTTGAAAATAATAAATGTTACCTTTAACCTGTATTTTATTATTTTATTATTCTTTTCCTGCTGTTCCAAAACAAGTTCTGGTCCAAGCTGGACTTACCTCCACGGCACACGTGCTTCTATCACTAAATCTCAACCTGCCCAGTGACTCCATGATGCTCAAGTTCTCTCATGACTTCCTTCACAGAATGACATCGGGGAGGGTTGTTCTACCTTTCGTCACATCAACATTTTATGAGCCTGTTATTTTCGTCATCCGCCCATAATTGAATGTACCTACAGGATGAGATTATCTATCTAGAAGCTGTTGAAATCGGTGGGAACCCACCACTCCTTTAAGTGTAATGTATGACATTTTCGACCTTAATAACTCTGTTTTAAACCTTTAAGTCGCCCGCTTTACAAATCCTGAAAAAAAGGTGTGCCAGCTACTCTCTGGTGGCTCGGTGACAGGAGTGGCTTAATACCGAGCGCATGTTTCATATTCAGCAGTCAAAGGGGGAAGTAGTGAATAATGCTTTGGTCTGCCAGAAAAGCATTCCGATTGTCCCGTTTGTGTGCATAAGACATGCAAAAAACAATTCTGCATGTACGACAACTGGAACTAATGGGAATATATAAAAAAAAAAAAATAATAAAGCTTCAAGCTGAATGATGGAATTTTAAATTGTATTTTACACTTGAATGCCTCCCAGGGTGACGGGCGTAACCTCGTGGCGCTCCTTCATAGCAAACGGCAAAGTGATGACAGAAGTAGAAAACAAAACACAGGGTGTCGAAATGAAGCGCTCTTTTGTCTCGATTGCTCTCGGTGTCTTCCAAAGAGGGTGATGTCATCCTCAGACGTTCCACGCATTGACTCTGGCGGCGTGGAGGGAATGCAGCCTGGGAGAAGCTGGCACTAGACTGGCTTTGAAATGCTGATTAAGCACCAACCTTCCACCACCCCCCCATCCCCCCCCCCCATCACCCCATCACCCCACCCACCCCCTGCCTACTGGCTCTGCGGAGGAGTAGGTCTCTGACACAAGGAGGAATCCTTAAAGAGAGCTTTCGGTGGTTACAGTATCATAGCATTGGAACTGAAGGTCGTTTCTTAGGAGATGCTCACGTGGAAAGAGGGGGTGGGGGTTCGTTAACGGCATTCGTTGAGATATCACGGCTTCGTTAAAACCTCCTCTCTGGTTCACATTTCCTTGGTTTTCTGTCACGCCGCCTCTGCTTCCTCACCGCTGCGCAGTTGCCATGTCTGCGCCCCCATTCACGCTGCGTTACATGCCCGACTAAGCGCCGCGTGGCGAGATTGGGGATTGCTTTTTGGAAATAAAATTCGAAATGGCTCATTAATTTTCAAATCGCCCTTTATATGCCAGCTTATGTTAACATGGTTTGTATCATTTGCGAGATGTTTCGCTAACGTTTTCCACAGCACCATTTCAACCAATAGCACGTGGGCGTACATTTCCGACATGCTTCCGGGAAAAGTGGTAATGATCTAATTAGGGGGCAGTAACGGTGATGTATTTAATGGCCGAATGTGAAAACGCGCGGCTGAAATTGAACTTCTGGGGCGTTAGATCTTTGGATTGTCTTCCCTTGCCAATACCCACGACAAGGTCAATGCTGTGAAGGTCATTTGTCTCCCTCCCCCGATCCTGATGAGAAATATTGACCAAGAGGCTGTAAAGAACCAGGGAAGTGCAGCAGCACAACTTTTTCACTTTGACACATAAGTGGGGCAGTACAGTGAATGTAGATTAAAAGACTTGATGTGGCGGAGAGAGGTATCGCTCAGAATGAAGGATTGAGAATCGCTTAAGGGTTACGTGGCGGCCATTCGCTTTTTTTTTATGGTCAATAGCAACAGACTGGAAACACATAGGTCAACTCTAGGCGGACTAAAGCGACGGATCACCCTCATCCTGTATCTGTCGCTAAATGGTCAATTTTGAGAGACCTTCTTCCATCTCTCAGCCCTTTTGACCTTTTAACCTGGACGGAACCTTTGCCCCTGTGTGATGGATGGCTCAAGTCTTCTGATCTATAGATAGCTTCTAACATTACATTTTTTGGTTTTATTGCCCCCTTCTGTTGTCCTACTTTTCATTTGGTTTCCCATGTCTCCGCCCTCACACGTTCACCTTTTCTTATTATTTAGCATCTTTTCAGTGCGAGGCAAAAGATAGTTAAAGATGATCATGGCAGAGGCTTTCCCTCTGTCTAACGTTGTAGAGCTGAGGTCATTTTTCTTTTTTTTTATATTCATGTGCCAGAAAGTGTGTTTAATGGCTTCCCAGGGGCTATGGGTTTAATTGTATTTTACACCTTAGCGCTGTATCTTAAGGTAACCTTTCCATTTGAGATATGAAAGACACTTTAAGGTATTGACTTTCACTTAACTTCACGTCTGGTAGGAATGCAAGGAGTGACATAAACGTTTACTAAATCTCTGCAAAGAAGATAAAAACATAAAATGTCTGGTGAAGCCCTTTAATCCAAACAATGAATGACGTTCATTTCATTTGAAGATGGACGAGAAAAAGAACAAAACAATATCATAAATCAAGAACTTACAGGTTCTTCAAGTCAAAGATAATAAACACAAACTAAAAAACAAACATGGTTCCCTCAATAAAGACATGACTCATTTATAGCCTGTCTTCGCAAAGCATCCAGCATTTTGTCGTGGGGGAAATAGCAAGCATTTCAGGTTGCCTTATTTCAAAGTTAGGTTAGATGCCTGAAATGAACCAGTCTTTACCATTCCACGACTCCTACTTTGAGTTGTGAAGTCATCACTTGTCCTAAAACAAAGTCATTACCAGCATGTGGCTTTGTGGTGGCAGCATTTACAGCGCTTACGTTGGCGGGAGTCAGGGCTCCTCTGATTGTTGAATTGACATTTAGGTTAAGGTGATCAGGCACTGAGAGGCGGCATAGGAAGGAGGGAGAGTGAAAGAGACAGCTCTCTTAAAAGTCAGCAGACATAACAGGGGTTCTCCGGGCCTAAAGACGCAGGGGATCAAACATACCAAACCCTGCTGTGTGTGCATCAAGCTCGACAGGAAGTCTAAAACGTACAGGCGCTGCATAAACGGGTCTAATGGCTGGTTGACGGTGTTACATTCAGCATGTTATTATTGATGCTTCATGTTTCAAATGTCAGATGCTGACGGTTCCCTGAAACAGCAACCATTCGACCTTTCTCTGTGCATTCTTTATTTGTTTCTTCTTGCAAACGTCATCATGGTTGCTGCTTGCTGCTTTCTGTTGAAAAGCCCGGATTAACAAGAGTAAAGCTCCAGACGGCACACAGGCCAGTGTCAATTTAGCATAGGCGTGCCAGGGGATGCAGAGACAACTGAACGTCATACAATCTCGCCACTGGATGTTAAACACGAGGGACTTAAAACAACCATCAATAAATAAGTTCAGAAACGCCTCTTATAGTTTCATGTCTGGCCTCACAATCAGCAAATTATGGTACGTTCTTCAGAATGAAAGTGATTAGTCCCTCACACCTGTGGTCACACCACAGGAACCACTGCTTAGCACATGCAGTAAGACTACTGTGCTGATGAAAAGAAAATACCACCGTCTCCCTGGCAACAATACACTTCCTGTTAATTGTTGATGAGTGCTGCACCGTTGTGCCGTTGAACTCTGCGGTCTGGAAATCGCACCAATATGTCAAAAAAACTTTTGAGAAACACACAACAGAAAAAAGAAACCATTTAAATTCCTTGAAGCACAGCAGAGGTTAGCTATGTCGTAAAGTAATTTTACAAAAACAGACCAACGCAACGCAGCCAGATGATCTGCTGTGAGTCCTGTTGGTAGAGAGATGAAGAGTGTCTACAGTCACGCTTCTCTGCAGCACTTTTATGGTTTCTTGGATTTTGCTTGAGCTCCTTTTTGTATCCTTCTTGTCAACCAGCCGGCAGTGTGCATAAGCCGCTCTAGAGAGTAGTTCTAAAATACCGTGAAAGCTGCCAGGCCACGGATAAAGAGAAACTGGAAGATGTAAAAGCTGAAAAACGGACAGAGTTCGGCGCTGACACTGTTGGCTCTCTTTTTCTTCATGCCGTTTCATCCGCGCCCTCAGCTCTTTAACCGGGAAATTCACGGTTCAAATCCTGTCAGTTTCACCTGCATTGAAAAGGTAACCCATAGAATACACAGGCAGTGGAAAATGACAGTGTCTAGGGTAAAGTAGGCCAATGTGTTACATAACGAGCTGACAGGTTAGAGGTAGCTCCCTGCCGATAAGTGACCCAGAAATATCAGCTGCAGGTTTATCCTACATATTATATTAAATACAGTTCTGCTCTCACACTGTTGCTGAGTCCTTGAAATCCTGTTTTCCCGCCAAGAAACGTAAATAAATGCATTCTGTTCACAATGTTTCAGAGTGATAATATTGTTGTTTTGTTGCAGAAAGGTGGTTAAGATGGATGTCGGATTGATTTTCATGGTATTTGGGAGAAATATTGATGTCCGAAAAAGGATCTATTCTCAGGACAATGCGTTGATATTGACATTTTTTAAGTTGTGCAAACTTAGCATGATGCTATGTTACGACGGTTAAGATCGTAAGACGTTAGCATTGTCAGTCATGTAAGTTGTAAGTTGTAATTCATTTGTAAAAAAAAAACAAATGTAAAATGTTAATTAATATATAAAAAAATTAAAACACACACACATAACTCTCAATTTACAACACCTAGTATGAGTGTTAGCATGCTGGTCTTAGCGTCAACCCAAAGCTTGACTGTGTTCAAGTACAGCATATTACTGTAAACCTGTTGTAGCAGCAAGCCGAGACCTGATTACTGGAGTTAGGAAAACTAACTTAAGGCCACATTCAACAAATTTAGAGTGACACCCATAACCCCCCATAGAGCTTTAACTGCCACAGGCACAAGAAGTGAAAAGGAAACACGTATTTGTACTGAATAAATAATGAAAAAATTGCTGTGGGCCTGGTGGAATTAATTTAAATCTTGAACAAAACATCAGTGAATCACTTCCAAAATCCCCCCTCCCAGCCAGCTGTGATGTTTACAACTTTGACTTGTTTGAGATTACAAGAGCACACAAAGCTTTTTCAGTTTGCTCATACTGGTGGAAAGGAAGAGAGGAAAGGAAGAAAAAAAGCAAAAAAAAGCCTGAATAATTAGACAGATCAGAGGAAGAGATTCTTCGCTAGGGGTCATGCGGCTGATAAACGATATGCTCGCCTGCAATGCATGTTAAGTGAGCATCGGTGTAATTATCCCGGCTGCTGCACCTTACGAATGTGTCTAATGTCACGGCCTTTCTTCCCTCACCCCCCTCGAGCGCTTTCCTTCCCTGTCAAACGCTCCTCAGACAGGGAGTGAAGGTTACTTGACCAGAAGAAAGGTCAAGGGAGGGGCCGGGCCAACCGCAGACTGATCCTTCCACCCACTGCTACTGAATGGCAAATTTAATTAAGATTGAGAGTCACATTTTCCCTCCCAATCTCTCCCCCTTCCCGGCTCCCGATCTGAAAGGATGTGATTTATCAATTTTTCCTAAAGGAACAAGCGCTTCGCTCAAATGAGTATTCTGATTAATCAGGGTTTAGTAGGGTTATTTTCCCTTCCTCGGCTTAAAAAAAAAAAAAAAAAAACTTTTCAAAAATTCTCTTCTAATCTCAGAGGTTGACAAGTTTGTGTGTAGCGAGGCACTCAGAAATGCACAAGACTTCTTCATTAAAACATCAAAAATAAAGCTTCCACAGGATTGCACGCGGCAGCTCGTCCGAGGCAGACCTCCTTCCTCTAAATTGAGAGGTGCTCAGTGCCATGACAATCTGTGCTTGCTTTGCACATTCCTCAGCGCCGACGGGAGGCCCGGCGCAATAAATAGGGAGCCCTTCCTGGAGGTTTTGACGGTGTGTTTCTGTGGGCGACAAGCGGGAGATCAAGGGAGCAGGAGAACTGACTGGGCAGCCCCGGAGCCGCCTCTCTCTCCAGGGGCTCCTCGCTTTAATCACAGAGCAACCGAGCAAAGTGATGGTGAACTCCACATGCCTTTGGTCTTCCTTCCTGCTCTCTCTCTCTCTCTCTCTCTCTCTCGCTGTCTACATCTCCTCAGTTGTTGTCTCTTCTTTGCTCCCTGTCCTCACTACACCGCTCATCTCCTCCTGCTCACAACCAGCTACCCCCTTCGCCTCTTTCTTCTTAGGGCCCCCTGTGGATATAGTTGTAAAATTTCAAAACTGCAGCCGACAGGATTTTGTTTCAATTTAAATATTGCAACACAAAGTGAATTCATGCCGCACCAGAGAGCGGTGCGGATCGGGTGCTTCTGGATGAGCGAGGATGGCTTCCCTCCAACAGCTCTAATTGATCCCATGTCACCGAGACTCATGCCGCCAACTGCCATAAAAGCAGTCATTACTGAAACATGTGGCGTCAGGTAACTGCACATAGAAGAAGTGGAAGGAGAAGGGGAACTGACCGTCCTGACAGTGTCGCACAGCAAACGGGGCCTCAGACAAGCACGTTATTTACAGCTGCTCGTCGTGAGCTGAATGTTTTACTGAAAGTGGGGCTAAGATGTGGGTTGGCATGTGTCTGCTTTGGCCATGATTCCAAGGCACCATGTCCATCTGGCATGACAAGTACTATATTGTAAACCTCTTATGTTTTTTTGTATCCACTGGAAATACCCCAACTCTGCAACCAGCAGAGAGAGGACTCAAGTGCACATGTGAAAGCAAAGGCTTCCCTAGGTTATCAAATGAAAGGTGTCCAATGTTCTAAGGCACAGAAATATGAGCCAATAACACTCAAGACCTTTGGAATCGAATGCCAGGATGCCAAATTAAACTGTAGAGATGAACTGGCAGAGGAAGGGGAGAGCACAGACTCCATACACTAGGGAGGGAGGTTAACGTGGAACAGGTGAAACTAAACATGTTAGGGAAGGTAACCATTAAACCATGAAAGGCCAACACGCGACAACAGGAAGTCATGTAAACAAACAATAAAAAACAAGACAAAAAGGAAGAGGTGTAAAACCATTGTATCTATGATGCCTGTAAAAAATGGGTAGAGTTTTCAGGCTGAGAGGTGTCATTAATTAACAAAGCCAAAGCTAAATATATGCTAAAATAAAATTGTAAAGGAACCACAGTCTCAGGATTAGGGTTCACTCTAAAAAACCCACAGAGACTTATCATCTATCTGATGCATTGCTTGTGTCCGTCCACTTAAATACCCTTTGAAAGGTTAAAGCTGTCGTCTTTCTCCTACTGTTAGCTGCTTTGTTCCTTTGTTTATTCTTTTGGCATTAAACGAGATCATTACTACAGTCGCGTAGCCGCACTCCTGTCAAATGTGGCCCTCGGGCATCTGGCAGCATCTACAGATTCCCAGGATGCTTCTTTAGGCACAACTGCAGAGAGAAAGACAGAGAGAGAGAGAGAGCAAGTGAAATGTACATTGGGTTAGAGTGCACGTAAATATACTTTCATAATGTCCCTCTATTGCTTGCAACAAGGAGCTGTGAACCATTAGCGCCTAGCCTTTCTGTGCTGTTATATCAGTAAGTCCTTAAAAGTCGATGATGTTTCTGTTGCTTGGCAGGCGCCGAAAAAGCAAATGACGGCTGGAGCGCCTTCTCCGTTTAAAACAATAATTTCCTCTTTCCTCTTGTGTGTGTGTGTGGTGGTGGTGGTGAGCAATGTTATTCAAGTTACTATGGTGATTCATTTTCAGCAACACCCGCCACTTCCCCCTCGCCTCACTCATCCTCATTTCCTCACTAGAACAAAAAAGCAAATCATTCTGTGAGGAATTCCCCCGGTTGCGTGAGCTGCGGCGGGTTTCACCATCTGATCTGAGCAAGGTTTGGGTGAACGTGTTCCCCACTGGGGATCCCTGCTCAGATATGCATCCGCGCGGATCTGCTGAGCAGAGAAGTCGCACAAAACAATGTTAATTTCTGGAATTTTAAATACTTTGCAGATTTTTTTTTCTTTTCTTTTTTTTTCCGTCTAGAAATCCCTGGAATGGAAATGAAGACTGTGTGGGAAGAATTCATTATGTTACATTTCACAGGCCACAGTATACTTTAAGTACAGGCCCGTGAATGGAATCTTAAGTGGTTTGACATTTACAGACCAGCCAAGTCAAAATGTCACTTTCTTTTAGGACAGTTTTGGTGACACCGTGTGCAGTGTTTATTTAAAGTGAAAACAGGAAGGCTATTTATGACTCTATTTCCTCCCTGATACCCACAAGGTCCATTGGGATTCCCCCCAAAGATAAATGAATAAATAGAAAAGCTAGTTACAGGGGAGAATGTTTCACAGCAACGGATAGGCAACAACGTCATAACTGCAATTTCTCACTGAAGTTGGAATCATAAGGCATAGACAAGTAGCAGTGAAGGGGAGAGCTTGGTATGAGGGTTCCTGAATTTCATCCATGCATTCTTCTATCAATACAGAACTGTGATCTACACCCACACACACGCACACACACTGGCTTCCTCCACAGTTTAAACTCAGCTCTTCCTCTCAACTGTCTCTCACAGTCACCATCTGCCATGTTGGAAAGCTTCCCTCAATCTGATAGATGGAGGCTGACGGTAGCTGTGTATATATATGTATATATAAATATATACATATATATGTATGTCTTGCTTGGCGACATAAAGCTGGTCGTTATTATTCAAACACATTTTCCAGTGATCGTTAGGCCTGTGCAGCGCTGTGGAGGCAAAAGTCCATGGAGCCCCGTTTTTGTGTTTTTTCCTGAGCCGAAGCCTGTGTGGCACATTAATTAGAACCGCCACATGCTCCAGGGAAGAGAGGGGGGGGGGTTACCGCCGACCAGTTGGCGCGATTGAGCACGGTGGGGGAAGCCCACGGTCGCGCCAGGGAGAAGGTTGTTTGGAATCCACGTGACCCTGTGGCCGTCACCAGTCTGAAAGGGAATCCCTTCCTGTTTCCCCTGTTTTGTCAGCCGCTCAGACTGCTACCATGGCGACCTGGTGTTTACTGTACGGACTGTTTGGCAGCCGCGCAGCAACAGGCACGTGACGTGTTCCTATGGTCATTTCTATTTATAAGCGTCAACGGCAACTCTGTGGTGACACACTGTGGAAAATCATCGACTCTGGGTTACAGGACCGATGCCTCAGTCGTTGGATGACAAAAGTCTGTGTGAAGAAGACATATGAAGTTATGTGAAAGCAAAATCTCCATGGCAACTGTATCATAACAGAGAATTTTTTTCAATACTGAGTATGAACAGAACATTTTCTCGTTCCTCTTGTTATGTCGCATTGGAATTATCAGTTGATTTAAAAGACATTTCTCTTTCGTCCCTCTTATTCTCAAACATTATGGTGTGTGGAAGTTGTGAAGGATCTTTTTTTTCTGGTGGCTGAATTAATCTTTTCCCTAAAATAGGTGATATTATGCATGCCTTTTTTTTTCTCCCTCACAAAATCTGAAATAATGAGAGAGATTCCTGGCGCCAGTAAAAATGACCACCGGATAGTAAAGCTCTGTAGAGCTCAATTAGGACTCATCTCTATCATTAACTCAACCTATAAACTATTAATGGTCTCCAGCCATTTTTCACGATAAGGCTCCCCACTTTTGAAAAATCTCATTAGGGCCTAAATTAGGGAGCGATCGTAGATCAAATTTGGTTTTATCTGGTTTTTGAAAATTCCAAAATAAAGATTTAATGAAACATCTCTCTCACTCTTTTTTTTTGCCGGTCCAACTTTCTCTTACATTCAGCTTATATTTTCTCCCTGTATCTGCATTGCACTGTGCAGTACACTTTCTAAGTGTTGATGTGCACACGTGTTAAGGCGAACACCTGGTTAAATGTGCTTCATCGCATGTATGTATGCACACAGGCTCCCCTCCTTCCTCGCCGCCTGCGTGGTCACATACACTCCTACATTGCATCCATTGTCACTTCATTTAACATCTAATACGTTATGGCTTTTTGGCTTTAGGTCCCATACAGGAGAATTTCCTCCACCAAGATGTGACTTGGACTCGCTGCGAGTAGTATGAAACATGTGCACTCGCCCTCATGCTCTCTGTGTAAAAAGCAACAAAAGAAACAAAGAATGAATTTTTAACCTTTCCATAGGAACGAAAATAAAAGCCATGTAAAAATTAATATTACATTTCTGTGACTTCCAATGCTGTTTAAAAAGTAATGAGACTGAATAAAAAAGCACTCAAGTTAATAGCCTTGTACAAAGTATAGTGCCCCTGACGTTTAGTCTGCACTTCTAGGGAGCAGACAGTGCTCAAATTGTTGGCAATATAACTTGCCTTTTACATAATGGTTGTGTCTATTTGATAACTTAATTGTTCCCTGTATAAGTAGGAAGCTTTTAAATGCACTCGGGCGAGCAGATGAAGGATGACAGGAAATGTCTGAGAGTTGACATGTTTGAACCGAAACGTGCTAAGGTCTGTAAAGCACACACACACACACACACACACACACCAGCCTGGCTGTGTACTACTCCATTCACTGTGGGTGGGATCCTGTGCCGGAGTTGGAGCAGGGATATCCCTCTACGGTTTTCCTGAGGCTCGTTGCCAAGTTTTTTTTTTTCTCTTTCTTTCTTTCTGGAGAACACTACGTCCTGTTTGCAGCTCCAGAGGAAGCCGCTGTTCTCTGGGAAGGACATGACTTCCATGCGTTTGTTGCACATGTTCACCGTGACCGTTCTGCTGGAACGTCAGGTCACCGTAACCAGCAATGCGGGGGATGTCTTAGTGAGGAATCATTCCAGGTCAAACTGAAGTTCATTTCTTGCTTAGAAGTATGTATGTAAATGTACAGTGTTTGATTACCCTTGTGTACTTGTAGCCTGCTCACATGGGTGATTAAAAATGTAGATCCCTCCCTGCAGTCTACTAGGTTGGTAGGTTACGCAGGCTTCTGCTGCTGTAAGTGGGATAATTTGCCATCTCCTGTTTCCCTTTCAGTAATCTGGGAGAAACACACCTTGGAGGGCTTGTCACAAAAGAATAGCTCAGCTTTTGTGGCTGCTAAACCTGCAAAGTAAATTTCATTTGAATACGCCTTTATTATTTTCTACGATTTTGACACAATAAAACATGTATGCCTCACTGCAAAAACAGTCCAATAGACTGTTGCACTTCCGTGCAATTATTTGCTCATCCAGACATCCAATAGGAAACTTCCTGATGGCTATTTTTAAAGGGAACCAGTAAGATGCAAGCACTCATAGTTTGCCAACAATAATAAGTCATACCTGCACAACATTAACATCAGTAAATAGAAGTTGCCAAATGTATGGTGGGTTTGCGCTGTTGTTGCAATATCTTTTGTGATTTGGAAAGGAAAACAGATCTTCCTATTGTGACCTTTCTGCGATAAGGTCACAAAACAGGTGGTGAAATAACATGAACAAAAAGCAATGTTAGCAGGCTGGGAGTAATAGCTTCCTATTGGTAAAGGGAAGATAGTTAGCTCGCTATCTTTAACTTTCCAAAAGGACTGGAACATTTGTTGTTTTTGTAACCACATACTTATGATGGTAAAAAGGTTTAAAAAAGTTGAAATCACTAAATGATAACCTGTTAAATAGGATGAAAGCATGACCTTTATCAGTCCTGAAGCTTGGAAATTGTTTTAACAAATACCTACATCAAGGGGGAATACGAGGGAATTAAATGCATCATTCTGTGTTGGTACCATTAGGCATCAGAGGTTTTTTGCATCTCAAATATTTTCCAAATCCCACTGACCTGGCGAGCATGCAAAGCATTCGGTGGAGAGTACTTGTGGGGACTGCTGAAAATGGTTTCAGTCTCCGACGTCCATGGATTGTTTCCAAATGTACTCGACTCAAATGTACTGAACTAATAGAAAAGATTATTTTTCTTTTTATCAACAATGAAAAATGGCCTTGAGGAGAGGAAAGCATTCTTGGAGTGCAGTCGGAGTAATAAACTCGTTGAAATTCTACTCTGTGTTCAACGCTAACTATGCAAACACATTCCAAACTTGTGTCTCTTTCAACACAAATCGTTGCTGAATGTACACACAGCTAAAATCATCGAGTTAGCATGATAAGCTTTTCCACCTGTAGAGTCGGGGGCCTCTAAGTAAACTATAAAGCTGACATTATCGTACATTACTGACACCAACCGAAACACACCATATGAATGAGATTACATCCCTTTTAGATGTATAGCCTGCAAGCAGTCATTACAGTCTGTGTGCTTTTGGACTTGGAACATTAGTGTTGTAACACAAACAAACCGAGGGCTAGGGCTGCGTGATTGGAAACATCTGGATGTCATTCTGGTCTTTACAGTCACGAACGCTATAACATCTTCTTTGCCTTTGGATACGATGTGGACTTACCGTACATAAAAATGATGAGAAACTGAAAAAACAAATACCTGAATTAAACATCCTACCCTCCCATAAGTCGAAAAACATTGTTGTCATGGACTGATGATCTTCGATGCGGGTTACACATTCAGCTACATCGCAACATGCTCCTGTTAAATTAATAAAAATAGGTACCAGTCCATAGACAAAACAAGGAAATAGGGGATATTCATGGTGACGTAGCAAAAGCAACAAAAAAGTCTTAAATAAAAGGGTGTATCACCTGCAAGTCTTGAACCGGGGCCACCTTAAGGATTTAATTGCACCTGACAGGTGAATAGCCCGAGAAAAGCAATAGAGCCTGAGGGGATTAGAAGACAAAAATAAATGAGCTTTAAAAGCCTAATGAAGGATTTAACCTAAATGAAGCACAGGTGGCTGGTAATAGGTGCTGCTGCCACATCCACAGTCGCACGTTTGAGAAGTTTCAGAGCACTTTTACACCCCACCCCCCTCACATCCAGCCCCTTCTCCTCCCTCCCTGTGGCCTTGTCTTTGGTATTTACTCATGCATTTCCCGGGGTCGCAGTGTCACCGGGTTTTGCTGATGGGAACGTGCCGTTTTCCAGTGTTTTCATTGGCTGGAGTGAACATGGGAAAAGAAGCTGGGCATCCTATGTGTCCCACCCACAGTACAGAACCCCCCTACCCTCCCCCAAACCCAGCTTTACCACAAGTAACCCTTTCTGCTCCGGACATGTGAGGAAATGATGATGTCAGAAAAACGGGGCTTGACCTTTTGCAGCCAGATTTCGTGGGAAGAACTTTAACTGAAGTGACAAAGTATCCCCCTGGGTGGGAGCGTGTACTGTAGAAGAATTCCACCGCTGATATCCGTTACACACACACAAGTTCATGAACTACTATTTTTTTTCTGTCAGGTTAAATGTTACACAATGAGCAAAAACAGTAGTAGTGTGGCTAGAGCTCCAAATCCCCTTTTGATAGATTAAGTAAGGCTCCAAAGGCCGTGAAAGAAAGGAGGGCTTTTTTTTTCACAATTTAACAGCTACATGATCAAAATTATCCAGATCAAAGAAACTCCCCGAGTTAAAACTGAATACAGAATTACTCAGTGGAATTAATTTATTTTCTATTTTCTCTGTTAACATGTATTACTTTGCATTTGGCATTAGGCGGCTGCATATCCCGCAAATTGCCCCCCCTTTTTTTTTCTCCCCCTTATTTCTTACACTTGTAGTGAGATGTTGAAATATCCTGTTTTAATTCTTAAGCCAATGTGTTGCTTGCCACTTTTCATATGAAGCACTGCATCACCGCCAGTGTTAGCAACTGTCAGTAAGGGAAAAAAAGCATCCAGCCTTTTGTTATGGAACCGCCATTATTGAAGGAAAGGAAGTTACTGCTCACATTGCATGGCCATCACTTGTTTTTTTCAATATTGTGCTGTTTTTAAATCATCCGCCAAGAAATTGGTTTCGAATTCATTAATGTAAAACCTACACTACTGTTCATTTTTCCACACTGCTATTTATTAGAGAGGAAAGGATCCACCAAATAAATTATTTAAAACCACCCTTATAACGAGGCAAAGAACATAAACTAGCAAGCATATTACACCAAACGTAAGTAGAAGGACCCATATTGCATAGTTGGAGGCACATTTTTGTATGGTAGATTTAATTTCTAATAACGTCTTTTCACATGGTGGACATGCCTAATTAGGCTCCCTTCCCCTTTCACCGGTTACAGTTAGTGATTTCCTTCCAGCCTTTCAATAACACCCTGAGACAATAGCCCAAGATCTCTATTTTAATATTATTTAAAACCCTTCTCTCCCATTCTGTAGATTTCCCAGGGTGCACTGCACTGTGAAGAATCAAGAATTTTTTTTGAGATTTCTTCCAGAAAGTTGGAGTTGCAAAAAATCACTCTTGGCTTGTGGTAAGTTGAGTTTTTAATTATTTTTTTTTTATATGTAGGCTCACTGTAGTTTCAAAGCATTCAACATGAAAGCAATAAAAGCCCCCACCCCTGCTGTCCCAGAGAAAAAAACAGTCTGCTTAGAAAAGCATGATCTTTACAGATCATTTTTCATTAGTCCACTGATTAATTTAAATATATCTGCAGTGTCTCATTGCTCTTTTTTGATGTGAAACATGAGGAGGATCTGTCACAACCAGTTTGGGTTCCCCGATGTCTCTCTGCTTTGTCGTCCAGAGCCGGTGGTGAGTGAGTCAAAGTTCAGAGCAAACAAACCGAGCGAGTGCTGCGCAGCCCTCGCTTCCTCCCGTCCGGAGTTTATCGAGGGTGTGGTCCCACTAAAGTCCAGCTGCCGTATACTGAGTAAGTGACTAACACAATAAATTGTGTTTGAGGAGGTTTACATTAAAGATTAGTCATTCAGTGAATCATAAATCAGAGGTTAGAGAACTCCTCTTTGCTTAGAGTTTTATCCCTGCCCCTTTAAGTCTTAGCAGCAGAACTTCAACCAAGCCCTGGACCTGGTCTGACTCACAGCATGTTTCATTCAGTGCTCCCTGGCTGCAGGGAGGGAGCAGGGTGGACGAGTTGTTTAAGAAGCAGGACGCCCGCTCGTCTAAATGATGAGAAAGAAAGGTTGACCAGACAGGCACCTGACAAATGTAACAAGTGACCTTAGCTCATTGTAACATGACGTAGTTTTATTACAATGTAAAACATTCTGCATTCTTACCCAGGAGTCAGACTATTGCCTCCAGTTTTTTTATGATTGGTCTAATTCACGTACAAACCAAAGTATAATTTTTAACACTGAACGCTGCCATTATGTGTAACGCAGCGTAAATACAGGAACTGCATCGTCCTCTATTTGGAGTCCTCCAGAGGATATTCCACCTTCTTATTTATACTCTGTGGATGGCGTTGATCAGTGTCTGCCTTTGTGCCTTGATTTTCCCATTAAAAACATACAGTATTTCTTTAGACCCTCTACACACTTAATACCTCTATGGCAGATGGTCCCCTAAACTTTTTCCTGTGAGGGCCACATCATTTTTCCCTTCTTTGATGGGGGCCAGGGTCCGTTCGTAGTAGAAAAAGTGCGACGATCGCAGGGGTGCCTAAATGTAAACATTTATTGTTTTCCAGAAAGCGCAGATTGTATTCTTTGAATACCGCCACCGCCTATTGACAGATGAGACAAACAGCCTTTTCGTTGCATTGAATTAAATACCATGCATTCTGAATCAATTTCTCTCTTACCTAACCTTTTCTCCATTATTCCATTCTATTTGACAGGGGCTAGTCTAGGATTTGCGTGGGGGCCAGACTGAAAAAAAAAAAAATCATAATGCATCTCTGGTATTGTCCAGTGGGGCCAGGCCAAATGTGGAGGCGGGCCATATCCGGCCCACGGTCCTTAGTTTGGGGACCACTGCTCTATGGGGTGTTGAACAAAATATCAGCATCATGCACAAATTGCCTTGAGATTCAATGCATTATGATTTGCTTAGTTGAATGTTTTTTGTTCTGTACTCACCAAATTGGAAGCAGATGTGCTGCGTGAATACAAAAACATCTTTCGATCACGTTATTGTTGGGTTTGTAAACTCTTGAGTGGTGAGATACGGGGGGTTAATAGTTAATCTTCTCATGTCAAAAAAATACCATAACATGAAAAAAAAAAGTATCATCTTTCGAAACAAACCCCGGTCTGAATTAATATTTTCTGTCAAAGGGCTCCATTGTTGTCCAAATACTATTAGAAAACACACCAGTGAGCCACGGCGCTGCACTAAATGTTCTTTTGTTATGAGGAACTGGAGCACTCTGGTTTGTCTGGAGATGATTTAACACTAGCCTGCTGTAGTAAATAAGCACAGAGCTCTTAGAATTAACCTTCATGAATTGAAAAATAAATTGTGAAAGACTTAAAGCTCCAAGAGCAAATGTGAGACTTAACGCTCCCAAACCAGACAACGCCTTGTCAATCACAAGAGCGCCCCACCCTGAGGCAAACCCAGCATTATGGCCCATTTTCCTCGAAATGTCATCATAATTTACTAAATAGTTGTATTGAAGAAAGCTTGAACCTAGTGATTAAGACCATTTACACAGGTGATAAATCAAGGAAGATCTTATCTCACAGACTTCTATTCAATCTGACGTTTTTTTGCTACCAGAAGAGTTGCTTGTTTGAACAAAAACCAGATTAAGACACTCCATTGTTTCCTTCATGGATACACTCCTTGCAAGCAAATGCAACTCAACGACACTGATTTGTCCCTCCCATATTGTGCCGCACATGCAAGCCACTAAGTATGCCTTCACGTGCCTTAGTCACACACATACACACCCTCACCTGTGCACACACCCTCACACACGGTTCTCAGCCGTGGTTATTGAGGGACGTTTGAATGAGATTACTTTGGGTAAAAGACAAAAGAATAAACCTGTTTAGCACTACCACCACACCCCCCCAGCCTCTGTCCTGACCATGTGCGCCCTGTGGACAGGGGAGACTTTCACCTTATCGCCTATTGATCTTCCTTCCTGAACGGTGTCATTTATTTTCAGGGTGATATAAGTGGGACTGATTAGAACAAGGGGCCTGATTGATTTGCGCACACATGCTGTGCGACAGCAGGGAGAAAATCAGACCCAGCGAGGAAGGGAAAACATTAATTAGAGGTTTGTCCAGCTCTCTCATATCACAAAACATTATACCCCACGTGTGTGTGTGTGTGAGAGAGAGATTTCACAAACTCAGCTGCTTTAACAGTTGAAACAACTCTGGAAGGAAAAAAAGCAAACAAATGCAATTTGCATCCCAATTTGTTTGCAAAGTAACCGCCAAGCGATAAGATTAAGGGTGACGTGTGCCCTTTTGAAAAGCACTCCCCACATTCAAACTCACCTGATTGATTTGTGGCAGAAGCCGCCCATGTCAATGGAGCACCATTATCAACGTCTCCAATGTCCTTGTTTGTGCATTATGTCCACTTGAGAAACTCTAATAAGCATCTTTCACTTGTTGTGTTAGTAGGATGAAGAAAGTGAGAAGTCTGCTCCCATCTCTGAGATAAGAAGTGGCCTGAGTTTTCCCAGGGTGTCAGCTGTGTTTTCTCAGTTCTGTCCCTTAGACTGAAGGAAAACAAAACATCTATGAATCCAACGTTCTTTTGCATTCCCAAAAAGCCCAGTTTGTAATAAATCCTCCCTTTGGACATATTTGGACTGAAATCTGATGGACTAAAGATTTTGCGAAAGGTTCTTACTTGGGTCAAATTAACGGGAGTTCAGCTGAGAGTCAGACCCCGTTCACACCAACAATGTGGTGACAGCGGTGGACGTCGGCGAGACCCAGACACATGCCCTCAATTTCCTTAAAAGCAAGCTATGTTCTTGTAAACAACTCCCCCAGTCGAACAAGACAAGTCTCCCCTCCGTTATTCAGAGGACATCTTCTCTGCGTTACAGCCTCCTTGATGAAGAGGAAAGCAGGGTGGGAAACATCAGGAAAGACACTCTCACCGCTAAATGGGTGTTAACACGGGCGGGAACCCAAGACCCAGCCGGTTTGTGTTTCGGCAAGGTCGAGAAACAGATCATTATTGCTAAGTTTTGATTCATCACTTCTTTTGGACGGGGAAGATGAGTCCAAGATAACGGCCTCAGAGAGGTTGTGTAGTATTTCGACGCCGTCCTGTTTCTGTTTTTATTTGATCCTCCCTCAAAGTGAGGAAGCGACTAGAACATTGTGTAGGTCATTAACATGGATTCTATTTGGGAAGCAAATCAAATCAAGTCTGGAATTTTGTTATTTATGATAAAAGTTATAAATACCTGACAACTGCCTCTTCTAATTCAAAACACACATTTGACACAAAACGCCACAGATAGAGCTTCATCCCCCCATCAGTTGGTCTCGTAAACCAAACCGAGTCCCCCACTGACCCAGACAGTACATCCTCAGGACGTTTTCATGCAGATACTCCATCTCCTTCACAGCAATAAGAACAGAGTCTGTTTTTTTTACATGGACCTTTATCAAGATCTTTGCAGAGTCTGGCCGAACTGACACTGGGAGACTGTGTCGAACTGACACTGATCACAAAAGCCACTTGTTCAGGTGTGGGCAGGTTGTGAACACCACCCTCAGACTGCCTTCTCCCCAACAAATTCCCTAGTTAGTGCCTGGATATGAAATGCACCTGTCGGTATGGCCTCATTCCCTTTGGCCCCTCCCTTCCTCTTGTGGTTGTCATTTTATAAATATGTAGTACAATATGTATTCATATCGGGACTAATATGTAAAAGTGACAGCAGCTCGATGACAGAGATGTCAGTGGTTCGATCTGCGGATCGAAACAGCTGATCTAAACAGATGCCGTGATTGTCAGCTCCAAATAATAGCAAGGAAATAATGAGCACGCATGGCATGATGGGTCATTGGCAGATGTATGAGGAGCAAGCTACGGGCTGCAGCATGCAATAGGATAGTCTTGACTGAACTTACTCTAGAGCTCTAAAAGAAACACGGGGTGGCTTGACACAGACTGGGATCCGACCTATAGTTCAATCCTGATACAGTGTAGGCCATCGGGTCACACCCGCAAAGGGAGTATTGCTGTCAGACAAAACACAAGCCGGCCCTCGGCAGCAGGGTCAGTAAAACTGCTGCATTTTAACCGAATTCAAGGTCTGGGTGCATCGTAACAATCCCTCCTAATTCTGCCTCTCTCGCTTTAACAAAAGCACTTAGTCTGCATCTTCTCTCCGCAATTGATCTTGAATGTCCTCCTCTCATTTGGAGACGTCCCCAGTCCTTTATGCTCATCTATCTGACTGGTTTTCTTCCTCTGAGAAAAAGGCAGAGATAGACGCTCTCCCTTAAACGTTAACCCTGCATGCATGTTAACAGAAAATGTTCCTCGTCCCTCCCTGCCGAGAGTCGTCTAAAATAATGCGGGAAGAAGCTGCGGCTTTACCGGCTTCCTCATTACTTATTCAGGATAATGTGCGACAGTGACACTCTAATGGCATCCTGTTGGGCTGCGATGTCCACCCATAGTCTGATTAATAAGTGGTGGCAATCGATGGAGGCGGCGTAACCCCTGGGGTGAGACGTTGGGGGGAGGACCAGACAGGACAACAGTATGGACAGATTGTACATAATGGACCATATGCTTGACCAGCTGAATATATATTGGTGTGTGTGTGTGTGTGTGTGTGCTTGAGGGATGTGTACATGGATGAATTATTCAACGTGAAAAGCATGCTGGAACTGAGCTGATGAACCTTGTTTCAGCAATCCCCCGATTGGAGCTGCTTCTCTCACTGTTTCCGTGTCAAACTGTTTCCTCTTAACCATATTGACCCAAAGTAAAACACACAGAAGTTCAGCAATGCGGTTCCCAGCCGAGGCACAGAGACCCTATCAATAAAGACTACAGTGGCAATACAGGAGAGGGGCGGGGGGGACAGGGCGAATCCCTGGAGCACTTTTTTATTTATTTTTTAAACGACCTCTGTTCCTTTTCCAGTCAACTCCCAAACGATGACAAGCCAATTAACCTGCGTCATTAGTTTGAGAGGAAGCTCTTTTAAATGAAACCGAACAGCAGAACTTTAAGGGGGTTTTGCATTATTGATCTAATGTCGAGGCCGGAAGCAACGGTTGTCTTTGGGGAGTTGACGCAGGCTGGGACGAATTACTGTAATGGCTATTTGTGCCATCTGAAAATCAGCTAATCATTGTTAACCACTAATGGGCTGTAACATACTGTTAGCGTGCTTGCTAATGCATTACAGATTAGCTGTATTTGGTACCCTCCTCTTCATCAGTTGTGGGTGACGTAGATTTAAGGGGCATCATTTATGTGTGATTGTGCAAAAAATTGATTTTCTCTCTGCCTACGATAATAAAAGAAGGGGATGTGTATCGGGGTATGGAACAATTTTGAATCCAAACAGTGGACGTTAGGATTCTTGATGAGCATCAATTGGCTATTTGAAATCACAGAAGAAGTTCCCATTTCATATACTGTATTATTTGCGATATATATATATATATAAATCATTGGAGTCATATTCAGAGCAAATGCAATAACTTATTTCATCTTGATTGAAGTGGTTAAAGAGCTCTCACAGAAAGCAGATCTGTAGCAGATTTGTAATTGTATCAAAGAGTTTGGTAAATCTAAATGCGACGGTGGCACATGGAGTAGAGAGGGTGTACTGGGAACTCCAAGGTTGGGGGTTCATACCCTGTCTGCTCCATGTCCAAAGTTGAATGTAACTGAGCAAGACACCTAACCCCTAATTGCTTCCCAGGCTAAAATGTAAAGACCATGAGTTGAACATGGAATCCCTTTTGATAAAAGAGTCAGCTAAATGACATGTAATAAAATGTATTTAAAGCGAGCTTCGTTGGCTTTGTTTCATGCATGATCTTTGTGTGTATCTAGTTCTACTGAAGACTTAGCTGATTCATTTACTCAGCACAAATTCCATTTGGGATCGCTGTGAGGTGCAAATGCTTTGACAGCGGTTCATTATTGTCCTTTTTTCAAGGGAGAATTTTACGGGTGTGTAAAAATGCTACATAGAGTTTTTTAAACCTCATTGCGTGCCACTTTATTCTTCAGTTTCACGATTTAATTTCTTGATCCAACCCAACTCTAACGGTAATCTATACTGACCATGCCTCTCCATTTATATTCGATAAATAAATGATTGCCACGGTTTAAAAGTGTGCATTTTGTGGTTCTTAACATAAATTCTTCATGGTCCCTATATCATTTTTACCACGGAAAAGACTAATAACCACTGTGCTTTCCCATTATTCTTTGCTACATTCTTAAAGATTTCCGAGCGACAATAAAAGTATTCCTTTCCCTCTTTAACTGACTTTAATTCTCTCATATGTCATTACCCATAAAGACAGCAAGTTTTATACAACACCCTTGCTCATTGCGCTGGATAAAGTCTTGCACTTTTTAGTAGAGCCAAGAGGGACATCACAATTTACAAAGTAAGTAAAATAATAAATTGATCTGGTGTTTATATTACCGTCACGTATAATTGCAAGAAGCAGAGTTTGTTGGGTTCATGTCTCCGACCAAAGGCACAAAGTTTCCTCCACCTTTTTCCCCCGCAGCTTTTTCTTTAAAAGACATGCATGCCCTTACTAGGGGGGCAGGGTACAATCCTGCGCTTCATTAGAAATGTACCACACGTTCCTTACTAAAGTGATATGTAAGCAAAAAATGAGCCCAATGGAGAACATGCTGCTTTGCCATGGCACCACACCCCCGCTTCTGCTTGCCACGAGCATGCCTCATTACCTTCAAAGAGCATTTTCAAACAGCATTTTGGGAGGCTTGCCAACATTCTTCTTTTTTTTCTTCAGGAAATTTTCAAAACAATTTGCCATATTCATTATTTGGTGATTTGAGAGTTGGACAATTAATGCTCTCCCTGCTTTGCCTCCCGGAGTGAAAAACACATCTGCCCAGCCCTCTCCCACTCTGGTTGATTGCAAACGATGGAGAGATACAGATATCCTTCAACAAAGCTGTAATATCCAAAGAGACTGCATGTAATCGGCAATAAACGGCAAAACATTTGTCCCAAGTGGTCACGAGCACAAAGAAACAACGTATTGAGTGTCATCGACTAGATCGATTTTACAGCTTCTCGCTCGCATTTTGTTTCGTTTTGCAGGTATGACATTTTAGCATCCCCGAGCAGAAAGGAAGAGAGAAACATTCAGCATATTCTTTGAATAGATAAACTCCGGGGGGGTTATGCCCCTTAAGGGAGTTGAAAATGAACAGCAAACCCAGTGCTCGTGACAGCAGAACTGCATCTGGAAAAGACAAAACGTGCTCGACCAAACGTAACTCAATTTGCTTAAATATCCTCTGACTTCGCCGCAGTATCATCTTGCTTAGGTCTCAAGTTATCCCCTCCCCCACACACACACCCTGCTCTCCAAGCAGAGATGCAATTATAGATGCTTTCTTATATGTAGAGGGTGTATTTGTGTTTCCACGCGTGCATGCACACTTGCAGTGGGTTGGATTGGTGCGCATAGACAGTAGAGAATTGAGCTCACACTTCCTGCCGGATGACGGATAGTGGGGGCTCACCTGGTGCCCCCCCGCCCCCAACTCCCAAACCTCACCGTGACCATACAGCTTTTCCACCTCACTCCAAATTTTTTGCTTTCGGTTGAATTTTGAATTCAATTTGAATGTCCAGCTCTCAGGGAAATGTCCCAAAATATATATAAAAACACATTCATGTGTTGCCAGCTCGTAAGAGGGTTCATCAGCCATGGTTGCCAAGGTAGACATTGTGCTCGCCAGACAGACATGACACAGACCATAATAACACAGTTGTGCAGTTGTTTTCCTACCATAACCTTACTCTGCCCGTCTCTCGGGGAGTCTCTTTGTGCAGAGGACATTGTGCCAATCAAAGAACCTACTCATAGAGGGAGATCTCCACAAACGTTGGGTTGCTGGTTAAGGGGTGTACAAAGTTGTTGAGGAAAATACCGGACAAAGCAGCAGTGGCGATGTAGGAGGCAAAAAAAGTCTTGATACTTGCAATTATTTGAATTATTTCTGTTATAGGAATTGAATTGTATGTTTATGTAAATAAACAACCACACAGACATTATTCGCTAGGTCGTTTTCGACAAAAAAAAACGTTATTCCACCTAGTGTTGTTGCGGTGAATCGCTTTGCAACCCGCGCAAGACTTTTTTTTAACCATGAGCATAACCATCCATCAACACAACTGCGCGAAAAGCTGCAGTCGATGTTGCAGAACCATCACAAATTCAACCTGGTGAAAATAACTGTCTTTGAGTGACAGTATAAACTATCAATTTTACCAATTTTAGAATCCATCTTACAAAGTGATTTCTTATATTTAGCCAGTGCTCAGGCTAATAGATAAGCAAATACACACTCTATGCTTCAGGAGAAAAATGTACCACCCACAGTGCTGTCGTCATTAGACATTGCAAGCTTTCACATTTGCACTTATCTGGTTTTTTTGCTGCATTCCAAGTCAAGTGTTTGAGGTCAAACATGTTGACCTGGCCTGCAGATGAGTGGCCACCACAGCCGATATCTGAGAGATCTGGGCTATTTCACTCTCTCTTGCCCTCTGTCTCTCTTTGCATCTCTGTCTCCAGCAGAGATGAAGAGAGCTCACTATGGGCCTAAATCAAAGTAGGCCCAACTTCGGCTCGGCCTGAAGGGGGGCTAGGAGGGAGGGGGGGAGGGTGTGACACAACAGGGGGCCTCAAGCAGCTTTCAGGTTCAAAGGCCTTTATCACCTCCAGAAGCTGACCACTGTCAACTCCAGTGGAGCCAACTGCCTTTGATTGTCTCCTTGTCCTCTTGTATCTACCAGGGGTTATCCCCCTCGATTGACAAATGGTAAAGGTTGGTAGCTTTGATAATCAAGCTGGCGAGGGGGGACACTACCCAGCCCATGTTCAGAAGAACATGCCCTTACTGCTGCTTCTGTGTTAACCTGCTGTGGGAACTCAAGTACATGCTCCCTGTCTTTGATTAATAGTGTCCTTCAGTCTGAGTACTGCTATCGACACCCTTCTTCTCCTAGTCGCTGTCTGTGGTTTCACATTTCAGGGTAAAACTTGCTGACACCTTTTTTCTTTTGTCAGAATTTTACTGAAACCCCAAAGTAAATCAAGTTAATGGCAGCGGACCTCGACGGCATCCGATTTTTTCTGACAGTGCATCACATTGTGCGAGAGGGGGGCAGCATTGCGAGGATGCTGGAGGAGGGCAAACGCGCCTCATTGGCTTTCCTGTGATGTCCGCGACCGCTTTGAAGATGTCCTCCAGCCCTATTCACCTTTGAATTCTTATCACGGCCCAATAGATCAGTACTGAAATATACCCTCAAAAAGTTGTGAATTCATGAATTTTCCTCGGGAACTCTTTGCCAAGTCCATATTTCCAAGGGGAAAGTTTTCTCACTCAGATGGAAAGTTGCTAATAAAAAAAAGAAGAAGAGAGGGAATAATGTAGCACCATTGACATTCCACAGTACAACCTGCGTCATGTTGACTGGATTTAGTTTCATGTAAGGGAGGTTGTGTGCCTACTGTACCTTTTATAAGCCTGATATAAAGGTTGAGATCACGTATCCTGCATGGAAAAAAAATGATGTACTGCATTTAAATAAATTGAATCACCAATGCGGTTACACTGTTGTCAGTAAAGGCCATGGTCTGTTCGCTGCTCCATATCTAGGAATTGTCCCAACGATGTGTGACATCCCTGCAATGACTCACAACCTCCGATGTCACAATCACAGCAAAGCATGAGTACGCAGGTATCTACGTATGTGCACACACACACACAGGTTAAGGCATATCTCTTCCAAGCGATCTATGCAAACAGTGTCTGACAGATGAAGATAAACAGCTTTGATTTACTTCACTTCTCCATTGCGCCGTGCTCATATTACAGCAGACTCAGTCGCTAACCCCTCCCACGGTACACTATGGCACGGCTCAGGATAACAGGGAGCAAGTCTCCCGGGAGATCGCCCAACATTACACGGTAAACATGTGATTTAGCTGTCTGTTGTTCTGCCGTAAGCGGGGAGGCGGGGGCGATAAAGGCGGTGACGGCGGTCACAGTGGCCTTTGGTCTCCCTGAAATGGCCTTCTGACCACGGCGCCCCGCGCCGCTTGAACCGAAAAGGGAAGCAGCTGGATGTGCGAGAACGCACGTCATATTTACAATAGCAACATATACACAAATAAAACCGACACGCACAATATGACATCCTCTCAGCTTATCGGGGCCCCATCTGTTTCCTGCAGCTCACGGCTGGTTGATGAACTGCGTTGAGCCAAGCGGGAGGAACACTGCTTGAGCCGCTATTCATGAATGCTCATCTTCCCTGAGTCATTTAGGGAGTCACCGAGGTCCACTCATTTATATTTCCTCAGTCCAACAACTATAAACACTCAAAGGATGTCCGCCGTATCCTCGATAGCCTCCACAGCCTACAATAACAACAGTACGGCCATTGTTAACATGTTAACATGGACGCTGTGCGGATGTTAGATACCAGCATTGTAAGTCTACCAATTCACGACAACTGCATGTGCTCAGTATTATTTTGGAATTGTAATTGTAATTTGGAAGCAATATAGCTTGAAGTCTTTTCTGGACAGTTTTAAATGTCTTGTTTTCCTTATTAAATGTCCACGTTTACCACATACACCCTGTTGATACCATCTGTTTTGCTGCGACTCTTATTTTTTCAGAATTGGCATGATCACTTTTTAGCAGGATGTGACGTTAAAAAATGTGTCTCCGCCATATTTCATTGAATTAAAGGTTGTTGAGTATTTTTTGTCATGACTCCTGGGTTATGGTCCTCTGGGGGTCAGTTCATTAATCTGCAAACAGTTTAACTTACTTCTTTATTTTAAATGTCATGCTCTATTCTGTACTTGTGATGTTAAACCCATATAAACAAAGTTCACTTATTTGTATTATTGTGACGTAAATTTTCATATGTTTCTTCTGCTAGTCAAGGAGAGAGAGGGTGAAATTCACACCCATTCATACACTGATGACAGGACCTGCCTTTCACGGTGGCACCTGCCCATCGGTAACTTACATTCACACAATGTAGTCGCAGCTACATGTGCAAAGTTGAGGTTAAGTGTCTTGCCTGAGGACACGTCGACATACAGGTCAGCCGGGCCTGGGATCGAACGGCCAGCCCGCTGATTGGACGACGACCATGCTCCCCACTTACCCACAGTCAAAGCGTTCTATCATATGAAGCGGGCGATCATACAATGTGCTTAGCAATTTAAACACCTGAGCAGAGAGAGGCTGTGACGGAGCATCCAGGGACTTAAACTAGACCTTCACTAGTCAATAACACCCATTTTTCCCTCACACACAGATACAGATGTTTGGGTTTGGTAAACCTTGAACCTGCTGGGGTTAAGTATGGTGAAACGTAGCAGCTGTAAGAGATTTACCTCCCCACCCTCCTCCCTCTGTCCGGTCCTGCACTTCCTCATCTTTTCCATCCCACACAATAGGGTTATCTACCTCCGGCTAACCCGACCCGCTTAGGTCCCACGCAAAGGCCAATGCCACTTTTGTTTCCACAACCCAGCTAGACCTGTTTTTCTATGTATGTGTGTGTGTGTGTGTGTGTGTGTGTGTGTGTATGTGTGTGTGTGTGTGTGTGTGTGTGTGTGTGTGTGTGTGTGTGTGTGTGTGTGTGTGTGTGTGTGCGTGTGTGCGTGTAGATTCACTCACAAAACTCAGACCTGACTGGGGAAGGATAACCTTTGTTTTGGTCTGTTCACTCCCCAAACACACACACACACACACACACACACACACACACACAGACGTACCTTCACCACTAACGAGCACACGCACACACACAAACATAGACACACACACCAATCCCTGCCTGTAAACCCTGATGAAAGAGATGGTAGAGTGGATATGAATAAAAAAGGGGTGTACTGAAGGAGGATAAACGAGCCATGCACAATGACACTTAACAAAATGTCTGAGTTAATTCATACACATCTAAATCCTTCCTCCTGGGTTCCCCACTGACGCTCCATTATCCCTGCTCTACAGAAAATCCCTCCTTAGAATGGCATCAGGGACACAAAACAAAAAACTGTATTCATCTGTGGATCTGACTGGAGCACCTCTACAACCACTCACGGTAATCATTAGCGCAATGTGTTAAATCTGTCACAGTAAACAAAATGCCTTCTTTTCGGTGTTTTTTTTATAGCTTTGGCTCACTTAATTTTCGGATCTGCTCTCTCCCCTCTCCCTGACCTCCTTTCAAGAGAAAGAAAAAAAAAGCTTGTTTTGGCCGCCACAGCTCAGCTTTTTCCGTTTCAAAGTGATACTAACTGCCCCAATGAGTCCATCCTTAAGCAATCTCAGCAAATCTTGTGCTCGTCTCTGAAGTACCATCAAGAGGCCACTGAGCATATGCATTTTGTAGTATGCTCCACTGAAAGGCTGCAGCCCCCCTTCCCTTTCACCTCCCCTCTCATCCGTCTACAGAAGCATCGCAGCACAGCGAGGGCAAGCAAGATCAATGCCCTGCCTCTGCCAGTTGAGGCAAAGGGATACAGCAATCTGTGCTCCATTTACAGTGTGATATACAACACAAACAGGTTCCCCGCAGGTCTGTAAACGCGCGTTTCATTTTATTTCTTCGGAACGTCCGCCTGGCTGCTGCTTTTGGCAGTTACCGTGTCACACAGAAGAACAAATGATTCATTCTTGATGTTGTACTCTATGAAGTACCGCGACAGCTGGATGTCACTCAAGGTGTTTGGCCCTTGAGCTATGGACTATTTGCAGTGAGAAAATAGGAATGTTCTTTTCCTTCATGAATGTGTAGAGAGATATATTAGCAAACCGGCAAATTGAACATTAGTTGGCAGCTCGGCTGTCACATATCACTGCAGGAACGCAAGCTAACAATTTTATCAATTCTGCCATGTATTTAAGGATTGCCAGCAGCCACTTCAGGCAAGGAAGTTGATTCCACTAGTCAGATCTGACCAAATAACGGGGTCTAATATGACAATTACACACTCGGAGTGACACGCTTGCCAAAAGCCCTCACAGTTAATGACAGGAGATGGCGTTTAATCACATCCTTATGCAGGGATCAGGGTGCAGCTCATAAGAGCTAAAGCTTCGCAGTAACCTGCCAGGACAATTACCTTTTAGCAATTAGAGTTTTGTTCGTGACACTTCAGCAACAAAAGGCTCACAACATACTGCTGGCAAGAGGGAGCACCCTCAAGGACTAGAGCAGTTCATGGGTCAAGCGTAGGATGGTGGATCGGCTTCAAAAAGGCGCATTTTCTCATGTAATACCCACTCAGAATCAATTTGTCACAAGCTCCACAAATCCAACAAAAGAAAGAGAGGTTCGGAAAGTGTTCCAGATGCAAAGTTTGCAGCACTTATCAGCACAGAATTGGATTTATTATTCTTCTGACTGTATCCAATGTGGTTCTATCATTGGTGGGGGAGATGTCTGCATGGGCAACATGTGTTTTATCCATATGGAGGTCAGGGGAAACACATGTTTGCAGACGCAGTCAGTTCACAGGATCAGCTGTCCTCTGTGGGCAACATCTGTTAGCCTGCCGATGCCCTGGGCTCAAGTACAGTGTGTGTGTGTGTGTGTGTGTGTGTGTATGTGTGCAGAGTTGATTTAGTGTGCAGACACACACATGTCGTGCACATACAGTATAAAAACATCTAAGGACCATGTGTCCATTGAATCTAAAACATTTCAGTATACAGATGCTTTTTTTATAATTGTGTATAAAAGTTAAGTGGCAGGAAAAAGGTTTCAAGCCCAGATTGTCTTGAATTTAGAAAACTCCCAATGCCTTACTTAATCCCATTTTGCTGCCATAACAGCTTTTATCCCAGTTAATTATTTCCAAATCTTAAACAAATACATAAAGGTACAGCCTTCAATTGGATTTCAATGTGCAAGTCAGGCCTCTCGAGGCTGAAATCACTGCTGTTCTGTATCCTTTTTTACTCAGGGTAATCAAATGACTGATAATGCTTGCTGTGTGTTCTACGAGATGAGGGGAAATGCAGCATCTTACAAAGATAAGAAATCAGTTCCTGCTTTTTTTCTGGTTGGATTAAATCAGGGGAGGGTAATCCTTCATAGTGCTCACTCTGGGACTCCATGCAGACCAGAGAGTAAATGTGAAAAAGAAAAAACAATGAGAGTGGGAGAGGATTAGGAGATTTGAATCCCAAGACAAGCAGAGAAAATCTAGGTGGGGAGAGTGAATTAGTAACTCCATCCTATATCCCTCAGTAATGGCTGATCAGGTTCCCTGGAGCAAGGCACTTCTCATTGAAGCTGCTTAAGTTAGCTCCCAGCTGCGAATTTATCCCCCTCAGATTATCATTATTTCTGTGTTCTTTGTGAAGAAAGAGAATAATGCTGTATTCAATTTGCAGGGAAAGCATCCAGGCTTCAAGTCAATAACAGAGGCTGGTAAAGTTGGGCAAGTCCCCGCTTTTATTCAGTGCTTCAATTCCATGTTCTTGGCTCCTTCTGGTCCATTTAGTCCAGAAGAAAATACTGTGAACCAGTTCCCAGTGCTATTTAACCGAGTCCAACAATTTAGCCTACCACACTCTCTGCGCATTTGTCGCTCTTGTGTGAGAGAACAATAAGTGTTTCTCTGCTAGCAGCTCTAAGGCTTTAAAGGTAATGCTGTTAGCTAAAGACCATCATCAGCATGCTAAAATCCTGACAGGGACAATGCTAACACGCAGACGTTTGTTCACCACCTTTGTAGCGTGTTAGCATGCCTGCAAACTGTATCCTAGTTACACACAATGTCAATGATCTCGACAGAATTATTTTTTTTAGGTTATAGTGATTATATTGCGATTGGATGAATCTTGCCGAATGCACCTTGTGTTCCAGTTCACCTGCACCATGATCATTTTGCACAGAGACTTTCCATTTCAGCTTTTTAAAGAACCACAATGTAGCTGTCAATTGTTTTGCACTAATGACAAAATGAGGTTAGTTCTATGCCCACCCAAGTGAATGGTGCTGTTGCCCAAAGCAATATGAGTTCCGAAAGATTATCGTGAGGGGTTTGTCTCATTGCAATGCATCCAATATTTGTAATTTTAATGCGACACAAATCCAGCATTGAAGGAGGCAATCTGAAATCACCTCTTATTATCCAGTTTTATCCTGAAACCGGCCTGTTTCAGTTCAACCAGTGTCATTAGTACGTAAGTAAGTGATTTGGCTGGAATGTAGACACGGCAGTCCTTTGGCCCCATATCTGAGGCATGTTTTGGAGTAATTGTCAGGGGGACTACGGCCAATGGACACGAGGAGAATGAAAGTCTGTATATGGTCAGTTGACTTTCTTGTCTCCTGTGAAATGGACGAGACATCAATCACGTTCTCTCTATGCCAGCAAGGTAGGAGTGGGTGCTTGAATGAGTGTGAAAAAGCATGGTTTTCTGCACTTCTACATTGTTTATTCTGTCAATGTCAGTCTGAGTAAACAAGTCAAGCTCCATCAAGATGGAAAAAAAAATAGGTTGGAAATTAAAGAAAGAAACATTTCTTCACGTGCTACTTAAAATTACATCAAATCACAATTCTCCCAAAAACAAAGTGTTTTTGCTTTGTTCCTCGTTTCTGTCGAGAAACAAACAACTGTCAACTCGATCAATCTTTTTCTCAGATAATATGCCAGGTTGGCCAAGACTGGGAACTTGTTTACATTCTTTGAGCGCTCGCCACAAAGTGCCTCAGGTGAAATGAGTCACTGACTCCTACCAGGGCACGTCTTTGTTCAGAGCAGCTTGGTATGCAACCAGTACGAACTTGCTCCATTCCTGCTCAAAATGAACAGAGGCTTCATATATCTAACATATCATCATTACGGGGCAAGACAAACATTTAATCCTGGTGCAATACCGAACTGTGCAAATTATCTTGGGTCTCGTTCCATCGGCCCCTAAACGAGATGAAATTGAATTAGATTATGCTAGAAAATGAGGTGTTCACGCCAATTGAAAGTAATCAAGGTGGTTGAATCGAAGAATAATGAAAGCCTCTAGATCTAACACAGGCCTGCAGAGTGCTTTTTGACTAACGGCAGTTTGTCAAGTGTGTAATGATGAAACCGACGGACGATAAAGAAGAGCGTCGGCGAGCTGCAAGCTACTGTAAGGAGGTTAACGGCTTGATAGCAGTGTTGGCTGCAAAGCCTATTGACCAAATGTTTACAAACTGTATGGCTGAGAGCCACCACCCTGAAAGAGAAATGACCACAACTAATGGACTTGTGTCTATAGATTTCGGCCGAGTTTGGATGAGAATGTTACAAAGTTGCATGCCTGGGTAATTAAAATTTGATCAGCAGGTAAGCAAGTAAATAATTAGTGTTACAGCTCATTCAACATTTAGTGAAGCAAGGGTTTTCTGTCCCTTTAAAAAGGGAACATCTTGAGATTCAAGCGGTTGACAGCATACATCCATCTTGCTATTCCTACGGATAACTGTTATACACAAAAGAAAGCCAATTGAAAGTAATGTAGTGTTACAGTCAACATTTAACTATTGGCCCTAACAGGTTTGTTAACAGGTTTGTTAGGGCCAATAGTTGTTAGTCATTTACAGGCTGATAGTTTGGAAATTGTGTGAATAAATGTCTTTTTTGGACAAAGTTAGTACTGGGTAAATGCCATTTATTTGCAGTGGTAGAAATCTTCGGTCTAAATTGCAGTATGTTCAGTGATTTTGCTCTCAATACAACTATGAGTTGGTCTTGCCATTAGTATGTGACATCTAGAAATGTTTCAGTGACTATGAAACAACATTTAATTGGAGGAAAATGTTTATTACGGGAATTCTGGTTACTAACAAGGCAGTTATCATTGCACTTAACAGAAACAGTGATACAAAGAGGGCAACACTAATTGGACGGGTTATATGCCCACAACGTGATCTCACATGAGTTAGAGCTGTTATTTGGAACTTATCCTATTTATTCATGCTCAAAGCTCAGTCCTGTCCTCAGTTGCCACCAAGATGATAAATAGTTCATTTATTCACTTCGTTTAGGTTTTCAGCAGCCCATTTGAACCCCTGAAGCTAAAAACGTTAATCATTGAATTAATCGATGGATAAGCAAGACACATAAATCACATTTTAAAATCTCTGTGATGTCTTTCCAAATTAAATAACATCTACAGATGTGATTTACTGGCGACAGTCAATGTTGAAAGAACGATTGTTTTTAAGAGTGAGAAAGCAGCTTTTATTCTCTTTAGCTACTCTATCGACATTTTTATTGCCATTCTCCTGCCAGGGTAACTGTTTTGGCAAAGTTTACTCCCTGTACGCTACTACATAGAAATTTAAAAGAGGCCCATGCTGTTGATTCTGACAACCGCTGGCACTACCTGCAGCAACAACACTAGCTGGTTTTCAGATGAATTGTGTCCGGATAAGCGTCTTTGGAATGGTATCTGTGTAATTTTCCGGGCTGAATATCCTTGTCCAGTCGTGGTTTATCTATTTATTTATTTTTTGTCTAGAGTTTTGACTAGTAACCTTGTGTTTAACATCACTATGCTGCAGACTTACTTACAGTAAGGGTTAATAGATGTCTGCGAGAACTCTGAAACACCAAATTATTTTTAACTGAGACAGATGCAAACCCCTCATGGACTGTGAGAGTGTGCATCAAAGCAATGGTTTTGGTCAGAAGAAAAATCTCAAATGGCAAAAGTGATTTTTTAAAGCCTGAAAATGACATGTTCAAATGCCCACTCACACAATGGGTCACACAATGACAGTTTCACTCGTTTCACTCGCTCTCTCCTATGAGCCCCTTCATCAGAGCGCTGATGGAATCCAACAGTCCAATACGTTTACACACCCTGATGAAGACACAACAAACGCCTGTTCAGGAAGGAGAAAGTCTATCATTGTGCCAAAGTATGGCCCATTGAACGATGGTATCTCTTTGTAAGAACCGCTCAAGGAGGCAGCAGCTTTATGTCTAGTGTGCTGTCAAACAGAACATTCTGTCCTGAACGGGTTTGGGGATAGATCAAGGCATGAAGACCAACGTTCTGAATCATTCTGGCCCCAAAGAGAGCAACATTCCTGCTTAACCAAAGAGTACAAAAAATAACCTCCTCTATACTGTCATTATTCACGTCAATCTTTATTTGTTTCTCTCTGATTTGGTCTTTTCTGTACAAGAAACGACCACAACGATCTCAAGCATGTAAGGAATTTACTCCACATGATTGTTTTGTCCCCCCGCCCCTTCTCTGGAGTATGTGTTACACTGTGTGTATGTGTGTGTGTGTGCATGGCTTCAGGCTAAAGAGTAGTAAGGGAGTTCCCCCACATCTGTTCACCATAAGAGCTTGTTGACAGCAGTCTCTCTCTCTCTCTCCCCCCCCCCCCTCTCTCTCTCTCTCTCTCTCAGGCTGCTTCTCATCCAAGATTAAGTAGAACACGTTGTCGGCCTGCTGTTTAGGGGCCTGCTTTGCTGCGTATTGGGAAACGGGGGTCAGTTTCTTAGCCCTTGATAAAACCTCTGTACCGGACCCGGTGGGCAAAAACAAGTTTTGTCAACATGTGCAGTGTGGCATTCTCTGATTCACTATTGCTCATCTCATAGGGATTTATTATCTGTTAAAAAAATAACGCACACAGGGGATTAATCCTTGTTTTGATCCGATTACTGAAACAACAACAGAAAAGTTATATTAGCTCACTTTTAATGGAATGGACTGAAAATGTGTGATTTACCTCATTGGCAGCACACGTACACATATTTGTTGTGCTCTTCTGTGTGTTTAAGTACATCCAAGATGAGAACAGATCTCTCTCTCTCACACACACACACACACACACACACACACACACACACTACTAAGTATTTATCTGAAGTTGAGGCCAGAGTGTTTGTGCAGTAGGATTGAAAGCCACCCAAGCTTGTAATTGCGAAAAAGGGCCATTTGGACCATCAGAGTTGTCCATTTGTTTTTAGAAGGCAAAAGCAATCAATTGGCTGTATTAAGCAGATCTGTGAGAGATCTAAGTGGGTGTAGTGGCCATAATCTTTCCTTCCTGCTGCAAAAGATACTGGCCTTTAATGATTGGACAAGACCCAAATGGAAACGGAGCTGTAAGAGCATCCAATCAGATGGAAGCGATATCATACGACACCTATCTAGTGACCCCAGTGTTCTCCCCTGCTTGGAAATCTGGAAAATCTCCCATCAACTTTAGTCACACAGACAAATCAAGGATTGACGTGTAACTGAATTTGCTTGTTTTTCCTTTGATTGTGCTGCTAATTAGCTTGGTCGTAATGTCTTTCAGTGGCAAGGTGGTGCTTGTAATTACAATGTTTGTTCTCCAGTTCTCATTTGCGTCTTCGCTGGGGGACTTACGTTGGGCCCAATCTCTCCACATCTCTTTTCTCGTAAACACACTCAGGGTTCTGTTGCTGCCTGAAAGTCTATCGATTGACTCTGAACATGTGCTTTATTGACAGGTTGTTCACAGACAGTGTAGACCTGTGTGTAGCAACTGTTTAACAGGAAAAGGAAATATCAGCCTCGCAAAGGACAAGAACACAAAGATGTGTATGTGCTTTTTTCCCTGGATGGCATTTTATTTATTATTTCTTCTGGAAGTTGAATTTAGGTGAAATCCACAAAGGATGCGCACCTGTTACAGCAGTAGAGATGAGGCCTTAAACTGCTGGAGCGCTACAAATGGGTCCTCGGAGGACCTCTTCATCGCTTCCCTCTCCTTCACAGTGAAAAGTTTCCAAACAGCTGGTAGACAATAAAAAAAAAATGTGAGTGCACTGGGCCCTTGATAGCAAAGCTTTCCAGAGGTTTTAGGAGGAGGGGGTGCGGAAGGGGATAAGGGGGGGGGGGAGGGGGGCGGGGGAGGTTGGGAGGGGGGACTACTGTCATTACTGAACACAGAGATGTTTCAGTAAGCAACCTAATTCATTTTTTGAGTCAAAACACTATTCATCACCTTGTTGTGCTCATGGAGTCAAACCCAGTTTGTTTATTACGTTTCAACAATCAAAGTATTTAAATTGTAGCAGGGTTTTCTTTGTTAGTGGCGACTATTTCTACGTTGGGTTAAGGAAAATATGAGAAATTATGCATGTATCCAATTTGAATCTGTTCCCTGCTAACTCTCTTTACATTGTCTTAACCTAAACTAAGTCACCGCAAATGCTGGACTCACATTAAAAGCATTTAACTGGTAAGAAACAAGGAGGGTTTTAGTGTGAAGCTACTCAATTGGAGGTGATCGCTAAGCGTAAACTCATCAAAACGTTAACTGCTGGTTGAGTAAATGAGTGACCACCTGCTGACATGTTCACATTAAGTTAAAGGGTTATGAAATGTAAATGTTGATTTCACAACGTGATGTGTCCTGCCCCATAAGAGTTAGTTAAACATACACACATGGTTACAGAATGATTTGGACTGGCTACTCTCTCGGCTCCAACAGGATACTTGTTTTTAGCAGTAGAGAGTTTTAAGCAAAGCAAATTCACCTGAATCCAAAGTATTTGTCAAACAAATGACTCTCACGAAGCCAACATCATCTTGGATTTTTGCTCCGTTCAATCCGCATCGCAGATGGAACCCTTTTCAGTATTCATGCCCTTTTGGTATTCAGCCTCTTGGCCATCCCTCGTCTCGAGACGAGTCCCGCTCTCCCTCTCTCCGAGTCTCTTTGTTCTTTTTAAAAAGTGCTCGTCTCCCACTGAAGCCACCGCTGCTTTCCACGTCTTTGATGTGAGTCGGGGAGACGGCAGTGAGTCTTCACCTGTCAGCTTTCATGGCTCCCCGAAGGTTGACTTTGAGCCGTTGTCTGTTAAATTGGGATTGATCACAACAACAGGAGCCACGCGGACACACACTCGCACACACGCATACCCACTAGAGTGGGGACCGGTGGGTTCCCTGACAGGCGACCGTTTTTCATGGGTGGACGAGGCAGTTTGATGTGAACACGAGAGCCGTTTGTTTGGAGTTTAATTTCCTCCCATTTCAGTAGCGGGATGTCAGACGAGGTAACGGGATACTTGACGGAATGCCTAATGGCCCGCATCAGTTTAGTGTATGACCTATTGGAAAGAGTGGCTGAAACGGAGGTGTCACGATGAAAGAATAGACGGTTTGTTGTGGAGCCCTCGACTACAGCGTTCCTCCTGCTGATGATCTCTTGCAGTCCATTCTTGGCTCCACTCGCCGTCGCTGCCTCAGCAACATGGCAGCTGCGTCCTGTAATTGTCAAACTTCACGCTGGAGCTGTCAAGCCCTACGTGCAGGCTGGGATTTCAAAAGCATTTGCCCCACATATTCCCCCCAAAATTGCTCTTCCATTGCGGTCTTTCGTGGAGGTGAAACTTTGTCTGTTTCTGTTTGCAGGAAAAAAAGGGGCGAGGTGGAATCCGATTGGCCCCTGCGTGGAGCAGCAACATAAACAGTAAATGGGGAAGTTTGCAAGCTTTCCCCACTCCGCCTCGCGAGCTCAGAGCCAAAGAACGCCTGATCCCCAGGCCGCTTCCAAAGCCATCATTGATTAGGAGAGAACTTTTCCAAATGGAATCTCGGATGAAGTCTACTCATCTGCAGTGTGAGAATGAGTGGGGGAGAATAGAGAGGTACAGGGAAGACAGAGAGTGAGAGAGACCATTAAAACGAAGAAAAACAGAGGAGAGCCCCCCCTGGATGCTACTGTCAGCTATGGGAACCCAGATGAAAGTGGTGCAGCTAAGAGCGCTCTTTGATCGTGCCTTGGTGCGATAAACATCTCGCCATGCCAGCCGTGCACAGTGCATCGTGCCAGCCCGGCTGGGAAGGTGAAGGGCTTTGAGCGGGCTTGCAGCTCGCCTTTTGGTCAGGACCAGCAGGCATTTGCCATGCCAGCGAGCTGTCTGCAGCACAAAGTCACTCCCACACACACACACACACACACACACACATTCTCCAGCACATTGCTCGCACTTTCCCTATCAGTCTCTCTCTTTCCTTCGCACTCTCTCTCTCTCTCTCTCTCTCTCTCTCTCTCTCTCTCTTTCTCCATCTCACTCCCCCACCCTTGAGATCCTTTTTTTTTATACTTGTTAAAGATGCAACCTCTATTGCAGAGGCGGCTCCTGCTGATGAGCAGGAGTCCTATTTGAACCAATGATCATCAGGTTCTCAAAATTAAAATGTGCGCAGGTACTGTGTGTAATAGTAATATACAGGCTGTTGAATATTTCATGGTTGCCGCTGCTTTGAAACGGTGCAGGTTTGCGGTGTTATGTGTAACAAGGGAGGTATGAGGGAATTTGGCCCAGGCTGCCTGCATAAATCCTCTCCCATTCTTTTTCCTTTACAATATGAGGCAATAGATAGCACTCCAGCTCTCATCTTCAGCTTGTGCCTGGACTGTGACAAAGCCACATGGTGATTTTGATTCAGTGAAAAAGGGAACAGGATTTACTCTGACGTCCCAGCGACGCAGAGAGCCGAGCCTGTGAGTCCGACGAACGGTGGAAGACGGGGAGAGAGGGGAGAGGAATGAATGCCATGCATGTGTGGGGAAGTGGTTTTGGCAGTGCTTGAAATTAATGATCTCAACATGTGCTATAGTTGAGAATCAGCAGAAAGAAAAGAGAAGGCAAAAGCACTTGCAGTACAGCCACACAGGGGCCGCGGACCGAGAAACCACAAGGACTGCGAGACAGAAGCTGCGGGGGGAAATAAACTTTTGGGAAAGAAAAAATCATGTTCTTTTGATACAAAAATTCAACTTTTAATGCTATAAAAGTCTTGGGCGCTGCTTCACCTCCATATCTAAAAAGTACCCGGCAGCCATGCGAGGACATATGGACCGTGGCACAGTCCACTTATTTCACAAAGAAACGATTGGTTTTAGCGGCTCAGACACATGGCGATGACGTCGTTCGACACAGCAACTTAAGCAGTGCATATTTCACGCAGATGGCCGGTTTATGAATATGTGGCCCTGGGTTCATGATGCGTGGTTGAGCAGCAATAAATGAGCCTCTGCTGAATAAATATATGCTTTTACAGGCAGGGGAAGGAGCAGAAATAAGGAAGGGGGGCGGCTCATTGGAAGTCTGATATCTAATATCCATCACACTATGAAAAAAATAGGGAAGAAGGTCAGATCAAGGTAACAAATGTGAGAAAAGAGTAAAAATGTGATTGGACAGTGACATACTTTAGTCATCTATATGAAAACTGCTCTTTGATGTCCTAATCCTTGTTACTACAATTTAGGTGATTTTTATGTTTCAACCGCAGCTGAAGGATTGCGTGGGCCATCATCAGGCGGAAGCATTGAGCACCCAGGGTCTCACTTTAATTGGAGGGCCAAAGTTACACAAGCAATGACTTTTATTTGACATTTAGATCATTCCCCATTAAAGTGGACTTTAATGTGAACATATGTACGCTCTTTCAATGTAATATACAGTATGGATGCACAGCATTACACACCGACGTCAAAAGACCAAAGACGTCAGCAATGGAAATAAAAAACAATATATTTCCTAATATTGATGGGCAGATATTGCTCCTCTGAATGCTCCGGAACGCCACGAGAAAAAAGTGGCACATATGAGCTGCTACAAACAGAATATAATTAGGTGGAATGGGATGTGAGAAAAGTAAGACAGTAGGTTTATTTTATTCGTACGAGCACTTTTCACATACTTCCGACCGACTGCAGGAAGGAAAAGGAGAGGAAAGGAGAGGAAACCACACGCTGGCATTCAAATCCCACCGGCGGCGCAATCGATTCATCTTAAAGACGCCGGCAAAGCATTGAGTGAGATATCACCAACTGTGTCAAAGTGTGAGGGGGGAAGGGTGTGTGTGCGGCGGAGGGGGGTGCCCGAGCCCACGAATGCGTATCCAACGTTGTCATTGGCCTCTCCCCTGACTGCCTCGTGGAGAACATCGGCCGCTGACAAGAGGTGAGCCCCGGCTCTTCGCTCTCTCTACGCATCAGTTTTGGATCACTACTCCCAAAATCAGAGCCCGGGGTGGGGGGGGGGGGGGGGGGGGGGGGGGGGGGGGGGGGGGTGGGGGGGGGGCGCGAGGGCCCCCGCATAATGTGACAGAGCCTGTCTATGCCTTTTTTTTTTTAATGCAACCCCTGTCAAGAAATCTGCCGTGGGCCTAGACACAAAGACATCCAGGAATAGGAGGAGGGGGATGAACCGACGGACGAGACTGAAAGTTGCATCAACAAAAACTAAAAAGGATGTGATAAACAAGAGCGCAGTAAAAAAGGAGGTTGATGCATCAAAGCTGTAAAATATACAGCTAATTCAAACGCTATCAGCACATAATAAGACTGCACTTTTCATTAAACAGCCCCTGTGGACCAGCTAAATGTATTCTCAAATAATGACAGTCAGATTTAATGCCATTATGAGCCATTAAAAAGAAAACGGTGACTGATGTTATCATCTCCTTTTTTCACATTGATCGCCATATCTGATATCTTGTTTCATATCTCTACCCCGTCTAATGTGGCAACAGCTGTGGAAATCCGAACCGATGTGCATTGTTAACCGTGTTTATTGTGGTTGTGTAATTACAAAAACTGTATAATGCGCAATCTAATTCATTAGATTAGTGAAGGGATTTTAAACCTGTAATTGTGAGTCTGCGTGGAGCTGCTCTCTCCGGGCCGTGCTGTTGTAAACAGTGCCATCTAGTGCGCCTTGGCGGTCGGGGGAGGGGGCGCTGGTCGCAGGCTGGTGGCTGCGAGGGTTTGGGAGGAGTGGAGAGGCCCAGAGGAGAGGCTGCGTGGGAAGACAAGAGCCTCTGCAGATTTAAATGAGCTGTTACTTCTCCCGCATCTCAGTCATCTCTGTCAGGCAAGCGGTTTGCAACTATTTGATGCTACACCTTTTCCCCTTTTCCATAATTGAGGTGACTTGCATTCAATGGTGTGCATGTGTGCCGCCATGAGTTTGTTTTCTGCATACCAATGGTTCAATATTTTGCAGCATTCTATTGTTGAGTTGATATTCAAAGGCGAAGATAGGGTCATCTGAGGATACGCTGCGGCACGGTGAGACGTAGAGGAGCTGGAAACTAGCGGCCATTCCTCAGCTTTTTCACCACGGAAAAAATTGCAACGACAGCAAATGTACTGTCCAACCAAACAGAGATCGGTCCTGGGAGTTACATTTAGTAAGAATCTCAACACAACCATCCCCCTAGAGCTGACCTCTGTGTGCTATTTCCTTTCCAGGCTGTGGCAAAATAAAAGGAAAATATTAGTAAAACCCCCAACTTGTGTGTAAATGAGATCAAGATGGATTAAGCTCTGGATTCTATGAGGCCTAATGAACCACAACATTTCCATCCTCAGCTGAAAGCCGACAGAAACCCAGATGTGGCGTGCAGAGCTGGGCACAACTTTGAATGTGATTTCCTCACTTAAGCCTTTAGTGTAGGTAAAGGCATTACGGCCGATCAAACCTCTTAGCCCTCCTACTTGTGGGATTTGATGTGCATTACTGACAGTGAGAAATGGCCTGCCTGAAATACAATATCTCACTTCAGTGGAAGATGAGAGGGGTGAGGGGAGAGGGATATTGGCCTGACAATAAGAAACACATTTCACAGCAGTCATTTACAGGCTGTTTTGAAATTGAACATTTTGATTTCATATTTGTGTTGGGTAGTAATATAGAGTTTTTACAATTAACAACCGATTTACAGTTCAGATATGAAAAAGTAATTTTAGAAGGTTTTTCACTGAAATGAGCACTCTTGGAACACATTTTTTTTTACATTACATTACATGTCATCTAGCTGACGCTTTCATCCAAAGCGACTTACAATAAGCCATAGGGATACAAACTCAAAGAACAAGAAACAAGAAAGTACTTTCAACAAAAAAAGCAGATTTACAACTTGTTAAAGATAAGATAAGAATATAGATTCTACTACAACATGTGGGGTCAATAAAGGGAGACTTGCGCTTGTCTCACAAAAATCTGTTGGGAGATTAGACAGAAAGGCTGTTCTGCAGTGGTGAGGAAAGTCCAAGGAATTTTTTTGCTTTGGAAAAAGTAAAATTAGCAGCTGAGTCATCGCTGAACAATTTGAAAACTGATTTTTTTCGGCCAAAGCCGTGGTACAGTCGTTGTCTATTGATATATTTCTAAAGAGCCTTAAATAAGAAGACGATGGAAAATGGATGTAACTCCCCAGGTCGACATGCTCTGACACTGATAGAGAAAGGTGAAATAAAAAATTACATTGAGGGGGCTCCTACATAATAGAGTTTTTCGACCCGCTGTATTCAGTCTTACCTTGGCTTATCCGTGCCCTTGCCTGAGATATAATTGAGTTTTTCAAAGTGGAGGAGCATTTAAAAGCTCCACTTATGAATTTGCATTTGAAAAAACTACAATTTAAAAAAAGAAAAGGCTTTTTATTAACAAAGTGGCTTGTAATGTTTTTAACCAGAGCAAAGTTATTGGAGCTGAATGAAACCAGATGTTTCCCTTGACCGGCTTTCCCCCTGTAAAAAAAAGGACATGTGCACCCTCTGATATGGATACAGCAAAAAGAATCTCTTCTGTTGTGGTTTAAAAGTCAGCTGGACCCATGGTGTTAAATCCACACCTCCTCCGCACATGTTCATACACACGCATTCCTCCAAGCAAACCTTCCCATACAGACTTCCTGTGCTTAGTGTTGTTTGCTCAGTGCCCACTCCTCTCCCACCTTCTTGGCAGCCATTTCCTTCTCCTCCTGTTTTCTTCCTGTGTGTGTGTTTCCAAACTGTATGTTGTCCCATTGCCAATGTTAAATGTGGAACTCACATGTGCCGCTTCAATTTGTTCATCTGTGTGCCTGCAAGTTGTGTGTGTGTGTCACTGGGCAGATGTTCATCCGGTCAGCTGACATGAATGGCCCCATTAGCTTGGCCTAATGCGCAGCAGGTGACCACCACACCAAACCACACTGGAATCCCTCCATGGGATATGTCCTTAAAGAGTGCACATTACAATGATATAGGGAGTGGGGCAGTTTGGGTGGAGACCAGCTGAGATTTCTTTACAGAATGTTGAAATATAGATATGATAGAAGATATGAAAAATATCTTGAATGTTAAGCTGTGCGCAGGAACATGGTCTAATGTCGTTGTTATTATAAGACTAAATGTCATTTTCTTCATGAAAATCCAAATGTTCATAGTTACACACACACACACACACACACACACGTTGCAATGATCACTATTTTTTATTTTTAGTAGTATTTTTAGTTATTTTAAGTCATGTGGGAGAATCTCACTCAAGTGAAAGGGTTTCACCTGAAGGTTGAAGTATCTCAAATAATGGAACATTTTCAATAGGATATAAGGTAAACCACTCTTAGTGTGTACCATTTCAGCATGACCTAATATATATCAATGAAAACCAGCCTTGTTTATGTAGGTTTATATAAATGTATGTAACATAAATATGCCTTCATAGTTTATGAAAAAAGCCTAAAGCATGAAAGCTGACGCTAGATGGTCAGATACTCGTTACACTGCTATAGTGTTATATAACTGATACTATAAACAGTGGATATCGATTTCATTTCTCGATATCCTTCTTTTTGGTTCATCTGTGGGCCAATCGTTTTGTTATTAGAATATACAATATACAATATTAAAACCATTAATATGTATTGTCTTCTGATTTTCATTCCAAATGATTGTGTCCATCTACACTTGAGCACAGCCGATTCAAACGAGTCAGCAACCCGGACAAGATTTTGTTCCAACCAAATGCAGCAATCAGTGCACTCATTACGTTTTGATGTAATAAAGGAGGCTTACCCTTTTGGTTCCACACAGTCCAATTTATGTGGCACCTGTATGCATGTCCAGTCGTATGAATGTAATGAGTAAGGGAAAGAGTGACGTGATCTATGCCTTTCTCAGCCACTTTTCCACCCCGACCCCAGAGTCCAGAGGTTAATGACATCATTAGCATTCTGTCGGGGCTTGCTCGGCCTCTTTCCCAGCAGGGCCTGTGCTGACTAAGCCAGGGAATTAACACTGTGCAAGTCTGTGAGCAGAGATTGTGTGTGGATACGTGTACATGTGAGAGAAAGAAAAGGAGAGGGAGGAGGGTTGGGGGGGGGTAGTGGTTGTGTGATCATCCTGAAAGTGTCACAGGATACTGGTACTGTGAGTCAGCGGCTGAGGTGGAGGGGAAGGGGGATGAGATTAAAAAAAGGGTTGGTTGGAGTGGGGGGGGGTGGGGTTGGAGGAAGTGCTAAAGACTGAGGGTTAGAGATCTGAGTCAGAGGGAATGCTCACACACACACACACATCAAGATTCGTTTAAGCATAGTTCTGAGCCTTCATCCAATGGAATTAATTAACTTATCCGATACCAGTCATGAGTCATTCCCACTGCACCTCCACTAAAAGGATGGTTCAGGTTTTATTTAAACCGGAATGAGATCACCAGCCATAAAAGTTTGACCATCTTTGTGAGGTATTTACTTTATGGTAAAAAGAAAGAAAAAAAGGAATCATTAAACGCACACTATGCAACCGGGGTTGATTTTCCAGCGAGGCTCCCCCCAGAGGCTGAAAATAAAGGTGCACTGTCGTAAAGACGCGCAGCTGTTCTCCTCATTTCTCCGGTACTGTCCGGTACTTACCGGTAAAATATTCAGAGCCGGTACGCCGGCCTCTGAAAAAGATTGCACTTTCAGCATGACAACACAACTGCTAACGTTGCGCGAGTGTATGCGGAGGTTCGGCGTGAGTGTATGCAGAGGTTAGCGACCGCTAACCTCTGCATACCTCTCGCCATTCGGAAAAGGCTTGCCTTTACCCTGAAATGACTCATTTAATCATCCAAAATGGTATGGAACACATTAATTAACTGAAAAATGTTGCATAGTGGGCAAATACTTCCAATATCTTGGAAAAATGTTCCGCAACGTAAAGGTATTCGTTTTGGATTTTAATTCGTAGATGAGTCTGTGCAGTTTAGGCAATTTAAACATTTGTAGTTATTTGGAAACCTGCAATAACATTTATATAAGATCCTGTGAAGTTCCTTCAGGGGAAAATGACTTGACAGCCAGCAAAGACTGATGAGTCAGCTTGACCGTCACAGGGTTGTTTCCACTCCAACCTAAATTCCAACTAAACATAACCAAAACCTATCTTCTAGTTCTATCTGGAAAGCCCAAACCCCAAAAGGAGGGCCTCTAGTTACATACATTATCCTGTATGCATTGGACATGGACTGTATGTGTCCATGATGAGGACATCGGCAGTGGGAGCCTGGTTTCCTAAACCTGCTATTACTGTCCCGATACTGACCCATTACTGTCATACGGGAATGGCCGCTGTCATCCGGCACCCAAATGATACCTAAATCAGATTGGCTCTGCTGACATTTCATATATCACCACGGCCGACACATTTTACTGTCATTTTATCCCTTTGCAATCACAAAAATACAATTGTTGCAGCCTCAAAATAAAGGTGTCAATTCGTCTTTAGTTACTTGTTTTATGGACAAAACAAAGGTAAATTCTACAATCGAGCCTGTGGACGGTTTTAAAACTCCTTCTTTCATTTCTCTATGCTTCTCAGTACTTTTTTATGGAAATGCTGCGTGCAAAAAACTTTCCAGTGTGGTTTAGCGCTCGACCGTGGCCTGAAAAACCGCTTAGAAGCAGGCTAACCGCTCTGATGGACACTATTCTCAGTGTTGTTCTGATGGAAGTGGCGGCAGTCAGAGAGAAGCTAGCACTAATGGAAACACTCATCCATTTCCTCAGTCCTAATTGTGTTCGGTCTGTGCTTGTGCATGTGGATTTGTGTTTTTAATTTCTTTGCCGGGGGGAGAAGAGGGAAAACACTTATGTAACCAAGGCCATGTGCCTTGTGGCTCGCCGTCCTCAGGGGAGCGCCAGCGCTTACCTCCCTCGCTTTAATTTCATTTTCACTTTTTTTTCCAACCAGGTTCATTTGCATTTACAATTAGTTGGGATCACGGCCCTGCATAATGCTCTGTGTCGAGAATCGGGAAGAGCACGGCTTAAATGTATGTCAATGCCGCGTCGATATAAAGTGAGCCGGGCCAGACGAAGACTTCCGCCCAGTGTGTTTAGGAAACGACCACTTTAATGGTCATACCATTCTCACGGTGTTATAGCTTACGGACAGGTAAGAGCGAAGAATGGGGAGGATGCCAAACCCCGACGTCCCGGCACAGTGTCTGCCTTCTGGAAAAAGGAGTGGAACAATGACTCAGGAGTCTATTTTCACCGGAGGTTTCTCTGTGGGCAATGTCAGCACATTAACTGGGGAGGAGACAACAGGGAGGAAGGCAGCGGGGGCCTGAGGTGGAAGGGATTTTTCCACATGGGTGAGCCGCACTTGAGACTCGGAACGAGGACGTCGGTAGCAGAGATGTGAGGTGAGGCTCACAGCAGCGTGCCAGTTCTGGCACAGCGTGTGTATGTTACACCTCTGTGCCGAAGACCTGAACTAACCCAAATATATCCTCGACACTGTGACGTTGCTGGATTCTCCAATTCTCATGTCAAAGATATTTAAAGTGTCAAAGACCAGATATAAACCAGGTCAGGAGAATAAGTGAGACACCACAAAGAATGAAAAAAAAATTAAGGAATTTGCTTGATAGTATTTTAGATCTTTAAAAACTGTTTTTGACGGATTTCTAGTTTTTAAATTTTATTTATTAATGAGAAAAGATGGTTTTCATTTCTTCATTTTCAACACATTTTAAAATAGTGAAGCGATTAAAGATTAAACCCAAACATTATTCAACATTCTTCCGGTTTTCACTTAAATATATAGTTTGCATTTGTACGCAGGTAAGAAGAGTTCATTAAAATTATGCGGAAGCTGAAGCATCGGCTGACTATAAACGGTCCCAACTGCTCACATGAGGGATTCTGCTGCTGCTGTTGCTGCACACCTGGCTGTTACCAACCTGCGTTGCACTCTGTGTTCCATTCATTGATTTTTTTTACCCTGCGTTGGAAGCGCAGGCGGCATCCAGGCGTACTGGCTACAGGGGGAAAACTGTCTCACAGACATTGACATCGCATCACCCACCCAGGTGTGTCTCCATGTCACGGCCAAAACAATCCCCAGCGTCCATTCCTTATGACCAGTCAGTATGATTGAGGTCCGCGGGGCACGTTCACTAGTGGAATTGGCTCCACATGTGTCACTTCCACTACTCATGTAGAGCTCGGACCTTCTCCCCCGACAAACCATCCCATTCCTGTTTGGATCTCTGCCAGACGCAGCCGCCAGTACTCGACACATACTGTTAGTACATCAAACCTGCAGCTGTCCTCAGTCCACTAGCTCCCATCACGGGGGAAGTTACAAATAAGTATGTATATTAACTTGCTTTCCCTGGTTATGGCTGTGTTCCGGACATTGCTCAGTATATTTAACTTGTCTCTACTGTTACATTATGTTTTCGCAGTAGCCATAATCCTTTAATGATTAGACACTGTGACCTGGATTCAATAGGTTTGTGAAGTTGATACTAACATCAAACATCAGCGCCAGCCAATTAGACATTCAAAATAAAAAAAGTCAAAGCGGATGTTTGGAAAATCTTCCAAGAAAAAAGGATTCATTTTAATTATTGGGACATTTTATGCATCTTGCATGCAGCTAGCAAGTACATAGTGACTTCTTGCTTTAGTCAGCCGGGGACAGCGTTCATAACCTACTCATAGAACTAATGTTTGTCATCTGTCAATTGCATATTGTATAATTAACATATTCAATGAAATAGCTATAACGCTAATAAAGATAAACACAATGCATTGAAAACAATGACTCGATAGAGCAGGCTGGCTGATACTGCGCTTGATTGACTAATCTTTGCTCGAGGGATGGGATTTGGTAAAAAGGTCAACTTTGTTAACAGATGGACCAAGTGGCTTTAAATTATGAGCTACATGTTTATGTGTCAAGCCACTACAAACACTATAAACTGTGGGTCAAACATTTCCACAATTACTATAGCACATTGACACTGTTAATATGTTTCCATCTCAAAAGATAATTTCCTGCTATATTGTTTCTACGCAATGGAGCGCAATGGAGAGATAATTGGTTTTCAGTTTTGTCCTCCACGCCAAATCTGCAACATTTAACAGGTGCTAATTTGTAATCATGAAGTTGGTGGTTTGAGCCCCATAGACCAGCTTGGAAATGTATCAAAATGGGTATCAACAATTGTCTACATCCCTGAATAATTCCACGCAAAATCCCCCTCAGCAAAAGAAGCAAATCCTGAGCTGCTTCACAAAGCAATTGCTTGGTACACTACTCTCTGAGAATCCCCAGCACCATGGAAGCTGCCCAAAGATGTAATCACATGTCACCCAGGTGGCCGAGGATCGAATCCCTGCAGAGTCCTATCTCTTGCTGTCTCCCACATTCTCAATCTCCCTCAAACTCTCACTGGCTAAATAAAGACACAACAGACCAACACTTCATTCTGTGTGAGCGGCCGTACGTTGTATCCCTGCATGTGAGAACTCCAATAAACCAACAACCCTGCTGTATTGTCTCATCTGATTCAAGACACAGTGCTGGACCCAAACGCCTCAGAGAGCTAACGTCAGGACTTGGTGTGGGTTTTTCTCCCGTGGCAGTACTGGCTCCCCAAAGAGGAAATCACCCTGTTGTCGAAAGGAAATTGTATTGTTACAGACGCGGTGGCCTGCATACTAAACCATCTCCATCGGCCCATACTTGTAAATAACAGCCATTCCCTGCCTGTCAGCTCCTTTACATCTCACAATTGCAAAGTGGTCCAAAATTAAAAGCTCCCCGGTTATCTTAAAACAGAAGGAAGGGACGACACGCTGCTGCTTAAACGCTGCTATACTAATTGATTCAAGCCATGCAGCGAGAGAAAGAATGAGACGTGTTTGGGGGAATAATTGCGCAGCAGCATATGTGGTCTTTAGATTTATGTGCAGCAAGAAAAAAATACTGGCACTCTGCCTTTGGCCTGTCAGGCAATTGCTTATAGCTAATGATATCATGTAAAGGGATGCTGGGGGAGAGCTACTATGTGTGTTTATGTGTGTGAGAAGGAGAGTGAAAAAGAGTTGTGCAATTTGCATGGGATTGATGCACAGCACAGCGCGGCGACTGCAGGAGCAAAACAATTCGGTTGTTAAAGCCCTGTCCCAGCCCTTTGTTTGTGTTGTACAATGGCAGGCTGCAGCTTCTAAGGATGCACAGAGGATCACTCAGTTGCATAGGTTGGCTGTTAAATATTACAGAAGCTGCACTCTTTGCAACACAAATGCACAATAAGCGGGTTATATTTCACCGGTATTTTCCAGTCTTAGAATCACACCACCCAAATCCTGTCCTGTATGCATGGTGGATACCTGTCCTCGTGAGCGGCAGAAGGGCATTCTGTTCATTATATTCACTTTGTTTCCTCGACTTTGGCCGACCCCGCAGCATCCTTGCTGCCCAGGAAGCCAGGGGGGCTTGGGGGTAGGGGGGCGCCTTGTAAATCAGATTAAGATACTGCGTGAAACACTGGTTCATTCCATAATGCTGTATCGACATTGGCAGCTGCCAATACAATTCATGGCATCCACATCATTAGCCCGAGTGGAATGAACAGCCCTGTCAACTCGCGCAGTGGGGTGCAGGAAGCTCGACACTGAAGAAATAACAAAACAGAAAATGCTGACGGCAAAGTCACGTGTGCAGCAGGATGCATATTTCATCATATTTGGTCAGGTTTCCGAGTTCATTATTAATGCGCCTCCCGTCGCCCTCGCATTGAGCCACACCGTAACCTCTTCTTGGGCAAAGAAAAGGGCAATAGTGATGTGGTGTTATACTCCAAGCTAATGCAATTTACAGACTTGTGTCACCCTGGGAGGGGAGGAGAGCTCATGCCCCGGCCTGGGGTTAAAGGAGTGGAGGGTCAGGCATGGACTCTCCTGTCCTCTAACCCAGGGGTGTCAAACTCATTTTAGGTAGGGGGACACATACTGTCCTCGTTGATGTCACGCGGCCCGGACCAGTCAAATCTTGCGATAGTCCGGTCGACGGTTAATGAATGTAGATTCATTAATTTCAAAATGTGAGATTAACTTTATTTTTTTTGTTAATCTATTGAAACCCCTTATATAAATTTATGAGACCTAGCAGCAGAAATATCAAGATCTGGACGATACCACTTCTGACATTGGCACATACCACCTGCCACTTCTATACAAGAGAAATTCAATAATTCTCCTGGATTTGCCACCATACCCCCAACCTCCATGCCGGGGTTCCCTTGTGGGATTTCCCCCCTTCTTGGGTTTCCTAGATTAAAAAGAAAAACCCCTCCGTGAATCGCCACCCTAACGTGGAGGAGGAGTTTGAGTGGCTCAGTGATCCTGTTATGTATGTTGTCTGTGGCACAATGCCCTTGTAGGGTGGCCCAAGGACAACAGCTCTCAGCAGAGAGTGCAGACTAAGAGCCATTCAAAAACCCTGATGTTTAACGGCCCACGAAGCACAGTCACCAGGCCCGGACCAGTGAAAAATGGACAGTGGCCCTCGGCCACCACGTTGTGGAAGATGAAACACAACTAAACAATAATAAAACGTCTCTTACAGCCTAATATCTATATTTCTCAAGTGTTTAAAAAAACACGAGCCACAAGACAGCCAACACACAGAAAATGGTTATATGGAGATATTATTATATTCACTTTTGTATGTTTGACACCTCTGCTCTAACCCCATATCATAGCCAACTTGTCCATCCAACATGACCTCAGGGCATGGCGACTGTGACACGGGTTGGCTTAACCAAATCTCTCCCAGGCTGGCTTAAAAACGATTCTCCATGTCGGCTGGAAATATTATCATCCCTACCACACCAACCTAAGGTGGATTCCATGCATCTTAAAAAGAAGCTTTGAATTTGGCGGACTCTGCTGAGAACAATCAGGGAACATGGCCCTGCTGATTATATACGGTCGGTGTGGGAGACATTCTCATTCATGAATGCATTCTGGCATGTTGAGTTCTTTATATGATTCTGTCGCTCCCTTCCAGACAGACTTCTGAGGAAAGTCACAGAGAACACCAATATATATCCATAACATATTGCCCTGCGTGTACAGCAGCACTGTGTTTAATTTATTTTTGTTTTCATCGGCTCAGCATGCAGCCATGTGTGCATAATTGCAGGGGGCCAGGTGCCGCATGTAGAATCTGTGAACATCACACAAAAGTGGATCAAGGGAAATAATAAGACACTGTGGTCAAATTGATCGGTAACTCCAGTTTCACTCTTTTTAAAATATAAATAACAGCGGCCTATACCCTAAAGAGTGTGTACTATTACCTGCTTGATTAAAGCTAACAGGTCTAGTGCTGTAAATCCTAACCCTTTGTGTTTTTTGTCAACAAAATACATTAAAAAAAATAATCAGCCATGAACTGAAGCACAAGCACGGCCATTGAAAACACAGCACTCAACCACACTGCCACACTGAGTGACATGTTCCTTGATTAGTATGACCACTGTACGTTATTCATTCAGTAGGCATGTACACGTTTCAATAGGCATGTACAGGTGTACCACCCGGCTCCATAGAAAAGCGTGGGAGGTGTCTTGGACTAGTTCTGAATCTACTCTTGCTGGATGTGGTCTTGTTTGGTGGCCACGGTTCTCTGCTCTGCGTTTCAATGCCCAGGTGTAGGGTGGAGCAGAGCCTGCTGAGCATCTACACACTGATCACAACCCATGTAATATATGTATGCTCTTTGACCTTGGGCAAGCTCCATCCTACTGTTGTTAGCCCCTGCTGCTCCATCGAGCTCTCAGAGTTATGATGGAGTCCACACTGTTACAGATGCCCTGTTTAATTTTCGTTTAAGAATGTTAATTGCTTCAGGAAACTAAGATGAAATTAAACTTCTATTTAGTGTTTAAACATTTCTGTTTACAGTGGGCATCAATGGGCTTGGACACTGCAGGGCATGATAATCAAATATCAACACATAGATTCTTGTAAGAGAAGTCGTACTGAAGTCATGAACAAGTCCAGCAGTTGCCGTCCTCGGCCGCACGGATGCAATACGATCTGTACTCTGGGGGTCAAAAGTTAATGAAATTCCTGTGTTCAGTTAAATAGTCATTTAGGTAATATACCGTGGTGCACACAAACCAGCCATAAATCATCTTAATTTAATAAATGTAGGAATAATGATGAGACGTCTAGGGAAGACATTTACTCACAGACCTCAGTCCACTTTAATGGCTGCAGTGTAAAGCACAAAGATGTCAGATAGCATTTGAATGAAGATGCATCACAGACAAATGGGTCACATCCTACCTGTGGATTGTACTCCGGATCACATCGCCTTCCTCTAGTTAGAGACAGCTTTTTCTTTTTCTTTTGTCGAACAAACTAATTATGCTTTTAAATAAATCTGAATAAAATCCAGTAAGAGCATTTTTCTTTTTTCTTCTTTTTTTCCACTTTTTTTTTCTTCAAATCTGCCAAATATCAATCTGAACAAATTACCACATAGCGTGCATTAGCCAAGATATGTATTTTACAAGTAACACTGTGCTTTGAGTAGGAGGCATAATGACCGTGTGAAGGAGGAAATCTGGTGTTTTAAAAATCCCCCGTCCATATCGTTTGGTTTAGCGACTGATTAGACTGTTGTTCATGGAAGAGTACAGACTTTTTTAAATATCTCTAACCAGCAGGGGTCTTTATTTTTTCTCTTATTTCAGTAAAAGGAGAGAGTGGTGCCAAATTGGAAAATGTGATCCAGTTCAAAAAGGGAGTGAATAAATGTCAGCTCCGTAAACAATGGGAATATTTTGGGGAATATTCAATCCAATCATCACCCCGGTATTCTTGTATTATTTATTTTCCACAAAAGGTACACACATCAACTGGAAGCTGTTGGGTATCTTATTCTGCGTCTATGTTTGTAGAAGTGTTTCATTATAATCTAGTGCCCCCTAATGGATCTAAAGCTTTGGTGTGTCAGAGACAGTTTATGACACGTAAATCTCAAAAACCCATGAGACGTCAGTCATTGTCTTGGTTTAAAGTAGTGAGTAACAGAGATACTTTGATGGGCAGTCTCGACTACTATGGATCCTCTGGTACGGAAAGCCGCTCTATTTGTGCTGTTTCAAAGTGGAGAGCTTTTGTCTTCTGTCTGTCGTCACAAAAAGCCATTTGGCTCAGACAACAATGAGGTTCACCACTGCGAGCGAGGCGGTCAGGGAACATCCAGCATGAAGACGAATCAATGAAATCCATTTTACTCTCCGATATCAAAACGACAAAATACCAGGGAATAGAAGAAAGCAGTGTTTTTCAGTGCCCTATCAAAACCTCTTAATTCTTTGTGACATTTACCAGCAATTTTCTTTGCTATTTAAATGTCTTCTGGCTATCTGATTCAAACAAATGTCATTCATGAGGCAAACAACGACTGGTCAGACATCTTGTTTTTGGTTTTCTGCTTTTTATCTGGTCTTACTGTAATCAATCTGTGCTGGTTGAATAATACCCACAGGCAGGTGTCTGGGAGAAAATATTTGATAGAAACACTCCATGCGTGTTTTCATGTTAGTCGTCGGCTTAGTATTTAATTTTCCCAATTGTTGCACCGATACATATCCACTTCATCTTGCTTACAGCCCCTTAATCTTCTCTGTGCAATACTTTACAGCTGAGTCTCTGAGCAGTGGGTGGCCTGCTCTTTGCTGTACAACGGGCATGCTTGTGAGGCTGCTGTTGCACCTCGGGTTAGCTGGTCTGAGATCTGAGGCAGAGCGGAAGGGGTTACAGAGACAGACACAGGTTCTGCTCATCTGGTCCTCGTAGAGGAACCCGGTATAGCCATTGTCAACCAATGCACTAAATTCTGATAGCGATACATATTCCGTGTCTTGAAGGGTTGCCGGGCTTCTGGGCCTCAGTAAATGTCAAACAGCCAAATCCACATGGAACCGTGTGAAGCTCTTCTCCACACTGTGAATGGCACTGCACTGGCACAGAAATGCCCCTTGAGGGCTAATTAATCTTCCAAGCTGACAAACCAACAGTCTCCAAGTCATGGAAACGTGGACTCAGAGACTAAAGATCCTTTCCAGTAAAAAATATCAACAGCGGTGCTTAATTGACATGTATTTTTACAGATGGTCTGTATGACCCGATTGTTGTCCATTCCGGTCGTATTGCTGCATCTCATCATGATCTGATACAAGATGCAGTGGCCATATTAATAAATATTGGTGCTCTGACCTTTCACTGTGCTGTATCGCTTGCTTCATTTTACTGAACAGACAGTGCCACCTAGTGGCACTGATGATTAAGAATTGACACAATGTCATGAAAAGCATATTGATTTTAGAAAGGCTTTTCTTTCATCGGCCCTAATTTACCCAAGAAGTTGTGATTTGAGAAGCCAGTGAAACTCTATCAATATTTTGGGGTATTTAAAGCAGATTATATTTCTCCTCGCATGTATTGTACACTGTTCAGTTTTTGCCCTGTTTTATGTACCAAATCAGTGAGTGCTCAATAACTTTTGATCTTTTTTTATTGGGATGGCTAGAAACAGTAAAATTTATAAATTATCAGGCGAGCAGGACAGTCATTGGAACTAGAGTGGAAGCGGGTCAAAATGACAGAAATTAGAACAAATATGGTTTTGGTATATATATATAATATACGCCATATTACATAGAAAGTATTGTTTCTGATTTTACACTTTCTGTAATGATTTGTTGTGAACTAAAGTCCCTTTCATAACATTTGACCAGAAAATTTCTAATATGAAGAGAAGGGGCACTCTTTGGTTACTTCCGGGTTCTGACGGGCTGCAGTAACACGTCTCTGTCCATGCGCGGGCGCTCGCAGGCGAGTGCAGAATGCATGGGAGTCTATGGGGTTTCACCCCCTAAATTCCACTTTTCTCAGGATATAATTTTTTGTCAAGTAATTTGAACGTTGCATTCAAAATGGGGGGGCTAGAATAATACAATACTACACAAGAAAATTGAATTCTTAAGTCCACTTATCTGTTTTAAAAATCCGTTAAAAGAATGATGACGTCACATATTTTCTTTCGCCGGAGGTGCTGCTTTACGGCAATTTCTTCGGCACTTCCGAATCATGGCTTCCTTTCCCATTGCTTCAGCAACATGATCGGCAACGATAACACCAGCTGCTATTTGAGGTAAACTTCGACAGAAAGTCCTCCTAAACTTTATATTTCTGATTCTGCTTTAGCTTCAGCTGCCATCAAACGCGGTCTCTGGTCGTAATCGGTCGCAATCCGTCACTGACCAAACTGCTAGCGTGTTGCGGCCAACAACAGCCCAACATGTAAGAAATCGAAAGGACATAAGCACTCATTCATTCGACTTTTGGTCTATAATCTATATTGAACTTGCAGAATCAACAATAAAATCTACGTTAATTCAACGACAAGCAGGAGAAAGAGCTACATTTAGCCGTCTAGCTCTAGCCGTCTAGTCCCATTGAATCTGCACTCGCCTGCGACCACCTCCAGTGGAATTTAACGGAACTGCAACCAAGATCGATACAATGGGGCGAATAGGGAGTGCCCAGGCGCTCCATAGAGGGCTCTGATTTGACTTAGTTTTGTTTAAAAACGTTCAGGTTTGAAAAAAAAATTGATATGTTTTGTCATTGTTTTATATAAACTCCTCCTCATAACCATAATAAGCTTAATGCTTTGTCATGGAGGAAGTGTGAAATACCAATTGCATAACCGTTGTAACATCGACAGGGGGGAAGTAAAGCATATTGTAATATTCTTCCCAGCTCACAGTACTGTCATCTGATATTTTTTTCAGTTTCACGTTTGATAGCGTTTTCAAAGAACCACAACCTCCTCACATGTGAGCCTGATGAATGATGTAATTTCACCCCCATGCATATGAGAAACCTTTAAAGCCCTCTTTGGTCCGTATGCCACAATTTGCTCAGCCCAGTCAGTGATTAAGCGATGATCTTGTGGGACTGCAGGAAGATTTGTAAGTGGCAAGGTGTGCTAATTGTTCTTTGCTGGCGTACCTTACGGGAGCTATTTCCACCACTCTTTTCTTTGCCTTGAGCCCACTGTAATGTTTATGGAAAGTTTCATTGCTTTAGTTGGACAGTTAAGATGGTCTTTGTTGTTTACGAGGTAATGCTGTCGTCTGTACTGGCTTTCATGAAGCCAGAACCTCCCTTTATTAAGTGCAAAACACAAGCACGCAAACTTAAAACCTTTATCTGCCTTTTGATAGCCACTTCACTGATCTCCCTCACGCTAATTCATTTTTATTCACATCTTCTAACGACTGTATTTCTGATGTCAGACCGAGATATTATCTTTACTATAATATAATACTATTATACTATACTATAATACTAGGAACGATTATTTAAACCATAACCCCCGGGGGGGGTTGGTTGCTTTGCTGCTTTAGCTTTAGACTGTAGGTTCACCCAAAACCAGATATTTTCCTATAATGAGCTTATAGATAAGAGTGAAGCAGAATTAATTAACTTTTGAAAAAAAGAGGTTTGCAATGAGATTGCACCAAACAAATTCACAAATTGGACCCATGTTGCTGCTTTACTTCTATGAGTCATCTTTACATTTCCCCTTATTTAGCTGCCGAGCTTTACACTTCTCCTTATTCCCAATTCACAGTTGGTAAAAAAAAAAGAAGTGGATCACTGTATCCCATGGCACCTTTGTCATGGCAAGTGGAATCCCCCAACAATTGCCGTCGCCAGATTGTAGGATATTACCAGACAGTCGTCAGGGGGGCAACAATAGCAGGGAGAACATGATGAGATAAAATGAGAGGCAGTGGAGCAACAGGCGACGGGAGGAGGCGGAGGGGAGGAGGGCCTTGTTTCAGGCGACTGTGCCAATGGGGAGTGGGGGGGGGGCTTGCACTAATGATCTCTCAGCATCTCTGATAGCGGGGGACTGTCTCAGCAGGTAGAGGGAAACATGTCAGCCAGCGATGCAGTGATCAGGAAGAACCCGGAAGCTACACATACTGCTGCCTGACATCCATTTCACGTCGCACACAAAGACACACACAAGTTAAACATGAGAAAAGATGCCACGTCATCAAATTATGACAAATCATTAATGTTATGAGTGCTATATTTGCCGACTCCCAGCACTGGGGTCATGTTGTTTTGACTCTGCGGGCTGCACTGACAGCTAAGAACCTCATTAGTAGCAAAGAGAGAGAAATGAAGAGAGGCAGACAACGAGACAGCAGCACAGCAGCAGATTGCTGGGGAGCTGATTTAAATGCATATGTGGTGTGGTGTGGTGTGGTGCTAGGGGTGATGAGGGTATGGGTTAGTAGTTGTGGTGGGCTGGTTGCATTATGGGAGTGGGTTTGCAGGTCGCAGGCCACTATCTGCCATCACAGCGGCTCTCAGATGGTGTCTCTGTGTGTGTATTATGCATTTGACAGGCTGTCAGAGCCACCAGTCAGGCAGTCCTGCCTCGGCATTTGTCACTAAACACAAGAATGTCTCACTGCTGAGGGGTAATTAGCGTGATGTGGAGCAGGACAGCGGGAGAGAGTGAGGATAGAGTGGAAGCCTTTAGAGAAAAGACTACGGTATGTGGAGATTACCTTCGAGAGAACTTCTTGTAACGATTTGCAAAAGCTAAAGAGCTGTGCAGTAGATCGGTTGTGTCGGAGTTGACACGGTTTGCTTCATTGGCCCGCTGAAGAAAGCTATTTTGACTTGTGTAGCAACACTGGTTCCTCAATTTTGTCCTAAAGCTATTCCTTCCGGTGCTCTGCAAGATTTATAGATTTGAAACTGCGGCAGCTGCAGTGTGTGGAACAGTGGCAGTTATTCTACTGTCTCAAAAGTCCTGGAGAAGTGATTTACAGCCACTGTGGGTAGAATTGGAAAGAGTACATCCCAAACATAATGTCCCCCTAAGGACTCGCTGACCAGTGTGAGAGGCTGTAGGGGCTTGATATGGTGTAAACACGAGCGAGGCCCCACTGTGCTGCAACATATCACGTTGCTATGACAACGTAAAAAAAATGTTGCTTGGAGTTGTGGGTTTTTATTTCTGAATCCCTGATTTGTACATCTTCTAGACCCATTCCCAACAAGACCACAGGTTATTTTCAACTAATCCACTCACTCATTTTGGTTAAAACTGATACAATGACAAAATTAAATGCTTGATGCAAATTTCTGTGTCACATAATATGCTGCTTTAATACTTGACCAGGGATTCCCAAAATGTGGTGCGGGCACCTATTGGGGTGTACGCAAGAGGAAATATGTAATGGTGGTCAAATACTTACTCACTAGTTAACATTAGCCTAGTTTGTGCAGCTAACGTCAAATGGGGAAACGGTCAGATGGACATCTGATCTCTCAGTCGTGACAGAGGAGAGGTGCAGAGAGAGAGGGAGGAATCCGATGTAATAGAACCGGAAAGTTAATACTCATGTCTGTTGCTTGCTAACTTCACCATGTTGGATTAATAAGAGAATAATAGTATTTTTTTGGAAAATTAAATTAAAAATCATTTCCCCCAGCCCCTCAAGGCCCCAGTATGCTTCTGCGTCAACCCTACAGCGTAGCTACACCGTCGCTCCTACAGCGTAGGAGCCATTTTATGCTTCTGCGTCGGGTCGTGTTGCATTTCACCGTCAGAACGCAAGGGGGTTGTGGGGTTTGCAAATGTCTCTGCTAGTTTGTTTTGGTTCCGTGCGCCGTTTCAGCATTTTCATTTCTGACAATGACGAGCGAAAGAGAGAGAATGTTGTTGCAGCTGGAGCTAATCGACGTTGGACAACAAACGATCTCTTTCCGTGAGTTGTGTGCCATTTGGCAGTCTTTGTAGTGCGCTGAGGAGGAATTGTACAAATGGTCGTACTTCCTCGATCCAACGTTACTCAACTTGGTCCATCGTTGAAAACAAACTGAAAATATACTTAAAAAGTGGGGGTATAGCGGTAGGGGGAAACTGGAAAAGCTACACTCTGGGAATGATGTATCCTCTGACCAATCACAGCCTTGTGGTCTGCGTCGCCTCGACGCGTAGTTACAATTTGTTGGAGGTGCACGTCGAGCTACGGCATAGGATACGTAGAGTACACCATTATCTGCCCAGCTTGATCACAATGGTGATTCGCCCTGAGGACAGGAGGGGGCTGACCTCCCTAACAGCAGGCTCCTAGCAACCAGTCGTGATGAATAAGCCATGCCATTGACAAAAAAAAATGTCTTTTGAGATGAATAGTCTTATGGAAATACAACCCTTCTTAGTCGCAACTGAACTATGAGTTGTTTTGATGTTGCAGGACGTTTTATGTGTGAAAAAGTGTGGTCTATGCAGATGTTTTCATGGGTTTACAAAGTACATATGACTGCCTAAGTACTGTAGTTTATATGTAAAATAAAAAGGCAAAGGTTTTAATTGTAAGAACAACCTTCAAGCTTCTCATTGAAAGAGTTGGATTCACTTTTACTATCTAAATTAGAGGCCTGCAGCAATGCTTTATGTTTGACTGAGTAGACAACAGTGACTTGGCCAGAGACTGGGGTAATTGAAATATTGTCTTTAGCTGTGGTGCATGCATGCCACTCGCTTTTAAGTTAATGAAAAACACACAGTTTGAGGAGAAACTCAAAGTGTTTGACTTCATTCAAAAACTGAATAAACCCCAGAAGACCCCACTGCTTCCAGTACTACCTACTCCATCCATCTAACTGACACACATCATAGTCAGCGGAGAACCAGATAAAAGACACAACCCGGATTCCTGTTGTGTATCAGTGCACACACACACACACACACACACACACACACACACACACACACACACACACACACACACACACACACACACACACACACACACACACACACACGATCCATCTCAGCCCTTTAAAACATAGTGCTCAGACAGAGCCAGACAGTCTGCTATCTCTATTAAGCTGGTATCTCAAAAGAGCCCTTTTCCAGCTGCCAGAACAGGAACACAGCTGATCCCAGAAGACCATCAATCTGAGTGGATGTGCTACTGGAGCTTAGGCTGGAGCGCAACAAGTCTCCTCGTATTCTGCTGCCGCCGCCACCTCTTGCTGCAGACGCGGAGGCGAGGTGAAGTGTTGACACTGTTAACACGGTGGACTTCTGTGATTAAGTGTGTTGTAATGTTACCTCACAATGTCAATAAGGGCCTGGCTTGGTTAAATTATGATTAGCAATCCCAGACATGCATTCGTGGGAAAGCAGTTCATAAGATGTAACTCAAGACAATTGGTAAGTAAAATAAAATTGAATGCATCGACTCTGTTATTTGCATGTTAATTACATGGGCCTTGATAGTATTATCAGAATATATGAGGGTACATGTACATGAGATATGCTTCTATGTGGCCACTAGGTGATAGCAAAGTCCCACAGCATGGTTGCAAGGAACAGTTTCCAACATGAGGGATTCACACCAATGGTATAAAAACTCTACTTTCTTCTGCTGTAACACCATCCTATTACAGTTCTCTCCACAATATATTCTAAAATGCAGCTAGGGTGAACCACAAAAAAATGTGCTTCATGTTTAGGTATTACCGTGCACTAAATCCCTGACCTAATGAGGACAAAAATACAGCCAGTGGAGAGAAATTACCCTTCAACATTTCCTCAAAAAGTAATTCACTGCCAAAAACTACACATCTCCTCAGCCTGTTTTCTCCCCCTTTCCTTCTCTCCAACCATCTGCAGGAAAATTGAGTTACTTGCCATTTGGACGAGTGACATGGTGCATTTAAGTGACAGATGAGAGACGAGACGTGAACACCAGGGCACTGATCATAGATAAGCACTGGGTGTGCACCAGTACGTGCTTTAGACTCCAGTTTCTAATGTATAATGTGCTATTGTGGTATTGAACGTGATGAGCCATTAGTTTCCCCGTTGCCATTCATTTTCTGTAATGTTAAGTTCTGTACATTATTCATGTAATATTACATTATCTCAATTAAATGTTAATACAAGAGTATGTGGACTCCCAAACACTACACCCATAAGGTACTAATAAGTCCAAGTTTTTCAGTTAAAATTAGTCCTCCTAGTAGCAACTAGTAGTTGTCTTATTGTAGCACAAATTGAGAATTGTTAAATATAACCTTGTAGGCTTTCCACTTCATGCAAAAAGATTGAGGCTAAATAACAGGCCTGACCAGCCATTGCAATAAACAAGCTTGTTGTTTTAGTACAAACTTCAGAGCTTATTCACCTTCATTTGTTCTAACAAAAAGCTGTTTGGATGCTTATATTACAGAAAAAAACAGGCATGGCATTACAATTATACCATGTATGAATGGACACTGATGTGTTGGGAAAATGTTACGCACCTTGGGCTGCCCATTTGTTGCCCAAGGTGCGTAACCAAACTATTGTTTAAAAGTATCATTGTGTTCTAACAAAGTTTTCTTTTGTTGGAAACCACGAACCATGCGTTAACCGAATCACCGACTACTGCATCAGGTGATGTGATCACTCCAAAGAAAACGGCCATCATTTCTTTATCTGGATCACCCTGATTGGCCGGAGTTAGTTCTGTGTGTGTGTGTGTGTGTGTGTGTGTGTGTGTGTGTGACAACTGGGCCTTTGAATCTTTGCTCATAGTTTATCGTCACAAAGGCTTGTTTGTTGTATATACTGTTTTTGTACTGATGTTGCCAGCACATTTTCTTTGGGGAATCCAAAATTTAGTGGGATGTTTCAAGAGGCATGCGGCCAGGTCAACACCCCTGGTTCAGCATTGTGGAGCTCACATGCACTGTGAACTGGTGACAAATATGAACCACTCTATGACGGAGATAGTGAAGAGAAGGATGCAGATTTCAAAGATCAAGACAACCGGCACAGACTGGACGTCCTCATAAATTACAGTCGAAATGTTCCTTTAAACAGAAGACATGTCACCTAGTATGTTGCCCAAGTGACAGACGCAGCGCAGTGCTGATATAAAAAGGTTCGAAATATGATCACACAAATAACTACTTGGCCGGTAAACTACATGCTCTCATCAATCACTTCCACTTTGAGTCCATTTGCGATCAGTCACAGCCAAAGCAGAGCGTCATAATGGAGCAGCAGCTCTGGATGGAAGAGGATGCCATCCATCAGTTTGAAGGTAATGTGACACTCATAACGTTTGCAGACAGCAACGAGTGGATTGAGTCGAATAAAGGGCTCTGTCTTTTGAAGTAACACTTTCAACAGGCTAATGATGATCAAGATGGGGCTTAATAGAAGCTTCCTGCGTGGAGAAAATAAACTTGAAATGTTATTAGTCATGGCCTTTATTCAATCTTGTACAGAAGATGAGGTTATTTCACCTAGATGTGATGGGGAACATTACTTTCTAGACAAATTATAAAAGAATAATATATTTTTATGGTCAATGCTGCAGTATTGTTTTTTTTTTAAATGTCTAGAAATCCCCCAATCCACAAAAAAATGTTTTGACGTGCCTTGCTTCTGTCAAAACCTGGGATATAACAAATGCTTTGCTAAAGAAAATAGTTCATTAAATTGATTTCATTACAGCCTTATCTCATGTCTGCAGAAACCAACATTGCCACGTGTTTAACATGAGAAGATTGGTGTACAAAACTTCAAACTTGACCATCGACAGAAAAAAAAGAGTTTTTTGTTAAAATAACGTTAATATGGAGCAAAACAATATAGCGGAACAATATATAACCACCTCTAGTGAACTTTCCAAGGTAATGTTAACCAAACATACAACTACAACAATGTTACACTTCTAGGTTCACCCGGGACACAAGCAGCGGTTCCTGGGTTAAAGAGCTCTCTTTAGTGGTTTTTCAATGTATACTGTTTGTTCTGACTGCAAAAACTACCACACTCAACATATCCTTGGTTTGCAGAAACGTTACAATGCCAAAAACAATTCCCAGCGACTGGGAAAAGACTTAACGTTTAATGTGTGTTCCATGTGATCAAAGTATATACTGTTAAATCTTTCTTAAAGTTTCCCGTAAGACCTGGGAAGGAAGGGATGGGTGGTGCCTTGCTGGCCTTTCCTCTTCCAAACCCAAGGCCACTTTCCCTCGGCCCACAGAAACACTCCCGACAGGCCTAGGTGGTATTTTATTATTTCAGTTTATTCCGCCTATTCAAACTCTATAATTACTTCCTACATGTAATTTAACTCTTTGCCTTTTTTTCAAATTACATGTCTGACCCTCTTGGGGATAGGATTTCCCTGCCGTGTGTTTTAACTTACTCTATTTAAAGCCCTCTCTCTGTTATTATTTTTCATTTTAGGCTTTTCCTTTAATCATTGTGCTATGATCTCGCTTTTGGTATTTGGTCTGGATTTGAGAACTAAAATGTAAAAAAATATGAAGAAAGATCTGTACACAAGATCTTCTAAAAACCGTTACGGGGTTCGTCTTTTGACCACATACTTGTTTTTTTTCTTCATTTGTATTGTTAGGACTTTGTGTCATCCCAAATACGAAAATTTTGCATTTAAAACATCTGTCGGTTACCACTTTCATGACACACTGTATGTAGCAGTCTGAAAAGATTTCTGCACTCATACGCAATTATAGAAACGGTTTAAAACCCAACCAGTGAGAACTAAAAATCGTCTACCTGCGTTGTGACTACACACAATGACAGTGGGATCTGCTTTCTTGAGAAAGTTCCTCCGCTAATTTTAAACATAAACATCACATCATTGGACTGGTGCCTGTCTAAAACGGAGGCAGAGAAAGTGAGAGCCAAAGGCCTTTTAGTGCCTTTGTTTACATGAGCATTATAGGCACAATTCCCACAAACGGTGAACGGGCCTCGAGCGAAGCTGCCGTTCATCTGCCAATTTAAATACAACACGGGCCAGTGGTAGGCCTCAGCGCCATCTCTAATTCTGGCTCTGGCTTTGGCTGGGCGGCGATCACGGGTCGAAGCCGCGCTGCTGCATGCAGAGCGCATGCTCATATATTCTGAGGAGAATGGCGGTCACTGGCCAAATGCATGAAACGCACGTATGGATACAAACTGTACACCACACACATCGACACACACATGACCACTGGACATGGTAAATAGGTGGTGCAATAATGGATTTCATGCAAGGGAAAACATAGACCAGGCCCAAAGGATACCAGGCCAGATGAGAAATTGAGCATCAGCGTCAGTTCTGGCAGGCCAGGTAGTCAAGACTATTGGCCAACACACAGTCTCATCAGCTGATTGGCTCCTGCTGAGCCACATCAGCTGATCCGTATTAGCGCACCAGCTGGCAACACCCCCCCTGCTAATGGCTACACTCAAACAGGGCGCCCTATTTAAAGCAGATTCAGCTTTGCTCCTACCTGCTTGCAGCTCGCTTCTCTGCCGCCCGCCATCTCCCCAGCTCCTCCTCGTCATGCATAACGTGGCATTTGCTTCTATGTCATCGTTGCCGCTCTGTTCATGTGGGGGAAGAGCTCAGCTCACACAGTCCTGAAAACGGTGTGAGCGTTCCCTAATGCCGCTGCTGTCCTCTGACTCCCTGCTATTTCATGGTGCTCATGAAAGGTCGGAGGACTCCCTGAACAGAGTCACACCACCAAAGATTAATTCTGAACTCAATACGGGATGCATCTATCTAATGAGAAATGTTTCCTAAATCATTTTTATTGTTGTGCGTGTTCTTGACTTAATGGACCTGACAGAAATGTTTTTTTTGTGGACATTCATACGGCTGAAGTACTGTCGAGTATTGTTGCAGCATTTTAGAGTACGAGTTATATCACCTGACAGTATAACATTTCTTTTTTAAACAATCAAGTGAAAACGTCTGGATTCTTTGCTTATAAGGACCTTGCTTGTACGAGTTTCCTTAATTAAATGATAACTGAGGTAGTGTTTGGTTTGTAGTGTGCGTGCAGTCTCCCCTGCCAGGGTAAAAATGACTTCCACATGACGTCATTGTCTGCACTGGGACGAATTTGAGTCAAATGCAGATGCTGCGCTGTCAACAGTTTACTACCGTGATATGTGCCATAGAAAGCTTGATATTTCTGGGAAGTTTTATCATCAATAACATCTTCGTCACCCAGAGGTGTGAACAAGCTTCAAGATGGATATTGTCGCAAGAAACACTAGGGGGAGCCAAGCCATAACACAAGCCCACTTTAAAAAATGGCTAAGTGAAAAGTTTCACTCCCAAGTGAACATAAACCGCTGATAAAAAAAGGACATCTCTCGAAACACTCTCTTGTTAGTGATGCCGCTGATGTGTGACTCTTCGTCCATCTCGTCAACACATTTTCATTGTTTAAGTTGGAGGTAAAGTTGGGAAATGGAGGGCATGTTCATTAAGCCTGTTCAGAGGGAACTGGGGACGAAAAGGGAAAAAAACCCTGGGGACGAAAATCCCACTTTTCTTGCAGTGGACAGGCTAATGAGTAGGCCATTTTTCGCAGACCAAGGCTGGCGGTGTGATAATTGTGCAAAGCCAAAAAATAAAAAAATGATAAACGAAGAACAAGGAGTTAAACTGGAAAGAAGCCTTTTGAGCCTTCCAGTGCCCACTTAGCTGGGTTTTGCAGTGTTTTCCACCAATTTCTTGGTTGAGTGGCCACACATAAATTGATACAAATCCATAATCCAGATTGGGGCTTAAATTCGTCTCTGCTTCCTGCTTTTCCTAACAAGAGTGTGTTCTGAGCCTGAATAATTGAGAAGCTTAAGATAAGCAAGCATGTGGGGGGACATGGTACTGAATAGTACATCCCAAAATTGGGCATCAAATTTGAAGTGCAAAGAACTGCAGTGCAAGTCCACAATAAATTGGGCCTTTTGGTTTAGTTATTTCACAAAGCTTTGAAAGTTTTGTTACTCGTAATTTTCACAGAGGTAATTCTGCATTTGTTGCAAGTTGAAGATGTCCTGACATAATCCACCCAACATTACATTACATGTCATTTAGCTGAGGCTTTTATTCAAAGTGACTTTCAATAAGTGCATTTCAACCATAAGGATACAAACCCAGAATAACACGAAAGTGCAATTTTAACAACGCGAGGAGGTTTGTCCGTCTGCAGCGTGGTAAAGCCAATACCTTGCATGTTTGTCATTATGAAACATCTTAAAAGGGATGTATTGCACAGGACACCTCAACGAGTGCACGTTCCCAGGGTCTCGCCCTCCATCGCTCCTAAAGGGACTTATTAAAATCTATATTTCTCCACCAGACCATGTAGGAGATTTGAGGACCAGGGTGCACCTGGCTCTGACTGTTGCTGCGGATGGTTGTTATTAGCCACATATGGCTAAAAGAAAAGGAAAATGAATAAAATCCCAACTTCACATTGTGACTCAATAGGAATTTTGTGCTCTCAAACACTAAAACTACATGTGTCTCAGTATTTCTCAATTAAGGTTTTGACGTGAATCACAGCTGCCCAGCTGCAACCAAGTCTTCCCACAGGCTCTTAATGTGTAAAACATCTGTCAACAAAGTTAAATTACACTTTGTGTAACACCGCTGTTGGTTTTGGAATATATTAACCAAACTAATTTCCCAAACTCCATTAATGAGTCATAAAAAACAACAGAACCATTAAAGTAAATGTTGCCCAAAGTAATGAAATGGACACTTAAAAAATGTTTTGCCACTTGTGATCCATTTGCTCACCTTGGAAACCGACTCTTTTTTAATTTTGGGATTAGCTGCTTGTTATGTTGTCTCTTTTTGCCACGATGGCAACTGCGGAAACCACCCACTTTGAGCTCAATGACATCTCTTCAGAAACCTGGTGAGACTTTTGCATTGATTAGTAAATGCTAAAACAAAAGAAAGAAAGGGAGACTTGAGCAAAGCAGGTTTCCGTTTCACAGTGAGACATGATAGCCGTAAACATCATCCAACAGCCAAGCAAATTGGAAACTGAATTCCTGTGCTCTGAGTGGATACATATTCTAAATACCTATCTCATTTGTGAAGGTAGCAAACTCACAGAGTATTAAGTCAGCAAAAACCGTAGTTAATACGCAGCGTTTACCGGGCTTTAAGGCCTGGACACGTGCCCAATAACACATTTTACCTCTTTGCTTTAACCAATCAGATGTCAGGGTTTCACAGAGAAAGAAATCGCACATTAGTGTGAGTACCTACTCCTTGCAGGTTTTTTTTGGTCGTGCGGCAACACTGGAGGCCAATACTATGTGTTTGAGCAAGGTAGCTATTGCACTTTCCCTGTGGCATGTAAGCACATGGGTCCTCTCAAATGTTTAATGTAGTAAAGGAACAGATGTCCAAAGGAATCAATGTGAGACAGTCTCATTCATAGATGTATGATGTAGAGGTTATGTGCAATATTGTTGGCAGAATGGGAATAACAAGGAAGCCTGTTATTTCAAATTGGGAGGAATTAGAGTTTTCTTGGATATTTCCCACACTGCCTTATTTTAACTGTACATTTGCTCGATTAAATATCAGCTTTTACGGCAAACACCCTGATTGAGCATTATAAAGGATTCAAGTGATGTGATGTGAATTACTGTTTTTTATTTATATATAAGCTGCACCCTAACCCTGTATTTTATTCTTACGTCGTTTATTGTTTTAATGTCTGTCTTTCATTTTTTATTCAATGCCCACCTCTTTTATTTTGCCCTATATTTTGATGTTTTTTTTAGCACTTCAATTTGCCTGGTTGTTGAAAAGACCTATACAAATAAACTGCTTTGCAGGAAACCTCAAGTTTCTTTCAGTCTCCTCCCTCAGACAGCAGCCCAGCCTATGACACAGCACTCTTTCATTTCCTCATTCATTGAATTACTCCGTATCAGGCTTTTAGCGCAATTTCCACAAATGAACAAAAAAGTTAAGTTACAGACCAAAGTGTTTTCTCGAACCTGGCATGTCCTTTTCTGGACGATCCTGTTGATGAAGAAGCGGTTTTACTTCGCAGGGTGTTAAACCTCAGGAGAGAATATTGAGGCCCCGATTAATATATATTGTCGTTTCCAGAAAACTACTTGTTTGAACGGTATTGTTTTTCAAATATGTACATTATCTCACCCGTCCTCATATAACTAACGTCCCCCACCGTGGACATGATCTCATATCCAAGTATACAGTATTCTTTGTGAAGCATTAAGTATTTTTGCAAAGGGCAGTTTCCTTTACAACATCGGTAATGCAGAGAATATTAGTAAAGCTACTGTATATAGAGCTGCGAGCAAAGTGTGAAACATCTTTTAAACCTTTTTGTGCTGTTCTCTAGACACAAACCAGTGAGAGCCATTAAAAAGGATTTCCACAGGATGCACCTGAACAGAATTCATTATAGGTTTAACACCAGTGTACCAGTTTTTACAAGCGATATTATTCTTGTGATAAAATATGTCCATGTTGTGTATTTCAACCTTGTGTGTAGTGCATTCTAACAAAGTGTAAAATATGTAATTTTCCCACTGGAATTTGGTAAAAAGTATGTATTAAGATTAGTGTGATCATAAATATTAACTAACAACACTACATTGGAACTTACGCGTTGAGCCGCAGTAGCAGCGTTACGCTTTTTTTCTAATCACTAATATTCTCGCCGTACCCTCGCCTTAATATTTCCAGCTCAATACGGGGTGAAGTCTGACGATCGGATGTTTGCCGTGGTAAATCATTGTATGATAGCTTCATTCATGCTGCCATTCATACTGTGGTGGTGCACGCGCTCAACTCTGAGTCCTACTCCGAGTTGATTGAACCAACTCTAAACAGCTGTTCTGAACCCCAACGTCTGAGTTTCCATCTCAGGGTAAATCAACTCAGAGTTTAAGGTTCGACTCAGAGTTTGTTAAACCTCCTACTTGAAACGGACCTCTGTTGGGTGATTGTTTGTCATGTTGGTTGTGGTCAGTGTGACTGTTTTGTTTATTGTGTGATTCCGGATTTTCCGGCTAGCTGGTGGGAGGGTGCAGTTGCAGCGCCAACACGCCTGCTCCTGATCAGTAATCCACCACAACATTCAGTTTTTTTATACCCCCACATCCACCACAACATTCTGACACTTAAAAAAGGCCTTTTTAAAAACATGCAAGAGGTGAAAATGCCTTTACTAATGTTTAGCTGAATGTCAGAAGTGGGGTAGTTACTATAACGTCACTCATTGGTTTGCGGATTGCAGTTATGGCCTTTTACCATCGTCATCTTGGTTTCACTTTGATAAACTGTTAAAGGAGACACATCATTCTCATTTTAAGACCTATACGCGTATCGAGGGTTTCCAGCTAAACATGTTGACATGATTTGATGTTGGAACATTTGTCTTGTATTGTCTGAATGAATATCGCCGTATTTACCTTTTGTCAGGTAAGAGCAATCTTAGCGCGAGTCCAGCGTTATATAGGCCCCGGTTGAGGAAACAGCATTTCAAAATGATTTTAGCATCATTTTGACCAGGACATGGTCTCCGTTTCGTTCTTGTGCTTCTAAGCCTGGGGCGTGATGTAGAGAATTGTGTGGAACTGTGCAGCCGACTACAGCGCATTTTGAGGTTTGAGTACTTCGGTGTGTTGTGGGGATGTAGTGGGGGAGGGCCAAGGCGACGTGAGGGACTGGTCTGATGACTTTGGCAAATTCTGGAACATCCAAACAGGTTGTTTAAATCAGTATTAAGTCATTACAGGAATCATGATAAAACATGCAAGTTGTATTTTTGTTGTTGGACAGCTACATCAATGTAAGAAGCACAATCATAGTGGAATTTTCAAAGTGTCCCATCTAGAGAGAGATTTAAAGACAAAAACACAGACAACTCAAGACCACTACTAACCCGAGACCTGTCAATCACATGGTAACCTCGGCCTAAAGCATACACTGCTTTATCATATATTTAATTCTAAATGGGAAAATCTTTTACTAAATGGCCATCATGGTGTACTGAGGTAAAGAAAACCAGTGAGAAGTAGATTCATTTTCTCATAGACTTCTACCATCAGGTGTCTTTTTGCCATTAGAGGTGTTGCCCCCTGATGGCCATTAGAAAGAATGCAATGAACTTTGAGGCACTAGGTGCTTTTAGTTCACGTCTGGCCCCCCAGACATTTATTAAGTCAGCTTACAAAGAGAAGAAGTCATTGAATATTGTCAACTATAACATGTGACACATAGTGTGCACATTGTTGCAAGTTGCAAAAGTCCACAGTTACCCATAGTGATACCAAACTACCAATTCTTCTCTGTGTTCATTTGTGTGAGGGATGAAAGAGAAACTTTTAGAATGTTGTCGGAACCTTTTGGGTAATTTGTTCTTTGTTCATTCAGTGCTGACATGGAAGTCAGTGAGGTGGACAGAATGAAACAAGGACTGACTTGTGTGTGTTTTCAATCCAGTCTAAAGACCTGAGTCGAGATGGCAGAGATTTGGCAGTTACATTTCTCCATTACGCTTCATCTACCCTATTTTTCTGCTATTTTACTTGCGCCATTGCAGATGATGTAAACTTTTCCTCGTTGACAAAGTTAGGCATGCACCTGGATGTCAGTGTATGGTGACTTTATGCTCTGCTATTCAGGGGGGATGTCATGATTTCATTATGTTTGGCACTATATAATGAAACACATTATTAAAAACACATGATTCTTTATAACTATGACCGTTTACTCTTGATAGGCCTAATGATTAACCCGAATTGGCTTTATGTCACAATAAAGGTTTCTTTGTGTTGAAGCCTTATGAGTTATTGCTTCAGTTCATAAAAAGGTTTTGACAGTACATAAATATGTTCCGTTTTAGATGCAGGTGTGAATAGCTTCCACAAAAACAGAATAATCTAGACAGCTGCATTGCATTATGGTATGTCCTATGAACTATGACAACAGAAAACATGCATTGGGCATTGTCAATCACATGCATTGGAATTTGTAGAATATCTCTTCATTAACAGGATAAATTCGCACAACATTCAGTCCAGAATTTTCATGCTCCACAAAACACGTTTTTATGTCCAAATAATCATTAAATATGAATTAGCAAAAAGCTAGAGTGGGGAGTTGGAGAGGTTACAAAAACCCACAGACGTTTTGTAACAAACTTTTTAAAGATGTGATTGAAACCATTGTATGAGTTACATCTTCAAACAAAGAAGAACAATGCTTTGAGAAAAGTGCAGTTTCTAACTACTTGGGGGAGGATCTTTCCTAAAGATATCAAGTTGTGTCCTCTTTTTCTCCAATCCATGCCCCAGCTGTCTGTCTGACAAACATCCTTAATTGTCCTTTCATACACAATGTCGTCTAGACTGCAGTTAGTTATGGATAATGACAGGAGCTCACCTGGACAGCGTGGCCTCGCGGTTGGTCCTAAAAGAGGTTGTTCTTTTCTCAGGTTGCATTTAGTCGGTCTGATTGCACTTGGCGAGTGAGGCTTATCTGGATCATAATAAATACACACATTTCTAGAGTTTCTTCGCTGAGGAAGGAAATAAATGATACAATTGTACCTATGTACTATTAAGCAAATGAAGAAAAGTGGTTTGAAATGCTGGAGCTGATAGTGCCTGTTTCTTTCAGCACACAGCGAGGCTCGGAGACCAGCGGAAAACCATGTTTTGTTTTCTTTACTGATTGAAACAGTTGGAGACTGATTTGAATTCCCACAAAGAGCAGCATGGTGGTCGTCAGGTCTCCGTCTGGAGCCCCGAACTGGTGGAAAAATGCATCAGAGACAACTTTCTCACACGTTGTTGCGCACTAGATAATTGCAACTGCGTTGCCGGTTCGAATAAGCAGTTTGTACCACTGGGAGTGACATTGGCCTGCAAGTATGAGTCAACAATATAGAAATGATGTGATTACAGAGCCGTGAATCATGCGGAACGGTGTCTGCAATTATTCCTGAGGAAAATATGCCAGAAAGGCGCTGCCGCTCCTGCTCTCCTGCATGACCAAGACGTAAGCGCCTCCGGAGGGAAACTGGGACTTTAATTGCAGGCAGGTCTGTGTTTACTTACTTGACACCGGGCGCCGCTGAACCATGTGTTTATTTTCTAATTGCTGGTGACTTTAGAGGGGAATAAATCATCGTTGTGCTGCCACGTAATTTAAAAAGTTAAAAGGTAAAAGCTTCATGTGGAAAAGTAAACCTTTTCTTTTTTGGCTGCGTCTTTGAAGAGCGAATGCATTAGGCCCTTTTGCAAACGCATTAGCGAGTAGTTGGTTTTCTTCCCGTTTTCAAAATGTAACTTATCCACCCTCATGCGTTAATGGTGCGAATCCGGGATTCTCAGAATGATGAATCTTGGCTCCACACTCGCCTCATCACACGCTTGAAAATTCTGTCAGCGTCAGAGAAGGATCTCTGTTACCATGAGGACAACTCTATCGCCAGTCCTGTGACTGCTGCAGAGGAAGAGACTCGCGGGACTCACTCGCAGTAGTAACTGCTCCAAGGCGTACGTGGGATAGCTGAGAGGGGAAATGTAATATCTCAATGACGAAGAGCGCCTGCCAATTCCAGGCAGCTCGGCACAGAGGAGCAGAATCAGACCCATTGAAAACGGATGCGTTTCCAGACTCCCCAGAGGAGGGTCTCCATCAGGCGAGCCGCCAGTCCATTCCAATGGAAATATGAGCAGCAATGTGGGAATCCAAACAATATCGGAATTGTGAGCGATAACAGCGAGCTAAAGAATATATCTAAACAGGAGTATCTACGACGATGTTGTTTTAAGATTACACGTACACTCAGGCCTGGGATTCCCCCCTCCGTTCTCTTTGGCACTTTGGTTGCACTCGCACAATGTTTGGATTGCTCAGCAGAATATTGACCCATGGGCTCGACATTCCTCGCAGAGCAGATAAGCAGCTTAACGTGAGACAAGCTAAACAAACTTAAATAACTGTAAATAATGACAAATTCAAGTTTTGGAGTTTTTCTGTATTGCACCCTTTGGTGCGATGTCAATAACTGTTGAGGACTTTCTTCAGCTGGTCACACAGATACCACGTGTCACTCGACAATGTGTGATGGAGAAGTTCACAGCTGAATAAAGACACTGAATGTGAAATGCAGCTTATTGCAGTCAGTCGTTTTAAGTTGAATATTAAGAAAATGTTGCCTGAAGGGGCTGCAGTGAACTATTTCTATAAACAATGGGGACATATTATTGCAAGCGTATGAATGGACCCAGGTTTTCTGCATGTGCAAATCAAAATGTTATTCACGTTATGATACTTCCATATCCGACACAAACTACACAGAGCATGTTGTAGGTTTCGATTGGCTGTCATTTCAGTCTTGCATGAAAACCTTCAGGAGCTTACCGAGTTATTGCCACACAACTGTGCACAAAGCAGAGGCTGTTATATACAGCTCAAACTGTATTTCAATCACCACTAATTAACTCCTCCATGCCAAATAGAGGAGCGCAGAGCATAACAGCTCTAACTGCCTCAGTCTAGCGTAAACAAGACCCCGGCGGAAAGGAGGTCTCATCTTGTCTGGCTTGCCAGCCCATTTTAATAAATCGATGCGCTAATCATCGGCCGCGCACCGAGTGCCCCGGCCACGCTTCCAGTCCCTCTCCCTTTGAGGTTAATTTAATTAGGTTCCAAATGCTGAAGAAAAGCCTCTGACATGCCCTCAGAAGTGCAAGGTGTAATTGATTTTCTTTTTCTTTTTTTCACTCTCTGATATTCTCTTCTTTTTAGGTGGAAACGAATGTACAGGGCGAAGGGAGCTTAATGACAAAAACAGTCAACAAACAGCCAATTTCTGTGGCTTAGGGGGAAGTTTAGTTAATGATACAGCCAAGGGGTAATGGAGGGAGATTAATCCTCAACAAATGCGTTGAAAATATTACAATAGCTCTTGCCATCTGCATTGATTTGGGGGTTTTTACCCAATTTGGCATTGCATTGTTAAAAAAAGAAAAAGATAAAGCTTTCAGTGTCAGTCAACTGTGGCACTTTGTTTATACAGTGTCAAAATAGCTCGATATAAAATGTAATTTACTTTTTGCAGCAGTTTACATCGCCTTTCCACCATAAAATCGTGAGGTATAGTTGGGGTTTCAAAATATCAGAATATCTCAGGTTTAAAGCTTTTCTTAACCGTGTTGCTGTCATTGTTGTCTGGAGTACTAATATTAATACTAATATAATACTATTATACTATAGTATACTATAGTACTATATTAATACTAATATAGTACTAATATTAGTGAGTAACATACAGGTGGGCAACACACGCACACATTTTTCCAAGAAGAATATCATCTGTCAGTTTCACATCCTTAAATAATCATTCTTACGTAATCATTGCTTGAATTTTGACAAAACCACTGGCTGCCAGAACTTTGCATGAAGGGCGTAGTTAAAGTGGCATTTAGTTATCACTGTGTGTATTCAAAAGAAGGGCAAATGTCTTTAGAAAGTATTACTATGTACTATGGAAAGATAAATACCTCGCTAGCAAATGTCTAGCAAAAAATTGAAATGCTTCTGTTTTTGTCTAAGTGAGCTGTGTCATCGTTTTGAGATTGACGTTTCCATCTGCATATACGCCTAATGGATTGGTTTACCGTTATATGAACTGTTAAAATTCATTCTCATGTTTTTTTAATCCTTGTGTGACTTTTCATTTTTTTATTAAAAAAAATAATACTCTCAGACCTATTGGCCGTGGCTCATTTTCTGCGAAGAACATATATGAGAGCACATCCTTCATCCACCGCACACGGTAACCCCACCTACACATTTATATTTCATGGTGTTTGGGTCCACTGGACACAGGGCTGTATACCTACAGTCTTACAAGTCTACACAAGGAAACTCAGTGGACACAACATCACAAGCAACAAATTCATTTTACGTTGTACAAAAAGGAACCATGTCAGGAACAATGAGGGGAAAACAGGGCTTCCCAATATTAACCATATATACTGTTTATGTCACTTCTAATTGTGATGAAGTTGAAGATTGTGTTTGTGTGTGACACAGCGGCTCCAACAGACCTACACACACAAGGTTATTTAGCATGCTAAGTTACAGCTGACAAAATCGTCGGTCGACAAAATCAACACTGGTAAGGCAAAAATAAAATCAACCACCATTGTTTAAATACTGAATTTAGATTTGCTACTCTTGCCATTTTAGCATAATATTTAGTGTTTCTTGACGTAAAAGGAGTTGCAAAACATGTGGCATTATATTGTTGAGGTGTTTGGATGTGCACACCAATGTCTTCGGAGGCCTTTTTGAATGTAATACCCGATAAGCTTTCACCCGCTCATGTTTGTCAAACTGAAGCAGAGGCCCATTTCAACTTTCCCCTGGCACTCAGCACTTAACATGTAGTTCAGAACTTAAAATAGTACTGAGGTCCACAGTCTGCCAGCATGCACTCACACATGCACCCGCACACTGGGGAAATGAGATGTGGAGGGATCGAGTAGCTCCTCAGGCCTGTTCAGCTCTCATCTAGACAAATCCCTAGAAGCCAAAGCCAGGGCTGAGTAAAGGCCCTTGCTGTGCCAGCTGCTGACATCCATGCTGCATTCTCCCATTCTACGAGCACCATCACATTTCGAGGGACCAGCATATCTATCGGCTAATACGAAAACATTACATGTATTTAGAAAAATACAACAGGGGGGAATGTGCTTCTGAAACATGTCCTCCGGGAGGAGGGAATGAGCGTGAAGAAGAGGGCTCGTGGTCCCTGTTGCTTGTCTCCTGCTTCGAGCCCCGAAGACGTACAATACAGTGCCACATTTATGTGCAGCACAATACGCGTGTCCCTTGACTGTGAAAGGTCTTGTCTATGTAGGGTTTCTTTTCTCCAGTGATACGGATGCGGTTGCGTTGAAGTCCTTGGGTCAGGGCTGCGCTCATCGAACACTGTTTATTTCATGTCAGAGAGCCTCTCCAAACCTTTAAACTCATCCTTTATTTAAAAGCTTCTTGTTTGCCTTGTCAAGCTGCGGCCTTGCTGCTGGTGCCAACATGTGCCTCAGTCCATGTTTTTGCATCTCACAAGGCTAACCTGTATTAATATTTCAAATCAGGAAAGCAAACAGGCGCCAGACTTCCCTTTGATTGGCAGTTGTGGTGATATGCAGCATTGAGAGATTATTGATACATTGTTAGGGGTTTAAGGTTTCAGGTTTTCTGTGAAATAGAAAAGACAACTTAAGGGAGCAAATAAAGTCTAATTGAATGAATTATTTTGTTTGCGATACGTTATGCTGATTCAAAGTGGCGCAGATGTCCCATGAATAAAACATGGCCCCCTGAGCAAGTATCAACACTAGCAGTTATGATTATTTTCTTGTCAGTGTTTGGCAATGTCACACACACATTTGGTGTTGCTGTGCGATTGTGCATATAATTGGCCTCGTTGAAAACACACAAGCTGTGGCACACGACTCAAACCGGGAGGAGATTACGATTTGCATGTCATTTCTGAAAGAAAAATGATCTTTATTTATTGCTTCTGGATGGTGTTCACAGTCGGTGCGGTTTTGTAATCGCACCCAGATCAGTGCAGGGCAATTCCCTCCACTCATACTGCATCTGTGCAGGAGGGAATGAAAATCAGAGGTCAGATGTCAAAAGGAGACAGCGCAACAGCACGTACGGCTAAGACAAAGCATGCAAAGCTCTAGTTCCCTTCATCCGTCCTACCTACTGCAGTCTGCAACTCCTGTCAGGCTCCATAATCTCACAGATGACGCTGAGCTGGCAAAGGTTATTGCTATGCATCTCAACACCACAGTCTAAATATTGCTCTCCTGTCACAGCCTGCAGGTGAGAAAAAAAAATCAGAAATACATGAATTAACTTGAAGTGGATAAAAGTTGTTTTTGTTCTAATGTTACACAAGATTAAGAGCACATTGTGAAGACCAAAACAAACATTTGTGTTCACGCATGTCGGTTTCATATCCATAGCAAACACAGGTCCTGTTGTCTGTTGCCGATGTGATGTCCCTTATCGGGTTTTAGGTGTTTATTTTGCATAAACCTTTTCTCTGAATGGAGCAATTTGTGAGCCTTGACTGCCGTCTCTATCTCCCACTAGGTGGTCCGGCCTTACAACAGAGTTTGTATATTGTGCTTTCCAAAGGGCCATGAGAAATGACATCCCAGCGCTGCCCCTCAGAGATCACATGGCCTGTGATGACTGACTCTGTTAACACACGGGTGGAGAGCTGAAAGAAGAAAAACATATTCTCCAATTCTTCGTATTGCATTGCATTCTTTCTATTCATTCTTCTCCCAGTGAGGATGCATTGCACATTGTTGTATCACTGCTTATCAACTCGTCATGATGCGATAAATTCACTTCCAATCTAAATAGGACAATTTAGTTTTTGATATTACTTTTCAAATTGGATTGATTGACAAATTAAGCCCTCCAGAGGAAACAAAATTTAAATTTTAGCCATATTCAATTACACCTCAGAGTCGAAATAGACTTACACCTGAAATAGAGTGAATATTGAATCAATTGCAAAGCCTTCAGGTTGTTTCCAAGGATCACCTCAGACCTTAAAATCTGCTGACCTTCCAACAATCTAAAGTGTGATGGCGACTCTTTCTGTCTAACTTCTATACTGACTGATGTCACACTAGTTATCTATATAATAAGCACAAAAAAGAGAGATTGTGAAGTCCACTGGCACTTAATACATAGAGTAGACAGTAAATAATTATATCAGAAAATTAATTTATTAATGAGAAACAAAATTCACCATGTGATATTTATCGGCGAGAGGCTGAGAGCTAATTGAAGGTATCTTTATCTTTCTCCCTCAAGTAATTGTGTTTTTGAACCAAGACAAATTCAATCAGCTCCCAGCCGGCTCACGCGGTCCAAAATACTTCTTCCTAATCAGGAAAGTGGAAAAAAAAGTTTCCTCACTTGTTTCATGAAGTGGAAAGAACCCCAAGGTGTCCTTCACCTTCCTTTGAGCGAAAATGTCCTCCTTCATGTTCTCAACAGGAGGTCCCCCCGCCCCCTCCAATCTCTGTCGCCGTCTCTTGTGTGTTTGTTTTCTACGTCTCTCGTGATGAGACCGATAAGTGGCAGGGCGAGAGGCGTTTGAACCACCAAATGGATTAAATGACCCTCTCTCTCTCTCTGCAGAGGTTTTCACATGCTGTGTTCTCTTCATCGCAGCCATGCTTACATTCATTATCACTTGTCTGAAACATGTCACAACCCCCCCCCCCTCACCCTTACGGGCCGACCACTTTTGATATCCGCTCGACTTTGTACATATAATCAGATGTAATGTTGCACAGAAAACGATTTTTCTGCCTTCCTTTAGCAAAGCTCGGGTCCAAACACTGGCTCATACGCCGTATTTCGCTAACTTTTGGGTTCCTGAGGACGTTAAGTTGGGTTTGTGTGATTTGCATACCAAATTTTGAGGAAACAATTAAAAAGTTTTACTTTGGAGTAGTTAACACACCCGGTCCCATTTATGGCATACCAGCGTCTCCTGTATTTGACCAGATGGATTGAGTCATTAGGCCCTTCTGACACAGGCAGTGGTCTTCCATGATAACAGTCATACTTTGGCCCGAAGTGGAGAGATGTATGGGCCTCCTTGATGAAAGGGCCGCTTGATGGCTCGAACGGGATGGTGGAGGCCACGGGGGTGTTGGAAGCTGTCAGCAGGCCTGGACCGGGGTCACTCCACGCCAGGCCTCATTAGGTCGCCATCATTGAAATGTTGTCTGTCAGGCTCCACATTGGAATACAGCAGGGCTCCTGGTGAGCCTTATGCCACTGAGCACTAACTTTCTGCCTCAATAGTCACGATCAAACACGTCTGGCCGAGCACTCAGCAATACCTTGTGACACTCCATTAAACCAAATGTATTTCTGGTTTCACGTCAGGTTAAGGAGGTGACCGGTAACGTCAACTTGACCTTGAAAGATTCAGAGGCTGCAATTCTTTCTCAGATGTGTTAATCAAAAACGAATCATGTCAGCAGTAAATGGACACAAACCTTTAATGAGGGAGAGAAGAATTGTGGATAATGTTTGTGGTACACATGTCAGAGAAGCATAAGTATGCAACGTTACATCAGACCTGTGTCTACCTGCTGCGGCCAGTTAAAACGTTCCTTTTATGCTCTCTGGGTAACAGTGGGTGAGCGGGGATCATGGTCGTCCTTCGATTAGAGGATTGATGGTTTGATCCCAGGTTCTGATAACAAAAAACATAAAGTAATGTAAACAAAGCAAAACAGCAGTGTCACGCAATTCTTCTCTAGGTTGCTCACTGCAGAACCCTCCAGACAGCTCAACAGGGGAGTGGGAAACTCTGGGATGGACCTGAACCAAATGAAACCGCAAAAATGACTCGCTTTGCAAGCGACAGTTCAGACCTTCCGAAGCCTGGGAATCAGAAGGGAGAGAGAACACGCCTCGGGCGTGGCTTCTACGGTGGAGGACACTAATTGAATAGCAGGAATTGAGAAGGGGAGGAAAGTAGTGCTGGGCAACAATTAAATGTTTTGCGTATTCAATAATGAGTAGCGTATTGCACACTTTTATTTTAAAAGTATTGATATGTGAACAAAAGTGAAATGATTTGGTTTGCAAACATCTTTAACAAATAAGGTGCTTTTTAAAAGCAATATTCCTTTTTTCAAAGTTAAAATATAGTAAATCATTCTGATAAAAGACATTCAGCTGGTGTTGACAATTAAATAGCGCTTGATTGAATTGTTCTGAAAGGTGTTTCTGATTATTTGTAGTCCATATCTACATAAAGCCAGTACGGAAACTTTCTACATTTGTTTTTTTCTGTCAAGATGGAGTGCTGTGTGGACATTAATGATTATTGATTGATTTTTGATTTTAGCAAATGGCTGCAATGAAACAAAGTGAAAAATGTAAAGGGGTCTTCTATTAGAATACCTTCAATATAAAAATGTACTTGAACACTTGACATGTTAAAAACGTTATAGCTTTCATAAAAGTAGACATGGCAGCAGAAATAAATGCATTATTATGCATTAGATAACAGCAGAAAACAATTAAAGTGGTTAATGAGTTTACATTGTAACTCACGTCCAAAGTCACATGTTTGAGTAGCCAAGTAGTGCTTTTACATTACCGATTCTTTATGTGACCCAGTAATATTATATACTCTGGAGCCATAGACTACTATACAGAAAAATGTTTATTAAATTAACTACACCAATAAATGAACTCTTCAAATGAGTCAAAATAAAAAGATGAAATACTGTTAATTTAATATTTAGATAATTCAACACAAAGAAAACCATGTGGGATTAACTTGATTTACGATTTGGGAGTTCAGTGTAAAGGTGTTAAACATAAAGTAAATAGTCACAAAATATAATTGAATGACACTTAAATCAGAGGTAATAAGATGACAGATGATTGAGGTAATTGGCCCTTGCTAAGAAAGACTGCTAAACAATGTATTAGTTTAATGTTAAAAGTAAGGAAACGATATTCAGTATTAGCAGGTAAAATGAAGCAGGGCTTACCCAATCAGCTGGCCTCAGGTGTGTGAATCAACAGGATGAAAATGCCCAGGTGAGCTTCCATATTCCGTATTCAGAATGAAAATCAAAATATGCTCAAAATATACAATACAATAAAATAACAGAGCAGAACATATTACATTTAAAAAATGACATCTGAAAATATAGAGGTGAACAAAATGCTATGTATTAATAATGAAATAGAAGTATATACAGTGCAGTGGAATAGGTCTTAGGTGGAATTGGACCCCTGAACCCTCAGCCAAAACAGGAACATGGAATTGGTGCTGTGGTCAAAACTGTAGGTTTAAAAAAATAATAATTAAAAAACCTTTTGTGATGTTTGCTGGCTTCACTGTTAGGCTTTCTATGTGAAGTTTGGTGATAATCACACACTACAAGGGGGAACAATTATGTGGGACCAAGTGGTCGGACGGCATCAAAATAATAACCTCTTTTGAGAAGAAAATAATCAAGTGCCTGGTGTATCTCAAAGAGCAATATTTGGTTTGAGCTTTGTGTATTTGAACTGCAAAGCTGAGTATCAGCTGCAGAACAGCATATGTGCTGCAGGTCCAGCTCGCAGTGCCCTTTTACTACCCAAATAAACATCTCATAGCAGCGTTAAGTCAAAAGGAAGACTTTTGCACGATGCATTGGAATACAAAACAAACTTTAGGCATACACAGGCAAAATAAGGGTTTAGTAATTCTCTGTAAGTAAGTAAGAAAGCTGTGCAGTCTATGTATATATATATATATATATATATATATATATATATATATATATATATATATATATATATATATATATACACACATTAGGATATGAAGATTTCTGATCAGTAAAATACTGTACAATATCTAAATTCACAATTTGCATGACAGCATCCAATGACAAAAGTTTTAGTTGGAGCAAGAAGTTGACCTGTGGGTTATTAACAACTTCTAGGCTGGTTGTCTCATTACAGAACTACCGGGGTCCTGACTGTTAGCTAGGTGTGTCTTTAGCAGTTAGTGCCAAGTGGCCATGATGTATTTCCCCAGTCTTGGTTGGCAGTTGAATCCATAAAGACAACCTGGCTGCTTGTCTTCCCACACCCAGGATCCCGTAACAAACTCATTCTGCGAAATCCCCCAATGACAGCCGGCTCCTAATAAGTTGATGGCCGCAGAGCTTCTGTATGCCAAAGCAACGAAAGCAGAGAACGCTCAGTCATGCCAAACTCACACCACTGCCCTCTTACCATCTCCTTGGATCCAGCATACTCGAAAAGTTATACGGGTTTGTCATGATGCAGAATCCTTTGAAACTCCTGCAGAATCCTTTCAAACGCCTCCAGAGACGGTTGTGTTGCCAAGGACTAAAGGATGAGTCATATGTGGTGGCTTCGTCAGGTGACAATACATCAAAAGTTAGACATTACAAGATGATATGTATCAATTGCACGGTACAATATTATATTGTATAATATTATAATATTATTAGTTAATCTACCCTTAAAGGATACACTATTCCCTGCTAGCGTCTCATGTTACATATACAAACTATGATATTAAAATCAGTTGAAACACAGTTGGCTCTTTAAAAGCATAGCAATGTAGAGGATTTATTTCACTTGTGGATGCTTTGGCTCTTTTGTGGTATTCTGTTTAAAAAATGTGCCGTACAACAATACACAACCTCATTCAGCTGCCTCTAGAACTTGCTCAAGCATTTTGTGGCAATAGGGGTGCATGCGGTTTTCAAAAACACATGTTTCCTTCCTAACAGCAGAAAATCTGTTGTGGCATATTGTGCAAAGTCTTTAATATTTATATCTATATACAATTTTTTCTTTCAAATTTCTCTTAGCAATGATAAAAGTATCCTTCATTTTAATGTCTGTCTAATGCAGTCTGTCAAATCTATTCTCAATAGAAATAGTCAGGCCTCCTGTTTAGTAGAGGCAGAAATACAACATATTCACTTACTAAACACACAGTACATGAATTTATTGTGCCTTAAACCTATTAAAAATACTTCTTTTTCAAACAACACATATTTTTTAACTTAAATTTTCCCATATCCTCTACTGAATTGGACTTCTTGTACATTATCATCATCTACTTTATTTGTATTGAATTGAACTTCAACCGACAACTTTTTCAAGAGGAACACATGACTATTTTCAAAATAGTTATTATAATGACTCGCCACTATACTATTGGTGACTTCTGACTGTCTTAATGTGCACACAGAAATTATGGGCCTACATCCAACCCTTTAGCACACGTTACTCTGGTTTACTTTCTTTCTCAATTCACAACTGTTTCATCAAGGGTCCAGCCGTGAGGGTTACAGCAGAGAGTTATGAGGGGAAAGATGGGGATACACAGGGAGCAGCCAGAGCATTGTTTATTTTCACAGAAACATTCCAGGAGTTGACAGGTATTTCCTTTTCTGTAGAGCTGAATTGCAGTGCAATTTTCCAGACCCCCAGACACGGAGTGTGAACTCCCACTAAGATGTGTCTCGTGCAATGAAGAATGAGTCTCTTATTCACACTTCTACTGTGATGACAGCGGCTGTATTTCTAACTTGGAAGGCTTACACAGCTTGTTAACTCATTCAATGGAATACAGCAATAAAGGGAGCGAAAATTGGGAATTTGACACGAGCGGACAACGCACGACTCACTGGACAAGGTTCCAAAAAATTTATGTTTATTGACACAAAGGGCAAGAGACGCCGAAATGAAAATCACTCGGACTACTCAGAGACTCAGACAATATATATATATACGCACAGGGTGGGGGCACAGGTGGATACAATCAGGGGCAGGGCAGACAATCCATCCGGCACAGAGAGGGGAGGAGCAAGTTGCCTGAAACAAGAGGGAGATTGATTTTCAAAATGAAACAGGAAATCACAAGACGCAGACATGAGAAAACCTGATTAACACTGTTTCCTGGACATGACAGAATTTTGCAAATCCTTTACTCAATGTATGATTTCTTGTTAGCTTGCTGCTGTAATAGACAAGCTGCTGCAAAGAGCTTGAGATCTATGTTTTAATTCTAGGCCAACCCCTCCACGAGGCCTGCTGCACCGAGCTCTCTAAAAATGTCACGGTAACATGATCATTACAAACTTGAGTCCAGTTAACGACTAGTGAAAAGGATCCCTGCGCTGACCCCAGAAACATAACCTAGAATTAGCATAGATATTTAAAGAGCCTGGTCTCTGGTTGCAGGAAGGTGTTTCACAATGTTCACACCCAAGCTCTCAATGCACATTCATTCACCGGATTCACGGTGAATGGTTCATGTAATTTTTCATCTGAAAAATACATATTAAAGACATTGTTCACATTTTGGCAAACATGATAGCATGCTTCCTATGGTAGAGATACTTGAAACATTTTAAATCATTTAGATTATTATTGTAAATATTCATTAGGAGCATTTTAGAAGCAGAAAGGTCCACTGTAATGCCTGAGACAAGTTAACATTTAGGTTGAACTTTGACCTAAAACTTTTGCATTGTGGATCAATAATGCCTTATGCTGAATATATTTCTTGTTTTCAGTTCAATTGTGTCTTTTGAACAAAATGTGATGAATAGAATTTTTAATAAAAGACCAAGCAAACAGCTCAAAGAACTTTATTTTCCAACATTAATATTGTATCATTGAGTGTAAATGTGTGCAATGCTGAACATAATGTTGCTTCAGAAGAACTGGTAAGGGACGTACTATGTTTGATTAGCAAGCTGATAATTAGCTTGCCAGCTGTGGCAATAACCCAAATAGCCCTGGGAATACAGTTAACACCAAGCTGCCGGTACTCAGTTTGGGGTTTGATTACTGTGTGAAGCTTTAGGCCCTGTCAAAGGTAAAAAGTAAAGGTTTTCAAATTTACTTTTGGAGTGTGTGGCGAAACACAAGCAGGTTTTCTTGTCCATCATCTCAGCTCTGCTTAGCTAACTACCTACTGGTATGTATGTGTGTCTTTTCAACTCGATTGGGCTCTAAAGCTTAGCACGAAATTGACTGCATTGACTAAAAAAAAGCCATCCTGAGGTTAAGAGGAAAAGAAAATCATGATTATTAAGTTAAAAGATATCTTCCAATTTAAAGTTCCTTCTGGGGTTCTTGAAGGTGACTGGATGCGTAAAAAACTGTCAAAGTGATACTGAAAGTATGTTGCAAAAGAAAAATACTACTGCCTCTTCTAACTTCTAGTTTGTTCAGTTAGCAAGAATCCACAAATCCCTACAGGCTCAGTGTTGGTACAGGGTGTAGCCGCATCCCTTTACATAATCTAAATGTTTGAACTGCAATAACTTATAATCATGGAGGAACTAAACATTCTGACCTCTGCCCTCACATCGACTGGTTAATCACAGAATGTCTGAATATAAATTAAAGCCTCTATTATGGCAAACATCTGGAAACTCAAGTAGCATATTTGTGATTTGTGTTTCCTATCGTCTTTGTTTTTAAGCCTCTTGCAGCAACCAAAAAGAAACATTATCAGCAGACTATTAACACAAAGTTTGACGGAAAATAAACAGAGGCTTGTCTTAAAGACGGCTGGTAGGAAATGTTTTCTTTTTCAAATTGGGTTATACCCCCTGCTGATATAAAAAGGGGACCACAAAGAAAGAGGGCTAGTTGTTGAAAAGGAGAAAAAAAAGTGGACTCAGACCCAGGTGCAGGGTGTCCCCCCGCTGATGTCTTTTCCCAAACACTGTGTTTTATGGTTGATTGGGTGGCTGGACAGTTTACTGGATTGCTGCCTAGTCACTCGGCCAACTCCTGAGAGAAACCTTAAACTAACATAAGATACACCACATCTAGTTATTCTGTCCCGCAATCGCCCTATGTAGTGTGACAAATCGAAAAATTGGAGGTGGCAATGGTCCAGTATATTGATCTTGGTAGATGCCACAAGGTATTTTGGTAAAATATTTCTTTCTTAAATGTCTGCCAGTAAAGGGATGCTACCTATGGGCAATATGTTTGTCTGGCCAAAGGCCCCAGCCTCAGTGGTTACAGCGTATCACTGCAGGCACAGACGTATCGTTCCCCACTTGATTCTTCAGTATTTAAAAGCTTTGTTGTGTGTGAGTTGTCTCCTCTAATTGTTTGGCGATTTTTCAGGGGGATAGTAGGTTTGTAGAAGTGTGTTAACAGCTTGTACGTAAATGGAAATGTAATGTAATCTCAATAATGATCCCTCCTGGCATCATTATTTACATTTTTATTTTGCGCGTGTGAATGTTAACAGACCTTAATTGAATGTTTAGCGCTGATCAGCAGGGGTCAATTAATGAGCGGCCCCTGACCAACAGATCCCAATTATGGCTTTCAGAGCACTCGTCCCTGTGCGGCTCAAATACCCAGATCCATTTGCCTGATAATTGTGTAATTAGAGTTCAAATCAATAATTAAACCAGCAACAGGGACATACAGGGTATTATTCTCCTGTTTGCCTCATTTGTTAAATTGCAGAAACATTTTTGTTAATGATGGACTTATTCTGCAATATTTAATGGAATAACAATTTAAACTGTTGCCTTGGTTGCACCAGTGCTGTTCATCTGTTAAACAAAGTGGAGTTGTTGTAGCTAAACTAATTCCTTTGGGGGCTTAACTCAAAATGAATGCAACCTCATTGTCTGAAAAGTGAAGCCTAAGCAGATGTGTCTTCAGAATGTACTATACTCATGTAGAACCACCTTCTCACCAACTTGTTTACCTGAGTTTGTGATCTTAATAGCTGGTTATAAGTAATTCCCAAAACAATGTGATGTTCATTTAGTACATTATGGTACATTTACACCATTAAGCAGGGCATGCTACCTTTATTTACATTACATGTCATTTAGCTGACGCTTTTATCCAGAGCGACTTACAATAAATGCATTTCAACCATAGTGATACAAACTCAAAGAACATGAAACAAAAAAGTGCTATTTCATCAAATAAGCTGAATTCCAACTTGTTATAGATAAGAGCCATTATAAGTAACATTTTAGTGCTACAATTAGTGTTTTTAGTCAAAGTAGAGTCTGAAGGTTATTGAAGGTTAATGATAACATTTTGGGGGGCTATAATATTGCTGATTCAGCTTTTGGTTATACCATCTGTTGCAGGAATTCAAAATTGTGGAGGCCAATAAGATGAACGGTATTTCGGGGCCTGCTTAGAACACTGGAAGCCTGGGAACCAATTGGTACACTGTGTTTCCTCCATATCTACTGAATGTGTGAAACAGCAACGTGTTGTTGTAATTATACATGTTCATGCTAAATACAAAAGGTAACTTTCAAACTCATATCAATAACATTAGAGAATTTAATATTTGCCTGCAGACAATTCATCACAAAGACATGTTTTTCTTTTTACTTGAGCGACTGTGGGCGACTGTGGGTGTGCAGGGAGCACGGTCATCCTCCAAACAGAGGATTGAAGGGTTGATCCCAGGTTCTGCTAACCCGCATTTCGATGTGTCCTATGGCCAGATACTTAATCCAAACATTGCTCCTGATGTAACAACAGAGTGTGAATGTTAGTTACTAGTTAAAACACAGCATGTTGCTGCTTTCAGAAGACCTCCGGGTGGTTTGGTGGTAAGCATTTCCTTCTAACACAATGCTTGATTTCTTATTTTTTTATTGTCTCTAACTTGTACCCTGTGATGACCTTTCCCAATCATCATGTGAATAAACATACTGGTTTGCCGTTGCTTTTGGTCCATCCCATAAATGTTTGACAAGACAGCCTTATTAATAAGGAGGAATGTTATTTTTCACTGTTCACACTTCCTCAGGTACAACATCTGTCACTGATTAATAAATAATGGGTTGTACCACAGTTTCTCACATAGTGCAGCCTCTTGACATAAATATGAATAACCCTTACATTTGACATGGGATAATAAGACATTTGACAGCTTCGACAGTCATAGGGCTGATGGTGCTGCATTCTGCCTATATTTCGCTAGAGTACGATACGCTTTTAAAACCTACGAGGAAGGGGGATTCTTTTGCTCCAACTGTGTATGAGCAATAGCATTTAGCAATCCTAGCTTACCTTGGACGGACTCAGGAATCAAACGAAAGACAGTCATTTATTTTAATGGGTAGGATGTCTACAGGACTGGGGAATGACATGCAAAATATCTGCTCTGGAGCAATGTTTTCAATGGTGCCAGAGCCCCATATGCTGTACTTGGGAGCACATCTGTGCCTGGTGCCCAAGGAGAAATCCCCTGGCAGAAAACACTCGATACTGCAAAGAAGGGAGGGAGAGGATGTGAGAAATAGGGTGCATTATTATGCCGGCCTGCAAAAAAAATCCATCCTAATTGCTCCACAATTGTATTAAAACTAGCTGTTATGTAGGAATTTAATTTGTTTAAGCCCCGGCTCCAGTTACAGTTTGCAGCGTGACTAATTATAAACAAGGGAGCAGGAAAACCCCGGGCAAAAGCTTCCCCCAAGCAGGAGCTCCAGCTCCCCTGCCATGACTGTATTTAGAGTGTCAATCACAGGCGGAGTCGGAGGCAAAGTCATTCAGGCAGCCTTTTTGATTCAACCTATTCACTCCTAAAAGTCCTTTATCTAGAGTGTCTGTGTATTATTGGAATTACCCAACATTCAATGCATTCCCGTATAATTGGATGGGCAGCGGTCTTTTCCACTCCCAAGTTTTGTTTCAACATATATTCATATACATGTTCAAGAATCTAGCAGTCTATATGTTTCCTGTTGCACCATCTGCAGTAGTGCTTTAATTAAGGTCCATTTAGTGGGCTTTGCTTTGGCCAAAGTCCAGCAATGCTGAGGCTGTTTCTGCCTTACTGCTCAGGTCATTAGAGGTGAGATACAAGCTGATGAACTGAGAGTACAATAATATGACAAGAAATGAAGGGAAAATTAATTGGACGCCCATAAAGAAAGGATTAACATAGATGGATTCACTAGTCTGTGTGACTGTTGTAAGCAGTTATTGAATTGTTTAAGGGGGGTTTTGCAATGAAATTAGCATGACTTATCGCAACAGATGCTCAAACTAAATCAAATTCACGCAATGCCTAATGTTGTTTTTAGTCTAAACAATACTTATTTTTTTCCCCATCGCTAACAGTTCAAGTTATTTGATTTACATATTAGCCCATATAACATGTGAAATAGTTAGACATGCAACATTCATTTTGTAACAATATCTGCTGATTGTACTGGCTTGGTCTTCTTTTCTGAAAAACTCCTAAAGTAACTACTTTGGTGCTAAATGCTCAGTTAGAGCTGGTGAAAAACAGTTCATGTCTTCAGTTATTAGAGCTTTTTTGCTAATAATGGCTTATTGCGTATATAAATAGTGACGCTATGAGAGCCCTCATTGAACCAAAACAGTGAAATTGTTGCTGGGCAGCAAGACAATGAGTTAAAACTCAATATGTCACTATATTGAGCTGAGGGGAACTACTCAGAGTAGTTGTATAAGTTGGCACAAAATAGCTGGCAACTTTGGCAAACATTAGCTGAACACTATTGACTCCAAAAAGTACTCCTGTGGTCTAGTCTTGATATTAAAGACGGGACATACCCTCCAACTACACAATTGCATTATTTTGTAGCTGTGACCTAATACCTTTAGTTTCAAGCTTACACATCTTGAACCATTATTTCCACAGACGAATCAGTAACCATAATGTCGGTTTCACATATATTATGAAAGCATACGGTTATTGCATAACCGTATTGTAATGTAGCACAGTTTTTTGGAGTGAGTTACTGTAACCAGGTGTGGATACCAGAGGCAGCCAGTCCCCAACCAGTTGTAGTCTGTCAGGGCTGCGCTCTCGAGGACACACTTCTAGCCTTTGAGGCTCTGAGTAAAGTAGTGGATCTCAGTGGATCTCAGACTGACCACAACACAGGCAGAGAGGAACTCCCTCTTTTTGGACACGGTTATCCTGTACAGTGCCACTGTAAAAGAAAATAGTAAAAGCACAGAAATCATCTTGGACCACAACAATCTAAAGCTCAGTTATAGTATAATTAATACATCTTCAGGGAAAGTCACTAGTTGCATAATTTAAAGTAATTAAAGAATGGAAACGTTTAATGGTCGTTAACAAAAGGCCTAAATACCTCAAATCCACCTTTGAAAGCAGTTCCAGCTATCACACAATCAGCACAGTTTGCGTTGAAGCAATAATGAGTACAAATCAGACTCATGGAAGCTTCATTGTTTTTAGGTCTGCTCCTTGTGGGGAGTGGGGGAGTGTTTCGTCCTGCGAGGACTGCAGTCTGCCAGAAGTAACCACAGCCCCTCGTCTAATGTTTTCTCATCGTACACAATTACTACGTTTGTTTTAGGGGGATTTGCTAGAAATCCCCCCTTAATCTTAAACTACAGTCTCTCTGTCTCTCTGCATTGAGTGAGAGTGACAGTAAGGAAGTGCCAGGATGGAAAGGAATTTGTAAGGGAGAAGGAGACGTCAATCACAAAAGTTAAACACACAACAATCATGTGCCGCACGAAAAAAAAAGTAGCTTTTGTAACACGCTCTATTTACAGGCTAGTTAAAAAACAAAACATCATGTTTAAAACATAATTTAAATCACTAAAATCACAATCAAGTTACATAATGTCTTTTCTGATTTTATTTCATTTGATGCAGCCAAGAAGCACAACACAGGACTCTAGAATGTGAAAGGTGAACTAAAAACAAACTTTTTATTACCATGTTATACACAACCAGGAATTAGGTGTTGAACGTAGCGGTGGCAGGATAAAAACGTATTAACCCCTAAAGATTGAAGATGCTCTGCATGGATTTAACTCCTCAAGGGGATTCGCGAGCTATGCCAAAGTTTCTTGTAGAGATGGGGAAACTCACACCAGGATTAGTAGTTAATACTTAAGACTGATGCTGACGGACATAGCTGGGGAAGTTTGGATGCCTTCACCTCTTTCTTCCTCTCCCCCTCTCTATCTCTCTGGATATCTCTTCCTCCTATTTCGTTACGGTTTTCGGTATCGATTGCCTGCTGCCTTTTGAAAAATGCATTCTGCAGCTGGGTTTGAGGGCTCCCTGGTGGGTTGTCAAAGGCAGAAGACACATGTAGTTGGGCAGTGTGGCTGGCAGCATCAGAAATCCATACAGGTCACAATCATGTCACCCCATCAGTTTTAATCAGCCAAAGCCAAATACAAGCTGGTGACAGGGGCTTAGAGGTATAGGGGATGTGCCTCTGCCTCGGCTGTTCCCCCGACACATGGGATCTGGTTCGATACTGCTGGATGCCGCTGACAGAGACTCATTATCATCTTAGAGTGGCTTGCGGCTGAGCCATATCATGAGACGACGTATGCTGGTCTAGGCCTGTGCTCGACAGCGTGTTCCCATGCCACGGTGCAATTTGGGCCTGATCGCTTTATCACATTGTTTATTACCTTCTGCTGGATGTAATCAAGTATTTAGTTTGTACTGTGGCTTACTCGCTTGCTTGAAGATTGTGTCAAATTATTAATTTTAAGAAGATGTTATAAATAGAGTATTATATTAAATATATATACTTTTTTTATTGGGCTTATTGCACAAACAAAAAAGGTAACTCCATCCAAACTCTGTTAACCGTGAGCAAAAATGACATTGTCAGTAATGGATGCACAGCGGATTGTGTTGCGGTTGTTTCCTGCCACGAATCTTCCCACGTAAGGGCGAGTCTCCAAAAGAGGCAAGCGTTCCTTTGATGAAAACAGTCACGCCGCTCCGAGTGTCGCAAACCTAAAGGACTGAAAACAACGGGATCAAAAGAGCAAATCCGGCCTTCTGTTCTCGCTGCCTTTATTGTGAGGTTTGCACAAGGCGCGGTGTGATTTCCTCAACACTGCCGATGAAAAGAGGCTTGATTTTCACAGGCCAGCTGACCTGCTAAGAGCAGGTGTGTCGCAGATACTGTTTCAGACTTGTTTTCACTCCACTTCCCAGCTGACGATACTGCCGCAGTCACCACAGTGACTACTCCAAGTTCTTATCAGGATTCAAATAAAGGCTAATCAAGTTCAGTTTGCCTGAATTTTCTTTTTTTTTCCTTTGTCAGAGAATCTCCCTGTCTCTCAACTGTTTTTGTTGAGAATGAAACAAAATACAAAGAGACTGATCAGCAAAACGCTTTCTCATGTTTTCCCCCTTGGGCATTTGAGGGAAAATACGTGATCCCGTTCTGTAAAGGGATATCAGTAGAGGAAAGAACCATTTCAAGTAAAAAAGTCTGTTTTCAGACCCTAAGGGTTGTATCCACAACAGTATCCAAATCACTTTGTCGAAGTAAGCAGAAACAAGCCTGTTAAGGAGCCAGAGAGGCAACTTCCTCACATCCTCAGCCCTTACTCTCTGACTGCTCAAAATAAACTGACACACAAACAAATCAAAACTGGAATGTTTGTCTAGGGTTAGGGTTAGGGTTATCACAAGCTATACATTTCCTTTTGGGTTGTGCAACTTGCGCAGGGTGGTTTATGTTTGGGCCTGTCAGACTCGGTATGGAGCCTTCAGGAGGACGTGCACAGCTCACTTCCTTCGGCAGACTCCCCAGACTTTAACCGTATGGTAAAATAGTGGCTACTATTTTGTAGTAGCAAATGCTGCTCTGATACTATTGCTCATCTTAAAGTAATTTAATCCAGTCTTATTTTGGTTTTTTAAATATATATATATATATATATATATATATATATATATATATATATATATATATATATATATATATATATATATATATATATATATATATATATATATATATATATATATATATTTAAAAAGCATGCATATTTCCCATGCAAATGATCCTTTTTCACAGCTTTAAGTAAGTGGTTTTTGAACAATGCAAGAACAAAGTTCGACAGTTGTTTTAAACAGTTTGATATATATATATAGGCGCATGTCTTTTGTAGATATCACAGAACGTGCTCACAAGCAGCATTGGATGATAACCTGTGGCGCGGCCAAGTCTCTGTCCTAACCTACCACCTCTCTCATGACAGCTATGACCTCATTCCACCTGAGTTGAGCTCCAGGCTGCGTCGTGGGGAGCCTCCGGGCAAGAGGCGAGTGTGTTGCCGACCACAATCCTTCAAGTCATCAACCCTGTCTCCTGGCATCACTTTACCTCCTTCACTAAACCAAACACGGTTATTGATTTCAAACTGAATAAACAATTTCTGCTGTCAGGAAAAATCACCCAGTAGTTCAAGTGTGCCTAGCAGACAATGTACTTTATGCATCAGCTCAGGAGGTTCAACCCGTCTCAGGAGCTGCTGACTCGACTATCATCCAGTCCGTTCTCTGCACTGTCCGGCTTGGGTCGGACAGCAAAGTAAACAGGCTACAATGGCCTGTCAGGTCGGCAGAGAGGAATTGTTGGGCATGCCTCCATCGAGGATTTGTACATCTTCAGACAAGGTGGTTCTTCCCCAGGTAGCTCGGCCAGCACTGCTGCTGTTGTTCACGCTGTTCTCTCTGTGAACTTTGTTAGCTGTTAAGTATCAGGTCAGACACCTTTGTGTTTAGATAAAACCACAGCTACTGTTTGTTCTAAAACATAAGAAAGGTTGTTTAGGTTAGTAGTTTCTAAGTAAACAGTTCCAGAAAGAACCGTAAAATTAGAGGATTCATAAACATTTACAGCCGGGGCAACAAGCCTAGTTGGAGAGACTTGGAAAGGACTTGGAGATTTTCCTTTCTGCTTGTTTCGGGTAGTGAGTAATCCTTCTGCCTCACCGCTCGGTCCGGTGGAGGCGCTTTAGTGAAATCACCCTTTTTTTTGCCGAGTCTACGTGCTGTAGAACAAGCCTCTCTCCTGTTTCAAAAAGCTGGTCGTAATAAGCATTTGGGCTAAATCACTGCTGTATTCAATTCCCTCAGATCCTGAAAACACTATTGTTAAAGTAACTGAATTTACGGCTTCTCCCCCTCAGGTTTTCTTAAAGGGAGATTCCCCTGTGTTGGTTCCTTTACTCCTGCCAGAAATATTGCTTTGCACTCTTCAGTGGGCCTGTGGGAGATTTATGGAAATGTTACACTAAGAAGTTTAGGAGCAGTGTAATTGGAGTTGGGCCAGGGTGAGACTCCCCCACCTCCCTCGTGTCCTGCAGCTTCAGAGGCCCCTGAAACACTTTAAGATCTGCGTGCTGCACATGCAAGCTTTCTTAATTGGACCAGGCTTAAGTCGAAACCCGTAAAAACTCAAAAGAGGGTAAATGCATATGCTATTGTTGAGTTCAAGCACGTCCCAGAGGTGCCACACTAAATTAAACGTTTCTCAGTTAATTTAGTTTAGTATTAACAATATCAATGGACTCTGGACAATCAAACTTCAAGATCTATTTAGAAGCTGTTCTGAAGTTTTAGGTCATATCCCTTCAAATTTTCTTTTTTTTAGCTTTTTGAAGGAGTTTTGACTTTTTTTCTTTCTTGTTGAGAATAAAAAGATCATTACAACTCTGTTATCTGTCTGTTTATCATCCATGTGGTTGTGCACTAGCATTTCCTTTCACCTTGTCCCTCCTAATAGCTCATTCCCTTTGCACTTTCGTAGTCCTGTTTTTTCCTTCAGGACATTTGTAGAAATTAGAAGTGCTAAATAGACATCACAGCAATTCTAATACCTAATGGCAATCTCCTATTCGCACTGAAACAGCACATCTTCATCATAGAGTATTCAATATCTGCCCATTAGTTTTTAAGGAGTTAGACTGTAATAGGAGGAACATGTTTAACTAATGTGAGATGAGTATTATTATTATTATTATTATTGCGAAAAAGCAACATGATATAAGGGCTGAGAATGCAGGAGGTCCGCATCCCTCTGACTGTCTATCATGATTCATGCTATCGCTGATCATGATGCAATGGCCTATAAAGTGAACCACTGCAGCAGATCATTACAGTTATCATGACCTGCAGGGTCCTGTCCATGTAAGTTTGGATCTACAGGAGATGACAGGGGCATCATTTTTAACAGTACTTAAAAACTTAAAGAGAACAAGCCCGCAAAATCAACTAATTACAATAAAGGTGAAATAAATATTGATTTGTTAAGATATCATTGAGACAGTACGGTTGGCTAAAAGGAATGGGGACATTAGACAAGTGTAATCACAGCATGTCAATCAGGGTTTTTTTCTCAGGTGGTGTTGACACATAACATCCCCTAGCTCTGCAAGTAGAGTATGGCTTAAACACTCCATAAAAAAGTAAGACACAGCAGTTCCTAGCAATCGGGCATTGGCTTTTATTGATGATGTTATTATATGAGCACATATTATATTGGAAAAATTCAAAAAAGTCGCAAGGAATTTCCTCCATGTTTGTCAATATACATATTGCTAAAAATACGTTTATTAGAGGATTTCTTTCCCTAAGAATTCCTGGAGCCTGTACCATGATGGTAGTTGTAACAAACTCATGGTTCCAGAATTGGTTTAGAATTGACAAAACCAAACCGAAGCAATCAGGCTTTATTGGTACCATGATGCCGCTCATCAACATCAACAGCCAGGCTATGGTGACCCAAATTGCTCTATTAACAGAACAGGTGACTCAGCCAACCACTCGACTTACCCCCACAGCCCAGCCTGCAGCACCCCCCAGCTCCTTCCCCAGGGCCTCCTCCACTCACACAGAGTCATGCCTCGGACTCGGAACCGTACTCTGGAGATTTGGGTAAATGCAGAGGTTTTCTCCTTTAGTGTTACTTGGTTTTCAGCCGGCGGCCGTTGACCTTTCCCTTAGACATCTCCAAGGTGCGTTATATTTTGGGGCTGTTGAGAGGGAGGGCATTGGTTTGGGCGGAAGCCTTCGATTCTAACCAGACAGTTGCCACCCTTTCTTATGCTGACTTCATCTGCAAAATGAAAGGGGTTTTGGATCATCCAGATCATGTTGGAAATCGCGTATCTCGTATGATAAATCTCCGCCAGGGAACCAGAAGTGTGGCAGACTACTAGTTGGAGTTTCGAACGCTGGCAGCAGAGTCGAGATGGAATGATGTGGCTCTTTGTGGGGTGTTTTCAAATGGACTCAGTGAACAAATGAATGAGGAAATGTATTTTCTTGATGAACTTGTTAACTTTGACTAACTGGTTTCCCTAGCCATTCGGCGTGATAACCGGCTGCGGGAGAAGCGCAGAGGGAAGGCTGACTTTCCCCGACAGTTGGCAAGCACCTGCCCGTCACCACCTCTCGACACATGGGGAATGCATCCATCCTCTATGCCTCAATCAACCACTCATGTTTTTCCCGCCGTCGACCTATGCAGTTAGGCCAAGCCCATCTTTCTTCTGTAGAACTTCATCGCCGCAGGATAAGGCAGGGTGAGTGCCTTTTACTGCAGCCAGTCTGGTCATTAGCTAGCCCGTTGTCCAGTTCGCCCAAAAGACGGGGCTCACCAGTAGCAGTGGGGATTCTGGCGAGCCAGTTGGTCTCTCGGGACCAAACCCCTCCTTCCAGGATGCAGATCCAAGCCAGTCTCTGTCACAACCTAGTCTCCTTGCCGCTCCTGGCTCTTATTGACTCGGGCGCGGAGGATAGTTTTCTAGACCGAGACGTGGCCCTCCAGTCCGGCATCCCCTTTGAACGATTAGAAACCCCCCTCACTGCAACAGCCTTAAAGACACATAACCCACACATTGACTGGTCAGCAGGAAGTGTCCGTGGGTGGAGCTCATTTTGCCACGCGGCATGCTTGCACTCAGCCCCGTCCCCAACAGATGGGGACTATCCAGTCCCAAACCTCCAGATCTGTCCACGATACCGGCAGAGTATCACGATTTGGGTTGGTTTTCAGTAAGAACCTAGCACTCTCCTTGCCCCCTTACCCGTATGACTGCGGCATTGATCTCCTCTCCGGTGCTCCTCTGCCAACTAGCCGGCTCTATAATTTGTCTCATCCAGAGAGGGGAGCCATGGAGAAGTATATCAAGGAGTGAGTGCTAGTATAATCAGACCATCCTCATCCCCTGTTGGTGCGGGATTCTTTTTTGTTTCCAAGAAGGACCACTCCCTCCGACCATGTATTAACTTTCGTGAGTTAAACAAGATAACTGTCAAGAACAAGTACCCCCTACCGCTAATCAACTCTGCTTTTGAACCACCCCAGGGTGCAACACAAAACTAGATCTCCGGAATGCCTACCACGTGGTCAGAATCAGGGAAGGTGACGAGTGGAAAACCGGTTTCAACACTCCACTGGGACAGTATCTAGTAATGCCGTTTGGACTCACAAATGCTCCTGCAGTTTTTCCAGCCTTGGTTAATGATGTGCTCAGGGATTTTCTTAATCGTTTTGTATTTGTTTACTTTGACGACATTCTCATTTTTTCCCAGAATCTTTCCAACCATATTTCCCATGTCCGTCAGGTTCTCCAGAGGCTCCTGGAGAACAAGCTCTATGTGAAAGCCAAGAAATGCGAGTTCCACGCCAGTTCCATCCTGATTCAGCCGGACCCTTCGTGTCAGTTCATCGTGGAGGTGGATGCTTCGGACAGTGGATTCGGCGCAGTTCTCTTGCAGTGCTCCAACTCTGATGAGAAACTCCCTGTGTGTTCTTCTCCCGTCATCTCTCCCCCGCCGAACAGGATTACGACGTGGGAAACAAGGAGTTGCTGGCAGTCAAGCTTGCGTTCACTGCATGAAAAGTGGGATTTCCGACAATTTCCGGCACCGTAAATTGTCATGGAATTTCAGGTTTACGGCAGTTTTTGGCAATTTGCGGGCAAAGCCGAAAACTGCCGGAAATTTTCGGAAATTGACGTGGGATTCCCTTGGCAGTTGGCCCCCCATGACTCCCCTCCTCCTAATTCTAGGGGAGGCTTTGACATGTAAACGAAAATGCTGTGAGCTATACAAATGCCAATCAGGGCTGCAGAGGGAGTTTTAGCCCAGGTGACATTTTTGTAAAAGGTAAGAAAATCTCTGGTACAAATAGATCGGCCTAATTATAGACTCTTACATTTTAGCTTGTATTGATTTATTTAAGTATGCTAGATTACTCTGTATGCCATTAGCTATGGCAAATGTTGTGTAAAAAAGATACACTAAATTATTTTAAAAATTAGTTTCAATCTGAATCAGCAAGGTAAAATGACCATTCCATGCAAACATTAGAATGAGAATGAAGACTCTGCAGAGATCACATTCTCCTAGAGCTCAACTAACGTGCACAGTGGCAGGAATACAGGTTGCCTTTTCTTTAGTCTTACTTAATGCACAGAGGACGTATTAACCACTACATCTTGCAGACATGGTGCTTCACAGGCGGGCACCGCAGTCTGGTCTTGCGAGTCCTTCCATGTAACAATGACCTCGTATTTGATTGGAGGATCCGGACGTTCAACTCGCGTTCAGCTCCTCTTGGACGCGATCAACAACTTTCAGCCAGTCAAGAAGAAACTGCTGTTTGCTATCAGCGGACTGTCCCGTCAGCTGAATCACCATCCTGCCGATATGAACGAGCGGGAGGGACTGACTCAAGAAGAAGAGACGGCCGCATGAAATCCCAAGGTAAGAATATGTTTGATGACTGCTAGCTAAGCTAAAAGTAGCTTAGCCTAAAACCAAAGCTAAGAGTAGCCTTACAAAAGAACTTTTTACTGTTTTTCCTCCCTTGTTTAATGTTACGGTGACTTGCGTGTTGATTTTTATTCATACCACTTTCATTTAATTGTTTTCCAGCCGCCTGTAAGACGTATTACGAGACGGCACCTCGGAGCTTTAGCTAAACCCCGCCAGAATAACTCAGAGCGAAGAGAAGAAAGCGGGTAAGAGTTTATTGGTGACTATTTTTCACGAGCATTGATAGATGTGTTGTGTCCATAGGCATCGCAAAGTTTTGTTTTTACAGCTGCTGGAATGAAGACAGCGTGTGCTCGCAGATAACGCGGTCGAACTCTGGAAGTCGCCAGCGGAGACCTCATGTCTGCTGAAAAAGAGGGCATGTTGGCGGGGTCTCTGGGTGGATTGTACGGTCGCCGTCATTTCGTAGGACGGAGCTCTCTGAACTCTGTGCGAAGCTGCAGTCCGGGTGAGAGGCGACTCCAAAGTACAGAGCCACGCACAATATGCGTCTGCGCGACGGACCTGCCTCGGAAAGAACGCCGCCAGTTACCTACAACCACGAGGAGGCAAACGGAGAGTTGTATGAGAGTCATGTATGCGCAGATCCTCGCTTTGTATATAATTGTTTGTTTTAATAAAGCTCTTTTTGCATAAACATGTTCCTGGCAAATGTTCATTTCCTCTAAAAATTCATTAATGTCCTTGGTGGTAGTCTAATAATTGTTAAGTAACCTACATAGGATAACAATGACATGAATATACGGTACAATATGAATGAATAAATAATATATATATTATATATATAAATTATTTATGAGGCTGGGTTACCAATAGCGACAGATCTGCCAACCAATCACAATTGATTTTTCTTGTTTGAAAGTTGTGGTTTCATCCAATGAGGAGTAAGGAAACTCAAGCCAGGCCTGCCCATGTGTGGTTTTACTGCCAATCACGAGTGTTTTTACTTGTTTGAAAGTTGTGGTTTCATCCAATAAGGAGTAAGGATATTCAGCCCGCTCCGCTCGGCCACCCGCGGTTTGCTGCATTCATATGCTAATTAGGGCCATTCGCACCTCCGCCAGCTGATCGCCACCTACGACAGAGTTAGTTTCCGACAATTTTCGGGACAGGCGAACGCGGCGTGCACGGCCTGTCGGAAATTGTCGGAAATTAGGGAGATTTTCGGGCGTTTACGGGGACGAAAATCCCACTTTTCATGCAGTGGTTGGAGGTGACTGGCTTGAGGGCGCAGACCAACCTTTTATTGTTTGGACTGACCATAAGAACTTGGCCCATATCCAGACAGCCAAATGGCTCAACCCTGGTCAGGCCCGGTGGGCATTATTTTTTGGGCGCTTTAATTTCACGTTGACATACCGGCCTGGCTCCAAAAACGTTAAACCCGATGCCCTCTCTCGCCAGTTTGTGTCAGAGGAATCTCCGTCAAGCCAGGACACCATCCTTCCCCCAACATGCGTTGTTGCTGCAGTGAGATGGGAGATTGAGTCTAAAATTAGGGAGGCCCAACAGACACAAGCAGATCCAGCTACCGGGCCCCAAAATTGTATATTTGTTCATGACTCAGTCCGGACACAGGTTCTCCAGTGGGTGCACACTTCCCGTTTCGCCTGCCATCCGGGAATGCACTGCACCTTGTCCCTTCTGAAGAGGAATTTCTGGTGGCCCTCCATGGAGACTGATACGCATGCCTATGTAGCGGCCTGCGCAGTATGTGCTCAAGGAAAGTCCTCTCATCGCCCACCAGCTGGATTGCTGTGACCACTCCCAGTCCCTAGCCGCCCTTGGTCTCACATTGCTCTCAACTTCGTCACCAGGTTACCCCCTTCTCAAGGTAACAACGTCATCGTAACCATCGTCGACCGCTTCTCTAAATCTGCCCATTTTGTGGCTCTCCCCAAGCTACCCAGCACTCAGGAGACTGCCAACCTCTTAGTACACAACGCTTTTCGCTTGCATGGGATACCACTGGACATTGTCTCAGATCGCGGACCGCAATTCGTCTCTCAGGTATGGCGGTCATTCTGTCTAGCTCTTGGTGCCACTCTCAGTCTCCCTTCTGGTTATCACCCACAGACAAAAGGCCAGTCGGAGAGGGTCAATCAGGATACTTTACGGTGTGTGACCGCCACTAATCCTACCACCTGGAGCGTGGAGTTCGCATGGGTTGAATATGCTCATAATTCCCTGACCAGTACTGCCACAGGTATGTCTCCATTTGCGTCATCGTCGGGCTATCAGCCGCCTCTATTCTCTTGCCTCTTGGATGTGCGTCGCCGTGGCAGAGGGTACCAGTAATTGGTTGACTGGGAGGGATACGGCCCAGAGGAGAGGTGTTGGGTATCTCGGTCCCTCATCCTGGATCCTGCTTTAGTCAGAGAGTTTCACCGGACTCATCCAGACAAGACCGGGGGGGTCGTCTGGAGGCGTCCGTTGAGGGAGAGGTACTGTCGTAGGTCTGGGCGTTGCCACTCCCACCAATTAACCCGCACGGGTCAATTGGCTGATCAGCTAATCAGCTTCCAGGCCTTCATATCCTCCAGCCTTACACAAAATATCCCGCCAGATCGTCGGTTCACCAACCCGGATCGAATGCAACAGCTCCTACGCGCCTACTCCTACCGTGTTCTGCTCTTGGGTCCTACACCACAACCAACCATGACAATAAAATCACATTCACAGCCGAGTTTACAGGCAACGACTCAGAATAAGTGATCTGACTGTTTAAGATAAGTGAATACGATCTGATACAATGCAAATGGCCAGCTCATTCTTGCTGTACGCTTATAAAACGGGAATCATTTGGGAATTTCTATCAAGGGACCGTTAGTCTTGTTCTCTGCCTATATAGAGCGCTCAAACCCCTGAACTGAATGTGAATGGATGAATAGTTTCTTCTTCAGATTATCTTTCGCTAATGGAAAAACAGGATATCGATATAAGGCCACAGTGCATCATAGATCTGGCATTACAAAGAAGTCCCTTGCTGAATGTGTCTTTCAACCTAAACTAGATTATAACTCATTTGAAAGCCTGGTTTTCAGTCTTTCGCAACCAACCTGGAAAATGTTCCAGCCGGTTCTCTTTGTAATAGTGTACAGGGCGCCAGGTCCTTATTCAGAATTTTTATCTGAATTTTCACAGTTCTTAACGAGTTCGGTCCTTAAAACGGACAAGGTAATTATAGTGGGTGATTTCAACATTCACGTGGATGTCGATAACGACAGCCTTGGTACTTCATTTCTTTCATTATTAGATTCAGTTGGTTTTTGTCAGAGGGTAAATAAACCAACTCATTGCTTTAACCACACACTCGACTTGGTTCTTGTGTATGGTATTGAGATAGAACATTTAACAATCTTTCCACAGAATCCTCTTTTGTCGGACCATTGTCTGATAACCTTCGAATTTCTACTACCGGAACCTCCTCCTGCCAAAGGTTTCTACAGTCGATGCCTATCGGATACCGCTGTAGCTTCATTTAAAGAAGCGATTCCTTCTGCTCTAAGTTCAATGTCCTGTTTCAAGATACCGGACGACTCCTATGAAAACTTCAGTCCGTCCCAAATTGATAATCTTCTCGATACTGCTACGGACTCTCTGAGAGCGACGCTGGACGCTATTGCTCCTCTGAAAAAAAGAATGGCAACAAGTAGGAAGTTTGCACCTTGGTATAACCCTCAAACCCGCAACTTAAACAAACTGTACGGAAGCTTGAACGACTATGGCGTTCCACCAAATCAGAAGGATCTAGGCTAGTCTGGAAAGACAGCCTTAAAACATATAAGAAGGCTCTCCGGAGTGCAAGAGGATCTTACTACTCATCACTAATAGAGAAAAACAAAAACAACTCCAGGTTTCTCTTCAGCACTGTGGCTAGGCTGACAGAGAGTCACAGCTCTGTTGAGCCATGTATTCCTCTAGACCTCAGCAGTAACGACTTCATGAACTTCTTCAATGAAAAGATTCTGACTATCAAAGAGAAAATTGATGGTCTCCTGCCCTCAACTAGTGCCGACCCGTCCTCGGATGTAGGAACCCTGGGTGCAGCAGTGGGCCCTGATGCCTACTTGGATGGCTTCTCTTCCATCACCCTGGATCAACTGACTTCTACAATTTCGAAGTCTAAATCTTCTACTTGTCTCTTGGATCCTATTCCAACGAAGCTGCTTAAGGAAGTTTTTCCTTTAATTAGCACGCCTTTACTGGATATTATGAATCTGTCCTTGTTGACAGGACATGTACCACAGTCCTTCAAGATAGCTGTAATTAAGCCTCTTCTTAAGAAACCTACTCTTGCTCCGGAGGTGTTGGCTAACTACAGACCGATCTCTAATCTTCCTTTCCTCTCGAAGATCCTTGAGAAATCCGTCGCAAGTCAACTATGTGACTTTCTTCAGAGCAATGCTTTGTTCGAGGACTTTCAGTCCGGATTTCGAGTGCATCATAGCACAGAAACAGCCCTGGTGAAAATTACGAATGATCTCCTACTTGCATCGGACCAAGGACTTGTCTCTTTTCTTGTCTTGCTGGACCTCAGTGCCGCCTTTGACACCATCGATCATCGTATCTTGCTGCAGAGACTAGAACATTTGATTGGTATTAAAGGAACTGCACTTAGCTGGTTTAAATCCTATTTGTCGGATCGATCCCAGTTTGTGCTTGTAAACGGACAATCCTCGAAGACCACCAATGTTGGTCACGGAGTCCCACAAGGTTCTGTGCTTGGACCCATTTTATTTACCCTTTATATGCTTCCTTTGGGCGACGTTATCAGAAAACACCGCATCAACTTCCATTGTTACGCAGACGATACTCAATTGTATCTGTCGATCAAGCCAGAGGAGACCGAACAGCTCGTTAGACTTCAAGAATGTCTTGGAGACATCAAAACTTGGATGACCTGCAACTTCCTGATGCTAAACTCAGAAAAAACAGAAGTTATCTTGGTGGGCCCAGAGCGCCTTCGAAGTCAGCTGTCCCGTGATACAGTTTCTATGGATGGAATTTCTCTGGTATCCAGCAGCACCGTCAAGAATCTTGGAGTTCTCTTCGACCAGGATATGTCCTTCAACTCTCACATAAAGAATACTTCAAGGACCGCCTTTTTTCATCTACGTAATATATCGAAAATCAGGAATTTCCTGTCTCAAGGTGATGCAGAAAAATTAGTTCATGCATTTGTTTCCTCCAGACTGGACTACTGTAATTCTTTGTTTGCAGGGTGTTCTTGTAAATCTCTTAAGCCTCTTCAGTTGATTCAGAATGCTGCAGCACGTGTATTAACAAGAACTAATAAAAGAGACCATATCACGCCTGTATTGTCTGCTTTGCACTGGCTCCCTCAAGAATAGAATTTAAGGTTCTTCTCCTCACCTACAAGGCGCTTGCTGGTGAGGCACCTTCTTATCTTAAAGAGCTTGTAACACCGTACTGCCCTGCAAGGCAGCTGCGTTCTATAGATGCTGGGTTACTTGTTGTTCCTAGTAGTTATTAAAAGTAGGATGGGAGGCAGAGCCTTCAGTTATCAAGCTCCTCTTTTGTGGAACCAGCTTCCACTTTCAGTCCGGGGGGCAGATTCAGTCAGCTCCTTTAAGATAAAGCTTAAAACTTTCCTCTTTGATACCGCTTATATTTAGGGCTGGCTTAGGTTTGCCTGGACCAGCTCTTAGTTACGCTGCTATAGGCTTAAACTGCCGGGGGACTTTTTAGGACACACCGAACTCCTCTCTCTCTCTCTCTCCCCTTTTACTAAAATCCACGTTGCATTAATGCACATGACTAATTCAGCTCCTTCCCGGGAGTTCTTTGTGCTTTCTCGCCGAGCAGGTCTCTGCAGATCGTAGTTCGGTCAGGACCCTGGTCCTGACTCTGGCCGTGGCCCTGCTGGCACCTGCTGCTGCTATCATCATCATCATCATCATCATAATTTTAAATATGATTCATATCACTATTGCCCTTTCCTAAAATCTTTGCTTTCCCTCCCCACAGTCTTCTGTGGATGGTGGTTCGATCTGACGGTGGTGGCCCCTGCAGTGGTCCTGTCATACATCTGGCCGGCTACTTGGAATTCTTTGATTAATTTCTGTTATAGAAATTGAATGTATTCTACATCTGTATGAGTCATTCTGTACACATGACATCCATTGCAGTCTGTCCATCCCGGGAGAGGGATCCCTCCTCTGACGTTCTCCCTAAGATTTCTTCCCTTTTTTCCCTGGAAGGGTTTTTTTCATTTTTTGGGGAGTTTTTCCTGTGCCGATGTGAGGGTCTTGGGACGGAGGATGTTGCATGTGTACAGACTGTAAAGTCCTCCGAGGCAAATTTGTAATTTGCGATTTTGGGCTATACAAAATAAAATGAATTGAATTGAATTGAATTTTTCACAACAGCCTGCCTTTCAAGGAGCAGTTACTCCAGCAAGCGACTTCTCTCCGGTACTGTATGTGCAAGAATAACGGCACACGCAGGCCAGGACCCTGCAGTGACCGGCCTGGTATTCCTAAGCTGCTCCCCCGATGACTGAGAGTTTTGGATGCCCCGGAAGCGTTGAGCCCTGAATGGGATGGCTCAGTATTTGCTTGCAGGTGATTTATTCTCTCAACACCACTTGATCTGTAATGAGCGACGTCTCAAGGCCGCAATCAAAATAAACCAAGCCCTATTGATTGGCCATTGAAATGTCGGTTCCTGAAAGCCTCGCCGTCAATACGATCAAATGTATAATTTATACATGCAGTTACATTACACCCAAGAAATAGATATTTTTCTGGGCACACATTCTATTTTGACTGAGTATTGACTTTCCAGAAACACAATAATCTGCAGGCTTCTGGTAAAACTTGTAAAGGCATCATCAGCCTTTTAACAGCTCCTCAAGTCAGCTGACTAGCACATTGCCAGGCGCCTCACTTTATAATTTATTAACGCATGCTGTCTCCGAGAGCAAGTGCTACTGACACCAAGAATCCAAACAGAGACTGCTGAGGCAAATCTGACATTGGACTCGTAAATTTCTGGTTATGTGACTTCACAGGCAATATAATACTTATACTTACTATATTTGCAAAGCATCAAAATACAAACTAGTTTATCACCAACAGAATTTGTTGCGGTGGACACTTTGGAGAAGCTGAGCAGGAGCACGTGTCATAGAAGTTCAGGAAAGTAACATGACTTTTGAAAGGGGCCATGAGCTCCATCCATCATACTTGTCTTTAGCACTGATAAGCCATGTGTCGGGGCACCCTCTAGGACATTTATCACCATTGACTCCGTAACATTTGTACTTCATTCATGCGCAGCAATTTCAGTCACAGTAAAACCTGATACACACGGGTATGTGTGTATCAGGTGTATATATGTGTGCATATATACGGGTGTGTGGCCTGTCCTTCGGCAGTACCATTGATTTACAGTCTGTTTGACCCCATTAGGCCCATGAGCACCTTTGCATTCACTGCTCTTGACATGTGTGTGTGTATGTGTGTTGCAGAAAGTTGGAAAAAATGTAAGAAAGAAGGAAAGGGGATATGGTGATACGGGAAGCTTTCAAAGGGTCTTATAATTGCATCAGGCCCATGTTTATTTCATAAACATTCTCACCAGCTGTCAATCTGGGACACATGGCATGCGCTTGCCATCCTTCCCCTTTCAGTTACCCATCGGGGTAAATAAGCAGCAACACAGCTGCGAAACTAGTGTCCTTATTGGATATTGGAAAACCTGTCTAATAATAAACAACCACTTTGAACTGAAGCTATGGGTTGAAATTTGGAATCAAATAGAGATTTACTTTTTATCAATTTTTTTTTTTTAAGTTGCCATGTAATCACAATTTTCCGTATTTGGAATGCAGCCGAAGATGTATTTTTAAAGCCCCAGAGGTCCAATGCAGATGAAAGGTCAAAGAGGCACATTAGCCATAATATAACAGCGAAACATCAATCAACAAGGCTATACTTTACTCCACTCTGCTTGGTATCTAGCGTTGAGAGACATTTGACTGGGCCGCATATGGAGGTCTAAAATACCCCTCCCACCCCCACACCACCACCAACCTTTCTCCCTAAGGTCCCACCACCGTCTGCACTCATGTGGAAAAACTCCAAAAAACTAATACTTGGATCTTCGCCCCGGGGCCATAAAGCTATTGACTGTGCATCAAATGTATTCATTTGGAGCGAGGCATTCATTCGTGCCCCTGCCACAAGTGTTATGACATATCTTCCTTTTGCAAAGTGTGTGTGTGTGTGAGTAGCTTAGACTGGGTTGGTTCCTCTGCGCTGCCTGCTGGTCTTATGTAAATAGAGCTGTCAGCCACGGGCTGGGAGTCATCAGGAGGCCCTGGCAGCCACCGGGTCGCTGGCCTCCGTGTGATTCATAGCTAGTTCGGGGACCGAGGGGGGAAGTTCAAGTCTGCCCAAAGCCAAACAGTGAAGGAAGGAGGGTGGAGGGGCAGGTTTTGAAGAAAAGGAAGGCGTCATGAAAGGAAAATATTGTGGTGGTGAGCGTTTGAGGGAGATGGTGGGTAGAGTGGTGAAGGATGATGGAGCGAGGAGACACATTTTGCCGTTTGGACAGTTTGTAAGGACACAAGTGTTGCAGAGGAGTTTGGGTACAGTTCAGTTTAAGATTAACCAGGTTTGGAAAGATTAACTGGTTTTGGGTTTCCCCGGCTGCCTCGCCTCCTCCTCCTCCACTCAGTCAGTCACTGTCATTGTGATCATCGCAGCGGTTTAGCCCTTGCACACTATTGGCCTCATTATTTTACTTCCCCTGCATTTCTCGCTTTGCCTCGCCTCCCACCCTACACTACACTCCGCACTCACCACATTGATTGGCATGAACCAATTTCTGAAACTTTAATTTCCACTAAATCCCAAGGACCACATCGCCTCCAACTATTTATATGTTTGACTCAAGCTATGCAGGTGAAAGAATCCGTGGCGGTATTTGAATATTATAAACATTACCTCTGAGGTGAATTTGGGCTCCGTTGGTGAACATCCCCTTAATTGCTACAGAGCTGAATTTTTGCTTTCCGGGACCTAAATTATGAACTACAAGACCTTGCAAATTAATGAATAAAAAACCTCTGGATTAAGCCATAAAATGCGTAATAAAGAAGGAAAAAGACATATATAAGTCGCACTGGAGTACAAGTCGCATTTTTTGAGAATGAGACGCGCGCCGGTGGAGAACAGAGTTAAGTACCGTTTTTTGGCTTGCATGTGTCTTACGAACGTCGATATGATGTTTGCCGATAAATCCGAGAAGTCTGCAGGTTTTGGTTTCATCACTGTCATGATATGAGGCAAGACGCGAGTCGTGATCCACATTAAAGAGGGTTTTATTTTTGAACAGCCCAGAGAGTAAGCTATGCGTTGGACTCCAACAGTTAGCATCTATGGCTAGCATACCCAAACTACGGTAGCTTAACATGGACAAAGGACAATCTCGCAACAACCACCTCCTGCGGGAGCGCTCCGCCATCTTCCCACGGGCTGCAACACATAAGTCACTCCAGAGTATACGTCGCACCCCTGGCCAAACTATGAAAAAAACTGGACTTATAGTCCGAAAAATACGGTAATTGCTTTTCCAAACAGGTTTTGGAAAGTTTCACCAGTCCTCATGCACATAAGTAATAAAAAGGAAATGAAGTCAAATAGACAAGTGTGTGTTAGCCCTTCCACATGTTGTTGGATCAGGCTCCCAAAACATTCAGCGCTGGTATGAACACTTCTTCCTCAATAACAATGGCTCAAATCCACAAATCCACAGATGAGCCCTATTTTTTGCCACGTGTCCTACATTTCAACGCAGTAAGTTGGAACATGTGGATCATTTAGAGAATTTTTTATTTATGTGTTCTCTGTTGACAGAATCAAGACTCCAAATGAATCCCGATGACACTGTGTGTCTACTGGATATGTAAAAATGCAATAGTAAGTGTCAGTAAAATGTGACAGTGTTGTTACAATTCCTGTAACAATTTTCCTTTAAATATGGGTGCAAAGAATTTCATGCATTAGTTGGTGAATGTCTAAATGGAATTTTGACTTTTTAAAATAATGTTAGGTAACAACAACAATACAAATATTCTCAACAGCAGGAAAGCGTCTGTGATTTTAAAACTGCTTCAATTAATATTCGGCTTTGTGTAGCATTTTAATGTATTTCAGCTATTGTCTGTGATTTTGGCTTGTGTAAATCATTGCTGTAAATTAACGCTGTAAACAATGTATTTATTATGTCCACTTTTTTGTCAAGCACTGAGACACTTTAGTCAGTAAGAAATGCTTTATCAGTACACTTTACATCACTTCCTTGCTTAGAGCTAAGAACAAAGTTAATTCTCAATCATTTCTCACTATCACTTCCTCTTATGACTATCAGCATTTTCAATTATATCTTTGTTAGTATTTAATTTGCCACGATGGTCAAAACAACCCCCTTTATCTTGTGTCAGAATTAAGCCTCCAAACAGGCTCAAAACCTAGAGTGTTGCTGATTATTGTCCATGATGATGAAATGAAACGAGTGTGTATGCTGTGTGTATGTGTGGGAGTGGGCGGGTGGATAGCGATAACAGATACCGCTCAAATTGATTCTTCCGCCAATTGATTCATCTCATACTGATAAGAAGATGGCGATAATCTGTCAGTCTCTCCGACTGAGCTTTTTTTTAATGCTGTGTGACTGAACGCTGAAATACAATGCTTCTTCTCCTTGATTACAATGCCAGAGTGCTGAGTTTGGAAAAAAAGGGGGTTATCTGGCTTGTGCTGAAGTGTTTGTTGGGCTGATAACTGCGTCTGATACTTTGTTGTCTACCCACCTCTTTGGAAGCTTAGATTCTGCAGCTGAAGTGAGCACGAAGAAGTTTGCAGACGTGATGAAAACAGGCCCTAGGGGGAATCGACAACTTTAATGTTCACATTAGAGCTTCGACAACTCGACAACTTTAATGTTCACATCAGCTTCAGCAAGTGTGCGGAGATTGCTTTTTTTAAAAGAAAAAAGTGTATTTATTTGTTTTCCTCTCTTTCTCTTTGGGAGACTCGACACCTTGACTGTTTCCTCTGTCTACTTCAGATCAGCCTTATATAGAGGAATAAATTTGTATTAATTGCATTCCCGGTGCCAGCGAGCTCAGCTCGGCGACTGCTGGGATGTGAGCGGAGAAATCATCTGCCACCTCTTCCCTGCACTGTATTTCCCTTGTCATTGCACGGCAGAAGTCTTGCCCGCTAAAACAGAGGTAATTAAATCTCCCCGCTCTCATTAAAAATACAGCTGTCTACCACTGAGCACCACGGCACCACTGAGCAAATGTAAATTTTTATTTCACAGTGCTGAGAGAGAGACAGAGAGAGAGGCTGTTATTTGGCAGACTGCGGGGCCCTCCCATCGCTGTGCAGAATAACTGGTCGCCATCATGTAACTGTCCTTTGGTTTCCCGCTGAATATTATAGGTAAACGGCCAGTGTATTATATCATTTGCGGATTAGGTGCAGCTCTCTCGCTTACTGCTGAGAACAGTGTGACTATTCAGATATCTCTTTTTTTTCTGACAAAGGGGAAAGGTAAATGTTTGAATTAAGAAATGTTAACTGATTTTTAATTGCCTTTTCCTGTTAAAAAAATGCTCAGATGCTCCTCTAGGATTAACAGCGTGGAAACTTTGAGCGAGATTAACCAATAGTTGACATCCCATGCACATGCTCGATTAGGAAGAAGAATGGTTTTGCTGATTTATAAAGATTGGACTAAATTAAATACTGTTCGCCCTTTGGGAAGTGTGAGTAAGGAAGGGAGTCAGGCACTTGGATTCACTGAACTTTAATGAAGAATGCTCCTCATGAGGTTCAACACAGCTGGTGTAGTCTGAATACTAAGCATCCGAAACTCAGAAGGGTGGAAGCAAAGACGCATTCATCCCACCAATAAATCCCTAAGGAAGGAATCTCTGAATTTGATGACGTATACACCAAGCAATACAATAAAAATATATTATTTCCTGCTTCATGGTTTGCATGTAGAATGTCAAGTATAACAAGAAGACTTTTTTGCATAGCAAAAATGTTTAAAACCTATATCTGTTTTTTATAGTCAAGGGCTCACACCAAACCATGTGTATTTTTTTAGGGTATTTGATCTGCCTTCACATGAAACATAGGAGAAGCATTGTTAAAAAACACCTCCATGTCTCAAATGAATCATGAAGAGTGTTTGAATGTATTTTCTTAGGAAAGCGTCCACATAAAAAAGTGAAGGACAGTTAAGTTAAGGCAAGGAGTACAGAGACGTCTCCCATGAGTGCTGTGGTTGACTGGAATAGAAATCTCACTGCCACTATGGTCAAATAAGGGGATTTCATTGCCTATTGCTGGCATTGAGTCAGAAAACAATGCTGAGAGTTGCAGAGGGTACAATTTGTTTCATAACAGGGGCAAGATATGCCTTCCCCTACTGTCAATCATTCAGGCAAACGCACCTTAGTAGATCCACAATTTAACTAGGAGCTCATTCAATTCACATGGGCCAGTGTTTTCTCCTCCGCTTTTTCTTTTGAGTGGCGGGGGGACTTTGCGCTGTTGCATCTACAATAATTCCAAAGCCAAAGCTTTTACCTGACATCTTGACCACCCACCTGTCCCCTTCCTTGAACAACAGAACAGCAAAACAGCAAAGGTTGCACCACCACCCACAATTCAATGATCTCACTGATTTACAGAGAAAAGAAATACTAAAAAGAAAAGACAGATGGTGTTATCAGCTGTCCTTAATTTGTCCACTTCTCTCGCAGTTGGCAATCATTTTCAAACCTTCAGCTTTCTAAAAAAACAATCTTCAACAGATTTACCAATTTGAAGCTGTTGTGTTGTGTTCATTGCGATGCCCTCAGTTGGACATGCTAAAAGACATTCACGTGCAGTGTTAGTCAAAGGTAAAAGGAGGAGTGAGGATCAGTGGGAGACAATGCGTAGATTCTCTCGAATGCAAAGGCCGACGGTTTTTCTCAGGTAATTGAAACACTAGAGCGTCAGCATTTATTTTAAATGTGCATAGCAAACAGGAAATGAAGTAGAACATTGTGTCAGTGGTTTATAGGTGTCAGCATTTGGATAAGTATCAATTCAAATTGGGTAGCATTAACTGACGGCCAACTTTTCTCTCATCAGTATTTTCCTCAAGCTGCTCTATTTTTCCTTCCTGTGAGTAGAAGAAATAGGAAAAATAGAAGAGTTTTTTTTCCTGCTTGCCACACCGCAGCCACACACTTTGCTTTCTAAACAGCGCTGCAATGCGTATAACATGGAGAGCATGCAGCTAAATTACAGGACATGTCCCAAATAACCTACCACAAGTTATTTTTAATGTTAAAAAAAATGTTCTTGTGTCATTGAATTCAAGCATGACACCAAAACAGCCACCAGCAAGGGCTCTAGAAATCTCCAGTTACAGGGGGGATGATTTTTGCCCCCGAGCTCTTTTCTGAACGCAATTCACCACTTTATAGACTACGAGTTATGAATATCCCCTTTCGTCAGGTGATCAAAAGCCAAATCCATTAATACAGTATTTATTTTTTTTGCATTAAAAAAATATCTACATCATCAAATGAGGGGGGACAAAGTGCCTAAAAGTGATGTAGATGATGCTGTGTGGGCATGTGGCCTGGCAGCTAATGCTGGATAGACAGCAGTTTGTGGATATCAGGCAAGAGACAAATAGGAAGAAGCAGACACATGAGTGTGCTGACTTTTCAGGTGTATCTGGGCTGAATAATTATTAAACTGGATATCCGTGCTCCACTTCATTGAACCATCTGGTGCTGACAGTCAGTAACTGGGTACTTCTTTACTTTTCTTTTTTTGTTGACCAAATTGCATACAGTGACCATGATTGCTTCCTCGCTGCAATGATGAGGGTTACCTTTCCCAGTTGCGTAAATAAATGCCATCATAGCAACAGAGATTTTAACTTTCTACACAGTTGACATGACAATAACTGCATTTCCATCGATCAGAGATGCAGTACATACAAAACTGTGGTATAAATCCCACGTGAAGATCAGATGTCATGTTCTGGTTCTCTTTTTTTGTGAAGGAGGGATCGTGCACTAGTCTTTTCACAATACCTGTGTTGACTCACAGACATATATAAGTGTATTCACTCCATTGCAGTCTGTCCATCCCGGGAGAGGGATCCCTCCTCTGACGTTCTCCCTAAGGTTTCTTCCCTTTTTTCCCTGGAAGGGTTTTTTTCATTTTTTGGGGAGTTTTTCCTGTGCCGATGTGAGGGTCTTGGGACGGAGGATGTTGCATGTGTACAGACTGTAAAGCCCTCCGAGGCAAATTTGTAATTTGCGATTTTGGGCTATACAAAATAAAATGAATTGAATTGAATTTATACTACATTGGTTATTTTATTAAGGAGCAGGTTTACTTTGGAGTTAGATCCAAGCTTGTTGCGTCGCACACAGATGCTTAATGCGTACGTGGGTTAGGGTGAAGCGCAGAGGCGCACTGATTGCAAAATTTGACAGAGTGAGAACATGTTGAATACATGACAAATTAAGGTGAAAATAGTCAACTATCCAATATTTTTCCCTAATCAAAGGAGTTCACTGAAGAAGTAGGGGGGTCTCACAGGGGTACTTACAAGTGTGTGTACAATTGCATGAGTGTCTAGCTGCTGTATATAGGGACCTGGGACATATGCAGCAAGTTGTTTTATGTCTTGCGCATTTGGTGTTGTAGAGCGTGTATTTTGACATAGCATGCGCAAATTGTGAGGTCACGATGATATCTAAGCATTATACACTCTGGTGAGGTTCAGGTAAATCGTGTGAGCATCAATGTTTGATGATGAACCACTGATCACTAATCACTAGTGGTGAGACTCGGTGGCAGGAAAGAGCATCCGGGAAGGCTTCTTGAAAGGCAAGCGGTTTCACTTCAATGCCCCACCCTCCGTTGAAGAAGGCAGGAAAGGGACAATCAGCACTTTATCTCTCTTTCAGACCTGGCTTCCGCTCGGAGAGGAGAAAAGCAGGTGCCAGGTGTTCAGAGAGCCAAAGCGATATTGACGTGACGTTCTGGAGTTGACCCCGCTGAACCTGGTCTTCATGAAAAGCCCCAGAAAGTCTCCTTTATGATCACAGCGCTCAGAGAGAGGCGATGGGGGTTTGTCCTTTGAAGGCCCCGTCAGTCTGCCGTCGGAAGCTCGCAGCTGCGATTTCATAACAACTCCCCAATCCAAAAATCAGACCACATTGAAGGGTTGTTGCCACAAATAGTTTAACTCAGGCCATGCTCTAAATTTGCGTTGACTCTCTTTCGTGGTAATATGCTTGAAAGAGGGATCGGTTACTCTCCTTTCTTTTCCCGTTCTCGCACAGTTTTCAAAGAATAGTGGCCCCAGTGTTTTAACCAGCGAAAAACAAGCAGCTGTACAAAGCAAGTAATCTAAGAATGTATTCATACAAACAAAGCTTGGTCCAATACCATCCCACTGTGGCTTCCCAATGGTTTCTGCATCATTCACCTAAAGCCCTACAATAACACTAGGAGCCTCAAGGTTATTTTTAGAATTCCTTGCAGGGATACAACACTTAGTGGTTGAGAGCAGTCTCTCTCACTCAGCTGTGTTTGTTTTAGCAGGTAACATCTGCACTGAGTTTGGTGTCTGATCGCCTAAGATTAGATACAGAATTGACAGTAAATTTGGACTGCACATTTCTGTTTATGGCTATACTGAACCGTACAAGACGCAGCCAATGGTGGCCGTGAGCTAGTGAGTGGGACTTCAATCTGCTCAGTCTCGATTCGATTCGAAGAAGTGTTTTTGCCACTATCGAAAGAAGTCCGGTCTTACTTGCTCCCAGCCGATATGCCAAGCTAAACTAACCATGTCAATAATCTCAACCTCAATCATAATCACCATACCATCATAATCTCAAACTCTTAATGTTGATTATAGTATATATATATTTTTTTTACCTATTCTCTACGATTGGATTTTCGAGTAGCAGTTTCATTAAATCAATAAATGACTTATTTAGAGTCCCGTCCTTGCACTATACTATCTGGGGAGCAGTTTTTTCATTATTCTGCGTGAAGGTTTCATTCAAATGAAATGCCCCCCAAAAGTAGTCCAGTGTGAGGGGTTCAGTTGTCCGTTAGTCCAGCAAATAGTCATGCACAAAAAAAACAGGGTGTCATGAATAAATGAAACACGCAAAACTATTTTAAACTGCTTTCAGCCAGCTATTAAAAGTAGAATATATTGTTACTGATCGCTATCAAAATCACTCTGTGGTCTCTGCTCATGTTGGCGGCAGCTTCAGCCAAAGCTGCTAGTCCTGTGTCCCTATTAAATTGCCACTGCTGGAATGACGCAAGGACGACATTGAATTAAATCAGTTAATCCTGTAAATGACAGAATATCTTTCCCAAGTAAATCTCACTCAAAGAACAAAAACAGATTATGTGAGCAAAAGCTGATTTTACGCACAAGCTTTCATCTTGTACGTGATGAATCCAACACGATTTCATCACGCTTTAATTCAATCAGATTTAGTTTACTTGATATGAATTTTTTATTTTTGTTTATAATATTGTATTATCCTAGAGAGGTCATGATATAATCGCCTGGTGAAGCTCCAAGATGTAGCCATTCTTCTCATTCTCTGACTTGTATCGGGCGGCTGGGGGCTAGAGCCTCTATCGAACCCCTTAGAAACCTGAAATAAGAGCTTGTAGCTCTGTCAAGGCCTCATCACCCAGGTGTGCCAACAAAAGCTCCAGCCAATCCAACCGGTGACCCCTGGGAAAGGTCATGTAGAACTCCAATCTAAATTCCTGTGTGACAAAACGCTCAAAAAACTGCCTGAAAAGGTGGTGCATCCACAATGCGGCACCCCCAAAAAGGCTATTCACTATCACTTATTTAGAGTCCCGTCCTTGCACAATACTATCTGGGGAGCAGTTTTTTCATTATTCTGCGTGAAGGTTTCATTCAAATTAAATGCCCCCCAAAAGTAGTCCAGTGTGAGGGGTTCAGTTGTCCGTTAGTCCAGCAAATAGTTGAGAAATTTGGAATGTGTCGCTCCTTTTGAGAGAAAAAAGGTGCAGCTCTCGGTTAAAGTTTCTAAATTAACTGTGGTTTATAACTACTGTAGGTACCTAATTGGCTTTGCTAACTGGCTTTGCATGGCACTACCGCCAGGGCTTCAGTGCCGGGCTGCCAGAGAAAGCCCCAAGGAGGGGCATTATTTTGGCCTACATTCTGGCTCAGAGGAGCCCTCGGCCTGTCCCTCACAATTATTCAGTGTGACTGTGTGGTTGGGTTTGGTATCAGTAAAATGCAGACTCCCTTCTTGTTGCCCTTGTCCCTCACACATCAACCCAGCCCACTCTCTCTCTCTCTCTCTCTCTCTCTCTCTCTCATCTCTCTCTCTCCCTCCCCTCTCTCCCCCTCTCCTACTCTCCATGTCTTTTGCCTTTAGCAGTTTCACCACATGTAGAAAGGGAGAGCTAGCCAGAAGGTGTTTCTAGGCCTTGAGCCCTTTCAGCCTTTGACAACCATGGCTGTGCAAATGCGGAGCTGTGACCTTGGCAACGGCTCTATTTCGAACCCAGAGGAGGAGGGGGTGTTGTTCCTGATCTATGGGCCCGCTTAATGTGTGTTTGCGCCTCACTCGCACTTTTATATGATTCTAGGTATAACGATGACAACAGTGGGAGAAGAGGGATGAGAGTTATCATCGACTAAGCAAAACATTTTTACAGGATTTTTCCATTAAATGTGAAACCTGTCATGCATTTCTGCGGGAAAGGACTGGAATACAGGTAGATTCTAAATACACTTGTGCAACTGCATTGGTCCGCATGCAAACAGCTCTAATCACAGATCTTTGGTATGAATGTTTGTGTGAATGTGAAGGAATAAAAAAAAAAATCATACAGAGCAGACAGTGTCTCTCTGTTTCCCCAAGTAGAATTGAGTTCCTCTGGCATCCGCATTCAAACTCTCCCGCTCTCCCTCCCTCACTCTATTGACTCTGTGGTTAATCTTGACTCCCCAGAAAAATCCTTAAGCAGCTGGCCACAAACCTTGCGGTTGAGTGCACATGCATACAATATCGTCCTCTAGCCCCGGGGCTGTTTTTTCCCCCCTTCTTCTTCCCTTTTTCTTCTTCTTCCCCAGTTCTGTGAGATCCTGAGCCAACATGGCTGTGAAAAGAAAAGGATTTGTTGGTAGGGACTGGCAGCGATTGCCAAAATCAACACTGCTCCTCTCCTTGGGGAGACCTTCAGCAAATTGGACCCTAGCTGGGTTTGTGGCTCTGGGACATGCGCGAGGCTGCCGGCTTGCAGTGCCTGGGCCCCTCGGTGTAACCAGAGAGGCTTGTGTCCATTTCTGTCCTCAAAATATAGTGCAAAGTGTACATATGGATTGATTTCTTGTGTAAACAGGTAAGCCAATAATGTTAGATTGCAACCATTGCTGTATTAGTGGTTTCCTTCACTCTGGCTCACCGGAACAGCAGCCAAATAGCAAGTGTGTCTGTGTATCTGTGTATTGATTCCTATACCGGCAGGCGATCCATTGAAGCTTTGGAATGGAATTGAAACACAAAGTAGTCACAAAACATATAGCAGGGCAGGGTGCACTGTCAGTTTTCATTTGGTTCTCCATGAGAGGCATACTGAGATATCAGAGAAGGTGGCGAACAAGCGGGTTCAATCTTGTATAGCTTCAGCACATCCTTTGTATCATTACACCTCCTCACATCAAACCGGACCGGACAGCTGCGGATGACACCTTGTTTGAAGAGTTTGACGTTTGATCGAGGATGTGTTTGATGCAGGAGGAATAAAAGTAACACATTTTCAAACTGGGGTGCTGCTGTTTGAAGTGTCAGGGCAGCGCGGGGAAGCCCAGGTAGCTTCTGATCAATTGCAATTGAGTTTACTGGAAAATGTAATCTGAAATGTTAGCCTACTAGCAGAAATTACAGGCATAAAAAACACGGTAATATGGCACAACTGGTGCATGATGCTTTTATTATTATTTGACAATGCATGTGCATGTATTTTTATATGAAAATCGTGACCTACTTCAAAAGTCATCTTATCAGATTAAGCTGAATAATTGTACTGAGCATTACCACTTTTTTCAACTGTGATAATATAAAGAGGGTGGCTAAAACTACACATCCTCAGTAACAAAGGCAGCAACCTCACCGACAAAGCGCGAGATCTGAGATAACATTACCATGACATCAGGAAAATATTACACAGTAAATATACTAATGGGACCATTTCTCCTAAACCTTTTGGGTTTATATACTCCTTGGCTTTCAAGGTAACATTAGTGTAGACTGATTACACTAATGAGACTTCAGTTTAACATATTCCTTAAAGAAAAGACAACATTTTTTTGTTTATTCAACAAAACAAGCTGGAGGAAATAGAGGCTTAACCATTTGCGGTCTTTTGCCCAGTCCCACTGGAGCGGAGGACAGAAAGATTAAATCAACTCAACACTACCGAAAGTGCAAAATCCTTAGTGGATTCACGTTTCTCTTTCTGCTGCATTGCATGTGCTATATGAACAGATGTTAGGTCCCTGTAATATGACATACAGGCCGTGTCCCAGCATGTCAGTACTGTTCCGCTCCCCACAGGATGGGCTCTCTTCGGTCTACTGAAGAGGAACAAAAATAAAACTAAAAAATAAAAAAATAAAAAATAAAAATAAAAAAAATAAAACCATTTAAAAAAACGGACTCCCTCAACTAAATATGTGTATGTATCTTGAGAATAACTGTTGTTTTTCTTAAAGACACAATAAATACTATTTCAAAGACATCACCTGATGAGGGAAATTGAACCAGCTGCATCCAACCTGAGTGTGGTAGCTTCTCCCTTTGGCTGCTGTTTACTTTGTAATTTTCATTCACGTGAAATGCTGTACATTTATGTGCCGATAAAGAGGTTGTGTTTCATCTTGTGAAGAACTATGCAGCGAGCAACATCTGAGCATGTGAGCTTGCACAAACATGCATGCAAAGCGCAAGACACCTGTGGGTGGGGTGAGGTGGTGATTCACCTTGAGTACCACCACCTCCCCACATGTTTTAGAGCAAGATGTCGGTTTTGTATCTCATCAGGATCTGGTGTGGCTTCATGCATGGTGCATCCATCAGTGAATATCTTCCTCAATACGCACAGTCTGCCTCTTGAAAAATCGATTTGTTCGAACAGATCGGTTCGTAATTGGCTTGAGTTCTTTTCCCACTCAAAAATGTTCTCTTATTTCTCACTAATTTTGTAGTAGTCCAACTTATTTGGATTGCTGTTATCCAATTATCCGTTTTTTTTTCTTAATTTTTCACCAAAACACAAACTAATTGATTGTTTATTTCCTTGACTATACAATTCCAATACAAACTGATAATTTGAATATTTCCCAATGTTCATTCAATTTGGCTAGTGTTGCTATTGTAACACTGCCATATAAACATGTGATCTGACCTGATCAAGGTGGTGATCCCTTCCAGAAGAAGTTTGTGTCCATCTACGAACCTGTAGGCTGTGGTGGTGGGAAGCTGGAGTTTGTGGTGGAGGTGAATTGTATCAGTTAGATCTGGTGGGGCTTACCTCTACAGTCTCTGGAACCGAACCAAACAATTTTTGCACGTGAGATGTAAAGAGAGACCAAAACATCATGGAGGGGACCTGGGAGAAAGCTCATCTGGTATTTTGTGCTTTTGGTGAAGGTGTAGGATCGGGCCCAGTTTGAGCTCCCGTGCCGGAACTGTTGCCCCTTGAATAACATTTTCTATTTTGAGGTTCATCAGCTTTGCACGCATCGTAACAGACTGAATTATTAAAGTCAGTTACATTATGTTTGTTTTTTGGAGGTGAGGGGATCAGGTGAGGAGCAGTTACTTCCTCATTACTTGTTATATATAAAATATAATTTCGTAACTTTGCTGTCTCAAAATAAAGCACTTTGGGCTCTTTAATTTAATAGTATTACATTATTCCTAATTTTCTGATTTAATGCAAACATGTTGGGTTGTGAATAATTCTCTTTAATGTTGTCTCAATTCCATGAAATAGTTTAATAAACCCATATAGAGTAGTCCAAACAATGCATTATTGGTTGCTGTATGATTAATGTTATAGCTTCCTGCTGGTGGCGGAATTTGATCTGGATGGAGAGGGGACTGCTGGCCCTGTCAGACTGGCTGCTTATCTCCCGTCCTGATGCTTCCTGACGCTACGAGAGGAAGACATGCAGGCACCAGGACTCAGGAATACCATTCTTTCTCCTTTTGTAAGATATTCCACTGTTTCCATTGGAGACATTAAGGGTAAGCTTTATCTGCTGATTATAAGAGAAGGATCTTTTCCATAATACACCATGGTTCTTTCAAACCATGAGCACCTGTTCTCCCTTGAAGACATTATGTTTGGAGGCAGATTTTACCCACGTGGTATCTCTCTCTCTCTCTCTCTCTCTCTCTCTCTCCCCAAGTGCTTCAAAGAGCAGGATTCCACAACCCCTTGGGGCTCAGTGGTTGAAAGCTCAGAAGGAAGGACCGAGTGCCAAAGTCTTGTATAGAATGCAGCAGAGAATACATACATTATTCAAATTACATTCAAATGCTGTTGGTTTGCTGACACAAATATGGACCAAAATAAGTTATATAAGGATTTTGCAGGTAATGGCAATCAAGTCACTGCTTTAAACCGTATTTTTAATTCATCTGGGGAATATCGTCTCCATCCAAAAATTGTAGGGACTGATCTCGCCGCAGCTTAGTGTCTTCTTTTTGACTAAAGATGGCATAACACACTTCTGACAAGCTCACGTGTTACAGCCAGAGAGAAAAATCCACCCTCCTCCGCTTTAAAGGATTTGGCGTGACCACTTCAAATATTCCAGAAATGTTGGTGTGGAAAACTCAATGTTTCTGCCCTCCATCGGGAGTCTTCCAGATGTCAGAGCACCAAGCGATTAGCATGGTCCCAACATTAAGAGGAGGGGAAAACTCAGATACAAACATATTAATAAAACCCACTCTCCAAAGGCCTCGGGGCCACTCTACTGCGTCTGCTATCCTCTCTTTGCATGGCTGTAAAAATTGGTTTCCTCTGCCTCTCTGACTGTCTCTACGTATACTCATCCCATATCTACATCCCTTTCCGGCTAGACGGACTCCAACAGCGCCACAGGCCACAAACTCGAGCAGCAGCTTGGTGACACGGCAGCACAAGAAGGAGAAAAAAAACAACCTTTTGGCAAAATAGTATAAGTAGAGGAATACCGTTACTGTTTACTAATGACAGAGAGAAATAGCAAAGCACTGAGATGTTTTCTCCAGTCAAAGGAAATAACATACCTCAGACATACTCCTCCTTGAAGCGTCTGTATAGTTATTTCTGAAATATGTTTGCTGAGGTATCATTTACTTCTCCGCGGTCTACAAGGGGGTTGGAGGGGCTGCAGCAGCGCAAAATGAATTTGTCATCAGGTTTAAAGACTTTTTTTTGTCAAACTATCCCGGAGCCACCCAGGGTCCTTGAAAGGGTTTCCCACTGATCGGCTCCTCTGCATCCCAGCAGGTCTAAGGATTAAATTTACAGCTGCCGTCAAAGCCCCTGACAGCCTTAAAGGGCGAGCAGCGCTTCTCTGCCCTCCCTCCAGATATCAGTCCCACAGGACGAGGAGACGAGGCCTTTTCATTGGCAGTCACTGGTGCCCCAGTGAGCTGGCATAATGGGACTCCGGGTTTAGATGCCACGCATGCCACTACTCACTATGTCTCTCCACATCTCGCCTTTTCATTCTGCCACAGCCGTGTCATCCGCACATGTCGCCACCCTTCAAGCTTATTCTACCCGGTATGTCTGTCTCCCATGACACCCATATGTAGATCTCAGTCCGCCGTTTCTCCCAATACGTTCACATTGTATTCACATCACTTGTTCTACAATCCACCTCGGATATGCAGGTTTATTATGCATGACACTACGTTTTGACTCCTAATATTATACAGCTGCTACAGCTGCTGAGGATAAAATATATCGATGTGCATGCTATACGGGAAGATTACGTCAAAGCCATCAGAATCCATAGCTGACTTATTTGGTGAAATTTTAAAGTTTGTATGCACAGCAGATACAAGATCATTGGCGTTTTTATCCATTGACAGTTTTACATTTCTCAAAAGAGGAGTAATACTGACCCATAATTCATAATTGGGTCATTTAAAAACGTGTGAGAAAGATTCCAGGCAGCAACTTCTCATCGTTGTCCGGCCTCGGACCGTCACTGCCCAATTCAACGTCAACATAGCAATCATTTTTCTCTATCTGTTTGCGTCATGCCGATATCACAAGCTGTATTTGAAGAGGCTTATGAACGGAATATTTTCAAACCAAGACCCTGCGGAGCATGTGAAAAGTAAGGTGGGACTACTCTTGTTACAGCTGTGTTTGCAATGTGTCCTCATAGTTAATCAAGATGTAAGTAAATGTAGATGTGTGAAAGGAGTCAGTATTTAGCAAACCCAACTAGTATACGACGGTGTGCTTTACTGAGAGAAAGATACCTCTGTGTTGCACTAAAGCACTTCATAGCCTTGCTAATGAATTCTGACACGAGGTGTGTTAGATTTGATAAATAGATTTGAGCAACATCTAACATCTAATGGCCTCCATCCTGCTTTACCTTTTACCGGCAAAGAAGTAGACTCACAATACAAGGATATGTACTGATTTTAGGTAAAATGTTGTAGAGCCAGGTTCTGTTTCACTTGTAGGTTTGCTAATGTCGAGCTGCTGGAACACATGAAGGTCGCACGCTCTCCTCGGGTTCATGGCAGTTTTTTCAGCTCTAACTTAATCCGAGTGAGCCTGCGAGCACCTCCCAACGCGTCTTGGAGCTATTGATTATCCCGCTCTGTGTCTCCAATTACGTACAACCACAAGGATTTCCGTAGACTGCTGTAATACTTGTCTACCGCTCCATAAGACGCTGTGCCGGGCCAAGGAACAAACCTTGGGAAAGTGTTTGTGGGAGGGTTAATGAATTTAGATCAGTGTTTGCCACAAACACAGCCTTGCCATCCGCCGCAGCAGCCTTGAAGTCGCCGGGCTCGGGGTCAGAGCCGGGTCGCCTCCGAGACAATGCTGCTGATTAGGACGGCAAACAGCAGAGACTGTGGAACAGTGTCTCGCTGCCAGAAACTGCCTAAATGCAAAGCCCCAGTCCACAATCACAAAGCCGTGCGGCATTGGTAAAGCAGATAAAGACTTACGGCATAGACAAACCCTCATGGCATATTTAGCTATTAAATTAGGCGAGATTCAAAATGAATGTTGTATTAATGTTGAGCAGGTGACAATTCAAAAACTTCAGATTTAAAAATCTACTGTTGATAGGTGAGAGATAAATACCTTTGTTTCAAATTAAAAACAGCCATTCAAGTTGATTTAAAGTATATCAGTTCATAATGACAATTTACGGTGATGAATCATAACTGCGTACACATCAGCTTTGTGACCCCTGCTGTCCTCTCACATTTATCTCAGTATCTCGAAGGAACTTACTTGTCATGCACAGGTTGGTCTCTGTTGAGAGCAGATTTACTGCATGTTACAAGCACTTATTGGAGATGCAGGTTGTAGCAGCCATGGCAGATTGTGCCCATCATGCAATACTAATTTATAATGACACCCCTGGAAACTCTGCTTCTTTTATTTGCAGTGCAAACTTGCCTCCAGACCAGGCTAACATGGCTCAACAGTCGGACGGGCAGGGGGCTAATTGCACAGAGGCGGCCTGTAGCAACATGAGAGCCTAAAATTGGAGGACGCGCTCAGTGTGTGTGAAGAACCAATTAGCATATCACTTCGGCTGTCTCTGCGAGGTGATTGGAACATTATTGGCCGGAACACTTTCGGCATCAACGCTGGGCGCTTGCTGCATTTATTATTTTCTGCCTTACATTTTTTCTGTGTCATTTTGCCTGTCCAGATCAGTCTGTAAAAACTCATCTTTGAAGGCAAAAATTGCATTTATTTAACCAAACTTAATTGTGGCCTTCCAAAAAGTAGTGAGTGAAAAACATAGTTAGAATATTCTCTTAATGCTGCTGCTTTGCGTGAAACTTTTGGCAGAAGAAGACTCTACAGGGGACTGTTAATGGCAATGCAATAACGAAATCTTCCTAATGCTAAATGGGATGATATACGCCGCGCCCAAGAGAAGAAGTGGATTTCAAACTGGGTTGTATTGGGTCACCTTCATTTTTTTCCCGTTCCTGTCACATCAGGCTTTGAAAACATCCGTTCGCCTGCAGTGGGGAACTACTTGGATATGTCCTTTTCTTACGCCAGTGGTTCCCAATCTGGGGGGGCAGTGGGCCAACATGGGGCTTTATCACCAACCCTACCACACAACCACGGTAAAAGAAAATCATGGAAGCAAAACAGACATGAGGACTTGTCATGCGGCGCTCAGGTGACACAACCCCAGCAAAGAGGCAGAGAGAGGGGGAGTGCGGACATACTGTTAACGGTTAACGTTCTTTAGCTCTAAATATCTAATAACAAGCCATCTTTGCAACATTCACTCCCACGAAGAGTGAGAGTAAATCTTCACATTCAATGTCACTATATTTTCAGTGCATAATTAATAACTAAGTGCAGCACTTGTCTTAAACACTAACAGCATTTTTTACTGTGACGAGGCCAAAAGGATCAGCCTCATTACTTGACTTTTAAAATCAGAGGACTAACTTTTCCCACTAGGATGGAGCACTCCCCTTTTAGACCTTAAGAGGCTTGTTGTGAGACAATGCTCCAAGGAGCAGCCGTGTTGTCCAAGCCTCCTCTCTGCAGAACAATGAGCCTGTTGTGTTTTCCTCAGTAGTGAGAATAAGTCCTCGGAGACTGGAGACGCAGCTGTGGCGGGATCCCGGGACAAGGGCGAGGAAGAGGGGAGCAGGAGGGTTTTTTTGTGTGTGTTTTTTAAAGGAGGGGTGTGAGGTTATGGAGTGTAGAGGGGTTTGTGTCTTGTGGGACCGCCAATTTACCCACCCTCCTTTTCTGACTCTAGAAAAGGCCAATGCGACAAAACTGCCATTTGCAATGCAGATCATGTCCAGGAGGAAGGGAAAAGAAGCCAGGAATCAATGGTCCTGTATCAATCTACTGACTACTAATGTCCTCCACATTTTGATTCTTGACCCCCTTTGCTGCCATCCCCCAGACAAACTGCCATTGTCCTCTAGTAGCCAAAGCTTTTTCCCACTCCCCACTCTATTGCATGGCCAAAGATGCCACATTAGGCAAGGAAAATCCACAAGGAGACGCAGTAACTGTCATTTAGAAATGTGTTCAGCAGGTTTGGAGCCATGGATAATAGGCTGAAAAGTGAAAGAAGTGAGAAGGAGGGGAAAGCAAGATAGGGGGGACCAGTCAGTGTTTGGCAAAGAACATTTAACCCTTGTGGTCAGTCATAATATCCCAATTTGTGTCACAAATCTGATTAGCGTGATACGGTAAATCAACAAAAGAGAGGGAGAGATGTCCTTTAGTGACAAAAGGGAGGACGTCTATAGTCCCAGCCTCGAAAATCATCCCACCTGAGCTGAGTCATCATTATTTTAACATGGCACTTGCAATGAACTAACCAGCTTTATTAACTTGTTGGATAAGCACAGCAATTAGAAAATCAGAGCATCCTTAGTCCTCTTTCTTCTTCAACCAAGCCACAAATTAACATTTCCTGTTCGATGGAACGTGTGAGAAATATTCATCCCAGTGCTGCTCTCATTATACCCTCGGTATGATATATTTCCATTTGTACGGTTGATTGCAAACCATTCAAGCGTGATAAGAAAGATACTATTAATATTTTGATTGCTTTGAAGCATTCTATTTCACCATGTACTGTATATTGTAATAAATAGAGACATTTAACCATGAATAGAGAGTCCAGCCCACATTAAACGAAGAACACGGTCACTCTCAGCTCCAAACAAATGGAAATGCATACAATTAGCCAAACACCCCCTTCTGTTTCTAGCCGTTGGGTTTGAAGTGGCAAATTGCTTCCAAGCCCTTGACCTTGGGGGTTTGACCAGAGTACCAGCGGAGTTGTGAATTGGCCGAGCGGTGATTAGGAAGCAAAAAGTTCAGCATTGGCCTCAGACTATTCATTATTCTGAAATATTGAGATGAAGGGTCATCCTGTGGCACAGAACAGCTTAAAAAAAGAATCACATATAAATGCACTGACCCCTCAACCCGCTCGGGGACTCACTGAAGAATTAAAATGATCATATAGTCCTAAGGTAATGAGAGAGGCATTTCGTTGTTGGGATTCTGGTGCCTGTCGACTGCACATTTTATTTATTGGATGAATGTTGCATGGCATGGTTTTGAGCGCACAGACTCATTTATATTCCCTCCATGTTCATACTTTGGGCAAAAATAAGGAAGTTGGTTGTCCGTTTTACAAGTGGCTGCTCCACTCATCATGAGGGCTTTTTTATCTGGTTTAACAAAACCTCTCCAACCCCCACAGTGCATATGCATGATTTCTGACCGAGCTGCTCCTGAATAAAAATGCCATACAGGGGATTAGCAAGGACTGAATGGTATGATTTGGAAGCCAATCTGTCAGTTCTCCCTGTCTACAAGAAGCCTGTTCAGTCCTGTTGCCTGCTGTTTATTTATGAGCAGGTCTAGGCCCGTGTTTTTAATCATTCATGAAACTTCACAAAACAAGTCAACATCATAGCGGATCCTTATCCCAACCAATGGTAGGGGAAGAAAAAGCATCCAATTTACTTGGATGCTTTTTTACTAGATCAAATTTAGATTATAGGAATAGGAAGGAACAGGAAGAAAATCCATAAGCGACGCCAGGGGATTTACAGGCAGCCATGTCTCAGTTTGCTTGGATTCAGTCCTTTGCTTTAAAAAACAAATGAGGACGGCTAATAATTGGGGAGCCCATGTAATCTCTTATGTCTCATCAGTCATCATTACAGACAGATTATGAGACATAATCTGTCTCATTATTGACCCAGTGTTTTTCTCCTCGAGATAACCCGTCAAATAACACAAGCTATTATATGCAGTGCTGGCATTTTGCAATCTCCGGCCGTCCGCTCCGACAGTAATGCAGTCCCCAAAACGCTATCCTCATTAATGAGTAACAAATAAATTACAGGGGAATGCCGAATAAAATGAAATGTTCCAAAGAGGTCAGTGGCAGTACTGTGTTTTAAATCAGGGGGTTGAAAAGTTCAAATTAAAATTGTTGATTTGTCTACCACTGAGCCCGAAGGAGGCCAGACAGTAAAACTGGTAGGGAAAAAATAATAACTTGATTAACAGGAAAAAATGTGGTCCTTTTATAAACAAATGTGCTTGACCTTAGAGCCAGCATCTAGAACCATGTTTGGAAATTTTCTTTGAAATGATGGAAAGAAGAAACAGGTCACTGCTGGAAAACCTCTTTTGGCAAAAGGAGGTTGTTGGAGGGATTTGAAAACAACGCATATTTGTGTGAGTGAAAGAGAGTGAGAATGTAGATAGTGGGGGCGGTTAGGCTCTCTTGGGTCAGTTTGAACAGTGTGAAGATCATAAAGCCATAAACCCACACAATTAGCCTCTATTAAGTCACTAGCAAACACTTAACAAATCACCTGTTACTGACAGCTCATGTCAGTGTTGAGAGTGGACTCTTACCAACGTAATTCCTTAGTCCGACCCGTCCGACCCGCTTAGCTTGTATCAAACAAATTCTTCAACAATGTTTCCGGCACTTGATGACAAAATATTATATATATAAAAATATGATTTGTGCTGTGGCAGTGCCAGGATACAGGGATTGGGCCCGAGGAAGGCTGCATTACTCAGGAGACAGAACATCTGGGTTTCTGAAGGGCAATCCACGAGGTACCCAACAGTCTTGGAGGACAGATGACGTCCAGCACTAGCCATTTTAAAAGGTTAGCCAATTTGCCTTTAACCAAATGGAGCCACAGCCTCATGCAGCACTGTGCATTTACTAACACCACACTGATGGATAGTGCAAATGATTCCACTGACAAGAATACAATTGAGAAGAATAGGTACAAGGAGGCCAAAAAATATTGAATGCAAATGTGACTGAAATTTGACCCTAATAGAGTTGTGTAGCACGGACAAAGATTGGCAAGCAATACAATACATTCGTGTCCAATAAAGCTTTTGGAAACCTTGATGGTAAAAGTGTGAAGTCAAAACAAAAGCAGGATGACAGGTAACATTTTAAAGAGTTTACATTTCAACATTTCTAGAATTTCCCCGAAAATAGGCATGTATAATGGCATGAAATCACCAGTTCAGCTGCGAACGCCTTGATCTTCCTGGGACAACAAGCGCCCAACAGGAGAAAAGATGGATTGGGGACTCGGAGGGTCACCACTGTTTTTGTGTTTGCTTTTGCTGTTTGCAGAGAAGGCCTCTTTTTTTCCTTCTTTTTACGATGCCATCTGCGCCACAGCAAGAAAGGCCCGCATTGTCCGTACGTGCAAGCCCCTTGTGAATGATCACTGTGTTGAGGCATTAATGACAATACCATTTGAACTTCCCACACTGCTTTTCTTTCATGGTTTAAAGTTCTACTTCGTGTGCCAAAGAAAACACCAGTGTGATGGACATTTTCTGGCTGAGCAATTATGTGAAACGAGACTGCTCTTGCGTTTTGTTTGGAATTGTTTGTGGCCGGTCAAAAAATTCTGGCCGGTCAAGGGAAAGTGCAAAAGTTCAGTGACTGTAGACAACGGATTTAACTGGACAACGGCACATTTGCATTTACATAAGGCATTTTGAGATTAAGAGGGAGTCAATTTACTGTTTAAATGTCTTTGCAATGACCCATGCCTCCATTCGTCACAAACTTGAGTCCCTTGAGGGATGGTATTAAATGTTGAGCTACTTTAGCTCAGAGATAACTTGCTTAGTGGAACTTAATACGTTTTTGCCAACTTCTACCTCTCAAATTAGTTTATTGCCATTTTCTTCCCCATCTCACAATGTCTTCAGAACACAGTATAATCCGTATAGTATTTTCTGGCAGATGAACAATCATCCCACACTGTTAGACCCCGTAATGGATCATTATTCTCACAGAGATTGATTTACAGTGCAGGATGCCAACCAATCTCCCGGGTGAGAGAGCACACCAGCCATAACGTCATTTCTTCTCCAGCTTTATGAAGCACTTATTGTGTCGCAATGCACAGGAAACATCAGAAACCAAATGCCAAGCAGAGGGAAGGAGAAGTGGAGAGAGGAAAAACTTCATGTCCCTCAGAGGTCAAGCACATGTTGTCAACAGCTGACGTCTCACGGTGCAAACTTTTCCTCATCGCAAGTCATCTGCAGCTGCACGCTCTCCGCCTTCGCACAGCCTCACATACTCTGAATCTGCCTGCTCTGCACCCAGCCCCTCAACAAAAAATGTCAATCCCACTGGCTAATCAAATCAATTTGTGTTGCCGTGGCTGTAAAGTTGTTGTTGTTGTTGTTGTGTTTTTTCTGAGCGTGCCCAGAGGAGGTGTTCTCCTGAACAACGGCGAGGGGTCTTTCTTTTTCTGCAGGCTTGATGCAGGCAGCTCATTAGATGCATCGCTCCTCATCCCTAAACAGCTTGGTTTGCATATTGAAGCAAATGGAAAGTGAAGGTGTTCGAGGCAGAAAAGTGATGATGGTATTCAGACTTACCTCCTGATTGGCATTTTTCTGCCAGGGCCTCCTCGTTTTAGATAGGAAGAAAAACAAGTCTGCCCACCAAAAAAAATACTCTTGCGTCTGCAATTCTTATGCTAAATACACATGCCACAATCTCCGCTGCTGTTCCTGCAGTGGTTATGATTGCTGTGTACATCTTTTAACTACGTATACAGTCAACATTCTCTGAGTTAAAATCAGCAAGCAAGTTGTGTTTTTTGGCATCATTCACTAACACATGGCAGAGTTAGCTAGCTATGTGTTATGTAACTACAGTGGGGCTAATGAGATGGTGATGTAAGTTGGAGGCCGCTCCAAAGAATATACAAATGTGGGTAAGCTGTGGAAAAAAACAGCAGATGCTTCCTAATTAAAAAGGTATAAAGTGAAATCAAATGTTTGCTATGCAATAAAACAGAAAACGAATGAGGCGAGGTTTAGGATTAACCAAATAACCAAGATTCTAGAAATAATGTTGTGCAAAATTGGGTAAAAAATCCAAATTCTAAGAAATCTGAGGAATCTAAAGTGGTTCATTCTGACCTCTGACTTGTGGAGAAAAAAAGTATTCATCAATATCAGATGAAATAATAATCAACAACAATAAACAGATCAATTCATAATAATATGTTCAGCAAAACACAAATTTAGAAATCATGCAATTTCCAGGAATTGTTATTTTATTATTTAGGAAACTCATGAAACCAAATACACATGCTTTGAATATTTTATTACATCTGCTATATTTAATCACTATATTCTGTGTCACTCTCAGATGCTCCTCTGAACATGACATCTCACCTGCAATTTATTTTTATCTATATCTCATTTTTGGGAGTTTGGAGCTGCTCATTTACAATAAGGTGGGGGCGGTAGCAGTAAATATGAGACTCCGTTAGTGGAAGAAAGAGAGCATGGTATGGCTTTCTGACAGAGAGGAAATAAGCTACGTGGACCGGGCCTTCAGGGAGATGGAATTCCATGCCTGGATAGAGTCAGAACTTCAGCAAGACATAGATGTAGATGTTTGGATCCAGGCAGACCTTTCCAAAGTCAACATGATCCCCATGACTGCTTTGTCCAAGTTTTAAGGTTTGTAAAGACCAGCATCCTGTGTAAATTACTCGCCATGTTTCACTTAAATGACCTCTGGACATTGTCAGAAATTGCCCTTTCACACGTTTCTGGTTCGGGCTTGGGGTGGTGCTTGGACAGAGCACGCGGGAAAACTGATCCATCTGATTCTATGAAATCAGTACTGTAGGTTTGTGATTCCCTCATCTCTTGCGGCACCTCAAACTAATGCTACAAGAAAGCGATGAATATATAACCCTTTTGAATTGAATCATCCAAGAGTGTTTTCAAAGATGTGTTGCAGTAAGACCCGAGGCGACACCAGAAACATCGTTTAATCTGCTCTGGGGACGTGTAAACAGTCATTAAGACGGTGGGAATGCTATTCATGCTTTTCAGCTGCCTGATAGATGCAGGACGCTTTGCCAATGTCTCCATAAGCAAGTGCATCAATGCAAAGCCACTTTCAAAAAAACAAAAGCGTGTGTGAAGAACTTTGTGCACACCTTTTACGATTGATGAGCATATGCACAACACACACACACACACACACACACACACTAACTATTCAAGCGGTGTGCAAATTGAAGGGATCCACTCAGGCCGACGATAATGTAGTTTTTCTTCTCCAGAGTTTCTATGGCAGATGTGTTAGCGCTGTAAAAGCTGAAGGGATGCATTGGGGGCTTGTTAATTAGCAGAGGGCAGAGGTTTTGAAAGGCCTCGCGTCCCGCCTTGGCTGGCAGGTTGGCAGCACCTGATTAGCAGGGAATAGCGAAGCGCTGCGACGACGCTCTAGTTCCCCAAAATAAAGAGGGGAGAGTCTCTCTCTCTTATACATACTCGGGGGGCCCGTATGCTGGCCTCATTCTTTTCCCTCGCCTTCACCTGACAAATTGTATTTACGCTGAAAAAAAAGCTTGAAGGGAAAATACATGTGTCCAAACCATCTCTTTGAGCTGAGAATGAAGATCATTAGACATTCAACATCGCTTTCCAGACAGGGTAACTTGTTCCATGGAAAAGGCTACGAATTACACCATGTTTTTTCTGGTTGTATTCTGGCTCCCGGTTCTCCCGCACTTCTTTCACACATTATTTCATGAGTAACCTTAATTCCTATCTTGGCAACTGTTTTTGAAATAGACACATCAGTGGACAGTCAAACCCTTCAATTACTGTATTTGAATGGAAGCGTTTCAAGTAATACTGAAATAATAGCTCCGCAAAGGCACACATTTGCCTCTCTGTAGATCCACAAACATGGAAAGGATCATCTTAATTTATACCTCCCAGTTATTTCCTGTCTAGAGGCGTAGGGTTCCTAACAGGAAACAACAATGTTTGATAATCCTTGGGTTTGGGTGATGGTAAACACTGTGAGGTAGAAATGCAGTGGGGTCCGAGAGCAGACATTAGGAGGTCCCTTGGGGGTCTATGATTTCAGGATATTTGTGTTTGCGTTCCTCAGTGTCAGGAACAGCAAGGGAAGTCCCTCCCCAAGGGAAATACCGCCAGAAAGAATCTCCAACACACTAAGTTTATTTTGGGATAAATTTATACTTTATCGTTTATTGTTTTACTTTAATTACTCCTTGAAATGAGTCCCTTCGGTGCCTCCCCCTGCGGAGCAGTCTGGAGAACTTGTAGCTATAGCTTAGCTCTCTGCTAGGGAGAAACCAGAAGAGTACACATAGTACTATGTGTACCACGTAGTATGAAAATAATGACCGTTTCGCAGTCAGGCTTCACATGCTGGACAGGTCACTGTGAAGCCACACAGATGGGGATCTGGGGTGATAGAGGTTGCGAGGACCTCCCTTGCACTGGTCCAACTAATGGACATCTGTCACTGTCCCGCGACAGCAGACCCCGTCGCTGTCAGAGCTGTAATGAAATATGTATGAAACAAGGATGTTTAGCAGCGGCGGGCCCAGTGCTAATCAATGATTCGATCCACCAGCGCCCAACCAGGAATATATTTATTATACATTATCTTTCTATGCAGTCAATTTTATGCATTCTGGTTCCACCTCCAACCGCACTGCATAGAAATGAAGAAAAGCTGAAATTGTGTTTAAAATTTAAAAGGGTCCTATTGCCCCGAGCTATATACGCCCCCTTGCTGTCCCGCATGCAAGATCGTGGACGTTTTCTTCTTTCGCTCGCACTTTCGTGCCAATGACAATTGCACAGCAGGTGCCTCCTCAAAAACACAGGCAAACATATTTGTGGTACAAAGTAATGTCAATTAAGCTCTTCTTTCTAACTATGCTAGCCAAAAGAACAAGAAGTGCCTGGTGAGTCAGAGCTAAGTGACCTGAACAGGAGTTAGCAGTGGCAGCCAAGGGCAAAGCCGGCTAATGTAAACCAAATCCAGTACCTGGGGAGCACAGCCTATTCAGGCTAATCCGCTGGCCTGGAGGCTACTGCTTTAATAGGGGCACTGTGGACCTAGTCATTGTCCTCTCTACTCAAGGCGCCCAATGCAACATGTTAGCCCAGCTCCTGCCTGATTATTTATCTGAGGCATGTGGTAGAGGGGGGGGAAGGGAGGAGAAAGGAAGTGAGATTTGTGTGTTAGTGCGCCTCTGCCTGTTATTTGAAAAGTGCTGAAAGTCGACGCTATTTTAAAAACAATAACTTACAGCCTGCAAAAAGGAAACAAAGTGCATTTCACATGCAACCTCGTAAAACCCAAATACTTTTGACTTGAGGTTAGGAAAAAGGGAATATAAATAAACTAAAAGGAGCAAAGATCTGGCGGATTGTCGTGGTTGTATTTTCAAACGCACCTTTCTCTGCAGGCCTGTCATTTGGCACCAGTCACCGAGGGAGCAATAGCAGCTGTCAGCCACAGCCCTTCAAATATCCATCCTGCCAACACATCTCATTGGATTCAATTCATTTTACTTGAGGCATTTTCGTAAGTCCTCTGAAATTCTCCATTATGCGTATGTGCTTTGATGAGTGCGTGACTGCGTGTGTATCTGAGCTACATGTACATGCATGCATTTTTTCTTAATCTATGTTCGCTGTGCATTCATGTACATTCAAGCGTAAAAAACAAAAGTTGATGTTTACCCATGCTGCCATGGGAGCCTGGAGTACGCCAGGGGCTGCTGGGGTTACACAGCAGGGGAGGGGGGATTGTGAGGGGCTGCCTCAGTAAGCCCACTGATTATCTGTACCATTAATTCACACCTTCTTGACCTTGATGCTCAATCCATACTCCCGTGCTTGTCTCAAGTGGCGCGGTGGAGGATGAGAAGGCTTTTACACCGTAATGCATGGCTGACACAAGCCAGAGGATGGTTTTCTTTTCTGACATTTCACCCCCTCTCGCCGAGTTCAGGAATCAAGTAAATGTATTTTCTCGTATTTTTTATTCTTAAACAACTTACAGTGACCTTGATGACCGCCATAGAATGGCGTTTTTCCTGTGGTATGCATTACCCGCCCAGTTTAACTTTTGAATTAGCGTTTCTCACAGGGGCAAGTGAAGGAGACTTCTTACAACAACTTTGTGTGTGTGATTTTATTTCTTTGGCCGCTGTAATACAATCTAAATGTAAATTAAGATTTGCTAAATGTGAGCTCCCTGCAACCTGTGTTTCTGTACGCAGCTATTGCTGGAACGTAGGGGTCAGATTCATAATTAACCTCTAACACTTAAAAAAACTTAAATTGGAAGTGACAGGTACAAAGGAGACGTCAACTACTAGTGCACGTCATTGCAGGCAGGCTATTTTTCTCATTTCTTTATTTCTTACTTGAGCAAACGTGATTGAAGCTGCGTCCAAATTCCACACAACTATTTTTCTCATATCATTCTCTTTAAAGTGCATTTTTCTTTTTACGCCGTCATGCAGCCGTAGCGCATGTCAAGTGTGTATCCACTATCAGCGAGCGCCGACTTCTGTCCCAACGTTTTGCCTCAGTTGTTACCGCTCATCAGCGTCAGAGCCGTGTCACCCTTTGATGGCTCAGTTTTGGTGGAGCGAAGGGGGCTGCGGGAGTCGGGTACGGGTGGCGTCAAGCTGGGTTCAGAGGTTAATTGTCAGTATTTTGGTTTGTTACTCCACGTGTAGCTTCCATCCACTTTGATCCCGCCACAGACATACACACACGCACACTTTCTGTCTAGCGCGGAATGGGCTCTACGCTGAAAGCATTTGCCGCTCGTTAATAGCCATAATCTGAGGGAGGCTGATGCAGTCTCCACAACGTTCTGTGTGTGTCGCTCACTGCTGCCCCCCCCCTCTCGCTCTTCAACCCCACCCGCCGTGGTGGACGACGGGCACGCTGGATGGCAGGCTGGTGGGCGAGGGGAGGCGTGGCCGGGAGCTCTCAGCGGGTGATGAAAATGCATTCTGCAGGCTTAATTGAAGGTAGAGCTGTCATGCTCCACACAGACAGCCGCATGTAATTATTCCAGTCTGCCAGGCTTCAGCCTGCCTGTCAGCTACCTGCCTGCTGCTGCTGAGGCTGTGTAGAGACAGAAAGCAAGGGAGGGGAAGAGAAGGGGATGGATAGAGGGAAAGGGAGGAAGGAAGCAAAAGTGTGCGTTTGTGTGTGCATGCTCGGGCTGGCTGGGGCGTTTCACTGAAGGGGCGCATAAAAAGCAGTGATCATCCAATTTGTCTCTTGCTGCTCGTCCTTTCTCTCGTTCCCTATCGTTAACTCTCTTTCTACCCACTTTTCTCTGGTGAAGGCACCCTCCAGTCAATCTTCTCTCTCTTTTTCTTTTTCCATATTCCCTTCTCAAGGAGAAGACACACGAGGAAGAAGAAACGAAAATACATTCAGAAACAGACGCATAGAGAGGATGTGAGCGACAGTAAATGTAGGCCCTCCACAGATAGCCCAGTCCGCTAAACATAGCCCGCTCGGTTCAACATTGACTTCAATTTGGGGAACCTCAGAGTATTTTGTTCCTCTATGTGGCAATTAGGATGTCAAATCAAACTTGGGAAGGCAAACAGCAGAGAAAGCCTCCACGCTGCTATTTCCAGATAGCACTTCTCTGTCTCAAGCACACACACGCACACACACACACACCTCTTTTTCTCTCACACCCAGTGCCACCGAGTATTGAACAAACTCTGTAGCCGCTCGGAGAGCTTTTTTCTCTTACACACACACACACACACACACACACACACGCACTGTTATGGAAATGATCACGTCTCAAAACAATGCCCTGATCCTGACCCAGCAGTCCAAGGAGCCATAAATCGGGGTGTTTCAACAGAGGCCTGACCCTTGACCCTTCTAACACCAGGCCTGTCCTTACTGTCAGTCAGACCTTTATCTCCCTCTGACCTCTAAACATTAGCCAGACAACAACGGGGCAAAGTCAGAGCCCTTAGTCCCAATCACACGCCTATTTCCCCCCGCTCAGTATTTTGACATCAGTGTGTGCTCTCTGCTCCAGGACGAATCGCTTCCATTCAACTTCAGTAGAACCTTCGGTGTGATTGTCTAAAGCAGATTTGTTCGATTTTGTCGAAAATTGCTTTTACCACATTTGGTGTGATTGCCGACCCCTTGGCCAACTCACCACCGTCTGAATTCAATGAGTTTACGGTGATTCATGAGTGCCTCACGTGTCTATCCTTGCCCCAATTTTATTTCCCATTCAAATTGCTTTCTTCGGTCCTGATTTTGTGGTTTTAATAAACATTTTTTCTTTCGTACAGATGAGACATGGCTATGTTTGCCCTAAAAGTGATGACTTCAGAAAACTAACTAACCCTTAAAGAAAAAGACTATGTGTATTCTGAAAACTAGATATTTAGAAACTTTGTTTTTAATGATTTTATTGTAACATATTTTATTTATGTCTCTCGACACAGGATCTTTGCCAAAGTAGCTCCAATGCTTATCGGACCAAAATTATTTTTGACTCTGTTAGTCACACTATACAGTAATTGTTTAAAATTCTCTTGACTAGCTCAAGCAATTTTGCCAAACTTAATCAAATTCTCTGACGTCTGTCCTCACAGTAGTCCATAATATTGCAGAAATTCAACTTGCTGATGTACCGAACAAGACGCACACCCTTTTGGTTCTCAGGGCTTTCAAAAGCACAACCACATGAAGGCACTGTCTACTTTATTCCATTTAACCGCTTTCTTTTCCCTTCTACCATCAAGCACTGTACATTATAATTGCTCTGATCTCATTCAAGTGCATTTAATGACAGACCAATGGGGTAAATAAGAGCTTTAGAAAACACTGCGAATAAGTAACCTAAAGCTCAATCTTTGTGTTTGCATTCCTGCGTGTATTCCTGTGCGTGTCCGTGACTGTATGAGTGTGCTGGTCCTCTGCCAACATGGGGCAGTCGGCGCTAAATAAAATAAAAGAGTTTTCTAAGAAGCTAACTAAATGGAACGTGGCCCCTGCAGAGGAGGCTACCCGAAGGTTGCTTAGGAATTTAGGGAAGGGCCATAGGGGGACATGCGACTCACTCTGGGTCACTGCTTTTGAGGTCGCCCCCTATTCCTCCCTGTTGTGTATCCACTCAAACTACATAATGCCATATTCCTTAACAACGCAAAATAATACACCCTTGCTGCTTAATGCAGTTTTTCTGTAAAGAAGTGAACAAATTTCAGCCAGGTGCCACATCTAACATTTAATTTATTTCCATTGCATTCATAGTTGTAGATTTTTTCAGGTGATTGTTCAACCGTTGAAAGGAAGGGCTTGAAATGCAATCATAAAATAGTTAATGACACTAATTTGAAGTAAAAAATGTACTTCTTCACACAGTGAACAAGCTTTTCTCAATTTTCCTCCATGGGTTGTGACCTTGTGTCTTTTCTTTTGCTGCCCCACAGTTTCCAATACACATTTGCTTTTCTTTATGCTATGGAAGGAACTAACAAGGTAAGTTCCAGAGTAACTACAATGATAATTGTTTAAGTAGGTTATTGACCCAACAGAAGGTGAGGAAAACAAACGAAGATGTGCTTCTTTGGATATATTGCCTACGGAATACAGAATGCGGTCAAATAGTTATCATGGAGTTGCTGCATAAACAAGTGGAACAGTCTGTATTGGAACTCTACCCTCAGGAAAGTAAAAATAAAATCAACATGTTCAAATCTCCCAGCGAACTGCCACCCTCTCTCCCACAGCAAAGGAGTGACTGCTGTTGTTTATGTCATTCAATTTAAAAGGGAACGTACCAAATTCTCATGTAAGCAAAGGGGTGGGTAGAAAATGTCAAGCCTTCAACTACTGCACAGTTAGAAAAGCTACTGATACTTGAGGAAGCCATTAGCATTATAAGCATCCGTGGCAAGGTATGATAACACACACTTTTACACATGAGTGCACAAACTTTAAGGCAAGGTCATATAAGCAAAAGGTTTACACTTTACAAATACCTGGCAGTGTCCAATACCTGCTGGAGGCCTTAAGGCTCACATATGTACAATATACCTTAACAAGCAAAGGGAAAACATTAGTTTGATTGCTCTAAATGAGCACTAATAAGGAACAATAATAGCAGTCTCCTCCCAAAGTGATGACAAGTTCGGAGAGAAAACCTTCCCGTAGCTGGATGCTCGGGGGGCGCCAGTCATCAGAGGCATGCTCCTCGCCCCGATCTATAGTTTTATATCTTTGATCTCCCTCCCAAATTCCTTCCCCTTCCACACCTTACCTGACTTTTTTTTACCCTACTTTCTCATTTTGCCTCCTTTTTGCCCCCTGCTTCACTTTGACATGATCGCTCTCTCTCAAGTCTTTATTCGAAGGCTGGTTTCACAGCAGGGCAAACACAAGTGATTTATGGCATTATAAATACAGCAGAAATGTAGTTTGTGCAATGCTCTTTCTGTTATTAGTTATTAGAGTGTAAATTTGTTCGATATTCATAAGGATTAAATAATCCGATCTGTTTTTCATTTACCCCCAGCAAGTTAATATTTACATATGCACAAAATAGTTACTAGATGACGCTAGCAACAACAAAAGGAGGTTGATTGAACGCGTTTCAGACAATGTAGGCAGACACAGATTGCATTTTTAATGCTGTAAATGAGGTATAATTGACTCTTCAAGATTATAGCAACTCTGGCGATCCCTTAACTTTCCATTTCCATCCCCATATGGTAAACATTTTCATTTTACAATATTTTACAAAACAACAACAACCCGTACACCATTTTCAAATTTTCTTACAATAATAACGCCAATAATAACTATTGTTTTGACAGGCCGCAAAATATACTGTTAATTGCTTGCCGGCCGCCGAGCGTGCAGCGGTCGGAGCTCCTTCTCTTACGTGTGAGATTGAGCCACGGTTATAACAACGGGGTAAACACCACAACACAACAGTTTGTGACACATAAATAATATGTAGCACTTATAATTGTACATACACTGCCTGACTGCACGCTGGGTACAGCTCGCCCACTATCATAACAAGAAGAAATCCGGTCGCTACATGAAAACACGGAAAAGAGCAATGCAGGAGGAACAACGAGAGACCAGAGATGCACCAACACAACTTGTGCCCAAGAGAGAAGCTGTGTGCTGTTTGGAGTTTGGTTTTGGTTTTGAAAAATCTGATTTAAGTCAGGTCAGAAAACGATTTATTACAAAGTTTGTCGAGCCGATACTATCAGCCACAACAGCTAACGCGGGAACAAGTGAACTCGCTGGCCAATTGCGAGCGAGTTGGCCATCAAGAGGTGAACAACGAGCGTGGAACTGCTGGTCATGTGGCCGGCGGTCCTTTTCAGCTTGAATGAATAAATGTGTTTACTCGAGAAAATAAATACCGTAATATACCGCGATACCGCCAGAATGATAAAAATGTCCATGATATGATTTTTTGGCCATACCCCCCAGCCCTAGTGCTAACAAACCAAAATGTTGAATGTGGTAAAAGTTTATAGACATAGGTCAATTGGCTGCCGTTGGCATTTTGCACCGAACAGCTGTCCAAGTCCATGCAGTCTCACAGTGCTGCTAGCAATAAAATAAGAATTATTCATCAAAGTAGCAGCCATCAAAAACATACATAGCTAACCTTTCAAAGAGCCATAAACTACAACCTCAAAAATCCCTTGAGAGAGCTTTTCTTCTCATCAAGTTTCCTGTGGCATCTTGTTTTTCATTTGAATGAAATTGCAACATGGATCCAGTGCTGAGGCATTTTTAATTAGGGCAACTTGGAGTGTTGAAACTGAGTAGAACAAAAGCTTCACTGTGAATAAGCTGCAAATCTGGGCCAGCCACCGCTGAGACCCACCACGGCCCCCGGGATCACTTATGGGAAGGCCTGTAAAAACCATGACTGATTTACATCTCCGCTGCTGCCTGTGCTTCCGCAGAGCAGCGCCGCCCCTCGTCCCACTGAGGGTGCTTCAGAGGACCACGGAAGGGGCGGGCTGGAAGCAACTACTAAGGAGGGAGCAGAGAGCACGAGAGAGAGGCCAGGCGATATTAGGAATGTAGAAAAGAAAGGCGCAGTAGAGAGAAAGAGTGGGGTAGGGTGGGTGGGTGGCTGGGAGGGAGGGAGGGAGGTCACAAGGGCAGTGCAGGGCACTCCCAATCAGCGCTGTGTAAACAGGCCTCCTGTCCAGGAGTGGACAGGTTGCAGGGGGGGGAGTTCTCCACGGGCCATTGGGGCTGTCAGCAGAGCAGATAACTGATGGCAGGAATGTAGGACTTGTTCTCAAAAAGAGGGAGAGCGGGAGCAAGAGGGGGAGGGAGCGAAGGGGGAGGAGTTCAACTAGAGGCAGAAAGCGGGGCCACCAATTAACATCTACTTGATGCATTCATACAGCTGGGCCTCTGGCTACTCAGACCCTGCAGCTGCATTTCTGCTGGCAGGCAGCTCCCTGCTTCCTTGGCTACGTATGCTTCACACAGAGGTCTACACAACGGCCTCGGGTCCGCGGCTGTGCGCATACAACGTTGTCAGAAAGTGCAGTCATTACTATGCAGACTGATGGTCATCTGGGGAGTTGGGGCTAAAACCCAGGATAGAAAGGGGTTAAAGTTGTAAGAATTACAGTAAATGCTGTGTAAAGGGAATTGGTATGCTTTGTTGCCACTCATCACATCAGAGCATATCACTTTCTGGAATTTTCCTAACCAACACTCCCTGCTTGCCTGTATCCACTCCATGTTTCACAAAGACTCTGGTAAAGGCGATTGACATCAATCCAAGACTTAAACTGTCATGTCAGCAACCTCTGCGCACGTCTTTGAGAGGAGCGCTCGTCTCCATCTCATCCCAAAACAGTTATTAGCCGGTCCGCCTCCACCCGTCCCCCAGCCAACACCCTCCCACCCAATCTGGAGCATAGAGAATCAAGACTTGGGTCTGCTGACCTTGCGTCTGCTCTCAAAAAAAAAAAGAGAAAAAAAGAGGCATAGCTTTCCTTCTGTGCTCTCAATCTGCAAATGGAGCCATGATCCCCGTCTCTGACCCTCCCTCTACCACCACCCGTTGTGGTGGCCTTTGAGGCCAAGTGGGGTGTAAACAAATCCAATATACGCTGCATTGTATGGCACCCCGAGGGTCCCAATGAAGTTACTCCAGAGGTACAAATCACTTCGGGTCACGGTTTGCTTGCTTTTCTTGCTCTATTTCCCTGAGGCTCGCGGTCCCCGCCCCGAGAACGCTACCCAGCCACCCACAGCTGCCATCATGCAGGTTTATTTATATTTGGGCGTCTTAGATTGATTGAATGGGCCTCTTTTTTGGGGATTGGACCGCCACAGGTCTGCTTAGTGTTCAAGCCAGAGACCACCGTGCAGAGGAAAAAGTCCACACATTCTGTTCCTTAAATCAAACTACCCACTGACTCTGCTCTGCTACACAGACTGAGGACCTTAAAGCTTCGCCATAAATCAGTGTTATCATCTGTACTGTTTTGTTGTGTTGCTTTCCGTGCTGTAAGGGAATTTTGTTTCAAACAGGGTAGGTGCCATGGTCAGTGATGGCCATGGCACAATCATCGTATTAATGAGTTATCTTTAAAATATCAGACTCGTAACCATTTTGAACTGCCTTATCTGTCTTGATATGAAGTCACTTTAATGTACTACCAGAGCATTTATCCACCTGCATTCCATTCATATTAAGGCACCTTTTCCCTTAAACAACGTGCACCTGAGAACAATGTTGCTTTAATAAGGATCTGCAAACAGTGCAGCGGGTCAGCAGTACAGAGGGTAACAATCCATCTCTTGGACAAACCCATTCCATGCATCTGGCCCCTGTCAGCCTGGGTCAGTCCAGGTTTAGCCTCAGGGTGTGGCCCGCGACGAATGCATGACCGTTACCTGCAGTGTTATAGAAGCATAAAGGAATGTGAGACGCCGCGGTATCATGTGAACTGTTGAACAGGACAGTGAGGGGCCAGTTTTCCTGCATCATCTGCTGTTCTCTGACACAGGCTTTAGCAGGTTATACAGAATCTAACGTTTCATGTGAGGCCACAGCAACTAATGCACTGAAGCTATTAATAGTAATCTGCCTTGATAAGATTGCGAGTCCAGCTTTGATTCCATCTATAGATGGAATTAAAGAGCCAGTTTCAGTATCAGTATCAGTTGCACAATCACTCCTTTGTGTGTAGTTTTGTCACTATAAGCTGCTGTTTAAAATACAGGAGTGTTTTGGAGGAGTCCTCACTACCACTGAGGCTCTTTTATTATATTATATTATTTTAACTGTTTTAGTGTGTGTGTGTGTGTGTGTGTGTGTGTGTGTGTGTGTGTGTGTGAGAAAGAAAGACCTCTGTGCTTGCATATGAGCGATGTGAATAAGAGATTGTGTTACGGGCCAATGAATCAATTCAATTGATATTACGTTGGATGGTTGCAAAATGGCGGTTGCTCTAGATACATATCACTTAAGTTCACTTTTTTGCTAATTGGATGTGACACGTCTGTCGCGGTGACAACCAAACAAATGCGAGCAGCAATGCAGTCCAACTTGTTTGGATCAGCTGATGACGTTTAGGCAAGCTTCAGCCCGTCAATATTCTCCTTTTATTACAATTGTATGATTTGCATCAGTGGTTCCCAACAGAGCAGCATGTTCAAAACTATTTAAATGAATTAGTTTGTTATTATAGTATTATTTAAAAAAGAACAGTGTGTACGATCTAGGAGGCTTTAGATAATACTATGTACTATGTGTGAGAGAGTGTAATCTGATGTAATCTGACTACAAATTGGGTTTCTGTTTTGTGAGAATTAGCCGTCTACATACAGAGCCGGTTGTCGTCAAAGTGTCCGTCATGTGTAATTCAACTATTTAAAGAGAATTTTTCCAATCCATCCCCATGGGGATCTTAATTGGATAGCATTGAGCCTTTTCTCAACATTTGAACTTTACGCTCATGGATCTGGATCCTCAATTTTAAGGTCTCACAATCAAGTATGTGAGGCGGAGGCAATTTTAAATAAGTTAGTTGTGCAAAAAAACATTTTTGACTCCCAGACGAAGGCTTATATGCCTTGTATTTTGAGAGTGCCTTGTATTTTCCTTTTTGGTTTGTACATAAGTTAGTTGTGCAAGTTGTAATCAAACAACATTGTTTTCGCTTCTCTTTCCAAACCCAGCTGGACGTTTCGAGGATAGGTGAATCTGCGCAGAATGACCCAAGGCAGGCTCGCAAGCTGGTGCATTACAGTGCTCAGAATCAGGTTTTAAATATAATAGGCCTTGGCCTGGTTTCTCTTTGCCCTAGTTAAAGTTCCCTTTTCACTCTGCCTAATTAGACAAAAACAGCTATCTCCCGTAAGTCTTATCAGCCTAACATTACTGAGGTTTCACAGAGGCGCTCATCGGACAGTGCTTGTACATCTGGAGTGTTCACTCTGCTGCATTGCTACTCAACACAGACGGGGAAGACAGTGCAACACCGGTGCTTTTATTAAAATATCTAACATATTCACATTTTACCAATATCCCAATTTGACAAAGGGGACCTTTTTCATAGCAACAGATGCAGCTCTGTTCATTATTTGTGGTGGAATGTCAGGATTCACATCTATGAAAACGGCATTTGCTGAACTCTGTCACACTCCATAAACCAATTAAACCAAGTTGAGAGGATTTTTAAAACCGGTGTGACCCCCAAACCTCTCGACACACATTCTGGATTCTGTCATTTTACAAGCAATACAGACATTGTTTTGATCATTTAAAAAGTACAAATGTTTTTGTGAATAAGACATTACTATGAACTATTTGTCTTTTCTGTGGGGGTTTTCAGTATCACTAGAACACAAAGTAGAACATATTGAATACTGATTTCTGGTGTTTCATTTTCACACTTAGCATGCTAAATGAAATTATCTTAGCATATCATGAAATTTAAAATCATCACATGCAGTTATCTGTCAGACCTTGAGCCTATAGCACCCATATTTCCATTCATATTTGACATGTTTCGTTGGGGACATATATTTGAAATGGCGTGTCAATGTGAATTGGGTTTTCATACAATTCACAGACCCAGTGGGGTGTGAATTCACTTTCCAATTTAAACTTTCTGGGTTTTTCGGTTGAGAATATTTAAGTATGCTGGTGGATGCTGACGTTGCCTAAAGAGATTCTTCTTGGAAGAGGACAACCTCAGGGTGAGATGTTTAGCAAAAATTCAACGAAAAGGACCCTTGCTTATGGAGTCGAAACAGCCCCCAACACATTATGAATTATGTAGATACAGATTTGAATCTGCTGTAGCACTCTGACGAGGGTTCATAAAGAATGGATCCATTTATGGCAGGACCATGACGATATTGTTTTGACTAACAAAGTCTCGTTTTCGACTGGGATGATGCATTTAAATGAGTCTATGTGCTACCTCAACTTTCACAATATTACAGGTTGATGAGAGAACCCGATGATTTGTCTCTTTAAAGATAACTCTCAACAATCCAACACCAGCGAACTCAGGTCAGACAATGTTAGGTTTTTTCCAAGAACTGGATCCACAAGGCAGACTGAACTTCACCAAAGAAGTTTGTTTTAACAAACACTGTTAAGGAAGAGAAATTGGAGGTTGAGACTGGGAAGGCTTGACGCTAGAGGTCTGGACAGGAACTAGTATAGCAGGGAGAAGAGCTGGTCAAGGCGGAGGAACAGGACACAGAATGGAGCTGAGGAAGAAGCATAGTTAAGTAGAACTATTCAGCAGAACAGCGGCCAGGACGCAGATTACCACGAGAAGATCAGACTTAAATACTGGAGGTGAGTACAGGCAATCAAGAAGATCAGCAGCAGGTGGCAGGAATTGCAAGAAGATCCCACCTTGACCAGCTGACAACCAGGAAGGAGAGGGGAAAAAACACAAAAGACAGACACAGACCCAACAGACAAATCCCTGACATCCACACATAAAGAAACATCAGCCTCAGCTTCACAAACTGTGGTCAGCTGTGTTTTCCACAGTCTGCAGCAGCTAATAAGACTATTTCAGCTTTCTACCTGGAACTGATGGCTGAGATGCACTCTTCAATAATGCATTAGACAGGCAGGCTAGCACCCCTGGGTACCTCCCCCTCTCACTTCTCTGCTCCCCTCTCTCTCTCTCTCTCCCTCTCCACTGCACACACTGTACAGCTGAATACAGTGATGATGATGCCTATGCAGCCTGACTCAAAGGTGGATAGGCCTATTGATTTGTGGACAGAAAGCACCACTTCTCATCTTCTCCAGCCCAGGCTGCAAAATGGATTTGTAGTGAAGAGGATGGTGGTGGTGGTGTTAATACACAACAAAAACAGGCAGGGATAGAGAGGGCAGAGAAGGGGGTGTTCGGAGGGGGGCCCAGGGAGACCCAGAGAGGGAAACAAACAACACAGGCACCAATCCTTTGTTACCCTTTCAGCTGTGGTGACATCACTGTGCATTTCCCCTAGAGGACGGAACAGAGAGAGAGAGAAGGGCGGTATGGGGGAGGAGGGGAGAAAGATGGAAAAAGTTGAGGCATGGAGAGAGGTGGCTGTTGCTCCAAAAAGCTACTTTGGTGCTCTTCTTAACCTCTTGAGGCATCCGACAACGGAGAGTTTTAACCCACAGTTTTTGTGATGTGAGTCGATTTGAGCCCAAGGCTTTGAATTATTATTCATTTCAGTTGGAGGAACATTTTATTTTGCTTATCTGACGGGTCCAACAGGTTTGTGGCATTGAGAGCTCACAAAACCAATGAAAACAAAACTTCCAAATTCGAAAATGCGCATGGCTGAGATTTTGATTTCTTTATATTTCAACATTCTGATTGTGCAAACAAATGCTGTACACATTGTGTAGGTTATTTATGTTATAGCAAATATCTATGGTCGTCCACATTAAGTGAAAGAGTGAGCCACAAGTAATTCTAACAACTCATGTGCCCCTGTGAACAAATCAGCAAGAATGTTTTGCCACTTCTTTGCAACTTGGGTGGTTTTCTCCATCCACAATGGATTTTTTTTGTTTTCATCTGTATAGACAAACTGTGAAGATGTTTCTTTCACGTGGTCGTGTTTTGTCTGTATTTATGTATGTTTTTTTCTCTAGCTGCAGTGCAATCAACCCCCGATTGAAGCTAATGCAATGTTTTCTAAATTACATGTCTAACAACAGCTTACTCTTTCATGTCAGTCTGGTTTAACATAAAATTTACATGCTCTACTTTTGTAAAAAAAATGTCCGATAATCAGTCATGCCAGCAGAGTGAACCAGAGCGGAGCCAAGATAAAGAGCATTGTCTCCTTGTTTGTCTCTGTCCACCGGTGGCTCCCTAAGTGGACTTGCCATTGATAGCTACACAATGCTCCCCTTCCCGCGCTACAAAGGCTCCCTCAACCAGATGGCAAATTAGTGCCAATTGTCCAAAAACAATGTGGACGGCTGATGACAGACGCTCAGGGCGCACGCAGAGACAACGGCAGACTGTTGTTTGGACAGATGATTTTTTTATTTTTTTTTCATACAGACTTCCCCATGTGCCGCACTCCAACACCAAGCGAGGGAGGGGCGGCTGGAAGTCATTATCCAGTACTCCGGGGGCCCGGCCCGTTTAACACACGTCCGCCAAGTTCAATCTAGTCCAAAAGACACACGGACCCGTGATTTCTCAGCGCGTCTGTGGAACACAGATGAGGTGGCCATGTTGCGCTCGCTCTGGCAAAGTTTTGACAGCTATTTTGTGTGTGTGTGTGTGTGCATATTATCTGTCCACGCCTCTGGTCATTAAAGTAGCACCATCCTCTGGAGCACTGCGTTATTTGGCTGACGGGTGTATTACTTAGCTCTTTGCTTTCTTTGTATCACAGCTTTTTAACTGTGAAAGACTTTTTCATGTGCAGGTGTTTGTCGATTTCAACGTTTCCTCACTCCTCTCACCATGTGTTGTACTCTGCTGGAATGTAGCACTTGTTCCAGGCCTTTCTAAAGGTCTCCTCGGTGTTAATGACTCCACCAGCGGAGCTAGTGACACATTGCTGACACACTTGACAATTCCCAGATTTTGAGGGAAAAGCTGGCAGATTTCGCTGAAGAATTGCTCCACTTGCTCAGTGGCGAATGTCTTAAGAAAATATAATCTGTGGATTACTAGTGTCGCAAAAAATTAACATGTTTTTTACACCCCTCATGTCATTAAAATGTAAAATCGCACGTGTTTGGGTTGGTCTGTTAGTACAATGGCCCAAGTAAACGAAGATGAGGTAGCGGTGGTCAGGATTATTTTTAGGAGGGGAAAAGCTTGGATGGAAACCACTAAATGAATAGGCCACAGCTTCTGTTGAAACAAACATAACAAACCAAGACTTATTATAGCCTCGCTGGTGAGCAGTCCAGAGGACACACGCTTCTGAGCGGATAGCTGCGGTATTTACCAGGACCACAATCTATTACCATTAGATGAAAAATCCAACAACAAAAGGCATTGCCAAGGATAACAGCCATGAAATAGAAACAGATCACCCGATTACAACACAGCTCGCTTTGAGAGCATGCAATTAGTTTTTATTTTATATGGCATGCTGTTAAACTGAAGAGAGGAACATTTTAAAAGCAAAATATGAGAAAAAGGCAATCAGGGAAGGCTGATCATTGAGGACTAGTGAGTTTAAATCTAATTTTTCCGAGAGAGTTCTTTGATCATGGGGCCATACTTACACATGTTTGGAAATAACCTGAAATTTGCTTTCCTGTTATTTGAGTTATCATCCTCTAATGGTTATGTTTTAGATTGGCTTGAATTTGATTTAGACCTAAGACACTAAATTCACTTGACAAAGTCACCAAATACTTGCAATCCAACTTGGACTTTACAACCAATCCCTCGTGGCTTAACTTAAACTTGAACCGTAAGACTTAAAAATACAAAATAGGTTATCTAAAAAGTATTTTACCTGTCAGTGATTTACATATATTTCTTAAATCAAAGTTAATGTTTTTCATTCCCAGTACGGACATACTTACTTACCCACATCCTCTTTGTTTAAACCAAACCAACATTCAATTCGTGGGAGAGAACCATGAAGAACTAACTTTACAGATCGAATGTTGGAGAAATTATGTCCTAATTCTATATGAGCTCAAAAGCAATACGGTTGTACACAATAAAACGATTTTAAAACGTAATCAACATCAGTCTTTACTTGACTCTGGACTTGAGAACGAAAACTTGAAATAATGACTTGTTCCCACCTCTAAAAGTCAGAACACCATTCCCAAGTCGTTATGGTTGTCTTGTAAAACTTGTAAAACTTGTATCTTGTAAAAAACATTAAAATATCTTTTGTGGCAATCGGTCCAATAGGTCTCAAGATCAACCTCGCACTGGGCCTTCATTTGAAAAGACATCACAAAGTCAGGATGATCTAAGTTTTTAAGGATAAATCTTCCAGCAACCATGAATGTTTATAAAAGCTTTAGAAGTTTACCAAATAATTTAAATGTATCCTTGGGGAACTTGAAAGTCTGTTACCAATTTGACACAATCCGTAAATTAGATATTACACACCTTACGCATTACGCATTGCTGAAGGGACTAAAGTTATCCTGTGGGAACCCATTGGTAGAGAATGTCTTGTAAATTAAATACTTGTCAAGAGTCAGCTGATGTGGCTAAAACTGACTAAACGCCCGTAAGACGTTTGCACGAGGCAACTTAAGCTCCATTATAATTCTAGACTTCGAGACATAAGACCAAATATTCAATGGACCCCTGGAATGCCATCAAACGGAATGTTTGGCATTTTTCTTCACCATTGGGTGGGAAATAATCTTTAAGAGAATAACATTAACCGTAAAACATTAACTAAAAATGATCAATTCATCTACCTTTTTATTTAAATCACAGAAATGCCACCAATTTAACACAAACACATGAATCAAAACACCTGTTAGTGACGACGCAATATTTTCAAAGACGTTCTCTGAATGCCTCCCCTCTTCACTCCATCTCCTCCTTTTAGACTACTGATTTAAGGCTTTCATCTAATACTTGATGAATAGTGGGGCTGTGGGTACAGGGAGATAGAGCATGTCCTGTCTGAGTCAACATTGGGAAAAGGCGAACCTCCTGGGGGTGACGGAGGAGCCGACGTGATCAGGCATGTCTACTTAAAAGCAGGTACAAAGAGCCCCTCAGCCTGTCCCGGCGCTCCAGTTCCTGCCATTTGTTCTCCGAAAACCCAGCTGAAAGCACAGGATGTCGGATGTAGACAGCCACTCTCGTTTTGTACACATTTGACCGCAATTATCGTCTGAGTTCTCGCTGGGAGAACTCGTTATGGTATCCCCGCTTCCCCTCTATTTCCTCCGTCCTATTTCCTCTGTGTAGAATCCCATTTTTTTGTCCTACTCTACCTCAGCCCCAGTGATTTTACCTGTTTAGAATGCCACACGAGACTCCCACCCTGTCCCGGCTTCTTCTTACTCTCTATTCTGTCTGTCATTTTGCCTTCGAATCATCATTTGGAAATCTACCCCGTAATTAAGTCATTTTCCAGGAATTTGGCCCCGCCATCTCGAAACGCAAGATGGTGCCGGTCTGGTTGGGGCCACGCAAAGCCAGAGCTGGAGTGTTTTTACTCTCCTCTTCCTCCAAAGTGTAATTTGTCATGTTCTTGGCAGACAAAATGCAGCTCCGGAGGAGACAACTAAAGGCCTCTTCGATACATGAAAAAAAAACGAGAAAAATAACCCCATCATCGCTCTCAGGAGCATCAACTGTGTAAATAAATAGCTCACTTGTCCAAACACTTCCATTAGACGTAGCGAGGCTAATTCCGGCAGCGATCAGTTTACCAACAGCGCCGGCCCGCCCTTGTCATCCCGCCTGACATCTGTGATGATAACGGAGTTAATCCTAGATCCTTGCCGCCTCATCTCCCCGTTCTCTTTACACGCAGATTAATTTCAGCTTCGGTTTGACAGACACATCGTCGAAACCTGCCGCGCTACACAAGGTTACAGAGTCACGGCTGGCATCAAGAATGTGCCTGTGCCTGTGCCTGCACCTGCGTGTGTGTGTGTGTGTGTGTGCACGTGGCTCTGATTGCCTGCATCTCCTACACCGCCTGCCAAAACCACTTCCTTAAACATGTCAGACATAATCTTCCTGGAGGGGGAAAGGGTCGAGGCCGGCAGGCAAGCGATGTCAGAGATAGAGAGAGTAGGAGAGATGACAAATAGCCCGGCTTATGTGTCCAGGTGTGGTTGCACTCCCACACCTGTACCTAAGACACATTTAGAAATAAGCAGACAAACCCAGAGTTTGCTGACATTCATAGCGCAGTGTATATTTTCTAAAAGCACAAAGCCACAGTAGTTCCGGATAGTGGATGTGGCTTTGAGGTGTTCCTGTTTTTTGGCAGTTTCTTTCTAAGTTGAAAAACAGATGTCAACTAGACCATTTTTTTATGTTTCACCTATTTCCATTTTTCCCACTCACGATGGATGCAATTTAAAAACCAGACTCAGGGCTGCCTGCAGAGTGTGCAGGGCTTCTGGCTTACCATTATGCAGGGTTTTGAGGGTAGTTTTGGACATCATTTTGGTGATAGAATTGTACTTGTCAAAGTAATAAATGGGGACAACAAAGGGGACATTTCAACAACCAAATCTAACCAAACAAGACAAAAGCTGCACAGTAAAGCTGAGCTAGAACACCTGTCATGTCAATAATAGTCTCTCGTTGCACTGGAAACTGTCTACAATTTACCAAAAATCTGTAAAGATTACAATACAAATTGCCTTTCCAGATCCTTCATTTGACAACATGCACATCCATATTCCTGATGACTGTAAAAAGGTGAGTAAGTTTGTCTAACATATGGGTTTCTTTCACCCATAAGGTGTCTTTTGTGTTTTGCTATTTCATTACAATGAATTATTGAAAGGAAGAAGAACCAAGATTTAACTCTGATTTCTGATTTTTCTGAACTCTGATTTATCTCAAGATTTCCTCTGTGCGCTGAAATTGGTATTGCAGATTATTAATTATTATTATTAAAAGAACTGTTCATTTTCATTTCTATATAAAGCAGGTTTGGACACACTTTCTCATTCTATTTAATTCAGTGGGATAATTCATTTCTGCAAAAGGCACATGTAAACTGTATTTGTTAAATATCTATGGTGTTTTATGTATGAGTTGAATGAGTGTGGGGAGGAACCTGCGGCAGGCATTGTGGGGCAAGAGAGATGCAGGGTTTTGGAAGTAAAGAGTTACAGTTTTGAAGAACACAACATAAACAAAATATTACACAATACTGATTCACAACAGGTACAATTTACTTCAGATAACAATGTCTTTTTCCCATGACAGTTAACACCACACCATGACATTAAGTGACTAGGAGCTGAATCCTTAACTCAAGCCCAGGACGCTATCTGAGGCGACAACCCTTTCCTGTGAAGGTATGTGCATATGGAAAAGAACATGAGTGTGTTGGTGTTGTCTACCTGCTCCTGTCACTGTGTGTGCTTTCTACGTGCATCAGTCTTCCCCACGGCCGCGTGAGTTGAAGGCGCGTGCCGCCCAAAAGGACACACAGGCCCCGGTTAGAAGAGGGAACCGGCAGGCTGGCAGGAAGAGATAGAAGATACCAGTCTGCCTCTGCGTCCCATTCGTCACCGACGCCAACCCGCCGCCGCCTCCTCCGCCGCCGCAGATTGTCACGGCATCCTCTGCCATCCTCTCAATGTGCAAGCCACCTGGTTTTCTCGTCTGACGCGCATTATCCAAATGCAAAGTCTACTGGTTGCTTTCGTATTACCAGGCACAAATAAGTTGACATAGCCGAGAATGGGAATGGAAAACTGGAATGAGAACTGAGATAAATGCTGGGAATGTTTTACCATCACTTATCTTTCCACATATACGACGGTGCAGAGTTACCAGCAAATCTATGCAGGGATGTGAGGCAAAAATACGGCTTTAGGGGCTCGGGACAGGTGCATGGCGGCGTTTTGAAAACACAGGTAAGTTAGTTACTGTTACTGAGTTTGTCCTGCTGATTCAGCACCTGGTTCACCAACATGAGCTGCTGGAACTGCAGCAATGAGCGAGACACATTGGGAATTAGGTGACTTTGACTGTAATCTTTCAGCGTTACAAAGTTACAAATACTAATAATATGGATATTTATATAAAAGTGGGAGGGGGAGATTTTTTAACCCTATATTTTACATGGGTATGGATTTGGAGATGACTTAATATTGAATTGGCGTGAACTGGATGAAAACCAATACAACAGTAAACTTGTGGTTACATCAGTTACTGTTTTTCTGTCAGCATTCCAGCAACTCTAGTGTGCAGCTGTGGTCCAACATTAACAAAGCCTTCTGAAACATACATCACCCTGCCAATGAATTGAATCTTTCCCAGAGGTTCGAAAATAAAAAAAACATGTTCCCCAACTAAGGGTTGAAGTATCTGTCAATAAAGCAAAAAACAAAAGGGCTTGATTATACAGCTGGCAGGCCATGAGCCATTTCCCGTAAGAGAAAGAAGAAGGGAAAGAGGGAAAGAAAAGACGTGGAAAGTAAGAATTTGGTTGTTTTACCTCAGCCGTGCCCTTCCTCGCCCGCGTGCAGCAGCTGTAAATGCACTAGTCAAAACAAACCTGGGATGCCGAGGGCTATCCTGCTTTCCTGCACACTGCCGGCCTCCACGTATGCACACAAACACAAACCTGTGCAGTATTTCTTTACCGACTTCTCCACTCCTGCGTGTGAGCTTCATGAGATCTCTCAGCCTGTGGCAGAGTGTAACCTCGCTCGCTCAGTGAGCGTTGCACAATATATTGAACTTTCTCATGTAGGATCCAAACACAAATAACCCGTTCCTGAACAGTCGTGTTTGGTTTAAGGGCCGATGGTGCAGCAGAAAGTTCTGGAATTTGAAAATTAAGGAGTGGGTGGTGGGGCTTTAACAAAAAAGAAAGGAAAAAGGCCCATGCTCTGAAAGTATGGAGAAAACGGCTGGTCAGTGGCACACTTCAGAACTGCCTGATAGTGACGTTTCAGAGCGAAGCGGCAATTAGGAGATGATTCACAAAATAGAGCCCGGCTGCATATACGTCTGTAAATGCACATTAGACACAAGCTGCTTCACAGGACACCAGACAGGTATGGTTTTGTGGTTTTTTGTGTGTGTGTGGAAGACCCACAGCTCCTGACCCCATGGAGCAAACTTGTCAAGTTGCGGACAGTGCTTTCATAATCCCACCTAGCAAAAAAAAAAAAAGATTAAAAAACAACTCACAGGCCCACTTCCACCTACACGCAAACTTTTCCAGTGCTGCCGCCCCCACTTTGCCCCCCACCCCACCAACCTTCTTTCTCTGCACGCCTCTCCAACCTCCTTTCTTCTTTTTCACATGCTTTTACAGTGAGGTACGCTGAAAGCTCTCTTTGTTGCCACGGTCTGTGGCATTTGAATGGTACCAAACAAGCGCCCAAGTGCACCGAGCCCCCAAGACGACCACTGAATAGAATTCTTCCCCTGACTTCTCCCTGGCCAAGCGACAATGAGTGGGACCACTCCTTTCTAGTCAAGCCCACACTAATGGCTAAGACAATATTTGCAGGAATGAGGGGGATTTAATTTGCATTCAGGCTGTCTCCATTTCTTTTCACAGGACTTGGGCCCTGCTCAGTTCAACTGTGCCGCAGCCTCTGAAAGTACGCATTCTGCCGATTTCCCTTTGATTTTTCTTTTTTTTTACCTCCCTTGCACCGCCACAGAAACCCTAACCCTGTTTTTTTACTGAGAGGGATCAGGGGGAGGGGGTCTTTCAAACACCATTTACTGCCTTGTCCTTGGTTTCTCTTTTTCCAAATTGAGAAGAAAAAAAAGGCTGCTAGGAAAGGAACAGGTGTGGGTCAGAAAACACAGAGCTGGGTTTCAATACAACAGCAAAAAATACCACTTGATATTTTGTCACAAAGAATCTAACATTTCAAATAATGTGACTTGTTTTCTTAAAATATTCTACTCTCTTTGTTTCGTGTGCAGTCACACTAATTGCGTTGTTTTCCAGATTATCCTCAGGTGCAATAAAAAGGGTATCAGAGTCCTCGTGATCTGGAGGGGTCCACATGAAAGTGTCACTCTAATTGTATAGATATAACAGCCCCAGGATTAACGATAAAAGCTGTTTAATCTCATACTGATATTGCAAAAGCTATTGTTACAGGTTCCAAATTAGCTTAGGGCTAAAAAAGTAATTCCTCGGCCAGCGCTCGATTAAATGAAGTAATTAGCAGAGTTGTTTTAAAAGGAAGGTGCTCTAGATTACAAAAGAAAATACGGGCAAAAACAGCCCGTAATGCTGACTGACAGCAGACAGAGAGGCAAGATGTGGTAAAACACCAAAATGTGATTTTCCTCCAGGCTTTTTGAAGTCTTTTAAAACAAGTTACACACACAAATTAAGCCACACACAGTGCTAATTATCACGGCTCGTGATTTTTTACCCATTTGATGCTAAAAAAGAAAATGTTCCCTGAGGATTGTTACCATAGAAATCACCTTTCTAAATGCCTGTCGCATCAATTGCCACCGTATAACTGACGTTTTTCGGGGGTTTTGATTGCCGGCAAGAAGCTCAGCGACAAAAGGACGGCAAAGCGCGACGTCAAGTTGGGTCTTAGAATGAGAGTGCCTGGAATGTAGTCGTGAACCGTCCATCTACCGGCAGACAGGCAGATTCAATACACAAAGATGACAGTGAAATCTATATTTCGGATGCTGGGCTATGAAGCAGTAATCTGCCGCCTGTTTAACACGCTCACTGGGAGTGAGACAAAACAAATGAGGTGGGCATCTGATACCTCTATCCATGTATTTTTTGTATGAACAGAACACCTCAAAGCTTCTTGCTACCTGTATTGTTCTGATTTAAATGGGGAAAGACTCATTTTAGCATGTTGGCAATATGTTAGCAGTTAGCTTAGCGTACTCCTGGCTATATCCACATATGGATAGAAGACTAGTAAAGGCGGTACCGGACTACAGCGGTGCTTCGAGATAAACGCTAGCTTCTCAACAGGCTCGGGGTTTGGCCTGTGTGAGGCTATCTGATCAATTACTTTGCAGTATTTATGCTTAAAAGGCTGGCTACTATTCGAATTAAACAGACAGACATGAAAGTGCATTCCATATAATCATCTAGCGCTGGCAAAAAAGGGGATTAAAAATGTATTTCCCGATGTGTAAAACTGCTTTAACATGAGCTCTTTCCACAAGATCTAGATAGATCTAGACTCTGCCGACCTACGTTAAGATGTTGGGTTTTGTTAACACACATCTTCTACAAGTCAATGTTACTTTGACTGTAATTTGTCCTCTGAGGTCGCTGACATTGATCCTACCTTTAAAAGCATAAACTGTAGAACGCTATTGTTTTAAAAACATCTTTCAGCAGGAAAATAAATGTAGCCTCCGTCGAGAGCTTTATGCCTCTGGGACCTTGAGATGGTAAACAGACGTTTGACAGGGCTGTTCACACACACCTCAATAAAGCTTGTCTGTGTTCGCGTATTCTCTTTGAGATGTCTAAGCAGGGTTTGACGTGAGGAGTTTTCGCATTTTGCCTGAAATGTGTGTGTTTTGGTCATAAATATTCAGTTGACAAAATGAATATTAACATGTGTGGATACGCACAACAGGATAGGAGAGTCTGTCTGACCTGTGGATGAACTCTTCAAAATAATGACTGATACGTATGAATTATTGACAAATAGTTACATAGTTACTTTTCATTCCGTCCCTTTTGAGTCACCTGCTTCCTGGAATATACAATTGCTAAGACACTGATTGTGTTTTTTCACAGAGCAAAGAAGTTTGGGTCTACCGTGTGTGTGTGGTGGATGAGACACAATGTGCTTCCCCTCTTGACTGCGACTCACTCCTCCTGATCATTACTCCTCTCCAAATTGCCATGATTTAACCTTTGATCAGCATCCAAAGACAGAAGCAGCGAGGCACAAAACAACCACCACCATAAGGAAGGAAGTTTCTATGTAAGCCCAAACTCATTCCTTTCCATGCTCTGCTCTGCAGGGTCAGCAGAAAAGGGAAAAAGAGAGGCATCTGCTGTCAAATCAAATCTCATTGTCAGAAGGCTGTGCCCCAAACACACACAGCTATGCACATTTCACAGTTAAAACTGGAAAAGGTTGAGAGTTGGGGTTAGTGCAGCGGGATGGAGGAGCTGAGTGAGAACACACTTTCATATGAACATTGGTGTGTATGAGGCAGAGGAAGCTCACTCATATTGAATGAGCGCCTCACTCGGGTTCGTTTTTTTTCTGGTTGGCCGAGGCAGGTCTCAGGTTGAGGGCGACTAGCTCCACCACAATTTCTTTCGCCCGCGGTCATATTGACTGCAGCCAGGCTGTTGGGTCTGATATGACTGCAGGCTATGTGTGGGCCTGGCCGCCTCGCTGCTCGGCCGGTATCTCCGTGGACAGAGAGGGAGGGGGGCGAGTGTGTTTGGTTTTCCACAGGGCAAATATTCACGCTCCCATCTCCCAAATTAACGAGATGTTGTGCCGACGATAACGATTCTGACAGCTTGTCTGTCTGCTATCTGCCTCGGTGGAGGGAGAAGGAGCCGCTGGTTTCTGTACTGCAGGAATTCCAATGAGCCCAGTCCGAGGACTGTTTGCATTCGTAATTGCATTCCCAGAAGTCATTTTAATGAATGTGAATTGCGGTTCCACTCATCATGATGGGTTGATGTGCCGGCTGGGCGCTGCCTCGTTTTACTCGTCATCTGTGAAAGTTAAAGCGTCGCAAGGAAAAATAACAATTTTGCCCCCAAAACAAGTAAGCAATAAAAAAAGGAATCTGTGACAGTATACACATTCCTTTCCTCCTTCATATCATTGTAAAGGGCTTGCCGCAGGTGAACTGCCCCTATGTTAATGCTATACTTATTGAATGACAGGTGTCCACCCTCAGCATGATAAAATTCTGCAAGAACTCACTAACGCAGCTCTTTTGATTCATGACTCTGCTCTAAGAATGCGCTCAACGCTTTAAAGCTTCCTGTCAATTCAATTTTGGAGGTGAATTATGATGACAGTTCTTTAAACAGCCTCCTGCTAAGATCCTATGTCGGTCTCTCTCTTCTGTCACATCATCATCTTTTCGCTCCACGAAAGGCCTGTTTAATGTCCACACGTTTAACCAAGAGCTTTGAGTTAACAGATTTTACTCCACAGGAAAAAGTCACACACACATCTGGTTACAATGAATGAATGTAAGGTATTTCAAAAGGAGCCTGTGTCTACTTGCATCACGTTCCAACCCCAGCCAGTGGCCAATCAGACATTTAAATCTTGATTTCTCTCTCTTAGACTCACACACCCCGGATCCCCCCCGAAAGAGTGCTATGTTGGTGGGTGTTACGTTGTGTACCTGAAGCACTTCTCATCCAGAAAGCGGCTTTGTTCCTGCTACACAAGGATTGAGCTTCTCAGCAAAGACTTATGTTCTGCAGATTTTTACAGTAAATCATCAAAGTGAGGATGTGTCAACAAATGAGATCAGTCATTGTCACTGGTGACTGTGAAAGGGATATTTTTAGGTATATCTGCCTTATCACTTCATAGATTTAAGAGAGTGATATGTATGTACCGGGACATCTTTTTCTTTTAAGTTATTTTACTTAAGTAACTGGCTAAAAAATCTCACCACAATCTCCATTTTGTTGGCGATCCAGTGTTTTCTGCCATAACTAATTGTCATTTTCGATTTAATGACTTTAGTGAGTTGTCCATATTGGCTAAAATGCTCTAGAACAGCTATTAAATTCACATGATGTTAAAATTCAAGAATGAGAATGAATATAAACAATTCTTTGACACCTGGTTCAGGTAAAAAATGATTGGGGATAACTATTTTGAACTAGGATATACTGGTTGTATTATAGCTGCCCTGTGCAAGTGTAAACATAGTTCATCCAAATTTCAGTTGATGCAAGAGCCTCTCACGACTCCTCGTTGGACCTGTAACATGCCTGTGAAATACATCTGCAGCCTGCTTTCACGCTGCTAAGTTCTGGAAAGAGGAGAGTGTGCTCACATCTAAAACGGAACGATTCCAGTGTCAAAGTGGATCAAGTCAGTTCAAACAATAGAATAATCCAAAGGGGCAGGATGAAAAGGCAACGGCACCCTTTCAGACAGAAACAAACTAAATTACCCTGCGACTCTAACAATCTAAATGTATATAAGCTATACCAAAAAGAATTTAACAATCAGTTAAAGTCTCTAGAAGCTTTACATGTGTGGATTCCCTATCACGCTAACCTGCTTTAGAGAACCACCTGTTGTGGAAAAGCAATTCTTTTGTACAGATATCATATTTATTATTCATTCATGTATTTTCATTTTGTGTGGCTCAGGGAGCCTCTATCGACCAGGCGCCACTGAATGTGAAAGGAAGCAGTTTGACAATTAGCTTCATATATCACGATGGATCCACACAGAAGCTTCCACCATTGAAGACTGAAGGAACCAACACACTGAAGCCCCATGTGTTGTTTTCAAGACATCTACTGTATGACGCGAATATTTTTAGAAACCTCGTCCATTGTGTGCGCATGGGTGTGAAGGTTTGGTCTGGGGTGGTCTGCACCCTGAGACAACAGCTCTATTCCCGGGACAATGTCCCAGCCTTTGTGCGAATAGCCTCGCTGAATTAGCCTCTGCCACCTCTCTCTACCCCCTTCGCTCCGCCGCATCCCCATGAATACATTTTCATTGTTGCGCCGCATGATGTAACAACTTTATTACGACGCTATTGCAAGAGGTTTGACTCACAAGCAAGACCGTGGCAAAGCGGGGAAGTTCACACAAGGAGGAAGACGGCGTCCAGGGGTGCCAGGATGCACTGGTGGCCAGAATCGGTTGCAGGTTACCTCTGAAAGCTCCAATTAGACCTAATTGGATTGCGTGTCCACCCCTTCAATTACCCAGGCTAATGGGGTTTCCTGCTGTGTGTACAACTGTGTGCAAAATAATGAACAAATACCGTATTTGAGGTGTGAGGCTCTGTTGTTTCACAGCTTGGAGAAAAGCTCAACATAAATACCAATTAAAGTGGAAGCCCGGGCATCAGTCAACAGGAGAGAAGTAGAGCGAAAGGAACGAAAGAAAAGAGGGTAGAAACATTCCACGAGACAAAGACACAACTAAAAAGGTAAAGGAATGGAATATTTGCCTCCCTGAGATTGGATGTTTAACAAAGAACTTGGTTAAAAAGTAACAATGCTCAGGCATTGACCTTGCTATTATTTTTTAACCAGCTGCACAGGTTATTCAGAGGTGTGGAATCAGCTTTGCATAGAATCAGGATGCAACACAAATGCAAGGAATTAGAAAAAAAAACCTTAGTCTGCAGTTACACCATCTAACAATAAACAGCTTTGGTTGTCTGTGTTTCTGTATGTTTGTTTGCGTGTGTGTGTGTGTGTGTGCGCATGACCCCAGGGACCGATGAACCAGTAGATATGATATATAGTGGCCTCGAGTCCGATGCCCTCCCTGCCGTGGCTGCTGGTTTTGGTTTTTACACAAGGTTGCGTTCTCACGTGGTGGAGGGAAATGCCTCAAGCAGATGCAATGAGATAGCTTGGTATGCTGTGACGGGCCAGCAGGTAACCCAGAGATGATTCAACTAGCGGAAGACAAATAGAAAGCTCCACGATGCTAAGAGTTTTCTTTTAAAAGCCAACACACGTATAATTTTACAGGACGCGTCTGAGACAATTTGCGTTTCTGCTTCCTCTCTGATTTATATGCAGAGGGGATTCAGAGAATAGAGGATAGTCACGCATTTATCAACTATTGTACGCGGACACGGAGGCTTAGCGCGTGCGGCCCTGCGAGGGCACACCATGCAGCGCAGCCCTTTTCAATCAAATCAAATCTCCCCGCAGCGTGTCAGACAACTTTGGCCCTCACCACCGAGGGAGAATGTCTTAGCCTGGTAATTGCATTAAGGTATAGAGATTGCGTCGCCTCTGGGATGAAGCGCTGCCATTGCAGAAAACTTGTCGGAGCTGCGGAAGGCTGGATGAGCCCAGTGAGGCAGTTTGATCCTCCCAAAATTGGAAGTAAATCGAGCACATCCAAGAAGTGCTGAATTCCACTCAAGCCGTCATTGTACAGGAACATGTGAACTTGGAAGAACATGGGTAGAAATGCATGAGAAGAGGCTGCACTATTTAAACTACATTTTTTCGGTTGCTATAAATATGTAGGACTTGCTGTTTTGAATATATAACTATTTGCAAACTTACAGTTGGTATGCTAGTAGAGCTGAAATTAAGTTTGACGGTTGCTGCAGAAAAAAGGGCTGAATCCAAAGTACAGACTGTGCAGGAGGTGTGGCGCAAAATAACTGTGCCCTTGGAAAGCCACATTAGCATGACAACACATCATGTTTGCAGATTCAAATGAAGCGCTTTGTTAACACTGCTTCTAATCTGACTGACAGTCAGACATTCAGTGAGGAGTCAAAGCTGCTCCTCTCACAGTAAAGGCAATTATTGAGATCATATTTGATGTTGTTTTTGAAAAGCGGGGAACTCCACCCAATTTACACATCAAAGTCTACATTAAGTGCAACTCAATATATGTTAAATGTTCTTGTTTATCAGCGCGCCCTATCACCATTGAGGTTCATTTGAATCACGGCATCACATGTTTAAATGTCTGACGAATAAACAGCAATGAAAATCATATTGTCCCATAATCATTTTCGACATTGTAACAATTTATGAGAGGATTATAAAACATGATAGCACTAAAAACAGACTAGAAGAGTGGAAACCAGCTTTCGGCAGAACAGGGCTACTGCTGAAATGATGATTTTGGCCAAGTAAACAAGTAAAGCTGAGGCTGCCGTGAACGTCATTAGTTTTGCAGGTATCTTGTCATAAACAAGACATACATTTGACACGGTTACAAACTAAAGGACGGCCTTGCTAGATTTGAAGATTTTATTTTTAAAATACAAATTTACTTGCAGTGGACCCGTTACTGCCGAGATGTATTTGAGTCTGGGCAAAAGTGATGAAAACACTTCAAGGGAAAAAATCAATAGTGAGCATGCAGCCGTTGTGTGGTGCAACAACTCAGATAAAGCAGCCATTTGTGTGGGTCTGCAAAAGGCAACTCAATGTTTACCTCACTTTTATGTTCCAGCATGGAGGTGAAGAAAGCTTGGATGTCAAAATCTGAATGAAAATGAAATGATCTATATATGTGCTTGGTGTGATGTCTACAAAATAAAAAGGAAGTGGTGGAAGAGCTGCTTTGTTCAAGTTCCAATTTCTTATTTTGATATTATTCCCTGCAAGACATCGATGGGATACTGGAGGTGTCTATAGGCGCTGATTAGTGTCAACGCAGCATCTGTTTGCCATTGTTCTCCCGTGATGCTTCTGCCTAATGAGGCATGGAGGTCAACTTGTAGGTTGTGGGAACCTGGGCTGTGGTCAGACCCTGGAACAGTGGACAAACAGGAGGATGCATACAACAGGTGAGATCTGACACCGGCCCCATTCACTCTGAAAGACCAGGAGAGGAGACACTACAGAGGCATGGAAACCAAATATTCCACCCTGATATCACTTGCTCTTTTCTACTTTTACTTCCTGTAAACCCTGAGTAGCTAAACTGCTCTGGAATGATCTCACCCAAACCCTTACTTCTTACTGTTTATCTGTTGGTTTCCTGAGAGGGAGACTTGTTTTTTCCCTTCCTGTCACGCCGCATTTTCCCATATAAACACAGAAGAGGAAGATGAGAAAACATTTACAGCTTAAAAGGAGTTAATATCTCCATTCACCGAAGCCAAAACTACATATTCTGTCAGTTTATGCTCTCGGCTGCATCGCTGCCTGCTCAGCATCCCTGCCTCAGTGTCAGATTAGGAGCGAGCTGTTCATGAATATACAGCCGGTTACCCTCATTTGGTAACATTATTCCCTGCTTGGCTTTGAGCCAGTACAGTAGGGGTAAATAGAGTAAATACCGACAGGCCTTGCCGATGCTAATGTACTTAGCGTTAGCGGTAAACAAAATGAGATTACAGAGGAGGGAAGGCAAGCTCCGAATTTGATTTACTCAGGCTTAGCGTAAACAGCTTGTCAAACTCCTGCTCTGCTGCAATGAAAAGGCTGCGGAATGTGTATTTGACTAACAAGCACTGTAAGTGTTTCCTGCTATTCATAAATATTACTGAGGCAATTGTCACTAATTGAGAGTCACTGGAAAGAGGAAATGAAGGCGCATCTCTACGAGATACTGTTTTTCACATTGTTGTTGATTGTTTTCGAGGGATGGGGGCTTATGAGTTGGGAATCAATCTGTTAGGTTATTAAATTAATGGAATATGAATGAGCCTAATGCTAAACAAAAAGAGAGAAACAAGTTAAGCACGCAGGTGATCTCTTCCGGCTGTATGTGTCCACGTGTCTCTGCAACATTAGCATAATCCACAGCATAATCAAGAGGCGGCCTCTCTGTAACAAAGCAGATAACTACTACAAAGCGCCATTTCCTTATTGGGATCAAATTCAGGCAAATTAGATGGAACCAGGCTTAGTGCACTTATTATTGGAGAAATAGGATTTTACAAGTTTGAATTTTTGGACGTGGGTCATTTTTTATCCCGCACTTTCCCACTTTTTTTGTTTTGTTCTGATGACTACAGCATTCCCATTTTTTCTTCCCTCTAGCCGCCAGGGGAAAGTATTCAGTGTCTTTCTAGGAAAAGAATTGGCAGGCTAATTGCATGTCAATAATTCAATACTTAATTTTAATGGCCAGGAGAGTTCAATTATTCCGTGTCTAGGCTGCCTGACGATGTGATTAATAGGGATGAAAGATTAAGCTTGCAGAGGGAAAAGGGGGAGAGAGAATAAGGAAAGAGAAAAAAAGGCAAGGGAATAGATAATGTGAGGATATTCTATTCTCTTCCTTCCTCCACCGTTCCCAGATGGCAGAGAGGTCTCGCAGACTCCCGAGTCGGCAGATTGGAGGAGCGTGTGGGCTGCCAGGTCACATGGCGAGCAGGAGGAGGAGGAGGAGGAAGTAGAGGCGGGACGGCGGGAGAGACCGTCTCTGGGGGCACTAGGCATCTATGAAAGCAGCCAGTCAAGATATTCTCTTCAGAAAAGATGCATTTTAGCACTTTATCTCAATCATAACTGGATACGTATGATTTTGACCCACCCATAGACAGTCCAGCAGCCAACAAGCTGAGGAAATTCAAAGTACGGTTGATATACACTTAGGGAATCCACTGTTTTTCCCATAATCCTGAACAGGACGCAACCTTTGTTTGTGCTTAAAGCTGAGGGTATTCCAAGTGCTTATTATGAATTGAGCAGTAAAGGTTTGGAAGTGGAAGAACCCCCCCCCCCCCTAGGTTGGAAAAAGATGAAGGCATCTCAGACCACTCCTCACAATGGAAGCACTTCCTCCAGGCCTAATGGCCTCTGAGCCTGAGCTTTTGTCCCCTGATTAGCCAGCCTATTCGGGGCTCAGCCCCGTAATTGCGTAGCCTGTTTAGCTACCCAGCATTACAGCAAGAATTAACGAGACACAATTACTGTACGCAGGAAATATCCCGTTCCAGACACCGAGTCCGATATGCAGAAGGACTTTCACTGAATCCATTTGTCTAAAATTCTACTGTCCGAAAAAGAGTAAGCAAGGTTTATTCCCATCCTTGCAGTAAGAAAAGGAATACATGTATTTATTTGAAACTGTCTTATAATTAGGCCCTAGAGTGAATGAGTGAGGGAGGGAGAACAGAGGAGGAGATGGGAGGAAGAGGGGAGAGGGGTGGGAGAGCATTCAATAGCAAAAAGGCCCACATACAAAAGGCAGAAGAATGACAGGCACAAAAGGGAAAACCGCTCGGAGAAATGAGGAGGAGGGAGACGGGAAAGATGGACGAGGGGTTGGTGGGGGAGTCAGATTCAGACCTACGTTGTAGCTACAGATAGCATTTCATGTGGCTGTGGCTTTGTGGCAAGGCTGAAATGTGGTAGGAGCCCAGGGGATGGGGGGCGAGGGTAGGGGGGGGACAGCCCGCTCAATACTAATGGTCCTCAGTGACACTTTAAAGAACCTTTGAGATGGGACAGTGGGCTCGAGCGTTATGTCCACGAGGGAGAAGAGTATAATTGTTCTGAGCCAATACAGGATCCACGGGCACAAACAGGACCGTATAGTCCTCACATTCTTAGTTGTGTCTGTTAATTGAGGAAAAATTCTAGACCACCTGCCAATCTTTCACGTGGCTAACACAAACAGATAAAATGCACATTTTCCTCTGGGCAACTTAGAGTGGGTGATCTACAAATTAATTACAGTGAACCCTCGCTGTATCGCGGTTCACCTTTCGCGGTCTCGCTGCTTTGCGGATTTGCATCGTGCATTGTGTTCTGCATTCTGATTGGCTAAACAGTCTCTCCGCTTCTTCTCTGCGTGTGTGTCACTAACGTTGTGGTTTAATATGTACACGTACGTAAAACAGAAGAAAAAAGAGCGACAACAACTACCGATAACAATGTTCTTCTCTCGAAATAACACACCTGCACCGCGGGCTTTGGAAGAAAAAAACGCTACAGAGCGGAGACAGGATGCAGCGGCTTGTAAAACAAAAAACATTTAAACAGTACTTTTATTTGTTCTTGTTCTGTTCCTTGGTTTCATTGTATAATAATTTAAAAAAAAAAAAGGTTTCAACTTCGCAGATTTCGCCTATCGCGGCTCCTTTTTGGAACGTAACCCCCGCGAAAAACAAGTGTTCACTGTACATATTTATGCCTGACGACCACTAACCCTTATGTTAAAAGTTGTTTTGGACAAAAGTTATATTTTGCGGCGTGTTACTGGAGAAGATCAATCCCCCGAGCAAGAGGCCAGTTAGCTTAGCTTAGCATAAAGACTAAAAAACAGCTAGCCTCGTTTTATCCAAGAATAACATAATATGTGTTCAGATCAAGTTCAGATCAAGATCATCTGTAGATGTTTGGGATGTTTCAGTTAATGGTGAAGCTATCATGTTGCTTTGTGCAATAAAAAATAAATAAAAAATACTACAATTACCATATTGTTCTCTATAAGCCCCGCATGTAAACTTTCTCTGCATTTGACCCTTCCAAACTGCGTAAGACAAATGGTCCACTGCCAGGAGTTTCTGATAACCTAACTTTCAGGTCTTTTGGGGATGGGAGTAAACCAGTAAATCCACTAAAATGCTAAGGGTAGACCCAAAGGCCTGAGTTATGAGACAGAGGTACTGTAAACGTGACTCTGCTGTGGTCTGTTGTAGCTATTCAGCGTTCGAACAAGAGTGGACCAATTAGGTAGATGAGACAAGACTGAAAAGTTGACATTTTCTAACAGCCACTCATCCACATTCTGACTGCAGCACTTTGCTGAAGAGGTACTAATCAAACACAAAGCATATTGATTCTTGCACAGTCAAATGCAATTTGATGTGAGCAAGCAGGAGGAGCTTTTCAAGCTCGTATATGGTTTGTAGGTTGTGAATTTGCTCAAGATTAGACGCCATAAAGAGGATTACTACTTTACTGTGTAACATTTTCAACAGCAGCATAGTCATTTCAGGAATGCTCAATGTGGCTTTCAGAGCATTGTGTTTGCTCACCTGTCTTTCAGTCATCTCTTTCGCTGGCTGAAACCAGCCACAAACACACACACACACACACACACACACCTCACATGCCCTGAGCACTCACTGCGGCCCGAACCTGGTGGCATTGACTGTGCAAACGCTGGTACATTAACCTCGATGTTATCCGCACTGGGAGCTTGTCCGTTTCAGGCCTTGCTCCGAGCAGTTTACCTGAATGGCCTTTGTTTCCCAGTGACCCGAACCTCCCCTTAGAGCAGGTCACAGCCTGAAGCCATTCCACCCTGGATCTTGGCCCTCCTCGAGTTTCCCGAGCTCTCAGGGAGGAAGGAGGGAGGAAAAGAGTGACAAAGAGATGTTAAAAAGAAAAAAAGAAAAAGAGAGGTCAGAGGCTCAGGTGAGCTTAGCGTGTAGCCTGTCAATCAGACATCATACGTCCACTGCAGTGCCGCCTCTCCTCAACCTCTGGAGCTCCGTTCACCTTTATACGTCTTTCACGGCACATGAAAAAGTTCTCGAATTTATCCTGAGTTATATTTTCTCTGATTTTCCCTTTTTTCCTTTGACAGGGGAATCTAATAGATCCCATTCCCAAGCAATTATTTTGGATTGGGGCCCCAAACTAACCACAACATACACCTAAAGTTTTTCACAAGACTTTATATTTATTATAGTAATAACAGGATCAGTAAGAATGTGGTCACAGCCCTTTTGTTTGTCCTGCCTGATTCCACAATTAGTTTAGCAGCCCACTAAGCTTACCTGCATTGTCTGGAGATGCCAATCTTAATGGTGTCATTGGCTGATAAAGACGTCCTCAGTCTACAGGGGGTGGGGCAGGGACAACATCTCCAGCTGGAGAGTAGAAGCATTATTACGCCATGTCCTCCCTGCCTGATGCAATCAGTGAAAATAAAACAAAGTGCCCTCAAAGGGGCTCACTAAAGCCCACTAACCTCATTTCAGCGGCACGCTGATTTCAATTGATCCAATTACTGTTTGCTGGACTGGAGGCCACCCTTATGTTGGCGATGGAGGAAAGAGTCAGGAAAGGCGCTTTCATCTTGCCGTGCTGTTGCACATTGCACAGTTAGATCGGGAGTGGATGGGAAGGCGAGGCCACTGGATCCGATTGAAACAACATTAATTGTGTTGCTGCATTTCCTTTGGTCAGAGGTCATGCAAATGCAATTATTCTTGGTTACAGAGGGAAACAGACAGAGGACACAGTTGATCTCACTGTGGGACAGAGTGTCTAAGTGTACCATCGATGGTGGGTATAGAGCGGCTTCTTATATGACCCTAAGATGGTCTTTCTTTTTGCCTGTGACGACTAAGGCCGGTGTCCAGTGGCTCCAAACTTCGGTCAGGGTACCTGTGTACCTACTTAAGACATGCAGGTGTCCACATTCATTATGTTTCCGTTTTCCTTCACATCTTTGCATGACGCACAAAAGCAATTCTAAAGAATGTCAGAGACAGCGGAGGAGGAGCACGTAACAGATAAGGTCATCAGTGTCACACTGTCTGGCCATGGGAAGTTTTCCCTCACTAACACATTTACATAATCACCCACCATTAAATACCCTTGACTTGCTCGAGGCCACACACACAGACTGTTTGGCTATACATCTCCACTATAAACATGAATGTCTGTTTAATGACTTGTTTGATTAAATAAAGGTTAAAGAACATAAGAAATTAAAATGTAAACCCAGTGTGAAGGCTAGATTAATACTGAAGGTGATGTCCGTATTTACATAAATAAATATGCCTTAATCGACTGCTAATGAGCTGTAGAGGATGCACAGGGTAGCTCACCAGGGACGTCGCTCCGCCTCTGATGTGCACAGTGACAGCAGTCGGGGGATTTGTTTGGAGCCCGTCGAGATTGAGACGCAAACTCCACAAGGTCGTTTGTGTTTTACACATCTGCTACTTGCTGCCTCTCCGTCTCACACCCTCTGGATATGGTTTCCCTCTTGCCTACCATGTCGTTTTCTGCTTCTCTCTCTCTCTCTCTCTCTCTCTCTCTCTCTCTCTCTCTCTCTCTCTCTCTCTCTCTCTCTCTCTCTCTCTCTCTCTCTCTCTCTCTCTCTCTCTCTCTCTCTCTCTCTCTCTTCTCTCTCTCTCTCTCTCTCTCTCCCTCCCTCCCTCCGTCTGGCGGTCATCCTTGCCCTCGCCATCTGTTTCACACAGCGCCACATGCAGAGACGGTGGGAGGCAAGAAGGTAGACAGTGCTAAAGACGGGATAAGTGGGGAAGGAAAAGATGAAGTGTGTAGTACATGATTCCATGGACATTTACAGGCTTAAAAAAAAAAACAGATCTGGTCTCAAATCTGTCCGTTATATATGTAATTAAAGACTGCAGCTTGTTAGCTTAGCATCTGAGGGAAATTAACTACCTATATCAGTGGACGCTTTATAATCTAAATTGTTAATTTGTTGTTTTATTTATCTGTTATGTGCCTTATAAAGCTCACTGAAGACTATCGCATCTCACTTACACTATGGACCAAATGCATAACAATTTTAATGTTTTAATCCAACGACTTTTTAATCGGTAACAGCCTAGAGCATCATTTCCCTACAGGAATTTTTGAAGGTTTGAAAAACATAGAAAGCGGGAAAATATAGTGACTCTATGTTGACATCCCGAGAGTCTTAGCTGCCCAAGCAAGACATAAATAAAAGACTTTAGGCTGATAGTAGTTGACATTAAGAGACACAAGGATAAAGGAGCACCGGTAGAGAAGGCATCTTCACGGAGCATTGATGGGAGAGTTCATTAGCAGGACTCGTTGCCCTTATTCCTCTCTGTGGAAATGAGAGACCCCTCAGTGGTCTGGCTAAAAACAGCAGTGAAGGCCAACCCCTCCACGGCGTCCCACTACTGTGTGCTACCATGACGACGGGCAGCAGTGTAGGAAATAATTAAATCACTACCTTCAGGATCCCAAGACTAGTGTTCAACTCCATGCGTTGGAACCAGATGGTAAGTCGACCTGCTAAAGTACTGTCCATGTGTCGTTCCAGGCACGCAGCCCTCATCTCAAGTTACACGTAGGGGTTAAGAAAATCAGTTCCCGCTATTATATGCGCAAGTGTGTGCGTGTGTGTGTGTGTGTGTGTGTTTGTTTCCTGAGTGGGATAAATCTCTGCAGGCTCACTTACCTTTCTGGACGAAGAGAACAAGTCGCATGCTGTTTTACAAGAGGAGAGATAAATCTTGCGGGAGAGTCAAGTAGCAGGCGTCACGGCAGCCAAAAGCAGACCTCTGCTGGCTGACCGGGTTCTTAGGGGATTGGACGGTTGAAAACTCCCAAAAATCACACAATAACACTCGCACGCACTTACTGGGCACAGGGACAACAGCCGACAACAGTCAGTACTTTGCCTGCAAGAGAATGGTCCAGATTCTCCTCATGGAGGCAATGTTGATTTTTAACAAAGCTGATTGGGCAAAAGGTTGTCCTGCTTTTCTCCAGATTGTTGGTGTAACACGTCCTACAGATCCTACAGTGTGTGTCATTGTATAACATCGTTGTTGAGCAACTTGTATTTAGTTTTGCTGTTAACATGGGGAGGTAAAAAAATATCTTTTCCCAGAATTAAGGTACATAGCATAAGCAATGCAGTGCTTTTTTATCAGCACTAAAAGGGTTGGTCCAAAAATATAAGAGTATGCAAATATAGCTTTATATATACTCTGCTGCCACGCTTTATGATCGAAGTGAATTAAACTTAGTGGGCCACTTTTGAAATTTCCCCTTGTGTCACTAGAAGAACCTCTAATCAGAATGGACTAGAGAGAAGGTGATTCATCCAGCTACTTCTCCACCGCACCAGCCAGCACCACACGCTATAAACAGTGCAAATGTATTTTTTATTTCTGATACTTATTCAATCTCTTTAGCAAACTCAAACCAGAGTTGGTGATTATTGGAACATTGTAAAAGTGACAGTATTGCTGAGTTTAATTTGGTTTCTGTTTTCAGGACAACCAGCGAGAATGCTGTTGCCTCACTTTAGTGGGGTTGTTTATTTTATACATTATATGTTCAGTTAAAACGTGAAAAAAGGCTTCAATAAAGCGTGTTCACTCAGGTTTCATGTGTCCATCACTGCCAATCAATGCTGGAGCGGCTAAAGTTCCAGGACTTCTGCAGAGTAATTTGTCCCAGGAATGAATGCCCTTTGTAACCTTTTCTACAGAAAACAAAAGCCAGACGTCAGAGGGATTTCTTTTCAGGGGAAGAGGGGCTGGACATGGAGATAAGATGTGAAAACAGCTCTGGTATTCTTCTAAAGTCGTAATATTTGTTATATCTGGTGCAGGTTATTTCAAATACCTTTAGTTGCTAACAAAATGTCACTTTTTGAGTCTGTCTATGAACCTAGTTTAGCTGAGGAGGGTCTATGTAATTAAAGCCTTTAACAGATTATAACTAACACAGAGAAGCATGCATTTCAACTGCCCACAAGTTACTTTATTTTAGTTAGGTAGAAGTTTACAGCATTAGTAACAAACATTATTATTAATGCTGATCAAATAATCAGCGCTGGTTCTTATCTCTTCACTTCTGGGCTTTCTGTGGTAGAAAAAGGCTTTCTCTGCGTCTTCATCTTTTTTTTCACATCTCGTTTCTCTTACCAAGGCTATTATCTGCTCTTCTCATAAGGCCTCCTGAATCTTGCCTCAATGGTAATGATATGGTTGTCGTCTCTAGCCTTGCAAAAATACATTCCGGATCCAATTAGTTTTCATGTTGTTATATAACAAAATAATTTTCATTCAGTGTTTGTTTTATCTGAAAAACTCCAAATCACCAAATCTGGACATAACGGTTTGCTTTGACGGTTTGATGATGGTTTGCTTTGAACAGTGACAAAAAATAACATTTGAGTAAATATTCAGTTAGTCTGCAATTATAAATGATTAAATGTAATCAATGCATGAAGTGCTCAAAAAACAGCGGGAATTAATAACCTGCAACCCAAAATAATAATGAATTACTGATTAATGGTTAACTAAGCAACTGGTTACAAGTCATGAACCTCGTAGAAAAGGTCTCATTAGAAAACAGGACCTGGTGCGCTGCGTGGTGAAGTTAAATTCTCCAAGCCGCCAGTAAAGCTGCTTTGTGCTGCTTTCTTGACAAGACTTAATTGTCTCACTTGGTTTTGTAGTTGTTACTCTACATGCAAAGACACACACAGGTCCTCCCTGGGCTCACAGAGAGCGACTGCAGCTCTATAGGAAGGATTTACAGGGGCCGCCTGTCCTCCCAGCAGTAGGCTGATTGGAGGGGCTGGCTGTGTTTGTTAAGGTAATGGGCTCTAGGTGAGCTAATTCACAGGGTACACGCTCCACGCTCCGTCACCTCAGGACAACCATGCTAGGCAAGGGGGTTGCCGGTGGGGGCTGGGTCTAGCTAACTGGAGTGGGGTCGCAACTCTCCCCGAAACCCCCCTCAGCCATGCTCCGTCTCCTCCAGCTCCACCTGAAAGTGATTACCAGGCCAGCCGTGAGCAAACAAGCCCCATATGGAGGGTCTATAGTGGGGCCGAGGCTGGGAGCCCTCCTCCACTCCTTTGGAGAGGAGAGGGCCTGAACAAACACAGCTAATGAAGCCTTAACAAGGGGCCGCGGGTTAGCGCGAGCCCGCTAAATGCCACTGAGGCTCTTGGAATTGTGTCCAGCCGACTGGCTAAATCTCCTCGAGGCTTTCCTTCACAAGATAATGTTGTATGCCTATCTCGGTCTCGCCATCTCGGAGGCAGGTCCTGGATCTGCCAGGCAGTCACACTTGATGGGGCTTCCCTTTTCATCAGTTGGGAGCACTTGATTCTCGAGAGACAGAATGGGGCTTTAATTTGAACATTAACTTTGGATCCCAACGTGATTCTGGGTTTCATTCACTGGTCACAGAGTGTTTCCTTAAGGCTTTGGTCTGAGGGGGCGGGGGTACTTTCTCACAGCGTGCAGCTATCAGCTGCGAGCAGGGACGAGTGGGTTTCCTCGTGAATCACTATTTCAACAGAGCCTCTCGGCCTTCATCGTGGCTCTCCCACACTTTGACCACCTTGCCCTCACTCCCTTCTCATTATGTGTTCTTTCTCACCCATCCCAAACGCCGGGGGTTTGTTATTTAAGGAAAATATCAAACAATCCCGCCTCTGCGCAAACAGGCTCTCCAACTATGCAGCTCTGGCTAAAGCCGAACTCTTGTCCCCTAATCAAAAGCAAATAGCCATTAACGAAGCTCCTCGCTTGTTATCACAGGCCGGCGAATCACTTAATCAATCTGGGCTCACCTGATGCCCGGCGCGCTATGGGGTTATTGCGTCTGCTCTGTGGGTCGAGGCTGGATGAAAGACTTGGCCCTGCTCCCCAACTCAATACAAGTTAAATACCAGCACACAATGCTGCATTTTGCTTGGATGGGAAACAGAGGAAGATGTCTGCACTGTGAGACCAGACATCGGCCTCCGATAGCATCTAAGCTCTGTGTGAGTGAGTGTGCGCATGTGTGTGCACGAGGACAAAATGCCTATTCAAAAACGCAGCCCTCTTGTTTGTGGAGCAAATATCGGGTTTCGGACAGATGTGCCTATCACATGGTTGGCTTTCCTCCTCGGTTTAGCTGCAGCTGCATGGCTCTGCGTCCTTGGACAGCTTGTTATAATGACAATAAGCATTCTCACGGCAAGAAAACAGTTGTACATCTTAATGAGCTCATTGAGCGTTTTAAAAATGAAATTACTTTCTTAATGACCAGGAACGATAATTGTGTGTCATTTTAAGCTCACGCTCTGGTGTCAAATAATGAGCATTATTTTGTGCTGCTCGTATACAACAGCATTATATTATTTGTGATGGGGGTCATAATTATCAAGGTCATAACAAAAAGTTTAAACACTGCCATGAGAAAGGATGTCCATCGTGGATTTTAATTTTGAATTTTTTTGATTTTCATCCTTATGTGTGCGTGCGTGTGTGTGTGTTCAACGTTATAAAGTATCTACTGATGTCGAAAAAAAGTATAATATGACCCTCTGAAAAAAGTGTAAACATTTGAAGCATCGGACAATTGAGAAATTAAGTACGAAATCACTCATTTACCAAAATGTAGAATTTATATTTCATATTTTCCTGGAGTCGAGTAAATAAAAGCATCCACAGGCGTAAGCACGCCCTGAGCAAATGTCTGTAGATCCATATCACACGTAACCATTTTTTTTTAAACACAATGAGATATCAAATGACCCCAGACACGCAGAATGTTACCGCTGATATGAGAGTCGCTACGCCGTCTGCGCGCGCTCCGCTGATCGGGCTTCGCCTCGCGCAATTACCCCTCCTGTGGAGCTCCGTGTGAGCGTTAAACGAAACATTAACACCTCATTTGAAAAATAAAGCAGGCCTCTCACAAGGACAGACAGCTCCCTGGGTAGTCTTATCATGCGCAAATTAGCCAATTTAACCCCCCACCGCCCCCCTCTCTCTCTCTCTCTCTCTCTCTCTCTCTCTCTCTCTCTCTCATCTCTCTCTCTCTCTCTCTCTCTCTCTCTCTCTCTCTCTCTCTCTCTCTCTCTCTCTCTCTCTCTCTCTCTCTCTCTCTCTCTCTCTCTCTCTCTCTCTCTCTCTCTCTCTCTCGCACACACACGCTATAATCTGCAGACAGACGCATCGTCGCTCTGCCCATATTGTCACACTCAGGAGTTTTATGGGAAGTTACCGGACCGAACACACACAGTTCCGTCGCTGAGCAACATTATAAGCTTTACTTTACTTTACTATTACTTCCAACAGCTCGCCTGTCCTTTATCACTACGTTATATTATCATGGTGTTACAAAATAGACTCCACCATTTGAAATGTTTGGAGGGGGGGGGGGGGGGCATTACAGGGTTATTACAGTTAATTGTAGAGCAGCCATGCCTTTGGGATTGACGTATAATCATGATAGCGCGGCCTGTAATCTGCATTTTAATGGGCATTTGGCGCTTTGAAAGACAAATGCCTGAAAGTCGTTATTTTTGATGTCTACACGTGGTTGTTCAGCTGGTGGCCGCACGTTGCTCCCTCGTTTGCTACACATCCTCCTCACACCGTCCTGCATCCTACAGGCAGACACGCTGTCAAACGAGTGGGATCGGGAGTTATCTCTACAACATCTCTTTCAGAGAGAAACACTTGGTAGTCTGCTGGGAAGCATCACGCCCCCCGCTGCTCTGTGATTGGAGGAGCGGCTCTGGGGGTGTGGTTTGTGATGCCCCTGGTATATACGGGGACCGCTCCGTCTCCGAGGCGATGATTTGTATGGGAACCGGGAATAGGGTGGGACGAGCCGACTGGATGTAGTCGCTGTGTTTTGGTCAGAGAGAAACAAGGCCCACATTTCCCCGTTTGCAGCGATCGGACAGCAGCAGCACGTGGGCTGTTTGTTTCTAAATAACAGACCTGTCTGAGGATACTGAAAGCAGTTTGCAGAAGAAGGTGGATTCTCCTCTCAGCCATCTTGACTGCTCGCCGAGGGCTGAGGGCTGTTTTCCCTCCTCCTCCTCCTCCTCCTCCTCAGCTGAAAGTAAACACGGCTTGCACATTGCTTGCAACTCCGTGCAGGTTCCCGACAGGAGCGAGATGGGCTCGCTGCGCAACGTCTAACCGGACTCGAGGCGACAGCAGACGGTGGTGAGGCTTTATTGGCACCACAGCGGAAGAAAGGGGGGGAGGATACGACGCGCCGGAGGGATGGACCTGTTTGGGGTTTACCTGCTCCTCTCGCTCGCTCTCCTGCCCCAATCCAGCTGCACCACGGCCAAGGAGATCACCTGCCAGGAGATCGCCGTCCCCCTGTGTAAGGGCATCGGCTACAACTACACCTACATGCCCAACCAGTTCAACCACGACACGCAGGACGAAGCTGGACTGGAGGTGCACCAGTTCTGGCCTCTTGTTGAGATCCAGTGTTCGCCGGACCTGAAGTTCTTCCTGTGCAGCATGTACACCCCGATCTGCCTGGATGACTATAAGAAACCTCTGCCGCCGTGCCGGAGCGTGTGCGAGAGAGCTCGGGCGGGCTGCGCGCCCCTCATGAGGCAGTACGGCTTCCCGTGGCCGGACCGGATGAAGTGCGACCTGCTGCCGGTGCAGGGCAACCCCGACACCCTGTGCATGGACTACAACAGAACTGACTCTACCACGGTGTCCCCCGTCCACCCCAAACCCACCAATCATCCCGGGAAGGGTTACAATCCCCCTAAAAATAGGCCGAGCCGACCCGGTGCGCCTGGGAAATACAAGCCGCCCACCGCGCCGTGCGAGCCGGGGTGCAAGTGTTTGGAGCCCATGGTGCAGGTGAACGCGGACCGTCACCCGCTCTACAACCGGGTCAAAACGGGACAGGTCACCAACTGTGCCATGCCGTGCCACAGCCCGTACTTTACGCACGACGAGCGAGCGTTCACTGCCTTTTGGATAGGACTGTGGTCCGTGTTGTGCTTCGTGTCAACTTTCGCCACCGTGGCCACTTTCCTCATCGACATGGAGCGGTTCAAGTATCCGGAGCGACCCATCATCTTCCTCTCGGCCTGTTACATGTTCGTGTCGGTCGGTTACATCGTCCGACTTGTCGCCGGGCACGAGAAGGTGGCGTGCCACCGGGAGTTGGACGTGGAGCACATCCACTACGAGACCACCGGCCCCGCGCTCTGCACCGTGGTCTTCCTCCTCATTTACTTCTTCGGCATGGCCAGCTCCATCTGGTGGGTCATCCTGTCTCTGACCTGGTTCCTCGCGGCGGGGATGAAGTGGGGCAACGAGGCGATCGCCAGCTACTCGCAGTACTTCCACCTGGCCGCCTGGCTCATCCCCAGCATGAAGTCCATCGCGGTGCTGGCGCTGAGCTCCGTGGACGGGGACTCCGTGGCCGGCATCTGCTACGTGGGGAACCAGAACCTGGACAACTTGCGGGGCTTCGTCCTGGCGCCTCTGGTGATTTATTTGTTCATCGGGACAATGTTCCTCCTGGCCGGGTTCGTGTCCCTGTTCAGGATCCGCAGCGTCATCAAGCAAGGCGGCACCAAGACGGACAAGCTGGAGAAGCTGATGATTCGGATCGGGATCTTTACGGTGCTCTACACGGTGCCGGCCACCATCATAGTCGCGTGCTACTTTTACGAGCAGCACAACCGCCAGAGCTGGGAGATCACGCACAACTGCTCCAACTGCTTGCTGGAGCGGGACCGCAGCAGCCCGGACTACGCTGTTTTCATGCTGAAGTACTTCATGTGCCTTCTGGTGGGCATCACGTCCGGGGTGTGGATCTGGTCGGGGAAAACTTTGGACTCGTGGAGAACTTTTTGCACCCGGTGCTGCTGGGGCCGCAAAGGCACCGGCGGCTCCATGTACAGCGACGTGAGCACCGGACTGACGTGGAGGTCGGGCACGGCCAGCTCCGTGTCTTGCCCCAAGCAGATGCCATTGTCCCAGGTTTGAATGGGAGGGGGGGGGGGGGGGGCAGCTTATGAGGGCTGCTAATTGTTTGGGAGATAACCCATCACTCCCTGTCTTAAGCAGTTTGCATCGTAATGAACCACTGCCGACCCCCCCTTTCTATCTGAACATACATACATAGCGCAGTGAAACAATGTGACCTCACACAGGTTTCATTGCCTCCGGTTTGTTTGGGGCAGCGAGGATTTTACGCAAACCTTTGGTATTATTCGCTGTAGGAAGAAAGACAAGTTTGCACCTATAACCTGCCTCTCACAAAGAGCATTTTTGGTCCTCAATGCCATTTTTTATCTACACAGTGCCAAATAACGTTGTATCATCCAATCACATCAAAGATGGTTTAAATTAAGCCTTAATAGTGCCCTTGTAGTTTTTCTTTTTTTGTTTTACGGGTAGTCCCTTTTTCTAATTTTAAAAAAATGTATTTATATAAAAGTTCTGTAAGAAAGTAAAAATGTGTACATTTGTGTATAAAAGAAATCTTTATAAGCTATTGTAAATTTGTACAAAGTGTAGATGTCTCTTTTTGTGAGAAAAACAAATATGAGCTTTATTTTGACAATAAAACAGTTTTTTGACAAATCTCAACTTCCTGTGGACATTTGCAGTGTTTTTTCCTCCAATTTGGGCGCAGTAGGTTGCCAAGGCTGTTTTCTTTTTGTGGTGTGGTCACCGTGTTGTCGGTGGCGGCTTTTTAAGCCCCCCTTTTTTAACCATCAGAGACCAGTAATTAGAAGCAGGGGTTGGGTTGGAGCATCTCCATAATTGTTGAAGTCCTCTTCAAATGCCTGCCGAAGCCCGCTTTTTCCTAATTTAGCAAAAGAGGGAGTGAGTGAATGGGGGGTATAAATGTAGGGAAGGGACCCTTTTCATCTGTAGAAACTTTGATCTTTCTTTTTTAACAGCTGAGAATAAAAGGTGGTGTGTATTAGAAGTGTCTGTCTGATGTGCCAAGGTTCCCTCTAAACGTCCCCATTTGGATGCTTTGATGGACGTCCTACAATTCAAAGAGCATTTTGGAACCGCATTCGCTTTTTGGGGGTTTGTCAGAGCTGAAACCTGCCAGAGCCCCCGCGTCTTGTGTTTTCTTCCTCTTCTTCTTCTCTTTTTCAGAGGGTCTGAATTGAAACATCTCCCTCGACTCAAGCTGTGTCAGCGAGTGCAGGGGCCTTGACATGAATGATATTGAAATAGCAATGAAAGCCCCACAGGTGGTCTGTTCACATGATCTCACATCTTAGGGCCCCCTAATCGAGGTTTTTTTTTGTTGCTACAAATGTATCTGGTTTGGTCCCAATTAACCCAATGCGCTGGCATAAGATGATACACTGTAACCCAGCGAAGAAATGCCTTTGATTTTCAGGTCAATGGTGACATAGGGCTTTGTAGTTACTGCTTTGTTCCTGTGTTATTCTGTAGACATGGACCCCCCCCCCCCCCCGTCCCAAAAAATAAGTATGAGCTTCTTTTCAGTGCAGTGCAGACACGCATCTCTTGGGAGCGTAAATCAGCCGTATAAATGTTGCATCAGCGCTGTCAGCAAAATGACACCAGGCCGTAAAGATGGAAGTCGTAACAAAACTTGTTGACCAAAGATAAAAAAGCATTTTGCTTCTGCGCAAAACGCAGGTTCATGCTCTGAATCACTGCTTGGTTATAGATGCTGCACTTAGTCACCGTAGCTTTCACTGATGCAGCTTGTTTTCGGTTTTTCTGGTGTTTACCTCATAAGACCTCAGTGTGTCTGCAGCTCAGCAGGGACACGTGCAGCCCCACCTAGTGGTAGGAGAGCGGAACACCGCCACGTGCTTCCTCTCAGCTCCCAAAACTAACATAAGTGTGTGCTGATGCACTCACATACAAGGAAAAGCTCATTTTTGTAGAGTTCTAATTTCATCCATTTGGCAAGCAGAAATAAATTCCAAAAGCATGCCTGTGTACTCGGTGTCTCTGATGTGAGCGCTTGCTACTCCAGAACCTCCACACAACGCATCCTCTTTAAAATCCTTCTGTGTTTTTATATGATGTCTTTGTTTCATGTTTATTTTAACCATTTTAAACGTCTTTGAGCATCTTGAAAAGCGCTGTATAAATAAAAAGTATTATTATTATTGTGTTTATCACCATTTGACGTCTAAAGTTAAAGTTTAGGGCCGCGGTCAAACTGACACTCACAGTTGAACAAATCACCCGGCTCCCTGATCACCAAGCTCCACAAACCAACCGTCCAGCCTCTCGCACGCTGCAGGCACACAATGCAGATAACAGGTAACGGGTCCTTTTCCTCCACAGGGTTCGCCCACCCAATTCACTGCAAAGTACCAGAGAAAGCATGAGAGTGCCGTGAAGGGACCTTTACCCACTGTTGCTAGTATTGTATGGACATGCCACCTAACTGGGCTTGTTCATTGTTCTGAAACAAACAACTGTTTCACTGAGCTACATCAGTGCAGACTCCTCAAACCCAAACATCAATGCGACTGATTTAACTGTGCAGTCCCCCCTGACCACTCTCCGCTTACAGATTACAGGAAAGCTCTGGCGTGTATAGAGAGCATGAAAGGCAAGGCCATGTCGCCTGATAATACTATTAATCCTTGTGATTCATTTGGGATACGTTCTGTTCTATCTCTAAATGAACAGTAGGAGCTGCTAAAGATTTGAACAGCTTGTCACCTGCAGGTGCTTTTTTATGAAAGCTTGTGAAGGCCAATTATGTGAGACTAAATTTGGTGTTTCTAATTTGGTTGAGGTGATAAGTTAGAATTTTTGTAATAGTTTTGTAGCCGTGGACATTAACAGCAAATGTATAGCCCCTCCCATGGTTACCTTAGCGTTCAGTAATGTGTCAGTTACTATCATTCCTCTTTACTTTCCAGATTACATCAGTGGAAGAAGAACCACAGCACTGGATTTTCCGTGAGGGCATTCTTCCGTGGATGAAGTATTGCAGTGACCTCGGGTGTCTGTGACCCGTTTCCATCCGCGTTGGATCTCCTGACCTCTGGCTCAGGCGATTTATCCCCAGCTGGCCACTCCATGCAGCAGATGTTGGAAAATAAAGAGGGGTTCAGGCCCCCTGGTTACAGTTTCTAAGGGACCTGATGTCATCGGAGCTCTGGCAGTTTGGTAAAAAAAAAAAAGTTTTTAACCCATCAATACATACTTAACTTAAGTGCACAGAAATATCAGCAGAAGTAGCCGGCTCCCTGTTGGGTCAGCAACAATGGCCCTGTGGTTTAGTAGTCCTTACACTGCACCCCTGCTGCCCCTTCCAATTCAAGGACCCCCCCACCTCCACACACACACACACACACACACACACACACACACACAGCGCCAGAACGCTGTGCTCCCTCAGTCCTTCACTGACTGACTGACATGTACACAAAGGAAAACTTCTTTCATCCGAAGGGGCAGAGGGCTTTGCCAGATTCACTCTGTGGCATTAGAGGGTCGGGTGGGGGGGGGCCTTAAAACCAACCGGCCAGTATTCATCCTCAAAAATGGAGGATGATGATGAGCGTTGCTGCTGTTGATGTTGCTGCTCATGGAAATACCCTTTTTTTTAAAAAGGCGATGCTGCTCGACGCACAAACGTACTCTGCAGTAGTGTGAAGGGTGTTAAATGGAGGGTGAACTGCATTATGGTGTTGGAGGCTATATCTATATTATAATGTAACATTTTTATGTTGTAAAGGGAGTGTTAAGCCAAGTTCGGTTACCTCTATCAAATTTGCGAGAGAGCCGAGCTGAATATAACTTTGCTGGCTGCTGTTCAGCCAAGATATCATAGTGTTTATAAATTCTTTATGCAGTGTATTATTCCATATTGCATGAGTCCCTCCAATCAAACTTCACTAAGCAGCCTGGCCTGTACTGTAAATAATAATACTTAATATAACGCAACACCCAGTTCTGTCCACTTGGTGGAGCCATTAACTAGACGTTGTCTTTTTCTCCCACAACACTGAGTGGATCAGATATAAGGTGAGAGAGTTAAGATGAAAATAAGCATGTGTCTCATCATTGGCAGTTCCTGGCCCCTACTGTGTGTCCTTGAGTTGGCGACCAACATTTGAAAGAACAAGTCCCTTGTTAGCGTTTGTTCTTAACCGGGCTGAGGTTCAACAGGTTACCCAGTATCGGTAATGGGGGAGGCCATGGAGGAAAGTTATCTGGTTTCTGACATTTGAGACTCAAAATAAAAAAAAACAGGTCCATAACAGGATAAAGGCAACACACTCAGTGGATAACCCATTTAAAGAGGTTATCTGGATACGTGCTGCTCAAATTTCAGGTCTGCTTCATTCCCAAGGCAGTTCCAATCTACAACAGCGAGCAGCCTGTTCTACACAGTAAAGACAGAGCAAGTCCTGACAGGCGAGTCTCCTTGCTGCTGCTCTGTTTTCTGTTGTGCTGCATAATCAGGAGAGTGGGACACACCTGGGACATAAGGCATGCCATTTCTGCATTCCATTGTTACATTCAGATACCTGGACACTGCCTGAAAAAGACGGGGATGTGCACTTTCATTGATAAGGGCTTACTGATTGCAAGGAAGGCTCCGAACTAAAGGGGAATTAGGGGGTTGGGTGTGTGGGGGGCACAATACTTCACATTTATGGCCGTATTTCCCGGGCAACGAGTGTTGATAGTGTAAAAATGAGACAGGATGCAGAGAGGGGGGAGGGGGGGGGGGGGGGGGGGCAGCAACATTTTCCCAGGTTGACCTAACGTTTTACTCGTATGCCTCCAGATTGAAAGCCTAACAACTTAATATCGATCCGCACGGCCTGAAATTGTATAATAATTATATTAAGTTCTACTTAACATTATTAAAAAAATAAGTACAGTGTCACTGTTAATGAAAAACTACAGCACAGGAATTTTCTCTTCTTCTTTTTCCTAAAATGTACCTGATTTATGACGGAAAATCTTTCATGAAGATGCAAATATTTACATGTGAATATTTATATTGTATAGCATTTTGTATCAGCGAAGGGATGCATGATTTCAAGCTAGTGATCAAACAAGAGCATTTGCAACAAAGTGAATAGATAATTAACACAATATTGATTTAAGTCAATGAAACATAACACACATATAACACATGAAATCAAACAAAGTATTTTTTCCTTTGTAAATAACAAAGTCACATAAAGTAGCGTCTCAAACAGTATCAAAACAATTAATATTGTATTGGAAACAACTAAGAATAGTTTTTGGAATATGACTGTTAGACCTGCTGTGCCCTCCTGAACCCGCTCCCCCCATGCCCCACCGTGGTCACCCTTATGATGGTGAGGGTGCAGCCCCCCCCAGTGGATAGGTGAGACATGAGGTTGGGGAGCTTTTGTTGTCATGTTTCAAAGACACCACAAGAAGAGGATGATCAAAAGCTCTCCGTTTACAAAAATGCCGCCCTCCCCCCCCCCCCCCCCCCCCCCCCCCTCCAGCTATGGAGCGGCAGGTGTGACTGAAGATTTACTGGGGGAGTATCCTCACAATCATTTGTGTTGGGTATTCCAGAGATTTCAAGAAATGGATTTGGAGTGTCTGACTCAGGACTGAGTTTTGAAGGTGAAATTAAAGCCCCAGGTAGCACATATCCTCAAGGGCAACTGGCATCGCTGCTCCTTTGCAGAGCTCCGCTGTGCTCTATTTCTAGTAACAGTGTGTGTGTTAAGGCTTGTATTTCTCCCAAGCTCAGCAAAGCCCTGAAATAGAGTGACAAGCCGTCTCCATAAATACAGAACCCCATGGGGGAGCATAATTGCTTTGTGAGCCTATACCGGCTTTAGGGTCCTTCATAGCGTCCTTGGCTTCTGACGAAGGCGTCCTATTCCTTTCCATCTGATAACACCACCGTAGAAAGATTATGGACTTTTCATTTGGGCCTGACCTACTTATTCTAAAAAGGCCACCCAAACAACAGGTCCTTAAGGCTAACCTTGTCCTTTGACCCCAGCGACCAAACTCAAAAGAGTTTGTGGTATCGTATAGAGTGGGGGATGGTGTTGGGACAGGTCAAAGCCCGTCTGGGAAGGTGGGATTAAAAGACAACCAAGGGGAAAAACAGGTGGGGTACTCTCAAGGTTGAGGTCGGGACTTGTTTTTAGGACTTGAATTCTTGTCGGTTTCATCACTCTGCTTCTCCGCCTCTCAAAGGGCAACGTGATCCGATGTCGTAATAAAATAAAATCCAATACATTTCTGCCTCTTGGTTCTAAGGTGTCTTGTCAGTGCAGTGTGCATTTTGATATGGAGGTAGAGCTTGGCAGGATGTCAGATCCATCAGTTGCTGCCACTGTGTAAGCCTGAGGTTACTATTTTTCCCATCCTTGTGGTCCAAAATAACCTGAAAATAAAGCAATCCAACCCTCACACCCACTCGGATCTAATTTCTTCATCATTGGTCTGTGGCTGTGCGTCGCTACCTAATTCAACCAGGGTGTACTGACCCACCCGTCTGGTACAAATTGCTGTGGAAACGTCTCCTAAGGGAACCGCTGGCTCCCTGGGGGACGCGCCGAGGTCCCGCCGGGGCGGAGGTGGGGGTTTGAGTCGACTCCGTTTGCTAACACGGATTGATCTGGGTGTCCTCATCGCCTCTGGGGGGCAGAGAGCCACCTCGCTGCCATTCCTTTCCAGAGCTTCCTCCTGGGAAACAGAGTAGGCGTTGTTTCTGTTGACGTTGCAGCCTGGGTGTCCCGGAGAGCTTGGTAGAGAAGAGCGCTCCAGGCCGGGTGTTTCCTGACCCAAACCAAGCCCTGCACTAGAGCCCTTGCTGCCGCGCCTTTTCCGGAAACTCCCCGGGAGACCAGCCTCTTTTTGCTCCTGCTTAGCCGGTGAAGGATTTGGCTCTTGTCCTCTTGAGGCTCCTCTGCCTAAAAGGAAACATTGCTCTTCCTCATATATCTTCTCCACTACAGTCATCCTGCTCTTGCTCTTCTGTTTCACCGACCGTTTGATGGCGCAGAAGAAATCCAGCACGTTGAGGAAAAGGGACAAAGCTGCGGCGCCGAGCATGAAGTTGAGCATCAGGGTCTTCTCGGTGGGCCTAGAGATGTAGCAGTCCACCTGGGTGGTGCACGGCGGATGCTGGCACAGGAACCTCCTGGGGATGTGGAAACCAAACAGATAGTAGTGAGCTGCCCCAAACCCTGCCTCCAGCAACGTTCTGAACAACAGATGGAGGATGTAGGCTCCTGTGAAGCACCGGGTCCCCCCCCGCTCAGCCATCTTGTTTACAGATGTCTTGTCGAACAACTCCTGGTGGGTCTCGAGCAAAGGTAGGGCTTTGGTGTGGCCTGAGGGATCCACAGTGAGATCCTTCAAGACCTTGTGGACCACGTAGACAATGAAGATGAAGTAGGGGAGACACAAGGTGACGAGCTGCACCAGCCAGAAGCGGAAGAGTGAGATGGGAGAAAATAGATCGTAGCACACGTTGGCACAGCCGGGCTGAATGGTGTTGCACACAAATCGCTCCTGCTCGTCCTGGTAGAGAGGATAACCAGCCAAGAGGAGGATTAGGATACGGACGAAGATCATCACAACGAGCCACATCTTGCCTGAAAAATAAGCATGTTGATTAAAACAGGGCTTATTTGATAATTGCCTGTTTGAGATTTCACCCTGAGATTTATAGAATGGCCACCATTTGTCACTGCGCAAGCATAACACAGAAAGCTGTAAATGTGTCAGTGAAAGCTACTCACCCATCAAAGTGATGTTGAGATTTACCGAGATGAAGATGACCTCAGAGCCACTCATTCCCGTCATGCTTGCAATGCTTAAGGCGCTGCAGGATCTTAAGGAGTAAAACCCTATACCTCCCTCACTGCCTAAACACCCCCCCCCGCCAAGGACACTTTGGCTTCCAGCGGCACAATAACGTCCAAAAAGTCCCCCAAACACAGGCTCTCACTGACTCTCTCTTTTTCCTAGGATTGTGTGCCAGGTTCCAGGTGGGAAAATCCAGCGTGATCCATTGATGCAGCCCAGGTCTCGTAAAGACCCATATAAATACTCCGTATCACCTCTTCCTGTGTTCCCTCCAGACAACACTCTGTCCTCAGACAACAGAAGCAAGCCCTATTGTGAGTCTATTCTTAACACACTTCCAAAGGCACGTCGCTGTCCCGGCATTGCAGGGATATTTTGGTGGCGCGGGCCGTCCTTACAGGAGAGATGCAGGCCTCCGGGCTTACTCACTCCGTGTTGCTGTAAGTGCTCAAGCACAATGACAAATATGTTCTGTAATAAGAATACAAGCTGTTACTGCTCCATCTTCCCGGGATGAATCAATGCGGCATGTAGATATGCAAAGCCATGGATTGGATTAGCGCTCATGAAATGTTAATGGGATGTAAACTATATTTTCCCCACAGCTCCTGCCAATTTATGATTTTTGATAAGCCCCCCGCTGTATGGTTGTTTCATATGGGAATTCAACTAAAATGTGTTTAATTATTAATCTGAAATACAACAAGAGATCAGCGATGATCAAGGAACCGGATTGATTTATTAAAATTAGATTCATGCTACATTTAAAAAAGGCTTTCACAAATGATCTCTGTGGTACAGATCCCCCTCATGAAATGATTTAGCAAAGGGCATGAATTCCTTATTACACGTGCGTCCACCAGCCTCGTTCAATGACAAGGTCTCTGGTGGGACACATGGACAGTTGGCTTGGCTCATAATCATTGCAGATCAATGGTCGTTAGCACCTACATACTGACTCACAATGCAAATCCCCACCACTCATTTTGGATTGACAGCCACAATTTGGAATATATCCTGTATTCTGAAGAGTAAAAATTATATTCAACTTTTGGCTCGTTAAGGCTAGAAAAATCACTCATACCTGCAATGCGTCTATGGACATAAAGAGCTGTTAATGTTGTGCGGCGTTGGGAGTTTCAGAGGGGCGTTAAGCAGTTGTGGTCTAAGACAATGATGTGCTATGGTCAAAAACTTTAAACAAACCCGATAACCCAGAAAGAATCTGAGCAGAATCCCAACATGTCAGTCACAGACACAGCTCGCCTAACTCCAGTCCCCACCTCCCCCAGCGTTATTCAAACTGGAACATACCACATGTTAAGTTGTCTTTCGCGGCGCACACTTGTATATATAAGCACATGAAATGTAATACGTTGCTGTTAAATCAAACCTCGACCACTTGACAGGGCCCAGTTACTGTTTAGAGGTTAATCAGGCACACCTGTTTTTAATTTCACTGATAAACTGAAGAAATACAAAATAAAATGTGTATTCCCAGTAATTAGCTACCTCCATGTTAAGTTTCTTCCTAAACAATTTTTGCCAATAATATTCACTCAGCTTCAGTAGAAGTCAATGACGCTTTGTAAAAATGTTTTTAGGATTGACATTTTGACATGGTACATATTTGTGTTAGGAAATCAGATCTTTATTGACATGTTTGATATTGCAGTATACTAAATGACATGATATATTTGTTCTTGTGTTAAATTGTTAAAGTAGACACGAACCCCTGTTGTGATATGCTTTGGGGTATTGGATTTGTTACACTATGAAAAATAAAAAATGATTCAATGCAGCATAAAAAAAAGCAAGGCGGCAAGAACTGACTGCCCTTCAATGGCTGCGTTTGAGGCCATGTTGGCGATATAAGAATGACAACATTTACTCCCACTTCTTTGCATCCTAACGCTCCCTGTCATTACAGACGCTGCCATTCCGCCGCGGTCCAGCTGCTACTACTTGGGCGCTTTCCAACCTCAATCATTACCTGCTCATCCACCTGATCCCGTAGCTGTTCCCTACTTTACCAATTAGCAATGCGTTGTGCCTCAAACGATGAGTGCACATTAGCCAATGAGGGTGATTTGATTCAACATTATGATGCAGATTGAGAAACTGATATTTTTTTTTTTCTACAGGGTTTCTGTCGTATTAACAATCCAATTCATCAACCGAAAGAAACGCAAAACCCCTTTTTGACTTGAGATGCGTCTGATGGTTAGTTCTCTTCTTCCTTCGGCCCCCATTCAACACTGAAATGTCGAGGATTTATTGGCAGAAATGGAATACAACAGTTGTTGCTATTTTTGTGCAATCTGAAACCTCACCACAAGATGTAGCTAAATCCTACGGGGGAGTTTGTGTGTCTGTGTGCAGTATTTCAAATGTTGTGGATCTGTCACTCAAGTTTACAGCAGCGCTTTGTTGAAATGACTTTTTAGGCAATTACCAGAGCGGCGATTGAAATGCAAATTGAGTCTAACAAGGAGGATTACACTGCGTCTTGTGCATTGGTTCCTTGGATCAAACAAGAGACATTTGCTTGGTTTTTGCAAGGTTTTAAACTTTAATTCTTGCGAACGTTTTTCTAAACATTGCTCCATAGTAGAAGAATTGGGAGTTTCTTTAAATTATAGTTGGAAACATACAGGATTTTATTTTTAACAAAACCAGAGTAAGATCTGCAAAATAAACGGAATGGCTAACTCCCTGAAAAGAAGGACACACTTACAATAACAGTAACAGAATACAGCACATGTTTAACATATCAATATTAATAAAAATTAAATAAAAAAATCACAGCCATAGCAGAGCACACCTTCATGATCAAGGCTGCCTAAAAGATAAAGAAAAATGAAGAGAAAAGCTCACTCACTGTGCAGCGCAAGAGTGCAGTACACAAGGCTGTGACACACACTTAGTAGCCAGCCGACAGGACGCACAGGCCCCTGGTCTATGATGTCACCACTCCCCACTGTGGGCCGCATGGTATCCACACTTATTCACCTCTGGGTTTAGAGAACACCGGTCCGTGTATGCACACACACACAAAACAATAAATAGTATTTCCAATCGGCACTCCAGCAACGGTACTTTTCAACAGATTCAGTTTTGCACTTTATTCTCCCACTCATCCAAAGCACCATGCGAAACAGCAGTTCTCGGTCTAGGTTTTCAAGTATCCTTCATGTGCAAAGCGTGGGCTCGGTCAGAGCAACACACCCAACAGGACCGTCCTTCATTTCTCCACCACTCTGGGTCGGTTCTGTCTCTTCTAAAAACCTGCTACTCTGGCTCGGACCTCTCACTGACCAGCCAAAACCACACATGTGAAACATGCGCTCCACACAATAAGCTGGAGGCTGACATGGAAGCTGACATCACATTTCCTTAATTGGATTTTTGTTGTTAAGAAAAACACCTGTAAATGTCACGTCATGATATTTTCAAGAGAATTATCTACTCAAAGATTTAGTGAAGCAAAATGTGAGTTGATCTTAAGGCAAACAACCAGTTATACAGTTTATATAAAAAAGCAGTAATTAACACTTCTATCGAGCCATTCAGGGAGCAACGACTTAACCGTACGTTTCTACTGCATCCATGTACATTTTTCTACTATTTCTTATTTCCAAAGTCAGGATCAAGAATCAGGAGCAACACAGCAAATGAAAAGACCCCGTGTTAATGGAAATGTGTTATCCAAGTCACAGTTAAAACTGAATACATGAATCATTTTGTTAGTTAAATAAAAATAATTAAACTCCTCTCCTCATTAAAATAAGTTCATAAAATGTATTTATTATCTCTTACAGGCTTTTTATCTACTCCGTATGTTTCCCTGGGTCTTTTTCCCCCCATATTTCTTTTCAAGTTTAAATAGGCCTCTTTTCACAATACAAGCTTGGATGTGCATGTATGTCTGCGATTGGTCCAGGGTGCGTGTGTGTGTGTGTGTGTGTGATTAGTGCGGCTATTGGCACTTTCTCAGGATTTAACTGGTGCAAAAAAACAAAAACAAAAAAGAAATGAGTTACAGTACAGAATGACAGAGAAGAGAAAAAGAATCACTGATTGTAAAAAGAAAAAGATTTGTTTTTTTCCTCTCAAAAAGAAAGGACAACTACAACTTAATAGCTCTTTTTAGACTCCATTGAAATTGTTTTATTGTTATTGATGTATTCAGTTAAACTGAGTTTTTGAGGTGGCCAATAGCATTTCTTTTTTATGGGGCTCCATAAACGGCATGTGTATCTGGCAATGCCTCCGCAGAGAGGGGTTGAAAAAAAACAATTAATAAAATACGCCTGAATTGTCTTGTATTATTAAGTTACCATATACAACATATAATACATTTAAAAAAAAATTGCTGTGTGAAAAAAGAAAACGGGCCAAATGATCCTAAGTGGTGTGTCCCATTTGAATCCTAATACTTAGTCTTTACTTGATTTTACATAGGAACATCCAACATATTGATCCCTCTGATCCAACAGAAAGTATTCTACCATCATTCAGTTCTCTTTTTACAGTACGAAGTCTACAGATTTTGCACACCGGCGCTGTATTTACACTGTATAGAGAGCAAAATGTTTAAAATTTGTTGTTTTGTAAGCTGTGCGTTTCAATTGTGACCCAATGTTTTTTCTCCAGAACAACAAAAAACAACCCTGAAAAGAATCGTGCGTTTAGTGGCTCCTAAATGTCAATATTCCACTTTGCTGTGCTGTTTCTTTGTAAGCCGGAAGAACCATACAAAAGGTTAAGAGGAAAAACAAAATACTTCAGTTATTCGTTCCATTCTTCCAGTGGAAAGGGGAGAATGCTTCAACCAGCTTATTACAGGCACCACAGGTCAGGACGATGGCAGTGAATTAAGGTAGTTAACACAAGCTCTACAGGACGTCTCGTGTCTGCTGTCCTCCGCTCAGTCTCCTCCTGAGTATGCGTGCTTCTCCGTATTTCGTCACAACCACCGGGCGACGCAGGATTATTGCTTGAAGTGAAGCGCTGTTTCTGAATGTGGCCGTGGTGGTGCGAGTTGAATTTCCTGGTCCCGTCAGAGCGCCCCGGACAACGTGAGGCTTTTGAGTGGGCGCTTCAACAAAAGGGCTGCGATGGAAGCGAGTACGATGATAGGCGCCGCTGTCCTGAATGTTTCAGGTGCGCACCGAAGGTAACAGACGTACATGCCTTTCCTTTTGTGTACTCGCAGAGGTTCCTCACAGATAGGGGTGCAATAAGAACAGATAAACACCCGGAAAAATGTCAAAATGTGCCTTTCAAAAGGAAACATAAAAATCACCTCATGCTTCCGATCAGAGTGACTGAACCTGAAGTTTAAAACAAAGAGGAATGTACACGGCCGCCCTCGTTCACCCGCAGGAGCAAGAGGAGCCTCAGGGGGAAGGAGCGCTTGCCTCCACTTCACACCACCTCTCTCATAAATATACATATATATATATATATATATCTCCTGGTGAGTTTCTGATTGGCCTCTTCTTCTGCGGTCCAATCACTTCAGTTTGGTTCAGCTCAGCTCTTTTTGGTTCAGTGCAGGCAGCCAGTGGAACGTCTTTAATGTACAACAACCAGAGGGTGCAGTCACACTTGTGAAAGTGCTAGATTTTGTGTGTGTGTGTCTGTATGTGTGTACGGATCCACGGGTCTGCCGCCCACCTGGTTTGCCTGCCCACCGGCAGAAACACAGTGCAGTATGTCTGACAGGTGTGTCCGCGCGCTGCCAGTGTTAGGAAATGATGGCCGGGCACCACCGCACCACCGCCAGGTTGTCCGCGCTCACCGACCGCTTCTTCGCTTGTTTCCTCAAGTCCTTGTAGATGTCGTCGCACAACCGCGAGATGGCCTGAAGGACAACAACAAAGAACAGGTAAAGCAGCAGCGGAAATGAGACGGTGACGCTTGTGGCCGTCTCAAAAAGGCATTTGTTTTTTCTGAGACGACAAAGGGCTTCTTGTTACATGAAGCATGCTAACAGATTGTCCATGTTTCACGTAAAGAGAAAACAAGCTTTGGGAACGTAGGCTCAGTATCGTGTTATAGTATTTAGTGTTGTATGTATTTTTTTTTGACAGCTCAAAGAATGTTAAGTACATTGGATTTTCAATGCCAAATTGAAGCAGAAAAGAAGCAGAGGTTTTCCTCTGCACAGCTGTAATCCACCCACACCGGTGTGTTTTACATTTTAACTTCCATGTGGAGAAATGATGTCAGGACTGTGTGGGCGTGTACAAACTGGGCTGTGTTGTTAGTTGAGCTGCACTTGTGAGTTTGGGACACCGCAGTCTTTCATCATCCGCATTGGCTCATCCAGTTTATTGATATTACATTTATCCACTTGAGTAGATTGACCTGACTCAACGGCTAACATTTTCACTTGTTGTAGCAGTACCACGCTCCTGCAGCAAGCCTGACTAAAGTGAATACACTTATGACATCATTGATTTAGTTTTTTTCCCCCACAATGAAATGTCAAAATATGTGCTTAGTAAAGTCAATGCATCCTCACAGATAGACAGTACCGCAGACTGTGATCAACTAGGGCTAATATTACCAATTTGTTCCTTTATGACGTGAAAAATGAACTGTGTTCATGTTGCTCACCTCCAGTTTCTGGGCCTTCTCCCTGCTGAGGGGTTCCAGTGGGAAGCTCAGGTTGTTGGCCTCTGCCATAGAGCGAAGGTCAAAGTAGTACTTGGCGTAGACGCTGGACGGCACGTTGATGTTGAACTGCAGCAGCTCTAGAAACTGACGTTCCAGCTCATTCCTTTTTTTAAGAGAGAGAGAGGCAGAAAGAAGAGACGGGGGTAATCAGATATTAAGCGCGGAAATAGCTGAAATTGACTGTATGCAAATACTTTGTGTATAGAGCGACTGAGGGGGAGACAAAGAGACTAAAGGCTGGTGGAGGCGATGTTCGCATGTGTGGCACCAATACACATTCCCCAAGTAAATCTCCCGAGCACACCCACCAGACATAAGCCTTTACTCCTGCTGAAAAGCAGTAATATCTGGGCACAGGTGGCGCTTGACAGAGAATATTGATCGGGCATCCTGAACATGCCGAGGTCTGTAGTTGCCCCCCGGCCGCCGCTGCAGCGCCCTCACTGCTGCTTTCCTCTGCTTATCTTCATTGGTAGCAAGTTCCTTCTGCGCTGTAACCTGCACAAGAGGCACAATCCACTCTTCTTGCTCGCCTCTGTTCCCCACCCACGCACATTCACAGGCATGCAGCAACAGACGGGCTAAATTTAGCCTCCGCTGTAGCCAAAGTCTCCCCGATAATGCTGCTTCTGTTTCTACTTCACTCGGCTATTCTCATCCGTTTCGCTTTGCGTCTCTCCGCTCCTCACTGTTCAGGGGAGGGCGAGTTCAGCAGTGTTGGACTGAAAAAGAAAAAGTTGTACCTCAAGACAAACTCGGGTAATTTGTCACATGCCAGGCTCCTCCCAAACAGGTGGGTTAGATGCCCTGCTCTTTAAACCCTGAACCCATGGACAAGAATATACAGCCACTGGTGCAGGGGAGCTCTTGCTCAAATTTTACCAGAGCAACAAATGTGCAACTCTGAGTCCCTCTTGAGCTCACAAACGCGACTGACTGAAACTCAGACTAAATACAATGACCCAGAGCCTGAAGACAGGCGCGATAGCTACAGTGGCTGAGATTGTAAACCAAGCAGGCTCAAATGTAATAGTAGCTTAAATCAATTAGTCAATTGACATAAATAGTTTTGTTGACAGCATTCTGAACTACTTATATTTGAATTGAGGGCTGAACCACGTAAAAAGTTGGAACAAATCCACTGTAGCTAATCTATTTTGTCTTGCCCTTCAGATCAAGAAATGGAAATGAAAAGTTGGCTATAAAAGTCTTCTCGACTGTGAGCAAGATTCCATTTTTATCTCAGACATAATTAAACCCATTTCTTGCCACCTTCAACAGAACCATAAATCCTCTTTTTAACACATTTTCACATTTGATTATTAACGCTAAGCAGAAGAAATAGAACCGGTTCAAAGTAAGACCTAGAAACACGTACAGGAGGCGCCTGTATGTGAGTAACTGTGGACTACATTCTTAATTTTTAATGGTATCTATTGCGAGTGTGTTCTCGTATTAACTCACATGTCCTCCACGGTGATGTCCTTGAGGATTTGGCAGTAGTCGACGTTCCAGACCGCCTGGTCGTCCCACACTTTGGATGCGAGGAGGATGGCTCCCAGCACAATGCGCTTCCAGTTGGATGGGCTGATGTCGATCTCGGCGTAGGTCAGCAGCCTCTCCAGATACACCTTGAACAGAGAGACGAGTCACATGTTCAAATCGCAAAACACGTTCATGCATTCCGCTCTATGGTTAAAAATAATAATAATTATATGCATCATTTTTCTTCCATATGGCGAAAAAATGTGTGCGTATCTCCTCCTCTAGGTAAAACAAAACAAGATGGCAAGCTGATGAAATCCAACCTCTCTGGAGCTCGCTCATTAAAACATCTCTGTGGATGGAAACGCTTCATCTCTCCGCCTCTCTCCCCAGTTCCATTTCTCTCTCTGATTTTCCTGTAGCCAGACTTCCCACCGCTTACAGATCACAAAGCACACGGAGCTGTTCCTTACAAGCTGGAATTGAGTGTGTAATGCAGAGACTGATTCCACTGATCGTCATTTTGTTAGCGAGACGTGGTAAGGATTATCGGAGAGGCGAAGAGTAGCCTGGTTTGCCCAGTAGCACAGCTCAGGTGGCTAATTGGTCCCCTCATGCTGTGCTCGCAGGCGGTGCTAACCTCTCTGTGTTGTGGCCTGCAGTCTGCCAACCAACACCACGTACACCTTACACTCCTCTGGCAGGGCGGGGGCAGCAAACATTGAAGAAAGCCTGCATGCAACGAGAGCCAGGCCACACGCTGAGGGAATGTGATGGAACTGAGAATCCAGAGGCAGTGCAATGAGAAAGCTTTACAGCCGTGCAGCTACATTCAACTCAAATTAGTTTAGATTAGGGATGGGAATCACCACAGGCCCTACGATGCAATTTCATCACGATACTTGACGATACCATGCGGTATTATTACATTGTGCTGAGTGAATCGGGTGTCTTCTACTGGAAAGCTTGGACATGATTCGTCTTCCCAAAAGAGGACGTGCAGATTTCCCTTTTCTATCCAATGGTGTGATGGTGGAAGGCGAAGGAAGACTAGCCGTGTAAACTAAGATAACTGCATAACCACCAGCCCTATTCAATTTCTGATGTACAAAAGATTTTGTCTGACAAAATCTTTGTTTTGTTTTTTTTGCTTTTTAAGATTTCTGTTGGCATACACATACATGAATAAAGACACATAGTGCTAGCTTTCCCTGCCGGAATCCCCCTCCACCCCACCACCACCAATCTTAGAGTTCACATATTTAAGCATATGTCTGGAAGCAAACCATTGAGCTACATCTCTCCTATTGTTATTATCAATAATACGTAGAAGAAAGAGAGTAGTAAAACAACCATTTTTCTTTTCTGGAGAAAAAAGAGAGAAAGCGATGCCATAGAATGAGGGGAAAAGTTCTTTTAGGGATTTTAGAACAGGTGAGCAGCCCGGATGTCATTAGTCGTCAGGAGAGATCCTAAAGGAACCCACCAATTATATTCTACAGGCGCAGACACACTGCCTCACACCAAAGTCCTTCTGAAAGGAGACTGCCCGGATCAAACCAATCATGTGTGACCTCCAAACCTCCGGTGACCGTCGGTTCTCCAATCTCTGGAGGGACGTATGGAGCATTTGTAAAAGAACGAATGAGGTCCGAGAATAAGCGAGAGAAAAGTGTCTAAGGAAGGTACGACAGAGAGGACAGCATTTGAGGCTATGGATGGTATTAGAAAGAGGAAGCAACACTCCCTCCTGGTGTCGCCATTGAAACACACACACACACACACACACACACACACACACACACTTACCAAGGTGACAATGGCGCACTCGGCAGTGAGCTGTGCTGCGCTGAATAGCGTCCTGACGAAACGGTAGATCTGCTTCTGCTCTGGATCGTGTTTTTCGTAATCAGGAGGAAGTTCAGACTTCTAGAGTAGAAGATATCGAATGACAATGAAAGATTCACTCCGACTGGGATTGTTCACCGAAATGGAAGCTTAGGCTGCTGTGGTTTGTCCTGCTGATGAGTCGTGACAGCTCTACCGTATTCGCATCCTCGGTTAAGACCTCACCGTGAGCGGGTGCAGCTTCTCATCGAAAATGTCCACTAACATTCTACCGTCGACATCCCTGGAAAGACAGAGAGATAATGGACGGAAATAAAACTACACATGGCATGAGCATGGCATTTCTTTTGAACCATGACACGCCCCACTTCCAATATTGAATTTCTGAGCATTTATCTGCACTTTAAAAACAGGTAAAGGCGAGGAAAAGGATGTCTCTCCACCATTCCACAAGACCACGGTTTATTCCAGCTTACTCAGGCCTCGTATAAGTCCAGCCATCAGGTAGTTTCTCTGAGCGAAGTATTTTATTCCATCCGTCAAAATTTTACCTTTGTTTGCTAACCTGTGGTGCTGATAGTTATGCAAGAATAGGAAAAGGACTTGAGACAGAGAGAAAAGAATAAAAAGGATGAAAACAGTGATCATACCTGTTCTTAATGTGGTAGTATATTGCGAGGGCTACGCTGTAAAGACAAAAAGAAATCATTCAAATGCAAATCATTTCAGACTAAAAGCATGACAGACGACAGATTGAACATTAGCTTGTGATTTCTTTCCTTTCGCAGAAACAGTTACCATTTGATGGTGTACTTGAGGTTGGGCTGACTGACGGTGCTGTCGTCAAGGAATATGGTGGAGCAGGAGCTGTACTTCCGTCTCACCGGGCCTGGATGATGCTGTTCACACACACATTCACAAAGACGTGGGAGTCAATGTCGTCGTGTCCTACTCTGATGAGCCAAGAGGCAGGCTAACAGACATGAAAGCAGGCAGCTCTAAACCCACAAACTAACTCACTCCGTCAGCAGTGGAACACGCGGTTGCATGCAGGAATGCCATTTATAGTGGAGTGCATCAAGACAACATTGCATCCAGTGATGAACTTTCTTTCAATGCGCTCATGTGCTTCTGAAGGAGTTATGGAAAAAGATGAACTACACTGTAAGTTGTTTCTACTACATCTAAATATTTGCATGGAACTGCATATTTCAGCTCGTAACAAACACAACAAACCCCTGACTAGGACTGAAAGTGGACCGTGTGTGGTTTGAAGAGGGATGAGCGAGGATTAAAAGGGTTGGGTTATTTTGAAGGGTCATTTTAAGGACTTTACCTTGTTCTCCGAAATGTGTGTGAACTTGCAAGAAATACAACACAATAAAATCACCATTTGCACCATTCTGACTATTATTGTATTTGCACTTCCAAAAAACAGAGAGAATGACAGCATCTCCTTCACGGTGTGAGGGCATTTGTTTGTTTGTTGTAATGCATCATACAGTGTCCTTTCTCTTACTCACATGGTTGATGTAAAGGCTCTTCCGTTTTTCCCGAACTGAAAGGGAAAGGTGAGAGAACAGGTGTCAGCAACACACACACACACACACACACACACACACACAGAAGCGCAGTAGGAGTGCAGTACCCTACCACCACAGGCAGGAAGCAGCATTCATCCAGAATTCATAAACTCCCTCTCACTAAAGCTTAAGGGTTTATTTCTCTCTACTAATTATGCTAACCTACATTAAGCAAAGCACAGCAGCTCTAGCAAGCAGCATTTTTTCAGTATTAAAAAAATGACCCTGTAAATAGTGTTTCTATCTGCAGCAATGTTGCAAAGAATGTATTATGCAGAGCTTGAGCTAACATTTTAATCCATTTATCCTTTTGGCCCACGTGAGTCCAAATGAGGCATATTGACCGTTTCTTTCATTTCTCTCACCTTGTACGCTCGCTAATTCTGCTCAACAACCTCAGTTAATCCTACGGCTGTGTGGAGGCGTTTCTCCACACAAACACACACACACACACACACACACACACACACACACACACACACACACACACACACACACACACACTACAAAAGTGTTGTTTGTCCTTTGGGCAGACATGACTGCTGCGTCACAATAAGGGTTTTGTGTTTAGTGAGGGAAACCATTCCCTACTCTAGTGGTGTGAATATTGATATCTGAAATAGCAAGGAAGGAAATCAAATATCCATTTCCTTCTTTTTTTGCAACACATCCACACTGACACAGTGAAAACTCTTGGAAACGCATGCGCAGTGGTGCTCGTGTCAGATCACAGATTAACTCTCCCGGTGGAATTCATTTACACGTCGTCTGTAGAAGATGAGACTCAAGTTCCGCTGGTAGGGTTAACAAACTGGTTGGCTTCTTTTTGCCGACTGGACTGACATGCACATGTACGCAAACACACAGACGTCACGTGGTGTCGGCAGTGGACTTGCATCATCCGCTGACACAGGAACCAGACAGATCCAAGTACAAGAATACAATAAAGCTTGACCACATGAAACGTGAAGCCCAAAAAGCACACAGTGAGCATAGTGCTGCACGCCAACAGGGACCAGACACACACGTGCTTACCTCTCTTGTTGGGTAGGGGAACTGAAAAAACACAAAGCTCAAATTGTGTCTGTGTCCTGCATTGGTAATCATATTCATGTACAGTATGTTGTGAAAACAGGCCAGCAGAAGTTCGCACAGGGGCTTAAGGAGGCCGACCAATACCTAAAGCCTTCTGGCTACAAACCGGCGTTCCTTCAGCGTGCACAAATGGGAGCCAAATCAAGACAAGAAATTGTGGCCCAGATGAATCTCAGGAATTAACTTTATTGCAGTCAAATAGATTGAGATGAGTTGCTGTCAGTCCGAGGATCAGTCTCCCTGCTTGTGAGAGATCAAAACGCAGCAATGTGCATCGTTCCGATGCTGAGGCAGCTGCTATAAAGTTTCCTGCCTGGAGCTTTTATACTGGATAAAAGGTAGTGCATCTGAAATCCCTGCATCGACCTAGTGCCTCTCTTTCTTAAAGCGGGCGGCCATTGTTTGACTTGAATCGCCATGAATATGAGGCGTTAAAAGATACCTTTTCGTTCTGGCTTAATGTGCAATCTGCTGCGTAAAAGGCGACACTGCGCTATGAATGGCTCAGCTATTGGAGATCAACGGCAACTAATAAAAACATACAGTCAAGCAAAGAGGGTGATGTAGAGCAGCGAGGCAATGTGAGAAAAGAAAACTAAAAACAAAACACACACACAGACCTGTGAGATGTTATCTGAAATGCGTGTGTCTAAAACATGTCCTGTGTGCGTGCAATTAAATGACCTGCCCACAATCCGTTCACATCTTTCAGGCCTGCACTTTAGTGTGAACGTTTCAAGGGAAGCAAGGCGCGCACAATGCTCACCGTCAGTCTGGGACTTGCTAAGGAAGATGGTGCTGGCCCGGGGATGGTCTGATGGATTGTACTCCATGGGAAGATCTAAAAGATAGGGGAAAATAAAACATTAATATCAATATTATTCATTTGATTTAAAGGGTGCGATTGAGTGTCATTTTTAAAACTTCAACAACCAACATAATGCACAAAACAAATTCCCTGCAGTGTTCTCAAGACTACTTTTAACAAAATAATATTTCAGAGGATCATCAGCATGTCAGGAATCACAGGGCCGTGTTCTGTTTACCAAAAGTTAAATAGAAACAGCCTTTATGGTGATTATAAGTGTGGGACTAGCTTTACGCGGTTAACAACCCCTCCTGCAATATATCCCAAACTGAACGGCAAAACAATCAGTTTAGCGCACCGCCTCTCTCTAAACAGCCGTTTGTGCTCAGCAAAACCCACTAGGAAGTTATAGATTAGTTTTAGATCAGTGTCTGTGCACCACACGCACCGGATAAGAACTAGCAGCAGATTAGACAGTAAGCTGGCCAATGCAATAAATCACCAGAAAAGGCAGCAAGCAGAAAGTCGATGTGTCGAAATAAGAGAAGATACTCCTTTATTAGACCCACAATGAGGAAATTTACAGGATCGTAGCAGCAAGACCCAGTGCACACAAGATACATGGTAACAAAAAAAACAAGAGCAGCAGTATCATGATGATAATAAAAGACAAGAATAAAAATAAAAATAAACAAGTGCAAAAGCCACAGTAACTAACAATTACATTTATACATATCCATTTTGTGTTCTACTTCTTTTACTAAAGTAAACATCATATTTGTAAATAAATTTGTATAAACAATACATTTGTTGGTTTGAACAGATCTACACAGTTGCTTTCTTTCATTCCAGGCCCGCATGAAGAGATTTAATATCCTGCTCCTCCTCAGATCATCATGAGCATCATTATCATGTACCGGTCTAGGCTAATCATTAGCCAAAACTTTAATGCTAACAATCAAAGTCTCAACACAAATAAGGAAACTAAATATAACACACACACACACACACACACACACACACACACACACACACAAAAAGAACATTGTGTGGGGCGGTGACTCCAATAGCAGCTTCCTGGTTTCTTCGATGAGGTCATTGAAACAGGAAGGGTCAGGAGGAAGGGACCAACACCCAGACAGACTTAAGGAAAGAGAGAGAAACTGATGGTCAGAGAAGTGGAGGGACGGAAGAAGAGTGACGAGCTGATAATGACGGCCAAAAGGACGCGGGAGCTGAAAATTAAGAGAAGGGAGCGACAAGAACTATACGGACAGGAAGAGAGGGGCGTGAGGAGGGAAGAGAAAATCAGAAAAGTAATAGCGAACATGGGGAAAGAGTCTGCATGGAATGGGAGGAAGTGAGGAAGAAAAGGTCAAACCTCGGATCTACCCCCATCATGACAAGCACAGAGCACACCTCACACAGCCTCTCTCACTACACTGCAGGTTCACACGTGCAAGCCGACGCCATTGTGTCCAAGCTCCTCTGAACTAGTGTCTTTTTGTTTTCCAGAGCCACTTGAGGAACCTCAAAGGACGAGCGCGCACACTGCCAGAGGGAAGTGACACGCGCTGTTGAATAAAAGATGGGTGAGTGGGAAGAAGCAAAGAGCAGTGAAGGAGAAGTGCGGCTGGAATAATGATGCCACACACACACACACACACACACACACACACACAGAAACACTCTACTACAAAGAGCGCACATGTTGCAAATAACTTCAACGCTGACCTCTTTTGTTTTGCCAGACAAAACAGTTCAATGCTTTCACATCAATAATTTACAGACTATGTTGTGTTTTAGTTTGTTCTAAACTGGTGAGATCACATTTTTGAGCACAAACAGCTGGCTGGCCACACTCGGTGACCCTTGGTGTGGGTTCCACCCCTCTCCTTGGTCCTTCTCCAACCTGGAAAAGGCCTGAGCACCCAACTTCCTGCGTTCCAGGAAGCGGGACAAGGAATGAGGTAGGGGGTGGCGGCTGCACATTGTTCAGGGGAGGGGGGGGGAACCACGTGTTCCACTATGCAGAAAACACACGAGCGCACACCTCGGGAACGATGCAAGACAAGGCTAAGGCGCTTTGCACCTTGGAGAGGTTCTAGGGCCTGTCTTTAAAAGAAGCATTATCGCAAATGGAAAATAACAGTAAACATGATCAAGGCTTTGTCCTTACTGCCCATTACCTTCGTTAATACTTTTATTTACTTTCCACACCCATTTATTAAAGTGGGCTCAATTCTAGCCATGCAATGCTGCGAAGGAAGTTTTTATGACACCTTGTTGCACTATTGTTTAGATTACTGCAATCAAATACCAGTAACACAAACTATTCCTATACTTTTCCAATTAAAGTGAGTTTTATTTAACTTTGTTCGACTAGTTTCCAGCCTTCAAACAAGTCATCGCCCTCTCTCCTCTGGAAGAAGATGTATATTGAAAACAAATTCCATAAAACATGTCTTGTGCTCCACAGCGTTATAGCAGCTACACTTACTGCACAGACATGTTCCTTTTCCTAAAATCCAGTCGAGGTTCAGTCAATCAAAGCTGCCACCCGTGGCTCATTCTGAACCAACAAGAGCCCTGCAACATGCACCTCGACCAGCCGCACTCACCTCCAGGACGGGAGGATACTGATGCCATCCTACTGCCCACAGCTGCATTGTGAACATGACCATTAATATTAGGGTTGGCTGTTGGCCCTCTGCCTGCCTCCTCTGGGAGCCGATCATGAGTTTGGGCTGCTTTGCCAAGGTTCCCGCCCGAGGAGATCCAGATGGCAAGGTGCGGCTCTTAATAGCATGCTATCAAAGAATACGCCCGCACTGTTAACATGATTAGCAGCAAAAAACACTGTTCCGCCTCATTGTAGAAGTTAGTTTGAAGCTGGACAGACCTTTTGTCATTCTAATATTGACGGATTGAAATGATGATCAACTATGTGTGATGATTTTTGGTATTTTCTCACAATGTCAGTGTCAGTCCCTCTTCTGGTTCTGGTTTGAAGCTCGGAGCAGCAAAGCTCACTGCTCTCATCCCGTTAATCACAGCTCAGACCGTATGACTGCTGCACCACATGATACTGCGAGTTGGCCCGGACAACACCTCTGTGTAAGTGTCTGTGGGTGTGTGTCATGTGATGTTGGAAAGGACAGCAGCACACCAAGAATGGAGGGAAACATTAACTGAGCATGCTCTGTAGGCATCGTTACTGTGTCTTGAAAAGGCCGTGAACTTAGCAGAGGGCAGATGTTGTTCCTCGTAGTGCAAACGCACTTTATGAAGCACGTCTATTGATTGAAATGTCCGACGACGCACCAAAAGCTCCACGGGTTCGTCACTGACGCTGCTACTCTGACTGTGGATTCAGTGTGCAAAATATACATTTGTTTATAATTTTCTGTTGGTGTCAAAAATGACAACTACTACTACACCCCCGGCTTACTACACCTCCGTCCCTGAGGTTGTGAAACACAGCTCTTTCTTTCTAGAAGGACTAAAAGTTAGAGGTTTTCCCCCATCAGAGGATTGTTTATAAAGCAAATGCAAAGACTCAATACGAATACTAATACTCTCGCTTTGACTAGTTATTAGTAGTGTCAAACACTGCCATCATGTAGGCCACATCAGCTGTGACCACTTGACGTGGAGTCCTCTAGCTTCTGTGCCCAGCACTCTGTCACACACCTCTACAGCAGTAGTGTGGTCCCAAAACACCCCAGAGTCATAAGCCAATCATGTGACGCTATTTTTCACAGGAACTTTCATTAACACAACACAGACAATTTGAAAGACGAGGGTTCAGGATGGTCTCAAATGTACATAAATGGTGCCCAAATATGGAACTTATTCTAAAATACTGTCCTTTATCGCCGTTAAGTGGTTCTCACCTTGGACCACAGAAGAGGTATGGGAAAGTATGCTATCTGTGTTACGGCGTTCACCGCAGTGCCGCTTCACGATGGAGGCGCCGTGTTTTCACTTGTGCAGCGAGATAAGAGGGAGCGGGCCGAAGCAAAAGCGTCGCCGATAAGATTTCTATGTAGTGGCAAACTTTAACAGCAATATTGAATGGGCTCACATTCTGGTGGTTAAAGTCAGAAAATTTTCTGTGTGAAAAGATAAATGAAGCATCCCCTAAATCCTCGTCACAATCATTTCATTCACTGAAAAGACGAGATTCAAGGTTCTTAAACATGAACGCAGGAGCTGTGGCGTTTCCAGCACTTCACTTAATATTAGGCATATGTCTGCAGGATTAGAAGCAGCCGCGGCTCCGATCACGAGTGTAGGATGTGTTGCTGAGCCACTTGAGTGAAATGCTTGGTGAAAAAAGAAAAATTGAGAGGGTTTTTTATTACAACGTTTTTTTACACATTTCCTAGAATGTGAAATCCCTGGGAAGCATGACTTTCCTAGCGGTCAGGCCAAAAGCTACACATTCCCCCAGAAATTTGGACAATCCATCCCAGTGTTCTGTCCTATGCCGACGTGGTACTTTTAAAACTTGACGGATGCGGTAATGAGGTGATGGCGAAGTGAAACAGAACAGAGAAGAGAAAGACGAGTACAAAGAAGGGAAAGGCAGGTTTTCACTACATGCTAGAAGTCAGAGGGGGATGACAGCAGCGAATCATACTGCAAGGACATGAAGACGATGTTCACAAAGTGTAATTGGCATTCCAAGGAGAGAGGCTGGTAGTGGCTGGTGCATTTCTCTTTCGGGCACTTTAGTGTATTTTTATGTGGTGGCGGGCTGTCACCAGGTGTGTGTAACTCGAAGGAGGCACCATCGTGAAGGTACAGCTCAAACGCCGCTCCGATCAGAACGTTCTTGCATCTGTTCATCTGATGTGCACCATTATCCACTAATCTGCTCTTTATTTTGTTGCCAATCCTTCTGCCAATGAGAAAAAGTGAAAATCTTCCAATATACTAAGTTCCGAAGATATTAAGTCTACCGTTTTAAGCATCACGTCCTCATGTTTCAGAAGATAGTCATTTTAAATGTTCATCATTTTTGCTGGCCACTGCGACAGAACGCGGGCCACTGCCGATCCGACAGGGGGTGGGGCATGTGCTGACCTGCCATATCCGACCCGCCGGGGCGTCTGGTCGGATATTGCCCGCGGGCCGCGAGTTTGAAAATATGTGACCGAGAGAGTGAAGTCTTTGTGTGTGGAAGTCGTTGTTTTTTGTTATTATTATTTATTTATTTTCTGCTTATTTTGGCGGACATATTTGTCACGGATTTTCCTACACAACTTTGTCCAAACCGAAGTTTGCGGAGATCGCCCTCCATGAATTGGAGGCCTCTGCGTGTCCTTATAGTCCGCCAATGACGGGTTGCAGAAGTAGTTGAATTTCCGTATTTCTTCGGACAAAAGCTCTTCAATCCGATTCACGCTCTCCTTAAAAATCCTCCTTTTAAAAATGGCGCATGCTATGAAGCCGTAAATGTGAGACTCCCGGAAGGATGTAGTTAGCAGACCAATCACAGCCTTGCGGGTTGCGTTGGCTTGCGTAGCTTTCGACGCAAGCCTAGAACAATTGGTTGACGCACACAAGGACGCAAGGGCCGCCGCGCAAGGAGCTCTTGAGTCTGTGTGTCCTTGCGTTTCTCTGAAAACCGCAGCAGCATAAACTAGGCTTAAGGGGGTTATGGGTGAAGTGAAGAGCCACGAAACCCAAGTATGCATTTCTCTCACCTCCCATCCCTGCATCCTCCGCTCGCTGTAACTAGGCAACACAGGCCGGAAACAATTCACGCGTTAGAGGCTGGCCCATCGAAGGGAAAAGCAGACACACAGCCAGGTCCGCTGTCCTTTTCTTCCCCCCTGATGATCCGTCCCTTCCATCTGCTGGTAGGCAACACTCCACTAATTGCTATTGGGTCGTCTTTGGCATGCTGATGCAGTGACACCGTACCACACAGACCACCGGTTGCTTTGTCTACTTACACAGGAAAGTCATTTTTCTGGCTGATAAAGGTGTAAAGAAAAAGAGTAAAGGAAGGAAGAAGAAACAACAAAGCATTGCTTTTAAATATTTAGGAATGTGGAAGTCACAACTACATTGGCAGAAATAACTGCATTTAACAATAGTCTCCCATTTACAATAAAGATAGGGTTAGAAACTATTCAGATACCGACAAGTAGTCAGATACACACGAGAAAGGGACCTACAAGATCTAATCCCTTGACTCACGCCTTTAGATTAACATGTGCACAGCCCATTTATATACTCAAAGTCAATACCTGCTGCAGATTGTTAGCAGACACTCAAGCTCTACCCTCGGGACAGGAGGAAACGTGGAGGTAAAAAAAACACTGCAATATATGAATCCAACAGACGTCCATACATTCCTCTGGTGCCATTAACCATCTGTCCCAGCAGAACATGATTCATGCACCAGCAGGGATCTGCATCAGAGTGTCATGTCCGGGACAAAAGTCTGCAAAGAAAGACCGGACCCAGCAGCTAGTCCAGAGCAGCCAATCACACTACACATCTCACAAAGTATGCTCTCACTCACTTTCATCCTGAAAGCTGTTCTCACTCTTCAAAAAAATATGTTTTTGTTTGCCTTACAGGTTAGCGCACCGCTAAATTCTCTCTCTCTCTCTCTCTCTCACACACACACACATATCCCCAAACAGGCATGAGCAGCCATGCATAAGTTAACACATATAGCTGAATAACGGTGGATTTAGTTACTAATCAGTGATGCCAGTGTTTCCTCTATGTTGATTGGGTAGTGGCGGCCCGCCGCAGCATCAGAATCGGGCCGTACAGTACAAGCGAAAGTGAAAGTAAGCCTTGGATTGGATATAACTTATGTTGGCAGTTAATTTACGCCTGATATTGTATTAGTCTATAGTTCTTGCTAATTTAAATTAAGTTAACTGGTGATTTCCGTTGTTTGTATTCTTACCCTGCTAGCTACATTGCACGTTGCTGTTGATTGATAGAATAGCGTTGCAGGGCTAAGCGATTGCTGAAAGCCCTTCCTCACGTTTGTTTTTTAGGTGCATAATTTACATGCTGAAGTAGTTACACTGCATTAGTGGGTTTATTAGTATTATTTGCTAGATACCATAATGAGAAAACTGGCATCCCAGCACGATGAGTGGTGTCAAATCTACCCCTCCCCTCAGTAAGCTGGCAGCCATTGCCCTCACAGTGCCAATCTCAAGTGTCAACTGTTAAGAGTGATTTATTCACGATGAATAGGGTAAGACATTTCAGTGTTATGTGAAATGAAAGATTGTTTGGCTGTTAATATCACTCAATTTTTAAAAATTCCTTTATAGGCGAAACAGACTTCAGGAACAGGCTGCAGGGGGACCATCTAGCAGCATGTATGCTACTCAGCATCAATGGACTTATTTTTTCAAAAGCCAAGAAAAATTAAATGTGTGCACAGCAAGGCACACAAATGAATTTGTTTCTTTATGAATGATTTGTAGATGTTTAGTGCATCAAATATATTTAAGTAATAAATATATTATTTGTGTTGCAGCAAATTGTCAGTCCAGTTTCATACAAAAAGCTTTTCCCAGGGAGGGTGATGGTGGCGGCGGTGGCGGCCATGGCGGCGGCGGCGGGCGGGTTGGGGGGGGGGGGGGGGGGGGGGGTCCGACAGACCTGCCCCCACTGCTAAAAAAAAATCCAAAAGGAAACAATGGATGCACAAACACACACTCTCACGCGTACAAAGGATGTTTATAAATATGATCTAGTGTGTCTAGTGTGCTTGAAAAAAATAATTGATTGGGATCAATAAACTGAAATCTGAACGAAATATCAAGTGAGAAGAAAATTGACAGCACCGAACTAACACGGCAGCACACACACGGTATGATGATCCATCCCGACATGCTACTACAGGGGAGAGCATCATGTGATTGTGCAGTCGTGTCCCTCTCAGGAAAGTCACATGAAGGCTCACATGAGAATTCACAGCTGGTATGAATAAGGAAACGATTTCAAGCAATACATAAATCCGAACATTTAGCCAGTACGCATACAGCCATAAGAGATAAAAACTGCTAATACCGATGGTCGCCTGTTTTTCACTGCAGTATTTGCCATACCATTCTATCAGGGGGGCGGCCCCTCCCTAAAAACCTAGGGGAAACACTGCACTGTGAATTTGTTTTTGCATTCTCAGTTATATGTCGACCGTAAAAACACAACATTATGATGCAGGCCTTTGCTGCTGCCCTAATCTATTCACCCCATTAATGGCAACTTACTGGTGGGGCAAAGAGCTGCAGGTCTTTTTTCTTAGATAAGGGTAGATTATGCACACTGCTTCATCTGCACACTGCAGTGGATACAAGCAAGTCCAACGGCAGTCGTAGGGCTGACGTTATGTCATAAGAATGGACATGTGACTCTGTGGATGTGGTATAATAGCAGCAGAGATGTTCCCTTATTGTGGTTTAACCAACAGCATACAGGTTGTTCGAGAAAAGGACCTCTTCTGGTTCACTTCCAGGGTTAAGTGCCTTGCTCGAGGAGTTGTTGACATTGTGTAAAAAAACAGGCCAATTATTGTCTGCTTCAGGCACAAACCGGTCAGCTTTGGATCGAAACCTCTCCTTCCAGGTCACTTGGTACAGGAACAGCGTGCAAGGAAATACATGTAAATCTCTCCTGTCACAAAGATGAAACTTGATCCGCCCTTATAACGCGGATACCTCTGTCCCCCGAGCTCACAGGCCCGCTCTACCCGCCATGCGGCACAACACTTGGCAACAATGCCAGTAGCCTGCAGACAGCTGTGCCCGGATCATCTCTTGAGCTCAGAGACACCACATCGAATTGCCATCAGGCTTCCAAGGGAAGCGTGTTGTTGAAAGCGCCGCTCAGCTGATACACAGACGCACGTTGAATCTGATTCCTGATTACACCGTTCAGGAGCCCTGATGGGAATTTACTTAAAGACACTCAACCGTGGGCATTCACAGATTGCTGTTCTTCCAGCTTACAAGAGGCAAACACTCTTCTTGTGTTGAATTTAGGGGAACACACTCCAAGCAATTAAGCGGAGAATGGAAAGGCCACTGGCGTTCGCACGGTTCACTGCGTACGTAGCTGTCCCATAATAGCACAGCTTAACATTTTGAGAGCCCAGTGTCTGTCTGCTCTGACCTCCAGAGGGGGAACCCTTTCTCAACTCCCTTTAGTCTCAGTGGAGCACCAGGGTAGCCTTCAAACACACTTGTTAAAAGCTGTGTGGACACAAGGACTTCTAAATGTTAACTCTCCACGTCCAAAACTCTTGAGACTCCTGAGTCAGCTAAGAAAAACTCTTTTGGGGTCGTCTGATGATTCTATATTGACTTTGCAAATACTACCACATACGAAGCGCAGATTATCTACTATCCATCTCTAATATACCAATGTTTTATCAATTTAAGAAGAACACGAATCCTTTCATCCTTCATGATGATTGTATTGCCTTCGTGAAATCCTTTCTTGTCCCATTCATTGAAATAAGTACAACTGAAAGTGGACAAAGGTTTCGACACAAAGGGGGGGTTTATGCTGCAAATACAGGCTGTGCACTTTGAGCTTTACCTGTGAATAACTTACGCTGCACCACATTACCCGCTCTACATCGGCTCTCGACTCCATGATCTAACCACAGACGTTTTAACAACTCAATGGCATTTGACATGAATGAACGGGTGTTCCTGTTCACTGATCCAAAGGCAGTTTCCGCTCTCATCATCAGATCCGATGTTTTTAAATGCGACTTTAGTCGGCCAGGTCGCATGTATCCGACCTGCACGTCATTGATACTCGACAAACGTCATAATGCGCCGCCTCTTCCCGTGACAGAGGATCGAAGGCGCTCACAAACATAATCAAAGGTGGATCTGGACATTCGGAAGTGAATTTGGTGTTCGTGAAGCAGCTCACATCAGTATCCCACCACTGCTGGCTGCGACTCTGCACCTTTCTTTGTACCGACGTTGCTACCACTGCTCCACAAAACACCAGAGCTAAAAAACGTTTTAATTTTTTTCTTAAAACGAGAAGATTGTAACTACTGGCTCGGTTGGCAAAATAACTTCAATATGTTTAGCATCTACCAGAGAATGTCTAATATGCCCCGTAGACGGGCTTTGATATCACTCCACTGTTGACATCCATGTTTAGCTAACAAGTGACGTCATAGACTCTTCTGCGCATGCGGGTCACTTCTGGGTAATTTCACGTTCACACAGGAGATCACATACAGGTCGCATTTAATTAGAAATGTGAACGGCCTTGCAAAAAAATGGGATTTTTAAAAAAAAATCGGAATTGAGCATTAAGCCCTGCAGTGTGAACGTAGCCGAAGTCACTTTCTCAGGAGACGGCGGCACAATTAGGGGAAAGCGTAAGCAGGACATTTGCGGTACGCAGATGTATCTTCCCGGACACCGGGATGAGAGGAGAAGAGACACGGGCAACTGCATTTTCATTAACGCTCAGCAAATCTCTCCAAATGGAAGCCTTTCCCCCTGAAAGCATTTGTTCTTCCTCTGGGAAAATGGCTGGCTTCCCGTGAGCAACAATCCAAAAGAGAGGAACTGTTTTTATGAGGCAAGACTTTTGAGAAGCTTAAGCAGACACGACTCGGAAGCTCAACACCACTTGTGCTACTTTCCATTTAATGCAGCTGCGATTCTTTAGAGTAAAAACAAGGTGTGCTGGTTGTGAAGAGCGGCTCGCCGTTTGTGTTCTGGGGAAGAGATTCTTTCTCGGAACATAAATATCAATAGAGAATGATCGATAGTAATATTATAAAATGGACAACCTGACTCACAATTTACTCACAATTGACACGTCCTCACTAAAGCTCTGGATAATTATTCCATTTCTTAAAATCTCTATAATTAACTATAATTTCATTTGGCACAAATGCAGCAAAGAAAAGCAACAAATCCTCCATGGTTGCCATTTTTTTGGAAGATTAATTTTCTGTCCACTGATGTGATTATTCTGCCTACTTCCCCTGAAGCTGCGTTTGTACTCTAAAATGCCTCAACAGGGTTCTTTAAGCTGAAGGCGAGTTGCGCTTTTTGAGACTTTTCTTTTTTAAGAAAAAAGGGTACTAAATAGGGGTGTAACGATCCATCCATTACATCAATGTATCGATTTATATTCCTCCGATCCAACTACATCGATCTGTGCTCGGCGAGTTGGCCTTACGGACGACATATATCGATCTAACATCGTTTTAAAATGTAATAAATTGATTGTATCGATACTAGGAAATAACCCATTGGATTTAAGCACGTCAGACTTTATATGGACTTTTAATGATAAAGGCTGTCACGGACTGAGCCGTGACATGCTCATGCAGTGTGCAGGCAACCCACCGCCGTCCCGAGCCCCGATTCAACTTCCGCGTTCCACGGGCAAAGCCGAGGGGATGTTCCACGGGAGTTGAAATAGAGGGGTTTTTCCGGGGTTGGTAGGGAGAAACCATTATTTCAGGGGTGTTTTTTGTGTATATCACCAACACTGGTTTTTTTCTGCTACACTGCCACAGCAGTGTTTGTACTTTATTCAAAAAAAATGTGAATGCATTTGCCATTCATTGTTTACTTATATTCATAATTAATTGACACATGATTCCATTACAAGAAACAGGAATCTAGGAAACTTCACCTGCACTGTCCAGTATCCAGGTATTTATTTCAGTCACACTGGTTGAATTTCGGGCTAAAAGGTTACTGAATCGATTTCAAGTCACTGAATCGTATCGTTCTAAATGAACCAATATTGTCCTTGAATTGTATCGACAACCACGAATCGTGATACAAATCGAATAGTTGTTAAAACGAACCGTTACACCCTTAGTACTAATCGAACCATTAAACAGATGCCGAGGGACAAACCGCAGGCGGGGACCCAACAGAGACAATGACACGACAGGGTACAAGAGACTGACATGGCTTAAATACACACGGGAGGTATTGGACACAAGTGGGAACAATCGGCGACACGGCAGACAATCACAGGGGAAGGCAGGAAGTGAAGTTACCCCAGGGACACGAGAGACAAGAAACTACAAAACAAAACATGACATGAGACCAAACCGTGACACGATATGTGACGCAATTATGTGAGAGACATTCTGGGAAATATTGCAAAATGAGCAAATATTACCATTATAAATTGCAATATCAGAAAACAGAATGACTATAATTATCATAATAATAGACAAGACTTTAGAAATACTGAATGAATACGCTTCTAACCACAGATTGGGAGGATGCCATTTTCCGTATGGGTACAGGGAACAACAGTGAGTTATAGTGACAGCACTTGTCACATTGTGTTAAAAAAGATGCAAAAAAGTTGCAAGAAATATGTGAGAATCACATCCTGTTTAACACACCAAATTAAAACCCTAACAGATGTTTCAGCTTATTTTATGATTGATTTGTCCGAGAGAGAAAAAACAATGTCAAACTTTGTCTGGGCAAAGAATCTGACACCCCAAAAACATGACATCACTGTTTTCACACAGCTCATCAAACTATGGTCAGGACAATTCTTAAAGGAACCATCTAGTAAAAAGGATTGTTAGTTGCCCTAGTTTATATTGCTGATGAACTGAAAAGAAAAGGTGACAAAATAATTAAAATCGAGGGAATTAGTGGGAAGATGAATATATTGACAGGAATCCTATTTCGCATTAATGTCCAGAAATGTTAACGTTATTGATGCATCAATCACTTCTTTGGTGGAATCTCTTACCTGCAGTTAAACAAATTAATTTGTGTCAGATTATGTCAATCTCAGCCAATAATGGAATGAATTTACCACACTGGAAAGACCTTAAGTCCCGCCTATTTACATGCTGGGACACAGCTCAGCTACAATCCCAACTGAATGGGATCATACCGCGTTATAGTAGGTCACCTCGTAGGGAAGTCACAGTTAGGAGACTCCCCAGGCTCACCAATCAGGCATGAATAACCCATGTGCAGATTTCAATTAGCCTGCAAGCGAGACTCATCAATATATGTGTGTGTGTGTGTGTGTGTGAGAGAGAGTGTGTGCACACTCAGGAATAACTAACTTCAACACCAATGAGACAGAGACGAATGTCGGTGCCCGCGGGCCTTCACTCATTTACAGATGTCTATGTTAAGTAAAAAAAAAAATACTGGGTGAGAGATCCATCCGTTACCTCTTCCATCTTGCTTTCCACGCTCTCTTAATCCTGAGAGCTCCTGTGCAGCGACACACATTGCAGTGTTCTCTGATCAAATGAGTCTATAAATAGCTCCACTGTTTGTATGAAGGGTCTGTAAGTCTCAAAGAATGCCCCCCTCTCACTTGCTCTTCAGTGACGGTGAAGGAAGTGAGGTTGTGCGTTCACATGCCAATGAGGAGGACAATCCGTAGTGTTTGTCTCTGATCGTCCCAGAACTCTCTCATGTTCTGCCTCCGGTTATCTTGATCTAGCTCAGGGCCTGTTACTTTCACTGCATGAGTAAACAGGGATTATAATGAAAAAAATGTAGAAACAGTTTCTCTCTTTTTTTCTATTTCCATTCAAAAATGAATTAAATGAATGTGTCACACCCTCATGGTGGATTTATAACGTTAAAAAGGTTTAGAAGAAAGGTCTAAAACACATTGCATGCTGTGTGAAGCCCATGCCGGTGTGTCCTTTACGTTTACAACTTAAGGAGGGGCAGCAGTCGGGCAAACGGTTCAGCGGACGGGCAAGGGGGGCGCGTTGGGCGGTGGGGGCGCCCAGCTGTTATGATGGTAGCAGAAACAATGCATGCTCAAAGCAATGCCGACACCAAATACCTAAAAATCCTTTCATTGATCAACTTTAGAAAGCATGTCTTTTTTTAAAACTACCCCTTGCATTTTTCATATCAAATGCATTTAGTCTGGGCGAGTGTCGGTGACCAACCACACCAGCCGGCAGTACAAGGCAAGCTGGAGAGTGGGGGGCCGCTTTCGCCTGCTCACTAAGCCCATTCACCTCCAACCGGGGTGTAGGATACAGTGGGAAGGCACCGGGTCATTAGAGAGAGCAATTGCTGGGGGCAAAATCAGATTACACTGTCATTTGTGTAAGGCAGTGGGGGGGGGCACACGATAGGCCGTCGTTCGCCCACAAGGAACACTTGCACGTAATTTGTTTGTGCTGCGGGGACATTGTGACCCTGTGTCGTCACAACTGACAGTAATCACATGCTTGACACAGCCTGGGCCCCCACACACACATCATTTGTAACAGATCAGCTTGAAATCAATCCAATTTCTAAAGAAAAAAAACAACCAAGAGAAACACTTCAGCCTCCTTTCCCCTCTTCCAAGCTCAGATGTCAAATCTCACTGCGTCGCTCAGTCCCCTTGAACACTTGTGCATTTACTCTTCGTTAAGTTCTTAAGACTAGATCACCCACACTATGCAAGATTTTCCGGTGCGGTTTATTCCTCCACAAGACGGGCACAGGCGTTATAGTGACACGGTCAAAGGGTCACTACCTAAGGACGACTTGTGTAAATAGCTTCAACAAGACGCCCCCACCTTCCCCAATTAATTTCAAAGTCCATAAAATGTCATAAATCAATTTATAGCTGTGACACTTACTTAGTTAATCTTTGTCTTTCTTTGGCAGGTATTTTTCCAAGCACAAATTTTAAACCAGTGCTGGTTCAAGCTTCTCAAAAAGTACAGATTTATTGCTTTTTAAATTTTGTATAACCCAAAACTCAACATCTTTAGAATTCGGGCTGTTGGTCAGAAAACACAAGACATCTGAAGACGTCCCATTGCAGCCGACTCTGAGAGGATCTAATGGAGATTTATTGCTTCTTTTTTCTCTGTTATGGACCAAACGATTTCAATCATATTTCCAATTATGGATGATTGAAAGAATGTCATTGTGGATACAGGCAACCTAACAAGAGTTTCTACGTAAGGTGACCGAGCTCAGGGCGGAACTGCTGCTGCTTCTTCAGATGGGAAGATTAAGGTTACTGTGGTTCAGACATCTGATTAGGATGCCCCTGGAGTCTCGCTGTAAATTCTGAGCACGTCGAACTAAGGAGGACACCCCTGAGTGGACCCTGAACATTGCTGCGAGGAACGGCTACATTTCACACAGCCTTGAAATGAGTTAGGAAGAGGTTGTGTTAAGCAGCAGAGGAAGGATGGGTGGACTATTGGTGTTAATATTCTTTCTGTAGCTGTGCATACATGATGCTGATTGTCACGTTAGAAATGGAGTTGTGCTGTTGTCTGATAGTTATTTCCATAGGATTGTATAGATTTACCTGAGCATATATTACCCACAGCTGTGTGGCTGTTCCAAGCCGAAATATGTTCCACTAAACCGTTCTTCAGCATCCCGGTGGGCCGTGCAGGCGTCAGATCTAAAATGTACAGTGGAGTGTGACTGTGCGAGAGTTGATGAGCGATGTGTGTTGTTGATGTGCGATGGCTGCGTCATTTTCTGTACAGCTCCCCTGTGGGAAGTGGACGGACACCCCGCCACAGATCACTGTCCGTCATGATCGCATCACCTCCCACTGGATCACACAGACACACTGGGCCAACCTTATACACGCGCACACACACACACACACACACACAGGAACATGGTGGAGATGATGACGTGATCTCAGGGTCAGGTCCTGGGACCACCAAATAACCAGGCAGGGTTAACCATAACAAGGTCGGGATACTCTATTAGCTAATAGATAATATAATTTAAATACTAACTAATAATACTAATTCCCTGTACTTTTGCATCCCAGCTCAGAATCCCACAGGAAGGAAGCCCACAGCGGTGTTAGCTGTTGGCGTAACAGGGTGGGTGGGTCCCTTGCGCAGATGTTGCAAGCTCTCATCCGTTCCCCGGTAACGGCGCACATCTTACAGGGTGTGGGCAAATCACCGCAAATAACGTCACATTACCGCACCGCAAAATAGTGCAACATATAATAACAATCAAGGAAATACGTTTGCACGTAATTCAGAAAAGGGCGGAGGGTGGGAGGGGGTGTCTGCATCTCACCGTCTAGGTTCTCCCGGTCGCTGATGTGTTGGAGGTTGCAGCCCGTGTCCTCTGGGCTCAGCTCGGGCTCCGGGCGGTAAGGCTCCAGCCTGGAGTGGTTGTTCCTCCTGTGTTTGGGGCTCGACGACACGCAGCAAGAGGTTGTATTCCCCATGGTGGGAGCCGGTACGTGGTAAATGGGTCCAAAGCTACTCCTTACTGTATCTCCAGCCTTCTCTCCGGGCCGTGCGGATAACGTTAGCGAGAGAGAGAGAGAGAGAGAGAATGAAAACGGGGCGGTACCGCGGATAGTCAGACCGGGTGCAAACTACAAACCCCGGTGTCTGTTAGCGTTGCACGCCCTTCCCCCGAGGCTACGGCGGGCTGGTGAGGTCCCGTCATTTAAAGAAAAAAAGCCAGGTAACACGACGGAACGTAGGCTAATAGTTAGTAGCCCGACGTCCCCAGTCCAAACGTCCAGGGCAGTAGCCTTTATTTCACCTTCGGTTTAACACTCGATTCTCCTTCCTTGTAATTTCCTCCCGAGCGTCCAGTTGTCTCCACAAACGCATTTTGATGTACTATTCCTTCATGGCGAAATGAGTGAATACGAGGACATCGTTATTTTGCAAGTCAAGGGGGTCGGGGTGGTTTTTGGTCTCAGCGCTGCATGGTTGACGATGTACCCTGTAGGCTGTTGCTACATCCGCTTTTGTGTGGCCTTCACGTGCACGACAAAAAGTCTGACTTTTAAAACTGATTAAGAAACGGCTTCGCACTTTAGTTAAAATGCAATCAGCAGGCGTGTGGCATTGTTGATTGTAACGCAAACCGGAAATTCTCTCCGGAAACCGGAGAGAAAACATGACAACAAAACATTAAAATAAACTAGGGAACCCTTGACGCATGTCTTGGATACATCCTTATCCTGTGGCATTGTTTGTAATTGGATGTTTATCTTTGCAATGGATTTTCGAGGAGCAACTGGGTGTTAAATGTTCGTCCCTTGAATTGTTCACTCTGTATTCCATCTCTTTGTGGTCTTGTAACAAATCGTGGGAGAAGGGTCGTCGGTCGACATGTATGCAAAGCGACATTACAGTCTCCCATAGTACTTAAATGTACCTTTAAAACCGACAGCGTTACGTTTAGGAGAAAAGGTTCCGGTTCAAGTGGGCGGTTACGACGATGGACATCTGTGGGAAGTTCAGGAAGAACGGTCTGCAATTAAGTAATATTAATTTATATATACATAAAATATACATAAAATGATACACTATAATAGAAAACATCTTACCTCATGTATTTAGTGGAGCTCCTTGTATAATTTATTCCATTCTACTAATACGTATTCAGGCAGTAAACTAATAATAATTATATAAATCTAATAAGCGTATAGAGTGAAAAGATGAATGAATGCATATAGAATGATTGGCCCAAGATGCTTACGACAAATCTGTCATTTCCTACTTACCCATATTTGTGAATGCCAGTTAATTATAGGATCTTAAAAGACAAATCCACCAGGGCCTAACTTTTCCTGTGACAGACTCATACTACATATACATATACATGCTGTTATTACTTATAATGCTGGAAACCTCAGAATGCATCCGAATGCTGCACTGCAGCCCGCTGGTTTTGCACCTACATTGCATAATACACTGAGGTGACAGCCTGCCACCGGTGTTTAGGAAAAGATTGTTCAGAGCCGTTTGAATTTCTGAAGACTAAGATCACAGACCAAAGCATGTTTCCACATCACAGGCAAACCAAACTATGTACTTGCAAGTTACTTCTCAGGCACAAAGCCCTCCATCTGCTCTCTTTGACGCAGTAATATTTCAATGATGGGTGTAGCAGCCAATTCACTCAAACAAAATGTATTTTTCCCCGGAGTTTACCCGCTCAGTTCATCTAAGTTGACTGTGTTTTGCTAAAGATAGGACACTATGTTTCACATTAGGACCAAGTCTTGAGGGCATTTTAACTGTGGTTGTTGGAACACACGGGCATCTGATTGATTCACATTATTCTGTACTGTATTTAATCCAGTAATAGAGACTCACAGATGGATAGACAACATAATAAAAGGATGGACAGACAGATGGAAAGAATGATGGAGTTTATTGTCAGTGACTCGAATCTGACTGCTGTCTACGTTAAGTAGTATAATTCGCACTACCGGAAGTGGAAACAGTATGCGCTGTCAAAATAAGATTTCAAAAGCGTTAATATTGTTTCGGTCTATGAAGAATTCATAGCAGTGGTGTTCCATGCAAAATATATTGTTGTTAACCATAATTGTAAATATTGGTTATTGGTATAGGTTTTTAGAATATAACTAATTTAATCATCATAATGATTTGTCATTTAATAAAAACACTTTTTAACAGTTTACGTAATCCCCCTGTGTTGCGTCTCTGTCGTCTCTTCCTCATCTCTCATTCATTATTGAGCGTTTTATGATGTGTACAACAGCGCCGCTCTAAATGTTATGTGGTGAATGAGCGTTAAAAACATGATAGTTCCCAAATAAATATTAAGGCCATAACAGATAAAATACAAAGGAAGATGGCGATTTGTTCCGGTGGTAATGGCAAAGGCCTTGGATTCAGGTGTATGCTGCACGTTCTGATGTCTGTTGTACTCCAGCGCTCCAACTGCGCCTTCAGCATCTCGTTCTGTCTCCAGCGGAGTGTTCGGCCTCTCCAATCCCTGCGTGAATTCCTTCTTTCTCCTTAAGTAACCCCTTTCAAAGGAACATAAGCGCCTCCACTGCTAATGACCCTGACCTGAAACAAGGTGCTGTATGTTTGCTGCTCGGTGACGCACTTGATAAGAGCCAAAGACATTGTCATCATTGTATAAACACATTTTTATAACAAGGACACGCAGTATTTTGTGCACGTGTGTCAGCAAAGCCAGAGTCCTCAAGCCAACCCATGGAGGCAGAGTCAAAGGCATCAACAGACTTTCTTCTTGTAGATGTTTTTCATGGCTTGAAGCTCCTCAATCAGAACCTTATTTTTACTTTCGAGTGCGACCACGCGTTCTTCGAGGCATCTGATGTATTCCTTCTTCCTTAGTCTGCTCTCCCGGGCAGCTTTCCTGAAAGCAACAGCCACAGTGAAGAAAAAGAATTATTGTAAAAGCTTCTTGGTTTTTCTCCCAGATTTGACACAGAGCTGGCCATGAATCAGTTTACACCGGGGGAAAGAGTAAGCTCACGTTACAAAAGCTACACAAGGCTTTCTCGTGTGGAGACAGAATGCTTAGACGATGGTAACAAGGACCACGTTTGGAAGAACCTTCTGGATGGGACAGGAGTCAAGGGCCAACCTTGGTGGCTAAAACCCTTGTTTTGAAGGACACTATTGCTTAAAAAACAACCTCTGACCCATCCTTCCCTGCAGCTTTGTGTTTATCGCGAGTCACAGAACCACCGATGCTGATGCACAGTGATAAATGGTCCTCTGTACCTGTTCCTCGACAGGCGGCTCTCCCTCTGCAGCAAGTGTCTGACCTGTTCCATGGAGAAGCGGCGGCCGGCCCCCGCTTCATCCTGGGGGAGGCTGGAACCGGTGTCACGCAGACCTAAGGCCGGCAGGTCAGCCGAGTGACCAGGGTGGTGGGTGGGGGACAAAACAACACGATTGGTTTCTATGTCCGAGTGGCGGTGTGGTATTTGTCGAGGGGGTGGGTGTGCCACTAAATGAGTGGGTATACTTCTGCCGTCAGTAAGAAAGCTGAAAAAGACAACGTATACCAGCTAAGACTCATGGATCAGTCAGTGGGTAGAAAAACAAATGCGTCACAACCTGATCATGCCATTCACTAAGGTACCACAGCCACATAAAATCACACGCTGTAACATAACGTGAGCAAATGTTTGCATTACTTTGGCTTGTTTGTCCGAACATGGAGGAATACGAGTCGGTATTCATAGTTTATAATGCGAGGGACATATTTAACTGTGCAAGCATAACCAGCTCTGTGATCTTTTAACTTGAATGACATTTTAAATGTCCTTTCAAATTCACCCAAGTGTCGGTATAACAAGTGTTGGCCATAATCAATTACTTCACACTTATCATTATCTCAATATTTGTTCGCTCTTCTCAGCTAAGCTTTGTCTATTTGGTTTATGCGTTATTCGCACCTGGCCTCAGACAACGTTAAGTTTGTATTTAGGAACGTCTGGTGCAACGCGTCAGTCTGCATGTTAATTATTTACAATTCGCTGACAGATAAAGCTATAACACACAGGACACATAACCCTGTAACTGAACTTCTCCTCAGAACGTCTCAGAGAAACAGAAAACAAAGCCACGGCAGTGAAGTGCCGGGTCGCTCCAAATGCTGTGTAAGATATGTAATAAATAAAGGAGGAATTCTCTCCTTTTCTGTCCCATCAAATCAGTGTGAGACAAAGACAAAAAGAGCGACAAACCCTTCTACTACTACACTACTACTACTTCTTCTGTCTCTTATTTGCTCACCTTAAGCTGCATGTTGATGATTTATTACCTGATTGTTGGAGTCATAAAAGGGGAAAGAGAGAAAAACAGGGAGAGAGAGCGTGGTCCTGGAAAACGGTGGTAAGCTTCTGATTGACATTGCGACGGCCTTTTGTTAAGCGGAGACGACTCGCAATGTTATTTGAGAGAATGTATTAAGCTCTTGAACATCTAAAAAACAGTACTTTGGTTCATATCTAAAAAGCCTAACAAAAGACACGTTTTTTTTTCTTCTTTCAACTCCAACACCGATTAACTGTACACTTTGCCAAACTGAATGTTGTAGTTTCAAATCCCTGACTAAATCATCAGACATTCCTAGATGAGAACAATTCTTTCTTACCAGACCTGTTGGTGAAAGAGAAGATGGCGAACATACCTGCTTCTGTCCCATCCCCAGTCACAGCCGCGCTCTATCTACTCCCAGGTCTTTCCAAGACAAACCGTCCCCTTCAGATTCTCCTCTCTGACGGAAACGTTACAACACCGATGCTATGTGTGCAATTTACAATTGGATGCCCTGACATCACCATGACATCATTGGCTTGTCTGATGTCAGCGGCATGGTTTGCTCCCCCCCGACATGAGTCACAGCTGGTAGTCTTCGGGAAGGAATGTCCTCCAGGAGGACGAACATGGAGAGTCCTTTGAGGCGTTTTTTTGTCGTTCACAAGAACTTCAATGTTCAAGCCAGATTAAATATCTGGTAACATGTTGTTGCAGCCATAATGCAAGTTTTGGGGCTTTTGTTCATTTTGAGTGAAACACGGGGTGAATTGGAACATGCAGTTCCTGCATTTGACCACAGGGTGGCACATTGACTGTGCTGTAATGGGATGCAAGTAAATTGCAATTGGTAATTGTATGTGGAACACAGATTAAAGAGACTAAAAAGACATTGAATCTTGGTCATGGCAGAACATGTGTCCAAACATGTACACTCGCTGTGTATTGTTATTGCTATAATCTACATGGAATACCTAGATATAATATTGTAAAGAGGTGTTTTACTATTAAATCAGGTTTCTCATGTAGCCAGGTAATTTTGTGTGTTTGAATGTCTGTGTAGTCACTGTCACAGAAAAACATTATCGCTCAACTCATTACTTCCCGACCCACAGCTAGGAAGGAGCTTGCTCCCCCTGTAGCCTTTATGGAGGTAGTTAGAGGATGTATTTTCTACGCCCTATGTTTTGATTGACCTTTTCTTAGGCATTGGGGAAGAAAGTGAAGCAGCGGTGGAGGACGTATTTGGATGCTTTGTATTAAAGGGGCAAGCTAACCCCAAAAATCATAATCATCTACCTTACCACTAATATAATGATATATAATATATCCAACTCTCGTCAAATGTTTTCTCCTGAAATGACTAGTAAGGGTTTATAAATATTAACAGCAATAACGCTCAAATAGCCCCTGTGACCATTATACTCTGGTGTTTATCATTGTATTATAATTAGTAACACACCAATATGTGGTATACGTCAGAAGCATTTTACTATTTTTTACTATTTTATTTTACTAGTTGTTTTAGGTGGAGCTAATGCTTTACAGTAAAATTGCATCAAACTTTTTAGTCTCATAAATGTTCAATATAGCTGTGAACGTAGAGCAGTAAATGGCACAATATTTCTCACTTTCAGAGACACCATGCAGTGGAAATGCTCAAGTACTTTGGTTAATGTACTTACATTACACCACTAAAACAAGATCAAATAATATTCTCCTGGATAGAGAGCTTTATACACAGGTTTTGACCAGTTTACCTTTTAATTTATTCTTGGTTTTATCTTGTATTTTCTTTTGGATGTTATGTTACTGTATGTTGCTGCTGTGCAACAACCGCAGGATAGACATAGTTCCTGCAATGTCACCCTACCTTTGTTTTCATATGGATATAATACATTGGATAGGTTATAAAATGTATAAGCAGCATCCCAATCATAACAAAAAAAATGATGGGGTTACCTGGGATTGTTGTACTATGTGTCAATTCTGTGATACAAATGCAAGTCAGCTTTTCAGGTGTTACCTAGTTGTTGTGCTACATAGTACTTCTGCAACATATGCATCTGCTCCCCGTGGTATTGAGGGCCGCCCAATAGTGCTGCTGGTGGTGGTGGTGGTGGTCGTGGTGGTGGTGGTAGCTGCATGCTGGTCATACACGAAGTTGGCAGGTTCATCTCAAGCTGTAACTTGATGAGATCTTAAACAAAGCCAATTGGAAGAGTAAAATGGTTTTTTTTTAAAGTCTAAGAAATCACATATCAGGCCATTTCATTACACGACCTGTAACAATGGCAACATCAACTCTTTCCTTGCAGTGTGTGATAGTTGTTTTAATGTTTAATTGTTTATTAGTGTGTACGATTTTGGAATCAGGAATGAGAAACTATTATTGTCAAAATAGGTAAGACATACAAGGAATTTGACATGGCGAGTGGTGCTCATTGGACAATAAGACAATAACAGAAAATATGACAGTTTTATGACAAATTTACACATACACAAGATGTGAAAGTACAAAAACAAACCCTTACCCTGTCCTTGGCTGGTCTCCACATCAGGTGTTTCAGACAAACAGCCCTCTTTGTTCTTCACTTGGATCATTCTGACTGGCGCGGACAGCGGCTGCTGATCACTCTGGTTTCACCTTGCAGATCAGAGAAGGTCCTGGTTAGGGTTTCCATGTGTACATGTGTGTCACAGCGGGATGTAAGGCAATTTTAGGTACAGCCAGAAACTTGAATGACTGCATTACCCTCTGGTACTTCCAATAAGTTTAATATTTTATCTTTTCGTCGTTAATGTACTGATCCTTCCAAATAAAATCAAGCACTCAGGCGTGATGAGTCAACTAGTTAATGTGGGAACTAGTTGACCACTATTGGAAGGAATGGATGGTTAGTTTACAATTTCCCACCGGTGCTGCCCAACATTAAAGTATTTTCTAGGTTAACCTATACCCAATGTATCATTTCCACCTGTGCATTTTAGTGGGCACGTTACACAGACAAGAGTCACTTCTTGTTTGAGCAAAGTGGACGTCTCCCTCTGTTGGTTAACGTTCAATTAACGTATTTAACGTATTTCTCTCGTTCATGTGTAGGTTGAGTTGAACTGGAAAAACATCCACAGCTGCCAATAATTTGCATTGCGATCAGACATATTGTTTTACATATTGAAGTTTGATAAGGAAAATAAAACGGATAATTTGGTTCGAGCTAACGTTCTCCATAACGGATATTTTAGCCAGTGTGTAAGAGCAGATCATTATTTTAATTCCTCACATTGACTAACTAGCTAAGGTGAGGTATCTAGTGCAAAATAACTTGCTAATTTACTCATTACTCGGCATACTCACGTCACGGTCCCGTCGGTGTATGTGACCTGGTGAACTTGATCTGGAGTAAACGAAGCTACCGTTAACAATAAACTGATCGTTTGCTTACAAATATGTGGTTGTTGTTGTTTTTCTGTATAATCCTGCTACCCAAACAGAGCGTTATTCATACATTGTTGCTTAGTAACGTTAAGTAATGTAATACAATAATATGCGGATATTTTCTAAACTTCTTTATGTTTTTTTTTTAAAATGACGTTTACCCCACGGTTCGTGAAGTGCAGCTAATCATCATTTACACTATGGAGAACATTCTTACTCTCCCTTATTAGTACAGAGAAACAATACAGTAATGTTACATTGGAACCCACAAAATCTCCTAAAAGGCTTCCGTAGTTTTAGGCGATACCATCAGCGCACAATCCCTACACGGGTGTTCATATGTCTTGTATCCGTGTGCAGTTGAGACATTTAGGATTTTAAAGAATGTATTCTATGTCCATGCATCTTTGAGAGAAAACGCCAGGCACTTTACCGTGTTCAAGAGCGACAAAGCGTAAGAACCAATTTACACTTGTTCATAATCCACCTCCATCTAACACAATGGTACAGTCCCAGAGGTAGGAAAGACCTGTAAGTGAGACAAATCAAGCCTGTGACAGCGGAGAAACTTGAGTTTTATAACAAATAAATACCAAACAGAGGTACGTAGTATTCAAAACTCCATGCTTAACCTTAGCAACCTGTTTTGTTTAACAACAGTACCATGTTTTTCCGAGCTGTCAGTCGGAAATTGCAAAGAAGATGACCATTTGCTACTGATAGCTGTGCTATCGTTAGCTTTCTGCTAGCTGACGAACAGCGAGCTGCGAGCCGATGCCTCGAAAACTGTTGGGACTTGAGCAGGAAGAAGTAGCATGCTAGCTAGAAGCCAGCTAGCCTTTTAGCTAGCCATCCTATTTTGGGATTGGCATTCCGCTAGCTAGTAACCTTAATTTAGCTGCCTTTATCATGACTGTTAGGAGGCTGCGTGATAAGTACAGTTGACTTTTGATTTCGAAAGACGGGTATCGGCATATGTGAATAAGATAGCAAAAAAACTGCTTGAGGAGGCTGCAGTGTTTTCACTGACGTGAAATCCACTGGTATGAATGACGAGAAACGACACAGGGCCTAGTTTATCTACCTTGCAGGTAATCTGTGATTATTCTGACACAGATATAAAGGTCTTCATAATGTTTTTATATGTAACAGTGTCCTGGTAAGGAGCACAGTTAACGTTGCAGTTATTGATATTTCCTGGTTATTCCAATGTGTTGATGAACGTTAGCATCGCCTCCACGAACTTGAGTACAAGGTGTATGTCAACTGTTGCTACTTTAGTAATGTGATCAGTTGTTTATAAAAGATTGTTTTTCTCCTTTATCCTCACATTTAATGTAGCTGCTCTTGATTAATGTCTTTTTTATTTGCAAATCTTGAAGTCAAGGCATCGTATTTAAAAGAAACGAGCACATTTTTGCCTATTATTGTTATTACTATATAAAATGCAGAGAGCTTCTTAAAAATGCACAATTTTTATTTAATCCTAGTTCACAAATAAGATAATAGGTAATTCATTTACTAAAGAAACTCCATATTGCTGGTGGATGGTTTCATTTTAACATCATTATCTGGGAACTGAATTAAAAAGTTCCTGTTTTTTATAACGACTTTACTCATTTCTGTGTTGTTGTTTTCCCATCAGACTGAAAGAGAAATTGTACAATGTCCTTGAAGCCTCGGGTGGTGGACTTTGACGAGACATGGAACAAGCTACTGACGACAATCAAGGCTGTTGTGATGCTCGACTACGTGGAGAGAGCCACGTGGAATGATCGCTTCTCGTATCCTACGACCCATATTGAAATTTAAACTGCAACACAATATTTTTGGGGAATTCCTGGAGCAGGGTTTGTGGACAGAAAGTCATACAGCTGCTGGGTAAAGCAGAGCAAGTGACAGCTTGTATAGTGTGTTATGTATTAGACTTTAAGAAGCAAATATGGCTAATTAAGGAAAGCAGATCCGTTTTTCAAAGAGTTATTGACATGTTCAGTGACAGTGGGATGTTTCACAGCACACAAAGTATCTAGTATTCCGTACTATATATTTATTAACTGTATATTAACACAATGTAACCACATTTGTTCTGATATTTGTCCTAAATTCCGACACCAGAGACATTTATGCCTTGTGCGTTGCGTACCCAGAGCCTTTGGGGGAGAGGTTATACACAGAGACCAAGGTGTTTCTTGAGAATCATGTTCGCCAGTTGTACAAGGTAAGCAGTCGGGAAAGCTCTTCAAGGGCTGGCAAAGAAAAGCATTTTATTTCTGCCTTATTCCTCTGTCAATAACACATATCATGCTTGTGTCTATTTTTTTTAGAAAGTCCTTGAATCCGAGGAGAAAGTTTTAGTGATGTACCACAGATACTGGGACGAGTACAGCAGAGGAGCTGACTACATGGACTGCTTGTACAGGTAAAGTTGCTTTCATTAACAATGGTGTTGAAATGGTTGGCTAGTTTGTTTTGTTGTTTTTTAGGCCCATTTGTCAAGTACAAATGAAGGACATGTCCTGTTGGCTGTTGTCATTTTGCTACGGTGAGGTAAAACTCCAAGCAGGAGTCGTTAGCCAAAGCTGGTGTCTGTCTTTTTCACCCTGTATCTCTTTTAAGTTGGCTCTGTGTGTCGAGATCCTTGGATGCAGGATGATCGCTTTCAATCACAAGCTCACTTAACGTTATCAGTACAATTACCTTGAAAGCGCAGTGGCAATGTGCATTTTCTGTTTCCTGATCCATTTCAATTCAATTCTCCCTTGAAAAGCTTTCAGATCTATTTTTAAGTTACCAGATGGTCTGTGCATTTGTGCCTTTTGTAATTTATAATATCAGCAAGGCTGAGAGTGAGAGAGAGAGGTGACATAGTTTTGTTCAGCTCTTTCTTTTGTTCAGCTCTTTCTTTAGAATAGGCCAGTCTATTATCTCCATCTGATGTCTGAATAAACGTGTTTGTTTTCTTTCTGTCATAGAAGGGTGGACTTAAGACGCAGTTTCATGAGCAGTCATTTAAGCCTTAATTCTGGTGTTTGATGCTTGTTAAATATTGATGGTTTGAGAGAAATCAATTCCAAAGTGTTATTGCTATCCCGCTGATAGAGAATTAGTGAGCAGCCAATGTTGTGTTGCCTACTTGTGTTCCCTGGTGGGGAGGAGCGAGACACAACACATTTAATATGGGTCAAAAGGACGATATGAGCGACCAGAAGGACTGTCGCATCCACACTGTTTGGCCGAGCAGAGGTGTGCCGCAGTGACCAAACTGGCTGCAGCACAGAAGCCCGTTTAAACTGTTCAAATTGACCCTGACACCTTGAGGCAGTGGAAGACCCTTGCCGTTGTAAGCTGACGATCCACAAAGGAATCCGCTATTTAGTCAGGGCTTTGCATTTGTCCGGATTAGCCAAACGGATGAAACACAACGGATCACATTAGTGCACAATCCAAAGGGTGTTAATGTAAGCGCGATGCAAGCACAAAGGACACAAGGAAATGAGCTAAAAAGCCTCAGAACTAAACGCTGAAGGGAGAGTTTAAGGACAATTGGCTGCATTTGGGTGGTGTAACGGTGGGGCCATTTGAAGAGAAGTAGGTACAAGAGGTATGATCAAAAGAGTCAAGGGATTCAAACGGTGAACACGAGAACCCTCAAGCTCCTAGGAAACGGTTTGCATCCCAACTGATGGTCAAGAGGGAAAGGTAGCAGTGAAACACGGACACAGTGCACTCAGACGGATGCATGAGGACTTTAAACATATTTCCAACACTAGAATGACAAACTAACAAACAAATGACTTATTGTTAGCAAGGTCTTTTGGATGTTGACTGAAAAGCCCATAGCTTGAATGTGCGACAGAACCTGCTGTGCTGCTGCCCTGCTCTCTTGGACAACGTGCCAAACTGCGCACACAGCTCTCCGGGAGGCGAGTTGGCGCTGCCTCAGCACATTTTGTAAAGGCCCAGGGGGCGAGCGGCAGGCCGGCCGGCTCACGCCGTCAAACGCAAATTTCAGGAAACTTCCTGTGGTCCGAGTGTATCGCCACGCGATCTCGGACCAGCAGCACCGCATCTGAGTATCGCTGTTGTGCTCGACAACCATGTCCAGTGCAGGGGGAGAGAGGAGCAGAAGGTGCAAGTTGACCACCACGCAGGAAGCCCTCCTGGTGTGAACAGCATGGTCGTAGGCGGCTATGAGGTAACCTGGGTCAGGGTCAGATTTTTGGGCGTGCAAAAAGCAGGAATCTTCCTGAAACTATTACAGTCTACAGGTTGTATTCATATATTAATAGGAATTGCTGCATCATTAACATTAATAGATGCCACATTGACATTTAACAAAATTCAAGAGGGATGAGTTAGTAATGTCTAGTTGATCAAGTTGCTCTACAGGAGAATACATATTTGAATGCAATCCAGAATCTCTGGGGGCCTACTGAATTGTATTCCTTCATATATCTACATTTAGAATTGAATGAATGCATTTCCACTGTGAATTGATGCAAATGGACCCGCATGCTGAAAGCCATAGAGATAGGCGTGTCACTCAGTGTGGTACCTGTCACTCCTTGCTGCCTTTTGATGAGTGTTGAAACGCAGCGGAGATGTGTTGGAATACTTCATTTCAGTGGATGCATTTCGACATGAGAGGGTGTATGTTGTATAAACAGGTGACATCAGTCTAAAAGTCACTGTTCTCACGCTAACACTGCCCTCCGTCAAAGCAGGAGGGCAGTGTTTTCTTTTTGTGCTGGAATCTGCTCCCTACAGGGGGTCAATGCTGTGTATCCAAAACAGATTAAAGTGGGATTCTTCTGTAAGCATAATCTGGTTAAACCATAACAGTGTTTCCCCTAGGTTTGCTTCGGGGGGGGGGGTGCTAGTTGGGCAAACGGTTCGGCCGACAGGGGAGAGTGGGGTTATGTCACTACCTTGCTCTCTGCCCCGCTGACATTATTAATTGCACACTTTCTCAAGAAGAGGGGGGGTTAGAATTGTAGAGTAAACACTGCATTATTAATAAGCTGTTTTTATTCTTTCTATCTAGACCTGAATTATCTGCATTTTACCAGTTGATGAAACTAATGTTGGATCGGATTTATTCCATTTCTTGCAACTTAATGGAAAAAGCCCATATACTTGGCGCTGGTGGTCCCCTCTTAAAATGCTCTTTGGATTAGCCGAGCACCATTTCTAGTGTTCGCTACGCTAAAGGAACTCTGAACTAACTAACTGTTGGTATAGAAAGGATCGGTGAGGAGGGAGTCAAATTGAAATGATGATTGGTTTGTTGCCAATTGGAGAAGATCGGCCAGGTGAGGCTTAAGTTATTTTCACTATGATGAATGAAATTAGTTTCCACAATCCCTTTTTGTGTGCATGTGGCTCCTTCATTGCCCATCAATCTTGGCGCTCGCTTTGCTTTCATTGGCTAACTGGACTGGACAGGCACAGAGTAACTGAGTGAGTGACCATTAGGGTAACTGAAGAATGGCCGCCTCACGTAGCCTCCATGAATTCAACTGGTCACCATCAGCAGTGGCTGTTTTGTGGTCGAAGTGTTTCTTGACACACACACACACACTCCTCTGCACGTTTTAGATATTAGATGACCTCCTGAATCTCCGCTGGATGCAGTTAAAATGTTGACATCTCGACCTCCTGCTCCCACTCTGTTCAGGTATCTCAACACTCAGTTCATCAAGAAGAACAAACTAACAGAAGCAGACCTGCAGTACGGCTACGGGGGGGTGGACATGAACGAGCCGCTCATGGAGATCGGAGAGGTATTGGCTTGTTTTCTTTGTACTGGTGTAAAAATGAAAAGAAATCCCTGCATATGATCACTTTGGGTATGTTAAATATAGGTAGGGTTGGCCAAGGACTCAATCTGCGTATTTATTCTCTTGATCCAATCTGATCTTAATAAAATCATGAATTCTGATACATAACCACATTCTCACTTTAGCAGAGAATTTGATTATTTTGGACCAATATTGGTAAGAAGTCTGAGACTAAACCATGTGGTTATTTCGACTAGATAATTTACTATGTATTTTATATAATTTTTGTATTCATTGAACGACCAGACATGCTTCTCATATCTATCTTAATTGATGTATGAATAGGCCGTATATGGTGATCGAAGCAGAGCAGGTGGACCGATTGATTGAGTTATACCCAGGCCAATATCTCACCTTCAGCTGCCCATCCTCAATGACCTCGCTGATCTGTTTGCACTGTTGTCACATGCCTTCCTGTCATTGGTCTCTGCAGCTGGCGCTCGACATGTGGAGGAAGCTAATGATCGAGCCCCTTCAGGATGTCCTGATCCGGATGTTGTTGAATGAAATCAAAAAGTATGTGAATCACACACCACTGGATGAAATTTGTTTGGTTCTCTGTGAAACAGAGATGGGTGTATTTACTCCTGCTAGTCACAAATGCCAAAACTAATGGCAGCTTTCTTGTGCCCCACAGTGATCGTTGTGGCGAGAACCCTAACCAGAAGGTCATCCACGGGGTCATCAACTCCTTTGTTCATGTTGAACAGTACAAGAAGAAGTTTCCACTCAAGGTGTGACACCCCAAATGACTTCCTAGAGGATTCCAATTGTTTGCATTAGGTTTTCATAGAGGTCTGTTTATATGCATTAACCTAAATCCACACACTCTTGCTTTGTTGCAGTTTTATCAGGAAATCTTCGAAGGGCCATTTTTGACAAAAACGGGAGAGTATTACAAACAGGAAGCCTCCAATCTCCTGCAAGAGTCGAACTGCTCACAGTACATGGAAAAGGTAGGACACTTGTTATGTCCTTTAGCCCTCAGCATTATTGCTCTCTTGATTGTGTGTGCGTGTGCGTGTAAGTGTGTGTGTGTGTGTGTTACAGCATCCACCATGTGACTACATTTAACCCGGTGGAAATGCGTGTGTGAATGAGAACTGGCAGGTTGTGTCCGTTGACATAATAGTTTTAATCTGAGTATTAGCTTTACCATGGGCACAGACCCTGGGAGACTTTAGCTGCCACAACCTCTCTTGCTGTCTTTCTCACTTGTTCATTTATTCTGCCAATAATCAGCTTTGTCTGATTTATCCTGCTCCCCCAGAGCATAAGCAGGATGATTATCAAAGTGTTTTCCAGGCATTAGGGCAGTATGGGATATGACTGAAAGAGGAGCAGCAGATACTGTTGTACAGTTGCCTCCTGTCTGGAGGAAGAAGCTGCAAAGCAATGTTAACTATAATGTTTTGCGTTGAAAAGATCATTGGCTTTCTCAAAAAGCTGCACATCCATTGTGGTTGCTGATTGGTCATTTGACCGACTGACCCTTTTCCCCCTCTCTCTCCCTCCAGGTGTTGGGGCGGTTGAAAGACGAAGAGATGAGATGTCGGAAGTACCTGCACCCCAGCTCCTATTCCAAAGTCATCCACGAATGCCAGCAGAGGATGGTGGCGGATCATTTGCAGTTCCTGCACGGGGAGTGCCAGAGTATTATTCGGCAGGAGAAGAGAGAGGGTCAGTGCTTCCTCGGTTTTCCTGTTGCGCGCTTCTGTTTTTTTTCGGGGGGGGGGTTTGCAATTATGTCTGTGGACCTGTTGACTTGTGGTATTTTGGGGACCTAACTGTGTTGTTTGGTCCAGACATGGCCAACATGTACACCCTGCTGCGGTCGGTGTCCAGCGGGCTGCCCCACATGATCCAGGAGCTGCAGATCCATATCCACAACGAGGGCATCCGAGGCACCAGTAACCTCTCTCAGGAAAACGTCAGTACCACACCACCGTGTCTGTGTGGGATTTTTAGCTGCAAATACTTCTAATTTTACATTCTAACTTAGTCTCGCTCTCCTCGCTTCTCTAGATGCCAACCCTGTTTGTGGAGTCGGTGCTGGAGGTTCACAGTAAATTTGTTCAGCTCATAAACACAGTTCTAAACGGAGATCAGCACTTCATGAGTGCACTCGATAAGGTAACACAACGCCATGCTCCTGCTGCCCTAATAATTATTAACATTCATAGCAGTTACTACATTAACAAAGTCAGGTTTTGTTATACTAACGTACTTTCTTTAACAGTTGTGTATATGTTAATGTTAAATCATATCTTTGTCCACGTGTTGATTTTTGGATTTTGTCTGTTGAACTGAGTGTGACGTTTTTTTCTCTCAGGCGTTGACGTCCGTGGTGAACTTCAGGGAGCCCAAGTCCATCTGTAAAGCCCCTGAACTTGTAAGTATACACGCTCGCATTCACACACACACACACACACTCCGTGTTACACACAGAGCTCTGACCGGGTCGTGTCCCTCCTGGTGTGTTGGTGCAGCTGGCGAAATACTGTGACAATCTGCTGAAAAAGTCTGCAAAGGGAATGACGGAGAACGAGGTGGAAGACAAGCTGACAAGCTTCATCACCGTGTTCAAGTACATAGACGACAAGGACATCTTTCAAAAGGTGACCCGAGCTCCTCTAATAACATATAGTGGCTGGGAGGGTTGTTTGGCCCCTTTTTGTTGAATCCTCATAGTCCCCAAAATGTGACATTCTGTTTTTCAAGTGCCCCCTTTCTCGCCCACAGTTTTATGCCCGGATGCTGGCAAAGCGGTTAATACACGGTTTATCATTGTCGATGGACTCAGAAGAAGCCATGATCAACAAACTAAAGGTACATGCAGTGCTGAGCGCTAATAACCAAGCAGCTTTTCTGGCATATCATTCTCCGTCCTCCTCATTGTTTTTCTTCTTTTACAGCAAGCATGTGGCTATGAGTTCACAAGCAAACTGCACAGAATGTACACAGACATGAGCGTGAGCGCCGACCTCAACAACAAATTCAACAATTTTATCAAGACACAGGAGACGGTGGTGGACCTGGGCATCAGCTTCCAGATCTACGTATTACAGGTGAAGAGAACTCCTCCCAGAAACCAATTTGAGAGTATTGTGGGCGTTTATGTGCTCTCAGTCGCCGTTGTCAGTACAAATGTGTAACGTATGTTGCGATGTGTTTATGCCATGTGGTTGCAGGCTGGAGCCTGGCCCCTCACACACGTCCCCTCCTCCACATTCGCCATCCCCCAAGAGCTAGAGAAGAGTGTGCAGATGGTGAGTTTGAGTTTGGGGTGCACAGCTGAAATGTCATACTGAGCAAAATAAAATTCCTGTCTTCTTCTTTACAGTTCGAGTTATTCTATAATCAGCACTTCAGTGGGAGGAAGTTGACTTGGCTGCACTATCTCTGTACAGGTAAAAGAGACATGTAAATTTAAAGCGGCATTATCACGCCTAGACTGCTTTGATAATGGAAAGGAAACAAATGTAACATAATCAATAACCGTTATATTCAACCTTCTTCCACATCTGTTCGTCTCTCACAGGCGAGGTGAAGATGAACTACCTGTCTAAGCCCTACGTTGCCATGGTGACCACCTACCAGATGGCTGTGCTGCTGGCCTTCAACATAAGCCCGACGGTGACCTACAAGGAGCTGCAGGACGGCACGCAGATGAACGAGAAGGAGCTACAGAAGACCATCAGGTCCCTGCTGGACGTCAAGATGCTCAACCACGACTCGGAGAAGGTCGGTGCTCTCATGTGCAACATGTGCAGTTTGAAGCACTCTAATGAATTGTCATCGTTGATGGGGGATTGATTGGAAAGATTCTGTTTAACTGCACCAGATGCCTTTTCCACGTGGAAGGTGTTGATGTTCATTTGAATGCTCTGCTTCCAGGAGGAGATCGAAACCGAGTCCACGTTTTCATTAAATATGAGTTTCACCAGTAAAAGGACGAAGTTCAAGATCACCACGTCGATGCAGAAAGACACGCCACAGGTTAGAGAAACGGTTAGCCGTCCTTCCGAATGCGGTCTCGAGCTTTGCTGTGGCCCTGTTGTTGAGCAGCTGTGTTGATGTCTAAATCCCCCCTATCACACATCTGTCTCATCCTTAGGAGATAGAGCAGACGAGGAGCGCCGTAGACGAGGACCGCAAAATGTATTTACAAGCTGCTATAGTGAGAATCATGAAGGCCCGCAAGGTGCTCCGACACAACGGCCTCATCCAGGAGGTGGGTGAAAGTCTTTTGTCTCTTTTTGGAAGTAGATGTCAAATGGATGTACTGGGACCATGAAATATCTTTGAGTTACAAGCACACAACAAACCAGGCAGTTGTGTGTTTTTGTGTGCTATCGAAATATTATAGAAATATATTTTCCTTTGCTGCACATATTTCTGTCTTACACAGGAAAAAATCTGAAAAATGTAATAAGATAAATACACACCTATTTACTATACATACATATGGGCACAATAGTTCTTTAATTTGTGTACTTGTCTCTGTGCAGGTCATCAATCAGTCCAAAGCCAGGTTCAACCCAAGTATCAGCATGATCAAGAAGTGCATCGAGGTGCTCATCGACAAGCAGTACATTGAGCGGAGCCAGACCTCGGCAGACGAGTACAGCTATGTGGCGTAGGCGTAAGAGCCAAGCCAGGGAGCCCTCCTCCCCACAAACACTCGCCTGTGTGACTGACCGGAGTATGCAGTTTTAAAACGCGGGAAAAAAAAATCAATAACTCATTTATCCATTTCGGTTTTGGACTGTCGTTGTCTGCTGTGATTCTATGCGGTGATCAAAGGCAGGACTTGTGCCTCTGTGACTTGTGCATCTTTTTGAAGAACAAAAAAAAAAAAAGGTCATCACGTCACGTCACACAAGACCCTCCTCCGGGGCCCCAACCACCTTCTGATTTTTAAGCTGTTTACAACATCACCAGTGCCACGCACCCCGTGCGTCAAAACGACAAAAAGAAAATGCCTATGTTCCAGAGGGAAGAGCCGATAAACATCTGAGTGGACCGGAAAAAAAAGAAAAATTAAAGAAAATAAGAAACCTGGGGAAAGAGTGAGTTGTGACACCAATGACATCATTGGTGGCTACACATAAAAAAATACAACCATGCTTTCTTTTCTCACGTTTGCAGTTTTTGTGTGTTTATTTTTTTCTTTTCATTGTTAAATGTACTGAAGTTAGGAAAAACTATTGTAATAAAACTGGTATACTGACTATTGTATCTACTTTCAAATGTAAAGAAAAAAACATGAGGTGACAAACATGATCCTGCTGCTTGTCAAATAAATAAAAACAAAGGTTTTATGTAAACATTTGTTTGGTGTGTTCATATGTCAGTCCTTTCTGCTGTTTTTCTCATGTCAGTAAGACAAGTGTTGAAATTACAGCAGTATACCGATAAGGTCCTCAATGAAATTGACAGCCACGCAGCGAGAAAACCCAGAGGCTCCGATCTGTTTTGGTGGAAACTGAGAACAGGAACAAAGAAGCACAGTAATTTCACTCCCAACAAAGCCTTTGCTATGCATTGCCAGTGAGACAACTAGACACTGGGACCCCATTCATTTCATAATGACATCAGCAGCACAGCGATTGGGCTCACAGAGTCTACGTAACTACAGAAGAGACCACATGATTTGACACCAAGCAAGAAGCAAGATAACCCTAACCCTAACTTCTTTGTGACTTAACTTTAGTCTGACTCCGTTCCATTCAGCCATGACAGCCGGCATGCACACTTGTAATTTAAGCAGCAAAGAAATCAAATTCAGTTATTAATTTCTATTGGATGGATACCTTGAACAATGGCGTGAAACGTTTTTTCACTTTGATTCAAATTACTCAGGCCTCAATATTTAATGTAGGATAGTAAATAGTTAAGTATTAATGAGTTCGAAGTTGCTTAGCTGTAAAAATAAAATGAAAACTGCGTCATTCGCACATGAGCCGGTGCCACTGACAGCTGTCCATGGTGCTGATGCAAGTTGGATGGAGTTCAGACACATCATGAGACGCTGTCGTGTGGCGTTCAGGTGTTCATGTGTCGCATAACCGAGAAAAGGGGTTACTAGCATATGATTTATATTATTTTGTATATGTTGTCCTCAAAGACCTCGTGGCGCAACGGTAGCGCGTCTGACTCCAGATCAGAAGGTTGCGTGTTCAAATCACGTCGGGGTCAATGTCTTTTCAACTAATTATAAACAATATTAATTGTATCAAGACGTGAAAGTGCCTTATCTTTGTTGTCTTATATTCATCGTAATCGAAACAGCTGTTCCCTCTGCTACATACCTCTAAACATGTACGTATGGCAATAACCCATTATACTGTTAAAATAAAACAATTTGCATTTTATAGTCACCTCGTTGAAAATGCTGTGCACATTGTAAATCCATATAAGCAATCCACAATGCGAGTTTCTATTTAATGAATGTGTGTAGAGCTGTTATATATCTAGATTCAGACTTTAATAGTGTCCTCCAAATAAACATAAACGACCCGTCCGTGATTTGAATACACACCGTTCTGTACACTGTATGTTTCGCCACCATGTCTCGCACAGATGCCTCAAGGTCTCCCAAGAAGAAATGGTCCTCATGGAGGTAGTGCTCAAATGCAACTAGCCCTTATTCATTCCCCCTGCTTCACTGCCCTGTTGCCATCATCCCAGATTCAAATTAGGGGAGGATTCACGGAAGAAAATGCAAAACAGGAAGTTTTCAATTTAAGTGGATTTTAAAAATGATTAGCTGTGAGTTGTAAGTGTTATGCTACACAGGGATCAGATCACAACGTGTATGCATAGAAAGAGAAGCATCTGGCAGCATTGGTAAATCCATGAAGTGCTGACACCTCTGATACACCACTGTATCTGCAGTGTGAGTAGGGACCCAAGCAGCAATTACGGGCTCGGAACCGTATCTAAACAAAAGAGATCCCAGCATAAGACCAGCTGTAGTACCTTAAACAGCCCACAGATGGAGGTATTTAGCTGTGACAAATACGGCTCAAGGGGTTTATTTCATTTCATTTAAATATCCCGACAAAAACTTTCAGCCAGGTGGACATCCACCTACATCTACAACATGACACTTGTTCGATGCAGGTTTTGAAGCTTAGCAGTCTCATTAATTTGTCATGGTGCTCTGCGTTTGTCAAATTTAGCGTTAGACTGTAGTTACATTTGCATTGAGCTGTTAGGGACCTTCGTCAAGGTGCTGCAATAACAGCTGTTAATGGAAGTCATTAGAGGAACTAGATTCAACCCTGAAATTGGGAAGGTGAGCGTATCCATCAGTTTTGTTGTTACATCAAATGTCCCAATGATGTCGTACTGTTTTCTTCGCTCTCTCTTGCTAGTGATTAGACGTGGGAGAGTGATGCCTCCTTTTGTTTGTTTGAGTATAGACTAATTTGGCATTGCTGGTTTAACCCCCGACAATTCACACACACAAGCTGCAATCTGAATAGCACTTTCAGCACACGCTGCAGCTGCACATGCAAAGTAGGCTCTGTTGCGTGCAGAGCGTATCACATTGGGACATGCTTGCTTATTATGAAGTTTATTATTATGGGACTTAATAAATATAGAAACATATAGCATTGTGGGTTTTGGAACGCTGAGCATACTGTCCAACTGAACCATTGAAAAACAAAATCAAGTTTTGTTGAACTTGATGATTACAGTGACAAGGCTAGACTGAAGATTTGATATCTCTGTTACCCGCCTTCAAAGTCCTGTTCCATGTGGGATCATTGCACCGGATGCTCCGTTCTTAGACCGGCTCCTACACGTCAAAACTAAAGAGGCATTAGTGAATAAGTGAATCTGTTTGTCTGTGATGACAGAATTGATCCCCCCCCTGTACCCTGTACCCTCTCTTGGGACCATGTTGGAGCACGTCCGCCATGGACGCCTCACTGTCAGCTGACAGCTACATCACACCGAGGCTTTGTTCAGCCTCCGTGCTTCTTTCTGCACCGCTCTGTGAATGTAAGGAGGACAACACACCATTTTCACCTTCACATTTCTCTGGTGGGGAGTCGTATTTGTCCCACTGAGGGCCTGTCAGGTCGTGCGCTGCAGTGAAGCTGTTTCTCCTCCATCGCTCTTTACATTCCTCATGTGCAGTGGAGATCACTGCAATTTCCTTCCGGAAAGCAGTTCTGAGTTAAAAAGTGGTTTGTCCAACCGGGTAAAGGGTGATATGCTCATCAGTGATCCACATGACAAGCTCTAAGCTGGACTTCATACACTGAGAAGCACATTTGAACTGGCGTCTGACTGGTTCGCCTGTTTTTAAATTTGAGATGCAGTCACATGAGGTTATATGCGAGACGTTGAGGTTACGCCAGCAATGACAAGGTGAAGAAGTTGGCTTTTAGAGGGAGAGATTCGGCCACCAAGGGGAGTGTGATTCGAGCAGAAGGAAGAAGTTTGTACTGTACAACCAACCAGTTAGAGGGCTGACTGAAGTGGATTCCAACTCTAGAATAAGTCAATATATTGGTACGTGTCATTGGTTTGACCCTGACGTTGATTTGAACACACAATCTTCTGATCTGGAGTCAGACGCGTTGGTTACTGTTGTGCCACAAGGTCAGGACTGGTGTAGTCCGGGGAGAATGAATGATGTTTTATAAATAAATAAAATAAATATCTCATAGATTACATTCGGATGCTCAAGGGCTACAAAGCTGAGGGCGCAACGGAACAAATATTTGAGCTGCAATAGTGTAGTTTGGGGAAAAGTGGGCTGTCCATCTTGCGCTGGTGTTCATGTTCACTCACTTGGACTGCATTCAATGCATTCATAAAGAGCAAAGAGCTTGCGGTGAGTGAGAGAAGCTCCACAGAGAGTTTTGTAGCTTTTATCACTGAAATTAGGGCATACCATAGATGCAGCCTAAGGCCCATCTCTCCTTCTTTTACACTGCGTTTCAATTATTTATAGTTGCACGCATAGGGCTAATATATTCCGTGAGCTGGATTGACAGGCAGGGCGGCCTCGTGCTTGCGATGGGCCCTGCAGCACTTGACTTTAACTAAGTCCGGTATGCTCTGACCCCTGAGCAGTGCCATGTGACCCCAGAGCAGTGCCATGTGAAGCACGCACCTAGCAGGTAGATGTTCACTAGGACCGAATCCGTCTCTACGGAGTGACTTAACAAAGCTGAACCTCAGAAACAACTGTGGACCTAGTTTGAGGTGTTCTTCGAACCTCGGAACCTGCTGGGGAAGAACGGGACACTGCTCCAAGAACTCATTTTGGCCCTGAATGATTCAGTCAGGATGTCTTTGTGCCAATGGCTTCAACATATGATTGCAAACTGACTGCCTCTGGGACTAGTGGGAATAGTGGGTGGGGGTAACATGTGTGGAGGTCTGAACCCTTTCTGTAAGATCCCCTTACCCTTGAATCGAGGATAAAGACACTCATTCACTGATCATGAAAATGAAAATAAAAAGTTGTTGAAGGGACACAAATATTCATAGTCAAATGGTCAAAATGACAATCAATCACTATGACAACAACAATATAGCTCTTAGAGGTTTCGTTTTGTAATATCTCTATCGATACCACTGGTATAAAAAACGTTCTGTGATAACCAAGAAAAGCGGTGTAAAGTGTCTTAGTGGGCCTCGGCTTGGCCCTCGGGTATCGAACCCAAACCCGCAGCGTAGCGATCAGCGCGGGGCAGCATTCTTCAAACCTGCCCCGACACGTGGACGCGCGCTCGCTGTGTCACTCCAGCGGTAGTGCGCTCTACCGGGGGAGGCTTCTAGTTGGGAAGTTTCTGTAAAGTGAGTCAACGCGGCGCGCACCACTCCCACTAGAGACACACGTAAACACACACACGCACGCACACACAAACGCGCGCGCCGACCCAGCCCCGCCGTCGACCGGATCCAATGCCGGGCTTCCCCCGGTCTTCTAGGAGGGCGCACGGCGACAACTACACTTTGACCCCTTCGTCGCGACCACCGCGGATCTAAGTTTTGTTTTGTGTGTGTGTGTTTTTTTTTTACCGGGGCTCACCGGGGCTCACCGGGGATGCTTCCTGTCGCCCTGACGCGGCATTTTCCTCGCCGGGATTAACGCAGCGGAGGTGAAAATGAAAGTGACGGTGTGTTTCGGGAGGACCCGGGTGGTCGTCCCGTGCGGAGATGGGAATATACAAGTCCACAACCTCATCGATCAGGCGGCCATGAGGTACAAGAAGGCGATCGCAAAGGTAAGCCCCCCCCCCTCCCTTCCCCCGGAGCGCGCAGCCCTGCTCCGGTGAGCTTCTGGTAGCGTCTCGCCTCAACATGGCGCTTTTTTTCTTTTACGGGAAGAAGAGAGCCAGTGGCCGCCTCTATTAAACATGAGCCGGCTACGGGCCCCCAGGGGCCCCTCTCTGAGGAAGGTGTATCGGGCAGTGGGGGGAACGTTTTAATTTTACAATTGAAAGTAACGCTTAGCAGCGATTGGTCATGGTGGCATGTCACTGTTTTCTCCGCGAGGAATCCAATAAACTGTTGTGAAGCGGACGGACTGTTCTTCGTGTGGGGAATTGTTCCCATTCACTGCTACAGTATTTGAACTGGTTGGAAAGGTCATCAAGTGAGTGCGTGGAGCAATGGGGGGGGAGTAGGAACAATATAGCCTGCACCGTTGCGTGTGTGCGCGCGCGTGCGTGCGTGTGTATAAAATATCACCTTATGCAACTAGTCGACATAATAAAATACCTTTCTCTTATTCCTGAGTAACAAACATTAGTTACTAGTGTGTAGATTCACTGTTACACACACATTTATATCTGACTGTGTGCATCTATGTCTCCTTATCTCAACATTTCTTTTATAAGTGCTCACCCGCCCCGTGCATTCGCTGTGCCTCGCTTTGCAATCTTTATTCTTTGGAATAACATGCTGATCCAACAAAAAGTTTCCTCACTTACTGAATGAGGGAACGCGCCAGTGTGTGAAACCCCTTGTGCCAAATCTGAATGAGGCCTGAGTGGGAGACTCATTGCTCTTTGCCTTTTGTGGGTTTCTAGTGGCTGCGCTAACGAGCCCCTTTAATGACTAATGAACGAATTCAAGTCGGGTACCATTGTCGGGGATGGCGACTGCGCTCTCTCCTCTTTGCCACAAGCTATCATGGTGGTACCTCTTTTTAAGTCCTCGGGGTACCTCAATGAACCCCACCAATCCATGGTAATAGAGCGGTGATGGAATTTATGAAACAAAATCCATGTTTTTCCTCCAGCACATTCTCAGAGAGGCTTCCATTAACATCTCAGCTCCGTAGTGACAGGTGAAATACCTCCTACTTCCTGGAAATCATTCAATGTTGCACCATGGTAGTAGATCTTTACCACTGGAGACCAACGGTAACAAAATAGATCAACATAAACGCTCATACTTGGAGAGCTCTTTCTCCTTGCTGACACACTAGCAGCCCCCCCCACCCACACAGACATTCCTTCTCCTGTTTACCAGTGCTTGTTGGGTTTTCCATGGTTCAGCAGAACAGAGGCGACTGGTCCATTGATCCATGCAGTGGCACCATGAATGTAGACGCGTAGGCTTCCCCTCTGGAGAACACTTGTCTCGAGGTCAATACTCCCTTGCCGTATCGCAGGCCAACAAAGACCTTTGGACCAAAGGAAGAGGAGTTCAGCTCACTCCAGCTGTGAAACGTTTATGTAGCTTTTGAAGCTTAATTCAAAAGTTTAAAAGCAAGTTTGTATTTGTCTGCATTTAACGAAAACAAATCACATGCTGATGCTGTGGGGTTAGATTAATTGGTGGCTCTAAATTACCTTTAGTGTACAGCGGCATGCTAGAATAGGTAGGCTATGACAATGTCAAGGCCATGTTCTTATGACGCTGGTAGTTTGTTTCATTTTGTTGCAGCAAACCGTAGAGAAAATCAGGATCAATCACCTTTTTGATCGACCTCTTAGTTGATCTTTTAGTCCGGAGACAAACCTGTTCGAGATCTTCAACAACCACATTGTGTTCTTTTTCTCTGCCTTCTTCCTGTATACTTAACGCTGATCTCACTCCTCCACCCACACTCTGCCTCACTAAATGCCTTTATCCACCTCTTCATTGTGCTCGAACCATCTTTGGTTGCAAAGATATCCCTCACATGTATTGCCTCGGCCATGCTCTGATGCTTTTAAATTTGTTTTGTCTCATGCAGCCTCTAATATAAATTTGTATAATCAAATGTTTAAACTAAGTTAAGTTCATTGAATGTTCAGTATGATTAACTAAAATCAAATGTTAACATTCTGTTCTGTCTTTAAAGGTTTACAACCTAATTCATGGTGCAGACCAATCAACTGACAAAGCAAAAGCAAAATAAAAGTGATTTGAGTTGAGTTGTCCCTGTGTCCTTTGGATGGTGAACAAGAGTAGGACTTGACACGCAATGATGTGTAAGAATATAACCCACCTCTCCAAATTAGCTCAGCTCAATCAAGAAAATGTCACAAGCTGTTCCGATATGCCAGTGCTTCCCCGAGACCCTCGAGACCTTCATCGCAGTCTGAGTGGGACCAGAAAGTACGAATCAATCAAGCCTTTAAGCACCATTACGCCTTAAGAGTCTTATTTGCTCCCCAGTATGCACAGTCATGAAGGAATCTTGCAGGACCCTGTTGTTTCGATAGTGATAGTCAACACCTCACCGGTCAAAAAATAACTGATTGTTCACATGTTTAGGTACGTAAGCAAGAATAAAATGTAGATGTTAGTTTGTGGGATATCCTTTGGCTACACCAATCTTTACTCCACCTCTCACGTTTTACTGGTGCACTCGCTGCCACATAACGCTGAAGAATATTCTAAACGTTCAGACACCAGATCTCATTTTTCTCCAACCTTCTCACGATTACTAAACCTAAGTGGTGCCTAAGGCCTTCAAAGCAAATAATTCGACTTGTTTCTAACACTAGTCCACAAATTCAGTCTTGCAGACATGTCAAAACAAAGTCGAAATACAGTTGTAGAATACCCTTCAGGGCCATGGCTGTTAAGAAAAAACAAATCCCCCTTTCTTTGCTACATTGACAGCATATGATGAGTATATGTCCTGTGGTTCCAGGATGTATGAAGACCATGAGGTGATGATGCATCTCTCATTTTTTATTACACATACAGATGCATGTGACATCAATCTCAAAATGGTATAAGATACTGTAGCAGTTGTGGATTTACAGTGTCCACTGCTGAAACATTGAAGTAACCGTTTAGCGAAGATATGGTAATCCTTTAAATGAGAATAACAAATGTAAGCATAAAAGAAGGGTTCAAAAGTTTGAGCCAACCTGATATAACTAAGAAGACTTCGAAAGCTAGGCTGGAAGTATTCCAGTAATTGAACACTTTGAAGTAATTCTTTAGTCCTGAGTCAGCTGTGACACTTTTTGTTTAAAAAATAAAAACGTGTTTTAATATTTAATAATGTTAAAATATTCCTAAAAGAGAATACAACAGAAACAGGGAAGTAAAATGATGTCCTGCATAAAGTCACATGCCTATCGCACAGGACAGTAATTGATGTGAGCACGTTAGCAGGCAGCCTGCAGCTGACCCCGGTCCTTAGCATTTCAAAGCAAGTTGGCCGTTGAGTAACTCAGCCAACCTGAAGAGAAACAAACACAGCATTGGAGAGCCGCTCCCCAGTTATTTCCTAGGAACTAAGGATAGACTCTATTTTGCTGCAAGGCAAAGCTAAGACATGTTAGCATCTGTCATGAAATAATGTTTTAAGAGCCACACTGATGTTGATTTGGAGGAAAAAGGTAAAGAGAGGAGCTCCTTCAAATCCCATGGGAGAGATATTTGTTTCCAGGAATTTTCAAAGAAGGGATCAGCAATGGTGTTATGTGGAAAGTTTTAACAACTTTTCTGGAACTCGTTTTAAATCATCAAAACAAGCCACTGCAGCTGCAACACAACGCAAAGAGAAAGTGTGAAGTGACACTGGAAGGGTAGTCCGCACTCCGGCAGGGAGTGTCTCCACACTCCCTGCCGAGAGGAGCTGCTGAATGTGAACCTGAATATTACATTAGTGGAAGGTAACGGGGGGTTGAGTGGACTGTACAGGGCGGAGTGTGATGGGATGCAATATGATGCAATGTAATTGATGGTAACTGTGTAAGAGTATGCTGGTTCAACTGTGGTCAAGCTCCGTAGTCCATATGTACCACAGCAGGGAACAAGGATAAGAGAGGAAGAGAGTAGGGGGAAAGTGGACTCAGTAACTTCTCTTGTATTGTCCTCTAGCTTTCCTCAGTTTTGCATCCTTTTCCCATCTTCATCTCTCTTTTCATTCTTACATTCTTCCCTCTTTGTCTCCAGCCGACTAAGCAATGTCCTTTTTCTATACTTGCCTACCAGTCTTTCACTAAAACTCCACTCTCCCGGCGGCTGCCAATTCACAAGCTGAAGTCTTGCCCAAACATCCAAAAAGGTGTTCAACACCCCTGGTCTGCACTGCACCCCTTCTCTGTGATTCAGTGTGTGAGAAAGGGGCGGGGGGGGGTTACGCAATTGAAAGAGTTTCTGGGTTTTAAAACCAGCAGTGAATGGAGGAGCACGCTAGCAGTTAAACACTATTGCTATTATACTAATACTATTACTAATATTTCTTTTTAAAAAAAGAGATCTTAAAGTTTTAATTTAATTAAAATGATTTCGTTGTGAATATAGTTCAGCAGTGTGGAAACATGCAGTACAGCCCATGAGAAGCTGGACAATGACATGTACTTTGTTTACTTTCAACTCATGCAAATTTGGAAATTACATGGAACCAAGGTTTAAGTTCCGCAGTGTTTTCATTCTTATTGGATGAACAGTTCAGGGCAAACTCTATTATCGCAAACCAAAGAATGTTTTTTTCTCTCGCAATATTCTTGACTGACAAATTCATCCTCAGGTTAAGAAAGATGTGCCACTGGCTGGAGTTCTGACCGAGCAGTAATAGGGGAGATATTAAATGGGAAATCTTTTGCTTTGAGGTTGCATAGCGTTTTAAACCAAAATATTAAATGATTGCATGAAAGTTCGACTTGTCAAATTCCTATTTTACTATTATGTACAAAAAAGTATGAATTCCTACACAGTTTCTCCATACAAAGGTCTCAGAATTTGGTATTTTTCTATGGCTTGAACATTGGAAAGCACTGCCGTACGAGCTGCGTCGCTGACTGGCTGACCATAGGACTGTCTGGCGATCGTCCATACTCAGTGGACAGCACCAAGGACAACAACACTGCGCCGCGTCCCTTATCTTTCCCAAACAGCCGCTCTCTTCAGGGCCAACTCGAGAGGACTTCAGGGCTCCCCTGCTGGCCAGCATGCATCTCAGGTGCACATACACATGTGCAGCCACAGGGCATGCAAACCATGCATGCATGCGTGCAAAGACTTGGTGGCTGCAGAAAGCAAAAAAAGCAGCCGCTTCTCGGGACGCTGAATTGAAAGCGTTGATGTGTTGATAAGTGTTACATGCAAAGCTGGGGGATTTTACTTCTGTAGCTGCCAAACCCGGCAATGCACGCAGGACGCATGCCATCATGGTAACTGCCAAAGTGTTAGTGTACCACAGCAATGCCAAGCTTTTTGCGTGTATCTATTTGGTGTTGAGGCAATTCAGGGTCAGTTTCTGTTTTCACCGCCAATGTGGTAATTAGTTTGGTAATTTAGTTTCTGTTTTTAAATGATTTGAAGATTGAGCAGTACCTAACACAGTGGGGCAAGAAGCTCAAGGGAAATTTGTTTGTGTGTTTACACGCTTCCATGCACGTGTTTTCTATGTAGCCATATGTTGTTCTTCAATGGATATCTGCTTCAGCAACAACTTGGCTCCACGCTGACATATTGCGCATGTGCTTCTTTATAGCCTCTAAGCTTGTATTTTCCTTTCCTGGCTACTGCCTCCTGATGCCAGGTACTCTGTTTTGTTATTTGAACTCGCTGGTTCGAAAATGGCGCTAATGACAGTTACTAGCAACACAATAGCGGCAATGCACTGCTCTTGATCTTGCATAATTGAAGCGTGCATTCGTGTTGGAATCTCTTCGTAGCTTCAGGGATGTTGGCCCTCAGAGATGGCCATGAGAGACTACAACAACGTACCTCTACTTTCAAGGTGGTCAATATTGCAGCTGCTTATTATATATTGACCCCGGCATAATCCATTGCCCCATCCTCCCGATTGGGAGGCAGGTGCACAAAATGTAGAAACAGTGGTTCAAATTCATTTTTGTTTTCTTTTATCTCTCTTTTTTTTATCAATCCTGCTTACCCCTCGCAATACAGTCCTATTTAGCTATAATGCTGCTGTTTGTTATCACAGATTAGTGTCCAGATGATAATGCCTTTGCTTTGGGGATGGTTAGCATTAAGCTCCTTTCATGCAATTCTGCTGACCTGGCTGGGAGACACATATAGGGAGTTAGAGGAATTGGTTTCACCACAGCCAACAGAGACCCACTGGTGCAGACGTTCCCAAACTCTGGGGTCGGGACCCCCAGTGATTCATGGAGCGCATCATCAACATCAACACAAACTCAATACACAGCCCCGGTAAAAACACATGAAAGCAAAACCGACATGAGGCCTTTTTTGTAACCACAGGGCGGCTGAGGTTACTCGCGGACGAGGGCAGCAAAGAGGCAAAGAGAGAGGGAGGGAGAGAGATAGAAAGAGAGAGGGAGATAGCGAAAAGCACAGCGTCGGAAAGACGGCGAAAAAGATACGGTGCGACACAAAAAAAACAACTTCCTGTTTAATGTGGAAGTAAACATTTTTGCACTCTTCTCAAATTCAAATTTTAATATCTGAACCAAACTTACTTGACAATTTGTTTAGAAATTATAATAAAACTATTGTGGAAAAGCAAAGTAATAGGTACTTATTTTATAAATAATAAATAAAATAAATAAATGCATTTTTTAATAGTTTATATATTGTAATGCAATTTACTTAAAGCAAAGAAGGACAACCGTTTTTCTTTTTTAGGAGTGCCTATATCAAAAGGGGCCCGGACAGAAATGGTTTGTGAATCAATGCAGTCAAAATAAGAGGTAATATTACTGAAAAACAATAATTTATGGAGTTTTTTTCATCCTCTTACCCTGTTCTATATCCTTCCTATCTTCTATTCTGATTTGGTTAAGATACGTTTACCTGTTGATAGCTGAGAACATTTAAACCCTTACCCCTGTGCAGAACCACCCTCTTCCTATTCATATACATTTGGTTGAAAGATGTACCACATAATTCATACTTCATTCATAATTATTTTTCTTAAATTTCACTTTGGTCAAGAATACTCAAGAATACATGAGTTGGCATTGCTGTGGTCTCTCCTAGTGCCTCCTAGATTAACGTAACGGTCAATATGACTTGTAAAATGCATTGATTTGGTTAAAAAACAGGCACCTTTCCTTTTATTTTAACATTAGCCCTTTGAAGTGCCTCACGGTATTAGTCTTATTTTTTCACCCCAAATGTCAGTGAGATGACAATTCTTGCCTCCAGTTGTATCCAACTGTGTGCAAGTTGTGGCAGAGGCCAACTATGTGGTTTGTGGTGTTTCAACATGCAGGCCACGCCAGGCTTTCTTGGGTGTGATCCACTGTTTTGTCAACAGCTTATTTCCGTGGCCACGATAGCAGTCACTGACCACGGTGTTACCAAAGCACAAGAGCGTTGTGTTTAAAATCAATTGAAAGCAAGCCCTCCTTATAATTGTCTTTTTGATAGATGATCTGACATATTTCTTATTTGAAGTTATTTGCGTAAGGATGAGGAGTTGTTCTAGATCTTTCCTGTTTCAATACAATGAGATTCGGTTTGTTGCACAAGGACATCACAGTTATTCCTTGGTTGTTGCCGTGTATTCTATTTTTTGATGATTTTTAATGCAATCTTTTCAAAGAACTGGGACACCTTGAAAAAAATGAATAAAAAGGATGCTGAATTACACAATAATAAAAATAAAATATATTTCTTATATATTTCTTATATATTTCTTTTAATATATATATATATATATATGTTTTTAAAGTTTTCAGTCTTAAAACGATAGACAGCACAGGTGAAAGTAATTATTGATGTGTCTGTTCCATTTACACATATTACAGTCACAGTGAGCCAGCATTCACAATACTAGCCCCATAGAACGATTACACATCAAAGTTTATTGTTACGCATTTATTGTCTTGCCAGCTGTCAAAAGTAAGTCCATCTTCATTGTCCTTTTATGTCTGTATGTGGAGAAACTGTGTCTAGCTTAACAAGTTTGCTGCAAAGTAAATAACTGCTCGTTGCTACACATTAGCATTTATGCTAATATGTAGCAATTTCTAATTTGTAGCAACTTAGCATCTTATAAGATGCTAAAATGCCGCTTTGACCTTACGGTTCTACAGTGGTGTGAACTCTTAGTATTTGTCACTATATTTGTCACTGTATGCCACATATGTCGTACTACACGGTAGCAATATAGTATATTTATTGATTGATGTGACACATCTTTTTAGCCAAATTTTAGTATTAGCTTGTAAAGCCCCTTTTGTGACTTAAGTGTTAGCATTCGAGCGAAATACTGTTTTAATTGTGTAATTAATTACACTGTTTCACACAGGCTACTATTACACACACTGCTGCAGCATGGCTAATGTTTTACTCGGATGAATGACATTGCTTGTCTTTTCCCAACTCTGCTTTCTTTTTACTTTTCTTTGAGGTTTTTATCACTTGTGTTATCTCTCACTGCATGACTCCCTTAACCTCCTAAAGACAAAAGGTCACAAAGGGCTTCTTTCCATGTTAACTAATATGTCTTCCTAATTCCCCTTCTTTGAAACTTGACATGTAATTTAGCAAGTGTCTCTGAGGCCAAACCGTTGGACACACAGAACTGCTGTCTGATGTCTGTTCACACATCTTGGTAAAATACCATTTACCATTTAATGACATTTAATTGTTAATAGATGTATACAGAGTAGTTATTATTGTCTATATTGATTAGAATGACTTGCCATGAAAGATTTTTTTAAAACAGTCCTATAACCGACAGCATTAAAGCAGTCCCTGCGGCTTTTTCTGTCATCACCTTTTGACCCCACTAATGCACTCTGGGTCTTTCAACCCTCGAACGCGACGCTTGCACAGAGTCTTTCTTATTGTGAATAGAGCAAACGAACTTGGTTGTGTATAGTTAGTAGCTGCATAAAGCATTTATCATACAAAGGCTTAACCTACATTGGATTCTATTGAGTTCTCTTTGAAAAGTTGTAGCATTATTCTAATTAGATATCAATAATAGCAGATTACTATACAAACTTATAGTTTAGTAACAGGATAACTAAAATACTTACTGCAAGTCCTATACATCACAACCAGATGCGTGAGTTCTCAATGTGTTGAGGCTTAAATAATTAAGTAAAGGAAGTAAAATATCTAATTCCAAAATGTTTTTCAGCCCCAATTTAACTTTAAACTGGGTTTGGCTTTAGGACTATTCGTTATTTATTTAGTATCCATAATCTGCATGAGCTTAATTTATCATGCAGTTGATACAGCAGTTCTCTGGATGCAATTTAACCTGATTAATTTGCCAATGCTGCAAAAAGACATTCTCAGTGTCTCTCAAACTCCTCATCTATTGATCTGCAATGATGGTTCTCATGAACCGTTCCCTCCTTGTCTGGAATCTATTACTCTGTCTGTTAAGCTTGGGGCACTATTTCATTTCCTTTGCTAAATAACTGATTAATATCCCCCCAGCGATGTATCAACGTCCTCCACTTCCAACTGTTTTGCATACAATTCTGCAACCAAACATGTTCTTTTCCAAAAAGGATCCGTCCCTTGGTGTATGAAATAGGGTATCACAATGACACAATTATTCACCTGTGGCATTAAAAAATATATCCCTCATTATATTTCTTTGACAAATAAATGGGCGACCACTGGCATTGCCGTGAATCTGTTTGTGTGGTGGTTTCAAAAAACAACTGCCGTCTAAAATATGCTCTGAAACACCCAGACAGAACTGTGAAATGGAAATGACATGCTCAGGGCTACAGGCCCTACAGTATATGTGGGAGGGGAAAGTTTGGACTTGCATCGCTAGGAATTCACTGTTGTCTGTTCTCCAGTTACTGATTCTGAAGAGTTTCTGTTGTAGAAATATACTCATGCAGTCAGGGTTGGTGGTGTTCAATTCATAAATGATGTTTTACTGTAGATCGCCTTTTCTTCCGGGTTGTTCCCATTCACCATTGATGTTGTGTATTATTATTTTGGACTCAAGGATTAAAAATCCCTGATACAATAAAGAGTTTTCGCATACATCTGCTAAAATTCTTGATTTGCACACATCTAGTTTAGATCTGATGATGCATTTGCAGGGTCGTTGCTCTTTAGTCTTGCTATTTGGCCTTGGTAATAGCTTCGCCTTGCATGGCCCTATCGAGTAAGTGAGAGTCTTCTTTATTGCTCTCTCACAAGGACAATTATTTGATTGCAGCTTGAGGCAACCAAGTCTTTTTAAAGAGAAAATATTCGGAGATGACAGTATTTTGTCATATTGACTTAGAGGGCTTTTATTTGAATTGACATGCACCCAGAGGAGCTACAGAAGGATCCTATGGTTTGTTATTTCTCGGAGGCACAGCCACATCAAACACAAAGAAATGGCATGTATTCCCTGCTTAGCTGCAAGGATGGCTCCACTTTGTGGTTAATATATGACTGCAATCTCTGGTGCTCTGACAGATTGATAACGGTAGTCAGCCTTCCCTTCTTTGATGATGTTGTGGTTTGTCGGTATGCAGAACAAAGCAAGCAGCAGAACATCATTCTGAACAAACCAATAATCTGGCCTCATTTTAAAAATAAAACCATATTATTATTGGCACTGCCCTGTCTTTATGTAGTTGGGGTAAATACACTGATACATAAGTGCTCGGCGTTCAGTCAGTGTGCAGAGGATATTGTAGTAGCGTGTAAAAAAAATGCACCATCTAGAAGATCATCCCAAAGCACTAAGCTGGCTCAAGGGGCTGACTTTGTAGGAATCTGTGTTTGAAAATGAGCTGTGAATTCAGCCCATCTAGTTTGGACGGCCAACATAGAGATTTCACTAATGAATATGTTAAGACACTGATTTATCCGTGCAGAGCAATTTCCTGACCATACATTTGTTCTGGTCACAGAACATGTTGCGCTATGATTAGTTGCTGCTTAGACCTTGAAATGGGGTCATTCAGTACAGAGTAAGCAAGTGCGTTTCAAATCAGGGAAAGTCACAGTGTTTTCATGCGCTTGTTCTGACCTCTATGAGGGGTGGATTCATTTATGTATTTCTTTCCAATCAGTACTTTTCTTATTTAACTCTTTAACTCTAACTTTCAGACACATTACCATTACACTTGCACCAAGTTGTGCTGGTGAGAATTTACTGCAGTCCGAAGAATCGCAAACTGTTATTTTGATATTTGCTACTTGGAGGTCTAAGGAATGTTCTGCAGCACATTTTCTAACTCAATTTAACTTTGGCTTATAACAACAACAACGTGGCAAACATGCTCTATCATTGCTCCCTCAGATCACTTGAGGGACACTTCAATCTCTCTTGAAAGATGTCATGAGGAATCATGGGTCGGTATTTGTATTTGTGCCAGGGTTTATAGTACATTAATAACATGCATTTCAGCGCCTCTGTTTTCTGAGACAGTGAGGATGCTGACTTGCTGCTGAGAGGCCAACCACCTCACACCCTATAATTAGGGATCAGTAATGCCTGAGGGCAGGAGACGCACTGCAAATACCATCTGCTTCCTGAAAACAGATTCTCACATCTCCAAAACAGGGGCCTAAATGATGGTGACCAGATTTACTGATTGTGCATTCTTTAGGTGAATGTATGCATGTACTGCATTACATTCTAATTCTGTTTGCATTGGAGGCAAATGCATTTTGTACTTGTATGATAGAATCATGCTTTATCTGAATGCTTAACATACATATCACGTCAATGGGCTTTTTGTGTAATTACGATGGTTGACATCATATTATGGAGGTGGTCGACAGGGAAGTGCAGTCAGAACTTATCAACAAAATGGCCCTTTCTTGTCTTTTATTGTTGTAGTTGTAACTTTTTAGTCAGGGCCCAGTAGATGTTTTGCAGAGCAACTGTAAGTGTTTGGTGTCCTAGACCACATTACAGTCTTCTGGTTGTTGGACCTCTGGTTGAAACCTCTGAGGTGTTTGTGTCTACTACTAAATGTACTACTTGCAGTGTTCCCATTAGATTTACAATCAGGGTAATAGTAGTAGTCGGGGATGCCTAATTGTAGGAGAAACAAACAAAGAAGTCATAGCAAGGCCTTGTCTTTAACTGTCAGACACTATGACTTCCTCTCAAATGTGGCGTTAATGGCGTCCTGCAGAGAGTGCGAGGGTGGATGTGCATACATTTCCGTGAATGTGCATTTAGTTTTCGTTGAACAATCTGGTTGAGCAGGTTTTCTACTGCTGTGTCTGTCGACCAAACGGATTTCCCAGCTACCCTTCTCAAAGGTTCCTCAACTCATCAAAATGCAAGCAGACCTACCATGAGGAGTGGCGAAAAGTATAATTGATGTTCTTTACGGAGCGTCCATGTTCCTCACACTTAGCTCTGAGCTGGGGGTCATTTTCAGCTCGGTGACATCCTGTCTTGGTGCACAGTCAACAAGGGTGAATTGTATTAAGGTTGCTTTATCTTACAGTCTTGTTTCAAGCATCAGCAGGTTCTGAAATTACTTAGACCGGATGTGTGTGTGTGTGTGTGTGTGTGTGTGTGTGTGTGTGAGTGTATGTGCATGCATATGTGTGAACATTTTGAGATCATTAGATTTCACCTTGCTGCTCAGTTTGCTTTCTCTCTATGCCTTATTTATTCTCCTTAAACCCTTCTCTTCACCTCCCTTTGTTGTCTTCCTATTTTTGTATCTCTTATGTTTTCCTCTTCTCTCTCTCTCTCTCTATCTGTTATCCTTTCTTTGAGCGTCTTAAAGTATCTCTCTTTCATTTGGCTCACAGTCAAACGTCTGTCTGTTGCAAGACAACTGCGTACACAATTCACTCATTGAGGGAATTAAAGATGTTAAATACAGTTGAAGACACCAGAAGCTGATGTTTGCAAAAGACAAGAGCCTGATGGTGGTCATGCTGAGATGTAAGCATTACATGGTGCAATACATTGAAGGGTTTTAAGGTTGCATTTAGTAGCAGAGAGAAGTATAATAAGTATAATATACTTTGGCGACATGCTGAAACCCACATGTGCTTCACTGAAGGGAACTTCTGTCATGCAAACCCTCTTTTCAGTGCACATCTTGAATGGAACTGCTTCTTGCACGAACACTTCATTAGCTGTGTGTGGGTACCATGAAAGTTAAATATAAAGTTATTATGTTTGGAAAACTCGGTTGCCCTTGGAAGAGCAATGTGAAATTGGAAAATTGCAGTAGAAACACAAGTGAGACACATTTTGTTTTGGGGGTTACGGATTTCCCTCTTTATGACAAAGAGTTTTGAGGGGACTTCTTTTGGTCAATTGAATTATTGTACTGTTATTAATATTATATATTTTAGTGATTTGTGGGTAAATGTTAGGCAGAGGAGACTTTCCTTTGGGATTTAGCCTTAAAGCGTGTCATTATTGTACAAATTCTGTCTGCACAGAAGGAATGAGGTTGCAGTGTCCCTTCATTTTCATAATCACAGTCTTTATGATCAGACTTTGATAATGCTGTGTACAGAGTTCCCACATAGTGACATTAAAGCAGTGACACATATATGCAGACAAACACGCGTCTACTGGCAGTGCTGTTTGTGCTGCCAGGATGCAGAAGCAGATCACATCCATTTGGAATACAAAAATGAAATAATAAATTGTCCTAACTCCGAGGTGATCATCGCATTATTTCTCAATGATCTCAATAAATCCAAGCTGATTGTTAATCTGCATGATTATGATACATTCCTATAGGCCATGCAGCTGTTTCTGCTGAGAGGTTAGCAAAGGAGCACTGTGTGTTTCACATGTACACAAACATGTTAAGTAATGCAGGGTGCTTAATGGGTGCATGAGGTCAGCGAACCTTTGTCTGGATTGATAAATTAATAATGACTGCCTTAAACGCACATGAAAGACCAGTGGCATAGCACAGCAGTCAATACTTGGGTAGATTAGAGAGTATTTTTGCCTTTGCTCTGTCATACTTAAAGGTCCCATATTTTGATTCTTTTTCAACAAGTTAAAATAGGTTTTTGAGTTCCAGAAAACATGTTTCTGAAGTTGTTTGCTGGAAATAGCTTGTAGGAAATGATTGTTACCTCCCTCTACTCCCCTCTGTTTCAGCCCCTTTCAGAATGTGCTGTTTTCTGCTGCTCATGAGCTGCAGCTCATTTGGCCACGCCCACAGCTTGTAGAATCGGCGGTAGCGGTCGGGGAAGTGTGTCAGATCGTCATCCATCTGCTCGTGTCCGTCTTATAGTCAGACATGAATTGGGCTGAAATTTAGGAGACATAATGCCCATTGCCAAATTCTGATTACATTTGAATGTTTACCCTGATCTGGGATTCGTAGATTTCTATACTATTATCTTAATATAGATTTCTTTTCTAAGATCTTTAATATTAAGATCAAGTGTTCATGTATGGGGGGATATCTCTGAAATCCTGTACATTTTTGTTAGAAAGTTAAACCCAGGAGTAATGCCATAGCAGCAGAAGGCTGAGGGTATTCTTTAGCATAGTTTTATGGAATGTTTCTTTGTAGTTTGATTTTAAGCCCCTGTCGTGCTTTAACCGTATACAACCTCCAGATATTTCAAACTCGTTATATTACAAGGTGATGCAATGTCCCTTTGATTACATGTCCTTTATTGGTCCATCTCAAGGATTCGACTCGTTATACGAAGAAATGTCTCTGTCTGTGAATTTGGGGGACAAGAGATGTTCATCTGTTCCGAGTAAGAGGTTACCATTGTTAATTACAGTTCTGTGTTGTGCGTAGGATTAGCTGATGTCAAAAAGCTTCTCCAATGTCATGCGGTCTGCACAGAAGACAACAAATAATCATAACAAGTAGATCCAAAAAAAATGTATATGTTTTATTTGTGAAAAAATAATAATGTAAAACAGTACACACAAAGCCTCCAGAGATGTATCGCTTTAACTAGAGCCTTTAACTTAGAGTCCTCCTCACACACTGCCTCTCATTCCACTTCACTATAACACTTCTCATATTATCACATGCCGATGGATGTTATTGAGCAGAGCTCTTTGACGATCGGTAAGACACAGGAAATCTCGCATGTTTCCCCAGTAATCCGTTGGAAAGTGGCTTTCATCAGCCTCCTCCCCGTTGTCTGTCTGCCCGGATTTCTTTTTTCTCCTGAACAAGATAACAACAGGCTTTCTACACACTGTTCATTCCTCAGGAATGTATCAAGTTCATTTTCCCAAAGGAGTCTTTGTCTCTCAGACCTTGTGGCCCAACAGTAGCACGTCTGACTCCAGATCAGAACGTTATGTATTTAAGTCACGTCACGGTCATTGGAAAGAATCGTTTGTGTTCGCTGTTACCCTGCTGTATGAGGTAAGACTGGTTGCATTTAATCGTCTGTGACATGCTTGATCTTGACTGCCTTCATATCTGTCTTACATACAGAGTGTGCTACTGAGCGGCAAAAGTAGAGACCTGACACATTCAAATAAACAGACTCATATTCTTCATGACACTGGACACCCCATCCTGCAGTCCTCCTTCGGGACCGTGTGAAGTTTGGAGTTGCTGTTGGACCATTTGTCAACATGAGTGAATACAGTCCTACTTACTGAGTAGACGTAGTGCATAATGCTGTTTGTTCCTCCCCCTATAAACATTGATACACAAGCACACAAAAAGAAGTGTCTCCGACCTCTCTCTGTAATCCACATGTGTCTCGTGACTTCTCCCCTGCACCTTGTCTGTTCTCAGTGACTCACTCCGTGCTGTGTTTTCTTTTGGTTTGTTTGGAGGTCCCATCTGGAAGGCCTCTGTGCTTATGAAATAATAAACCAAAGTGTGCCAAAATTGCGCTGACTGGGCTTCTATAAGTAAATAAAGAGGCTCACAGCGCTCGCAACATCTTTTTCCGAATTTGCAGGGACTACACAGACTTTCTGTGACTTCAGCATACTTTTGTGGCTGGCAGACATTGTTCCAGTAGAAACTTTCAAGCCATGTTGCCTTAGCTTTGCTAGTTGAATATCACAGGGATTTATTCTGTTGCTCAGTTTTTGCTATTGCCGGTGTGGCCCCTCTGCATATATCAAAATAACTGTATAGTGGCACACCATTATTTTAGCAGAAGATCAAGTTTCTATTCCTCCTGTTTGGATAGCACATGTACACCTATAGTGTTGCACATTGCAACTGGCGAAGCATTTCAAGTCTGTAAAGAAAATGACACACAGACAATGAATGATGGATCTTTCACGGTTTGGACATTATCCGTTATTCAATAACGCACACATATGTGAAATCCGGCTTTTCCTTTTCACAGACCAAGGCTGAGCAGATGGCCTGGTGGGACTGAGCTCTCCTTGGAGTAAGACGACACCTTCACCCTCTGTTTCTGTTGGTTGATTCCTCATAAGCATTTGAAACTCAGTCTTAATCAACCTGTTAAGAGAACGGTGCTCCTTCTGAGGCTCTGAAAGATGTAGCCATATTCTACAAGTCATTTATTCTATAACACTTCTAAACCAGGTGAAGTCCTTCAAGCCATGGTATTTGTATTATTCTACACAATTTTTTTTTTTTTTTAGCTTTAACAACTACAGTTAAATATTGTATATAACTAGACATGCCTCTCTCTTCAGTGCACCATAGTTGCTAAAGCATGCAGTGTTTCCCCTACCATTGGAGCAGTACTGCCAGGAATATGTCGCAAATATGTGTGTTTGAGCTCGCAACAGCGGGGCAGAGAGCACCAGAGTGACTAACCCCCGGTCAGCCGAACCATTTGCCCGGACGGATCTGTTGGCTTAGGCCAACTATTACAACCCTCCCCACCCACCCGACCCCTGAAGTTGTAAACCTAGAGAAGCCCCCCTGCTGTTGCTAATGACCACCTGTCTCAAATGGGAGGAAAGTGGCTGACTAAACAAGCTACCTCTCCTGCCTCTTCAGTCAGACTGCTGCTAATAAACATGCAAATAAAAATATGCAAGTCAGCATGGTACCTGTTTACCACGCACAGACTGTGAGCTATAGTTCATATTACAGTCTCATGCTTTGGACTTACTAAAAAAGATGGTAAAAACAGGTATTTCTGCACATCCACGTGGCTTGAAGTTCTCCAAAAGGCTTATATCAGGCATGTAAGGAAGATGATCATGCTTTAAAAAATCCACAAGCTGCTGCCTTTTTTAAAGTCTCTTCCGTGTCTTAATCCCTTGCACACCCTGTTTGAAGGTTTACTCTTGAATCGGCATAATGATGTGTCATTATGAAACTCAAAAGTAAGTCCTACTCAGTGAGATCCTCGTTTGATAATGTCTGATATAATTTGTTAGTGAAGCCTTCATCACAGCGGCAGCCAGAGCTCATGCTGAGCCATGAGGAAGCATGTCTGGCCTAGCAGTCTAACCTTTTTTTTAACCTACCCAGATGCTCAGCTTTCCACGTTGTACTTATCATGTGATGTGTGCCGTTGTAGATTCTCGTAAAAACTCTTGGGATGACAATTCACGGACAACTTTTGTGCCTTCTGAGCGCGTTGTCCTGTCTAAATGCTTGATGTTGTTTAATGTGACTGTTGCATGAGAATGATTCAGCAAGTACGTTGTTCATTAGATCAATGACAACCAGTGAAAGAGCGGTGAAGTCAGAGACTTTGCAAATATGTAAGTGACCCATTTTTGGGATCAGCATGCTTGTCAACGCGGTTTCCGATGCCTTATTCAAACTTGTGAAACTGTTTTCAGTGTGCTTTATTGGCCAAACACTTACCGTTTTGATAGCCAATGACATCCAGGTCATAAGCTATGAATAGATTTGAAGAAATTGTGGATAATCTGAAGGTGTCACTGTGTTGAAAGCGTTGGTCATCTCCATATGGAGTCATTTTGGAGACTAATTATCGATAAATACTGGATCCAAATAAGTAGTGCATATTTGTCAATAGTGTGGTAAGAAAGGTATTTGTTGGATCTGTATATTAAGGCCAACGTAGAGTTATGATTAGACGATTGGCGGGACCTAAGCTTTGCAATGATACAAGAACTGGTTAGGTGAAACTGATGAACATCTTTTTTGTTTCCTGACGGTTGAGTTTCAGTGGCGGTCTGTCCAGCTAAGTGAGACTGTCTTTGTGTGTGAGCATACTGGTCTTTGTCTCTGTTTGGGTGCATTCTTTATCTCAACTACTGCATTGTAAATGGTTGTATATGTACGATTTCAGATCAGACGCATCTCAAAACAGACCATATATGTTCCTCATGGCCATTTTCCTTAGATTTGAGTCTTTAGTGTTGTTTATTTGCATCATGCTGTAACCTACAGATATGCTCCCATGTCAAGGGCTGTCACAATAACAACTTTTTGTTACTTATTGCCCAATGAATTTTCCTCTGCTGTAATTTTCAGACAATTTTATGCCACTGATTACATAATGCCAATATTACAATATATTAGCAAAATAATGCCAATTGAATTGAGTTGTTGAGCTGTTGAATGTTTGATTCTTTCGAATATTTAGACGGAATGTAAAAAAATATATATCCGAAATCAATAAAACAAATAAACAATAAATACATCTTTGTTAACAAAACAATCCAAGTTAAAAAGAAAAAGACAAGTAGAAGATGCAGGTGCATCAACAGGACATTTTTGCTACGAGATCAGTTTTTCAATTGTTTGCAGATTCTGAGGCAGGCAAAAAATGCAGCGCGGATGACTAAAATGTTGGTGACATTTATTTTAATGTAAAATGTTTTTATTGCAGCACCAAAAATGATCACGCTCATTTGCATATATCGTACAGTAAGTCAATATATTGACTATTTTGACAAGCTTAGCCACGATAAGATGCAGTAGTCCTCCAGTGTGTGCAAAGCTGCATGTTTGTGTCTGGCCGTGTCTCATATTTCTCTGTGTCTCTGCAGCTTGTTTTGTGCAGGCAGTGCATTAAAAATGCAAAGACCCTGGAGGTGACTTTGTCTCAGAGGAATACCAGTGGAAGGCTTCCCTCGGTGTACAAGCCCATTACTATCCACACACAGACAGGCCCTACTTAGACCCACGCTTTGGGACTTCCCAAATCCACAAAGCAATTGTTGTGCCCTAGAGGTTGTGTCTATTAAAGTGAGCTCAAGCAAACCTGGTGAACTACACTTAAATGGATTATCTACCGTTGTCTCCCTCTCAATGTCTGACGTCAAACAGCATGTTGGTTGAATCAGAAGTAGCTCATTATGAACTAACAGCGACAGCTCCACAGGGACATGTGAGCGGATGACATAAAGCGTGGCGATAGCAGAGAATGTATCTTCAGGGAACTAAGAAGGACATGTAACAGACAGATCACCGATGATTGCACTTGTCACAAATCATCTTTAAATTTCTTCTTCTTAAAATACCAACCAACAATAATCCATGAGGCTCCCGATTTCAGCAATTCTCCCTTGTAAAAACGTTTTTTTTTAACATTTGAAAACTGCATTTCATGTTGTTGTTATAAGCGTCGCCTGCGACTGCACTAACTTCTATTTGGAATTAGTTTTTAACTCCTCCTGATGGCCGCATTGAATATTCTGACAAATATAAGGACCTAGGGAGTTGAGTGTGTGTGTGTGTGTGTGTGCACAGGAGTGACAGAAAGCGTTTGTGACTCGAGTGTTTATGACTCACTGGGGAGAATATACACTCCATAAATCAGAGCTTTTACTGCACTGCAGAGTACAAAGAAGTGGGAGGATCACCTACTGGCTTGGACTGATGATTCACAGGGGGGTCTGGTCTCCCAGAGGTCAGAGGTCAAAGCCTAATAGTGCCTAAAATGTGGAGTCCTACCTGATTGGCTTGTTGAGATTTTGGACTATTTTGTTATTGTTTGATCTTTCAAACAATAACTGTCCTCACCCATAATTTAGCTCTTATATTTCTAGTAAAAGGAGTTTCATACATATTCATTATTTTTCATTTTCTGATCTAATATATATTTTTATGAACCGATATTGCACATCATTCCCACACTAAAAGAATAGAGTTAGTGTATTTTCATTCTGTTTTCGGTCACTGTAAAGTAATACACTGATTAAATAATACTCTCTAAACCTCTAAAACAATGCTAATGGAAACACCATTGTTCCCCCAATTCAATCTTATTTTCTCCCCTGCTTGCATTACTATCAAACCACTGTCTCTGGTTTCATCTGAAGGAGGTCACCTCTGTCCTGATAACTGCTGCTCCAGGTTTGTTTGGCTTTGGGGCTTTTTTTTCTCCCGCTTTAGGATCGCCTCCAAATGCCGTCTTTGTTAAAACCTACAAGTGTCAATTCTATCACTGTTACTTTGCATGGCAACATAGGCATAGCACACCCAAAGATTGTGTTTGTTAGCTAGTAGTTTTCTGTCAGCACTGAGGTTGGTCAGCCTTCAAAAGGTTCTGACTCTGACATGATTTGACCACACAACCTTCTGATCTGGAGTCAGACACACTACCGTTGCACCAGGAGGTCCTGCTACTGTACTGGATGATTGAGAATCAACTTGAGCTGCTAGTATTCCTCTGTGGGAATTGGAACACTTGCAGGAGCTGAAGCGACAATCATAAAACACACACACAGGCACGTTCTCTCTTTCTCACACACACTTTCTCACATCCTCCTCCCTACCCCAGTCACCTCCAGGGCACCAGTCTTTGTGTGGTCTTCGACAGGAACAGGCAACCCACTCCGCTATAAGATAATGGGGTGAAGAGAGCTTTTGTCTGAGCTTATGTCGCTAGTGTGTTTGTATTGCACCTTAGTGTTTTCCCTCACTGTCTGCAGTGTATTGCTTCTGAGGACACCCGATCCGACGAGTGTTTCTCATATCATGTATGAATGGATGAATAAAGCTGAATAGTGACTCAACAGGTTACTGTGGCGGGACCTAAATCACCGGCAGACAATACACACAGTTTCACATCCTGCATATCTGCTCGTACCAGCTATGCTCCACGCAAGTATTTCTGCCTGCGTAGACCTGTTCAGTGACATCATTTTGGGGATTGTTCTGTTAAAGCTATGTAAAGCCACCAGGTCACTTCTTTTATGTTGTTTTTTGTGTGTTCAGTGTTCTAGACCATACCAGATCTAAAGGTTCAGACTGAAAGGCAATCCAAGGCTGCAAATATTTCAAACACATTCTGAATATACATTTGTTGAGTGATGATATTTGAAAGGGACCTTTTGCTCCGACCTTGTTATAAAGACTTCAGGATGGTGATACCAATCTATGTGCTGGCAGGAGTTTTTTCATTGTGTCATGGTCAGTGACATTCAGGACCATTTATCAAGCCAGTAATGTAACTTTGGAGAATGTTATAATGACAGGTTGTACGAGCTTACACAGGTTTTCGGTGATGTTTCTGCCGCTCTCACATTTCTCTTCACATTTTGTTATGGTGCTCCTCCGGTGCTCCTCTGATGCTCCTCTGGTGCTCCTCTGATGACGTTTCCATGCTTCCAATGACCTCAAGGCGTGAACATAATATGCAAACAAAGACAAAGGTTCAGTCGCTTTCCAGAAGGAGAGTAGCAGTATCTTTGCAGATTTTGTAGTTTAAGTGAGAAAGCAACATGACGGAGCTGTTCTTGCAGACTTGAATTTAGTAGCAGCCATGACGGTTCACTGCTAAGTGTGCTCACACTTGATCAAGTCCTCCCTCCCCTGTATTACTGGACTAACTCTCTACAGTATTAATTGCTATTGTCACAAAGCACTCTTTGTTTGAAGGAGCGGCTCCTTCTGTCTCTCCTCAGTCCATTTCTACTGGCTACCTTCAAAGGTGTGTTCCCATGTGTATTTAAATTAAGGCTGTCAAAAATAGTGCACTAACGGCGTTAATTAGATGTTTGTCGTTAATTATGTCAATTTTTTAACGCATTTCACGCATGCGCAGTGTGACAAATTATTCAGGTCAGGAATGTGTCCAAAATGCGGTTGTGGTTGGACTATTATAACAAACAAATCCTCCTCCTGGCGACTTTTGTGTCAAAAGCAACTAGAGACAAATTAGTGACATGTATACAGCATATTTCTCATAATTTAAACAAGTCTCCCGATCGTATCGCTCTCTCCCCCTTCCGCCTGCTGCGCTGTGGACGTGTGTGTGTGTGATAGAGAGAGATGAGGGTAAATCCCAGAGGGTCAGGACCCCCCCATCTAAGGGTTGTCCCCCCATAGAAATATCATTAAAACAAGGTTGTCTATTGTAAATATCATAATGATGTATACTTAGAATATCTGTGTTAGAAGTAAAATAATACAAACCCCCAAAAATGCTTTTTAAGTTTTGAAACATTTTGAGTCCCCCCTCCCTTGCCTCACAGTGGTTTGGTCCACTGCTTGCTAGCGCTATGCGACCTGCACTCAGTCAGTACACGGTAGTGACAGGAACGTAGTAAGTAGGAGGTCTAAGGATATTTTATTCACATTAAACATTGGATGAATTTTTTATTTTCTCAAATACAAATGATGCTGAGTAATTAATGAATTAGTCATGACAAAAATGTCTACTATGCTAGTGTCATATAATGTAGTGTTACCCAGCTTGTTTAATATGCCCCCCACTACAACTAGCTAACGTTATTATTTGTGTGCTCTTCAGAAATGTTATGTTTATTGTCCCCCCCTACTGTTAGATCAGATTTAGGCCCATGGAGAGGGAGAGAGGCAGACCGCTCAGCGCACTTTTTTGGAGTTTTACCTGCCAACGGTCCCGTTTTTTACACCTATCACCCGGACACCTCCCGGTTTGTTATTTCTCCCGGGAAACGTCGCATATGTGGACGCACTGAAAACTCGGACTAATTTAATCATTAATCATTTGACAGCCCTAATTTAAATGTAAAAAAATGTGATGAAGTTAACTTCACTTTAAGCTGCTTTTTGACCACGGCGAAGGTCAGTGTGTACTAAATATTAATCCTTATGTTTGGTTATTTTTATTCTATGGCGAATTAATCGGATCACATACAATACAATTCAAGGCTGAAGAGAATCCTTGTTAAAGTATAAATAAACACTAAACGACATGTCCTTCTACATATTCTCAAAAATAGCTTGAGTTTAAAGTATTGGATGGAAAGAATCACTGATACTAAGAAGTAGACTTAAGATGAAATTTGACCTTAGATTTTTGTCAGGTGAATGGCTACCATTGTATCTTCAAAGGGGGTCTTGCTAATACTTAAGTAATGTTGCACAGTGTATTGATACTAAAAATGTACCGCTGTACCCATATATTTGAAACACGATAGGGTTTAGCATATTCAATATCCATACTTTCTTAAAATAAATCAGAATGTGCTCACCATAAATCACCTGCATGCATTGACTCCAAGGAGGCGGGGCTGCCCAGCGCGTGATTACATGGAAGACATGGCTTCACATGCACAAATTCTGGCTGAACGTCCTCGGCCGATCGGAAAAAAGATGCCAGAAGTGAAATGCATTTGCTACATTACATAGCTGTGTGTATCCAATGCCACACTGCATGCTTTTAATATCTACAAAAATGAATGCTATTTGTTAGTGTTAAAAAAAGCTGGCCATTGATTAAGCTGGTAAAGAAATCTAACCATATTTAGGTATTACTATAATAGAAAAATGTATTAGTATCAACTGGTATTTGTGGTATCAAATCGTATTTGTGGTATTCTATCAAATTCTGGTATCGTAAGGATTAGTTATATGATATTCAAGGCAGGTGGTGTATTGAAGTCCTCATCACAACCTTGAACTATGTTTGTGTGGGTGTCTGTGTGGTATTTACTCTACAGTGTTCAGAGATGAACTCTAAATCACAACCCTCTGACCCAATCCCAATCCCGCCCAGTGATGGATTGTATGCCAATACTCTCGTGATGAAGATTGCGGGAGTCAAAGCGCCGCTGACTTGGCTCCCAACAAACATTTTAACCAAGTCAAATCCAAGCTGTCCTCGTTAAATGCTTTCCCTCCACCCACACAGCATTTCTGGGATTAAGTTATGTGGCTGAGCTTCTGTCAGAGACATATTTGGTCCTTATAATCCACTCGAGGAACAAGTCTGGCTGAGGACTATGCCGAACGGACACAGGGTGTGTCAACATCGGACAATGTTCTTCCTCTGTTTCACGCTGAGGGTCATTTTGTGGTCTATAATGACTTCCAGAGATGTATTTCTTCCTCTGGATTGTCAGTAGAATGTTATATATAGTGGCGGTATGGTGGTAAAGCTTTTGAAATGTTTCATTCCTCTTTCAGTCGCCTTTACTAACATTGTAGCAAAATCATTCTCCCATTACCTCCGATTGGATGTCTTGTCTTTTGGGAGTGTCCCCGATGAACGAGCCATCTTTTCCTGGCTAATAACCCCAGAAGTTAGGGAAATACCACACAGTTGTTCCTCTCATGATTTGGGCCATTTTGCATGGTGAACCGCATTGGAGTTTGTACAACAGAGCTGTGCATGAAGGCATTTAACCACAGATCCGAAGACGGCTCAGTTTGGGAGGAAAGGAGACGGAGGAAATGGAGTGAGAAAAGAATCCAGACAAAAGAGGGAGGAAAGCGGAAGGACACTGAGCTGAATGCTTACTCCATAAACTCCTGTCTGATGGAAGGAGGACAACAAAAGGACAAAAAGAACATTCCGCTCACAGTGTTTACAAATTGTCCAATTGTCACGCTATGAAGCTGCTTTACAAATCCAGTCATTTCCTCCAAAGGCAAAACAGAGTGCAGAAGTTAAGACTTAAATCTTTATCATAGTAAACATATATTATACCATAGAAATGATTCATATCTATAGCTCAATAGAAAAATAAACGCCCCAACTCCTTGTAGAGATAGCCACAGTGACTTATATTCAATCTAATATGAACGTTTGAAGTCAACAAACAGACAATGACCCAGCATAGCAGACATTTTGTTTGTATGAAGACAAAGTTAATCCAAACTAATTTTATATGACATGCTCCTCCATGTACCAAACCACTCACTGTTCAATAGGACTATTCAACACTCAGCATTCCTCAGCATTCCCCATAATTTGATAAAAAGCAGTTGTCTTTGATAAAGACCCACCTCCTGAAAAAAATTATTCGTTTTTTGTTGTTGTGATTTTTCCACGCAGTTCGACACTGATGTTAATATGTTGTGAATAAGTTCATGTGGCACTCGCAGCAGCGGGGCAGAGGGGTGAAAAACTGGCCCCCCAGTAGAAGAATATTTCATAACTGCTATCAAAATGTCAATCCATAACCATTTTCGAGCCTCCTGTGTGCCAGCTGACCGGATCATTTGAGACACGTGGTGATTGGTTCAGCTGATTACTGAGGGGACACAAGCTGCTAATTCCTCTGGCCTGACCATGCTAATATGTTGTATGGCTTCACTTACATAAGGCCTCAAATCCTCCATATGGTGCAAATACGGCTAATCTCATTCCACAGCTAATACTTTCTCTTTTTTCTTCTTCTTCTTCTCCCAGGATCCCAGCTACTGGGTCCAGGTCCACAGGTTGGAACATGGAGACGGAGGCATTTTGGACCTGGACGACATGCTGTGCGACGTGGTGGACGACAAAGATAGGGTGAGCAAAAGTGTGTGTGGAGGGGAGAGAAAAGTATATAGGTTTGCATATTTTCGTTTCATCACCTCGTCTCATTAACATTGACCCAGTTTTCCAGTTTGGTTGAGTCCGCCTTCTTTGTGCACGCAGCTATGGCAGTGCAACAGATAGTTTCAATAACTTCCTTATGATTGCACTTGTCAGCTTTTATGCTCTCGTCATTGCTAATATACTACAAACGTTCCCGGTTTGGTCCTTTCTACCTGCGCTGCGTTCGTACATGTGCAGGGCGGAGGGATACAGTGTGGTCGTCCATGTTGCATTCAAAGCTTTGATGTGTGTGAGTGTGGGATTTTGTGTATTACATGCTGTGTAAGGGTGTGTGGGCAAAATCTGTGTCATAGGCAACATGCTATCACCCCACACCCACGACCAACTGTGAATGATTACCCACAATCCCACTGCATTCTTCCCATGGGAACAGTGGTGACTACACCTGAGTCACCAGCTGCTTGGCTTGTACTTGTGGCCGGCTTGTAGGCTGGGTCGTGAGCCCCTCTTTGTGTTTTTGGGAGTGGGAAATGGTTTGAATGACTTTCGATCAGTTCACTTAGCATGTCCTGTTGCTGGTGTGATGACACAAAGGATGTATCTGTCTGCCAACAGACAGGTATGTTTGATTCCTGTCTGTTGGCAGGGTTATCAGGATATGTGATGTCATCGAGCCACCTTTATCCTGTGAAATCTGAATATATACAGGACCAATATATACAAGACAGGCTTAGTCATTGAATGATAAAATGCTTCCAAAGTTTAGACTGATACTGTAAATCCATCTTATGAACAGTGTTTTTGTGCTGCAGCTTAATGTTGAAAAATACATTTACCACATTTGATATTCAGGTTTTCAAGCCCCGAAGTTTCAGCTACGAATTCTGCATTCAGATCTGAACCTTGGTCTGTTTTGCAGGTGCGTTGGGGTTTTTGTTTGTGCATCTGCAGGCAAAGGGGAAAGTGTGCATGAGTGAGAGGACGAGTATGTGTGCATGTGGATCTATATGATTTGTTGTAGATGCCATAGTTACGCAACATTGAGCTCCATGGTGGATGCAGCTGTTTTGCACCTGATCTCTGGATTACTCCACTCCTCCATCTATCTGCTGTGGTCCCTGACAGTCAATACACAACGAGTTGCAGCAGGCAGTAATATCAAACTATTGAAGAATACTTGTAACATACAGTAGAAAAGACTATGCATGTGGAGAACAAAGAAAATGCCTGGAGTCAAATTAGATAATAAGGGGCAATTAGGCAAATTAGGTGATTTTGATGTTCTCTCGTTTTGATTTGCTTCCACTAATTTCATTTCTTTAAAATTGCTGTGAATAACTGCTCCCCCTGGTGGCTGTATGGGGTCCTTACATCCACCTGGTGACAGAAAATCCCATTTCTAGACACAACTTAAAGTTGACAAGCACAACAACAGTGGATTCAGTATGAATAATTATACATAGAACGTGATATTCTGAGGGTTCTGTGTCTGTGTCACTCTGTCAATCATACCAACATCCGTCAGGCTTACACATAAAACAGCAGTTAGTCATAGGCCTGACTTGCTTTATGCAGAGTGTTGGTAGTTGCTATAAAGGATTCTGAGTAAATGGCTCTTGTTGGTTGTATGTTGGTCTGTGTTTCTGTGTGTCCACACACATGATTCTACATCGGTGTGAGTGGGTGTTTGCTCCTTTGTGTGTTGGTTTAGTTGTTAGTAGGAAATCCAGTATGTCCAGTTCTTCCTATCAGCGGCCTCTATCCCTTTTTCACTCTACATACAGGCAGGAACAAGTTAACCACGCCTTCTAATTTAACCCCTCAATGACCACGCTGCTCTTCTGAGCCTATTGGTGTTGGTCTACTGCTTCATTTAGTTTTTTTGTTTGTTTGTTAGTATTCTGTTTGTGGCCTTTATTACTATGAATGTGACAGTTTAAATTGTATTTCTAATGTCATTGGTTCACTGGTGTTAAGGGTCTATATGTCAACACCTATGATTGAGCTGTAGTACAGGCATGTGGAGGGAGTACTAGCACTGCATCAGTCTAATGACATAGAGATGTATTTAGAGCTCTCTTATTGCTTCTGTTGTGTAGTAGAACTGATGACATAGTTGATGTCATCTGTCACTCCTTGCAAATCATGAACATGTAACCTTCTGATCTGTTAGACGCGCTACCAATGTGCCACAAGGTCCTCTAATTAGTGTTGGGATTATAAATTAAACGTACGTTGTAACACTTTTCCAACTCTGCCTCCTGCTGCCTGTCTGCAGTGAGCCACATTTTAAAATCCTGACAGGACTCACACAAAATCGAAACACTTTACAGACGGGATTATGCCATCAATATCAGCTTTGCAGTTGCAGATAAGAAGTGCATTAATAAAACACGTGCCATTTTATTTAGACTTGTATCGCTCTTCTAACGTAGGTTGGTCAGTTGGTGGTTTGACTGTGTTTCACACTAACCAATAGCTAAAGGTGCATTACAACTGTATGTAAATTATATTTTATCAGACTGACACTCATTACAATACTGTATGTTCACTGAATGACTGTAGATGTTGTCACTCTGTAAGTTTTGGTGTGTGTGTGTGTATGTGTGTGTGTGAGTGTAAGAGTTGTCTGGCTCAGGTTCAGCCATCAGATCATGCTTTGTATGCAGGCTGCCGCCTGTCCGTCTCTGCCTGTTAAACGTTAACACTGATGGATCAAACTTCTACTTTCCATTCACAGGGAGTGTTTATATGGCTGGTTATTTTTGCAATGGGTTTCGAGTTGTGTAAATGCCCCCTTTGCTGTTTCAAGTTTGGTTCATGTGTGAAGTGAATTTCCTTGTAAAGATAATTCTTGGTGTAATTTGGGGATTTATTTTATATGTTATGGATATTAAATTGTTTGTTTGAGCTGGCTGAAAACTTAATTTAGACAGAAAGTACAAGCAAAGGACCTATGAATCTCACCAATACCCCTTACACTGTACTTTGTTAGTAACTCATGATGCATGAAGTGTTTGAGTAGTTGTCTAGATTTCCGAGGCCGCCTGGATGTGTATTGGATGTTGCCACACTAGTTTACAGATTCCCTACTGCCACCAACTGGACAGAATTGTAAAGTAGCGCTTGTTTGCAAATGTTTTAATGTAGTTCTGTTGGGAGTCTTAATCAAGTGGTGATGCGAGCCAGAGTGCTGGCTCTTCTATATACTTCTCTCTAATATTAGACACAATGGACCCAGGGGTGTCCAAGCTTTTCTGGTGTAACGGATGTAAAAACTCTTCATATATAGTGGGTATTGGCCAGGTCATCATTATAAATGAGAATTGGTTCTCAATTGATTTTACCTGGTTAAATAAAGGTCAAATAAATAAAAATTGGTTCATTGCTGATAGCAGCACATTCAGTGTTTTATATCGAACAGTAACATAGATAGAAGGAAATTAATAAATACAATAAACTAGCTATATTGTTACAGACCAGGTGAAATGAGGATAAAGACAATGGGATGTGGCTCCAATAGCAACACTATTGAGCTGCTTTGAGATTTTGGCAAGGTTTTGGCGAGCCCAGAACTTTTAAATAAGACTCAAACCATGGCAGTGACTCAAATACGAAGACATCTACTGCTGCTGTTGGGGGGAATGTAGAGACTGTGTTCTCATTTGTGTTTTTCGTTTTAAAGGACGAACTTCAAAAATCGGAGAATTTCAAACAAGACCCTCTGATGGAGTGAATGAGCCCCTGGCTGAATAACACAGCCTCGTACAGTCAGTCAAGACTGTCTGGGAAGGAGCTGCAAACGTTCTTCTAGCTCAACAGCCTTGGGTTACAAAAAGCACCTGTGATTGCAATGAAATGGACAGAAATGGCTTCAATACAGACACATCCGCTCACCAGACGACAATCTGGCAATTAAAACAACTTCTGGTTAGCAGATGGCCTTAAGGAATCCAAAATACAGGTCTGTTGAAATGAGTTTATAAAAACATTAAATGCGTGTGATATGGCTAATGACATCAAATTATATTCAACTCTAATGGTCGTTACAGCCAAATGGGCTATTGCATTAGCATTTATAACGGTGCATAAAACTTCAGAGAGCTGTTATTATCTCGCAAGGCAAGCCCATTGTGCGACAGAGAAGACAACTTGATTCCCGTAGTTAAGTCCTCTGAGAGTGTGGTGTGAGATTTAGGGTGTCCTCTGTTAACCACTGGATGTAATGTAGTGTTTGCATTACATCATGGTACAGCATCCAGTTCAGACTAAAGGACGTGTAAAGACGCTACCCTCTTTATGTTCAACGTAAGCAGTCTGCCCAAACCATTTATCCACCATTAGCCTTTTACACTTGACTGATGCTCATATAGCTTGTCAGAGTGCTTAGTGTGCAAGGTGCCATCTAGAGTTTTCAACCTGAGCTTCATAACAAACAAGTAAAGGTGATTTGAGGAGCGGCCCCTCATGTTGGTGGTCTGGATCTCCCTGTTGACAGGTGGGAGGAAGCAAGCTGTTGTGGGGTGAAGGGGGGGGGGGGGGGGGATTCTCAGGGGACATTTACAGGAGAAGCTCGCTAAGGCAGAAGCACCTGAATTAGCGGTTCAGTTTAGCGTGTTTTACAGCAGGTGCATGCAGGCGTGAACTGCAGCTGGACAGATGTCGCAGTGACACTCATGAACCACAGAGAGGCGCTCAAGCCCCATTTGCAGATGTGTACATGGCCGTCAGTCTGCAGCACAGGAGGTTTTGGTATTCATTCCAGCTTCAGAATAACAGGCATGGTTTTCTATACATAGCAAAAATGCCAGGAACCCAGAGGAAGTAAAGAAAGGAAACAAAGAAACCTAATAGGACCTAACTACACCACTCCATATCTGACGATTCCTACGTTTATAAACCATCCATTTATAATGCTACATCCATGGCTCCTGTGGTTTAGCTCCTCGGACAATTGGCATTTTCTTGGCCCCTAAAGTTGGCATTACCATGGCAACAGCGGTCGGGTGCCAATTGGGCACCTGCACCGGGTCGAGATCAAGCCGTGAGTGAAATTAGCCAAAGCTAAAGCGGGGTCCCAGCAGCTGCCCCCTGGTAGCAGAAAACTGCCGGGGGAAATCAAAGCCTAATTACTCTGTTTGTTTGTGCTGTGTGTGTGTGTGTGTGTGCGTGTGTCTCTTTTGGCGTAGACTGAAGGCTATTGTGTCTGTTCGGCTGTCTCATCTCTCAGCTGCAATGTATTCACCTCACACATTGTGAACTCATTACTTGTACCGTGTTTGATGAGCATCTCACCAACTTAGTCAATTTCGTTGACCAGCGCTGTGGTTGCTGAACACTGGATCAACGGAGCACCATTTGATTTTTGCAGTAGGATGATACAGGGAGAGGAGAGAGCCAGGGAGTTAAAACCGTCAAACCGAATTACGTCTCCTCACTGTGCTTATGAAAATATTGTTTTTGGTGCTTTCATGAGGGACACATTTTGCATTGATTAAAACATTTTAAATACTTAAATCTAATGGCAGGAGCAACAGCTGAAATACTCTAAAAAAATTCTAAAAGGAAACCAGTGTCATAAATGTGCCCAGATTCTTCGCCGTGTTTGATTGTTCTCTCGTAATTACCAGCATGTGGCTGCTATTGTGTTGTGTGCGCGTGTGTGTATGTTATTATGGTACAATGTGGTCCTGGAAAAACCTACAGTAACAAGAAACTACCACAGAGGTGGTTTCAAGCCTTTTACCACGTGTTTACGTCAATCTGTCTGCAAGATTGTGTCACATAATTTGACAAATGTGAGGTTAAGATTAAAATGAACGGGAAATTCTGCAGCTACTGACAGTGTTTGTAAATATGGCTTCCAATGGACATGCTTAGTGTGACGGAAATCTGTCATATGAATCCACGTTTTGTCTTGAAAGTCACTTTTGTTTAAAGTATTGAACTAAACTGCACCCACCACAGTCTGGTTGTTAATTCTCCAGTGGACCTAATTGTTGTAAATGTGGTACAGTTGTCTGTGTGAAGTCTAAAGCAAAATCAAATCCTCAGTCACAACAATGCGGCATCTGTGGGTGAAATGAGTGCAGGGATGCAGTTTCTCTTGCTTCCTCTCAGCCGCCAGTAACAAATCCCCTCCGACTGACATACATCCTCACTCTGACACACCGACTACAGTCACTAGCATATGGCTATGTACATACCCCCCACACACACACACACTTATCCTGGCCACAGAGTGTAAATGTCGTCACCCGGCATAGGGTCAACAATAAAAAAAGAACACTCTGATGAGTCATCCCATTTGTATGGTCAACTGAGAACATCACACACTCAGAGAAACCCACACATGCGCACACACTGGTGGTCAGCTGTAATTAGCCCTGGGCCAAAGTCAGTGCAGGAGGAGAATCTCTTCAGTTGGTGGAAGTAAGCAGTTTTTCCATTTTATTTTCCTCCGGGGCTTTGGATTTATTGCCTGTTGTTGCTTGTTTATTAGGTTTCATGTTTGAACTCCACTTACTCTGGGAAGATTTGTTGAACGCTGTTCTTTTTCAGCAACTCCCTCTATGCCACTTACGCAGTTATAACCGCTCACAGCGGGGAGGGGCTTTTTGTGCTGTTTCTATCGGACGCTCAGGCCTTCACCGTTAGCTACTCTGTAATCATTCGAGAGCCAGGTAGTTTAAGATTTTTTTTTGTATCAAACCCATATTACTAACAGACGTATCCCTGAACAGGTTGTTCTATCAAGTGAGATATATTATATAAAATGATCCACTGTATCTCATAATGCTGTGTACTCCTTTGACATAATGCTCCTCTCATAAGACCAATGTGTGTACCAATGTGCTTCTTACAGACAGACAGCAACTGGAGCACACAAGCCAATATGTGGACGAATTGAAGAGTTCAAATATCTGGAAAGTGTTGCACAAGACCTAAAACCTCTTATTGTGTGCACTGTGTGTACAAACTGGTTTGTTGTGCTGTGTGTGTAGTACTATAGCCAATTGTACAGTATATGCAGTATGACACACACAGGCTCTGAGCCTGGGGTAAGAAATGATAGCACTCCATATTACGTCTCATGCCGGGGGTTTCCTGTGAAACAGGTGAAATCAGGTCATGTCACCAATCTTGTCTTTCAGCTCAGAGGCAACCCAGCTACTCACGTATGTGTTTTCGATTTCTCACCAATGACAGCCTCCTTACACAAAGAGATTGCTGCCGTCGCGATAAATTGTTCCTGACATGGCGTTGACTCGCCCACGTACTGTCTGGAAAAGCCAGGCCGTTTAACCCGAGCTGGGGATTGGCAGTGCCAAGACTAGAAAGAGAAGTGGAGGGGCCCACGCAGACAACAAAACGCACACAGTTACACGCCTCTGTAGAAAAACAAGCATGCACACACACAGCCGACACTACGATCCCTGTATCTGAACGTGCGTGTGTCATGCAGGAGGACGTTGGTCCCGGTTGACAGCTGTCAGGGCTGCTTAGGTTCCAGTGTCTGGATATTTTGCCATGCAAGCTTATTATGTGCAGCAGTGAAGTCCTGTGGAGGGGCCCGGGATCGCCCCTAGGGAGCCGATTTGGGTCAGCCGCAATTAAACAGTCTCTAAACTGAGGTGACAGACACAGGCCCCCGTCCCGGATCCCGTTGGCCTCCCAAAGAGCCCCGGAGGGGTGTACCTCGGAGCACTAAGATAACAAAGGAGTCTCTTTCCTCTATTATCCCTGTGTAGCGAGCGCTGCTCCCACAAGGCCCCACTGGCATCAGACAGAAATCCAGGCGAAGAGACATTGTCCTGGTTTCCACCTTTTTTGCTTTTTATCCCTGTTTGTCTCTCAGTGTGGCTGCAGTGAGTTACAGATAAACCACCTTGGACTCTTTCTCCCGCTCGCCTCATGGGGGCAACAGAGCATTCTCTGTGCGACTCTCCAGCACGATCGTCTGCTGGGAAATTACTTATACAAAGTCACAGCCAGTTCAACAGCGGCTTCAATCTTGAACTTCAATCTACCATCAATTGGTTATTATTTTGAATATAGACCTATTTCTCTCTCACCCCGCTGCCTCTCAGCGCCTTGTTAAACCAAGCGAGGGGCTCTTCTGCATGACAAGTATTCCTCTATAGCTTTTGTCTCAAGGGTTTCCAGACCATGAGCGCCGGTTTTCAACACTTGACTACTTCTCTCTGAACCATATGTAATTACCCTCACAGATCCAAAGTCACCATAAGGTTAGGCCTGCAAATTGGCTCTCAAATATACTTTAGTCTGTTTTAGACTGTGTCGGTTTATTACAGGCCAGTTTTATTTCAACTTTTATGCGGATGCATATTAAGGGTGGGATCTTTTCCTGCATTCTGATGATTTGGAATGCATCCATTTAAAGGAGCTGTATCAGAAATACGTAACATTAGTAAACAGCTGTTTGTAGAGAAATGGTGGAGGAAAGTACATCCGAGCAGGCGTTAAAGTCGCTCTTCCTCTGCCTCTGTTGTTTGCTGGCACGGTTTGCTACGAGGTGTTGAAAGAAAATAAAATGTCGTCATTTATGGCGGTGTGAAAGTTTGAAATACAAGATAGCCTAATGGAATATGATGCAGTCGACCATTTGCGTTCCAGCTGGTCGGTGTACGCCTGCATTGTTGGGACCTCGCGATTATAATCAGGGCCTTGATTACAGGTGATATGATGTAAAGCGGGCTGGTTATCATTTTGAAGGGCTGTTGTTTGAATAAAGATGTGAGTTTGGTGCGGGTACAGAGATGAACATTAGCACACAACTCGAACCAACACACTCTCAGGAACATACATAATGTATTTGAGCTAAAAGAAAAAGGAAGAGAGTAAAAGGAAATCATATACAAAGAACATTTTGAGGTAAATCAAGCAAGAAAGAAGCAAAGAAACAGAAAAAATTGACGACCTACAAAACATTCATCCCAGCAAAGAGAACAGAACAAAGCAACACGGGATGAGGGGCCGAAGCCCGGTTTGAGTGGAGAGCGGGCCTTGCCTCTCACTTAGCTGAGTCTGGCGCTAGCGGCTGGCGCTGTACCGAGCTGAAGTTGACACTGGCGCAGTGAGGCAGGGAGGAGGTGCCAGACCCGGGAAGCAAAGCCTGGCTCGGAGAGCTTTGGAGGGGCATATTGCAGCAGACAGAGGGCGGAATCCTCTGTAACAGCCCGGCTATGTGCGCTCATTCCCCTTCTTGTCGGGAGAGAAGGCCAAAGACCAGCCCAGATTACGAGCCGCTCTGCTGGAGTACTGGCTGCTCACGGGCCTGCTGAAGTGCTTTCCTCAGGCACAACTGCTGGTTGGGCCAGTTCCCTTTTTGTCAAACGGATTCAAATAGCACATGGTTGACCCGATTGAAGCGGTATTTTTCTCCATCTTTATTATGCAGCGTGACTGCCTCTATGTTTCCGTCTTCTGCACTACGGGGAAGAGTACTGATGCCTGTGTGTACTACACAGTGTATCAGAAGGTCAGCGGGCCGGTTGGAGTGAATGCGTCTCAGTGTGTCTTTGTGTACCGTAGTTTTATCCAGAAGGGATTTTTAGTTTGAAATTGTCATAAGTTCCTTCCTCCTTTTGCGCTAAAAAGAAAGAAAACCCCATTCATCACACACAGTGAGTGTGTGTGTGCGCGTACAGTGCGTGTACGTGGAGAATGTTGAGAGTCCCCACATGAATGCCTTATGTCTCCTCTACAGCAGATGTGCCCGCAGCCCCGGGCCCCTCGGTTGCAGCTCGTTATGGGAATGTGTGTGTGTGTGTGTGTGTGTGTGTGTGTGTGTGTGCGCGTGTAAGAAGGCTCCGTGCTATTCCCATTCGGAAGTCAGCGGGGAGTTTGTCTATAAAAGGCAGGAATAATAGGCACCCATTTATCTCTGAAGACACTCACACACACTCATACACACAAATACACGCGCACACAAACACACACACACACACACACACACACACACACACACACACACACACACATCTGATGGTTTGTGATATTATTGCTGTGTTGTGCCAGAAGCCCTGTCCTGTATACATGCATTAGTGTAAATGCCTGTCTCTACACAGACAGAAGAAGAGTCATGTGTTCCCCCGTCTGTAACTCCCTCTCTGGCTTTCCTTGTTTAAAGACCATTACACTCTGACAGCCCTGAGTAACCGCCAACACTGTGGCCTCACCTACTCATGACACCCCCAAAGGACACGCCTACACGCCTCTCCACAGTGATCCCATTTGGTTTTGCGTGTGTGCGTATCGACTGTCAGACTAAAGTCAAGCCTACATGTCTCTTGTACATGTCTAAAATGTCAAGGGTTTAAGAACAGTTGCAGTTGGAGGATTAAAGACCTGTGTGTTACAATTTAACTGCATAACAGAAGTGATAGGTCGCTCTCAAGGACAAAAAGTGGTTCTGTGCACTGGTAAGGTATGACAGTGTGCAGAAAGTCACTAAATGAAAAATGGTAAATAATTAAATTTAGGTATAATAAATGTAAATAATTAATAATTAGCTAATAATAAGCTTCCTGACATGTTAAATCAGAACCTACACCCACGGAACCACGCTGCCAAATGTCTCAGACATTACTTACCAAATGAACGCATGAGAATATGCCTCCATATAAACGCTTTGCGTGCATGCGCTCTCAACTCTGTGAATCGGAATGTTTGAATGAATATTTTTGTCTAAACTCCTAACAGATGACAAGGTATCCGTGCACTCCTCCTAAAGTCGTGCTGTTTATTCTCCACTCTCCACATGGTCTTAAAGGGCCTTTAAACAGTCAATGAGATGAGATTGAAGGCAAGAGGCAGACTTTGCTCTCCTCCCTAATCCCATATTGATCATTAGGCAGCGAATGAACTGTGCATGGACTCACCGACTGTCTCTATTGATCACCGCAAAATCACAAATACCCACCCACACACACACACACACACACAAACACACACACACATAGGCACAGACACAGGCACAAACACTCATTCACCAGAAGTCGTATAAAATAAAACTTGATATCCCCCCCAATGATAGCACGTCACATATTGTATCATCTATATGCAGCTAGTAATCATTGCACACTTGAATAATAAAAATCATTCTGTTTGATCTTTTTAAAGTTTCAACACCACCCCATTCGGGCATAGCTGACAAATACGAGACGCGGTTTTGTAATCACTTCTATTCACATGTGAGATAATGATTTATTTTGCTGCCAGCAATGACGGTTGGTTAATAATTCATGACAGGAAACAAAAAATACTCGACAGATGTGCCAACAACTTGTATTCCAAGACGTCTCTCTGAACGGCACCCGCGGAGCTCTTCCCCATCAATCCACAGAAAGCACTTCTTCTCCTGTTGTATTTTGGTGCACCTCGCTCCTTTCTTCTTCTGCGCGAGGTTTGAACTTAGGATGCGGCAACACATGTGAACTTGAATGGCAAGGGAAAGTGTGTCTGTGCTCAGCAGGACGCAGGATGAGGACCTATCTGTGATGACAGATATGGAACGATGCCCGTTTCTGATCCTGACAGCGCGTGTAACATGGAGACCATTGGGAAGGCTGGCAGATTGTTCAGTATGCTAGTGCTGGTGTTTATACACGCACACACAGACGCTCTCTTTATCAGATTCCCAAACCAGGTCGCCCACGTCAACAGCACTTCTGTCAGGTCCATTTAGTCAAGAACACGCATGATACCCATTTATCAGATAGATTGTGTCTAGTATGGGTTCAGAATTAATCTTTGGCGGTGTGGCTCTGTTCAGGGAGTCCTCCGACCTTTCATGAGCACCATGAAATAGCAGGGAGTCAGAGGACAGCAGCGGCATTAGGGAACGCTCACATAGTTTTAGGACTATGTGAGCTGAGCTCTTCCCCCACATGAACAGAGCGGCAACGATGACATAGAAGCAAATGCCACGTTATGTGTGACGAGGAGGAGCTGGGGAGGTGGCGGGCGGCAGAGAAGCGAGCTGCAAGCAGGTAGGAGCAAAGCTGAATCTGCTTTAAATAGGGCGCCCTGTTTGAGTGTAGCCATTAGCGGGGGGGGGTTTGACCAGCTGGTGCGCTATTCCAGATCAGCTGATACGGCTCAGCTGGAGCAGATCAGCTGATGCCAGAACTGACGCTGACGCTAAATATGGTGATATTTTATTCAGCACGCGGCCTCCGTGCTTATTATAAGGAGGGTTGAATTAAGGAGACAGAGAGAGAAAATGCCATCAAGACGTTGCACTTCCATCAAGTTGAAACACCTCCCTTCAGCTTTTGTTTCTCTCCCTGTCTATTTTTATCTCTACGTGTTTTTTATGATGGATACGTTGATACCATGATGTAAATAATTTTCAAGACCTTTCTTCCTCACACAAACGAAAGTCATCGAAAACACAGAGTGAAGCAAACAACTTCATGGTGTGTGTGTGTGTGTGTGTGTGTGTGCGTTCCACGCTTCAATTAGCAGTGCTATTAGCACAGGTGTCGCACCTGAGAGCAGGGTATCCACACCGGGGGTTTGAGCCTCTGAACACTGCATGCAGACTACCAGCCTTTAGATTTATATAGACAAGAAATCACTGTGACATTTCACTCTAATGGCTCTGTTAATATTTTGCCTTTTCTTTGGCTTTCAAAATGAGTTTTTCTGCCGGGAGTGAATACGGAAGAACATTTCAGCCCAAACATTACTTAGGCTGAAATGAGGGGGGAGAATAAATTACGTTTACTTCAGCAGTAGTGTTTCATAATCAGAGAAAGTCGTAAACCAAAGACTTTTTTCCCTCCATTAAGAGCAATAAAGTGCAATATTATCAGTTTGCACTGTGATACAGCAAGCGGAGTGCCATTCGTCTAGCTTACCCTTTCTAACTTGACAATGACTCATTCTTATCTTCTCTGGGCCACCAATAACATACCCAAATATGGCCTCATGGCTGAGATAGATGTTTCTTTATTAATTGCCTGCCATTTTCTTTTCCAATGTTTTTGACACCTCGACAGAATCTTCTTGAACGTGAAGTCTGATGCAAGGAGTGCATGTAAAAACACAGTGTTTATAAAAACATGCTGTGCTGCTGATCTGTGTATTCCCACTCATCCCGCTGGCCCTTCAGTCCACCAGTCCCGCTTTCTACGCGCCGGCGATGGGGGATTGTGGCCAGGGAGGTGGGGGGCAGATTGACGCGCAGCCACCCTGGACCAGGGCCCTTCCTGTTGCCCACCCATATTACACCTTCATGTGAATGTGTGTGTGTGTGTGTGAGAGAGAGAGAGAGACACACCTTACAGATGTATGTGTGCCTGTGCCTCCATTTCATGGCCTCTGCTTCAAAACTTTCTCCAACTTCTCAGCTTTTTTTTTCCATCACCTCCTCCTTGGTTTGCAGTGTGCTCGACTCCAGAAATGCTTCAATAACTCACCTGCACTGCTAGATTACTACACTCCACTTTTATGTTGTGTCATTATTATGTCTGGAAGAGAGTGTGTGTGTGTTTTCACTGTTCTTGGGTGTGATTTGTTTTTGTATTTGTGGATACATGTACCGGTCCATGCGGTATACGGTCTGTGCGTGTCTGCATGGAGCTACTGTGAATGTACACAGTGCTGTGGGGGTTCTATTTCAATGATCTGATTTGGCTTTAAGAAAACAAACAGGGATTTATTATGAAATCGATCATAAGTATTCCGTTTTCCACCCTGCACTTCTAGTATGCATGGGCATCTTTTATCTGTATTAGGGACTAAATTGAATTAATTGATCAACTGAATGAACTGAGCTGAACACACAGTCAGCATTAAGAAATATGTATATTGACATGTTGATAGACTATTTGTCTCAGGCTGGTCTTAGTGGGGGGGTGTTGTGTTCATGCCGGGTAGAACAACACACTCACCTCCTGTATTTCACGGCTGGCTTGGTAAAGGAGAAAGTCGGGATGAAGTATTGAAATGTGCCCCCATTTCTTTCCTCGACAGTCTTATTTTTTTATTTATTTTCACAATTTTAAATCATGTGGAGGAGTTTATAAGAAGGGGTTCACTGTCGTTCTTTATTGTCTCTGTGGCTTTTACATCTCATCCATACCCTAAAAGTCCCTGTAAAACGGGGAGGAAAAATAATAGAATTAAGAGTTAAGTGGAAGAGCATAACGTGAAGTAGTGGTCAGTGGATAACACTTTGTAGAGAAGAATGAGTGCAAAGCTAACTTGAGTTAACTTAACTTGAGCTTATTGCACTCTCCAAAAAGATGCATGGGGGAACACCGGGGAACTGTGGATCCCCAACAAGCATCTCTTCTCTGCACACATGCAGAACAACCACAATGCACCTCTCCAGGGTGTCAGGACTATCCGCTGGCTAAAATAGGAGCGTGTGGAGCAGTGATGACTGGAGCCCCATCACTTCATTTTTTACTTTAATCCAGCTGCAGCAGGGGGCACTGTGGCGTCGCTGTTGGATCCGGGGTGGTTTGATACGCGGGTCAGATTCCTCGGTCAGCAGGAAACCCTGTACAGCACTGTTGCCCAGTCACACACAAAATGCAATCCTTCCAGATTAAACGTGAACCGTGTGAGTATGTAATGGATTACATCAATATGTCCAATGACATCTTTAGGTCCAACTTTCCAAGCATTGCGTTGACGCTCTAAAAATGAGTTGGATTTTTATTTTTATTTTACAGAAGGACACTTTATTTGCAGGGTCCAGAAACGTGTCCTTTGGTCCTCCACGTTTCAGGGATATCGCATAACCCTGCTGAGGAAGCAAGTGTGTTCAGAGGCATGTTGATGACAGCGGCAGAGGTCCATATCAGGAGATCTTCACGCATGTTCATCGATTCTTTTAGAGGCCAAGCCGAGTGACTTCTCATCACAGCAGGAGTAACTCAAAACTATGCCTCTTCTTCAGAAGTGCTCACGCTTCAAACAAAACAGAATTTGCCATGTTTAAAAAATGGCAGAGCCGTGAAGCGGCAAACTTTGACAAACTTGGATTGACCTGTGTAAACTTGCTGTTGAAGTGAAAAGATACATTTGAAGCTTTAAGGGTGCTGAATACTTATGGGCATCAGAAATAGCACATCAGGCATGAGGAGGAAACAGGCTTTTCTCTCTCTCTCCCCCTCTCTGTCTCCCTCTGTCTCTCTTTCTCTCTTCCCCACCACTGTCCTCACCTTAATGGGGAAATAGTGGGAAGAATGCCTTTCCCTGGGGAATGTCCCATTTATCACTCACTATCCTCCCACTCCTCCTCCTCGGCCAGTTGTTTTACGCCGTGCATGAAATGGCTCCAAAAGGATTCCCTTTTTTCTATTGTCAGTGCTGCTGTTACGCTCTACATTAAGCCGGGCCTCTTTGGGCTCATCCGGGCTGTACAGTATGTGATTAACCCTGCTTTGGAGCAGCCACACTGTAAAATACCTAACAGCAGGAGGGGGCAGGGTATACGCAATGGTTCGTGTGAGTGTGCACATGGGGAATTGTGTTGATATACTGTTTGTGGTCTCTGGTTTTAACAACTGGCCTGCTGGATATTGGAGGAAGTGCATCGACATATTGTAAAAGTTTCTCTCCGATCGATCCACAGAGCCTCTGAGGAGGACTGCTCCTCTAGGGCTCACAGAGTTAAGTAGACATAGATGGGAGCACAAATCTTTTTATCAGCCCGGCAGATGGTTTACACATTAGTCCTCTGACTCATCCTCCTATAAGACTGTCTCTGCCTGCCCACAACTAGAGTCCTATCGAGCACTAAGCCCTCCGCCTCACGACTCCAAAGAGGCACATCTTTCGCTCATCGGCGCCGCTACACGGCTCCGAGAGCTTACGAACGGAAAAGCCTCAAATGCTCACCATTGGTTAACTTTTGGGCTTACACCTCCGCTGATGAACTCAAGCAGCCATCAGCCTCGTCTCTCATCCCAGCTAAAAGCTGCATTGTGTTGGCAAGGTTTAGACCTGAGGAGAGGGATGGATTGTCAATATGTAACGGTGGGGGCCGGACCGACATGGGAGGAACCTGTTAATAGGCGTGTGAGACTAAGCTATAAAACGATGGAATAATGAAGTGACACTTGAATGGAAGGTGTCCAGAAGATTTAACGAACACACTCCGCGGGATTTGCGACACATGCACCACGGTGTCAGTCCCATTTACCCTGACAGCCAGTTAAGTCGCGCTGTACCTCAGCACTGCATTCTAATGTGTGTATGGAATGTATTATTATATATTTTTTGATGTACTTCTGTTTTCCCCTCCTGCCGAAAGCAAGCAGAAGTCTCTGCACTCGCTGCAGCTTCATGGGGATCGATGGGCTGTTTGCCGTTCAGCCTATCGTCAAGCTTTTACAGCAGCTGGTTCCACCGCTCCTCATTGTGATGGTCCTCAATTCCCTAAATGGCTCCTTTGTGCCAGAAAAGATATAATAAAAAATCTGTTTTTTACTCTGCTTCTTCTTCTTTCGTCACCCAACGAGAGAGGCTAGAACATAAATCGACTTGAGGAGAAGCAGTTGTTCTCTGCCTGGGGCGGCCGGGTTTTTATGGCCCTGCAGAAGGAGCTTATTGGAGGGCTCTTTTGTGTGAGGGGGAATTTTACGTGTATTGGAGTAGTCGTAAAACTAAGTAGAGGAGACCTGTCTTTATGGTGTCAGCGGTGGCCGTGGTCAGGTGTTACTCAGAAGGACTCTCTTTTATCTGGTGTTAGACTCAGGTCTCCTCTCCATTTCTTCCTCTCCTCATCTCAGTGTGCCTCACCAAAGGCCTCCGATTCTGCAGAGCACCTTGTTGAGTTGTGCGTCACAACAGCACTGATATGATGATATGGTGATATGAAAGCATGGCGGTTTCCATGGTCTCACTCCCATTTCATAGCGGCGCCGGCCCGCCGTCGTCACATATTATAACTGCTGTCTCTCTTTTCTAGGTTTTAGTTTTATTCTCTGGCTTTGTGTTGGGAAGCAGTGTCCTGTTTTGGCTCTAGCTGTGTATGTACAGGGGATGTGGTTCACAATGCATGCGTGGTTTACTTGGAAATATCTCATCACTTGCTGGCGTTGTCTGTACAGATCAGATTGCCCACTGTGGTAAGTTAAACATAGACCAGCCATGTAGCTCCTGCTGATTCCTCGATCGACTAAGAAGAGAAGCCTGTGTAAACGATGCAGGTGTCCCATGGAAGGGAACACTTGTTAAAGCTCCAAAGACGCATTTAGACCAACTTCTTCTGTTGTTTTGTGAGAAACGCTGCACATGACTGTGTTTGTTTACAAGCAAACTCTACAGGGCGTCATGAGCCTCACACTGAAATGTGCAGCGGAAGGAAAGGATTAAAAGTGGGAAGGTGTTGCCACGTTGGATCACACCCATCACCTGCTACGCTCGGCTGTTTATCTGTGAGGACGTTGTGACACAGCAGCGGTCCGTCTGACTCCAAATCAAAAGGTTTTCTGTTTAAAACCCATCATGTTTGAAGTCATTTCAATGTCATCGCAATCCAGTAATCAAGTGAGAACATCAAATATAAGAATCGACGTGACCAACAACCTATAATTAGTTATATGTTGTATTCATTTTGACTGCCGGTTAACTTTGAGTATCAGTGGTGTAAATGGTACAGGACAAGTAAGAAGAATGGTAAATTATGGGTCACACCCCTCCCTCCTTTAGTCATCTCCTCTTTTGTTTTATCTGCACACCCATACTGCAATGAGGTTATGGTCAGGTTATCAGCATGCTATACTCCACACACTCATCCTTCTGGCCACCCAACCACTGATAGGTGGCTCACTATGCATCAAACTGGCCGTAAATGGCTCTTAGACCGCCTGTCTTATCGGCGTGAGTTGCTCCCCTCAGGCTCCGTGTAATCTGAGTGTGCGTCAGTGTCTGAGAGTGTTCGGTGGACTCACACTCTTTGCATTCCTTGTTTTTTTCTCGTATGTTCATGCCCGTACGAGCCGCAGCTTGTTTACCAGACTGCTGAGTCTCCGACCCCCCCTGCCCCCTCTCTGCATTAGCTCATGCTACTGATAGGACGTGTTATCGCTGCTCTCTATCACATGAAGCGAGCCTCAGACAGGGCCTCGGAGCCAGAGCTCCACTCTTCCTTTCCACCCCTCTCCCTCTCATCATCTCCACCATCCATCCCCGTATTAAACCAATTAACAGTAATTACCGGCCCACCCCAGGCTCAGCCACTTTCTGCTGGCTCCGCTGTTTTGTCCTCATCGCCACGCCAATACGAAGGGAGGCTCCGAGACGTGTTGGGAGGCAGGTCATTACTGTTTATTAGGTAAGGGAGGATGATGGGTCCTGTAGGTGGGAACCAGCTAAAGGTGGGCTGCTCGGTCATGCACCTGACTTTATACACACGGTCAGCGCTGGATGGTCGCCGGAATGCTGCACATGCGTTACTGTCACTGAAAGCACTTAAGAAAGGGCAAGGGTTTTCATGAGGTGTGGCCGACGCTGCTGCACTTACAGGGACGCTTTGAGAAGGCGATGCCGACGGACTCGGCTCCTTGGTTGTTAGCTGTCTTCTGGCCTTGAGACAAATACTACTTTTGCACTGTTTTCTTCCAAAGTACACATAAATGCAGCTCTGTTTAGCCTGTGTGAGTGGGGACTATTCTTGCAAACTATTATCATATGCTCAGAAACAGGCCGGCGCCCTGGTTCATGAAGTACACCTCAGAAATGGGGAGAGACGGATAAGCCGTCCGGTCCGTCTCTCTTCGTCAAGTCATCGACAATAAACACGCTAACGTAACGTGCACGTGCAGACATGAAAATACTCAACTCGGCACGTTGAGATAACAACAGAACCGAGTAATGGTTGTGATGGATTGTTTTGCAACGTGGAAGTTGTTTTTTATGCAGCCCAGGAATAAATTGCAGCCAATCGGTGCACCTCAAGGGTGGAAAATGAGGCCCAATATCTCCATCACCGCTAAAACTGTGCAAACTGGAAAGGCCAGGCGCCGGACTTTTGGCTTTGGACTGCTGTGGACACAAATACATTGTTTTGCTGTCTGTGTTCATCACTGCTCTCACCAATACTACACACACACACACACACACACACACACACACACACACACACACACAAACAAATGACTTGCAATTATTGATAACTGCAAATCTGTCAGCTACAGAGCAGAATTTTAGTGTGAGATAAGAATGTGTTACCTTCAAACGCTCCTTTTTATTGTGAAAAGTAAAATTATTTGTTGTGGTGTTTGTGACCCAATACAAATCATGACATTAAATGTCAGGGCGCAACATGCAAAAATAACAGCTAATGAACGTGGAAAATCTTTCACAATAACTAATTAAAAATTCTCTGCACTCTCTAAGGATTTCCATCCAACAAAAAGACAAAGGGAGATTTAAAAAAAACACAATTTGAGATGGAGAAGAACCAAACCGAATGATACTGCACATGTAAAATTATAAATCATGATACGATGATAAAACTATTACCTCGATACATTTAGGTATCGCCTCACTCTTAAAGCATCATGCATTAATGTTAGTGGCTAAAATCACTTCTTGGATATCATTTTGCATCTTAGAACTAGGAACAATATGAGGAGATTTTATAGCTACGCACCAGGGGTGGGTCGTTAATATTCCAATGAGCCATTCACTGCAGTGAGACACGATCAATCGGTCACAGATCACACATTATCCCAACAACGAGACACAATGAATCATGCTTAGCAATTTGCCCAACCCAAAATCACAGGATATGCTGATGCCTAATGTCACCTGAATAGGAATGAACACCCCCCCACCTACCAGTCCCCTACAACCAATGCACACACCCCACACTCCATGAACCACGGTGGTTTTTAAATCGATGACCTCAGCCCAACAATAACACATTCCACAATGAACTTGGGTTTACATGAGTTTACATTTTTACAGTCGACACCTGGCATATGGTTATGAACACACATATTTGTACACACACTCACACACGCTCACACACACACACACACACACACACACACACACACACACACACACACACACACACACACACACACACTTACACACAATATCCCATGCCCTGTGAAACCATAGTGCCCTTTCCCCCCCTAACATTGGTCAGATCATGTTACCATGCCAGCTCTGCTCACCAAGCTGGTGAACGGGCACCAGTCCCTCAGCCCCACGCTCCCACTGCCCAACTCATCTATTATTCAAGCTGACATAATTGCATGGGGGGGGGCATCATCCGCCAATGTCGAGACTCAAAATATAAAAGGCCTTTAAATAATTCAGGACGAGATGCCCACCCCACGCCGGGAAGTGGGGGGAGGGGGGGGGGGGTCTCTCACATGATGAGATCATGATCCCTCAGATGCAGGGGTGTGACGGCGTGTCTCTGTGTTTATATGTGTTGTGTGTGTGTGTGTGTTGAGTGTGTGTGTCTGTGTGTATGTGTGTGTTTGAAGAAGACAGTGTTATACGCGCTTTCACCTGCTTGACCTTCTGTCTTTGCTCGTGTACACAATAGTAGTTTGGCTTTTTTTTAAAGAAACTCTTTAATAACTCTTAAATATTCATCGAACTCCCATTTATTGGCTAGTTCGATGAATATTTAATAAATAAAACTGGGATTAGAGTAATTATTAGAACTTTTAAACGTACACAACATTGATATGCTCTCGTCAAAGCAACCTACTCAAGCAAGAAGCACAACAAAACTCATCAAAAATATTTGTTTGTTACTCTTGAGCTACCAAAGTAAGACGTAAGACGTCACAACAGTAACAACTTGCTGTTAAAAGTGTTTTATGCTGAACCCAAAAACGTATCATATATCATATTATTCACACTTTGGAAAAAGGGTCTCTCTCTCTGTCCCCCCACCCACCCCCGCCCGCCCCCCCGGCTGCAGGTGGCTCAGAGGTCTTTTGGCTGCAGGGCTGTAGGGGAGCTGCTGACCTGTGAAACCCTGCAGCTCCAGACCGTTGACTCCAGTCTCTGGCTAATTCAATAAGTCCTTTCAGACGGACTGCAGCCAACATCTGTTGGATCCCACCCGGAGCCAGCACGGCCAGCGTTTACGCTCAGTTACCGGTCCACTTAAGTTTGAAGGCCTGAAAAAGCAGGCATTTAGTGGGTCACGATGCGGCTGAGAGACATTTCTGTCAGGGGTTAACCGTGGCCAGGTGCAACAACATCCCTCCTCCACCGTGGCTTCGGCTAATGATTATCTGTAATTTTATGCATTTATTATGGACAACAATTTGTCAAAACATTTTACAATCTCAAGGTCCAAGATATTAATGTGATGTATTTAGATTGTTTATCACATCAATGTAAATCCAAAGATAGTCAATTAACAATGACGCAAAACAGAGAAGCACCATTCATTGAAGCTGATATGTAACCCTGATGCTTAATCTACAGCAACCACATATCATTTTAATGTGGTTGAATGATAGCTGAATTGATTCCTTAATTCAACAATACATGCTCTCTAAAGATAGACATTTATTAATCAAATAAGAAATGACTAAGGCCAGTGTGTAATGTATCTGAGATCCTAAGCACGGTGTTGATCATCTTTCTTTTCCCTCCTGTCATCTGTCTGATAACAGAAAGAAATGGCCAGGAGGGAGAAAAGGATGTCTTTGTCTGAGGATGAAGGGGGTGGAAAAGGAGAAGAGGATGTGTGTGTGTATGTAGGAGGTGAAAGGGGGCTGAAGGAGGTATCAAATCACCTCCCTCCCCCTCTGCCCTTCTGCTGTCTCCTGGTTTTATCAGTCTTCTGCACCTCCAAATTAAATTTGTCCTGAGAGGGTTGGAGGGTGAGGGGGGGGGGGGGGGGGGGGGGCAGTGGCGCTGGACGCCCCGTATATGGATGGAAGCTGCCCTGCTCTGCTCCTTTAGAGCAGCAGGGGCCCCCGAGGAGGCGGGCTGGCCACCGACGATGACAAGCCTGATGCAATCAGGGAGTGGGGGGGTTGGCTCTCATAGAGATAAACACAGTATAGCATCAATGGGGGTGGGTGGGGGGCAAGTGCGTGCGTCCTGTCTGCTGTATGTGTCCACTCACAGATAATTGATTAATCTCGTCAATAGCAGCATCTCTGGCTGCGGCTTCCTGTCTGTGCGTCTGTCAGAGCCGCCGATGGACAGCAGATGAGAGCCAAATGACATCCATGCTCTCAGGTCCGCCGACCTGCTGCCTCTCAGCCCTCAGTGCTCCGAAGACTCTCGTCTTTGGGTTTTGGGATTTTATATTGAGGCTTTTGTGTTTTATCTCATGCAGTTTATAACGCTACATAAGCAGACAATAAGTTAATAATTCACACAATCTTTTTTATATTCTCTGATTAAAACTTGTCAAATGCAAATGGTTGCATATTAGTATGTTTAATCGTAATTTTCCATTTAGTTGTTTTTGGCCTAGTCTGGACAAAAAAAGGGCAGCTATGACGGCGGGAAATCGCATCAGAGAATGTTCCCTATTTTGTAGATCAAATGATTAATCCACAATTGGAGACTATACATGAACCAATAAATCAATAACACTACTGTTGCACAAAATAATATGTAAATTAAAATAGCCTCTCCATATCCATCCTTGTGATCTCTGGTACACATTCATCTTATTTAGCAGCGTTACCGGTTTTTCTCACACATGTTCAACATACAAACACACACGCACACTCAGCAGCTTCTCAATCCCCCACACATGAAAACTAAAGCCACGGAAGGCTCCAGCAAGCTTCGAGGAGTCTTTCTACTTCATACTCGTGAATAATAATACTATTTGAGCTCTCCTAACACGTGTGTAAAAGTTGATTCAACGAGCATCATCAAAAGAATATTCCTGACTAAAAACGGTTCACATGCTTAGCACCGCGAGTCCCCCTCCACACTCCACACGTCCCTTTGTTTGCCGCCTGAATACGGTGAGTTTTGCTTGGCAATTTGTTTTGTTTGCTTTTTTTTGTTTACTCTGACGGCACCGGTAAAAGGTTGATTCCCTACCGGGCGCCACTGTGAAAAAAACAAATAACCATGCTATTTGAACTCAGCATCTGACAGCTACAAGCCCGGTGCCTCCAATTTCTATTGTTGTACAGAGTGTAAAAGCGGACCAGGAGCTTTTGTGAGGCTGCGAATCCTTCAGCGTAAAGGTCGCTCTTAATTGAGAAAAGCAACCATGAGGCCTTTGACACGTTCTAAGCATTCATCCTGCTGTAGAGATAAGAAGCATCGTTACCATCTTTTGAGATGTGCAGTGTGTCGGTACAAAGAGGTATAATGAGCTGCTGGTATGCAAACACACAAAGACAGCAAACCTAGACACACAGAGTCACTACAAAGACAAAGACACAAAATGAAACACACAATCACATACTGTATATATTCCCCCGGTGAATGGAGCGAGAGGCCCAGAGTGTGAGGCCGGGCCAGGCTGACTGAGCCATTGATCCTGGCTCCCTCAAACACACACACACACACACACACACACACACACACACACACACTCCTCTCCTATCTGTGATGTGGCGACGCTTCCTTTCAGAGCTCTTAATCGGCCCGACGTTGACTAATTGAATTCATTAGACGGCTGGCCAACCGTCCCTTCATTGTTCTCCTAGTTATTTACGGGTCCATTTAAGGAGCAACAATACGGAGGAAATGTCAGGTTGTAGTTGTTCGTGACATTATGCAAACCAATCGTGTGTGTCTACGTGTGTGTGTGCGTTCACGTCAGTGTGTTGCATTTGAAATACACACTTGTAGCATCTAATTGCCATGAATGATTTAGCTGGCAGCCTTAGAGAAGTGAAGGAAAGCACCCCTGTTCGCTTCAACTTACTTTGTTTTATGGGGAAACGATGACAAAGCAATTGAATCATAACCTACTTAACGTTTTGTATGTGTGCACTCGTGTTTAAGAGCGTGTGCGTGTGAGGCAGGGTTAAGCAGCCTATAAGAGGCAGGGCACCCTGGGGATGGCTTTTATTCCAAGCCAAATAAAGTCCTACATCAAGCATGGTTTCTAAAGCCTTCCCCGAGGCCTACTTAACAAAATATCAACGCCCCATATTCCAATCCAGGGACTCCTTCAGTTCTGGGAACTCTCTCCTGTTATTCCACAGACAAGGAACCATTTGGACGTGTCATGAAATATGCTTTTCTTATGCTCTCATTAGTTTTTTGTGATTTATTGAATTCATTCCAGCAGTGTAATGTGTTGGAATAACACATTGGGGCACGGCTGTGCAGTACCACAGTGGTCTGATTTCCTTACGTTATGTTGTAGGGTTTTTTGTTTTTTTACAATGGCCTCACTCTGAAAGCACTAGTGGTGTTTATTGCATGACAATGAAAAACATTTTGGAGAAAAGATGCCCATACACACACCTACTACACACACTCGCCTCAAGAACACGAAACCTCTGGGTGTTTTCTTACACTTTTAACCAGATTTTGTTGACCCCTGTGGGTCAAGGGGTCAATTGGACATGCTGGGCGCCCCTCGGCCGGGCTGAGGAAAGGCCTCTCTGGGAGGAAATGTTATAGGGTACAACTCCTACGCTGCCATGAATCTTGGTCCTGTTTTTCGGGCCCAGAGATTTCTCAAGAAAGATGGGCTTCATGTGAAGAAACAAGTGCTGAAAAATACTAGAAGATGGGCACACCAAGCTTATGGCCTCTAAATTTACCTCTCAAAGCCTCCGTAGATGTATTAAGTGAAAGCTACTAAGCATACTAAAAGGATTTTTAAAGTTAGGTGTTGTAACTGGAGTAACCCGGATACTGTAGAATATTCCCTTAAACGCAGTCACTTGCATGATGGGATTGGTCAGCTCTGGACAGGCCATCTGTCACCTTCGTTCCAGGTTTGTACGACTGTGTATATGGTTGGACGCCTTGTTTAGCAGACAGTGAGACTATGTCTTCTGTGATTTCACTGTGGCATGATGGTGCTGTTTTTTTCATTAAGGAGTAATGGGTGATTAAGGGACGGATGGCTTCACTCTCTGAGAGGTAAAGCTGCTCAGGTTTCTTAAGTGGACAGATTCTATTTTTGCTCACTGGGTTTCAATGTTCCCGTTGCATATTTCAGTGTGAGGCTGCTGCTGTGTTTTAGTGCAGATGCAGCCTCTGTGCTTCCCACTGCGGAGAACAGCTTTGACCCAAAGACGACTGGGATATAATGCCTTCTGATCCGGACTGAGACACTCTACCGTCACACCCGGAGGTCTTCCTACTCCCAGGCTCCAACCTGGCCTATACCATTCTCATGGGAACAGATTTGAGTTGTGAAGTTTGGAACGACTGCCAATAGGAAGACAAAAAAGGCTTTTCACGCAGTGAAAAACTACCTTGAAAGAGAAACCGTAGAGAAACCTGGCATGTTTTTGAAAAAAAAACGTACTACTAAAAATACTAACTAAAGTAGTAGAAGGGGACACAAATGGCTATATACTGTTAGAACCAGAGTAGAGAAGAAACTCCTTTCAGTTTAGATCCTGAGCTAAGAGGCCTGAGGCTCAGACCAGCCACCAGTTTGTCAGGCATAACCACCGGAATGAAACGAGGAACTCACTTGATGATGCATTGTAAAGATATGACTAGAAAGCACAGCGATAGCGCGTCCTTTGCTCTCCCAATTGTCTCATTGGTCAGGCCTCATTTTCCATCGCCCTTTTATCCGTTGTCTGCAGCTGTGAATTACTCTTTGTCCAATTCTTCCAATCTTCCTCATCCTCCCTGTTTCCCATGTTTTTTTTACAGCCCTGCGGAACAGTAGAGCATGTCTGCACCCTGCTATTCCCTGAATCCTTGCGTCTTTTCGTGCCATCTTCCCTTTTTTTTTGGCAGGCTGGTTTTTTACTCTTGCACACGTGCACAGAGCATAACTATGTGTTAACTACTCTCCCCATCGCCGCTTTGTGTGTGTACCGAGAGTCTAAATGAGGCGGTTTAGATTCGAGCCATAGCTATTGATAGTTATTTAATTGCTTCCATAGACTCTTGATATTGCGTAAAGGCAGCAGATGAAAGCATCAATTTCAAAGTGATGATAAGGAATACAGATGACTCCTGTACACTCCTTCATGCACAAGCAACCATTACACACCTTATGCATTACCATGCATTACCACCACATCATAGGTAAACAATGCATTCCAGCAGTAACCTCTCTGGATAACAAATGGCTGGTCGCTGGAGGGGAGCTCATATAAATACCTATTAGACGACCCAATTGTCTTACTGCCAGCTTAGGGACGGCTCCCCGGCTAGCTAAATGGGTCTCTGAATGGCATTCATCAGCGTCCATTGTCATTGTTCCCCTTGCCTCTCTAGCTGGAAGTAATTGACTGGAGAATAATGCCACCCGATCAGTCCACCTATGAAGAGACGAGCTGCAGATTGATTAGCCCCGCGGCAGCGCACGGCGGGCAGCGCCGCGACAGAGATATTGTTATTCTCCGATATGAAAACCGCTCTAATGGCGCCGGACATGGGCTGATGATCAGAGGGGATGGAGGAGAATAAGGAAAGCGCTTGAATTATTACCGCGCCTCGTTTATTTAAGTGGCACATTTTGCACAATGAAAAGGTTGTGCCTCTCGGCATTGCTTGTCATATTTAGAGAGCAGGCAAGCAATCGCTGGGGTTATTAGACTGACAGTGTGCCTGGATGCATTCTCACTGCTGATGGCACTTTAAAATAAATGTTAAAGGCTTTGGTTTTGCACATTGAAGGCTCAAATGGCAGCAAGAGTGATGAGAACAGTTCCATTTTATTACTCCGGTTCCCTGTAAGAGGAGAGGACTAAGATCTATGCTGGTGTGTCTGCCAGTTCATCAGTAATGAAAAACACTTTCTCACTCCACTTGCTGGATTTGCAAATTTGTTGGTAGAGTTAGAGCTGGGCTATAGGTCCTATGTGTGAATGTGTTGACCTTAGTTGTGTCTATGTGGGTACTACATTTACTAGGTCTGTCTCTGGTGAGTCCACGGTACTTCTGCACGGCTCCACTCGCTCAAATCAAACCCCTAAGTAGCACACACCTGTGATGCACTGCACTCTTCTGCTCATAAACATGCATGTATACGATGCACATACGCACAATACAAGCAATACACACTGCAAATGGGCACACGTGCAGACACTTACAGCACTAGAGTCTTTTAAAATTGTTTATTCACTCCGTCACTCTCACACAGCTCACATAATCATTATAATAATACTTATTTCTTTAGTGTACTAAAAGGCACTCAAGGCTCTTTACATAACAATAAACAACTGTAGATGACATAACAGCAGGCAACAAACAGAAAAAAAACGTTTATTAGCATCACCAATTAAAGGCAGATTTAAATAAATGACTTTTAAGTGCTGTTTAGAGTTCAGGCAAGGCAGGCAATGGAGAAGGCTGGGGCCCTGTTATAGAGTTGGATATGGAAAGCTGAACGAATAAGACTTAGCTAATGTTTATGCTGAGCTGGAGTTTCTTTCAGCAGGTTTGAGTAGTAGTATTAGTAGCAGAGGCATGCTGGGTCTGAGTTGCTTTTCATGAGTCAGATAGAGCACACAAGCCATCTTGAATGCCACTTCACTGCGGATGTGACACACTAAATAAGACTCACTTGAGTGGAGAAACGCTGTCCAGTCGCCTTATTAGTATGCCGCTGACATACCTGACTCTCTGGTGCATTGTTGTTAAATGATCAATGGAGTTGCACTTTGCCTTGTCTTCCCACCAGTCAAAGTGCTTCACAGTACCTCTTCTGCACAAACGAGAAAATGTTGGGTTAAGTGTGTTGCCCAAAGACAAGAGTAGAGGTCCTAACCAACAACCAACCTATTGGGAAACAATCCTGCATTTGAATTAAGACTTTTGTTCCAGAGCTCGTAATCCCTCATTCACTAGCTAAGACCACGCCATCCAACTGGAGGCGTTTAACACGAGTGAATGCGTCGTTGATCGATTTAGACTGGTTGGTCAGATGGGTTGTGGGGAGCTTCGTCTGAGAATCCGCCGTGCTCCCGTGTCACGGCGAACCCCTTCAGGGCCCTACGAAAAGTTGGAAAAAGATGGAGAGAAAGAAAAGAAAAAGAAAAGGGGTTTGGGAGGGTGGGGTTTCAGAATGCGTACCCACGAACGTGAAGAGAGGGCCGAGCTGTATTTGTAGAAATACCGGAAGAGGCGGGTTGGAGGCATGGTCTTCCTCCAGAAACTACGCTAATTAGCTTCAAAATATGTATGAATGCAGCCAAACATAACCTAAGTTGCTGGTCTTTTCAGTAAAGGTGGTTCTATATAACTAGTAAACATTTTTACAAGTACGTAAGTAAGTACCATTGTCTTCAAAAATGATTATGATATAGCAGATAATTACGACGCTGTTTGTTCAGCATTCTGTACACTTGTTGGTACTGTCAGGTTCTTCCTGTCTGCCTCTTCTGGAGGCCCGACGGTTCTTCCCAAGCTGCCGTTAAGACGGAGAGAGAGAGAGAGAGAGAGAGAGAGAGAGTGAAAGTGACAGTGACATTGGGCTTACTGCGTTGTCAAACACACACACACACACACACACACACACACACACACACACACACACACACACACACACACACACAGCTGCCGCCACATGAGGCCTGAACCAGTAATGGGGGCCAATGAAATCTGCTCATTGAGAGCAGGGGACCCGATCGTTGGCGTGGTAACTGAGCCGAAACAGTCTCATTCTGCTGCTGTCATACACAGAAAATGGGTTGACTCCAGTCAGCGCCGCGTGAGGCGTCCCACCACTTCTTTGCTACAGCTACAGGGCCGTCGACACCGGGGGGATGAGAATTTATGCTTTTTCAGGTTGTGGAACCCAAACGGATGTGACATGCAATTTCACCTGGAATAAACAACAAACTGTGCTTTTATGGAGTTGTACTTTCCTCTGCCTTACTTTGGGTCAAAACCCACGCTTAGCGGAGAAATGGAGGGAGGCGCCTAAAGTTGACAGAAACACTGACAGATCTGCTATTTTAAATTGTCTTCCTTTGTTTTCCACCTCGTAATCAGATTGTACCGTAATGAGGCTGTAGGGGAAGCGGAGGACAATCATGTGTTCAAAATGAGCTCAGCTCCTCTGCGGAAAGCTTCTTTTTTTTGTTTCGTAGCTGTGGGAGATGCTGCTTGCAAATGGCCCAGATTGCTCCCCACGGGGCTTTAGCACGGCTCTCAACTGATTGCTCTGTGTGGTTGCAGATTGAATCCGGACGTCCACTTGATTTTATGTTATTTTGTCAAGTAGTGCTGAAAATGAATGTCTCCCTATGTCAAACCCTAGTTTGGGGAGGGCTCTCCTCCATTAACATCCAGGTGTGGAGCAGCTCAGCTGGTGGGAAAAGCCCTCTTCCTCCATATCAAATACCAAACGCAGTTACCCCAGAGTAACCCCAAATTAATGTTACCCTATTTATCCCAACAGAACTGCATTAATCCAATCAGAACCCCATTCATCTCACCAGAACTCTTTTTTATCCCACCAGACCCCATTATCCCATCAGCACCCCATTCATCCCATCTCACTGTGGTGGTACACGTCATGAATTACTGTAGGTTTTCAGATAAGCTGGAATAGCCACAATGAATGTCATCCATCGGATAGAAGGGCCTTATTGTGTGTGTGTGTGTGTGTGTGTGTGTGTATGTGTGTGTGCTTGTGAGTGTGTGCATGTGCTTGTTTGCATACAGGGAATTGCCAAAAATGATTTACAGGAGTTAAATGGGAAAACAATCTATGCAAATCCAATTGTCAGGGGGCTAAATAGGTTTTTAAATTTTGAATTATGTCTCATTGTCAGTCAGTCTGTCTGCTGAACTATTGTGTTAACACCCAGAAGAGAACTGCACATCATCAGCTAACTTGATTTGGCTTGCCAAGGCTCTCCCCATTGAGACGGCAAAAGAATAAATGAAACTTTTCCCCTAAATATATACAAAGAAAATTGCATATGAAAGTAAATTCACCAAGAACAAAAGTGTTTTGATGTGTGCTCTCTCTCTCCTCCTCCCCCTATTCCCCCTCCTCTGCCATCTCCCTGTGTGTCTTGAGGGGTTTGGAGAGCCGAAGAAAACCTTCTTTTCTGGAACCTTATCCGTCGTGCAGCGTGGCCCCATGCAAACACCCCTCAACTGCCCCAAGACACTCCAACATTAACATAATTTCAAAACTGCCATATCTTATTATTTCCTTTATTTCTTGAATGTTTTTGCCAGTTCCACATCTCCAGTAAGTTAACTATGAGGAAAATATATGATTTCTACAGAAGGCTGCTCTTAAGGTTGAAATTCAGGTTGTCGTCGATGATGGAAGCAGCAGTACCCACATGACATGATGAATCGAAATGAGTATCACGCAGAGAGATATTACATTTTCCTCCACCTTGTCGGCTTGTTTCTCGTTAGAAACTGCAGGGTCTTCTTTTGTTAACAATTCATTCCAAAACACAATTTGAAGTGTAGAGGTCAGTGTTGTCTTTATGTGCAGGTGTGTAATATCCCACAGCCATAAACGCAGTACATATCAACGTAATGCATGTAATGAAACATGCTAGAATCATCCCTGCAAAGGGCGCGTTTGACAATACTTGAGCAAAGTGCTTTTTCTGTTTTTCTCCATTGCCTGGTGACTCTTTCATTATGGAATATTGTGGATGTCACAATAGTTTCTTGACGACTTCATGTGATCTCTGCAGTCTATACGATATCTCACTCTATATCTATCTCCCTCTCGTGCTGTTTCTCTCATTCAACGCCTCCCGCTCCAGGTCTCATCGGTATTCTCGATTCCATCACAATGCAGATTTTTACTCTCCTCTCCTCCCAGTAAACACAGCAGGGTTGCCTGGATACTTGTTCTCTCCTGTCTGTATACAGGGGGGCTAGAGGAGAGAGAGAGAGAGACAGAGAGAGAGAGAGAGAGAGAGAGAGAGAGAGAGAGAGAGAGAGAGAGAGAGAGAGAGAGAGGAGGGACGATGGAGACAAAGAAAGGAGGTCAACAAGAATCCCCATAAGGCTTCAGAGCCCATTGAAGGCAGACGGCTGGGGGCAGAAGGGGGAGAAAGGGGAAACAGAGGGGGGATGGGGGCATGCTGTCAGTCTGTCACTCTGTCTGTGCTTTTTAGAATCCCGCCATATTTGTCAATTTCCTCCCTTCTTTTCAACCAACGCTACAGCTACACTAAGTAACACAACACAACCCTTAGGGGAGCAACGCTGCAAGTGTAGGTTTGTCTATCTGCTTAAATTATTGATTCATTTGTATTCTGTTAATTATTGATGGAGCAGAAGTAGTGAGAGAATGAAACGCTATCTACAGGTATAGCTCTATTATCACCTCTAAACACAACACACACACACACACACACACACACAGACACACACGCCCCTTTCGCTGCAGAGCTTTGCATTGTGGCCATCACCCTCCTTTCTTCCCCTTCATAATAACGTGCCTGTCTCTGTTACCAAGACAACCACTCCATCAGCTTCCCATGGCTTTGCTGCCAATAGTATTGCGTGTGTAATAAATACCACTGTATGTGCTCTTTCGGCTCACTTTCTTGTGAGATATTGAAGACCAAGAGCCATTCGAGATTGAAAATTGATTCCTCGGCTAGGCCCATTCACCAGTGCATCTTGGGATATATTACGGAGTAAACTTTCCCGGTTCAAGAGAACAACCACAAAGTATACAGCAAAGTAACTTCCCGCCGACTGGGCTTGGACCCAAACAGGATGAACCTGCATGGCGTTCTGTTGTTGCGATTGGCTTTATTTGAGCTGTTGAGTTCATCCACCTCTCGAGTTACTACCTCATCTCTGGGTGAATGCCTCTTCACACAGACGTGCCTTTTATTCAGCTGCTTTGTGTGTGCCTGGCACACTTGGGACCTCACGTGGCTCATGTGTTGATAATAACCCGTCCTTCTCTTTTTGTCTTGCTCCACGGTGCCTCTCCGCTGCTGCCGAGTGTGTGTGTGTGTGTGTGCGCCCGCGTGTGTGTGTAAGTGTCGGATCCACCAGGTGAGTATTTCATGCTCTTTACTCTCAGAAGCCGCTCTAATCATTACATTCAAAGCGTGAGCCAGTTGGCCATGATCGCAGAGAGGGCAGGCAATGTAGTCTACACTCACTTACTCACACACACACACACACACGCACACGCACGTGCAGACACACACACACACACACATATTCTCTCCTCCCCCCTATTGTTCTCCATCTTCTCCATCCCTCCTCTCGGCCCTTTTGCCATGGAGAAGCCGATTCAATCCCTTTCTCGCGGCGGGTGTGTGTTCGTCCCGCGCCACAAAGAAGGGCCCTGCGTGTGCTTGCGTGTGCGCTTGCCGAGAGACGAGTGTTGATGAATGGGCTGCTGGATTCAGATGGAGGCAGGTCTTGTCTAATAGGATTCCACGAAGACTGGGATCCCAGTCGGGGAGGAAGAGAAGGAGGGAGAGGTGTGTTAGCTGAGAAGCGAGTGAGAAGCTTAGGCTACATGGATGCACATAGTGCTCAAAGTACTTACATATTCCTACATTTACATATGTTTAATATACATGCTTATTTGGATTAATGCATGGCATCGCTTTGTTGAGCAAAGCCACAGGTATGTATTCCCTAAACATGCTATATATGCATGTGCTGAGCATGCACACACCCACTCACACCCAATTAGACTCACACACACACACACACACACACACACACACACACACACACACACACACACACAGTTAACTCAATATGACTGTGCTTTGATGTAACACATCCATGGCGGTGTGGGTGTTGTTTTTCCCAAGGTTGTTACAACTATTTTAAAATGGATCAAACCCCCCTACTGTTTTAGGTCTGACCTGAACGTATCAAGGTCGATGCTGAGAGGAGCGGGACTGTTTGGTTGGTTGATCAAATCTATGCGAAGAAAGGATGTCAATGTCTATGTCTATAATCAGCTACTGAGCTAGTCATCCACACTAACCCTAATCCCCATCCCATACAGGTCAAAGTAGGACAAAATATTATTCTTTTTTTAACAAATACATGTCATCAAGTTAAAGGTCCATTATGCAACCGGGGTTAATTTTCCAGCGGGGCTTCCCCCAGAGGCCGAAAATAAAAGTGCACGGTCGTAAAGATGCTCAGCTGTTCTCCTCGTTTCTCCGGTGTCAAGCCAGGCGCGTTTGTTTTGAGCTCAGCAGACAGGCGAACGCAACGAATCACCACGTCTACTGGTGATTTGTTCCTTTTCCTCTTTCTTGCTTGCTCCGACGTGGGCTTTCACTGTTTTGTCGCTGGTTTCGCCATGATAACTGCACAAATATCGCCACTGCGCTACGAGCCTGCCTTTCACTGGGGCGTGTATCAGTTCTCGTCGTAAAGCGACTGACTCGCGATGACGAGACTTCTCAGCCTGTGGGGGCGACCCGCCGCTCCTGCAATTGCAAGTGCGGTATTTCCCCTACAGACCCCCAGGGCGGCCAAGAAAACCTTTGTTTGACCTGAAATGACTCATTTAATCATCCAAAACGGTATGGAACATATTAATAAACTGAAAAATGTTGCATAGTGGGCCTTTAAACGATAAAGGTTTCAAAGTGCACGTTGTGAGCAAAGGATTCTGTTGTGATTCTTCAGCCTGTGATCAATCAAAAAAGCGCAGTACAGTAATGGTGTACTTTACAGCCTGATCTCTGGGCTCGTTGGATTAATAACATATATAATAAATAAAAATAGGTACAACACAACCACACAACAACAACACAAACACACAGAGCTATAAATAGCTACTTATTTTACAGGCACCGTGGAAGCAGGTTTGAATACAGCCAAGAAAGTACACATTCACTTTGTTTTCTCCCTACACCTGATACTACTTGATGTACAGTTGATATTTGGGATTTAATATATTTATTTATTTCCACAGAAGATTGAGTAATGACACCAGGACATCGGTTCTTTTGCATTACAAAAGCACGCACAGTACCAGCACTCTGAAACCGAAACAAATTATAGGAAATAATGGTATTATTTATACCCATGCTTTTCCCACTGTGACGCTTCTTCTGCAAAAGCATTTTTGGATGTGAATAGTGTAGAATAGAAGAATAGTTATTTCTTGATTTCTGTACTAAAGAACATTAAAATAATAATATTAGAATCTTCCCCATGCCGTCTGTTGTTTTTCAGCTTCTTTTACTTTGAAAGTGCGACATGTTGGCTCACAGCACACATAGCACAACATACTTTGGAAGCCGATCTTCTCAGTAATAGTCTTTACAGCGGCTCTGGATACAAACTATAACTATCCCCACTTCTGCACGCAACAAGATCCAAGCAAAAACATGAACAGTTTTGATGTTTTTGATTCAGATGTATGCACCCAAAAGCCTTGTTGTTAACTTAAAGAAATTAGCAGTAGATTAACACTAATGATAGCGTGTTCCAAATGTACTACAACAATGCCAGATGTCCTGATCGCCATGCAACTCGATGAGAGCATCTTTTGTCTTTGTTTCAACAATGTATTGCACAATCTCTGTCTTTAGTTTCGCGTTTTCTGCAGCTTATACAGGCTCACTCTTTGGTAACATTCGTTCTGGTCTCTCCAGTGTCGTTAACCACACTAAATGTGATTGCTAAGCTTATCTAGTATTGTGTATCTGCATTTGCTCGAGAACCGACCTTTTCTCAGCCGGTCAGAGCTACAGCAACAGCTCTGTTTCATTTTTTTGGTTCCATCTCACCCATTTGGATTTAGGGTTGCACTGCTTCACTTTCACTGTTTTTCCAGCACATGCACACAGTCTCTTTCTCCACCCCTCGTCCTTCACCTCATTTTCCTCTAATTGATGGATGCCGCCTCTCACCCCTCATCTTGCCTCTGGCAGCTTTGAAGACACGTTTAATGGGAGCCCAGAGGACAACTCTCTTTTCCTCTTCTCCTTCAATCTAGAAACCTTCAATGGGTCTCTTGAAGAACATTGTGTGCATGCGCCAGTGTGTCTGTGTGTGTTAGCGTGCGAAAGCAAAAGAGTGAGATGGAATAGACCAGCTGTGAAGTGCACTAATAGGCTCGCCTTGCCCGATGTCGCCGTCTCCCACGGCCAATGCCTCCATCTCTACCCCGCCTCTCTCGTGCCCGATGGGAACTCAAGAAGTCTCCTGAAAGAGAAATAACACAACGCATTGTTAGCTGAAGAAAGAGAGAAACACGAGAAGGCCGAGGCAAAAAGCGAGCCGTGGAGACGAAGAAGGGCTCCCTATACACCTGGTATTAGAGCTGTTGCATTGCTCCTGTCCATGCATTACATTTACATGACCAACGTGACATTAAAACGCTCCTTTGGTGTGCATTGTAATGCCATTCCTTTTGTTGTACAATGGCTTCCTCCTAATGTGTATCCCTCACACATCTACACGTGACAGGTCTGGAGTGTGCCTTAGATGATCCACTCCTCTGTCACGAGCCATTTGCAGTCATTTTACCCACAGCAAAAAAAAGATTGTTATGCTTTTGATAACTTATGTAGCGTGCCACAGATGAAACAAGATCGGAGCACCAAAGGGAGAGGGAAACAGCTGATGGAGGCCCTTGTTTTCCATCTACAAAACAGTTTTTCAAAAACCTTGTTTGCTGCACCTTTTGTCAGTCACCACCGTTTAATTGTGTGAAGTGTATGTTTCTTTGTTTGGAGAGCCCCCAACCCCTGAGCTTGAGCCAGTGAGTAAGTGCTACATCTCCCAATAGAATCGTGCTCACGTCATTAACTTCTCTGGCCCAATCAAAAGCAATACAGCCGAGTCGGCGAGCCATTAAGAACAAACAAAAAATGGATGTATTCACACGTCATGCGTTATCTAGATGAAGCTTATAAGCTATATAACAATTGATTGGATTTTAACAACCTTTAATTATTATTATTATTACGATATTATTGTTATTATTCTATTTAAAACATCTAGTGATCACACAGACTCCTCTCTTTCTTAATAGCCTTTCTGTCTAGGTTTTCTTAATCTCCTCCTCCCATGACATCCCCCCCCCCCGCCCCCCCCACCACCACTCAATATTGCAGCACAAATACTTCATGTGCAAATAGTTAAGTGTATTTAAGTCCGCCCCAATCACATCGATCAGTCTCGCAGATATTACCATTTAACTGAAGAACCTATGACAACTGCATTGATTTTGGCGTCATTCTAGACATATCCCTTCCCCGCGGATATATCAAATCAAAGCTTTTTTAATACCGGGTAAAGATTCCCTTCATCCACTCTCCAGGGCAACGAGGGAGGCTTTTCTCATGAAGCCTTGGAATTCTGATTGCTATCACACAACAAACTGTGGAAGCTTTTCTCACCTTGGGTGGATTCCGAACTCCTCACGGCCTCGTTTTCGCTCTTATCCCACATGAATGCAGTTTGCTAGAATGCAAAGAATTCAGTTTACTTTCCACTAGCGCCAGGAAGTGTCCCAAAACAATTGTCTGAGGGTAGGGAAAGAGAAAATGTCTGCAGCCTGCATACCATCAGGCTAATTGGACGGAACCAGGCATTCCGAATGCATAGCTAATGAGCACCTTTTCCATATCTGCCGGGATCACCCGGCACGTCTAATGGTCACATAAATAGTCATTTATAGGTCATAATCTGTCATTTATGTACACGGGTTCCCCCCCAATTAGAGGCTCGGGCCCTCCAGTCTGATGCCTCTCTGGGGGATTCACAGCTCCTGGCACTCACAGAGCCCCATTAGTGACCAACCCCGACCTGGCGTCCAAGTCGGCCCTGGAGTGCTGTGGACAACCTGGCTTTTAAATGACGCTGGTACAGGGGAACGGTTCCAGGTGCTTGTTGTGAGTGTCCCTTGTGTCTGTCTTTGTGTCTGTCGGCGGAGACGGCAAGGGACTGGCAGGAAGCGAGCAGTGAACCGCAGACGCAGGGAGGGTGGAGGGGGGACACGCACTACAGGAGCTGGGTTTGGCTGTTCTCCTTGTGATGCCATTTTGCCGGACATTCAGGGTTCTATTATCAATTATCGCTAGTCATTGCCAAGCAGACACAATCCCATTACCCGGGCATCGCTGTGTGCCTTGGTGTGCAGGAGATCATGACGTTCAGCTGTTGTGGAGGTCAAGGTCCACTCTGGGGAAAGAAACAGCACTGATCAGGAGAGACGACAAATATTTTTATCAACTCTACATTGTACTTGACAGTTTGGACAGCGACAATGTATTTAATATATTTGCATTGATGTATGTGTCTTTTTGCCCCCATGCATCCTATCTGAGGAGTGATGCATGAAACATACAAGTTGTATATTTAGGTTGTCTTGTGTTAGCCTTAGTTTATCGTCTGCCGCAGTTTCTTGTAGCTAAAAATATATAGCTCTGCATTCTTGTATAAGTTATGATGGGACTTTGGTTGAAATACAATGCATGAGCTCGCTCGTGTCATGAACTATAGTTGTGAAACATAAAGCGAGCAGACTGCCTTTTATAAACATTTATTTATTGAAGAGAGAGGATTTAGGCTGGCCTCGCTTCCAAATCTTCCTGCATGTAACGATAGTTGAAAACAAAATAATGACGCCCTTTGCGCCTGTCAACACTGTCTCTTATATCATATCATTGCACTCCATGTGGTCTTATTCATTGTGGCAGATCAGCTTTTGCAGCACCGCTCTGTAGATGAAAAAACGGAGCAGCAGCTACAGGGCTGTCAGACACAAACACTTTTGTGGAAAAAAGAAAAAAGTTAAACTGCCCATACTGTGATGACCCCAGAACAACCCTGGCTAGTTAGCCCCTTTTGACCCACCCCATATACAGTTACTGTTGCTATTCCAGGAAGTCAATGCTTTCAGCTTCCCCTTGAGATCCGTCTATTCTCCATGCTATGCTATCGCGGTTGCATTTTCTCTTTCTCTGCCTCTCACTCTGCTTCCCTTCAAGCTGTCTTTCTATGTTTCCCCTCAGAAAAACATCTCTGAGTGACCTTTACGAGCCGTTCTTTTGAAAGGAAGGCATAAGGGTCTCCTGCTCCTGTCATTTCTGTCAAATGGTCAATGCACATGGTTTTCTCCAGAATGGAAGCGTGCCTAGCAGGGCAGAAAATAAGAGTAAAAAAAGGATTGTAAAAATAGGCCGCATGTTCGTAACCCCGGCTTGTTATTCAGGTAGACGTTGAAGCGGGCTGCAATCATAGATTTGCAGTAAAAGAGCAAACTTTGGCAGTGGGATGCCAATGTTTCTTGAACCATCACTCGCAGAAAGGATGCTAAGCTAGCCCATGAGCACAGTCCGAGTTCTAGCCATAAGCTGGCCAGCTGGGCTGCAACCTAAACCCTCGCAGTCGGCCCGAGAGCCAGCGCAGGTCAGAGGCAGTGTGTGGGCGTGTAGTGATTTACTTCTGCTAAAGTGCTCTCTGGAGGGGCTTTTCTTACCAGACAGGGAGAAGAGGAGACATTTGTGTTGTGGTTTACCTCCAAATCTGTGGGAAAAACTCAAAGAGTACATCATATGATCCCTCCCTAGTACTCGAGCCAAACATAATGTAGTCTCTTCAAACGGCGGACTTCTGGAGACTAAAGCATCCGTCAGTCTTTATGGGACTAAAAGGCCAGAATAGTTAAGGAGAGATAAAGCGAGTGGTTAAACAGCATAGAAATAAAAGTGGCCCAGACACGAGAAGCTGCAGTCATGTTATAGTTTCTAGGCTAGAGCCGGTTGGATAAATATGAGACAACATTGGCGCGGTGTGATTAACTGATCTGAAACCCAATCTAGTAGTGGTTGCATTGCTCTTACCAATCTTTAGCGGTGTGTTTATTCACTGCATTGAAAAAAAGTAATTGATGCCCTGATGTGGACCTGACTCTGCTATTATCATCTTGTTGACATTCATTCCTCGAATGATACCAGAGTCTCCACTGGTTAGCGGTTAGCTCTGAATAATGCATATTAAGTAATGAACTGCTCGAATGGATCAGTGTGCAGTCAGTTAGTTCATGCATAAAACAATCAATTATTCGATCGATAGCTCTCATTAGTCCATCATATAGTTAAGCTGTATATATGGCCCTCTGGCTGGAATGAATAATTTACAGCCCACAAAGGGAACTGGGACGGCTGGCCCAGTTTAGAGCTGTCACATGTCTGATGCTGCCTTTAATTGATACAAATGAGTGAATGAATACAGACATTTACTATGGGATTTCAACACTAATTTATGTTTTAAATACAGTTAATGGACTCTACATGTAGATGTTATTTACTATAAGTAATGCTATTGTAATCACAATTGAAACTTGATCCGTCTTGTCTAACTCGGTTTTATGTGTGCAAAGTTGCATCAAAATAGGTGTGAATGCTCTTTCCTTTGGGATGGAATGCTTTTGAGGTAAAGACTTGTGAAAATACACCTTGTCTTCAAAGCCCTCCACCAAGAGTTGTGCAGCGCGGCTCACTGCAATGTTTTCATGGCACATTTTTAGATCTTGGTCGGCGGTCGAGATCCGAACCAGCGGCGGTTCGTCCCTGTTTTCGCACTAATGAGTACCGTGACATGCGCTTAACGCAACTTCGCAGAAGGGGGCAATGCTGGGAAACCAAGCCCAAAACCGCTGGCGCCAGTCCCAAATAGCGATAATCTGGATTGGGCGCAATCATTGGAGATCAGAGTACAGTGACACCTTTGCCGGGTTTCCCTTGGGACTCTTAAATCGAAGAAAAAAACATCACAAAACAGCATGTTGTGCCCATCATAGGACCAGTTATTCATTTGAGCATAAAGTAGTCCACTAAATTCCTAACACCTAAAGTTTTGACTAAGTTTAAAACCCAATGAATCTGTATTTGCACTTCCAATTCTCAGAAACCACTGTCTACCATTCCAATTGTTAAGCTAACCAACAGAAGTCTCAATTCCCAGCCCGGTGTCTTAAATCCCCTTCCTGCCATAAGTGGCCATGTTTCCTTCCTTTAATTGCATCCAGCCGTTTGGAATCAGACCTGAATGGTTGTTTAGGTGTTAATTGGTTTGAAGGACTGGTAACAGGGGACAAACAGAAGAAAGGTGAATTAGGACCATGCATGTGGCCCATAAATAGCACAGTGTGGCACAGGTCCTGTCATGCCTTGTTCAGAGGTGTTCTGGCTTATGTTTGTCCATTCGGGGTCTCTGGAGAAAAGACATACACTTTACCACACTTATCCTACGTCACACAGACACACACACTTTTCTGTTTGGCCCCATGCAACAGTCTTCTTTTAGCTCCTTTGTAAAACTCACTGCCTTTTGTCCCTACTATAAGTTGTTCCTTCTTCACATGAACAATGCATTTGAACTATACCCTGAACTAAGCCCCAATAAGCCCTTCTTTACATTGAAAGCTTATACAGATTCACGGTTTGCTGCTTATCAGCTTTTCCAAGGGCATTTGCACTCCTCTCCCACACACAGCTCTCACTCTAAGTGAAGGAAAACCTTTCCTTGTGCCATCGGCTCCTCACTTACTCATGCTAGTCACTGTTGTCACCCACTTTCCTAGGCACACAATTAATTCATAAAGCCTTATATAAAACATAAGTGAGGGGTAGAAACATGGTCACACAGATCATGGATAGATACATTTGGCCTCTTCTGCTGGAATCTGTCGCCATATACTGGGAGAGGAAGGTGCTTCTCTTGCGTACCACATGTACCGAGATACAGGGACAACGAAATCACCCAATATGAATCGTCCGCTTTGGATGACTGTGAGATAACTGCCACATTATGGCGATGTTGTAGGATGCAGTTTCATGGGAAAAATTCTTATATTACATGTAATTTAGCTGACGCTTTTATTCAAAGCTACTTACAATAAGTGCATTTCAACCATAGGGATACAAACTATACAAAAGAACAAGAAGCAAGAAAGTGCTATTTTATCAACTCAGCCGATTTACAACTTGTTATAAATAAGAGCCATTGTAAGTACAATTTATGTGCTACAATTAGTTAGTGTTTTAGTCAAGTTATAGTTTGAAGAGGTGTGTTTTTAGTTTGCGGCGGAAGATCTAAAGGCTCTCTGCGGTCCTGATGTCATTAGAGAGTTCGCTCCGCCATTTCAGAGCAAGGACAACAAAGAGTCAATGTTGTCTCGGAGATTTCATCCTCAGAACTCATGCTCTCTGTATCTTCAGCAAAGTCTGGACACGTTTTACATGCATTTTGAGTTTGTCAGGAATCTGTTTCCTATCCAGTGCCACTGGGTGTCAGAGGCGGCAGTTTTCCTGCTGAGAAACCTGCTGATTCTGTGCCTTACAAGCAAGTGTACACGTTTTTATACGTCTTCAGAAGGGGGAGATCACGCTCATGGGAAGCTTGTTTTGTTGAACCTCAAGATACTGCTGCCTCATCCTCCCAGCCAAGGCCTTTTTTTCCTTCTTTTTCTACACAGACTAACCGTCCACCGGCTAAAAGAGCTGACATTTTGGCTCCTGACAAATGCTCCACTTTCCAAAGAAACCTTTGAGAAAGGCTAGGCGGATTTGCAGCTGTGTAGAGCGGAGGGGAAGCTGGATCCCCAGCTGGTGTTGGCATATTGGAGGCAGAGAGCAGGCTGGCTGTTGCTGCAGCCAGAAACACTTTTCTCTCTGTCGAGGATGAATAAAGTGTGGATCTGTCTTTCTGCGACAAGCTCTCTTCATGCGTCTTTTCTTTCGTTCCTCTCCTTGAGTTACTTTCACACTTGCCAGGAGGGCTCAAGTCCCACAAGGCTAGAAGTGGAAAAATATAAAATAAAATATGAAAAAATATCAGAAAGTATCTATTCGGGTGTCTTGTGGGAGATAGCTGACTGTAGAGACATGACATGGAAAAAAGACAGAAGAAGAATGCCCAGAAATGAATCAGAGATGCTGAGGTTTGTGGTTGGCGCTGTGTATTTAACCTGTTGCAGAGATTGTGCTCTCAGCCAGCCTCAGTCACATGGGCCTTACAATGGAGAGGTGCCATTTCAAGCCAGCACATATTCCCTGGTATGCAGTGATAGCTTGAACCCTAAACACGAAAGATAGCACGAAGCAACTCTTATCTTGACCCTTAAGTCGGTCAGGCCACTTCCCAAACTACCCTCTAATAGCGAAACCCTATCACGCAACTCTAAAGTTCAGACGTGTAAATGGCAATAAGACAACAAACAAACTCTGACTCACACACCCTATAGTCTCTTTCTCATACTTATTACTCAGTGTCAGCTATGGCCATGCCACTTTAATCACAGTGCGAAGGAACTGCAAGGCTTCAGCGGAAAAGCGGATCTAAAATTCCGTATTAAAATGACGCGCTTTGCCAGGGCTATAACAATATATAAAAGAATGTACATGATTTCTTCCAAGAGATTTTGTGTTTGGTTGTGATGTCCATGGTGTGGGGATGGAGGGGGGAGTCTCTGGTGAAGCCAGACTTCTGAATAAGAAAAAGAAGCAGATGGTGACAGAAAGCGAACCCTAGAAAAGAACAGTGCACAAATAGATAGATGGAGAGGAAGAGACCGGACCGCGTGGGTTCTCAGGTTGAGGTTTGCAAAGAGGAGCCCCTCCTCTCCTCTCCTTGAGCTTAACACAAGCCTGATTATTCATGCCACCCTGAGCTCTGCGTTTTTGGGAATTGTAGGTCTTTATTTTACAGCTTCGTCGTCTCTTCATTCCCCTCTTCATCTCTGAAAACCTGAGAGCTGTGAGCTCAGGCTGAGGAGCGTCTCGTAACAGAATGTATTTAGCCCCCATGCTCTCTTAACTATTTAGGTCTCAAGCCCCCACTGATGATTGTTTGGAGCTCGCAGTGGCGCATTTCAATCTGTACCACTGAATGACACATACAGTATTGCGCCAATAAATAATGAGGGGTGTGTGTTGCCATTGTAGGAGAACGCGGTATCTGCAAAGTGGACGTTGACAGGGATGAACCCGTGTGAAAACAGACCTCCGAGCACGGACAAGAACCGGTAGTGTACAAATGTAGTTGCATGCAGTAGATACGCCTGTGTGTGCAGACGGCTAACTAGCAGAGGAGAGAGGAGGCAGTCATCAAGAAACTTGTCATCAGCACTACCAATTACTTCAAATTAGTTTATCAGGAGGTGGAGCCAAATCGCCGACAGCTAACTACTCACTCGCCAAGACACATGGCCCTGATCAACCTGCTGTCAGTGTAATGAGCTCATTGTTCTCTCTTTAATGCGCTTTTCAACTGGATGCTATAACGAGTTTTTGCATCACAATATCGTATTTGTCAATGAGCAATCTTTTCCGTATCTTAAAACCGGTCCGAAAGACGCCCTTGATGTAGCCTGAAGATATCTTCATCTCTTCTGCACTCTTTCACCTTTCCCAGCACCCCATAAGCCCTACATCTACCTCAGCCTCCTTAAATTAGTGTGCGCTCCGTCAGGCTGCTGGGTCTCAGATCCCCACCACCTCCCCTCATCCAGTCTGCAACCTCCAACCGGCTCAGCCCAGATCAGTGCTTTGCTCAGCCCAGCACAGCTTCTCAAGGTTGGGCCAAGGACAATACTGCAAAGTGGCAACTCCTGCCATCTGTTGTGTTTGGAACCTGACCCATGTCTGACCATGCAGCCAGGTACAGAAGAAGACAGACCTACATAGGATTTTGACCTCAAGGGTAAAAGATAGAAAGTTTTTCCTCTTTTACCATGGATGCTGGAGCTGTGTTGTTTTCTCGTCCCGTCAACAGTGTTGCCACTTGTTTTCACAGCTGCTGGTCCGGCGAGTGTGAGAAACACTGAGGCTGCCTGGCGCAGCAGCGTTATCTGCCATTAGCGAAGTCAGCCTTTGCACCAACAGACGCTTGAAAAAGTGTCCCAAGTGCCCCCAAAACCTTAATGTCAGTAATAATACCCTGCATCCTCAACCAATTAGTCTTCCCCCGCATATCTGACAGTCACTCAGCTTTCCTTTCTAACATAAATATTATTCCTCCCTCGGCCGGAGCCCCAGTCATGGGAACCCTCTGCCCTCAACCCGCCGTCGCCCTCCCACCCCAAGGTCGTCTGGCCAAACTAACTAGTCCTCCCTATTTAACTAGAGGCCCTGACATCTTCATCTATCACGGCCCCGATAAGGGGTATCTTTAATTACACCCTCTCCCGTGGATCTGTATCTCTTTTTTCTCTCCCTTCTAACAGAGTGCCGTCCATCCGTCCATTCTTAAAGATCCCTCCCAGGGAAGGCGTGTCACTGTCCCAACGCTCGGGACTCAGTAAGTCGATCCAACAGGAAATCAATAGCGCGGCCTAATGCTGAATAATTGAGGTTACGGGAGTTCAGCAGCACTCCCCAGACATACACTCCCACGTTGTCCTGTAACAACCTCCCATTATGCACAGGGTGGGGAAGCTCCCTGCTCGCATCCCTTCTCTCACTTTGAGCAGATGCCCCTCCGCCCCCCATTTCCCTGCTCTTGTAGTGTAGTGTAGTCATGTAGTTCTTTAGTAAGATCAACACATACTTCTGGCCTGCCTCCTATGCTTCTGTGCATCTGTTCAGAGACACACGGAAGACAAAGACAGGGAAAAAAAACCTGCTCTTCGACAGAAAATCTGAACGCCCCTGTGTGTAAAACACGTAATGCACCTTAATGTCTGCTTCCTTTGTTTTAATGCCGGAGCATGTTGTAGTGGCGGGGTAACAGCGGAGAGTGCATCTGCTCGTGAACGGCAGCCCTTGGAGTGCGACATGCACTAGAGGGCACAAGCTGCCTTGCTATAGAGACAGAGCAGAGAGGAGCAATTCACCTCTGCGATGAAGCGCTAACAAATTGATAGTCTTTGGCATGTTTTATTTAAGGGTCTGTCCGAAGCTAGAGCGGTTTTGTGATTTCTAAGGTTGGCTTCACTGTCGACGTGTCCTGCACAGTGCATTTTTATTTTGTATTTTGTATTTTATTTTTAGCTGTCAATGTTTTACTTGGCAGTATTTTTGTAACAGCCAGAAGCTGTCAGTGCTGACCTAAGCCGGACTGAGAAGTATAGTCACGTCTGACACACAGCAACAGTGAAAAAAAAAGGCCAGCTGTGGGAACTCTCACCAACCCTCACTCACTGCAGCTATGGTAGTGTTTAACAGACTTCTTTCAGACTCTATAAGGCAACACACACACAAACACACCTCTTCAAGTGCCACAGAGGTGATCTGCTGCGTGAAGGGATACGCTCGGCTTTAGCCCATAGCAGCCATAGAAACAGCGTGGAGGGGAGGAAGCAGCAGAAAAAAACACTTGGCCTGGTGTCTCAGTATCCGGTCCTAAATTAATAAAATAAAATAAATAAAGTTTTTGCACAAAGAAGTCAAACTCAAATGCACTTATAAAAGTGTTATTAACACTGACTTCCGTATAAAGTGTTATTCTCTATGTGAGGTGCATTTCTACTCACCCACACACACACACACACACACACAGTGGGTTGTGTCTTTGAGTACACCGTTGCAATTACTCTCCTCTAGTCCAACAAGCCAGTTGTACGCTTGTCGCTCACAAAGCGAATGTGTGTTCGCCTACAGCCACAGAGATATTTATTAGTTGTTTTGGTGTGTTAGTGTGAGCGTGTCACTTCTCACATCATGTACAACCCCCGTATACACACACACACACACACACATACAGGAACAGGCATCATCTTTCCCTGCTTCTTGTTCCTCGTCCCTTGTCTTCGTTTTACTTCCCTCCAGGCTAAGACCACTGAGGCCGGTGGCAGATAATGATAGTGCTGTCCCTACTGTCTAGTTGTGTGTCTGTCTGTATGTGCGTGTGTGTGCGTTTCTATATGTGCATCGCGGGTGTTGGCTGGGTTACTGATTTGCTCACTTGCTGGCCGAGCATCTCATTGCCAGACAATGTTACTAACTGGTTTCCCGGTTGACTGACTTTGTAACATGCAAGTTGTTGCTGACTGACAGGCTGGCTGGCTGGCTTATGGATGTACAGTCTGGTTGATAAGCAGTCTCATTCAGCATCTGGCAAGCTGATTGACAAGCAAGACTGCCTTAGTGACCAAACTCTGCCCGCTGTTCAGCCGAATGACAGATAGTTGGTGTGTGTGTGGGTGGGAGGAGGATTATTGGCCTCAGGTGTTGAAGGACCTTTTCCCCTCAGTCTGTGCCGGCACTATAAATAAATAGGTATTCGGCTCCACCGGTACGTTGTCCAACAGTAACTTTATTGATATTTCTGTTGTAAAACCGATCGAAAAAACAAAAAAAGAATCAAAAACATATCATTTTTATTTTCACAAGATCGGTATTAACTGATGGTTAATACCGATCTTAATGTCTAAAACGTCCTCTCTCCTAATTTCTGATCAACGACCATTAAGACAATTATTAAGATAATGCGTTGCTGCAAGGACAGCATGAGATTATGGTAATATTAGATATGCAATATAGCTATTCATAACTTTAGCTAAATAAATAAATAAATGCCCTTGTGCAAAATACAACACACATTTCCAATATTTTTTTCTTTGGACCATTTTATTGAAAAGAATTGACTTTGAAATGACAATAATTTGTGCTCTACTATTCACTTCTGCTGTAAATGTGGGATTAAGCTTTCTTTGATTTCCCCATCAGATTGACTTGGAAAGTATGAAGCAGTGCCCATTTGCTTGCTTAGATGTTATCATTGAATCAGAGGCCCTCGAGCGATCAGGCAGCTTACCTTTGCACCTCTGACGGGTGACGGGGCAACGGGCACCCTCATATGAAGCTTAAGCGCAAGTTCAGTCAGGAGGACAACCAGCTGAATCTGTTTGCCTCTTTGGTAATCAGCTGATTGGGGGCGTGCACATTGTTGCGTCCAATCAGAGTCTACACACCGGTTCCGGGAGCCAATCATGCTGTTGCTGTCAACTCTAAAAGCGTTCTCCTCTAGCTGTCAGCTGTCAGTCAGCGTGTAGCTGATGCGACCCTCCTCCACCCCAGTCACCTCCAGTCGGCATCGGCGTTCTTGGTTCAGCATGAGGTTGCTGCTATGCTCATCATCATCACCACCACCAGTGTCTGGACTGCAGGGGGATTGGGCTCTTGCACCGCAGTATCCCTCCCTGCCTTTGGGGATAGTCCTTCAGGATGGAGTCCAATCGCCAAAGACTTCATACTTGATACTTGTGTAATAAATTGTGCGTTTACTTTAAATGAGTCTCTCCTGATTGAAATAGCAATGATATTGTGTTACCACCTCAAAGCTGGAAAATGAGTCCCTAGTGTCATGCTGGCGTCTGTACTGTGACTGTTGCTTGGTATTTGTGCTTGGACCTGACATGAGAGTTTTGCTCACCAGATACAGGGAATCAAACTGGGATGTACCTTAAATTTCTTTGTCATTGTTGGTGTTTTGAGCTATTAGTGTCATCCTCTGAATCTACAGCCCTTCCCCAACACCATGCGAAGTAGCAAATCACAGTAATTAGGGCCAGCGTGTATAAGAAGACCCTCTCAAAGCGGAACGTCTTGTGGGTAATAATTGTGTCTGGCCTTGTTAAAGGTATGAAATCTGCCGCGACTACACAGGATGGCCTTGTCAAGGATTCGACCCTCCGTCTCTGTCGGCCCCTCTCCACTTTGTGCTTCTCATTCCCTCCATCTCTTTCCACAAGGGAGGCCTGAAATGTTTGAAGCTTTCCCTTTTTTCCTTTGGACCCCCTCTTTCTCTCTCTGTCTGTGTGCCGAATTCCCTGGATGTGGGGTTTTTAATTACTCTCTCCTGGCTTTGTGCATAACCAATGAAAGATTGAAGGGCATTTCCCTCTGAAAGGCACTGTTAGAATATGGGTTTTTCTAATGCCATCGCATTGGGAGAGGAATACTAATACACAAACGGTGACTTTTTGTGCTTTTGTGAGCGCGGACAGGCGGTGGGCGCTCGTGGGCCCCCAGACAGACTGTCTGGCTGTTGTTTTGCATGTGAATTGTAGCGGGGAATGGAGGGGCCGGCGTGGTGGGGAGGGGGAAGGAGGGGCTGCATAAAGACTGGTATCGCATTGATTAGATTGATTTTGAATTTGAGGTTGCAACACCTCAAGGCCCCCCAGCTGCGAAGAAAGGACAGCAACTAGCGAATATGTTATTGAGCATTGTAGCTCATAATAAATTTGAAAGCACCCAAAATAAAATGAATACATTTCTGGGTATCCGCCTATGATGGCATACGATGATTATTATCATAAAGTTTAAAATGTCGGTGTGTTAATGGAAAAAGATGAGTACAGCATTATTTAATGTGTCTGCTTGGTGTTAATTAGTGTCAGGTGATTGATGGTAATGTAGCCCCTCTAGGTCGTAAGATGCTCATCACGTTTCTTGCTTTCATATGGACACCCACCCTAATTGCTTTTATGAATATGTCATCATTTTCCCTCCTCTCACTCTCGCTCCTAAGTAGCCGACAGTGGAGGTCTTATGTGTGCCCTAAAAGAAGGAGAAGACGTGTTTATTTATTTCCCAAGGCTGAATAGCGCCGCATTGTATGCATGACCACGGGTTGTAGGGTATTAATATCCACAGCAGAACGCGACGGGGGTGTAGTAGGAATTTTCCCTTCTGTCAGCACCGCGTAGGTAGCTCTAACATGGGGCGCCCCAATATGTGTGTGAATTTATTTCCCCCAACACCAGAGGAGAACTTCAAAGGCAGGCACCAGAACTAGGCAGAGTGGATTCGAACGGGATGACTCTCTAATCTTTATAAACTTAGCTTGCTCTATTTTCTCACTGCCTCTTCGCCCATACTTATTCTCATCAAGCCTTTCTTCGGGCATATAAACCCCTCTGCCTTCCCACACCGGCACTGCTCTAAACGGGAAGATGTGTTCCGGAAGTCGTGGCGTCTTTGCGCGTTACATTTGCTTTGGGGCCTGTGTCATCATTTCAGGTGTCACCTCAGCAAGGCTTCAGGGCTCTCTTCCCCTCTCATCAACCTCGTGTGACAGCACCTGAAATATGCATACGATTCTGAGCCGTTGCAGGGCGGTGGGGGGGCGGAGAACTATTCTCTGAATATTGGATAGTGTTAATGAGCAGGAAAGATAACAGGACTTAGCACTTTGTTGGCTGGCTCGACTCTTGGCGTGTGGGAAATAGAGGACGAAAGGAACAGATGAAATATTTATACTGCGGTGGCTCTGAGGCGTAGGGTCTCTCCATCGGGATGTTGCAGAGGGTCATGAAAAAGTTAAAGGTAAAGGTCCCACTCTATGAAAACACTGTCACTACTTTGAAGGATGCATCACATCAGAACTGCACTGGAGCCGTTTGCATACCAATAAATGTTTAGAAACCTGCTCTTTGATAGATGCCCGAAGGACCCATGACTGATTGATGGGGCATGGTGGTGGTGAAGAACGGGTGGATGGATAGATGGGTGGTGTGTAGGGGATTGAGGAATAACCGCCCATGACTATTACTCAACAAGTTAAGACTTTGGGAGTTTCTGGGGGAGTGGCTCTCACAGTTTCCACCACTAGTGTTCCTGTCATAACTTTGCGCCCTTGGTGCCCTTGCACCAAAATGATGATGAATGAGTGGAGGCAACGGGGACCCTGGACGGTTTCTGTGTGTGTGTGTGTGTGTGTGTGTGTGTGTGTGTGTGTGTGTGAGTTGTTTTTGTTTTTTTTCTCGTTGAGGCAGTATACATGTGTGCTACCTCAGGCAGCTTCTAACTGAACATAAGTATTGATTATACCAATTAATACACTGACTAAGGAGTCAATCCATTATTTTATCAAAAACAGCATGCAAGAGACATTTCCAGCCTTGTTTAAACTCACACACAAATAGAAGAGTGGGACACAGCGAGAGGAAACCCATCTTCATAGAGTCAGCTAATCTCTATTTACGTTGAAATCCTGGTTTATTAGTAACACACTGTGTGTCAGCCTTTGGATTGAAAGGGAAACGTGTGGCAGACCAATGAATACACGTGCATCTTGCCTCCAAAGGGTGGCTCTCTGTGCAGCACTGAACCCTGAACATTTACTGCAGAATGTGCACTTTAATTGAATGTGTGGATCGAGCGGACAGGTCTCCCGCGTGGTTGACACGTGTCGGCCGTCCCTTCCACTGGGCTGTGAAAAAGCTGTCTCTACGGATACGGATTAGCGGCGCAGCGCCGTGGGGCAGGTATTACATTTCTCCGGTGGCACTGCCAGCGCTGCCCTATGACTGCTAATGGCCTCTGTTGTCTCCTGTCTTGGAGCGGGGGCTCCCTGCACGCCGAGACACCTGTTTTCTACTGCTGCCAATCCTAATGCCCCGGCTGCCTGGCAGATCAGAGGTTCTGGAGGGGTGAAGGGTGAGGGGTTGGGGCGGGGGGAGAAAAGAGATGGAGGGAGGTTGTCAAAACAACTCCTCATCCCCTCCTCAGCTGCTTCGTCTCCATCTCCCCTTCTTCTACACCAACCTGACTGCCAAAAGCCGAGAGAGATCAAAAGAGACCAACTTGAAAGGCATCCCTGAGATTCTGTTTCCCCGTCTCCCTCTCACTCCGTTACAGATATGGAAATGCTGAAACCCAAATACCGCCCTTACTTAGGCTGTAGAGCATGCCCGGCCTCACCTGACTCTCTCTCTCTGTCTTCCTTTAGCTTTTCTCCTCTCCTCCGCCTTGCCTCGTCTCACCCCTTCATCATGCTGCCTCACCATCCTTTGCCCTTGCCTCTCTTCGGAGCCCCTCAGGCTTCCAGGTAGATAGCGGTTGATTGGCAGCTGCTGTGACAGTCAGTGGAACCGGCTGAGAGTGGATGAGTGTCAGCTTTGCTCCGGGGGGCTTAAGGCAGCCGGGATGTAGCTCCCTGTTAGAGAGAGAGAGAGCGAGTGAAAGAGAGAGAGAGCGAGAGAGAGAGAGAGAGAGAGAGAGAGAGAGAGAGAGAGAGAGAGAGAGAGAGAGAGAGAGAGAGAGATAGAGAGAGAGAGGAGAGACCCATGAAATGAGACTGTCGTTTCTTTCCTTCCCCTCCCAACTGAAGCAGGTAGGAGCTAAATAGGTTTTTCAAATCACTCCAGAGTTTATCCTGAGATTGAAAAGTGGAACATTTCTTCAAACTGCATCATGTTATGGGCTCTCCTTTTCTCATTGCTCCTTTTTTCAACCTTTTGGTTTCTATGCAACTGCGTGTTTCATCTTCAGGTGTAGTGTCTTGTTATTGTCTTTCACTCTCTTCTCTTTCCTCCACTCAGACTCTCCAGTGCCAGGCCACTTGACAATTAGCCATGCGATTTCCGCACTGCTGTAAAAACTTTTTTCCCTACTTTTGAAAATCTTTTGAGTACAATTCGGGTGTGTGGGGAGGGGTGGTGTTAGAGAAGAAAAACATGGAATCTTCTAAAAAACGTGGCTGTGACCAATTCCCAGACGGAGGGGAAAGTGATTGTGTGAAGGCTTTTAGCTTGAGCTTGGTCCCGTCAACTGCAACAATTGCATCAGTATTCCCCCCCCGGCCAAGAGTGTTCCATCATCCCCAGCACAGAGGGAGAGAGGCCTCACGGAGCGCACAATCTGGCAGTCCATACTCTCTTAAAGATACACACCTGTGTCTATCATTGCTGTGTGAGGAGTTTTAGTTTCTTTCCGACTTGCTCTTCCATCTCTTATGTTTCTATCCCAGCACAGACCCCTAAGCTATGAGCGATGCTGGCCCCTACTAAGGCATAACTGGCCCTAGTAGATGGTGCATAGCTTCCCCTACTGCCTGCTTCTCACTGATGAGTTCACAGTTTATAGAACGGTTATTTTATTGAAAGCATTCACTGATACACAGGATTAACTGAATCTCCCTGTAATGAAAATCCCATGTGACCAGATCAAGAACAGACGGAGCAAAGAGGCAAAAAGACAAAAAAGACAAAAAAGACAGCTGTACCGCCCGGAAAGGAGGACACATCTTTCAGCACAGAGGGAACTCGCTGGGTTTATGGGACGGACGAGCACTTTCGATAGGCCATAAATATTGTATGATGGATGAATGCAGACCTATTTGATGATGACATGAAGGGTGTGTGGATGAGTTTAGCTGCAATCGTCAGATACCCACAGAGTGCTCTGGAGTGTCTGGTAAAAGGATGCAAGGCAGAGCGAAGTGGACCCTAATTAGAAAGATTTGGAACGCATTTAAAAATGAATCACGCTTTGCCGCGACACCAACAACAGTTTTTACCACTTCTCTAAAGGGGCAGCTGGCAGGCAGAGGGCTTGTCAAGTTGTGAGAGTAAACTCACAGCAACATGAATGGGAGGCATGATTGCTTTGTCGCTGATGACTCATTGGCTCGCGCATGCAGTCGGGCGCCTGAAAATTCCTCTGAGGACGACCCTGCACTCCATTTCACTGTTACCGCAAACATTTTCGTCCAAAACATCATGACATCTTTCAAACATTGAAAATTGTCCTCCTCTGGAAATGATTTTGAACATCTTGGTCAGGACGCCACATATCAAAGTATAAGAAATGACAACGTGGCACAAAGCAACAATTCCTATTATGCCTTAACAAAGCCAGTTACACATTTGCCATTAAGCAAACCCTCAGCAAATTACCTCCTCCTAAGGCCTGATTTCTAATATCAAGGCCTTGTTATTTTCTAGTGCTGATCTCCTTCCTCTCTGATTGCCACTTTGATGCACAGAGCACATTTTACAACAGAACCCATACAACCTGAATAATGTATTTTTAAAATCGGATTGGAACACGATTAGAGTGGAAACCACATGGGCTTTGTCGCAGAAAGACATAACGCAGACACACAAACAACATACACACTTGAGCATCATCCACTGCATACAAATGAAATCTCAAGAAAGGGCAGGGACTCCTAAACTTGTTTATATGCAGATTTCCCTGCATAGGGGCGATGACAAGCAGCAAATACATGTAAGAACTTTTCCATGTAAGAATGCTATTTTTATCCCCGGGCAGATTCACTGCGGGATGCATGAAGGCGGTCTGCCTCAAATTAGGGAGTCATGCTGGCTTCGCTGGTTGCTCGGTCCACATCCATGGTCTTCCACTATGTGGATTTTCAGGTAGCACAAAGACATAACAAGGAACTGATGTCCGGTCCGTATTGTACGTACTACGGCTCTGCGTAGTAGAGTTGGTTTGATACGACAGCGACATCTGGATTGAATAAGAGGGAAGTTTGGTAAAAGGTTGGATGTCAATAAAAGACACTTGGCATGACGTTTATGGTTGGACTCCAGTATTAACTTATTAGTTTTTGGGGGGTCAAAGGTTGAGGTCAGCCCACGTCCATCACATTATGACGAATGTCAGGTCTCAGCAACACCTTGAGCGGATCTCTTCAAATTGGGCTTGATCGTCCACCGAGTCTCAAGGATGGACTTGTTTGGTTTTGGAGGTCAAAGGTCACGTTTGCGCTCTCTCTTCCTCTCTCTGCATGTTTTAACAATAAGCTTTGACTCATCCTGGCATGAACAGGAGGAAACGGTGTAGTCTTTACTCACACCATCAACCAGGCCTCTCCTTTGCTCTCTTGTTAGGTGGCTAAGTTGGCTGCAGTGACGCGCCATGCGTGTGTGTGTCAAAATCTGATTATTATGGGATTCTGTGGGGAGTTCTCTCTGCCGGGGAAACATAGGAACGTAACACTTTTGTGGGAATGGAGCAGCTGCTCACTGTGGGAGACAAACCTGGCAACCCGGAACACCCCGCTCTACATCACTGCAGATGTTGATAGATTACACTGTAGAGTGAGAGAGAGAGAGAGAGAGCGAGAGAGAGAGAGATTACCTGAAGGTGGTAACCCTTGATGTATGGACACACGCATGGACACATCCACCCATATTTACGGCTTACGCAGATACTTGTGGTATTTCTGTCTCTGCTTATCCCCTGAAACAAACACTAACAACCCCCCCCCCCCTCCTTGTCTCTCCAGCTGGTAGCAGTATATGAAGAGCAGGATCCTCACAATGGGGGCGACGGTACCAGTGCGAGCTCCACCGGTACGCAGAGTCCAGAACCCTTCGCCACTGAAATGAGTTCAGCATCGGCCTCTCAGACGCGCCAGCCCAACAGTGAGATTGTGGTTACCCCGTCTGCTTTGCGATCCAGTGAGTCCAATAAAAACACTCCGTTCAGCACTGTGGCCTAAAAAGTTGTATTAGTAAGTTAATGGTAGACATAACTTTTCACGAGGTACTCGTTTCAATGATTTCAACAAAAAATTTAAGAAAAAACTACTTACAACTTACTTCAGGTAAAAGCGCATGTTTTTACCTTTAAGCATAAAGCAACTGACATTGAAATGTGCAAGTAGAATATGAAAGCAGAAAGCCCTGCGTTCAGGGATTTTGAAAGAATGAGCAGGGAATCTGTGCCACCAGCAGGAATTCAAAATGTGAAGCTTAAAATATAGGGAGATGAAAGCTGACGTCTCAAAGCTAAACATTAGATGATGCACATGCTGAGCAACTTGTTTATGTTAACGGTATGAAAATCACAAAAGTACATCGCAGTGGAAAGCTTGACAAAGCTTAGAGACTTTTGCTATTGTTTTGAATCTCGCACATGGCCATAATGAGGGATAAAAGAGACAAAGATCATGGGTCACATGTGCATTATGGAACAATACTAAATGCTTGACAACAAACTGCCCAGAGTCTGTGTGGCTCGGTGCTTCTGGTGTACCGGGTGGAGTCGAGAATGTGGCGGAGGAAAGCCGACAGGTAGACTCCCAGACAACTGAAGCAATTGACAGAGCTGGAAAACCAGTCATGCATCAGCAAGAGCACACATGCCAGAGCAATGTCGACATGCGCTGACTCACACACGGCACACACAGCCAGAGAACGACTCGGTCCACATCGCCAGCTCCCGTGAAGTGGAACCTTTGAGCTGATGCAGAGCTGTCTTAAACTTCAAAAAACACATCCAAGACATTGAAACCAGAATTCACAAACAGGCATGAGCTCACACGCACACACATCCACACAAATGAACGGTTGACTTCAGTCCCTAGCCCTGGCATCAGCTTATCACAACCGCCTGTGGAATTATGGAGAATTATGGAAAAAGTTTCCAGAGAACAGATCAATCTGAAACTAGTTGCAGAGCGCAAGATAACAACTTATTTGAAGCCACCTTACCTGTTGTCGCGGGTCGGCCTACCTGGAATGACATGTTGTTTCTTATTAACTATTAAATTCTTTACCAGGTTTTTGGCCAGTGTTTTCTAAGATTTAACATTGTCATTTTCCAGCATTATGGTGGTTTAGAATAAAGTTGCAGTCAATGTCCGACTTTCATTGACGAACCTACAAGACAAAATAGGCAAGATAAGAGGTGATATGTTGTGACACAAGCTGAACAAGCAAGACGTAGATGTGTGTTCATAAATTCAGGAAAATAAAGTGTTTACCTTGAATGAATTCACACAATAAAGAATTTAAAGTTAAATAATAGTTCTTTTTTCAGTTTGTGTGGGTGCCACACACCCACGCAGTGCCACCACGCATAGAAACACACTTATCATCCAGCCCTCACGTGCCCTGTAAACTGCAGGATTTGCATTCAAGAAATATTATGACAAGGGGAAACAGGGGAACTGATTGGTTCCTACACACTGTGTCGCTCGCGGTGATGGGTATGTCTGTAGCAACTTATAGCTGATCAGGCAGACCGTCTGGTAAGGACTATGATGTATTTTCTTTCCTGGTAGTTTACATAAGTGCAGCACTACCAACCGGATACAATGAGATTGCATTCTTTACAGGATAAGTTTGTTCTTCAGATATATATTATAATCATCATTGATTCTTTCCCACTTCCTAATACCCCTCCACTCCAGAAGTACCATAAGATATGAACAACAACTTTAAGCGATTGTGAGACAGCCGGACAGACAGACAGACTGACTGTCTGCATATTCACCCAGACGAACAAGACAGACAGATGGTCTCTCCAGAGATGCAGATGAGCAAATTAGTGGGCGCCTCTGCATCAAAATGTTGCAGAGGCGCCCTTGGCAGCTGTGCTTTGAGGCAGAGAATTATGGGTACTTAAAATCATCATCTTTTAGAGCCATATTGATTGTTTTTCCCCCTCCTACAACTCTCAAACTTTGCATCTCACGTACGTTCTGTCCTCTACCCCCTCCCTCGCCTCCGCCTAGGGAGCCAGTTTTAGATTTCCATGCTCACATGTGCCGTGCAGGTCAAACTGCTAATAATTGGATAGGAGATGAGATGTAAATTACAATAATGAATGTCATTTTCCCGTAATTACATCTGCCTCTGCCTCTACTCGACACTTAATTCAAATTTTTCAGAAGAGTACATTTGTAAAACTTAACACTGCACCTGGATGGTGCATGTAACTTTGAATTTGATTGTTCTAGTCTTTGTCATAGAAATATCATAGAAAATGAATTGAACCCAGGGTCGACTTAATAACCCTGGCTGTTGGATTGGTATGTGCTCAAACCACTGGGCTGTAGGGTCACACATTTGAATGTCTCTTTAAGGCTGAAATTAATGGAAGTAAATTATTCGAGGGCATTCAAGCCAGGTGATGAAGTCCATGGTAATGGCCTCCTTTGTTCTACCTGTTGACAAACAGAGGTAGGCTCAATATCCAGTGTTGTCCAGGGTCTGCAATTAGAAAAATGGGAGCAGCTGAAGTGCTATTGACAGAGGTTAAAACTACGCTGACATTGATGTGGAGTTGTTCAGAAACACTCAGTGCAAGATCACAGGGATTGCAAATATATTTTTATGATTGGCCCAGACTAAAATATCTACAGAAAACTTTTTGACAGTTAAACAGTGACCTCTTTTACAAATGTCAACTCCAGTCAAACCCGCTCATTCTTTTATCCCTGACCTAAACCAAGGTGGTGATGAATGGTCCCTTCCTCCACTGACCTGGCCCTATTGTCCTTCATCTCACCTTCCTCGGTCCTTGAAGCTCTGTGGCGCCAGGGTTGCTGGGAAACCATTAGAGAGATTGCCTGTGGGGGTAAAGTCGAGGGGGAGAACACCTCTGAAGAGGAGGGCCTTCATATAATCAATTTGGCTTAGTGTGCTACCACGGAGGAGGCTCCCCGCTGACAGCCAAGGCCATATAAAAGTCAGTAGAGAAGAATACAGGCCCAGTGACATTCTGAAGACATATAACACAAAAGAACACAAAGACGCTCACTTAAGACGGAACTTGTCATAAAGACAAGAGCTAATGTCTGAGATGAGTGTATGGAAGGATTTGTTCTTCCTTCTTTTTCTTTTTGAGATCATCTCATATTTAAGTCTTGAAAAGTGGACTGCCGTGGGCTCGTGGGCTCGTGTTCGGGTGACTTCCAAAGCCAGTGATTTTCAATTATAGATAAAGTACGAGGTTTAGGTTTGGAACCACATGCAGCTCTGTCTGATAGCACGCTCCGATACTTATCACTCTCATCTGCCCTCTCTCTTCAAACTCTGGTACAGAACTACCTCTTCAATCTCTCACTTTAGCAGTGAGAAGGTTATGCAGTGCGATCCAGGGGCTTGGATATCAGCAGCATCACAGCGTTGATGACGATGGCAGAGTGCATCTACTGATTGCCCCCGTCTGATGGCTAAACCATCTCCCGTCCGTCTGTCCGTCTCCCTATTGCCTTTTCCACCCAGCAAAGTTCCCAGAATCTTGGACAATGTCTGAACTTCTTCATAATAATTGTACCCCTTCCTTTACAGTACATGGGTCTAGGCCAAAGACTATGTTTTTGTGTATGTACTGGTAACAAGTGGAGCGGTTTATCAATTAAATACAGCTTCATTTGTTTCTTGCATCTTTGAGTAGTTTCATTACCACTGTTGTAGTATCCTCCCAGGTATTTTAGGATATGGTTGGTAATCCAGTCCAGAACACATAACAACCCACTAAGCAGGGAAGCCCTTCCATCCCTCTCCTTCACCTACTAAAGAGGAGAATGAATGCAAGCAGTTCTTCTGTAATTGCCAATAAAAAAGGCTCATTTTCTCAACTGATGAGCATAAATTTCCTCTTAAATTCTTCAATTTCTCCTCTCTAATTTATATTTGGCTTCAAGAAGAGGTGATAACAGAGCCTTTTATCAGGACTCCATGTTTCTCCTTCCACCTCTGCAGAGCCGGGACACACTCCGTTGTTATGACAGAGTTGTCCAGCGAAAAAATCTATCGTGCTCTGAGTCAACAAAATTGAAAAGCTCCCCCATGTGTTATGTGGCTATGCAAGAAAAGGGCTATTGTTCCAATGGACCAAAACAAATCTACAGTAGTCCTGGCAAGGATTCAATGTTTTGCCATCTTAGGGATATAGGAGAGAAGAGGGATGTGTTTAAGTCACAGTGGCCCCTCATACATCTACTCAACTCTTCTGTGTGCGTCACACCCCTCACAGTAGCTCCAGAGTCGAGTACGCACTCTGCAGTGAGGACGTTGGGATAGCGGGCTCATCATTAGCAAAGCTGAAAGCACTTTCAACCCAGCGGCCCTCATGAGACTTTGAACTGCCTCCCTCTACCCGAGTTAGTGGAGAGGCTATTAGTTATGTCAACTTTTAATCATACTCACGCTTGTAGAGAGAGAGAGAGAGCGGGAGTGCCCAGGGTGGGTCTTTAAACCGCAGACGGGTGGGGGTTCAGTTCATAGTTACTGGGAATATTAGTCATAAAAACACTTATTCTACCATATTAACATCTAGGGCTTGTTATAGCTAATTATTCCAACAGCTGGTACTGTTAAATGGCGAAGACGGTGTTCGGTAATGAAGTGCTTGCAGTGGTAAAAGTCTCCCATCAGCACCGCTGGGATTGTGCTACCAGCATTATTTCTATTATTACTTCTGCCAGGATCCCAATAAAGCTGTAGCTGGACAGCTGAACCACAGGGAGTTTGTGTGTGTTTGTGTGTGTGTTTGTTTGTGTGAGAGAATATGTGGACTTCTTCATTACTTCCTGAGCTGGTCTGGGATCAATTGCGCAGGCCACGCAGGGACAGGGAGGTCTCGACTGGGAAACAAAGGCAGTTACACTTTGTGACATGCGGAAATAAAATGAAATGGCGGCTGGCCATAACCCCGTGACAGGGAGCATGGGAAGGGAGGCCGAGTTTGTTTGCACTGACTCTGGTGTCGTCTCGGCCGCTCAGCCGCAGGACCTTTAGCAGAATGATGTGTCGGCCTGTCGCCATTTGATGAATGGCATTCTCGGCCACTTGTGCGTTCTCACAGACCTCTTAAGGTTCAATCGCAGAGTTGACAGTCACATAAGCTTCTGCTTCGTCTTGTTTTTCTGTCAGATGAAGGGAGAGGAGATGACTGTGGAATCTCTTTCTCACTTTTTGAAAACAGAAAATATCACAAGGCATTTTTGTTGCTAAGTGACAACATTTTGAACCATTATTCCATAACCACATCCGAGATTGCTGTCTTCATTGGTGGTCCCTTGTGTCATTCATAAACGATTGATACTCTACTTTGTCAGTTTCTCAGTATAAGAGTTGCTCATTCCTCCCTGTCAAAGGTGCTTCTTAATTTCAACAGACATATAATTATTTACCTTGGAATTAATACACCAGTCTCATATTTCTCTTCCCTTTCCGCTTCCAAATTCATCTGCTTGCTTTTGTTAGCTCCCCTTTCATCCGAGTGAAGAGAGAAACCAAAATAAACCTACTTGTAGTTTCAGGCAGGCTTTAACTGACATAACAGGTAATCAGAGCCAGTTTAGCAGTTTAAGTGATTACTTAAAAACAAACCATTCATTTTGCTTTAGTAATGAAGTCATGAATAGTAATATGTGTCATGACGATTTCTTTCCAAAATTATGAGTACAAACACAGATCGTTTGGGCTTTATCTAAGACCACATCAGTGAAACATTTATAAGGACTATATTCCAGTGTAATTTGTTCATTACCCACATTAGGATGTATGTTTAAAAACAAAGTAGATATACAGATCTTTATTATTATTTAACTATGAATGCACAACAATGCTAAAGCTGAAAGCATTTTTGATGGATGTTGCCTTCTGTAGCTCTCATTGGCTGGAAGGAACTCCAGTTTGTTTAAATTGCGAATGACACGTCCACAGAGGGTCAAATTGGCCAAGGGCAATGCCTCCTGGTCTCAGCCCGATAAGTCCTCAAAGGGTTGGGAGTGTTTAGCATCTCTTTGTGTCCGGTCTCTTCATCCCAGTGGACCTGCAAACAAGCCTCTTCCACCCACTTCATTAGTCCCTTTGTACGAGGCCTCCACCTTCTCTCGCTCCTGCACCCATCTGCTTCATTGTCTTCCACAGGGAGGTCACCTGTGAAGTTTGCCTGCTTCAAAGGACATGTGAGGCGAGCCGTCTGAGGCGTGTGCGGGCACATGCTGGCAGCCACATGTGACTGGAAACACTTGTGTCACACGCACACACACACACACCTATTGGAGGCTGACAGGCATTTATACACATATGTAAGCAACATGGGAGCATTGTTGTGTGCACAACATGTTAATTGTTTTCATCATTAAAGGTGGACACACACTGACATGCTGCATAACTGGTCCATCATAAGTAATATCGACTCCTATGATGCCCTGACATGTGGTCGCTTTATAGTAAGTCAGCAATTAATCACTACATTGACATAAAAAAATATTTCCTTTAAGGAAATTATTGAAACAAGTAGATTCATCACTTTGGTCAGGATTTGTGGTGTGGTCAAATCCTGGTGAAACTGGTGCTGTGGTCTGTTAATGAGCATCCCTCGAGCCCCTCCTCTCCTCCTTCCTGTTTTTCATCAGATCCAAAAGATACAATCCAGCCTGGAGCCCTGTGGAAATCCCAGAATACTCCAACAGCACATTCCCAGTTTCCCGCAATCATGGTCATTCTCAGGGTACTTACTTTAGCTCACAATCATTGCTTTGGTCAAAGCAAAACATGTTTGTGCACACGCTTGATTTATTGTTTCTCCTCATGGAATGGTCTTTCTCAGTCGTTTGGACATTAAGAAGCAAATTCATTTGACAGTGTGCAGTGACCACTCGGCGGACTTTCTCCATTCTACCCAAGCAAACCACATGTTGGTTCAATGGGCCAAAGCTTTGCTGCCCATCTTTAGGCACAGATTAAAAAATACATTATTGATACGTGAGGAGGCGCCTTTGGTGGCTGTAGAATCACACGCTCAATGATAATGAGGGAGGCATCCTTTCATTTCAATCTTCTACATGGACTTATAGCATTACTACGCTAAAAGAAGACACCATGCAGCTAGTTTGGTTTCTAGTTTCTTACTCAGAGCAGATGCAGGTTTGCAACAAGGCTTGAATTACCTCACCGCGTCCTATAACTGCTGGCCCAAATTGTCTTGGTCATGTGGATTTTGGCCAAGTAGCACAGATCAAACCCACACATATTTGACTCATGTGGTCTCCCTTGTGAGGCTGGTGAATATTGTCAGGCGTTGAGCTCAGTGGAAGAGCTTTTCACAGTAAATCAGCAGATCCCAAGCTCCTTTTGGTGCAAAGTGAACTGGGTTCAAGCTGGTCTGTCAGCAAGCTGACACCACACTGAATAGTCAGTGATTCAGCCACCTGTTGCAGCATTTTACTTTAATTCTTCCCTTCCTGTTGTTTTGTACCTTGGAACTGATATCCATCTGTTCCTCCACCCTGCTGCAGTTGTACGTTAAGTAACCTTGTTTACATTATAAACTGTGGGACGGTGGTTTGTTAAATGGCTTCAACTCGTGTTTTTTTTTTATAACCGATTTGGATTACATTTTCCATTAGCACAACTTGGAAATGTGCCTAATTAACGTATCTGTAAACTCACTGTTGCTTCAAAACGCATAATTAAACCCTCACTGACAAGATATTAAATGTGTTTTCCTCCTAAATTTAAATACATTCACTTGTTTGAGAAATGGCCAAACTTGGTAAAGGTCGATGGGAAGAAGTCCAAAGGGGCCTGATACACCTACAGTAACACTCTTTTTCATTAACCGTAAGTGCTTTTAAACTCAGGCTTCTGTGTCTCACACACCTCCCTGACTTTAGTGCAGCACAAACTTCACTCCAAAAAAAGCATTGCCTGCTGTGAACATAATCTTAAATTAAGCAATTAAGCAATTAAGTTTATCACCCCAATGTAATTGGTAGAGCAATAGTGTGTAAACACACTTTCTAGAAGACAGGGTTGCTAATTTTTCCTCCATCCATTTTCTTCACGCATTTCTTTTAAGTAACTCCAAATAGGAGTCATGAAAAAAATCTGATTTCCTTTGATTGATCCCCTTATGAAGGCCCAGAGTTTACATTCCGGTTAGCCTGGCGGAATCCCCTGATCTCAAATGAGACGGGGTCTGGAAACCACATGTTCATTTCCTCGTCTTTGAGGCGTGGTTTACGAATGCCCACAGCCGTTTTGGGCGCTACGAATGCCTGTCAAATGTCTGTCAAATGCGCCTGTTCCTAGCTCATAGCCAATCGGCATAAATTCATAGCCAAGCGGCATAAATTCTACGCGGAAGAAGGCGATCGGTCAGAGAGTTATGTGTACAAGATGTACAAGGCAAACGTTTTTCTTGAGAGGGCCGCATAAGCTCTGTCCTCCTCTGTCGGTGACCGGGGGGGGGTGCCGGGTACCTCCGCGGGTACGGGCGCATAAAATCCGCAGAAGTATGGCGGCAGGCCGCATTCGGGCCTTGCACCGCGAAATAAATCGCATGTAAAACAGCGCATGTAAAACAGCGGTACCGAATGTAGCCTGGGAATACCCAGGCTGCATTCGGTACCGCTGTTTTACATCTAAAGGGATGAATGCTGCTTTATCCTTCGACTTCGACTTGACAAACGTGGGCCGGGTGTGCTATGGAAGCTGCTGCAACGTAAATTTAGAGTTAAAAAAAAAAGTTTGCAAACTTCTCTGTTAGTGTGACTGAACAATTTGAGAGAGCTCATATTTTCTAAAAAGTTTACTATTTTGTCAATGCAAATGTGACCAGAGAACTGCAAAAGGAGAAACCGATAAAAGATGTTAGCACCTCTCAGCACATGGTCACAGCCTCAGTACTTCAAGTGCAGGTGCAATTTCTGGAAAAGTTTCTCTGACATTTCATCATCCCACACACTTCACTCTGGGGTCAAGCTGCTCCACTAGCTGAGAGAAATTGGACCTCAGTTGACACGTTCTACCGCTTCAATCCATAACTGCAAAGGCGCTGCGACGGTCCTTCACCCGTTTCCTGTTCTGATGAGTGAAGCAATCTGTTTCCAATGCAATCACTCAATCCAGCTAATTCTGTGAAATCCAAGCTTGTGGTATGTGATAAAAAAATAAATGGCACACAGAGGCTGTTGCAATGAATCACTTTCACATTCATAAATGAATCTAAACCGACACTCTCCATTCCGAGCATGATTCCTGGACACGGTGTCACTATTACAATTATCATTGAGACCAGAGTAGAGCTTCCTATTCACTAAGCCACCTAGTCCACCTTGTCCAACTAGTACCATCCTCCAACCAAGGGTGCTCTAATCCTCTCATCATCCTCTGCCTTGAATCTCAATGGAACTTTGTGCGCTTTCATAACACTGTGTGACAGATCAAAGGAATCCACATCCAGTCTGCACATGCCACACGATACCATCTGTTTCCTCGAATCCTGGATTGCAAAAAACGAATCACAAAAAGTTCTCTCCACAGTGCCGAGAAGCGCAAGGTGTCTACGTTCTGTTACTTTAGTTTCTTGCCCTTGCCTCCCTGCTCTGTTATCGTTTGACTTGTTGCATGTTAACCACTCTGACCTCATGCATGCGGTAGTTGTACGCATCCTGTATCCGAGCAGAAGTGCATTGGAGTGTGCGAGCGGTTTCTTGATTAGCACATGTGCTCAGCGGCGGCTCCCAGCAGGCGACTCCTAACCGGAGGCGTCTCAGTCCATTGAACGACGCGGGGCCCCGAAAGAGCTGTGAAGTCTGCTGGAAGTTTGCGTTTGTCATCTTTGCTTCACAGAGGATGTTTTTGTTCAATGTGGGTGGAGGAAGTTATTACCAGGGCTGAAATGTTTGCGATATGGATTTTGTGTTCGCGCTGTCTGAAGTCTGCCATGTGGATGAGTTCCATGCGCCAGAGGCCGTCTGACCTGACAAAAACTAAAATCCATTCACTGACCCATCAGCCTCCATTTTCCACACATCAACTGTGACGATTAAATCTGTCAGGATTTTGGCATGTGAGGATTTCAGGACAGCGAGGATTTCAGAAATGATATTCTCTCTGTATCACTATTGTAGCAGTGTCTCAGAATTAATTAAATTATCATAAATTGCTATTAACGTGCTCTAACTTACGTCTTGTGATCAATTGGATTGCATTAGCTTACTGCTTGAGAGCATGTTCTCTCATTTATACTAAATTGGTCGTCATTGTTTATCAGGAACGGAAAGCGGCTACTAACATACCAAATGCAATTATCCGATGCAAATCGTCAGTGGTCAAATTGCATTGTGGGAAGAATAGACTGTTGACTCAACAAAGTCTCTGGTTCTTCTATGTTGATATATCTCCTTTGTATATGTAAAATAAAATGGTAGATGTGAGTTTGATAATATAGGGATGCTCTTGTAATGAATGCTTTGCACTCAAGTGTGTAACATGGGCATTACCGAATAATAAAATCATGTTGTTGCATAGATACTGACGTGAAACATGGTGAGGTTGGTTGAGAAGACTTTTGGGAGAAGTGTCAATTTATCTTACCACGGTCAGTTTTTTCATATTTACTGTAGAAGTCCAAACTTCAAAGCAAATCTTAAAAGGTATCCAGCTCCAGTCTCCTTGGCCATGCCGCCAGCTTCATTCCACCCGGCCGGCTCATGACATTTTCAGAGCCTTGTTTTTAATCATGAGCGACTTGGCCAAATATCAGGCTAAGTAAGATTTATGACCCCTTTTCTCCAAGAGCCTGCACCTCCGGACCAGCCTTAATGGAGAAACACACACAAAATGGTGTTTACACAGAAGGTGGTGCTGGGGACCTGTTTCTGGGCCCCGCTGAGGGTGGTTTGGTGTGCTGATTAGCAACTCCCTGAGGGGCTGGGTGTGGATGGGTCTGCTCTCAGTCAGGTTGGGGGGGGGGCACGTGGCGGATTCCATTGTTGATGTACGGACAAATCTAAACAGCATTGGGTGTCACAATGCAGGGTGGACCAGGCAGGAAGCAGGACCCAAATGCAGACTTTACAGAACACGGGTACTTTAATCGATCCAATACAGATGCCAAGGGGCGAACCGCAGACACGGATCCAACAGGACCAACCGGAAGAAAGACAATGACGCGACAAGGAACAACAGACACACAGGGCTTAAATACACAGGGGAGGTTTAGGTGATTGGACACAGATGGAAACAATCAGACACGGCAGACAATAACAGGGGAAGACAGGACAAGGCAGGAAGTGAAGTTACCCCACAGACACCAGAAACATTAAACTCAAACCGTGACATTGGGTCTCCTTGCAAGATCTCGCACCATCTCATTCATTCACATTGCTCATGACGTCCACCTTAATTGTCCGGTTGCGAAAGCTTGCATTGTTTGAAACTGATTATTTGTGGTGTTTCCAGTCGTCTTTCAGCAATCACTGAAAATCAAACTTGTTACTTGTTACACACTTCTTACTGAGTGTGCAGTGATATGGAACGGGTCAATGTTAACAGGTACTGTACATTATCGCTCAATTATGACCCCCCTCACTCACTCTCAACCAATCAGAATGCTGGATTTCATCGCCCAGTATTATAATGTTTTTTAAGACATCTCTGTATTGGCACCATTTTCAGAGCTGGTTTATATCCCCCGTATGTCTACAATTGTTTAACAGACCGGAAAAATTAGAGACTTAAGAAGCATGTACATAAATAGGCATGAACCCTCTGACATGCATGTGTTTGCACTCATTCATACTGTATGTGCGCGCATGCAAACACATAAACACACTGGTTGCGCTGCTCTCTGGGGTTTCAGCGTGAGTAGAGGCTCGACCTAGATGAGTCAGGTTGGATTTGAGGAGTAAACTCCAGTGCTCCCCTCCTCTCTGAGACCTGCATTGTCTAGGGAAACAGTCTGTGAGCAACTCATGCACACACACACACACACACACACACCCACACACACACACACACATTTATCTTGTTGAAATGTCTAGTGTCTGCTGCTGGAGGCCTTGTTACTGTTTCAGTCAGAAAAGAAACAATAAACTCGAGGATTTGATAAAAAAAATAAAAAAAACACATTTCAATGGGTGCACAGGTGCAAATGCACATGAAGACCGACATTCACGCGCACACACACACAAACACGCACACACACATTTCTATTAAAAAAAGATCCATAGAAACAGACAAACACACACACACACACGTGTGTATAGATTGCTCTTAACTCTAAAGCCATGTTGGGTTTTTGTTTGCATTACTGCCCCTTTGTATTAAAGTGCTTTTTCATCCATCCATCTATTGGATTTCCTCTTTTGCTCTTGATAAAGGTCAACAGTTGATGTTTATTTAAAGTCGGCCTGCTCTCAATCTCTGAGGCTACATCAGATTAGAGTTTGCTAAACACTTCACAGAAGCAGTCGGAGTGGTGTTCTCGACCCCGTCTGGCCTTGGGTTGACCAGCGTCCGTTTTAAGCCCTCTACATTTTTCATCTGCCTCTGCACAGCCCTGGTTCCCACCATGGCACAACGGTTTCGGTGCCCAAAAATGGATTTTTTTTAGTTCCCTTGTGGATGATTCAGGTCAGTGTGTATTCAGTGAAAATCCCCTTTGCCACACACAGGGGACATCAATATGTAGTCAGCGGTCAGGGAAGAGAGTTAAAATGGCTCAGTGCCATGATTTATTCAGACATTGAACTGGCCCAGGCTCGAGGTATTCAAAGTAGCCCAGAAAAAAAGAACCGTTTTTGGACATTTTATGAAGCCACGGTTGCTTGGCATTTATATTTAAATCAGTTGGCTGTGAAAGCATGGACTCAGCCTATAGGGCCTCAAGAGGAAAATACCCAGTTCACCCACCAGACAGGCTTCATCCCTGCTCGCATGATGCTGCCTATATTCCAACACAAAGTATTCAAATGCGTCCGAAGACCTGCTTTATTTATTCCACAACCTCTCACTTTGAACGGAAATACCATTGCCGGAGATTTCATAGCATCTGTGACGTTCACTGCAGAGGTTATACTCCATAATGTAGAAGTGTTCCTTTCTTTTCCGGAGCCCACCGTTCATGTTCTGATTAAAGGGTAAATCCACACGGAGGCACATAGAAAACACAGAGGATGTTTCACTTCCTTTTGTGTCCTGTTCCCTGTGTAGTCACACCGCAAAGAGTTTGCGAAGGAGCAGATGCTTTTCTATTTGACAGTTGGCTACAAACCCCTGCTGCAAATTCGTGCTCAAAAATATCTCAAACCGTAGAGATTTGAGAAGGAACAGCAATCGTCTTTGGGACCAGGGATACTGGAGCAAACGGTGTTCCAGTCACGGAAAGACCGCATTCTTCATCATAGAGCATTCACTCCTCCAGCAGAGAGCTCTTTGTGTGATTGTTAAATGTCAGCACGAAAATTACAAAGTCTTTTTATAATTTAGATTTTTATAATACAGTAATTGAATCCATAAAGGTTTCCACTGGACACTAATTGAAGCAACTAATAAAATACCAAGAAATCCATAAATCCTTCGTATATGCAAAGTCAAGTCGACCAACCAGAAGCCAGTTCCATTTATAAAATAGTGTTAGCTAACCTTTCATTTACCTCCCACTACGTCAATACTATTTTAATTTAAATATGTATGATAATATAAATGATAATCATATAATGTTCGTAATAATAATTTTAATAACATACGGTATGTGGCAGTATACATCTTTCTTTTTTTGCTTGTTTATATATTGTTGTTACTATGGTGAAAAAAAACAAAAACTCAAATAATCCTTGTTATTAATAAGGAATGTCCTCCCAGTTTCCATGCATCGTTATTTCTTTAATTTGGTCTCCCTAAAGATAGAGAGCAGAGAGCAAACACACACATACAGTCCAGTCTGGACGTGTCCTCTGTAACCTTTATCAGTATGCTGCGTTATTAGCTCCATCACCCTGAGTTGGCAGCGAGTCAGGAGTAAGAGCCACTCCTTCCTCTCCAGGTACAGTAAAGGAACCTGTCACTTTACTTGCCATCTCAGTGATTGGAGACTTCCACTAATACATTAGAGCTGACCCCCACTTCCCTTTTGCCACCATGTTGCAAGTTGATTTGGCTGCTATAATAGAGCCACTTGAGGGGAAAGGGGTGTGGCAGATTTAACCTGTACTGCAGCTCAGTGTTGTTTATGAGAGATGAATGTAGAAAGGACACTTTTTAGGAGCATGAGTTCATCACTTGCGTAAACACCTGCCAACTTTCAGAAGACGTTATCGAAAGTGTTCTCTCTGTAGACTCATCTCAGCCAAGCAGCTTACACAAGTTTAGAGGGTTTTTTTTTCCCCAAACTATTTTGGTCATCATTAGGTCGTAAAATGTCATACCTGTAGCCCCTGGAAAAAGCACTACTGAAACGACATCACTGTTGTGTTATGACTAGTTAAAGTATTTAACTAAAGTAAGTTATTTGTGAATGTCTTTTCATAAAACGGATGCCGTCGTTAAGTAAGCCAACGTTATGAATCATATCTAATTCAATACATGCAACACCTAAAATAGGCTCCATGGTTCTGACATGGCAATAAAGGAATTATACATACATCAGAAGGTTTTTTTTTTATTTCATCTAATTTTTTTCCAAAAAACAAAAATGCTTTCTGGCTCTGGGTGAGGTCAAAATTGGTGGCGTCATTGGAATATTCGAATAGATACATCTGTATGGTGTTTTTTTACTATGTGTCCACCTCCTTTTGTATTTATTTACAATGTAGCTGAGTTGCCAAAAAAGTGAACAGAAGGTGAAAACGGAGGGTTTCGCAAAGAGCTTCTCCTGGCCAAACCTGCTTCCCAGGTGCTTTATATCAGAAACTTGCAGCAGTCTAATTTCACACTATGTGTGATGAGAAAGAGTATTTTTGCTTTTTTTAAAACTGTCTCAGTTGTAATTAAAGGCCCGTAACCTGCTCCACAAATTCTCATTGCTTCTCCATAAAACTATTTAAAATCCCCAGCTGTATGTGAACTTGTGTAGAGTCCAGAGTCTAGTTGACTACAGGTTCTTCAATCTAAATGACTTTAATATTGACTTTAGCTCCGTGTGTACATAGCTGCGCTTTTATCCAGTGGGATTCATTCAAGCTAATATATTTCTCCCCCAAACAAGGTGAGAGGGAAAGATAAATAAAGGACAAAGCAATACGAGGTAATAGCCTCTGGAGAGTCTGACCTCTCCCCGTGGTAAATTTTGGTGCGTGTGTGTGTACATCTCTATGACCCCGCAACCAGCCCATAATCCCTCACTACAGGGGCTGGATTAGGACCCCGTCTTATTAGCAAACCCCCCCACCCCCTCCTCCTAGTACCCCAAAGGCCTTGCTCCCTCTTCTGCCTGGATCGATGGCTGGCTCGGTCTGAAGTGGTGGCGCTGGTTATTAAACTTGGGACCAACCAAGCCCTATGGACTGGCGGGATAATCCCATCACAAATTAAGTAGAGGAAAATTGTTCAGGGAGAAGGTGCATGGGAGAGAATCTCTTTATATTGTGACCTTCTAAACAGAACAAAGCACGCACTGTTATTTTTCTTATGTTCATATGTGAGGACTTTGTTTAAAACAAGACCTTGCTATATGGGAATATATTCTGCTATTGTTAATGTTCATGCCTCCCTCTTTATCTGCTGCATGTAATATACTTCTCAAGTGTGAATGATTGGTACCGTATAAGCATGGTATTAAACTAACAGCAAACTAAATTATTATTATTATCAAACAGTAAGATGATTCACAAAATAAATAAATTACGGGGCACCACCTTAAGCTAACAGGGACTAAAAACCAACACTTTAGCAGCGCTATCCGTTGCTACGGGCTACGGTGAAGAGTAGGGGAGGAAAATACTTATGAGTAACAGGCGCACGCGAGGGGATTCTCTAATAAATATAAATCAGTATGGTTGTAGCATATAAGATGGTATCGTTGGCATTTTAAATCCTTTGCAACAAAACTTATCACATCTTATGATCAACAGGCAATAAGACGACATCTGCAGGTACACACTCAAACATAGATCAATGCACAGTGATAGCTGACTTGTTGATCCGGGCTATATAGTATCACGTTATGACTTTATAACAACTAAAATAAACATCAAAGTTCATGTAAAACACGTTTAGTTTGCCCAGAAAACCAGTGTCTTACTGTTTAGATGGGCTCGATTGGCGTTGGTAACAGTCGTTTTTTCAGTAGTTTCCAGCTGACTTGTGATGGTTTGAGCTTCTTAGCAGAAAAAGTCAGTGGACAAAGGTAAATCGGGCCTCCATTAGGTTGTTGGGAAAAGCAACATGGGATATCAGAGAGCAGTGGTCTCTCTGATCCTTCTGGAACCAACAGAGATGAGGTAAAGTCGAGAGTTGTTGAGAGATGTTCGTCTAGCGAAATTAAGACTAAACTTCCAAGGGAGTTGGAGGAAAACTAAATCAACAATGTTGTAGTGGCTATATCCGTCGGCAAATGCAAATTCTTTACAACGTCCTCTTTCTATAAAAATGGCGTTTTAGTCATGTGATACGGCCCTTCTCCAATGCTCCCAATTGCTCCCATTGGACAAGTGTGTCTCCGTGTTTTGGTACATCCTCTTTATTTCCCGTCTGAATCCCAGCGGGTGTCGTCGTTATTGGCCCTGGATCAAACATCCAGGTCTCCCTCTATGTTGCTGTGTTTTCCCTTTGTCTTTAGTGAAGAGAAACGTGGTGAGGTCTACCAATGTAATGGAGGGCCCAACAGTACCCTCACAATAAAAAATATTAGCATCTGGAAACAATCCCGTTGCGTAACGTAAAGTCGACACTGTCATGTTACCAAAAGTCTAGAAAGAGCTGAGTTTGTGAGAATAATGTGCTTTTAATACACATCAAGTGGCTTGTATAACCTCACGTCCACATACACACACGCAAAGTGTTATTAAAAATGTCCTATAATATAGTATCATTTTGAGTTGATTTGAAGTTTAGAATTCAAACTTTTTTTTTTATCGCTGCCTTGGTGTCGTTTGTTTCCTCGTTCTCCCCTCCCCCAGTTGGCCCGTGTCTCTATGGATCTCACTCGAGGCCTTTCTGTATGTGTGTTGTGTCATTTCTAAGCCCGTCATGTAGGATAATAGTGGACGTTAATTATCCCCCCTGTCTGACAGCGACCGTCATTACAGCCCTGAACTGGATGTGAACCAGCCGTTACCGAGATCGGGCAAAGTCTATTAAATGCCAATTTTGAATCTTCAACCTAATATAAGAGTGAACGCACAGTGACTGGCTGTCTGGCGGCTAGCTATGCTTCTTTTACTCAATTTCCAACCTCCTTTGAGAAATCCTATAAACAAGGGCCAGAATAAATGAAACACATTTGTAACCAGACTAATGCGGAATATATTAAAAGTTGCCGCTAGGTTTTGCTCGCATGCTCTATTGCAGCGGAGTGATTTGGTCATGAGGGAGATCAAACTTTTAACTGAGTGTTGTGAAAGCTACTTTGAAAGTGTGGTTTTACAAGCTACCTGTTACTGTCTGAGAACTTGCAGCAATGACTCCCTCATGAGTTTTATTAACTCAAGTGGGTTAGAAATAAAAGTTTTGCACTCCACTTTCTGGTTGCAAAGAAAATTCCTAGAAGTTTCCAGATGTCATGATAGCATATGCATAAATCCCTCTCCTCTCAGCGGACGAGGGGGGGGGGGCTGCTGTGACAGCAGCTTTCTCTGCCTGGATAGGATAACGCAATTGTAACTGGGAATTTTGTGAATAATGTTCTATATGTTCTACTCTGTGTCTTCACACTGCTACATAAAGGGCTGTGTAATCCCCACACGTCCACTGACCGCTGGCTCTCGGCTTGTGAGATACTATATTGTCCAATATGGATGGGATTTACAAGATACTGCGCTGCTGTTTCTGAGGCTAAATAACTGTACAAAACAATGATTAATCTTTAATCTTTGTATCCTACAAGTCAGGTTAATAGGTCGCCCTTCATTACAGTCAGAGTTCAAGCTAAAAATGACACCTTGAAGACCTCAGTAAGCTAAGCCAACAGGCAGGGAAGGAATCAGAGTTACTCTCAGTGAGCCAATCAAACAACCTTCATGCAAGGGGTTGTTGACCAAAAGGAAGAGGAGGGTTAGATAGAGGGAAATAAATAGTAAGAAAGGAGGGAGTTTGGATGGGTGGCTTGTCACGTCAGCGAATCAGAGCGTTGAGGAGGTCAAGAGAGTCGCCCCTTGAAAAGATTCCTGTTTGAGAAAATATTGTAAGCGGGGGGGTGTGTCTTCCTTCTAGAGAAGGAAGGTGACTGACAAACACGTTGTTGTCACCTTTATTTCGGGGATTCAGTCATGTAATTATATTGCCTTCACTGCAGACGGGAGCTACAAACGATTACAGTCGCATTGGAATCTTCCCGGTCTTGTCACAGCATTAAATACGATCGAGTTGCGGAACAGCGTAAGCCCTGATTTGAATGCGTCGCTAAGACGTGTGTGTGGTGTATCAGATGGAAGCTTAGCACCGGCATATGCTCGCTGCCATGATCCGCCGATGGATGACAGGTGGTTACCCAACTATTTGCATAATCACGGGTGCCGCGCACAGGCTTCTAGAGCGTCATAAACAAATCCATATGGCCTTTTGGGAAAATGATTCATACCCTGGCTCACGGATACACTGGCAGTGTAAGACATCAGCAGCATTTCTCCCTGAATATTGCCGTTGGAGAGTGAAGAGTGGAGCAAACTTTGTCCTTAGGTTCTACTTGCAGTTTGGTCCATGTGGCAGCTGTAGCACGGACCAGTATTTCTTTGTGAGGTATGATGGCAGGGATTGGTTGGGAGACCCTGTTTCGATCCTGTGTAATGTTCCAGAATCAGCTTTAGTCATTAAAGGATTTGGTACATCGCTTTCTCTCATAACATTGTATTAAATCTGTTTAATTCTCCACCGCACACTATACCTACAGTGTATGTAACTTAATGTCACATGACCCAAGCCAAGCCTCCCATTGTGATTTACAATGTTTCCCTTTGGACCTATGGAAAGAAGTGTTTATAATCACCACTCCCCATGTCTAACGTTAAGTTGAGGAGGCACGGCAATGGTCTGTGGTTACCGAGCAGAAAAAACTTGCCACAGTTTGAACTCTTGAGTTGGAGAGTGATGAGCTCATTATGTCAATGAAGCAGGTTTCATTCCGCGTTAACTGTCATTTTGTCACTGTGTCCTCTATCTGTTCTCCCTGCCCTCTCCCCCACAGACATGCCTCTCCACGTCCGACGCAGTAGTGATCCCTCCCTGGCCGGCCTTGCTCCGGGCGAAGTTTTGGTCACACCAGAGGAACCGTCCAGAGAGAACCCAACGCGCTGTTCCACAACTGCTGGCTTCCAAAAGCACAAATCCAAACCAAACACAAGCCCTGGCAGCCTGGAACGGAAGGTAATACATACATCTGGTCTTAAAATGGTTTGTAAGCTTGTCTTTTAATTGCCATACCTCAAGACTACTACTTACTAAATTAATTCTAACGACAATTACGTAACATAAAGTAACATAAAGTAACATAAAGATAAACATACATTAATTCTGTGTCACACCACAAGATATTTTTCCAGATATAACGAGGCTCCATCAATTATAATGTCCGAGATATGTGCTCTGAAAACTAGCTTTTAACTGCACTGCCCCACTTGCAGATATCAACAGAGGCTCTTTCATTCAACGCCCCTTGTTGTCTTTTTTGTCTTGTTGTTTTTAACACTTGCCCTTTATTCCAAACTCACTCGCCTGAGGCATTTTAAGCATCTAATTTACAACCTTAAAAAAAACAAAGCATAGGTACAGCCCACCCCCAGGAGCTTTTGAAATGGAAGGGAAGCCAATTAACTGCTCAAAATGGCTGCCCGGCCCTCCATGTGGTGCTGCCAGACCTTTTACGTCTAGCTGAGAGAGTTGCGTTTCTGATGAAAAGCGGAGGTTAAAAAATGGGATACTATTTAGTGTTTGGAACGTGACACAGAGAGCCTCCACGTGATTAGTGAGTCTGAAAGCATTGTCTGATAATGCCATTTAAAGACAGATGTCGGAAGCCTCCCCAGTAGAATGGCAAGCTCCCAAGCCGAAGGTGAAAAAAAAGGCAAAATGTCATTCAGTCAGGGGGGCTTCTATTCTTTCCCGTCAGCGAGCACATATTAAAATATGTGTTTGTCAGTTGGAGCCTGCGTTCTCAGGGAATTGAACAGAACACGGCTGACTGCAGTGTGTAAAGGAAACTAGCATTCACTTACTATAGTAATGGATGCATGAATATATTATATTCATACATGTATATATCGTCTGTTTTAAACTATTTCTTTGCAATCAACAACAGATGTTGAATCGATTAGTCGGCATTAACGTTGATATATTTATGTCTCATACAACGATTAGCATTACCAGAAGAGCCTTTGGATGCGCGCCACACACCGTGTTGTCTCCCATAGTCTGGGCAAGTTTCCTTTATACACTACAGCCAGTCTCGTTCTGTCAAATTCTCTGTGAGTTAAGTTATGGAAGAGAGGTCCAGGTTCTGCTTAGTCTTCCCGATGCAAGCCAACGGGAGTCCTCAGTCATCAGGTAGCACTGTAAATTCATCATGTCTCTTGATGGCTTTGCAACACATCACGCTCCAACTTCTCCACACAAATGGAGGGATTAGTTATGGGGGGCTTTTGATTCACTGCTACCTCCCTGTAACCCATTTTCTGTTCTGCGTTGTAAAAGTTTTTGGAGAGTGGTTCTTTGTCGGGCTGTGTTGCGTGTCGAGGCCCGAGGCCCCCCCCGCCTCCCCACGGCTGTCGGGGGCCGTCTCAGTGGAGCCCACGTGTACGGCTGAGTTTTACAGTCGTGTCTGCACGGCTTCCTTAAGCCCTGTCACGCCACATTCAACTGCATTAAAACACATGGCTTATTATTGTGCAGGGGATCACATCTCTCTCCTTTTCTCTCCCTGTCTCTTTTGCTTGCATTGTTTGCACCTTTTTTTTCCCAGTCGTCAAATGTAACTTGTTTTCATTTGCCTTTGTTCAACCTTTCATCTGTCTGTCATCCTCCCTCTCACTCGGCAACCCGCCACTTGTGGAGATTTTCTTTTTTAACTTTAGTCTGTGTTCCTCTGTTGTGTGATGTCTAATTAAAGAGAGACAAACTTCTGTTTCTGCCTGTCTCGCTCTTTAACTGCCATTTCGTAGCACATCAGACCTTTAATCATTCTCATTCTGTTTGGCTGCCTCTGTGAATCGTTGCCTACGCCGTGTTTTTATTCAAATAGCTTTAGCTACCGCAACCTTCAATTGTCGATATTTCAATGGAGAGGCTTGTATGTCTAGAATTGACCATCGGGTTTTTTCTGTGCTTGTGGCCATTGTAATACACCAGCTGAAGTCTGTCAGTGTATTACCTTGGCAGGGTTATTTTGGAAGGTGTAGAGAAAGAGCTTAGCTGTAGCTGTCTCATTGTAAAAGGCCTATCAGCAGCGGCTTGTGTTTTGCATTGAAGAAGGGGTTAGAGGTCAGGGTTTTAGGAAGTGAGACCAGAATGAACAACATAGTACTGCTCAGTTGCACAGTTCTAAGATATGCTAGCTGACATCCACCACAAGATGTCTGTCATCCAGGTGCTCTAGGTACCACCAACCCACAAAACTGTCCGTTCAAACGCAGACTACATGTAGAGGGGCGTTGATACTTATGCAGCGGTGCTCTCGTCCTGTTCCTCTGTAGGGTAGAGGATCCCATGCCTATCGAAGTCTTCCTCGGGACGCCAATGGCTGGACCTCTCAGTTCCAGAGAGAATTGAGTCGATCGTCCTTGAGCGCCAACCACCCAATGGTGGACCAATGGTTGGACCGACAGGAACAGGTATGGAGCTGTGTGTGAGCCTGACCGCATCCACATTAAATACAGTTTCCATACATTCAATCATGTTAGGGCGCGTGTCAGAGCAATCTTTGAAGAAAACCCTGGTATCAATTTGGTACCTAGAAAAAAACCCTGAGTTGTGGTTTTATAATTCAAAGAGATAAAACTGGAGACACAGTTTATCTGCTTACAGAAAGAGTTCCCACCCTCAACAGCGTTGTTGCCCTAATAATATATCCCACTGAGTCACAGTAACATAAAACATATATGCCATTTGGCTGTTACATAAATCAAGAGCACCTCAATGTAGCAATAGTGGATTTAGTTCTTCGACATGGCACCCAAAACAAAACGCACACACGGCACATTGTGTCACAAAGCATCATACCCCGACATGTTACAGCCATCATAAGCACAGTGGTGACAGACAACAGCGGGGCAGTTACATCCCCACCGACAGCTCTCTGCCCAAGCCAACCTCCAAACAGAAACAACATCAGACTTCATACTCCTGTTCCGTGTGGCTGTGCTTTTCATAAAGTAACATTCTGAGTCTCTGCAGGCTTTTGTCCTCACTTCACACCTCCCCGCTCCATCGGCACTTTGTGATTGCCTCACTCTGCGACAGGTCTCGCTACTCCGCAGCCTGTCAGAGGAGACGGAAAATGTTCCCCTTTAAAAGTTATTAAAAGTGACACAGGCCCTCTACTGGGAGAGCAGAAACGACCTTGGGAGGTGTTGGACACGCCGAGCTTGACGTGAGGAGGAGGTTTCTCAGCTCGCGTGTCATTCTCAGCCCGTCTTTTTCAAATACCTGCTCCGACCCATGTGGGAGGCGTTTAATCGATCCCGCCTTCGTGTGAAAGGGAAAGAAAACAGCAAAGGAACCTAGGAAGTTGATCAGGGCGAGGCTGTGTGTCATTGTTACGGAGGTAGCAACACCGACTGTTTTTGAGTCCTCTTAGAGTAAAATAATAAGAATACATTTCTCTGGCTAGACTGTCAGTTGGGTCTGTTATGAAAAAGAAGTAATGGGAAGTCTGGCCATGCCACGAAACACGCATACTAATAAAATAATCAATGTCGAGAAACTGGCAGCACATATTTCATTTTTAATGAGATTTTTGAATAAACTTGTTTAAAACAGGTCATCTCTTTAAAAAGATTATTAACCATATATGTGTATGTTGCCAGATAAATATAGGGATGACACAATCCATCAGGTGAAATTTGACAATCAAGCTATTTAAATGTGTAGCGTGAGGTTTATACGTTTCATTAATTTACCTAACTGGGAATGCTTGAGCTATGCTTCTCTTAGCTAAAAGAAGACACAAACTGTAAACCATAGCTGAACATTTTCTTCGAACTCAAATACCCTTTACATCTAAAATTTCTGTGATGTTTCTGGGTTAATACATATGAATTTAAAACCGGAGGCATACGAACATCAGTGCAGTGTGTAAACATACACAACATAGAGAAATAACAGCAGGAGGGCACCAGTGCGAGTTTGATCATCCAGCCGGTGCAATTTTCGGAGCTACCTGAGTCTTTGTAATCTGACAGCTGTGCGCCTTAAGATGATTCACAAAACACGAATCCGCTCATTAGTGATGACACGGGGTCGGTTTGAAAGCGGCGCTACGTTGCCCAGTTTTTCCTTTAAGACACTGCATCTCAGGCTTGATCGCCACCTCTCCCTCCCACACGTAACTGTCTGATACTTTGTCTTCTTTGTCCGTGTGATGGAGGGGCAGCAAGACAGCATCCCACTGGAAGATAAAAATACATGCCGTGGGTTAATTAAAAACAATAGCGATCAGTAGCAAAAGCGCTGCCGAAGATAATGAGGGTACACACACACACACACACACACAGACTGACGCACGGCTACGTACGTACACACCAACTTTTTGGAAAATCGAACTAATTAGGAGTTTTTGTTTTTTTTCATGGTTTATTTTTCTCCTGTACTTATTGTTCAGCTTCATGAGAAAAGATTGAAGCATAAACAAAGACAACTGACAAAGAGCATCTTACTAATTTCTCCCTGAAACTACTGATGCATTCTTTACTTTAAATATTGTTTGCGTATGTGTGCATGTGCGTGTCCGCATCACTAACTGAAGCTCTACTTAACTCCATGCACAAAGTTGTTTTGAAGCACTTTATTCCTACATCTTCCCCTTTTAATGGTAGAAGTTGTCAAAGGAGCTTCAAAGTGCTTCCCCATTCATATTGAAGCAGGCCTTCACCCTGCTATAAATTAGGAACGCGAGGTCAGGCCAACTAAAAGTGACACACTTAACTGACTGTGCTTAAAATACCAAAGTAGGTTAAATCAACTGTAGAAGCTGTGATTCTGTCTTCTCAGTCAGGGATTTCAGTTTGGGGCTTCAGGAGTGCTGCTGTCAGCATTTCATCTCACATAACATAAATTTAATATAGGTACTGTTGTATCTGGTTAAATTAATCTCTGTTTAATCTTGGAATCTGTGTGATTTCATAGAATCTAATCTAAGATTCTAAGAATCTAACCAGTCAATAAATTCCCTTTAGTGTCGAAACATTTCCATCTAAAATTTTAGGAGCTTCAGCCGTTCAATCCCTCGGCACCCTTACACACATGCACAACCACCCACACACGCACGCACAAGAAATGTGGCATGAAGAAAAGCTCGCTCTGTCCGCCCATATACGCCAAAGCCATATAAGCTATTCTTTATACAAACAGCTGACATTAACGTTGGTCCATCATCCCATTGATGAATGCTAATGGGCCCTCCCGCTCAGCATCACATACGCACACACACACTTATGCTTACACACATTCGGATCCGGCTGAGTGCCTCTCCACTAAATTATTTTGCAGCCTTGATGAGGGACCGGAGGCCATTATCATGAGCTGTACCAGAGACAGGAAGGACACCGGCTGTCTGTCACAGAGGGATTTAACCCAATCACAGCGACTTACATGGAGGGGGACTGACACGTTTGAAATAAAAAACAACAAGTTCAAAGGTTATGACGTTTAGAAAAAGCAATTTGGAGAAAGATTTTTTTGTTAACTACAAACACAAGTACCATGATGTTTGAGTGCTTTCAACCCAAATAACATTGATTAGTTGTTTGTTGGATTCCTGGTCCTGCTTTGAAAACAGTCATCCCCATAACAAATTGAAAGGCGGAGAGAAAAGAGAAACAGAAGCGTTACATAGCAGTCAAAAAACACAGTGGCAAACATCTCAGATAAAACATCTTTGAGCATCTCTGATCGAGCCTCCAACTGTGGGGAGCGCCTCCCTCTCTTTGTTGTCGAAATCAGCCACCTCGTCTGATGAGTTTTAAAGGAAGCTAAAGCGGCGAGGTTCATGTTCAAAGGAGATGATTCATTCAACTGCAAAGCCTCAATAAGAGGAACGGGAACACAGCTTTTTTACAAAACAGTTTGATCACCTTCAAAGTAACGTCCATATCAGGAGTCTCAAACTGCGGCCCCCCGGGGTGTCCGGTGCAGCCCGCGGGGGGTACGGCCGACTTTGCCGTTGAACGTACCGTTCCCCGTCGGACCTGGTCCGGCCTGCGTCCGTTCGAAGTGGGCTGCATCTGGCCCGAACCTGAATTGACCCCTGGTCTAATATAATATAAAAAACCTTCCTGCCCCTACATATGTCACGGCTCTGCGTGCGAATCAACGAGATATGAATTGATCAAAGGAGGATGATAGTTACAGTTGAAGATAATTGACTGGCTGAATATAACTTGGACGTGAAGATGATGGAGGGGGGATAATGGGATATTATTTGTAGAATAGGATTAAGGAATAGTTTAAATTATAAGTTTAGGTTGACTTGTTTTATCAAAATACAATGAAATAAATGATTATCTGTAAGTCTTTATTTAATTAGCTGGGCGGTAGTTGCTTTGTGTGTTTTTCTGACTTGCTTGCTGGCAAAGCCCACACCGTCTGCACACCCTGAGGCGAGCCGCCGGCAAAGAGCAGCTGAGTATGGAGAGAAAACACCAACACAACCATAACCTCCAAACCCTGGCCCCTTTCTGTCTGAGTTACTGGTGGAGCGGTGGATGGGCGGGGCTATCTGGTTCCTGCAGGGTTTGCAGTGGGAGTGCATTAGCTTCAGACAAATCAGGGCAGATTTTTGATAAGGAGCAGGTCCGGGGTTTGTTTTTGTGTTCACTCCTCTCTGAGTGTAAATGGCAACTCACCAGTGCCGCTGCGGCTCAAGCTGGGAACGGAATGAGAACAAGGTATCCCTAAGCATCACACTGGCCTCGCCTTTGGTAGTTAGTCGTTGCCACTGAACCCCATCAGGAACTTCATGACCCCTGACAGACCAGAGCCAAGGCCTGCATGGCTTCTTCCGCCTCATTTATTTCTGGTCTCCTCCTCCTTTAACCTCTAGGTGCACTTGCACAGTTAGCTCTAGCTTTGTGTTGACTTGTAGTAAGTCAAGTAAAGTAAATGTTTGAGCCCCCAGCTGTGTGTAGATGCAACTACATAAGTTACACATTTTGTGTCTTTCTGTCATTAGATAAATGAGTGTGGCCTTGTTCTTCTCTGTTTCAAAGTCCTTCAACACACTCTGCACTTCTTTATTCTTCCTTCTGTAAGTTCCTCGTGTTTATTGTGTTCATTCCACAGCAGGCTGAATATATTGTAAATGAGCAATTAATGCTGTTGAACATCTCATTAGTAAATTAAAATCTTTGTTAAAAATACATGTTAAAAAATGTGGTGTGTGAGTAAGCAGGTGTGGGTGTGATTTATATTGAGTCAAGACAGTTAATCATCCACCAGCTTTACTACCCAGAAGCTTTTCTCACACGGCTCTGTGCGTCTATTAGCATTCAGCAAGTCCCCTTTCACCTTCGCACACACACAGCCGAGACACACCTGTACTGCGGAGACTGTGAGTGATTGAAATAAGCCCTTAAGAATTCACAGAAACTTTCAGAACTTAATCTCAAGCACATAATACAGCCGACAAATGTGATTCCCAAGGACAGCGAGTGAAAAGTCCACAGCTTCAAATGTTGCTCCAGACAGAATTTGGAAAGAAGAAAGAAAAAAAGATGGCTGTCATTCTCTGTGGCTCCATGACAAAGGTTGTCTTTTCTTTCTTTCCCCTCCAAGCGAGATATCTCTCATTTGTTCTTGTTCTTCTCCCTTGTCTTGCCTCCCTGACTTCAATCTAGAATCGTGAAAATCATGTCTCTTCTCTTATCTCGTCTGAACAGGAGAGGAGGCAGCAGACTTTTCTTTTTGGAAGTTGCCAACGCTCCTCCCAATCAGCTGTACTGTAGCTGAGCATGTTTAACCTGTCTTGCTCTGTGGGCTGCGTGTGTGACTAGACTAGACACTTCAGATTAGAGTTTGACGGATTCAGGCTTCAAATGCTTGATGGCAACTTTTTAAAAATATATATAAAAAAAGAAGAAACATGTTGCTTTTTTCTTCAGAGTTCTAGTTCTGTCGCAGTGAAAAAGCCTCTGGAAAAGAAAGCAGTCAATAAAAGTAAACAACAACAATCTATTTGCATTGTTATATTAACAAAACACTTGTTTCATCATGATTCATCTGCAAAGTGAATTTGGTGTCTAGTTTCAAATGTCAAGGACACGTCTGTGTCCTTCGTCTCCGGGCTGAGTCATCCTCTCTCCTCCTGTCAGGACATTAGTACTCAGTGAGCTCTGTGGGCTCCCCTTCTACTCCCCACCCACACTTTCCCCCCACCCCCGCTAGTCTGGATTGTTCCCTCCAAGCTTTTACTGTGCTCGCCTCCTTCTCCTCTCTCTCACCGTGGTTAATTGCTGCTCAGATCAGTTCCCTTCAGGTCCGCACAGGGGCGAATGAAACATTGTTTTACTTCGTTGTCCCTCACTCGTTGATGCATCTGCCTTCCTCCATCCTCTTTCATCATCCTCACCTGCGTCACTTACAGCATCAGGGTGGCTTTCCGTCTCCCCCCACCGCCGGATTGTGAAGGCGTTAATTCTCGATGAGGGTTGGCGCATTCGCCTCCTTTGATTTGCTCCGTGGAGTGAGAAATCACTTTCTCAATGAGAATAATTGAACACGGGCAGGGGGGTGCCAGCTCATTACCCACAAATCACAGGGAGCAGGGGCACCTTAGCCGAAGACAATAATGACTTCAGGGAATAAAACAGGGCTGCCAGCATGGAGCCAAACCGGCGTGGGCAGCAGAGAACAAAGCTGGGAGGGGAAGCTGCACACTCTTACCAATGTTTCCTAAGGTGAAATCATTTTGTGCTTATCTTCCTACATTTTCATTTAAATGCAATTACTTTTTTTTCAGAGAGGGGCTGAGTCGCAGCTTTGGAGTGGTGCTGAATCAGTTGTAAGAGGGGAATGGCCTATATTCATGCAAGATTATGCTTTTGTGAAGTTAATTACGCCCATCTGGTTGGAAGCCAGGGCAAAAAGACTGCAAGACCTGACTCCCCCTAAGGACAAGAGAGAAAAACAAGTTAAGAAAAGCTGAGAAAAGTTCATCCTGCAAAGGCTATGGCTAAAAAAGCATTAAGGCTCTACATAGGACATCTGTGATTGACAGTGCCAGATTCATTCACTCTAATTTATTTTATTTCTCTCTACTTTCCACTTTCTCACCTCCTCCTCCCTCACAGCTTTTAATGTTTTTTATATGCCACACATTGCTACTCTTTGCAAATGAGTCCACTCTGACACAATGAGGTCCATTGTCACAATAGGCTTTTCACTCTGTTTTATGGGTCCCATTGGGGGGCGCGGAGGCAATGCTTTTAAGTTGCTGAAAGAACGTAATAAGGCCCTGGACAACAGTAAACATCCACATCCCAGGGCCACAGAGAAACACAAGACAGGCTGGTTCGCCATCTCGGCAAAGGAGACAAACTGGAGAACAAAAGGGGTCACAGTGGGATTTGAACTGAGAGGAATGAGGTGGTCTCACTCTAAAGTCTAGGAGATGGAGGAATAGCAACCCTTTAGAGACAGGAGTGGGAAGGGGACGGATGGTAGGGGGCCAATCACTCCATTTCAACTCATGCCATACAGGTGGAACCGTGGTAGCCACCACCAGAGGTACCATTTGGATTCATTCACACGTTACTCTGGGATCCATTGTGCACCATTTCTGTTCAATTTGATATGAACATGTGATAAGGAAAATCCCTATAGCTACATATAAAGGATATATACAGAATAGATGTCCATTAACATATGGTCTTTTGGTTAATCAGTCCAATCAAACATGATGCAAAGTTGCTGGAAGTATGAAGAAGAAAGTACAAGAAGCGCTGACAACTCCGATTTCTGCACATTCTCATACCTCCTCAAGGATAAGAATAACGTGTTGTTTTAAGAAGAAGTCTGATGTCCGTCAGCTGAATGTTAACTCTTGGTTGTGAGAGATTAATTGTCCACCCAGAAGTCAAATGATATCACGCTTGACTTCAGTAGCCTATCAGAAAAGAAATGTGCCTTTCCCGTCATTATGGAACAACTTCCTCACCGGTGATACATTGCCTGTTTCAAGCTAGTTCTAATCCACGTCTTGAATTACACAACAACACCTGGACTGTCTAAAAAAATAGTTTAAAAAATCTTGCAGTAAAACATGAAACCACTGATATAATCCTTACAATTTATTGTATGATTTATATATCAAGCATCATACTTAAAGCCACACAGCAACATTCTAAACAAATAAGTAGACGTAAAAGAAGACTCACATCAAATCATAAATAGTCATGTTTCTACATTACTTCACATTAAACCACTAGTAATTATGTGATTAACTAAATTGATTCATATTTTAACGTGATGCTTCATTTTCACAATCAAGGAAATCCCAATATAAATGAGATATAACTGTTACATTTGCTTTTGTGTTAATTTATTCAGGAATTCATTTACATTCCGCTGTGGCCTTTAGAACCCTCCAGATTTCAGGGCTGGATGGCCACATTTACAGAAGCCCAAATAGCATCATTGTCACTGTAGCATGGAGCACCTCTCTAATGGGCCTCCATTCTCCCCTGCAGAGTTTCCCATCGGAATTCTCTCTTCATGTTCTTGGCAGACGTGCCATGGGAGCTGTTGTGTAGAATAGCAGCCCCACTGGGCGCCATCACAACATACTCTGATATTTGTCTGATGATGTGTAATCATGACTTCAACCAGAACCACGCTGACAGCCATTTCCATTTAAAAAACAGTGGAGCGGGGACACACCGGTTTGTTTGCTAGTCGGGGGGGTTTGTGTGTGTCGGTCGAGCTGAATTTTTCATGTGATTGAGCAGAGTACATACGATGTATGGACGTTCGATGTGTTTCTTCTCGTGCACAATGTTTGCATGCTGCAAAGCGACTGCCCACACGGCGTTCCATCTTGTTTGTTGTGGCGCCGATGATTTTCCCGTCCTCGTATCTCTGTCAGCGATTGCAATCGCTGTTGTAATTTGCCAATTAATTTGTAAATTAATTTGTAAATTAATTTGTAATTTGTCAATTATCTTCAACCCTAACTAGGGCCTTCCTTTGATCAATCGATATCTTGTTGATTCGCGCGGAACCGCGACGTATGCAGGAGAGGTTTTTAATATTATATAGACGTTTCTTTGTGTAACTCATGCGGCGCACCCTCCATGTCTGTTCTCTTTCCTCCCTACTTCCCCACTAAAAGGTGACCCCTCGCTGGATTACGGCCAGTCTTTTGGGACCTCTCTTCATTACTGCTGCTCCACCGGCCCCTCATCCCCTCACGGCTTTCTTCATTTCGCCCCAGCCGGGAGCAGGGACTCGGCTAAATGGCTTTCTGTGCCACCCGCCCCTTATCCGGGAATTTCAGCCCCAATTAAAACAAAATGGAAAGCACCCCGCGCCTCGCCCCACACTGCTCCCTTGACGCCGCAGATGAGCCTGCCTGCCGACCCCACCCCACCTGCTTAAAAAAGGCAGCAAACAACGGTTGATTGTTGAAGAAGACTGTTCACCCTCTGTAATAACTCACCGCAGTGTGTAGCAACACTTTTCTTGCCATTTGATTATTGATAGTTCCACATCATTCACCCTCATTCCCAATTCCAAGTCAATTTCATTCAAATTCAAGCACCCGCTATTATTTCAACAGGGGTAAACTTTTGCTCACTGACCTTCACAGTTTGAAAGATGGATTAAACGTTCTGAACAGTGGAAAGCAGACTGTCCTCCTACTTAATAAGCTCAAAATGATGATTAATCTGTGGAAAGCGGCACGGAGCCCTTTTTAATGCATGGATAAAGAGCCAGGATTCAGCTGGGACCGGCCCCTCAGCTGCGCTGCGCACTCTACCCGCAGGATTATCTGTTCACAACCACCTCCCCTCACCTAAGCCAGGTGTCTGGAAGGGGATAATATCCCTTTTGAACAATTTGTTCGCGCACCAGAAACTGTAAATCTGCTTTAAACACTGCCTTTGAAGTGCTATTCTAATGCAACACACATTCAAACAGTTTGAAAGACTTCCACTGCTTGTACGATGAAGAGGTGCTCTGGACGAAAAAGCCAGTGACGTTAACTCAATTCACAGTCTTTCCTCCCCGCTTGAACCTCCGGCTCGCCGGTGCAGGGGCGGTCTTCTCCGGTTGCGGCTGTTATTGATGAGGTTTAGAAAAAGTGTCAGGGCCTCCCCGTCCGCTTTAGGCCTTTGTTATTGACCTGGTGATTGATTTAAGCCCTCCTAATTAGCAGACCTAATTTAATTAAAGTGCAATTTAACGATACAGTGGTCAAAGGCAAAGGCAGCTGTGTCATTGATGGATCAGTCCAGGCCTGATGTGAAGCAGGCGCTGGCAGATTATGCACACGGCACAAAGCAGGTCCCTGACTGCCGGCTGGGCAGAGACAAAAGAAGAGACCAAGATTGCAGTCGAGAGACAAATAGTGGAGTGGAGCGAGACGCAGGCCTTTGTTTTTCCAAATATCAGGTCAGAGACGGCACTGTCCGCCCCTCGGCTCCGCCCCTTCACATCTCGCCGCCCTCCTGTCCTGATGTGGACAAATGCAGCCTCACATCTCTGATCTAATTTGCTTAACAGCATTAGGAACCTGTCTGTCCCTGTAATTTGCTTCAAGTAAAGCCACATAGCCTGAACTTTCATGCGCCAGAAGGCATGGCTTTCCTTAACCCAGTAAATGGAGAGACAGATGTAAGGACTGGAGAGTTTTGCTGATTAAAAATAGGTTATTGATGCTGGCTGCTATATTAAATTATATTAAAGATACACTATGCATAGCATATTGTGGAAAGGAAAATATCTTATTGAAATTGGAGATAACTGTTGATGCTGTCATCCTATTGAATGGTTTAAAAAAAAGTGCTTGCCATCCTCAGGATGAAAGTATCCTGATTTATGCAATATAGTGCTAGCATTAGCTGATCATATCCCCTCATGGTTCTATCATGGTGCCATAAGAAAAGCTTCATTCATAAATAAATATTTGTCTGCCTTGATTGTAGAGGAAGTATAAACCTTATTGTGAGATGAATGAGTGGAATTCTAAAAGCTTGTTTTCCTCAGTATTTTCTTCCAACTCTGCCCATCCTCATTCCCACCCGTCTTAGCCCAGCACAACAATTCATACATTACTCCCTCTAATCGTCATCAAAAGGAATAGTACATCCGGAATGCCAGTGCTTTCCTTTGAACGAGGCTGGGGCCCGTGGGTGCATGGTATGAAATATGAAAGACAACACATGTCATCAGAGAACAGCCGCCGCCTGGGCCTCTCAACTTGGCACACAAACACAGGCCTGTGGTGTTGTGACCTCGCTCCATCGGTCTCGCTCACCCACACGTATACGAAGCAAGAGCAAGCCGGCGTCAGGGTCACGCAGCTTTGATTATCTTCCAGATCTGTAATTTACAGGCCAACGGGGAGCTAATAGCTCGCCAAGAAAATGAAACATTCATTGTGAGCGTGCCCGAAACAGGAGGTACAGAGCTGTACATTGTAAGTACAACTCTCTTCACATCGCTCGTCCCCATTGCTGCGTATTGAAATCCCTATTAGCTTACGTCATCATGACCCTTAAGATGCTAACAATGTAAAGCGGATAAGAAAGCATGCTGGAACTGGTCTTTGCCTCGCTGCTGACAAGCATTAAGTGCCATTTAGAGAACTTGCGGGTTGGGACGAAGGAGGACATTATGACCCTTCATCATCCACTAATCAGTTTAACCCCTCTCTCAGCCTTTTATAATGCTCCCCCATCCCAGACAGAAATGTAAATAAGTATCTCATGATCTCAGTCATTGTGATGGATCGTCTTTTTAATGTCGGTGGAGTGCGACGGACTGGCTGGAGAACGAGAGGTTAAGGATGGCGGAGAGAGGGGTGGGGCCGGGTCGCTGGGTCACGCTCAATCCATTCACACATGCTTTTTTTTGTGCGTTATTTGGCATCCGATACCAGCGTCCTCCAAGGAGATGCATATGAGGAATAAAAGGGCCGCTTTAGAAGGCAGAATAATCTATACGGTCAATTCTGGTGCAGCTATGTCCAGATCACCCGACACTCCACATCCAATTTGGGATCATTGTTGGGTCAGATTCAGGAGGAAAATATTTGCGTTGAATGCCGTGAAGCTTATTTTTACGACTGATTGATTCAGCGCGATTCTGGACTACGGTTAAAATGGAAACCTATTAGTAATTGCCTCAAGAGGTCAGAGGAACTTTAATAGGACAATTAGGAGTTATTACCGGCGGTTCGTCTCTGTATGTCAATGCCACTCTGCGATGAAGCCGCACTGTCGAGTCCTCTTTTTCCGCTTTTGTCTGTTGTACAGTGTCTAGTCAAACTGCATTAAGTGGAGGTAATGAGGGTACAATTATGGCTCCTTAACCTTTAGCGAGGGAGAGGACAAAGCCTCTATCGGTTTCTTTTGTTCTACATGTCTGCTTATGTTGTTGTGGATATAGTGTTTGTTTCCTTTGGCCGGTCGTACAGTTTCCACCAGGGGCCATGTGTCATGTTGGGTACTTCACGTTTTGTCTCTGGTTAAATAACTTGTTTCCTTCTCATAATTTGTAGTCATTCACATGGACTGGGCGCAGTTGTTGTTGTTGTTGTGCGGGTTACAGGCGGGTCCTGCTTGTAGGAACCTGCTGCGCTGTCCGACACGAAGCCCTGTTCCACCCATGAGGCTGTCACTCAAAGCCTAAGGGAGAAGGAGGGGTGGCCTGGAACACGGCACATGCTGTGACCTTTGAACCCGTCATGGTAAAGCTCTTGATGCCAAAGATGGGCCCGGGAGGGTGACCCCCACCCCCCGACCCCTGCAGATACATTGGCTGTACTCGCCTATGGCTAATGGCATGACACGCTTCCACACACGCGTGCGCTCACAGGAGGTGTCCGTTAGGACAGCGGTTGATGGAAGATGACAGCTCCTCAACACACAGCCTTTGCCACAACCCCCGAGCAGGGGGATTTAATGCGTGGCTGCGTGTGTGGGAGAGAGAGAGAGAGAGAGAGAGAGAGAGAGAGAGAGAGAGAGAGAGAGAGAGAGAGAGAGAAAGTTTGTATGTAAGTGTTTCCTGGGGAAGCAGACAGCTGCTGCCTCCCTACCTCCCTCCCTCTTAGCCTTGGTCCTCTCACCATTCTAACCTGTCTGTCCATTTGAAGGTAACAAGACTCTGCACTTTGCAGCCCCCCCCAGCTCTCTCTCTTTTTCTCTCTTATATAGGTTTCAATAATCTAACGCTGCAGCTGTCTGCTTTTTGAGGTGGAGAGCGTGCACGAGAGAGAGAGAGAGAGAGAGAGAGAGAGAGAGAGAGAGAGAGAGAGAGAGAGAGAGAGAGAGAGAGAGAGAGAGAGAGAGAGAGAAACGAGTGCCACGGAGAGTTGAGATGAAAAGCTGTGTTGCTTTCCCCACTTCACTGGTTACCAAGGGATCAACAGGGTGCTAAAAGCACTCAAGGTGGAGGAAGAGTTTTTTTAGAGAGTTGGAAAGTGGTAGATTCAGATTCAGGATGGAAAGAGAGAGCAGAAAGAGAGTGTCAGGGATGGAAGTGTATGTAGCCAGTGCCGCTCCTCTGCTGTCACTCTTTGCCACTGACACGAGGACAGACAATAAGTAGGGTGGAAGGGACTATACAAGGAGATGGCTTATCTTGCTGCCCCTGGTCACTAGACACCCCCGCTGTTCTGACTCAGCTATCAGCTACTCTAGAGGTCCTCACTGTCTGAGATGTCAGTCCTAACATGGCGTTATTTACCATATTCAGCGCTGTGTGTTTGTCTGTTAGCGAGTCCAGTTTCTAATGAGGAAGCAGGGCCCTCGCTGCTTGGATAGCCCTGTTCCTTGCTCTAATGAACCACAGTGGCCACTTTAGCACAGCCTTCTGAATCCATGGTCAAGTGTCAATCATGTGTGGCTGTTCGTGTGAGACATTTACTGGCAGTTGCAGCATCTTGTGCATTCAAATGTGAGAGTAAATTTAGTTTTTTTTTACATCTCAACAGGTATTTGCAAAGCAGTGCACCAGTGTGGGTTTTTGATCGTGGGCTTCACTTTGGAGGTGCTTAGCAGTTGAACGATAATTCACAAAAAACAAATCAGGAGTTTGTTAAGTAGATAGTGATAGTGAATATTTTACCAGTTTAACAAAGTAACAATTCAATTAGAGTTTACAATAACTTGCATTACTCAATTACTGTCATGCAGGCACGTGCACAGACATTTCGGGGGGCAAGTGCTGAAACCTAAACAACAGAGCGCCCATTGGCAAAATTACCGTACTATACGTACGTAATAAAATAAATAAAAAACACAATAGGATATTTTTCATTCATCATTCTGCTTCTGGATAATTGGAACACTTCAGAATTTTTTTTTAAATGAGAGAAATCAATGTTGTGCATAATAATCAAAAGTGGACAACATACATGCATTTTTTGTAATGTTTTTTTTTTTGTACTGAGTTGAAGCATAAGCCGCATTACACTAATAATATACCACAATAGACCTCACCAGACTGTCATGTAGCTCAACTTAAGAGCTGCCTTACATTTCCATAATCAATTAAATTAAACAAATTTAAACTTGCCTCAACTGCCTTTAAATTCTCTGTCTGCCTGCCTGCCTCCCTCACTATCCTTTCATTAAACATGAAAAACGTCAGAAAACACCTGGACAAGACTTCGGAATCCCAGATTTGGAGGGAGGAGCGCGGCTTTTGAGCACCGCGCAGCATGTCGGGGCAAAATTCTCACAAGAAATTTAGCGTCAGCGTCAGTTCTGGCAGGCCAGGTAGTCATGCGCTGCTACGCTATTGGCCGACACACAGTCTCATCACCTGATCTGCTCCAGCTGAGCCTGATCTGGATTAGTGCACCAGCTGGTCAAACCCCCCCTGCTAATGGCTACACTCAAACAGGGCGCCCTATTTAAAGCAGATTCAGCTTTGCTCCTACCTGCTTGCAGCTCGCTTCTCTGCCGCCCGCCACCTCCCCAGCTCCTCCTCGTCACGCATAACGTGGAATTTGCTTCTATGTCATCGTTGCCGCTCTGTTCATGTGGGGGAAGAGCTCAGCTCACACAGTCCTGAAAACGGTGTGAGCGTTCCCTAATGCCGCTGCTGTCCTCTGACTCCCTGCTATTTCATGGTGCTCATGAAAGGTCGGAGGACTCCCTGAACAGAGCCACACCGCCAAAGATTAATTCTGAACTCATACTGGATGTAATATATCTGATAAAATGTTTCCTAATCATTTTTATCGTCATGCGTGTTCTTGACTTAATGGACCTCACAGAACTCAAATAAATGCAAGATATCAAAGTTCAGATATCAAAACATTTTTTTTCTTAAATATTGTTGAATGAAAAAACAATTGGGCTGCAGCAGAAGGGGCTTCTTGCATGCTTGAGCACCACTAAGGGTCTATCTGTGCACGTGCCTGCTCTCATTCATTACTCCAGACACAATTTCACACACCAACCCACCGAAATCCAATTGAACAAAATCCTCACCTTGCTCTTGTGCTGTTCTCTACCTTTTCTTTGGTCATTTTAACCTGCCGCATTCACTTTAGGTGAAGAATCTCTTGTCCTTGGTGCTCTGATGGTAATTCTTTCACATTCTTTGTTCCATCACATGAGACGTCTCTGTTATATTCCAACGGAAAGACGCTAAGAGGAATACCACTGACACTTTCCAGTTACATATTGTAACTCTGACAGATTGTTGCTGTACCTCCATTTGTGTGATGATACGTTGTGAATCAGCTCTCCTCCCAGATCCGTCTGTTTTCTAATGACACAAAGGTGTCAAGCACCTTTGCCTCCTTCATTATCTTTCAGAGAAAATGAAATACATTCATCGTATTCTTTCTTGTTCCACAGTCTCTGAAAATCCTGCCTTATATCATTATACATGTACTGTACAGTGTACAGTGTTCAATTTATTCTTGTCCAATCTCCACTGTTCGCCCTACTCTTTTCATTTATGGAATCCTGCAGGTGGTCCGGTCCTTTGTACAAAGCACTTATATGTATAAAAAAGATAGAGCCAACCTACCTGGGGGTTTCCATGGAAGAATTTGCGAATATCGGGCACCGCGAGGCACCGCGAGGCACCAGGGAACTCAGCTGTACATGTAATTAAAAGCAAGGCTGACTGATTGACTGAATCGTTTTCACACCATACGGTCAGAGGGGGGATACAGACAGGCGAGGTGAGTTGAGGTCTCTTAAGGTACAATGCTGATTAACATTTCATGGCCATGCTCTTAAAAATGAATAGAAAAGAAAGTCCCTGTGTGTCATGCCCCCGCCCCCCATCCCAGTCCCCACCCCCCCTGTCGCCAAAGATATCTTGGGTTATAAAAAGACTTTGAATCCATTTCCATAACGAAACCAGGACGGCACAACACCTATTTGGATGTGCTTGACCTTTCAGCAAAGAGAAAGAAGAAGATGACGGGTGAGGGGCAGCGGAGCCGCGACGGCTAACAAAGCGCGTCACGGGGCTGACGCTCACTCAAACACAAAGAAAGCACACACACACACACAAGCATTAGAAGCTAACAGGTAGCAACAAAGGAAATTACCTTGTCTTACATTTTTTAATTTGAAATGTTGATGCTCAGCTTGCCCGAGCTGCTCCTGTAACCTTCAGCAGATGATTAGTTGACATTGAACCCTGCCCCAACGGGTATGTCTGCCTCCTACTCTACATGCAGCACTGCACGTATAGTGGCCTGCTCAGTGCGTGCCATCCTCATAAAGAGAGCACCCATAAGGATTTTACAACCCATTAAGGAGCACACGAGGCTGCTCTCCTTTCCGGAGCCTCTAGTTAAGTCCTCAGACATCGGCCTGCGCTGTAAAAGCCTAATGGCCCCGAAGGAAGATGACCAAACAAAATGAAGAGCACAAGAGAAACAAATGACAGCAGGGGCGACAGCTTTGCTCCCCTTCTAGACCTCATCGCGTCCCCGCAAAAGAAAACCTGGCAACAGGTGCCACGCCCCGGGTCGGACCACTGATTGAGTGGGAGCCATCGTTCAGGGCCACTCTGTCACTGCGGCCGCTGAGGTTTTTTAGCGGAGGGAAGCGGTTTTCCGCAGAAAGTCGCTTTTGATTTAGAATTGAAGCTGTTACTTGTTCCTGCAGGTAATTGGATTAAAAGCCAGAGGAGATATATACGCAGGAGAGATGGAGACGCAAGCACTGTCAAATATGAATAATGACATTGAGAGTGTGAGTCTTTTAATGATTTACACTGTATTTCTTTTTTTCTGTTCAGGAGGAAGAGGAAGAAGAGCGAAGGAGACATGAAAGGAGGATTGAAAGGATAGAGCCAGTAGGGAGGGCTGATTCTTCATTGGAACATTCGCCCGGGTTCAGTCTAGAGTGAGTGATCAACAACAACAACCCACAGCCCATAAAACACCAACACTATGTTTTTCAGCTGAAAAATGCATTTGTTCCCCCGTATCTACTCCTGTAGATGGTTTAGATGTAATTTGTCCAGGTAGGAAAATGTCTTTCTCAAGTATATCTGCTGCCACAACAGTTTAGTTTCTGCAGTGCCATTACATTTAAATATATGCCATGGCAGTGTTCTTGTTCTTAATGGAACTATTTTGTACTGTTGAGCCTTATCAGACTGTTGGACAGTTTGGAGGTGTGAAGTTGAAGAAGAGCTAATGAAGCTGTATTGCTCTAAGCAGAGCACTCTAAAAGCCTGGGAACATGAAACACAAACCTCTACATGATTAGACAACACCATGGAGAGATCAGCAAATATGATTTGGGCCTTGTATTTTGGTTCATCACTGTTACACCAGAATTGTTGATTGTTACCAGAGCGCCATTACCAAACACCTAAACACAACCATCCAGCATGACAAAGACAACACAAAGCAGACATGACGACCACGCCTTCCCCCTTCAACATCGTCACATTAATCTGCATCAGTGCTCGGCTTGGGTTCATTTGTATTCATGTCTCTTTATCTACACAAATTAACCCTCCCGCCTCCATGTTTTTCAACTAATACGTCCACTTTTAGCACTGCGATGTGATCTTAATCACTTAATTGGAGTGTCCATTCGGGTTGCTAATCAACCCTGAGGTCCACCAACCTGACTTTGTAATGGATGACTTCATACAGACAACAAGAGCCTCCTCCAGCAATGAGGCCTCGCCAACCCCCATTGCATACACCCCCTTAAGGTCCTGTCATATCTGACTGTGTCGTCTTTTATACCCTACTTTTCTGTATTTTGTTGTCATTGTCATCCTCTTGTCGTTGCTTTGTTCTCTGGTGTATTTCCCCCTTGCCCCCTCCCGTTTCTCATCGCCTCGGCCTCATCCATCATCGTCCTACAGAGACCTGCTGAAGCCGGTTGAGGTGTCCAACGGAGGAGGGCCCCTGGGGATCCACGTACTGCCTCTCAGTTCGCAGGATGCCAGGTAAAAGAAAAAAAAACAATAGGCAGTTATTTTCCAACATCTGCCTACTTGGTTTCTTAAGGCTATGGGGCTTTTTTCAATTTTCTTTTTACTCATCGTTTCACTTTTTTTTCTTTTGCTCTATCCTCCCTTTACTGTTTTATTCCCCTCGTTCTATTTATTTGCTCAAGGCTGTCTCTTTCATTGACTGATTCTACAGGCCATATTTTGTTATTCTGTTTCTGTGAGCTCCTCAGTTGAAACACCAGTCCAATGCCCAGCAACGCGCCTGTCCGAAAGCCTGCAAGCCCCCAGTGGGAAGCAGAACAGATGAAAAGAAACTCCTCATGACTGCGTTACGCTTTTCTTTTATCTTTACCTCCTTATCTGCTCAGTCAAACCGGAGTCACAAAGCTTTGAAGGTGACTCAGACCACTTTTCTTTTGGCTTTTTTCATTTATTTCCTTTTAAACGAGAAGGAATGACGATGACAGGGGACAAGGGGAGGAATACGTCCCGGTTTACAGTTATTCCAACAAAAAAAATATATGACAGTGGAAGTGGCCAGATGTAATCAAACTAAAAGCTTGTGTATAACACAAATTCCCCGCTGCATGCCAAAAGACTGGCACACCACCAAGGTGAATTCAACTACTCAGCATTGATAGAAGGAGGAGATAGAAGGAATGAGGTGGGAAGACAAAGTGAGGAGGTGGAATGGGGTGACATTTGAGAGAGAGAGAGAGAGAGAGAGAGAGAGGGAGAGGGAGAGGGAGAGAGAGGGAGAGGGAGATAGAGAGAGTGAGTAAGAGGATGGCTGTCATTGAAGTTTGCTGTGTATCGTTTCTTTGGGACACTAATCCCATTGCTGTTCATAACCAAGTGTCAGGAAGCTATATTTAGCTTTGACCTCATGCGATTGACTCCCTTATAAGCTGTGGCACTTGTGAGTTATCCCAAGTCAGAGGAGGAAAGCGACAATTCATGGTGTGTGGTACCAAGCAATGCTGCTTAACTTAAAGTTTACATCCAGCTGTTTATAAGCTGATCTCCTCCAGCTCTTCTGTGTTACAGCAGAATCAAACGGCTGGCAGTAAACCAGACGGAACAAAAGCGAGCAACCGCACAGAGGAAGGGATGCAGAGGGGCACCCAACTACCTCAGAAAGCTCAGACAATATCTCTCTCTCTCTCTCTCTCTCTCTCTCTCTTCTCTTACCCACAAATGCATGGATCCTGCATGAACTTCCACTTGTTCCATCACTACGGCCTCGCAGTGTGTTCCCCCACAGAATTTTGCCGCCTCTGTCGGTCTCTTACATGCCCTAACGCAGTTTTCGCAGCTATTTGCTGTGTACACCAAAACTGTAGTAGATCTTTACACACACACACACACACACACACACACAAACGTCCCTTGCAGATGTGTTATTTGCTTAATGAACTTCTCATTCCGTGACCAGTTTCGATTGTAAACAAACTGCGGACATAATTGCCACGCATAAATGGATCCTGATTGGATTATTATTTGATTAAAGGCAGCGGCTGAGAGTCGGTGGTCTCCTTCAAGTCACTTCTCAGCACTGCTTTCCGGCCACAAGACGGAGTAAACCCATTTGGCATAGCGGCATGAGGAAGCTTGTGTTTTAGAAGCAGTTGGACTTGAATCGTCTCGCTACGCATTCCTTGTGCTTGTATCAGACACCTAATTAATTCACTGACTCACAGCCTGGGAGAGTGCCATTTAGATCTTGCTTCAGCTCTCCCTTTTTCCTTTCCAAGAACTTGATAAATATCTCCATTAAAAACACTAGATGAGGAGGAATAGAGATGGTGGCAATGCTTTACAGTCATCACAATAATAGCGCTTTTCCTATATCATCGTCTTCTTCATATCTGTAAAAGATGCCGCTTTATCCACAAATCCTTCTTGCTGCTGCTTTGAATACTGATCAGGGATCATCTGAAGCTCCTTCATCTACTGTGTTTGTTCCGCCACCAGATCAGGAGTCATTAGAGTGTGTCTGCGCTTTAATCTTCTTCTTCGCAATACTTTGTTTTCAAGCTGCCAACACTTATGGAAATAAAGCACAATCATGTCTGCGTCCGCAAACGCTGTAATTACTCTCTGTCCTGCACACTTAAGCTGACCTGGCTTAGTCCGCTCAGTCGCGGAGGGAGAGGGACGGGCCTTTTGTAAACTTTCATTTCGACTCGATGCTGATCCCTTTACCCCCGTCGAGGAGCCGAGAAGGGTCCCCGGCGAGAGTGTGGATGTCCATGCTACTCAGCCAATTAGGGCAATGTTCCCAGACCAAGCCCTGTTTGACCGAAATGCTAAAGAGCTCTGCAAATGTGCCCTTGACGTCAGGCGTGAACAGGGTCAAGATTCAAATGCGCTGTTTTTTATGTGGCCAGAGAAACGACAGGAGGTAACCAAAGATGGCGTAGAGCACGTAGCTCGGGTCTTTGCCGCTGATAAGCTGTTGATCTGCAGTGTAACCTTGCTCATCTCAGAACGGCTTCTGAATACCTTTTGCTCTGGTATATTTCAACACTATTTAGTAATATCCCAAAAGTAAAGCACTTCAAACTTTTTTCCTTTTTTCCAGTTTATGCAAGGACAGTCTACCTGCTTCCTCAGGCTCTGACGCCTTAGAGACGGATGGAGTGTGTAGTTCTGCTGCGAGAGCACACATCAGATCTCCTTGCGTGCGGTTATCCTTGGGGCTTTGGGCTCACTGATGTATTTATTTAGAGGAGAGAGTGACGGGGGGGGTTTGAAGGTAAAGGTTGCCTGCTTTTGAAGGGATTGCTGAGCCGGCGCTGCCGTGGAACTGCTCGGTATTTATTACTGGCACCGCAAGCGCCCGTCTTAAGCTCCAGTGAAGGAAAGTGCAGCGATTCCTCTGAAGCCAAAAGATGATCTCTCAGCTATTGGTCTGGATTACCTGAAACGACCCGCCGCGTCATCCTCTCTAAACCCGCCCACAGAAAGGCGGATAGAGAGCAGGACACAGGCGGAAAACTGTGTTGTTAAAGCAGTGCTTCTCCAAGAAAAGTTTAGAGAGTTTACCTCTGGCAACAGGAGGGTGCTAAGTACTTTGGGGACTTTGGAGGAGAAAAAAATAAACAATTATAAATATCCAGGCCATTAAACAACAACCAACCTCCACTCTGGAAAGAGATTTGCCTCAGTCTTGCTCATCTTTCTATTATCTTTCTCACATTCCTGCCATCTTAATGCTATCTTCCTCAGTCTTTGTCATTAACTCTTGTAAATACAAGGACACGGGGGACCCAACATGCAACTTGCCGCCTGCCGTTTAGTTTATTGGAGTGTTACTTGTGAGGTGTAGTTGACAGAGTGGCTGACGACGTTCTTTCTGTAACTCATTGTCTCATCATTTCCAGGACCCTGGGCTTGCTAGTCAAGCGTCTGGAGCGCGGGGGGAAAGCCGAGCAGGAGCGCCTCTTCCAGGAGAACGACTGTATCATCAGAATCAACCGGGAAGACATTCGCCACCTGCGCTTCGAACAGTAGGCCCTATATAAATATGTGGTGTTGTTTGGCGTCTCTCACTGCTCAGATCCTTTTGGTGTGGCCCCTTCTGCTGCTCCGATTGCCAGGCTGATTTTAATTCTTTCCACTGCTCCCAAAGCTGGGACACATCCTGATTTAAGTCCTTTCAGGGCTGCGTAAATCGTTTTTGCTATTGATAAGTGGAGCCCATACAGCTGCACAATGAAACATAAATATGACTGACTTGGTCAGCCTTCCTGTAATAGGTCTCTGTGACCTGCAGTCCGTCCCCACTGCTTCACCCCCCCCCGTCAGATCCGAAACCACCTACCCTCCTCTCTCAATTCATTCCTATCGATTCCCCTTCATTTCCTAAAGTGGAATGAAGATATAAACCTGTGACTTTTCCAACCATTTACCCAAAGCCACCCCTCTACCTCACTCACACACAGACACACACATACCGCCATACTGAGCTGTCACGTCTTATCTACAGCCGTGTGGGAGTGTGTGTCAGGTTGGGAATTAAATTGCTTCTTCTCCAGACTGCCTTCTGGAGGCAGTGTACGGGGATCTGCTCAGCTCTTCCCCTTATCATCCACTCCTCCACAAGGAAGAAATAGCCCACATTCCTGCTATTGAAGGCCCAGCCCACAGTCATGGTGGACACAGCCATCTAAAAACTACTGGGCTTAGGGCCCCCCTGTTGTATGAGTGACAGCAACCAAGTTTGGAACCCCTCTGCGTTCAGAACTAAATTCAGGGACTAACCACTAAGCACAAACTCTGTGATATTCATATTCATTGGATCTTGGCATGGCATGCCGACAATTTTTACCAGGGAAGAAGTAGTAGAACGTTTGTGATAATCTCCAGACTATCATGGTTCCCTCACCACATTGTGTCGATGCGTTCATCCGAGCGCGTTCAAGGCCAATAAGGTTTTAGGATTTTTTTCTTTTTCAAAGACGCTATTGTCATTAGAAAACATCCCAGTTTCCTTCCAAGCTTTCTCTACTGTGAAAGAGGCTTACAAACCAAATCCACTAGGGAGTGATGTTTTGTAGCATCCCGCACCAACCCTCCACCCCTGCACGCCTTGCAAAACACCAACATCCAAATGCATCTGATGTTTGTTATTCCTCTTATGAAAATGATATGATGGCTCAAAACTTTCTTCCCCCCATGTCGCTCTCACCATTCCGCCCCCCCACCCAACACTTGATTTTGCGCCGCACAGAGCGTACAGTTTAAAGTGATAGTCTAATCTCCTTGGATTGTTTTGCATGGGTAAATATTTTGAGGCGCTTAATCTAACTGAATGTAATGATGCATTGATGGGGTAATTTATTATTCAATCAGGCTCGCATGGAGGCTGATTACTGGAGTGATGGCACTGTATATGTGCAGGTGCGAACATTTTTTGCGCAAACACATACACACACACACACGCTCACTCAGTCATCATCCCTGAGTATACGCACATGAGTGATTTTAGTAAATTACCATAAGAATAAAAGATGGGAGAGACCAAATCCTGCTGTGATTGGCTCGGCGCGCTGTCTTCGCCTCCATGACGGCGCTCGAATGATGTGCTGTCCTGTTGGGGCAGAAGCAGCTTAGCGGCTGTCGCTTGGATAGAATCAGCATGGTATTACTGCCGCGGTATCTGGGGCCTGGAAACAGGAGGTGGGATTGTTGCATTCAGAGCCCCAACGCGTCTGTGGCCCCCTTATGCTGCAGCCTGGCTCGCCCCTGGCCCAGCCTATCTATATGCTAAGTGCCACTGGCACACCAGAATACACAGCTATTGCATCTGGGAATCATGTTGAGCTTCTTGTCTTGGCGTATTTCCCCCCACAATGCCCCCCCAAAAAGAGCTGCATGTGGCCGAGTGTGTGTTTTGGCTATTGTCTTCTCATTTTGTGCGTAAAGAGTGAAGTATGCGTCTGCTTACTTTGGAAGCTCATTGTCTGGAAAGCTTCCTCGATACATGATTCATCCTCTCTGCTGTTGTTGTTGAGTCCACTCATGTCCACACACAAACACACAGACTGCTATACTGTTGAGATAACCCTTTACTTTATCGTTCTCTGGCATAACATAGAATACATTCTGTCTCATCACTGACTCACCATTTTTATCTCATTCCTGTCTTGATGCTGGTAATTATAGATAATGTCATTTCTATCCTCTGCCAACCTCAACTTTTCCTATCGCCTCTCATAACGTATCACTGCATTGCTTTCCTTATCATTCCATATCTGTCAAGCTTGTATAGTATATGTTTACTCTTACTTAACTCTGTCTTAGCTTTTAATTCTTTTCTGCATCTCCTCCAGGGCGCAGAGCATTTTCAAGCAGGCGATGCGGGGCTCGGCCATCCTCTTCCATGTGGTCCCTGCTGCCCTGAAGAGGCAGTACGAGCTGCTGTCGGCCCAGGCCGAGCTCAGCCCGCCCCAGCACAACAGAGTCCGCTTCAGCCAAGTCTCCATGCAGTCGGGGGATCGCTACAGCCTTGTGGGGGGGCTGATGCCCAGATCTGGACCACCACCGGGCCACAACCACGAGTAGGTTTAAGAGTGTCCGCGTGTTCTCTTGTCCGACATGGTTCCTTAGTGTGTAAGACGCCAGTTAGAAAGCTAGACAAAAGGGATTACCTTAAAGTATGGTAAGGCTAAGAAATCTCACACGCCAAGTGAACTTTTAATCCCACCAGTCAATGACTTTCTATTACTTAGTTCAGTGCAGATCCATCAATGTTTTAAAGCTACACTATTAAATGCAGGAGGAAGGGTTTATAATCATTTCAACCTGAGCACTCAAAGTCCACATTGATGATCGTTTTGTTAAAACCTAATTTTATCTTCCTGTGGTTATTATTCATTTATGTCCTTTAAAGAAAGCTAAACATTTTGGTGTTAATGAACAGTGTCTTTATCTACAGCTTTATAGTCTTAATTTCAATCCTATCTTAAATAAAACCTCTATACCATCTTTGATTGTTACATTGAGTTAATGCATAAATTTTCCCCTCGTCATATAATCATTTAATTTTGAGACATCTTTATATTGCATCGTACTTTACAATGTAGTAGCTTAACAGATAATATGTATATGCAGCAGCACAAAGGTTTGCCCACTGGTTGGCTTGAAGTAAATGTGGCAAATGTACCTTTTTCTCTTTTCAAGGTAATGGTTCTCTTTCACACTTCCTTGAGCATCCTTGGTCCTCAAAAATAAGCATAGGTTTTAGGCCGACGGGTCATGCAATATGTGATTATCTTTGGATAAAGAGACAGACTGAGATACTTACGCAAAAAAACGACCTTCTACAACCTACTTCCTGGTGCAGATCAAACATGCTGTTCTGTTATACTATCGAGCTCAAGAACGTCTTTTTTCTTGTTTTCCATTGTTGGCCTGGATTAAAGAAACATGAAAAGCGCCTGCATGAACTAAACATCTACTTGACTTTCCAGCACATTATGTTAGACATAATCTGTAAAATATTTGCATATGTTTTACGTAATCTTGAACCTCTAGGTACCAGGGACCCCTGGCAGGAAGCACCCCCGATCAGAGCCGACGGTACTCCACCTCAACGCACCACTTGGTCGCCCGGACCTCTTCATCCACCTCCCCCTCCCTGCAGCGCAGGATAAGCACGAACCAGACCACCAGTTCCTACTTGAAAAACAAAGGACGCAGATTCAACATCAAGCTGAAGAAAGGTAAGAACCAGCAGACACTCACAGACGTGGCTGTAAAATCCGCCCCAGCTTTTTCACCAGAATCCTACACAGACGGGTCAGTAGTGTCTCTATGTCCTGCCTATTCATACCAGAGGCATTAGATGGCTGGAGTTGGCTTTCAATCCGTTACAGGCTCCTTTCTAACTTTGAAAATGAAGAAGCTTCAACGTCCCAATTTGTTGAGCTAAGTGATGTGACTGCCTGAGAATGTATTCATCATTCAGCTTCAGCCAGCCCTCCTTTTTTCCTTAGAATAGGGCCCAGATTGAATGAGGAGTTTGACTTTGCTCGGTGCCAGCCAAGTTTGTCACTTTATTCACAAATTACATCCGTTCTCTCGTAAAGTGCTCTGTATGTGCGCCTTCGATCTTGAACAGTTTATCTCAGCCAACCATTGTGGTGGTTTTATTGGGGGGCTTCATCTCGTTGTCATCACTTCTCCATCTTCATACGAGTGGACAATCGGTTGTAGAATGAGCCTATGCAGAAGTGACACGCCTACTCTGTGTCTCCCTCTCTTTGCTCCTCTTTGTTTCTGTTGGAGGGAGAAGACATTAGGTTGAAAGCTCGCACCGAGACCTCGGCGGCGAGCTTCGGGGAATAATTCAGCAAGTGAGGGCAGCAGCACAAACTCAATGCAGCAGCGCTCAGGGTGAGATTCAGTCACAAGCTGCTCCCATATGTTTTCCGGAGGTCCCTGTGCACTGCCAGCACAGTTCCAGAGTTTTACAATGTGGAGCTGCAGTGCAAGATATGTTATCTTGTTTCAAATGGGATTTTTCTTGGTTTATTCATGCTAATTTTTTGGGAAAGCGAGCTGAGACCGTGATGGTGGCGCTCCAGTAGAAATGCCCCGTGCCAGTAGTATAGTTTACTCTAGCCACTTCATGGACCAACTCAACACCAGCCATTTCTCTCACAGGCCCAAGTTGCAGAATTGGTTTCTCACATTATTGCTCATGATTTAAATAGGGCTTGGAGGAATGGATGTGCTTTGCTTGTAAACTGCAGGCCAGTTATGAACTTTAATTCATTCTATGAGAGTTATTGTTTGAAAGCCGTTGAATTGGAAATTTGACCCCGGAAGCCATGTCGACAGTTCCGTTTGATTAGCATCAGATTTCATCACTACTAATGTACTTTTCCAAAGGCTGCAGCAGTTTTGTTCTTGATTCGTTGTAATTGTTGGCACTTAGGTGAGTTGGAGGTCCAAGTGGCAGGATCAGATCTTGCTTGGAAAATTAACAAGAGTGGCGTAATCAAATGTCTGAAAAGAACATACGCACCCCATTGAGTCATTCTGATGTGACTCACCCTCTACTGGTGTTTGGTGTTTAATTGACTTATTTGAGCCAAGATTCAAACAAATCCGGATACAATTACTTTTATCCTGGTCCCCTTTTACTAAATAAAGACGTCACTGGTTAATTAGCGCGGCCCTATTAGAGATGCATTATCCTAATGGCATGATGGGAGGCTTGTAATGACGGTATCTTACAATAGCCAGTAGTTTTAATTCCGGTCATTAGACTGTTAATCAGCAGAGAGGAGAGGTACTGCAATGGGAGGCAGGAGGGGGGGTCACAGTGGAAACGGGAAGCAAGAAATGGGCAAGGATTTGAAATGCTACAGGTCATGGAGTGATGAGTCAGGTTGTCCCCTTTTTGATTAGAAAGAAAGTCCTTCCTTGGAGGAAACTGACTGCCGACGTGACCTTGTACCCAAAGACAAACTACAGATTTAACATTCAATATAACCGACGGCAGCCGTTTCTGTGTGCTTAGTTATGGTGCCGTGCTGATGAAGGGATCATAGCACGTTGTTAGCCTCGACAGCCAAACTTTTTCCCTCTCATAAGCACCCTTTTCATCACCTCTCTGCAAGTTTGCTTGTGTGCAGGAGCCAGGAGAAAGTTGCGTCTCCCTCTTTTTTGTTTCTTTTTTATCAACCCCATCACTGTCAGCGAGACGACAGACTGCTACAGAAGTGGCGGGAAAGTAGGTCATGACAAACCATCAGAGGCGCTGACAGCTCCGTGAAATGAGCAGCTACTTTGACATGAATGCTAATCACTTTTGTTAGCATTAGAGAAGCCTTGCCTCGGTTGAAGCCGCGTAACGCAACTTGACTAGTGAAAACGCCACCGGCTAGGTTATGCTCGGTGGAATGTGTCTCTCTAAACACTCTCTTCCTAATGACTCATCTAATATCATCATGTAGCAGGGTTATTGTATTTTTTTAAAGGCTTTTGTCAAAGAATAACGAGCCGAACCCAATTTATTAGGCGTACCCTGTTCCCTGGCTGACATTTTGAAACAATCTCTTGCTTTTTTTTCTTCAAATTCTGGTCAGCAGAAAAGGTCAGGCCTTATTTATCCGTTATTGTATTTGCCTACTTCCCCATGTCCTGCAATTCATATTCATTAGATGAACCTTAAAGGTCAATTTTTAAACCTGAAGCAATGACTTATATGTGAAGTGTTTTCTCATCTGTTTTCTCATTCTCATCCAAACAGTGCACTTTTAAAAGTAATGGAGGACTGGCTCTAAGTATACGAATACAAGTATACCAATGAAGCGCTGCTTTTTACATTATGCAAACGTCAGACCATCGTAGACATGAAGTGAACGCAGTTCCCGACCTGTCTTCCACAGGAAAAGAGTCTTTGAGAGTTTTTGGAAAGAAACATCTGGCAACATGGCACTCGGATTATTTTACGTGCAGTGCACTCCATTTTAACAGGCTATTGAACAGCCTCTCAATACTTTTTCTGCTTATTCTGGTCCCTAACTGCTCTTTAATCTGACCGTGGCTCACGACAGTGGTTTTCAAGTCCACATGCACTTATCAAAAACACTCAATTTTGGGTCATCGCATTGACACTATATTTAGATCCCGGGACTCATTTTCATTTTTACTTCTTAAAAGGACGTGCGTGGTTGAGACACACCCTGATGGCAACGATGGAAATCTGTTTTCATTAACCAGAGGACGTTCTGAACGTGGTGGAAACCCATAATTTCATCCCTGCATAGTGGTTTCTCATGTTCAGAAACAGTTTCTTGGCAGTTTCTACGAGTCATTTGAAAAGTATTTTAGGGTTCGCACAGCATTTTTATTGCCTATTTTCCACTACAAATAAACATAATGATCAATTCCTTAAAATATGCATATAAAATGTAATCATAGACATAATATCCAGAGATAGTGAAAATGTTGTTTACTACATGCTGGTTGTTTGTTATTGACCTGTTAGTAAATGTATGCAAGAGTGTTTTTCACTATATTTACCTTAAATAAAAAGTAATATGGAGGTGGTTAGAAAACCTATTACTGTGGCAGTGCAAAATGTTCTACCCAGGTTTCTGCTTTCCTGTTAAATTCTTATTAAATTTCACATTATATTTATCTTTTTATTATTCACAGGGCAAGAGGGTCTCGGGTTCAGCATCACATCCAGAGACGTACCCATTGGTGGCAGTGCTCCCATTTATGTCAAGAACATCCTTCCTCGAGGGGCCGCCATCCAAGATGGCCGATTGAAAGCGGGGGACCGGCTGCTGGAGGTGGGGCGTTACTCTCCAGCTTTCCAGCCTCCACCCGTCATTTTGTTTTGGCGTAACTCTGATTGTGTATGCTTTGTGACATTGTACTCTCCTTCAAAAACTAATTGCTCTTTCACCGATATGGTTTTGTCCTAAAATGAAATCTTACAGAGCTTTTGTTGAAAATGAGTGGACCACAGTCCACACTACTTCAGCTCTAGCTCTGAATTGCTGAGGACATCTAGTTAGATGGAGAAATGTTTTGATTGTACTTCAATCAGATTGACGTGAAAATCAGCCAGCACTCACTTCAGGGGGGGAAATAACCCATGTTTAAAACCATCTCCAACTGACTCACTGGGTAATCTGCATGAAGGTTATGTGGAGGCCAAAGACCTCCACCCCTTACAGTTGGGGAGCTCTTCCATTCAGGTTGCTGCTGAGTGTGTGTGTATACGTTCATTTTTTCAGGCTTGTATGTAAGTGCCTTGGTCTGTGTGTGTGTGTTGGTGCAGGTCAGTGGAGTAGACCTGAATGGGCAGAGCCAGGAGGAGGTGGTGGCCCTGCTCCGAGCCACACCCATGGGTGGGACTGTGGACTTGTTGGTGATGCGCCCCGAGGACTCACTGCTGCCCCGAGAAGTGGTCAGTAGACAGACGGACCCGCCCGCTACGACTGTTTTCACTACTGCTGTCCCACTCGAAATACCACAGTTCAATTGGTGTTGTATTGTTATTCTCACCTTAAATGTTAATAATAGAAATTTGAATTCAGGGGAACTGGGACTGTTAAATTGAAAATGAATTAATTTAAAAATGTTAAACGGATTTAGAAGGTACTGTATATTCCAATAATTTAAGCAGACCCTCATACCTTTGGCCCATCCTATCCCAGCTTAGCTCAATAAACTAGGATTATGATAAAGATCAACACACTGCACAGATATGCCTGTTAACTGCTCTTTCAACAACACTCAAACACACAGTTAACACACAGATATAGCTATAAGCACAAACACGCACACTTTTTGTGCACATGTACATAGTTGCAGACTTTTACATAAAAACGCAAACAAGACAAGTGCGCGAGCAAGCACAATAATAGCTAATAGCATCAGCACACACGACCACACACACACACTGATGTATTGTGCATGTGGAAGAGCTTTGGACACACACATAATCAGGGACAGTGGCGTGCACACACTTCTGATTTACACACTGCAGCGCTCAGGCAATCAGCCTACCCGCAGGGTGACTTTGGCTGTCGTGCAACAGATGGTGAGGCCACTGCCCTCGTCCAGCCCGCGCTCAGTCGCCCTGACAGGGGGCCCCGACGTCAATGCACCTTGGCAGTCCAGGGGCCCCCGGTGCCAACATCACTCCTACCCGCCATGCTCAGCCCGGCACCCATGCTGTTAACCCCGCCACGGGAGCCGCTCTAGCTGCAGAGTGACGGCCTTCTGAGACATTCTGTTCTGCTAATGCGCCGCTTTTCCACTTAATTGTAACATTCATAGAGAGGCAAATGGGCTCAGATTCTACTACTAGTTATAAAGTATAGGAAAAATAAATGAAAAAAAAGGCAGCTTAATGACACTAGACTGTGATCTTACTGCCAGCACACACTCAGGGTGTTACAGCAACGTGTATGTACATACTACCCTGGATCCTGATTGGTGCTGCCGCCGCAGCCACAAGGCACTGATTAGAGGGTCACAGACCATACAGCGTAGATGTAAATGATCTAGTCTACAGTGTTTATTTGTTCAACAATATGAAACGCAGTCTTAGGTGTTTTAAAATTACACCAAATTTATTTCCGATTATTTATGGAAGAATACAATGCGCAGGGAAATTTGAGGTGGGTAAACGCCACTTTGAGGAGGGTAAACGCTGTTTAGAGGTGCGTCAATGCCGTTTACGTGCGATTATCGTCCACTACAGCCCTGCATCTGGCTGTATTGATGAAATAGAAAGGAGCATTTTTTGTTTTTGGCGAGTTGACATTTGCCTGCTGATGTTTAATGTCAGTGCAGTGAAATCCTTCCAGGTCTCCTTTTGTTCAGATGTTTCATTGTCTGCCAGCAATTCCTTTACCCTTCCAGCATGTTTGCTTGTGCCTTTAATTACCATGCTGGGTGTATTTTGACAGGCTTTCAGTTGCAGTCGCACCGGCTCTCAATAGCTTTCAATAAACGTGTACTCGCCGTGGAGGGAAAAGGTTAAATGTCAATAAAGCAGTGGGGGAGGAGTTGTCTACGTATTGGTCTATTGGAGTTGTCTACGTATTTTCGCTTTTTTCTCAGAGTATATCAGTAGGTACTTTTAGACAGATTCCAGGTGTGGTATCAGAAAAGTAGAGCAGCTTTAACCTTTCACCAAACGTTGGACTCATCACTAGTAAACCTGCCCTTTCATACCTCCTTCCCTCTCTCTGAAACATTTACCATCCATGATAACACCGTCATGTATTATATTCGTCATTGAAGGGTTCCTCTGTTCTCTCAGGTTCTGTTGTGTTCTACAAGTGTGGTTCCATGGGACGAACCGTTCAACCTTGGTGTTATGAGACACAGGAGATTGAGATGAGCAAATACATTCACACAGAGTTCTCTCGCCTTGAAGACACAGTCAAAGGAGCTGATCAATCGCTGTTTGAACAAAGTCACTTTGTGCTGCGTTATTCCTTTATTTGACAGCTGTGGGAATTACCCTCAGTGATCTTCAGGAAGGATTGTGTTAGCAGACTAAAGGGACTAAGTCAAAGGGATGCTGCCCCCTACGGGCTTGGAGGTTACCTCATCACTTGTATCGTAAGAGCGGGTTGTTTTGGGGAGGGGGAAAGACGTCGCTTGGTTGGGAGTGAGATCTTTCAAAAACTATGGATGATCTCTTAGTGCTTATGTCTTCACACCTTTGTAAGAGCCTTTTTTAGAGGAGAAAGGAAAGAGTTCCTCTGAAACAAAAACCTTTGGTGAAATCATCACCACCAAATCATCAATTTCATAATTAGTGGATTGAATATTGGTTTCTGGCGTTGCTCAAAGCAAGCCTTGTTTGTTGCTGCCTCAGTTCTCCCAACCGTCACATAGTCGAGCACCAACCGGTACTCTCTCAACCGCCTTCACATTATCCATGACCTCGGACGCAATCCCCTACTTGACCAGTGCAGAGCTTAACAGTGAAGATGTATTACAGAACAGCTCCTGGATCCCCACATGGAGGCAAGAAGGGCACATTTAGGCACATTTAACACACAGATAGCTGCTGGAGCTTATTTATTTATGGCATTTATCTCCCAGCGTGCAGCACTGTGCTCACAGCTGTTTTGAGCGACGCCGCCGAGCCCCTCGGCCCACAGAGGCCCACATTGGAGTGCAGATTAGTTTTCTCTGGCTTTGCTTTTTTCCCCTGTAATAACCAAGTCAAATGTCACGGCTCACTGCGCGACACGCATTGCTGACAGGAAACAAGGTACCGTCCTTCCTCTCAATGACATACATCCACACCCTGCCACCAGAGATGGAATACCACACAAGTTCACCTGTTCCTAACTTGTTCTAAACCGTGTGCTGCAGTAATTCATCTCACTCACACATACAGTATGCATCCCTTAAACGCGTTTTAAACCACACTAACCCGCTCTCTGTAAAAAGCTGATGCAAAAACAGGAGCTTGTTGCATGTGCTCAAGGGCCTTAACAACATCTAGTGACCCATAGATGAGCATAATTTTTTTATTTCCAATGGGACCAAGGACCGTGGAGAACAAATGGGCTCGTGAAGCTGCTATTGTAACACAGAGGAGCACATAAGAGCAATTAAACAGTGCATTAAAGTCCCCTCTTTACGATCATATCACACTTGTCACTGATCCATTAGTAGCTATATATGCCAAGCAATGAGATTCTTAATTGCACGATTAATTCCGGCCCCTGATTGATGTGACCGCCAAATTTATGGCCCTTGCGGATGCCGGCATACACGGCAGATAAATGTGTGACAGTGTTGCTGACAATTACAGCAGACTAATGGCCTGTTTCAGAAGTGCCAGCCCTGGTGGCCCAGTTTATAATACTCAATGCCGTGTTTTTACCAGAGGACTTTAATTGGGGTATTTAGGAGCCCTTCATCCGTAGTTGAGTAACTTTGACTGGAATCCTATTTACATGAAATCCTTTCATACAGTAGGAATATAAGCACTGGTTCTGCATCATAGTTAATGTAATTATCGTTAGTGTTGCGTTGCTTCGTGCAATTTTTCACAGCAGATGATATCTGTCTCCCTATTTCTTACATGCAATCCTCTAACAGTGTTACACAGCTGGCTATTGTTGCGGCACCCTCCTCGGAAGAGTGAGGTTTCGAATCCTCTATTAAAGTTTGAAGACAAAAGCTGATTTACCAAGCTGTATTGATTTCTTCGCTGCCAAGATCCATTTACCAAGTCGGTAGAGGGGGAAATGAATTGATACACAGCAAACTGAAGATGATGCCCTGGTGTTGGAGGCCACAAAATGATGCAGAGATCTGCTGAATTAGAACCAAGTTCATCCCCCTCAGCGCTCCATTTACGCCTCCACATTTATCCTCGTCATTCCTCCATTTGTGGACAGTTAAATCACTTATGGGTAGAATACGAAAAAGGCAATGGATGAATCATCAACCTGATGTATTTTCTTTCATACTTGCACAGCATGTTAGCAGGTTTGTAAAGAATTGATCATGGATCTATTTGCTGTTGTATAAAAAATATACAAAGAATCAGAATCAGAAAACAATTTGGGTGTCACACGGGGTGATGGAGGAAGTTGGGACTGCGTTCCTGAAATCCCACTTTTTGAAATCCACAACCATCTCCACTCTCTTCAGAGCGTTGAGGTCCTGGTTGTTCCACGTCAGATAGTCAGACTCCCACCTGTAGGCGGACTCATCACACCAGAGATCAGTCCAATGAGGGTGATGTCATCCGCAAACTTCAGGAGCTTGACGGACTGGTGGCTGGAGGTGCAGCTGTTCGTGTACAAGGAGAAGAGCAGAGGGGAAAGAACGCAGCCTTGGGGCGAACCGGTGCTGATGGTCTGAAAGCCTGAGGCGTGTTTCCCCAGCTTCACATGCTTCACCAAAGAAATTCGATAGAAATAATTTATCCAGCACATTCAGATCAACCTTTTAACGTCTGTCTGTTTCGTGGCCTATATTGGCTTTCACTTCTTCCAGCTACAAGCACTGCACAGAATGATTAATCTTGCTTTAAGAGCAGGATGATAAAGCCTTTGGGTCGTTCCACTGTAGTGGTGATAAAACAGTGGTATCTTGAGCTATGCGGCACTACACCCATGGCAGAAATTGACATCTTTGGTGTTAATATAATTGGATGTCTTTTAACGTAATGCTCTTTTACAATAGGCATGATGTAATGTGATGCAACTTTAGCCCACATAGTGTTGAAGACGCTCTCTTTCTTGTTGGTCTTTTAAAGGGTTTATTCATTTAGTGGCAGGTTGCTCAGCCAGATATTTTACCTCAGTAAAACTTGGCAAACAGCTCGAGGAGATGAGACATTTCCAGCTGAGAGCTGATAATTTAAGGTGCTGTCACCGTTTTGCAGCTATTCACATCTCTTCGATAATGAATTCCCAGTCTTACTTGACGTGTTATCATTTAAAAAAAGACTGATAGAATACATGCAAGTGTAATAAGCAAATTGCATACTGGCCGCAGCTTACCCCTACTCCTAAATCTTCGCTGAAAATACATTTTGAACTCAGGTGAAGTCAAATTACAGAAATTGCTCTAAAAGCCCTTTGAAGGAACAGTGTACGCCTTCCGTTTTGCAACCTACAATCAGCGAGAGCCTCTATGAATTTACAGCACTCTTCAGAACAGCAGCGGATACATCCTCGAGGTCACCTTCTTTTCCACTTCATGGCTGGAAATGTCTGAAATGTCTTGAAATGACAGGGCTCGGTGATCCAGTAGGTAAGGGTCCCGTGGTGTCACCATGGCACCAAAAAGCTCTCTCACAATCTCCAAAAGGCATCCTCTTGGACACTTTAGCCTAACTGTCTGTACTCAGAGACGTTTAGGGGAAGTACTTCCCCCCTCCTTCCAACCCTTCCTGCTCTCTCCTAGCTTATTGTCCACCACTGACACCTTCTATTCCAAGAATGCTGATGAGGCCCCCCTACATTATTAATCTGGCTCCTATAGAAGGGCTCTCTGATCGGCAGAGCAGAGTTCAGAAACATTCTCCGCCGTAATTAAAGTTAATGCTGCAGAGCATGGTCGAAGACAATGCCAGCCCTGGTTAACGATTTCCGAGCGTGTCTCGTCGGCGCCACCTGTTTTCGTTTAGCACTTTTCAGCAGCTGTTCCCATAATTACGCTTGCTGTCAGCGCAGAGAGCGCGAAGGCTGCACCACAGCATTGTGCCACGCCAATAAACCAGGCAGTTAAAGGCCACTTATGGCGACACAGTCACTCTCCCGAAGGGGATTCAGCGTCTGTTTCCAGAAGCCATAATGGCTCGAAGTGTGCCTGTGCTGTTGGACATAGCAAGGCGCTTTTTATCCGCCATTAGCTTGAAATGAGAGGCATCTGCTTCATGATGTCTACGCCGTGGTTCCGCTGCAGCGCCTTTGCAAACATCCCCAGTTGACAACAGCAGTTAGAAGTACACTTCTTTTTCTAGGTTCTCTTTCATTAGACATTATCTCTTCCTTAGCTGCCACCAGAAACATCCCGTGTCAAGCCAGTGCCATGTACGGGGCTGTCTTTTAGTTCCTTACGTTGGGATCCGTTCGGTGTCTTCACTGATGCTTAAGAGCCATGCTGTGTTTTGTAGTGGTGTGCACAGATCTGGCCTCAGATGCTCTTATAGAAACAGACTTCGTTCTGCTAATGAGCCAAATGAGCCACCCCATCAGAAATCCCCCGAAGGGTAACACTCACATTTAGTCAACGCTGAGTTCAAAATGTGCTTGATTGCCCAGCGAAGAACATGTCATATTGGTTCACAAACAATGAGGACCTGTCCAGAGGGGCAGTTTGGTGCTCATTACTGCCGTGTAAAAGCATTGTCTCTCTGCACCTCTTTGTACCTGAGTTACATTTGTTTATAGGCTTACATGTATTTAATATTCGTCCACCTTTGTCAGAAAATGTTGCGAGGAGAAACACTGCCAAAAAGATTTTGTGTTGCAATACTTATCTTGCATGCACCACTTTCGCAATTACACCCATGGCTGATTTCTTTTAGCCCTTTTAAATTCATTTCCAATGACCTTTATGTTGCCAAATTGGGCCAAGTGTGGAGAAAAGTTTCCAGCGGTGTTAATTGTTTTAGGCAGTGATGTGCAGAGAACTCAGAGCTATGTGTGAATAGATGCAATTGTGATTCACTTGCAGTCTCCGTCTGTCTCCCTCTGCATCTCACTTATGCTTTCCCCCTGCTCTGTGTCTCCCTTTCCATTTTGCATGTTTGTCACATTGAGCAAGCTAGAAACCAAACCCAAAACTACCCATTGAGCAGACAGGGCTCAAGTACTGCCCCCCACCAGGACAATCGACTGTAATGAATGGTTGCTTCCCTGTAGCAGTGTTAATTAATAAAGGACCTAAGTGGCCAATGGACTGTGGCAAAGAAGAAAGCAAGAATAAAACGATGAGGGCTTCTTTTGTGAGGAGCTGGAGCTGAAGTGGACGTTCACTTGATCTTCTCTGATAGTCATAATAGGAATATTACAACCACGCCGCTCAAAAGGCTCTAATGAGGTATTCAGCTTAGTGATTGGTACCTGAGTACAGCAGTGCAGAAACAGGGCTGCCTTAGGTGATTGGCCTGCTTGCTTGAGGAACCCAGGTGCAACCAGATTGGGATATGAAGGGAAAACAACCACTGTGTGTGTTTAGCACTAACTTCAAACTGAAATAAAGAGTAATGCAGCTGTTTGGACTTTGCTTTCATTCCATACTTATGGAAGGCCTTTTTAGCCACAATTAAATAAACAAATAAATACATGAATAAATAAATAAATATGCACTTGAAATACATTGTGAAATAAATAAATGAGGCAATAAATACATAAATATGAAATACATTTAATTATTTCGTGGTGCTTTTATTTCATAATGCCACATTTATTTATTTAAAGACACGTATTTCATAATGCTACATTCATTTATTTAAAGACACTTTTATTTCATAATGCCACATTTCAAGACACATTTCACGTTCTTATAAGCAAATCAGGGGGCGAGGCTATTTCTCACATTCTGTTCCGACTGCAACAGAGCTGGGACAAGGGCTTCGGTGCGGCGTTTCCCCCGGATAAAGTGATTGATTTTCGGACACTTTGGGCAACCTTGCCCGGGGTGTCCTGCTGATAACTCACTCACTTTTTCCCAGTGATTATTCTTTTCTTTTTTTAAGCATGCAATCATTTCACTGTTTTTACATCACCTTATCTTTTAGTTGGTCGCTTTTTGTAGTGCAGAAATGGGGCTGAGCTTGCTACAATGAGGTGAGGTTCTTTCTTCTTCTGTTCTGAAGCAGTAGGAACCGGCCCTGGCTGAGCTGAATTGGTGCAGCGAGGCCTGTCAGGCAGCCTGACAAACTCATTCACGGGTACCAGCGCTTGTTCCTGTCTGATGAAAATGTTACACAGCTCTTTCATTCTCTGCCTCAGCCCGCTATTCCCAGAATGGAGCTTTGAGTGGGTGGTTATGCTGTCATTATTTTAGAGAAGAGGGCACGCACACACACAGAAGCGCAGAGTCTTGTGTACTTTTTTTAACCAATGTATTAGGCCTACTATGTTCAACTGCTGGGCTAAAAGCTTCTCCAGGGACATAACTCACAGCCATAATTTATTAACTGTATTTTGATGAAAACATCTCCATTAAAGATAAAGAACTGACCCTGGCGATGACGGACGAGACCATTCATCCAAGAGCATTCTTTTCAGAATGGAAATTGTATGTTTGCAGAGTTGCTATGGGCCTGCTTTTGTAACCAACTAATCACATTCCCCCAGTTGAGTAAAAGTTGCTTCAATATAGCAGTCTTAACCTGGAAGTTCAACATTGTTGTGGCATTATCTTTAGTCTAGTGCAGGGGTGTCCAAACTTTTTTCCAGAGGGCCACGAACAGAAAAATATACGATGGACTGGGCCACTTACTAGACGTGAGGTGCGCTGCCTCACTTCTAATGCACTAATGTTGGAAAAACCAATCAAATGCAGGTAAATTACGTTTGATAATTGAACAAAAAGCCTCCATCATAGCTCTCCATTGGTAGATTTTCAGTGTATCTTTTACAAAAAGGTTGGCAGGTCATTCTCTCAGTGAGCCTCTGATTGGTTCTTAGGGTGCTGAGCCCCCTTCATTGTCCTTTATGAAGGGAGAGACAAGAAGAGAAATCAGGGATGTGGATATTTCAAGCTTATTACACAAATAAATCATTGGGATTGTTAACGCATCGAATAACGTTTGTTAAAAAAATCAACTTTAATTGAGTGAATTTATTAAGTAATTGGGCTTGAGAACATGGGAAAGGGTACTGGGACTAGGTTTGCGTTCGCTCGCAAAACTTTTGCTCCGCGGCGTCGATCGGTGGTCCGCCGGCGGGGATTCGGCGCTGGGCACTTCCGTCTTCGCTCGCCGCTACTGAGGGAATCCTTGTTAGTTTAGTAATATGCTTAAATTCAGCGGGTTGTCTCATCTGATCTGAGTCCGGATGAGCTGTGGCTCCGTAGCGGACCGCTACCACCCCCCCCTCGGTCAGCCGAAAGTTCCCCTCCGTCCGCGGCACGCCACAACTAGGCTGCGGTTCATTACAAGTTTCCGATTTAGGCGCTCCGTATTCGGGCACAATTTGCTAACTTTGAGGGTTGTCTGGAGGTTGTCTGCTAACCTTGGAGCTTTGTAATGAACCACAGCCTATCCCTGGAGCTCCAGACAACCCTCAAAGTTAGCAAATTGTGCCATAAAACACAGCAGACGGAAGAGCCCAGCGCCGAATCCCCGCCCGGCGGACCACCGATCGCCGCCGCGGAGCAAAAGTTTTGCGAGCGAACGCAAACCTAGTCCCACGTACATACCCTTTCTCATGTTTTTTTTTAATGCGTTTTTTTTTCATGTCACCTCCGGGGCTCTGTAGACTTTCATGCGGGCCAATTGAAAATGGATGGCGGGGCGCAGTTGGCCCGCGGGCCGTAGTTTGGACACCCCTGGTCTAGTGGATGAGGTTGGGCCCCCAACCGCTTCTTTCAGTCGTCACTCTCTTTCAAATGTCAATTTATGGGTTTCTGTAATAGAACGGGAAGTGTTGAAATGGAGCATGATAACAGTGGATTCCGGCGGTGTGAATTTAAGGTGGGTCCCGACAGGGACAAAGCACACTTTGACGTGGTGTACAGACAGGTGTGTTATCAATCTGAAAACAGTAGAAGATAAGAGGATAGAAAAGAAAAGGGGGCAGAAAGGAGGGCCGCCTGGAGAATAGGGGCTCAGCCAGAGGATGTTAAAAAGAGTCTCTACCTGAACGCACCGCTGCATCCTAATAACTCCTTGGACTCAGAAGATCCCCACCTGACGCTCCGTCTTCTTTCCTCTGCCCCACTCTGTATCTGAGCACCTGTGAAGGGCACACACCTGGTCGCCGTCCATCTGGCTGTGTGTGTGTATGTATGTGAGTTTATTTAAAAAGGTCCTGTGCCGGCTTTCTAGGGGTTGATTGCTCTCACAGCGAGTATTGTTCTTGTGGATTTGGCTGCCATGGCGATGACCCCGCCATCACTCAATGCACTCTGGCCAATCGGAGTAATACGGCGCTGCTCTCAAGCTTCCTAATTGGACAGTCCTTAGCTCTTATCTGCTGAATAGGATTGTGTGTGGGGAACATTCTCAGTCCTTTAACAACGGCCGCCGAGGTGCCCTTGAGCAAGGCAACAAACTTCCAGGAACTGAAGTGGTTGCCGATCGGTGGCCAAAAGGCCAGGCCAGAAGGCCATATGTTGTTTTTAACATCCTCTTTGGAATGAAGATTTTCTTCTATCAAGCTGTGAGTGAAGATCTACTGACTGAGATCAAAACGTCTGAGTTCAGCACATTCACTCTGCTCAGTATAACGGCCACAGCTCAACGATCTGAACAGAAATGACTTGAATATTAAGCAAGACGTTCTTTTGATGCCGCTTTGTCTCACACCTTTTTCCCTTTCTGTTTGGCTACAAGAGGGAATTAAACTGATTAAATGCTATTCCTCTGTGATATTCTATTGCGGGTGCTTTTTGTTAGACACCAGTGGAAAATGTCAGAAAAGAGATGGGAGTTGTTTGTCGCACTATTATCCAGCTGATTTAACGGTGCTGGGTGTTAGGCACTTAGCATAACTGTCTCACACTTCTCTGGTAGGTCGGGACCAACCATTTCTTTGTGTTGGTACCATGCATGCAGGTCTGCACCACCGCTCTTGTAACTAAACGCTACTATGGTAATACCCAACAAAAGGATAAAGGAGGGTCGCGCTCCTAACGTGTCACAAAGGGGTGTTTTTAAGTCAAGGAAAGCATCTGTTGTTTGTGCGCAAAATTGCTACCTGCCGATTTTAAAGTTGTCCGCCGTACTTACTGTTCCTGCACCGAGCTCACGGCAGTCGAAAGGAATTAGCGGCGTTCGGCTAGACAGTGCGCCCAATTGACAATGACAGCCTCGAAATATGTGACATGCTTGCCATCCATTTGCTTTATTCTCCTGCGCCCCTTATCTTTGCCCTCTTTATCTTGTCTCCCATTTTCTTGTGTCCCATCAGTCTTCTTTTTTTATATTCTTTTTTTATTATTTCCCTTTCTGTCTTTTCAAGAAAGTGAAAGTCAGATACTTCACACAGAGTTTGAATGGAGTGGTGACTCTTTGGGGATAGACTGTAGTCTTTTAGATAGATAGTTTTTTTTACCCTTAAAGTTTATTGGCATCAACAGTGACACTGTCTTGATAATAAAACACTTTTCCTCTCCTTATTACTCACAGCATTCAGAAGACGGCGACATGGTGATGACCCTGGACGGCACACAAGAGTTCATGACCTTTGAGATCCCTCTGAGTGACTCAGGCTCAGCGGGCCTAGGGGTCAGCGTCAAGGGGAACCGTTCCAAGGAGAACCACGCCGACTTGGGCATCTTTGTTAAATCCATTATTAATGGAGGTGCTGCTAGCAAGGCAAGTTTTGAAGTGGTCTCTTGATGTTAACGCTGCTGAACTGCCATCAATACTATTCTGTGAATAAAAGGGTTGCTAAATACCAGTGGTTTGTTTAATTGTTGACTTACAGTATGTAAACTATTTCCAGAAAACACGAATACAGAGAAAATATTGAAATCGAGATCAAACTTTTGTCTCGTGATGTTTTTTTTGCAGGATGGCCGTCTACGGGTCAACGACCAGCTCATTGCAGTCAACGGGGAGTCGCTGCACGGAATGACCAACCAGGACGCCATGGAAACGCTGCGCACGTCCATGTCAGTGGAGGGCAACAAGCGGGGGATGATTCAGCTCATCGTGGCCCGGCACGTGTCCAAAAACAACGAGGTAGCCCAGCAGTCAAGGAGGAGTCACGCTGGTGTGCTAGGCTCTAATTGGCATCAAATGGAGACTGTTTTAGTCTGCCTTTTAATAATTCATGAATCAGATATTGTTATTAGTATGAGCCACCACATCTCCATGATGGACTATCCGCATCAACTCAATCATGCATGCGCACATTCGTTGTGAGGCACTTGGCACCCCACACGTCATACAAACACATAGGCATGCTGTTTTCCTCAGACACATGTTGAATGTAGAAGAGGGATAGGTGCATTTCCACTGCACTGGATGATAAACGAGAGGAGCTTTCCTCTAGGTTGCCTCAGGCTCTAATCTAACCCCCGTAGGTTTTTGTTGCTTTGAGATAGCTAGAAGAGGCCCTTTATGAAGCGACCACACCACCATGCAAATCTTCAAACAGCCCCATTTCCTGTGTGAGCCCTGTTCTCTGTGTGAATTTTTTTGCACACTGTGTGCCTTGATATGATATCTAAGAAGCACTTCACTGAGTTATGATTGACAGGCCTGCGGAATAAGACTGTTGGATAGGCAGATGGAGGGAATATGTATACGCGGCGGGGCGAGGTGATTTCAACTTCTTGAAATGCCTGATGTGATACTGAACTAATCCCTTTCTTTGAGAGGAACTGTTTTCTTTCACATGCTGAAGTAAAAACCAGCATGATTTAGCTCGATGTGAAATGCCAAGCACAGTGTGAGTGTATCTCAGCAGTGTGGAGTCATGTGTGAGTACAACGCTCTCTCACACACGTTTACATTGGCCCTACAGCCAGAGGTTGTAGATCAGGTTTGATTAGTGTTGCCGTGACTCTAATTGGAGCCTGTGTCCTGTGGCTGTGTGTCAGTTTGGAGGACCCCGCTGAGCCCCAGTCCCCCCCATCTGCCCTTCACTCTCCCTGCAAGGCGTCACCCTCTGAGCGCTCTGTCTCTTTCTTCTCACCATACGTCTACCCCTGACACACAGTGCGCTTGTTTTTCTTCTTGTTTTAATGTCAGATTTCACCCCCCTCTCCCACATGCGGTGCTCCACAGGTTGAAAGGTACAGCATGGGAAAAATACGGGCAGTAACAGTAAAATAAAGTGTCACATATTGTGGCATTAGTGTTTGCCACAACAATAAACATTTTCTTTTCATAATTTTAATATATCCAGTTAATATTTTTCTCATGTCTAAAATACTTCTCACAGTCAAATGCTAGGACAAAAGGAAGGTGAAAATAAATCAGTTACAGCTCGCACAGAATCAAATGATTGAATTTAATCTCCCTGTCTAGGGTCCCTCCCTGTCTAGGGTCCCTCCCTGTCTAGGGTCCGCCCAGCCTTCTATAAGCTGTTAGTTTAGCAGCGTGGGTCCGAACAGTAGCCATGTGCATTGTTTACTCTTTATTATGATATGTTTATGTTCATCATTCTGACATTTTCTTTTATGGCCGTTGAGGGCTGTGAGGAACACGCTTGTCAGTGTTGCCGTTGAAAGAGAATCTGAAGCACTGGGCTGGGTTCACCCACTGATTGTCGTGAGGAAAATACAACCATACAGCAGTGTTAACCTTCCGTGATGTTATTTAAAACCACTGAGCAATCTCTTTGCAGTCGACAACCCTTGAGTTTAATGAATCCGACTCAAATTTGATTATATCACATTCATCCAGCGGTACCTGAAGCACCACGCCCCCCTAAAGCAGCCCCACCCATTTTTGTAAACACAGGGCTGCTTTCGATCTGCACAGTCTCCCCCCGCTTACCCCCCTTCCCCCAAGCCTGTCTTCAACATGAGGGCGTAGGACACACGTCCCTCGGGGGAAAGCTCAGCTTCGAGGTTCAGTGAGCTCTATCACTTCGGTCCAGTCACTCTGTTGTCCTCTTTAATCCTTCACCAGCAGGCAGACAGGTGGACACATTGACACTGAGCAGACAGTTAAGGTCATGGACTAACACATTTTCAGAAACAGCTAAAAAAAAAGAAGAAGCTTTTTTTTTACTACACTATGGCATTATAGGTGGAATGAATGAGTAACGTAATTATATTCATGCATGTTGGATCCTTCTTTTGAGTCTCTCTAAATGAGACTGCATTTTGATGACGAAGAGCCTGTGTGAAACAGAAGGGGAAGTCGATGTAACAGCACATTTTAGATTACATCTGTTAAACTCGCAGGCAATAATACCCCTCTGAAGATGCAGCGTTTTCCGGATGCTTAGTGGTTTGAAGGGGGACATGAAGTCAGCAGAAGAAATTAAAATGCACTCAGAGTAGAAAAACGATACGATTGTAAATAAAGAATTAAAGGTCCAATAAGAAAAGCGGAAGTTTAATGTCTACAAAGGCTCCCGGCAGTTACAACGTCCTCCCTCCTCCTCCCCCGCTCGGCCGTGTTGGTCGGGCAGATATACGGGGAGCCAACACCAGTTTGCAACTGTCACCCAGCCGAATGGGACGGAGCACTGGAGGCCACCATTGAAATGAATCAGATCCATCACTGTCTGCAGGCGAGAGGAGCCGAGCGGCAGAGTCTAATGCTTGGGGAGGAGGGAGTGTGGGCTCCGATGGGAGCAGCGTATCCAGGCCACCTCGCTTCATGGATAAAGCATCGATTCCATCATTGCTTGGCACTGTGTGCTAAAGTACAATTAACTTTTCCTTAAAGGGATGCTGTTTAGTGTTTCTTAGTAGGTGTTTTAGTTTGGGTGGACATTTCCAAAACCACAGACAGTTACTGAACTGGCATCTATTTAATTATGCACGATGCACCATAAAGTGTGACGGCAAAAATACAACACTGTCCCTCAAGGATCCAAACATGAAACACCTCCATGGAAACATGAAATGCTGCTTGCAACACTCTCATCGCGTGTCACGGTTGTGTGTCCGCTCAGCCTCTCTGCATGCATATCCAACATTTTTAAACCCAGCAACAACAACAACAACAACAACAACTGATAAACACATACACACATATACACATTTCCACATATTGCTCAAGGTCTCCCAGAATGGCTTGTAACAGGATCGGGGCTATATTCAGCCAGGAATATCCTATCAGCTATCCAGAAAAGCGCTTCAATAGGCATGTTCATAACAGTGATGATGACGCCCATGTCTGAGGGGGGGATACCTGGTCTGTTTTTGCTGCCATTACAGCGGTGGCAATGAGTGGCCTTTGCCTTGGGTTAAAACAAGATTTATTTTCCTCCTGACCTTGGAAGAAAAAAACACTTCAGCCTGTTTAAGGATCCATTCAAGTGTAACAAAACAGTGCCCGTCACTGTATGTGGACTATTTTTACTGTTGCACAAACCTGGGCGGTTGATTTAAAATCTGACCCTGGACCCTTATTGCTCCAGACCAAGTCCAAGAATACAAGTCTGAAGCCCAGTCTCAGACCCCTGTTACGGACTCACAGACTTTAAGGTGCGCTCCCGCTCACTGTGTGAGGGTTTAGTTCTCTTTCAATGTCACACCGCTGAGTGTTTGAGGGCTCTCCAGCAGATATTTTGAAGCCCCTATAAACCCTACCTGTAAAGCGGCATTGGATACTGACATTGCCCAAGGGAATTACCTACAAGTCATTGCAATGTGAAGTTAACCATGGGATAACCATTAAAAGGTTAGTCGATATTTACTAAAGCTATTTTGACGAAGAACAAAATTCCCTCTCATAAAACAAGAGGTAATTAAGTCCCTAAGGGTTCACGGTTTTGTCAACCTAGGTTAGCAATGAGTTAAAATAGCAGAAAGTCCAAAGCAACTAGAACAAAGTCAGAAGTGCTGATGAAGCTACTAAATAACAAGTTAGTCATTTGTTTTTACTGCTTTTTTGAATCCAGCCCCGATACGAATACCTTAACTTATTCAATCAGAAAAAAAAAATATCCTTAGCACTGACACAAACTCAACAAATGCAAAATCTCCACACAGTCCGTATCAGAACAATTGGTTCCACAGATAGCCCATGTTTGAAAAACTACTGTTCTGCCCCAGATAGTCAAAGGATATGATTGGTTGCTGACAATTAGTTTGAAGCATTGTAATTGCATGGCTGCTTCAGAGACTGTTTAATTTCTCCTCTTATATCTGAGTTCTATTAATATATTGTCACATGTATTTAAGCAATTAGATTTATGAAAAGTCATTTTATTCCATTTCTTTTTTCTATTTTGTGTAATTTTACTCTGCTGAATGTTGTCCATCTACCACATCTTTGGTGCAAAAACTGATCCCAGAGTCAAAAAACGAAAGTCTTTTGATGGATTGAATGCACGTCTGTTACAGTAGTTTAGTTATTAAAAGTCAGTGTTGGGGTGGTTTTCAAACATGTGCCCTCCATTCTTAAAAGTTCCTTAAACATCTGAATTGATTCAATGATGCTGGCATTACTTCTGATACCTAACCTTGCTTTCGTGTTGATTTGAAGATACAATCTTGTTGTTGATACAGCAACGCTACATTGGACAGAAGAACCTTCGACAGCAATGTTCCACTTGCCTGACACTTATGAACTTCCACTCAGTGGTGTATGTTTGTTTCTGTCTGTTGCAACTGATGTGTCCTGTTCATTGGGTATGATATGATACATAAGATATGTATCCCAGCAGCATCTAAAAGCAGACAGGTTGGCGATAAGCGTACTCGCGTCTGGGTTTCATTTGTCTCGTTTAAAATTCCTGGCATGACACACACGTACGCCTCTGTGTGTGCACTCGGGCTGTTATTTACGGCCGAGATCTTCAGCTAGACATCGACTCTTTTCAAAGGCTGTCTGTCTTGGTTTTCCCTTGTTCTTATTTGACAGCGCTACGGCAACTTGCCAATGAAGCGCTGTTTTAATCGCAGCAGCAGAAAGACGCCACACAACCGTTCTCGGCTTCCATCTCTTCTACTGAGTTGAATTCCACAGTGTACTATTTTCACATCGTGGTGCTCTGCCACAGAGCTCTCAAAATAATTCTCGAGACGGACCTCATGCCTAAGCATAGAAGAGCTATGAGTCCTTTTCACACTAGACATTATTTACCTTTGACTTTCTTATATTGCTTGTCTCAGCACATCTTACCGTCAAGTAAAGCTTTTATGTAAAGCATTCCCCCTCTTTGACCACTTGAACATGTTCCACTCCACTAACCACGATTATATATAGACCACGTGAAGAAACTCCAGCAAAGTTGCCGAGTGCAATTATCCACCTGAGGAAGTTGTTTCTGGTTTTCTCATTTCCCTAAGCTGCAGACACAGAACGGCATTATGGAAATGTTCCTGTTGTGTCCCGTGTTCACCAGTGATGCTGACATTTACTACACGGCTGATGCCTATGTGAGCAGAGTAACATCAATGAATTGAAGGAATGGGACAGGTTGGTTACAGCATGACGCATAATGACGACATGACAGCATCACTTCATCCGGTCATCATCGTATAAGATATGATGGGAAATTCACATAAAGAAGGAAACCTGACATGTTCATTGCTGTATTCTGTTTGCTCATAATGACCAACTATTGATGACCGCATGCTCTTGTCTTTTTCAGCTAACCATGATCAAGCTGAAACGCTGCTTTATTATTGATGAGAAGTCACAGCGGGAGTGGGGGGGGGTCACAGGAGAAAGATCAAAGCACTTCATCCCTTGCATTCACCTCAGCGTTGTTGCATTATCAGAGCCGGTGGATACAGTAGCTAAACCTTGTGGGAAGGGGAAGGCGGCCGCTGACTCTGTTCTAAAAGAGCACCGAAGTTGCCTCCCCAGCATGCCAATGGCCTTGTTTGTAATCCATTTGGAAAGCGTTGCTTGTTAGTCACTAACTGGACGTTTATGCAAAGAGACAAGGGGGGAAGGAAGTGGCAGGCCCTAACAAAAGATGCACACTTGGACGAGAGAAGGGCTGATCGATAGAGCCTTGAGAGAGCTATCAATCAGAGCCGCGGCCCAGGAAATTATGGTTTTATTAGTATTGAGCTGACCACTGCTGGGAGAGGAACTTAAAACATTGAGATGCTGGGCCACATTGATGGCTAGAGAAAGAGAGGGAAATCTGTGCCGACCCATGCGCCCTGCCCAACTTAGTGCGCACTGATTGAATTCTAGTCAGATCATGACTTGTATGTACCACAGCTTCCCCTCTGTCACAGCAAATAGCAGTGATTCATGGGAAGAGGATGGAGGCACGGTACGAAGCGGTGCACTCTGGGAAATGTAGTTTGCAACGAACGGGGAGACTGAAGTGAGGAAAGTAGATCGCAAGGTAGCAGAAATGCAATTCCAGTGCCGCTGGGCCTTCATTCCCAGCCGGCTCACTGAGGACCAACCCATTTAGGCAGCAGGGGAAACTCAATAGAACCAATTGAAAAAATAATATATTGAATCTGGTGGTTGAGTGGGCTGCTCGGGCATGAGAGAGGACTACAGAGGGAAAGTGTGTGCAAAAAACAGGCACCATAAACACCTGAATGCACACACACACACAGATTTCTCTCACTTTGCAGCATGGTACATATGTTGTTCCCAGATTAGCTGTTACCATTGGACTGTATCTGAACATAGTCAATCTGAATTTACAATCGAAAACATTTCTGAACAGTGGAACAGAAGTAAGTTGGGACACTTAGAGAAAAGGATTGGGTTTTGTGGTAAAAACTCTTTGAAATTAAGGTAAAACTGATGCTGTAAAAACATGGTTGCATGTTTCTTTTATTCTTTAATTAATTTGTTCACATTGTCTGATTTGGATGATTTTGCAAATTGTGGTGTAAAATAGGGATTTGATAAATAACAAAAGTTCATCTCATCTCTTTGTTGTATACCCTTTGTTGGCAATGACAGAAGTCAAACATTTTCTGTATGTCTTTCACACACCGTTGCTGGTATTTTGGCACATGCAGATCTCCTCTAGAGCAGTGATGTTTAGGGGCTATCGCTGGGCAACATGGACTTTCAACTCCCTCCAATGATTTTCTATGGGGTTGAGATCTGGAGACTCGCTAGGCCACTCCAGGACCTTGAAATGCTTCTCACAATGTCATGCTGAAAGACCCAGCCACACTTCATCTTCATTGCCTTGCTGATGGAAGGAGGTTTTCACTCAAAATCTCACGATACATGGCCCCATTCCTTCTTTCTAGTAATGACTCTGAGCTTTGTATTTGCTTTGAACAAAGCAAGCATCATTTCCCCTGGCATTTGCCTGGTTGCCTGGTCGTTGTGACGGAGGACTTGTTAAAGTTGAGCTTTTTTCAATTTCCCCCCCATAGTGCTGCTGACCCGTTTTAAATCTTTTTGGCAAGACACCTGTTATGGTGTTGTCTATCGTCGTAGAACATGCAGCGGTGGAACAGGTAAACCCAACCAAAAGTTATTATTTTATTCCCCATGTGCATGGCGGCTTTTGGGGAGATTGAGGTTTAACTAAAAACTCCTAATAGGACCTGGCCATCCACTTTGGGAAGAAATGGTATTAGCTGAGGCTCTAGGTGGATGTGAAAAGCTAATGAAAGTGGGGTATCTAGCCAGCAGCGGCGCGAGTTGTGCCTGAGGCACGATGCAGCAGCTTAAGGATTGTAATTACAGCATTATGGTGGAGGTTGACTGGATTAGGGCCGCAGCAACAGGCTGAGACCAGGATAGAAGGCCAGGAAATGGCCACGGACGAGACATTATTAGCCTCAGTTGACAGCTTAAGACTCTGCCCCGTCAACAGACTACTCCCTCACTGAAGGCTCAAGGTCAGGGAGATGCTGATGCACAGGCAAAAGCAATATTGTGGAGTCTGTATTTACCTCAAACGCATACAAACACAAACGCAAATGCACATGAATACTGGTAAACACACACACACACACACACTCTCATGCTCCATCCACAGAGATATCAGCATCACCTTGAACGCACAAACCCAGGGTTGCTTGGGGAGTCAAATCACAGAGCTCTGCTCTGCCCTCTCCCTCAGTCAACAGGATAATCCACTCTGAAAATGGCTAGATTAATCAGATTAAACACATGATGAGGGGAGGAGAACCGCTGGGAATATAGGGATATCATCTCTAAAAAGACAGTGAATAACTTAAAGGAACGTCTTGTTTTGGGGACAAATAATATTTCTTTTTTTAGATTTAAACATTGTGATACCGAGTAGCAATTCCCTTTCTGTTTTATATGGTATATTGTGATGATTAATGCACATATTCACTATCCAGCCAATAATTAAGATAGAACGCATGCGCTCTTGCTTGGGAAATGAGTCAGATGTTGATTCACGGTTGTGATATCAAATACCCGGTAATTGCAGTTTTGACATGGAAGTGGCACTGCTCGTCATGCACTAGTCAGTAAACATTCACAGGTCAGTAAACATGCACAAAGCATTAGCATGCACAGAGGCAGACTTAATTAATGCTGGGTACACAAAGATTAAATAGCTGCCATTTTGCCTCTGTGTTAGGTTCATTCCAAAGCCTATTTGCAGTAGAGGCCAGTGAATACCTTTGGAAGGAGCCCGTTGTGCGCTCGGAGATAGAGGGAGAGGGTTACATAGAGCTCCTTTGGGGATCTCTCCCGCTTGACACATTCTATACATAATTTTCATATAATTTGGCCCTCAGCTGCTCACTCCTGGTACACAAATTTTCCACCTCTTACCCGAGACACTCCATCTTACTTCCTCTTAGCTCGTGACAGATTCAAAGTCAGATTAAAAAGTGTGTAGAGAGGTTGAGTGAAAAACGCGAGAAGCGGGTAAAATAAATCTTTATTTCGTCAATCTGAGCCTTATTGAGTCTGAATCATCCGGGACGTGCTTTTTATTATAAGGCTGCCAGCGGTCATGTGGGTGATTGTGTTGACCTGGCCAGCCCATTTCACACACGCAAACACACACACACACACACACAAACCCCCCTTGCATATCGTTCTTATCAACACGGTGCTGAACCGTGAAAACTCCCCTTCGCTTCTTCTCTTCGCTGTCTTTCTGCTGCAGGGGTTGTCTGATAGTTTGCTCCACTTTTTCTTGGCCAGGGGCCAACATAGTGTTGTGAGACATATTAGCCGGGATTTAAAGCGAGCGCGAGGTACAACAAACTGCGTAGGACTATCTTGCTGCAAGGGAGCTTTTTGTAATGAGTCCAGTACAGGGAGTTCTTCTCCAGAGCCTTCCCACGGATGCCCATAGGGATTGTGGGAAACAAAGCCAAGGCCCAAGGTCTATTCTCTGACTCTGCACATGAATGTGAGATTTTTCTCTATCCTAAGAAAAATCCACTCCTGTCTTTTAAAGATGGAGCACAATATTCGGACCGTGTCCTTTTTGCCGAGTCTGTCAATTTCAGCGAGTTTACAGTGGGCTCGATAATCGCAGCGTATCGACCACATGGCCAATGTCACTGGTCCATTTTCTGGGTTTCATTGTTAGAGACACCTGTCTATTGGCCTATAGGAAATCCATGGAGCTTTATCCGGCTCTGCCTTCTACAGGAGCTTTTTCACACTGCTGAGCCAGAACATTCTCACGTGAGACGAGACAGAGCCCCTGGTTCCACGTTTCTAGCGTATTGATGGCATCACATCATGCAGACCCACTTGTTCGTCTGAGTGTGAATTTGTGTGTGCGTATGAGTATATAGCTTCCTTCTTATTCTACCTGCACATGGTAAAAATGACCCAATAATGAATGTATATATATGTATATTAATTAAACAATCTGAGGTTTTTATTCCATTCAAATTGAAGTTTGGATTATTTCAAAGGCACAATACATAATTCTTAATTTCACTTTACAGAGCTTTGACATGCAGAATAAAGGAAGTTAAGCGTACGTTTAGTAAATTATTTGTTAATTGAATCAGACAAATGTAACAAAAAGTGTTATGCTTGAGAATAATTCAAACCTTTCAGTTTGGAACGTCTGCTCTTCACCTCCCCATGTTTCTCTAGAACGCCCCTGCCAGCCCTGCGGTTCTAGAGCATCTCCGGAACTCTCTACAGGACAACCACGAGCGGCACATCTCCAACCCCGTTTATGAAATCATAGACGACTTGGACACCAACTCCACGCCGCTGACTAATATGATCGGACGCATGGGTGAGTGACATGTCAGCGAGGTCAGTTGAGACTCTTACAGGGCATTGCAAATTGGATTTTTCTTTTTCATGCCTTTCACTCCCCATTTGCTTTGATGGGAGTGTGGTTGACCCGCTAACATGTTATTTTGCCCTTACAATGATGCTGTATGTAAACTGACATCCCCTGATCAATTCTAGCATCCCACTGCTAGCTCCCCTCATTCAGTCCTCCCGCCTCATAACTGCATCCCAAACTGCGTTATTTCACTATTCCAACCTCTCAGGGAATAACGTCACCCCCGACTCCACTCCTGACAGGTTTCACTCGGGTCAATTTCCATCCGCCCAGCTAACATCAACGGGTTAAGATCTCATCTCTTCAGCTGCATTAGAATTGGCATTTCAATCCTCAGTCAGCCGCCGCTGTCATCTCAACATCGACGGACCTTTCACGCATGCGCGCAAGGAGGAAGATTCTTTCCTTCCCTTCCCTTGCCACACCTGTTTTTTCCCCCCACCCTGGTCTCCTCGGATGGTGAATTTGTAATCTGCCAATGATCTACACTTTCTGCCCCTGTGCAATTCATTCTCCTCTTTTTCTCCAATCCCCAGCCCTCCTCCTTCCCCCGTCACCCCCAGAGCGCTGCCACTCAGCCACTGATCACAGAAGATCTGAGGCAGTCACCTGATGGTTAATTAAGCCTACAGATCAATAGGGCTTGTCCCTGACACGCCCTCCCACTGTCTTGGTCTCCTTTTGTCCCTTTCTCTTCATCACCACGCCTTTCTTTTCCCCGATGAATCAAATGCCCTCCAATTGGTTTTCCTCTCACTTATTCATTCCGCTGTTTTTTCTTTGTTTTTTGACGCAGACTTTTTTTTATGCTGGGATCATAAGCAGTAACTGTCGGCGCGCTGATGGAAACATTTCTTGCCATTGAAAATTCAACGGCACCCGGCGCTCATCTTATCCCCCGGAGTGGGTGTCAAATGAGCCAAGTGGAAAAGTTTTAGGGGTGGGGGCGGAGCGGCTGCTAAAGCAGTGATATCACAGCAGAGGCTCGGCAGAGTCTCAGATCTTTGACGCTGCTTGTCTAGCTGCAAGAAAACCTCAGTTCCCTTTCTGTCTGGGGGCTGTCTCCGAGTCACAGCCTCATTAGCCTGAGCCCCCATTCGTTGACAGGTCTTCACCTTTCTGAATTGACACAATTCTCCCATTTACATTTCTGATGAAGTCAGTAAGAGTAAAGTTTAAATTGATCACAGCAACACACCACTGCTGCTCTAACACTTGCTGGTACCAACGGTCGGTCAAATGTTTTGATCCTCCAAAAATCCAGAATATGTATTTACCCGCCCTCCTCAGAATACATTAAAGTTACATTAAATTAAATACATTAAAGCACACTAAAGGAAGAAAGTCTCTCTTTAGCCACCAAGGTTAAAGTGGTTAGTGGTATTTTAGTCACCACAGAGCTAAGATCGAGTTAACTTTGATCAAATGTCACCATTGGTCTAAAAGCAAATAGCAAATAGCTCTTTGACCTTTTATTAAAGCTCCAGAACAGCAGGCAGAATCACGATGGGACAGAAAGGCCGGTACGTTCACCGGGGTTTGGGCTAGCGGGGCCGGCAATCCATCTGGGAATAAACGCTGGAGAGTCTGGCATGGAAGCGGAAGAACAATCTGCCAGCGAGTGAGGGAGTGAGTGACTGGGGTTTAAATTCTGAGAGGAGTGAGTAGGGTAGACAGGTGAGTGTGATTGGGCTGAGGAGGTGAATGTGCCAAGCGGGTCTACAGAATAAACGGATTAGGTCGAGTGAGGGGGATGTAGAGCTGAACTATGACAGTTTGAATTAAGGCGATACAAAAACAGATCTTGTATGAACTTACTTTTCTGTGAATTATACATAATCGTATGTTTCTGCAGGCTAGAAAGAGAGTCTCTGTTTTAGCTCTCTTGTCTTCTTCTATATGTTATTTCAGAACAGCTCAGACGAGTTGGGGAAGGTCAGGAAGCACACAGCCACCAGGGCTTGACTGGCAGCTCGATGCAGAGTGTATCTAGACCTGTTAAATTACAGAATCGAGAAAGCCAGACATGTAGAGTCTGGGATATATGAAAGGGCATAGATATAGCGCAGCACACACAGTGGCACGCTCACGTACAACCAGGTTAGGCTCAATTTCCACTGATCCACTGAATTCTCTAACCAAATCAGTTCCTCTTCTCTGCTCCATTATGCTGCCTGTGCTGCCATAAGTGGACTAAAGCACAGGGGCAAAAGGGATGGAATAACTTCGGTGCTCAAGAATTAGAACCTCACTTTGATCTTAGTTATAGCATATGGCAGCAAGCCAATACAAGGACATTTCTAAACTACAATTTCTATCTCAACAATCACGTTATGCTCTGCGGCCTGTTTCCTGGTAAAAGAAAAGAAAAAAAAACGCTGCCTGTCCTACAGATGCGTTATCTCACCTTGCCCAGGTATCGATCAGACACTGGACCATCTCGTCTACTCCCTGCAGTCACAGGTAGCTTGCAGCCTTTCTTCTGTAACAGCGAGGAGAGGTATTGGATCTGTGGGTGGATATGGAGATTCAAATGTAATCCATAAGGTATGATTACTATGGGAACAGCGACGAAAAGCACCACATGCCGCTGGAGGGAGACAGGTGCTATTAAGCCGGTGAGCTACCATCATACTACATTGTAAGGGTTGCCTTGATCTTGCCCAGTGGTGTATTATTCAGAGAAATTTGCTGTGTGTGTGTGCGTGCGTGTGAGTGCACACGTTGAGCTCATCAATAGTCAGAGATAGTCCCACTCCCTGTTTGCCTCGATAAACCTGAGATGCTGTGATCTTGTCAGCTTTACCTTCACACATGCACACTTCACGCACTGTAGCATCGTGGCCGGAAGCTGAATCTACAGCCAGCAGGTGGTGAACATACAGTACGCTCTGCTTGACTCGCAGCTCAAATGAAACGAGTCCCTGACACTTTTTATTTATATCATTCTCTTCTCTTGCCTTCCTTATCCCACCTATTACCCTTGGGGACAAAGGATTGGGGATCATCAGAGATGCTTTCTCTCTCAAAAGGGGCTGAGTGAAATGCCCTGCATGTGCACAGTGGGACAGCGACCGTCCGGGTTTGACGCAAAGGTCGTTAGCATCACACCCGGCTTCGTCGTCCATTCCTTCTAATCAAAAAAGGCCTGTGGGGCGTGGGGTTAACACGCTGGGGTGAAAATTGAGGATCTTGGGCTGGCGCTTTCTGTGGTTGTGGCTGTTGGGCAGGTGCCGAAGTTACCCAGGACCAGCACAGCTATGAGGGAGGGGCAGGAGGCAAGTAGACTCATGCTGTTGTCACACTGAAAAGGAGGAGGTGTTGAGGATACTTGAGCAAACACACAGTCCCGAGGCACTTCCCTAATGGTGGTTGTAGTTGGTGTCTACTAGTGCAAGTACACTAGATGGGCATGCTTCAAGTTTGTAGAAGCACACGAGTTGGCAATAAAAAGCAATGTAACAATGTGACGGTGGCTGCGGCTAAACTTATTTTAGCCAATTTATGATATCCATATAAGTTTTTTCTGTAATTTCACACTTTATTTAGAATTTTTTTTCCGGGGTTCAGCTTGTTTTTGTTATTATAAGACTTACCAACAACTGATTCAAACTAATCTATAGCAGCAGGAGCAGAACTAGGAGAATTCAACAGCTGGAGGCTGGAGCAATTCTGTCGGCCCGCAGGCCGAAGAACCACTGACAAACATCAGGAAGAACATTACATTTTGTACTTGTTGTTGGATATAGAAGAACATATTTGTATTAGCCCTGAACCCACAGCCGTTCTAGATACAATCACATACAATGTGTGGTCTACTAACATTAACGAACAGTGTTGTATGGTGCTTGGTGTGTCTATAACTCATCCCTATCTGATTTATTTCTGCTTTTGGCCTCTGACTTTCCACTACTCAACCAGGATAAGACAGTGTCTTCCTAAATGAGCACTAAGAAAAACGTTTTTGATTATCAAGATGGTGCATACATCGATATTCAGCCTTTCGTTTAGGTGGTTACTTATTGCTTCTGCCCCCGACCATAGCAGTACATTCCTTTACTCCATTGTGAAATTTCCATTCTGCTGCTCCAAACTTGGGGAAATTGGCCCCAAAAACAGGTGTATTTTCTATATACACTTTTAACACATTGCCTTAAAACTCTTTTGAAGTACCAGCAATATTTAGTATGTAAATCACGTTGATTTTTTGAAAATAATTAAAGCCCTCTTACAAGGGCTGTGTGGCTTAATTAGTGTCTCTCCAACTCCCCCATTAGTTTTTTTCCCCCTGTCTAGTCGAGACAACTTTCTTTCTAATCACTATGATTGGTCCGTGTCGAAACTTTGAAATGAGTAGCAATGTGGCCGCATGTCAGCAGAGCTACATTTAGAATGTAGTCAATGGGATTTAGACTTTTGAGTCTAAAAGAAATAGCAGAACAGACAAGGGGAAATTGTCTGCTGAGGGATGATTAAAGAAAAGCGTATCAAGTTTTTTCCTTCCGTATTGCAGCTTGGACATACACTCAATCTGTGTAGGTATGATCAATTTCATATCGATTGTGAAGTTTGTTCTCTTTTCTTCGTGATTTTTTTTTTAATTCTGATGGACATTTGCTGATATGTAAATGCACATTTGATATGCATTTACATATCAGGTACACTGTATCTTTATCCTAAGCCTGGCATGCATCACGCTGGCTTACAGCTTTGGTAGCATTTGTTTGTGTGAAAAGCTTGAGGGGGTCAATAATTACATTTCTTGAAATGTATTAAAGGCTAAATGACAGGCTTGGGAGCGCGGCTCTTTCTTCTACACTCTTGCTGGAATGATGTCTGCAATAGGAAAAGTAGTGTGGTTATCTGTCACGGTCCGGGTTCACTTCCTGTCTTATTTTGTAGTTTCATGTTTCTGAGATTCCTGGGGTAACTTCACTTCCTGCCTTGTCCTGTCTTCCGCCCCCCCCCCCCCCCCCCCCCCCCCCGTAATTGTCATGTCTGATTGTTTCCAGCTGTGTCCAATCACCTGCACCTCCCATATGTGAATCTGTGGTCCCTGGTCGCGTCATTGTCTATAGTCTCTCATGGATGTAGGTGGTGTTCCTGTTCCCTGTCAGTGTTTGCGCTTTGTGCTTTGTGGTTTAGAGTTTCTGTTCAGTTTTGACTATTAAAGTCTTTTTGTGTGCAAGTCTGCGTTTGAGACTTGCTTCCGGCCTCACCACCCCGACCTCTGTGACCGTTATTTATGCCAGAGAAGCGGTTAGTTTGGTTTGATGCCATAGTGAAGATCTTTTATGCCTATAGCAACTGCATTTGGCTTCATGTTTACTGCCCGCATTTTGTGGAAATATATTTTGACTAAGAACTCACTGAAAACGGTTTACGACTGGATGTTCGGCAAAAACCCTATTGTGGATCTAATAGAATTGTTTCAAAGGGATTTCATTTTGACACAGGTCCTGATAATGTAGTATGGCAGTTAAACCTCTCATTTTGTATGAATACATTTCTACCTCTTATTCATCTCATTTTGTCTATAAAAAGTCAGTGGATAAGCAAACTGGACCAAGCCTTAAAGACACATTTGCATTATTTGTATCTCTTTGACCCAACAGTCGGAAGTACAGGTCCTCAAAACTGTTTGTTAGTAAAGCTTTCGTTGCTACATATGTGTACTTAAAATAATTACCAGCAATTTGAAAGTCATGGTCAACCTGGGTCAACTAATGATCCCTCCCTCAGTCAAATCAATAGGCCAAAGTGTCACCCAAGGACTGACAAAGATTGAGGAAACAGCCCAGGACAAAGAAGATGGAGCGGGGCCATTAGGGTGACCTCTCACCCCACGGGTCCATGTTTCAACGGGCAACGCGTGGTCAGAAGGAAGAGAAAGCGCAAAGCGAAGACCTGATCTGTGAGGATAGATGCAGCCAGGTGGCCTCTGGATCCAGAAAGCTCATTAGTCTCTGCCTTCACTCTCTGCCAGAGGGAGGACAAACATCTATGCTTCCACATCATGGATTTAGTTTCCACAAGCTGAGTATGGGTCGCCAGGGGCAGCGTGTGCATTGGTACAGCCGTCGTCGTGGAAACGCAACCTCCACTGTACTCAGCAGGTGCCAACTTGTCAAGTGTAGGGAATAAAACTGCATTCTCTGGATGCACAGTTAGCATGTTCTATCCCCAAAATATATTCAGTGGGAGAATAGATAGCTATACTAGCATACTCAGTAGACAGACACTTTTTTTAAATGGAAAAAAAAAATGACCACATTTTCCACAAACCATGTTACAATAGCAAGACATTATTGCAAGACATGGTTGGCACATTGCCGCCTCGTGTTAGACCCTAACCGACAACTCGTGTTTGTTTTTAGTAGGATGGATGAGGGTTGTAATTGTGCTGAGGGGCTTAGTGGTGTGTGTCAGCGTGACTCGTGAGAAGCTATCTTTAATTACAGTGTGACAAAGGCCACACTGCCACACACTTTGGTTGCCACAAGAGCTCTTTCTCTGCTGCATGGATGGAATACATGAATCAAAAGATCTGAAACGGGCAGCGAGAGCCATCTTCTATGAACCATTAATCATATCCGAGCATCCCCATGGGACTGCCAATTCATTTGCGATGGCAGGGTGCTAATAATGTTTTGGTTGAAACGTTGCATTGACTCAGTGAAAGGCTCCAGTGTTTTAAGGATTGCAGAAGATGAATAAAAGCGTTTCGATTGGAGCCAAGATAGCGATGCTGTTATTTGGTGAAAACTAAAATTATGTTCTCCGGCTCTCTCCCTAGTTCGGAATGCTTGTGGTTGTTTTTTGCTGCGGCGCCATCGAGGATCTTCCCTGGGCAATATCTTGTAAACGAGGCCCTGAGAATGAATACACTAATTTCACCAGCACTTGTTTGAATGGAGAATGATCTTTTTATTGAACAACCATAACCTTCGGCTCTCAGTCACCACCGAGCTCTAGCACACATGTGCACCGTCTGTGCATTTGGCAATAGAGAGGAAGTGTGCTGTCACTGCTGGTATAGACTCACCCCCATCCCGCCCAAACTCCATCACCGCTTGTTAGGAGCTGGTAAAAAGCAGCAGCTTTAAAAGTTAGCGAGCAGCACCAGCAATGTGCCAGAACACTACTGGAGGTGCTGAACAGTTTCCTTCCCTTTCCAGATTGTTTTTATTGGCCACCTTTGGCAGTCAGGGAAACTAAACAGACAATTTCCGATTTGAACTTCGTCAGTTCAAATGGAAGCGTTGGAGTATGACGGCAAATCACTGTCAAAATTCGACAGCACAAATCAGGTTCGTGCGCGAGTGTAAATCAAACATCCGTGAGCAAAAGTCAGTCTCGCTCAAGATATTTTCCCGCTCGCGGAACGTGAACTTCCTTGCACGCGAGGCGAATCTCTGCTCACGCTCCAAGTTGTTTTCTGCACTCTCGCTGTTGTTACAAACCTCATCTTTGGATTGGCTGGAGTTACGCATTCACAAAACTATACAACCCCTACTACTCTAACTCTAACTTACCATCATTACCGGCACTTCAGCCGCACATTAGGACCAATGCGTCCAGCTCGCAGACCGGTCCGTGTTGGTAAAGTAAGGTTTCTTTGACGAGCAATTAAAGTCTGAATCTGAATATCATGGCAACTTTACCAAACTATGAATGAGCCTATGCATATCTTATGTCATCATTTCAATTTTCCAAAAATCGATCCGTATTGAAAGTTAGCAAGATATTCACAGATTCAGACTCACGGACATACGGACCGGTCTGCGAGCTGGACGCATTGGTTGTAATGTGCGGCCGAAGTGCCAGTAATGGGGTTCTATCGTTCTGTGAATGCATAGCTCGGGTGCAAGACGGGTTTTGTAACCAATTAGATGTGGAGATAACATAGTGACTGGGTCCGCCCGCTTACTGTCAAAAAGAACAACAGCGAGAGCGCAGAAAACACCTTCGAGCATGAGCAGAGATTAGCCTCACGATGGATGTTCGGTTTGCGTGTGCGAATGAACCTGATTTGCGCTCTCGAATTTTGACAGTGATTTGCCGCCATATTGGTGGCGGGTGATTTACCTTTAGGCCTGTTATGGTGACAGCTTCAGAAAAGGAGGTGCTGCAGTTTCTCTAATTATTCTCACTTATCAAACCATCAGGGTGGTCCCAACTACACCTGCATACTGGGAAGGCAAAGGTGTGTACTTGAAGCTCACACTTTATTTTAAGAAAACGTGTCTTCCTTATCATATTACCATCAGGGCGGTTCGTTCTCTCCACGTACTATCACTGTCACGACAGGATGGTGTAAGCACAACCCAAACATAGACTTGCAAATAATGACTATTATTCAATTGAAAATCAAAAATGCCTATGGGAAAACACAGCCAAGAACCAGGAACAAATGTAGGTACGTCATTCAATGGACCGACAAGAGAAACACACAGTTTAAATACACTGGGAAGGTGCAGGTGATTGGACACAGGAGGAAACAATCAGGGACACTGCAAACAATCACGAGATAATGCAACAGGGCAGGAAGTGAAGCTAAGCCAGAGACACAAGAGGCAGGAAACTACAAAATATAACCGGAAACTTACCCACACCGTGACAACTACTGCAGTGACATATGCAGTGGGGCTGATGCAACCCAGCAGTAACTCCTCTCAACAGCTCAGGGAAAGTAAAGACTGGTGTAGGTACCTTACTTCCACTGCAGCTCTTTAGCTACACTGACTTTAAAGCGGAGACACTGATGACAAAAGAGGGAGAGGAATTGGACAAACGGATGGTGAATGACGGATTAACTAGAAACATCATTGCATTGCAAACTAGAACTGTGTGGAGCGTTTCAAGTACCTATCAACTAGTGCTGTAGTGGTGAAATTAGAGGTGGGTGAACTATGGATTTTGTGATCATACAGACCTCAATGCGATGCAACGCTATGCAAAGCAACGCAATAGAAAGCATTGCGACTCTGTAAGGCTGTCCTGGCTATATTGCATTATGTTATCGGTTAAATACAATGACAGTAACAGTGAATAAATGTGTTTGTAGTTTATTAAATTTCAAGAAAAGTATGTGTAAGCCTAAAAAAATGGGGTGGAGGGGGAGACAAAAGAAAGGACTTCTATTGGACCTTCAAAGAAATGAAGTCCTGGAAACAGGCCCAGGGTGTTACAGCAACGTGTATGTGTTTACATGCTTCCTGGATCCTGATTGGTGTTGCCGCCGCAGTTGTAAGGCACTGATTGGAGGGTCACAGACCATATAGCGCAGATGAAAATGATCTAGTCTTCAGCGTTTATTTGTTCAACAATATGAAACGTAGTCTTAGATGTTTTAAAATGACACCAAATGTCTTTCGGATTTTTCCAACGGAAGAAAATGCTATTTAGAGGTGCGTAAATGCTATTTACAGAATTCCAGGTGTGCGTAAATGCCGTTTACGTGCGTTTACCCTCCACAACAGCCCTGCTCTCAACGATTGTGAACTGCAGCATACAGATATCGGCTTCAACCACTGTTTGAGAGTAATGCAAAGTCCTATACCGCTCACTAAAATGCACCAAAGCCACAAATACAGTATTGGTATGAAGAAAACATGATGAAACAACGCTGTCCCCAACTCTCATCAAAGTCCTCACTACTTGGTGTGCATGCTTGGCCTGTAGCTCAACAAACTGGAGTTCATCACTGTCAGTGCTGCAGCCCCGCTGATATATAGTACAGGGTAAATTACCCATAGTTCTCTGTCAAGCTGCCCAAATGACAAATGGCAAAAAGACAGCGGCAGGCTTCAGGAAGGTTTCATGAGCACGGTTTGAACCAACTTCTTCCGTGAGAATCAGATAATGATCATCAGGCTTGTAAAGGTTATATAAGTAATCCGTGCACTGGTTGTAACCACTTTAGCACTACATATAAAGCTTTGATATGGAACATGTATTCATATACGGTATAATAAATCTCTTATCGACCCAGGACGTGTATGAAAAATGACACACAATTCTTGCTTGATTCTCTGTTTGTTGTTTGACTTTAGTGTTTTCTTTAAGGGTGGACCCTTCTACGCCCACCTTGGGTTTCTCCCTCGCACAGCTGTTTTGGTTTTGTATCGTTGCTTTTCTTAGAATTCTTTCTTTCATCCCTGCAAATAACTAAACATGCCGTTGATTGGTTCCCAGATTTGCTTCAACAAAATGCGTTTAATCATTCGTCGGGCCCCAGTGAAATGAAATGCCTCTCGGATGCACGTTGGGATCGTGCCAATGTAAATATGGCTGTCTGCTGCTAGTGATTGTACACAGTGGTTCCTGATCTATTAAATTCGCAGAAAGCCTCTGCAATAATGGAAGCATTTCTGCATCCAATAGCAAGGAGAAGTGGATCCCGGTCCGTATTACGATGCCACTGCTAGTGCCGTCATACAACCCCTCCCCTGCCCTCCGCGCAGGATGAGGATGAGGACGGATGGAGAGACAAGGAATAAAACCACTTGGGTGTACAACATTTCAAAAATATTTATAGTCTGGATTTTGGAGCATACTGTTTAATTAAGTGCCTTTTCTTGTGGCCTTTGATGGCTACTTTGTCCAATCATTTAGGTCCGCCTTTTACGGGAGTGTTATGTCGTGTCGTCTCGTTGTTCAGCATGGTTGTTTGCATGCGGCATTGCAAAGTGCCACCTCATGAGTCCCATTATTTACCCTGCAGAGTGTGTGCCCTTTAGGCAAGTTCCAGTATGAAAATTTCACTATACAATTATCTTGACTGAAGTTATCTCTGCATACAGTATTATCTCTGTAATTACTAAAGTCAGATAAATTATGTTTATTCAAACTTGTCTGTGGAGGAGTGTGTGTGTGTGTGTGTGTGTGTGTGTGTTTGTACATACTTTTCCTCATAAATGCTCTCATATTTTCTTACTCTAACCTGTTATCAGACAGCGATAATAAAAAAATGAAAAAACTGGAGTATACATGCCATGTTGTGTTGAATAGTAGTGAGAAAACAAATCTCTCTCTCTCTCTCTCTCTCTCTCTCTCTCTCTCTCTCTCTCTCTCTCTCTCTCTCTCTCTCTCTCTCAGGTAACCACCAGCTCTCCCCCACGGTGAACATGCCTCAGGATGACGTAGTGATGATCGAAGATGATAGGCCACCACTCCTCCCTCCCCGACTCTCCCACCAATCGTCTTCCAGTTCCCACGATGACATGGGCTTCCTGGGAGAGGAGCCTGTGTCCTGGATCCACGACTTGCCCGGTCAGGATGAATGGTGAGCAGCCAGTCGGTTTTACTGAGCGGTGGAGACACAATGAATTATTTATGACTTCCTATGAGGAAGAAAGCTGGAGGTTGTTAATAATGTTCAGAGGTTTCGGCTACCCTACTCTGCGTGAGTGTGTTTATGTGTGACTGTTCCTGCCCTTCATTAAATGTTTGTCACTGAGTTTTGAGACTACGGTTTCCTGGGCGGATCCATTAAAATTTGATATCTTGATTCCTGATTTTTCTGCAGACATTGGTAGAGAATGATACAAATATGTAATTTTATAGGATATATGATTTTGTGTTATTGCCTACATTGATTCCATAGTGTGGCTGTTTTCCTTAATGAACCATGAGATGACATTTCCGTATTATATTTATATATAATGTATATATGTATATTATACGCATATACGTTTATACCATTTGCTATTTTGCTCACATTTTGCACCGCAACTACTTAGAGAAGTGTGGAGTGTACAGTGAGAGTATGTTCGTGTGTGCGTGTGCGTGTGTGTGTGTGTATTTTAAAATATCCCCAGTCGTATTGTGCACATATGCAATGTTACTTTAAAAAAAAATCACTTCTTTAAAAGAAGATATTCTGTATTCTTATGCCAACCTTTTTTAGCCAATGATATCTTGACATTCACCCACCAATCAAATCTAGCACAGTTCTCTGTATCTCCATGTTGGGCTACATTCTAAGCCTTCCCAGAATTTGATTTAAATCCCTCTTGTGACCGTTAACGGCTCAAATATTATTTTTCACAGAGAAAAAAAAAACTGTGAAGAAAAGTCGCACTCACTTCCATTTCTGTGGAACTATTAAACTGGCCTTTCAGAGCAGGAAGTTATGGCTGTTCATCCTTAAATGTGTAATCACACAGGTTAAAATTACTCTTGGCATTTCCTGGCATGATTCAGTGTCTAGGTGGTCCAGAGAATGTAAAAAGAAGTCATCGAATCAAGCCCTCTATATTGTCTGACTGACAAAACTACTTTTTCACGTAACGTAGATTCTTATTAGCCTTCCGCTATTCATAGTGAATCTTTTCTTCGTTTATTAAAATTGATATTGTATCTTATGATTGGCTGTTTGTGAATTGCTGCAAGCGAATGCCAGAATTAATTTCTTATGTTTTATTCTTCAAGGTAAAATGTTGTCTGCTTGCCATGAATACAGTTGCACGGTTTTGCATTTATTATTTAATATTCAATACATTCATTTTTATTTTGTTCTCCCCAGAGACGCTCTCTCTCGCTCTCTCTCTCATTTATTATGAATGAGTGGATCTGCTCTGTATGCCTGTTGTTCATGTGATGTCAGAGTTTTGTCGTAGTGGATTAGGTCCACAGCCTATGCCGAACCTGACTCAAACTTCCTCACATACCATTTACACACACAAGTGTGCACACACTGACACAAACGCACACACACACACACACACACACACACAAATACACCTGCATGGCGTTTGTGCGCACAATGAAGTGTGCTATATACCACTGCCTAGGGTTATTGTGAATAATTCATGCCCTCAAAGTCTCTCTCTCTCTCTTTCTCACACACACACACACACATTCTCTTTCACGCAAATGCCAACAGCTGCTTAAACGCACCAAGTGTGTATTGTGATTCAGAGTGATTGTTATTGTTTCTCATTTTATTTTTCAAGTGGCCCTAACATACCAGTACTCACACAGCGTTAACAGTCAGACTGTGGGTCAGCCCGGCTTCACCGTATCGGAACTCTTTTTTTTAAATTAAGCTCTTGTAACAGTGCAGCCTCCAGTATTATGCAGCATTTCTTGCTCTGTGGGAGACGCTTCGCTAAGGCCACAGCCATACACAAAAGTGGGTGTACGGCTTGTAAAATCATTGTAATTCAAGCTCTTTCTTTTTCTTCTCCTTTTTTTTGGCCAAGTGGAATTTAACAGACTCCAATTTCCTCTCTCTCGCTCTCTTCTCTTTTATTTCCCTTTAATTAATTCGGTACTTTTCTTCAGTACCAATGCTCTGTGGGACTTGAAACAGCCAATAGTGAGACTTTTGACTTGTAAAATGAATTTAATCCTGGCTTACTTTACTCTATTAATGTAGGGGTATGCAAAGGTCATGTGAGCATCTGGTAGTGGTTATAATGAGGGAAATAACGATAGTTATTTGCAATTACGTTCTTATCCCTCTCGAGTAATATTTTCCCTCTGCTCAGTCCTCTCCAGTGAATGATAGCCCAGTGCGTTAGTGTGCTAAAGTGTAGGGCCCTAAGATAAATGGTTGTTTTGGAGGCAGAAATCCCATCTCACACAAAACATATTGACCTGCTTTTTCTACACATCCCCAGCTGATATTTAATCGATGTGTGTTCTGTGTGTGCATGCATGCATGGTCCTATTAGTTCATGTTTTTTTGTGTGAAGACATGTGACCGTCTCTTGCAGGTAGGTTACCTGTTTGTTGTTGGATTAGCTTTACACACCTGAATTGATCATAAAAGAGGCTATGAACTCCATTCTCTCTGTTAAAATGGTAATCTACAAATATCCACTGTTTTATTTGTTGCTGCTGTATTACAGACTCTTAATACTCCTTCTTTTTAGCAGTCGGCTGTTTAGTCCTTGGAGCTTAGTGAGAGTGGTCTGGTTCGAATCAGACCAGGTGGTAAATCCGCCTGTCAGCCAGACGACGGTGGGTGCATCGGTTAGGTCCAGGATGTGCGTAGAGGGTTAAAGGGTGTGAGATCCGCGGCGATGATGGAAACCAGCATGTGTCTTCCTTCAGGATACACCGGGTAAATAAAGGTTGTAAGTTATGGCTTTGCATATCTGTTCTGTGTTCATTAGAGCGCTGGGTCCAGACCAGTCACATTAGCGTCTGCCTCTTCACTAGTTGGAATCAAAAGCCAAACAGGAAGGATCCTGTCCATATGATTTACAGTTAAACAGATGTGCACTGTTGATATCGTGGCTGTGTGCAGAACGATCTGAACAAATGAGACAATGAAGAGTTGTTCATAGGAATATAGTCTGGAGCAATGGCAGAATTGTGCAATCATGGCAGCTCCTAATGCCGGCTGGATCATCTGAGATGAAGGTTTTCATTGCACAAGTTGATGAAGGGCAGTTGCATGGTGTTTCTTTTCCCATCAGTTGAAAATCAAGAATTCTAGCATAAAAAGTCAGAGATTCTATTACTGAAACTGAGACTGCTGTCATCCATGTGAAGAATGTACTGTAATTTCTAGATATCCCACAAAATAACTTTCCCCATAACATAATTTTGTACAGGAAAGAAGTAAGATGGGTCCAACAATCTGTCTACTTAAAAAACACGAAGTATATGTGGGTTTTTTCAGCGGCCCGCTTTGATATTTTAAATCAAACAACAATTTATGTATGCATGCATGCATTCTGCATAATGAGGAGTCCCTTTTTGTAAAATATCACCTGAACATTTTTTCATGTGGTAAATGATACTCTTTCCTACTAGAGTAAGAATTACCCTGCTAGTAGTTCTGAAATCCTCAGCGAGGATCAACTTCAGAAGCAAAGCAAGCTCCTTAAAGTGTTTGCTTGGCTTCCTTGCAAAGTAACATCTAAACACAAAGTTCCTTGCTCTGGAGAAGTTTACAAGAGTTTCCACCGTTTACACTATAAAGTGCAGAAAAACAGGCTTCCCTTTAAAGACACGGTTCATTGAGAATTGAGAATGTGTCTCCTCCCAACAACAGATTCAATTCTTGTAAATTCATAACGAGTAGAATTGGACCAGTGAAGCGTGCCACTTTTAAGGCTTTTGTTATTTAAAAAATAAATACAATACTTAATACATTTAAATGTATCAAAAATATATGCACCCACTTTTCTTTGGCACTTTTTAGGCCTAGTTTCCTGTAATTATAATGTACTATAACTAAGACTGTCACACTCACATAGTCACACTATGAAGTGAGAAGCAGTGGTTTTCTAAATGTTACTGTAGAATGATTAGTAAGAATTAAAACTGTGTTTAAACTTAATTGTTCTGATAAGAAGGCTTGACTAGGCTTAGGCACATGTGTGCAAACATACTGTATTAATGTTTAAACTTACAGTTGTTTTGCTTTTTCTACAGTTAAAACTATATTACAGCAGCAATATCTGTATGATCCATGGTAATGAGAACAGAAGTAGCTTTTGAGGTTGAGTCGAGCCATCACGTCAGAATATTATAGTAAAGTATTCAAAAAGGATAAATAACATCCCTTTTGTTTTACTTAACCCAGCAAGGTGGCATAGAGCATCCATTTTCATGACTTTATTTATCCAATCATTTGATTATTTTGCCATTGGAAACCCTTAGGTCTGTCACCTTTTTAAATTAAAAGTGATATCTTTACTGCATGTCATAGCCTCTCCTTTAGAAACATACATAATATAAAACACCTCTTTTGTGGCTTAGACCACATGACTGAGGTGTCAGTCCCCAAAAGAGGGAAGCCAAGAAAGAGAACTAGACTGTGGCACAGGTGGACACCCTGGCACAGTGTGTCAACCAGCCGTGACAGAAAAGGACAAACAAACAACACCTCTGCACACATGGCGCCACACAGACACCCTCAGTCTCACAAATGTTTGGATACGCACAGCCAGTGTGTAAACAATTTCACAAATTAACATATAAAGTGGAAAAGGTCCGCATAGGCACCAACAAACTTCCAAACTAACATTGCGGGCTGACTGCTGACTTCATTTGACTCCCTAACAGTCTCCATCAACAGTGATGTAACCAAGAATCAGCAGTGCTCTATTAAGCACAGGTGTTTATACCACCAAGCTATTAGCATTTTCATATTAGCATTTTCCGTACATGCTAATGGTTTCATCTAGTTTTATGAAGTAGCTAGCCCATTAGCAAGCCAGTGGGTGTAGCATTGCTACAAACATGTCACACATGCACTCACCTATGTGTGTGTGCGTACATGAGCGCCCTCCACTGCCCCAATGTGAAAGGGGTGTCGGTGGGTCCCAGCGTGAGTGCTGCTGACCCACACTGCTGCCACACAAACCCTCCCACTATCTCTGCCCGGGCCTTGTCAGTCGCTCTCCCGTTATGCAGACGAGGAGGAGAAGTCAGAGCGGCAAAACTCAATTAAAGCCTCTAGCACGCTGTTCACCGAAGTAAGGAGGAGGTCGACACATGAGTCAGCAGGCGGACAAAGAGGCCTTAATTGATCTTTCCCCACCCTCGTCGCTCTTTGTTAGAACTAAAAAGGATATTACGGCATGTCCCTAGTGTGGCTGCTCCTCTGCGTGGTACTGGTGGAGTCTTATTTTACTGCTTGCATACCCTGGTTTAAGTCAGGTGCAGTTAAGTGAGTCATTTGAGAAACGCTTTTTACAGAACAAGCTTTTCCTCTCTACAACACAATGACTAGTTTCAACTATCTAGTGTCTGCTAGTGCACATACCAGTTGGATAGACCTCTTAACAGACAACTCGTGCAGAGCTGTATCCAATGATTAAAGGCCGCTCCAAGCTCTGTTGCCCAGCTACCCATTCATCCATTCAGCTGAATTTGCCACCTCCAAACCTCAGAAGGACTATTTGAGAAGCAACTTCAGCAACACTCTCCACCTCTGGGGCCGGTCGCCCCCTTCCCCCCCATTCAAGTCCATCAAACCAAGCTGAACCGTCCTAGGAAGTATGCCGCATTAAGAATGACCTCTTTGGGGTTGTATTTTTAAATAAGTGTAACAAGGGTTGGGAGTTGGGAAAAATAAGTAAAAAAATAGAAGACATGTCACCAGGGTAATTTGTGAGTACAGACGGCTTTTAGCACACACCACTTAGCAACAAGGGCAATGTGCAGCCTGACATATTTAACTTCCTGCAAGAGACGGAGACAAGAACAAGTTGATGTGAGATGCACGTTAAAGCTGTGGATTTGCCTGTGAGCAATCCTCAACACTAGTTAATTTTAGATGATGGGAGGATTGAAGAGGGTGGGGGGTAGGCATCTGCTTGCAATGATGGAAACTGCTTTTAAACACTGCGTTACGGGGGAGACATACGGAAAAGTATGAGCAAGGAGGAGGGATGATCCATGGAGGAATGCTGTGGTCATTGTTTAATATTTCTCTCAGAGGCGGTCACATGGTCCCTTTTCTCATTTCCACCAATCCAACACAATTTTCTGTGTAATCAATGAGAGCTTTTCTGTGGTAATCCAAGTCCCTTATGGGTCCCACCTTCATAGACTCAATGTCTTTCCACCAGTGGACCTCGTTTGATCTGAATACAGATTTGGGCCAGAGCAAAGATACTTACAAAGCGGAAATCTCATTACAGCAAGTATTCCTTAGGTGATAATGAATCGCCATTAGAAACTGAATACGAGATCTGTAATTGAGTGCTGTATTTCAATAATGGACTTTAGTAGCTGTGAATGTGTACGCTCTTAGTGGACAAGGCTTGCCCTTTATTTTGTACATCAAAGAGCTAACATATTTCCTTGCTTTCATTGCGCTTCCATTGTCAATTTTATCTGAATTATTTAGGATCTAGTTCAATTTTGTATGCAACGTGCAACAAGAGTATGCAGCCTCGCACGTAGGACAGTCTTTGGGTGTAATGGGACGTTAGTTTAAAGGGGTGGGAAACAGTGGTGCAGAAGGTCTTGTTCTCCTCCTAATAGTTCTACAGCAGCTACGTCCTACTTGACAGAGCACTCAAAGCAACAGAGACCAGCTGTCCATGGATCCCCAACCCGGACATTTAGTCACTGCTCTGTGTGAACCAAAGCAAACAGAGTTGGTGTCAAAGCGCGCAGCGGCTCAACCAAAAAGATCTGAAGTCCTACTGAGGGAATTTTCACCACCGCTGAGCCGTTCCTGTTAACTTCACTCTGACTGCCCACAGATCTCTCCCCACTCTTTTCGCTCTGACAAGCTGGATTCTGATTCATCCAGCTGCTTGTGTCGTAATTGCTCTCACCAACAGCAACACACCCAACTCTAACTAGTAACTAGTAATCAGTCGGTTTCTCCGATAAGCACTCAAAACTGTGTTGAATGAACTAAATCTTACCTCTGGATGAAAAAATGTCCTTTCTCTCTCCTCAGTCACGCTACAGCAAATGACATTTGCGGAAAAAACAGGGCATAATGTGTTTTTGTTTTGTGGGCTTAGAATGATGACAGGAGAATAGCGAGGGATGATGAATAAATGCATAATACATCTGTGCTGTCATTCCTCTCTTCCTGCTCCACCTACTGCTCTTCCTGTGTCAGACCCGGTTGGTCCTGTGAGGCGCTCTGATCTTAGTGGGAATTGTCAGGTATGGACGACAGCAAAGTGACATGTTGATGCCGGCTCCTCGGTGACACATGAAGCAGCTCTTTTGTTAAATGGGGTTGACAACCCAAATAAGAATTGTTTACATGGAAACTAGTGCCAGCAGGTCTGCAGTTGCTGTTACGTGATATTGCAAATAATGAAGGGCTCTTAAAGGAGCATCTGTTCCCAGAGGATGAATTGTCAAAAGAACAATTTATTTTACATCCAACTCATTCTCAATCACAGGAGAGATCATTTACAGTTAATGACATTTTGAATATAAAGATGGGGAAATGTCAGCCTCCTCTAGAGGTAAAAATGTAAACAACCTTTTAATGGTTATATTGTATAATCAGAAGGACAAAGGAAATAGTCACACTCAAAATTTGTGTGACTGCCTCAGCACAGCGTTTCCTCCCCTCTGCCCCCTCCCTCGAATGGCAAGATGTCCTCATCTTAATTGTAAAGGCACTCTTCTGCATGCAAATACCAAACCCCCCAGCCTACTCCCCCACTCCCCCACGGTTTTTCAATTAAGATCCAGACAGAGATAGAGGATCCCAAAGGGAGCGCCATAGTGGGCCTCTGCTCCAGACATACAGGAGAATAAGGGGTTATTGAATGGCCACGACCCTAGAGCAGCCTCGCCTCACTGGGCTATAGCACATCTCAGCCAGGCTTCTACCCAATCGCAACACGTCCTGATCCCACCCAGCACTGGTGTTCCTGAATAGAAAAGTCATTGAAATGAAGGATTGACAGTGACTGTGAATGTGTGTGTGTGTGTGTGTGTGTGTGTGTGTGTGTGTGTGTGTGTGTGTGAGAGTGTAAAAGTATTGCATGACGGTAGTCATTGTGTGATAATGAAAGGGCTGTGAAAGAAAGGGGGCTGTATGAATTTGAATAGGTAGATTTGATCTCAGTCTTAATATAATTATAGCTCCTAGAAATGGAACTCCCTGTTGATGTAGAGAGTATTAGAATTAATCTTTCATTGAATGCTCATCGGATTAAAGGGTATGTTTTTCTAATGACCCTGCATCATAATACTTCCTTTCTCCCATATGAACTGCAGCTCGCTCAGTCCAGACGCCGACCCCGACGGCTTGTTCCAGAGGGAGGGCTTTGCCCGTCAGAGCATGTCCGAAAAACGCACCAAACAATATGAAAATGCCGCTGAACTGGAGATCATCAAGACGCGCAAGTCCAAGAGCATGGATCTGGGTATGCTTTACACATACACACAAATACACATGCGTAGAGTCGAGAGTGTGATTAAAGGAACTGTGCTTATTTGCATTCTTATGCTATGTTTCACCGTCTTAAGTTTAGAGGTTGGGGTTAGGGTTTTTCAACCATTTGGACAGAGCCAGGCTACTTCTTTTTCAACTTTTTCCAGTCTTTATGCTATGCTAAGTTAGGAAGGTAGTAGTTCATTATTTATCATACTATCAGTTATTATCAGTGAATCATCTTCCAAATCGCTTATCCATAGAGGGGTGTGGAGGGAATAGGAGTCAATCTTCAGATTTTGAAGCTTTATTCATCTGAATATGAGGCCCTGTTAGGCAGCCAACTCACCAATATGTGAAATTTTCCTTTTAAAACCCAAGTCCACTGTAGTATAATTCAATATTTCCAGAATGTTAATATGACAGTAATATAAAAGTTGCTTATAAACGTAATCGTTAAAATCAATGGTTAAAAAACCCAAGCTGTCAGATAAGGCAGCCGACAAAAAGTAATTGCACCCAGAAGGTTGGTAGCAATCTGTGAAAGTGTGACATGTATGCTATTAGTCCAAACTTTACCAGAAGGTTGGCATTTGACAAGAGAGAGCCTGGGTCAAGTGGGACTGACTAAAATGTGGGTTTGTTTACAGTAAAACTTCTGTGATCATTGGATCACTCCTTGGTGGACATCCCAAAGTGATAATGGAATAGATCTCACTTTTACCTGTGACTCCTTTATCACTTAACGTCTCTCACTTTCCTTCCGGTTGTCTCCTTGAAGGCATAATACTGTGGAAATGGAGACACTTTTCAGAAAACACGCACACACACAGTCCTTACGGTCCTGTCCATCCTCCACCGCCCCTCTTTTGGCCTCTATCTCCCATGGGCCTTTTCCCAGTGAAGCATGGGTAAAACACAATAAAGAAAAGAACACGGCCTCTTTAGTGAGTGTCTAATGATGCAAAGCCTTAGACACACAGACGACAGAAAAGGACCGTTTGAGTCCACCAGTGTCCAACTGAGACTGAAGCAGACGCTACCTTCTTTCGCATCACTGGCTAATCATAACAGATAAAGGCCAACCCCATTCCTCACGGAGCCCAGCGACCTGTAAAACGCTCAGACTCTTCCACAGGCTGGTGCATGTTGGAGCCACAGCACTCAGCTCTGTGGGGTCAACCTTCCCTGTGGAAGCCCTACCCTTTGTCCAGCCTCAAAGCCTTCATGCAAAGTAGACCCCTCCAACACAAACTTTCAGCGCATACTGCTGCTGGGGAGAAAGAGGATAGTAACTATCACTGAGCAATTAGCTGAGCATAAACATATTTTCCATTATGTACTTAGTGTCGAATAAAAATATAATTGGATATAACTGAGCGTAGAATGGACAGGATGCTGAGATCGCTCCACGATGGCAGTGATAATGCTCATCTTATCAGTGGGTTTAATCAAAAAAGCTTTTTAATTGGCATTTGTTTGTGAATTTGATTAGATGTAGTAAAACAGCGGTTTGTTTATTACAGAAGACACCAGTTAATTTGCTCAAAAGACAAGGCCTCTCTCTGCAAATAGCCAGACTTATCGACGGTTTACAAATCTCTATTATTGTTCTACTATGTCGGAGTTCTTAAGATCAGTGTGTGTGCTATTGGAGGTTATTCAAAATCACACATACCCTTCCACTTCTCGTGGGGCACAATTGAGTTGAGTGGAGTTTCATTGGTGCACTGGCATTGAGGTTTGCCTTCACAAGGGAGGGGAAGTAGCCAGTGTATGCATTCCTATCTACTTCCTATTAACACTTCAATAAACGGTTAACATCTACGACAACACTATACCCTACCGACGCTCATTTGGTTATGTCACTTGGTATTTCACATCAGGAGATGGATTTTACGATTTTGAAAACCATCATGGTTGAAATGGACTAAACTGGTCAGATTCGGAAATTATTCGGTATCTACACTGCAATATCTGTATGGCATGTGCTCAGAAGTCCAAAGGCACTAACCGCCACTGCTTATTTACACTCGTTAACATCAACAGATAGGATTAACTGCAGCACGAGAACCAACCAGCTCAATACTTTCACCAATATTACAGTTGGACCTCGGAACGGTTGAGCAGGCTCTGGGTCAATAATAGAGATTGGAATCGGGGTGACCGTACTTTTACATAATCACCTCATAACCAACCATTATTAGCCTTGTGATCGGGCACCTTTGTATACGTATGGAGGAGAGAGTTGTTCGAGGTAATTGTAGCTTGATCTAAAATGGGTTTTCATGTCGCTAAAAGGCGAGTTGCACAGCGTTGAATAGAGACTTGGCAACTAATGTGGGAACCTGTGCCATTGAAATCATATGCAGAGCAAATGATTTAATAAAACACTGGTTAATCCAGGAGTTGTGTCGGGCTGGAAGGAGCCAGGCATTGGAGTGGCATTTGCAATGGATGCATTCACTGCCAATTGGCCTCTTCAGCTCGCCTGCAATTGATCCATCATAATCAGGCCTGAGTTCCGGTTGAAGCGCGTTGGAGTACATCCGCCCTGTGACATCAACGAGAAGATGTTTTAAAGTGATTTCTGCAAGAACTTTTTGAAAACTGATATGAACTGAAACTGGTACAAAGATATTTGAAACAATATATGATGCGGGGTATACCCCACCATGAAATGTATGTGACGATACATTTATACGGAAATATAACAGCATTTTCTTTTGGTCAAAACAAATATTAAGTGAATAGTGGAGCCAAGGTTCAACCAATGGTAAAAGAGTTCAAGCCTACAGTTGCTGATCCATTGGGTTGCCAGGCTTCAGACAGCTTCTGCATTTCAATAACGGAGTTCACTTGGAGAGCTATGAACAGGTTTACATATAGCTCTCTATTGCTTTGATAAAACGGCAGAATCACAGGACGGTATGCAGTATCCTTCATTGAGATGTTAGCGGGTAAGGCTAATGGTGATCCCTGTGTGACATGGCGTACAGAGGACGTCCTCTGACGGAGGCTAATGATCCACAGCCAGCAGAGAAATAGGAGCCGGTTCGACCCAGGGATGCCACACTTCCACTAGGATACCTGGACATGGCCTTTCCCCCAACCACCTTGGAGGCTATTTTAAACATAATTACCCTTTTACCGCCCTGCTTAAAGCCCTGGCTCTCTGAATAAATTATGTGTAATGGAGCCCCTGTCTGTACACAGATCTTTACATGCAAGAGCCTGTGCTGAATAATGACTGGGGAAGCATAGTTTTAGCTTCTCTAATTATACTATGGGCTCGTGTTCCTGTAATAACCGCTCCTGATTTATTCATGGAGTTTGCCATACCTCCCCTTTAACGTGTAATGGCAATGGATCGTCTCCAATTAACTGTCCTTGCCCTTAATCTGGCTAAGGAACACACTACACCGGCCTTGACACAATTCCAGGTGCACTCCTAACATATTTGCTTTGATTGTCTTTTCCTTTTTGTGCATTTCATTTGGATGATTTTCATTTGTCCTCCGGACGTGTGAGGAGTGATAAACTTGTGTCTGCACGCAATAGGGGACTATGTATTTTCATCTCTCTGAATAAGAGTGAGATGAGGAGCAGTGCACCGAGGCTCCTGTTGTGTGATATGAATCATATAATAGACTGGCATACAGAGAGCTGTCAGTCAAACTCTCCCAGGAGAGCCGCGACCGCTTCTGGTGAAAACAAAGGCCGGTTTGCAGGTAGCCGGCGTCCATGAGCAAACTCCCTCTTTTTGCTTTGCTTGCCCGTTCTCTTTGTCTCTGCGCGCAGTTGTGCGCCACGACAACTAGAGACAATAGCGGCACGGGCTGTGTTCCGGAATACGGAGTGGCAGGATTGTTCCCTGTTCCCGAATTACAGCAGATGGAATTTGTGTTGTATCCGGTGCGGCTCTAACTTGCAATCCCATTGTGTCAAACATGCATCATGACTTCTGCGTGTCCTTTGTTGGCAGACTCGAAGCATAAGCTTCTGAAAAATAGGAAATTTACATGGCTCTTCTACTGGATTGATAGGATTTTATCCACAAATTAATGAAGAATGACTACATTTTCCTGCTACCCTGCATCTGCTCCTGCATTTCCTCTTAATGCTGTCCTCTCTGATGAGATTACTCCTTCTGGACAAATGAATTACTTGATTTTTAGTTGCACTCGCTTAGTCTTGCAGGTCTATGCGTGTTTTTCTTGCAATAAAATTTGTCATGTTAATCACAACTAGTCCACCTCTTCGGAGGAACAACGCAGTAAAATGATGTTGTGCAACCGGAGAGCTTTTAACCCCCTAGAGCACATAGTAAAGTTTCATTTTACTGTCTCAAGGCTTTTCCCACTAAATGGGATGCAGCATTATGGGATTGGTGTTCATGTATTTTGAATGCCACTTACAGGATTGAGTTCAAGATAGTCTTGGCATGTGGCGATTGTATTAACAAGATCAAAAAGGATATTGCGTTTAAGAGATACCGGTGCTGTAGCAGGTTTGGAACCTCCCTGCGTCGGTTTTGCTCGTAACAGACGCGAACGCACAGATTGAGGCAACGGAGTTTATTATTTTTCATGTTTGCCCGTTGCTGCCTGCCTGCTGCCGTTCGCTTCTCGGCCTCGCCCCAGAGCGTCGCTCGCCTCTCCGTCCAGCTCACTGTTTAAATGGAGTGAAGACAATCAGTTAATGGGCCCCAGCTGTGCTCATTACCTACCGGCACCGTTCCCTGAACCACTCCGCCGCTCCCCCTTCCACAGCTGAGCTAACCACGCCCCGCCACCGCAGGTGCGTTTCCTAGTTTGGAAACCCAACACCACAGGTCAACGGCTGAACATTACGCCTTTTATCAGACTTTTTTGACACCAGATATGGCCTTGATGGATGATAAAGAAACTCTATCTCTTAGTGATGGTGCACTGCTTGCAAATGTAGCAGAAATACGTTTGCCCTTTTGACCCTGAACATCCTGGAAGTGGCATTAACATTTTCAGCCTCCTTAAAGTCACAAGGGGATTGAAATGAGAAATCAATTTCTGTTCTTCCCTACGTGGCCTCTTACCGAAATCGCGTACAATAATTTCTGGTGCTGCGAGATTCATTTTACATGTAAATGAACGTCACCAACATTTAAATTGATCGTACTGCCTCTGTGCTTTTTCCTTGTGGAAAGCGGAGGCGGGGCTTAGGCAGCACGCGCACACAGATACAGAACAGACGCGGACCGGTGAAGAGAAGCAGTGAACCATGTTGTATGCACATGTCCCGTCCCTCCCGCTGGAAAGCCAATCATCTGCTTTTTAACAGTCAAGCCAGGAAACATTTAAACCTATCGTCTGGTTCCACTCAAAGGACTTTGAGTTTGTTATAAAGTGTTTTATAATACAGGTAGATGATATCCAGCGTTTTGATTGGTTGAGAGTGACTCACGGGTGGTGCATTATTGAGCGATAATGTACAGTAGCTGTTCACATTGATCCGAGCGTTCTATATCACTGCGCACTCAAAGTAACAGGTTAGATTTTGCACGACCGTTGGTTGACATTTTAGCTTGATGGCGATCATTGGCAAAAAAACGAAAATCCCACAATTGAAAACAATCGTTTTCAGGAAACGTCATGAGCGATGTGAATGAGTGCGATGGTGCGGGACCCAATGCTGTTTACATGCACGTACAGGGTCTATTTTTCTCTCTAGATTACTGAAATGGCATACACAACGTTTGGTGGCTACAATACTTTTTAAATTTCGCTGGCAACCGTATTATGAAAGCAATAAGCTACTTGAAGCAGTACTTAATCTAACAACACCCTCAAACTGTTACATTAATGGACAGCCTCTCATACCTTATTGCTTAAATAAAGTGTTCTTTTTCCTAACTTCAATCATTTCGAGCCCATCAATGTGAACAAGCCGGTGCGTTGACTTTGTTTAAAAACAGTGGCAACAGAAACAGGCGCCCTGCCGGCGGTCGAAACCCTGAGTTAAATCTCCCTGGCTGCCGCGGTGCGCTTTTCCGCTCTACACATTTACAGGTTTGCTTGGTTAAGGAAACAGAACTGCTAATTTACCCTCTTCCCTTCTAAGCTGCTAACTCACTCACACCCAGCCTCTGCTACCTTTGTGTAGAACACATCTATTTCAGAGGGAAGTATTCTAAACAACAGTCACAAAGTGTTTTCTTTCAATGACGGAGGTTTGTTTTTCTTCGCATAATCCATGTTTGGCTTTGCAGCCCTCCATCCAAAGATCCACTGTGACGGACTGGCAGCGGTGGGTCACGCTTCATTTAGGCCACTTTAAACACGTGGATGATCTTGTTGACGGTAACTTACATTAAAGTGCGTGAATGTCAGGAGTCTGTGTCAATGTGACTTATGCGGAGTACCACACACATGCAAACATGTGCACCTACATGTCTGCATGTCTGTGTTCTATTCTGTGGGAGGCAAAGACGCTAAAGCAAAATGCGCAATGAAACAGGAAGAGCTGCAGGAGCTGTTTATTTACACCACCACTGCTGTTTCCACAAAGGAAACAGCAGCACACACTGTGGAGGGTCTATTTGTTCCACGGGGAGTCATAAACTTACAATGCGGCTCTGTCCAGACTCCAACGACATGTGCTGCGCCCTTAGAGAGTCACCGGGGCCGCTGCAGTAATTGAATCAACAGTTTATCCATTATTACTGATAGTTTCCTCTGTAGACGTTTGCGCCCAACAAGGCCTCACCTGCAAACACCCAGGAATCCATCTCGTTACGTTTCACAGTGGCTCTCTGCGCGCTGAGGCGAGGCACAATAAAGGGGACAGAAAATCAACTCGGCTGCTTGTTTACCAAGCGGCCGGTAAGGTAAGCGCTTCAGGGGAACCAACCTACGCCCCTTGACAAAATGAAATACCAATACCTGCGCCGTGCTCCACTTACATACCCTAAACAAACCCCTGGTCAGAATTGGAAATACAATTACAAGTAGTGCAGGGCCTGGAAACAGTATTGCCTTTGCTCTGCACACAGCTGGTCTTCTAACTGGTCCGTCGGCTCCATATCTGTCATTTTGAAGGGATACTTAGTCTTACAAGTATGATATATTTGAGCTACTCCAAAAAGCTCCTTTGCCAAATATCTCAAGCCTGAGCATAGCAACACCTTATTTATTCTTTTGATCACAATTTACATGTTAACTCCAAATAAAGGGTGCCATAAAGACATATTATGTTCATGTTCCTGCTAAAGTGCGTGTTGTTTTGCTGTGTGAGTTAATACAGTGTGATGGCAGTGTGTTGGAAAGGTACCTTATGTTTCTAGCTTTGTTCTGTAAGCGGCCTGTGTTGACTGATATTCTGGTGGTTTTCCCCACCAGGCTTATCAACATACGGCCGATAGCTGAGCCTTGCACTGCCCTCATGATGGGCTATTACCTGCTATCTAGCATCTACACGCACGTACGCCTCAGAAACTGAGCAAAAGATTGCAGCTCTGAGATATACTGCATTGTTTTTGATAAGATGGGCTCTTGTAGAAGATGTTGGAAATGAATGGACTTAGGTGTGTTTAGTCTAAATACCATCAGTTTTTGTCTCAGAGCAGCTGCGAGTAAAAGAGAGAAATCAGTGAGAGAAGCACATTTGGAAATAGTTTAAGGTTTACAGTCTCTCCAAACATTCGTGAACATGTAATAGCTTGGTAAAACACTATCAATCCGTTGCTCCGGTACATTGCTGTCTTTGATCTTGCTCCATTTATATGCATCATGTTTCAGCTTGGTAAGTTAACCGTGCAGACAGGAGGACAAAGCTTGAATTATCATTCTCAAGGGGAAAGTGTCTTGGTGAAGAAATAATACTCTGTTTTCATTCCACACACTTCATTGGCCAAGCAATGGCATCCTTTGTCTTTGATGTTAATTGCCAGTCTCACACCTTGTGTGCCGCATAACTTCATCCCAAATGAATCCAGCAACACGTGAATGAATAAATGGCGTGCGATGAGGTCAGAGATGACAGGTTTAACTTGCCTTTTGGGGGAATTAAAGTGTTGGACTGTTTGTCTGCTGGCCTTACTGACGGCCCTTCGTCTTCCCGCAGGTGTCGCAGAACAAGTCATCGGACCCTCGCTGGGCCTGAAAAAGTCTAGCTCACTTGAAAGCCTCCAGACGGCCGTTGCCGAGGCAACACTGAACAGCGAGATCAACGTGAGGAGGGCACGCTCGCGGCTCGCCAGGGGCCGTGGCTGTAATGAGAGTTTCAGGGCTGCAATCGACAAATCGTACGAGAAACCTGGTGCCAGAGCGGCACAAGAGGACAACAGCACTAAGATATGTGAGTGTTTACTCATAAGATGCTCATGCATAGGTTTCTTTTTTTATATCATGTAAAATAGTGGATACTAGAAGATCCTTACAGAGAAATAAAGCCACTGGAACTTAATAAAGCCTGGGAGCCCCTTTCAGAACGGCAGGATCCCCCCCCACGCCCCCCACCCCAGTAAACTAGGTTAGGCATCCCTTTTCATAGAGATGGATCTGTGTGTGTGTGTTTGTCATAATGCACAGCTGCAATAAACGTCTAGGTTACACACTCATTAATATTCACATATTTCATGTGGAGTGGAATTGTCAGAGTCTGTGGCAGCATGTTTTCCCCGGAGCATACATTCTCTTAAAGTGCATCGCCATGTCGTTAGAACAGGAGAAAATTCTCCTGTTTACCCCACATAAGTCTGGCTAGTATTGTATCTATTTTACACGTAATATTTGAAAGCATGTAATCACATTCACTAAGATGATAAATGAAATACATGTCTTAGCTTCAGTTTTTTGCACATAACGTTGTACAACTTTGCCAGGATTCGTCATGGTAGTTCTCCTGCATACCTGACCGCGATTGAAACCAGAATTACTATTATTTATTCATAACTATAAAGACAATATTACAAAGGAGAGACATGCCAATGTCCGTTTGTGTGAACGTATCCATCCCTGCTTAGTGTCTGATGACAAAAAGTCTGAAGACAGCCGTCGTACGTTTGGTGACAGGTAATAACACGCAACACCACAAGAGTAATCACCAGATATAAATTTCCATTCACCATTAAAGGATCCTATTAAAAGAGCCGGGGGACATTTGAAAAAGAGGGAATTATTTGCCTGAAACGCTTTGTTCTCATAAGCTCTGTCGGCAAGCCACTAAATACAGTCTTATCTTGGCAAGAAAAATGGGGAAAGCAAGCGATTTCCCCTGCCGTGGTATATTGCATTCTCCCCCATGATATTCAAATAACTCTGTTTTTCAATTTAGATAAAAGCAGCCAGTGCATGCTCGTCACTGAGGTTAATAGTCAAAGTTGACAGATAAGGCGCAGCCTCCCTCCTCTCCCAGACTTTTATTTACATAAAATAAGAATGTGGCATCACCTAAAGAAAATGTGTCCCCACAAGATATCACGTTGGAGGGAAAAAATCCACTTTCCCGTGTGCTACTTTGTGTTGCATCGTTTGAGGAAAGGAAAAGAAAATGCTCCTCGGTGTCTGTCTCTGCAAAAGGTCTTTCATCAATTGTTCTGCTGTCGTGTTGTCAGTCAAGTCTTTTTATTTTCCATTGATGTCCAGTTTTAAAGTCTTTCCTATGTGTTGTGATGGGAGATTTATTTCTTTTCTTGCTTTATTGGAAAGGCTAAAGGGAAATGTAACAAGACAAAATTCCATTTGATTGGCTTGCCCTCTATTGCTTGACATTATGAGGCCTCAATCTGACCCCATTGCATATCTAGATGTAAAGAACATGCCTCTCTGCATCCTCTGTTTCTGAGAAGGGAAGTCATTGTGGAAGAAAATGAAGCTTACAGTCATTCTTCTGACCAGCAGGGGTGACTCCTTGGGTTTTCAAAAAGCGTGCCGTGAAGGTTCAAAGCAGCAATCCACAAGCTGAGGGGTGGCGTTGTGGCCTTTTATGCTGTCCACACTTGCTACAAACAAATGCATGCAAACCAACACACATCAACGCGTCTACACACATGAGCACACATGGTCGCTAACCCCTGGGACGGTCGGGATTACAATGTTCACCATGTTATCTTCAGCTTAGTATCATTAATCAGTAGCAGCATTAGCTTTCCAGCTAATCTCTGTCATTCAAATAGCACGATGTAGCTCACAGCTGCAGCTGCTCTTAAGTGAATGATAAGCAGGCAGCAGATTGAGTGATAACACAGATACACTGAACCTGCTTCCAAATTATCGGGGGTAGAAAAAAAGGGAGGAAGGGTGGGAAGACAATGATTTCTGTAATTGAGCAGGTTTAAGCTGGCAGTTAGCTTTATCTCCCTGCTGTGCAGTGCCTCACATGGCTGATAACTCCACAGATCACAGGAGGAAACAAATCCAACCGTCCCTTGAAATATGAATTCAGCGGCTCCACCTGTCCCCCAGAACCTCAAATCCACCTCTTTAGTCCTCCATATAAGTTCTCTTCCATCAAAGGCACCATCCAGGGGACGACAAGCAATACTGTAACAAGTTGTAATCGGAAGGACATCGCACGCCTCTGAGCCAGTGGTACTGCACAGAAAGGAGCTATGCCGAGTGTGATGTGTGTGATCGTGCACCATATTAGCAAATAAGACCGCTGGGATCCTTTTTTCAAGAGTATTTAAATGTATAATTACTGACAGAATAATTACATTTTGCGCATCAGTTCTGATTAGATGTGATGGAAACTTTGGGTTTAATCAACCCTGCATCACCTAAGGAGTTTGATTTCAATTTGATGTCTGGCTTGAAATTAGTCGGGACGTGAATTAAGAGCCAGATTCACACGACGAGCATCACAGTTTCCATCATCCTTTCATCAAATGTGAACGAGAAAAAGGGAAAAAAACAGTTCTCTTGTGAGCTGTGTGAAATGCAAACATATGAAATAACTCGAGGCTTTCAGCTGGGTTCAACAATTTCCACAGAAACCTCAAAGGGTGAACTATAAATATATTCTGTTATAATGAGGAATGTGTGTTTAGTTCAAAGCTGCGATACCTTGTGGGACACAGTTTTTCTTTTAACGCTTCGTCTGATAAAAGAACTGATTGTCTTTGTAACTGACAAAAAAAGTGGAATAAAAGTAGCGGTTGTGCTGAGATCAAATGCAGCTGCTGTAATCCAAAAGCAGTCAAGTGGAAGTTAAGTGTCTGCATATATCCACTTGCATTTTATTTCTCTTTTGTGTGTGTGTGAGTGCATCTCCAACTCTCCCTCTCAATATCTGAACCAAACACCCTCTCTCCTCTCCCTTTTCTCCTCACCCCAGTGGAGGAGGACACCGAGGGAAGCTCCAGATCAGGTCGCGAGTCGATGTCCGCCAGTGGCGAGCTGACAGCGGCACCCGGGCTGAATGGCAACCCCTCCAAAGACGACAGGCACAGAGACCGGGACAAGGTCGGGGGGAAGGACAAGAAGAAAACCGAAAGGGACAAAGAGAGAGAGATGGACAAGAGCAAAGCCAAGAAAGGCGTGCTGAAGGGCCTGGGAGAGATATTCAGGTAGGAACAAGGCTCAAAGTACAAAACCCTCTCCACCCTGCGTCACCCCATGCAACAAAACGCTGTCTGCTTTATTTAACTCCACTCAGCGCTTTATCACTACGAATTTGAATGCATTGTCTGGTTGTTGCAAGTGCTAATCAGGGAACCCCTGTCCTTGAACCCTGCGAGGTGGAGGGAGGGGGATGCAGGCAAGGAAGGGTTGTCGACCTCCCGGCCCTCTGGCACGTTTCAGCCAGATTACTTTTAATAAGAGCCACATGTTTTATTCATAATCCCGTGTGCACGCTCATCCTATCCAAACATGCCATGAGGGCCCGTGTGGGTGCTAATGTGGGAGGGTTTGGTCTGGGGCGAAAAAGGCCTTTAAAGATGACTGCTGGTTGGAGTTATTGCCAACTGGCTAGTATCCTTCAGATGTTAGAAGCAGGAGATGTGATTCATTTTTGCCCTCAAAATCTGTCAGATATTCATCAACTTTAAAAGAAAAGATTGAACATCAATGATTACAGCGGAAGGCCTTCGAAATGACGTCTTTGAGGACTGAGGTTGTTTGGATAAAACAACTTCATGAGCATTGTGACTTTATACCATCCGTGGACAATCGTATGAGACTACTATGTGCCGCAAATGAGAAAAAACATCCCGGGGGAATCCATCCAGTGTCTCCGCCACGAGGAAATCACTGGGGGAGTCAAATCAATTATTTCAATCGAGTGCACATTTGGATGTAGCATAAATTAACCGTGCGGGCCGTTTTCTTGTGGATTACTTAAATGGGATTAGTGAACGTGTCGCTTGGTAATGAACAATAACCACGACAATGTGTTCTGAGGTCACGACTGAGGAATGCAGGGAACTCATCTTTCCCTCTTTCATATCCTGACGTGTGAAATGGCAACATTTCCGTGGCACATCCGGCTTGCACGCGCAAGGACATGCACACGCGCTAAAGGATACTGGGATGGTGAATTAAAGTGGAGATGTGAGCCACAGGTTGGCCACTCTGTGACATGCAGTCAGTGACGTTGCAAACCCCTTTGTGAGCATGTGGGGCCCTCTGCGTGCCCTTCCCGGCCTCATCATTGTTCTTCATTATCTTTGAGTGCCACAGCCACTTAAGAGTTGGCACACGGCAGCCTCGCTGACACTTCCCCCTCCCTCCTCTGCTCCCCCCTTCCCCCAACCTGCCCCATGCATTTAACGGCAGGCCTGCGCCTCCTGAATGCAAAGAGGACGCCTTTGAACCGGCATGGCTCTTCTGCACTCTGGCTTTGTCTCTCCTTCTCTCCTTCTGCTCCTTCTCGATACCTCAAACCAATTTCTACCCAAAAACTGCTCTCACACCCTCACATTCACACTGTCATTGTCTCTCCCTGTTCGTGTTTAAAAAGTTAGAGATGGCAAGAAGCTGAGGTGAGAGTGAACGAGTCCCAGGGTAACAAACTTGTGATGTAAAATGCCTCCCGGTCAATAGGGAAGAGACGGAAATAAAAGTGAAAGATCTATTGCGTTATGCACTTTTTTGTGTTTCCAGCAAAAGTTTTGTCAGCGATTTCAGAATGGAAGTAAATGAAAGTTTTTACTCCACATGAAAAAGAGTTCAGTAAAATCTGAGGCATTCGAAACATGGAGAGACTTTACATTTGCAAGTTCTTCATGTGTCTCATCATTGCATCAAAACATCAAAAAGGCACCCTGATTGGGTTAATCTTTAGTGCTGCTTGTCTCTCTGGCAGACATTTGCATAAAGAGGACGGAGAGGCACTTGTTTTTTTGCCAGCATCCCTTACACCATGCATGTCCCACACTCACGTTCTCCCACTAAGGAGATTTCAAGGAGCTTGCAGCTCACTGCAATTTGCTCTCATTTGCATGCGGGCCTTTGGACGGCCTAATGAACGCGTAGTGTACATCTGCCTATGGACAGGCTGATTGGGAGTGCATTACCATCAGTGCCAGAGGAAAGGAGGATGGCCTAATATAAGGAGAGAGCGGGAGGATTGGGGTGAGGGGTATGGAGATAGACACTGTGTGTGCAAGAATGACTTAAAGTGCGCAATTGCGCAATGGAAAGAATTGACTGCCTAAAGCCCAGAGAAAAAAAAAAAAAACGAGTGCCTCTGGATCCCTGCTGTTCTGCCTATAGGAAGGCAGACTAACTGGTACATTGTACGCCCGAGTAATGAATAGCTTATAATCTCGTGAATGGACAGCATTGTAGACGCATGCATAGGATGATAAAACAGCCCTGGGCAGCTTTACATCATTGTTATTTCAAGGGTGTCTGTTGTCTGCATGTATCACTGTGTCCAAGTCTGCATCCAGTGGTATAGAGGAGTGCTTTGCCCCCCACACCAATATATGCGATTATGTGAGATGTGCTTTCTTCTATGTGTGATGATTACTTTCTGATCCTATCAGGTTTGTTTTAACGTCAGAAGCCTTTGCCCTGTGCTCCGTTAGCATGCTAGCAGACCATGTCCTAATGAGGTGTTGTTTATCTGCTCTGCGACTGACTGACCTCCTCCATTTAAGCCCAATCTCCATATTTTGAAGTGTTTGTTTGTGCGTGAAACTCCCATCCTTTATTATAGAGTTGATTGCTCAGCTGAGTGCACATAGAAGTGCATATTTCAATGTGTAGATTAGAGTTTACATAATGCATTTTTGCATTTCTGCCTGATATTTTTGCTAAACAATTTTTTTCAAGTCTGTGTTTCCGTGTTTCCATGTTTTTTAAGAAGCGTATTGGGAAAGTCATCATCCTGTAGAAGTACACTGGCATGAAGGAGACAAGAAAGGCTGCAAAATATGGAGAGAGGTGGGGGTGGATTGGGAGAGGGCGGAAGGAGAGAGGGAGCGTGTGCACTGGAGTGAACTGGGGCACCGGGGGAGAGTGAGAGAGTGGGAGAAGAGGATGGAAAGGAGAGCAAAAGGAGGAATAATAAGAGAAAGGAGCCTTGCACAGCGACAGTCACGGCATCAGGCTACTGTCTTGTGTGTGTCTGTAAGTGTGTGTGTATGTATGTTTCCCTGTGTGATTTTAAGGTTAATTTAAATTTTCATCCATGTTTGTGTATGTGTGTACAGATGAAAATATGTGTTAATGGGCTCTGGCATCACCCTAACCCTTTGTCCCCAGTGACTCCTCACCGACACACACACACACGCACACACACACACACACAGTTGCCATCACTGCCCCACCCCAACTCCCACCCCCTCCCCACACCACTCTGATAAGTGGCACGCCTCATGCCGAGCCATCAGCCAACACTGCAACTCAGCGTGACAGCCGTGGACCGCCCCCCCTCTCACCCTCTCCTCACCCACCACCCTCCATCCCCTTCGGGACCTCGTCTGTCTGCTCCTCCCTCCAGATGCAGCCCCACTCAAGACAACACAGGGGAGACAAGAGAGAGAGAGGGTGGCGAATGTAAAAAGAAAGCAGTGAAAGCTGGAGTGGAGGGATGCTTTCCGTCCTCCAATCGTTATTATTCGTAGGCAGGTGGGGGAGCATGCTGGGAGCACTGGAGTATGCCGGGTTGGCACCAGTGTGTGTGTGTGTGTGTGTGTTTGCATGCATGTTTTCTGTCTTCTAATGGGCTTAGAATATGTCTACCATGGCACGAAAGCATTATTGCGTAGCATGAGAGTAGGTAGTTAACGTGTTTCCCGCGCTGCTCCGTGTCTTCCTACATCATGACTCTTTCTGTTCGCGTGGGCGTGAGCAGCTGATCATCAGTACGCCGAAATGACACATGCATTAGCCTGGTTTATTTTTACTACAGACACACACACAGAGTAACCAACGGCGTGCCTGATAGATCAACACACTCACACTACAACACAGCTATTCTCCCCCTCCACCTTCCACACACACACACACACACACACAAGGCTATTGCATATGCTTATAGTATTATGCCACAGTTGATTTTATGACGGCAATTAGCTGCCTCCATGTGTGGGCCCTGACATCTGCTTAATGTAATCTGAGGGAAAATGATAATTGTTCCTCTTTTGCTCTGCCCCACTTATCATAGTGGGGTCGTTGAGGCAGACACAGGACGCAGCATCAAGCTGGAGCGTGTGAGTGAGCATGACTGCAATGGAGGAAGCGATATTAGAGAGATACTGTAATTACATGAGAATAAAAGTGACTTCCTGTCAGCTCTAGGCACATCAAGGCTCCTGACGCTGACCTCTGACCTCCTTTTGAGCCACACATTTCCCCCACCATAGATGAATATTTCAGAGAGAACTCAGCGGTGAACTTGGCAGGGTCCCCAAGTGCAAAGGCATAACTGTATCACCTTCAAATGCCTTCACAGCTAAAAGAAATATCATGTTGCCGGGGGCACTGCATCCGGAGGGGGTCAGCTATTTGCACTGCCGTGGAAAAACTGCTTTCTATAGAAGAAGTCTCCCAGCCGCGTCTCCGTAGCTGCTGCGAGACGCCAGGTCATTTTTTCCTTGTGCTATCCCATTTTCACCCCGGCAATCATGTACCAAAGGGGCTCAGAGGGGTCCAAACAAGAAACGACTAAGCCCCCCATTGAGAAGATTAGCGCCCCTGTCACGGAGCACAGTGACGGGAGAGGAAAACATTAAAACAACAAAAAGTCTTCCCGGCGCCAGGTTATGGCGAGCACAGCCTTGTGTGTGCTGTCGGGAAAAATTGGATGTCACCGTCAATTTTTGTACGGGGGCGTAAGCGTGTAGACATGGGGGAGACGCTGCGTGATGGGATTGAGGAGAGGGAGGAGAGGATGCTCTGCGACGTCAGCCACCAAGCAAATATGAGAGAAGGCCCTTTCAGACATCGGGGGGCGTGGAGGATATTTGGGACGGAGGGGTATCGTCTCTCCGGCAGCATTTTGTCTGCTTTTGGCCACTCGATGCAAATGTGATTGGGCAGCACTGAACCTCCATCAGACATCCCTGAAGTAATTAGGTTTAGAATGATCACGCAGCGCTCCGAGATAGACCTTGACGCATGAGGAGAAGTGGGGAGTGTGTGTGTGTGTGTGTGTGTGTGTGTGTGTGTGTGTGTGAGCGTGTGAGGAGAGTTGGTACTGCACGATGGAGTTAATTGAATCTGAAATCTTGTCGGCCTGAAATGCGATACACCAATGTCTCTCACACTGTGTCTCAGGCAGAGGGCTGCAAACATGACTGAATTCATAAAGTGTGTTATTAAATTGCTAAAATGAAGTGCAGCAGCGCAGCCCTTCGTACCGTACCAGGCCTGTTACTGTACCAGGACTGTTAACGATCCAACCCCAGTGGAACGCCACCCAGACCCACCGTAGGAAACTAGAGCCCCCTCCCGCCCCCGCCTTCCCTCATTCGCGTCCTCACTCCTCAGCCGTCCTCCTTACTGTACTCCCCTCGCCTCCCCGTCGCTCCACGATGCTCCTTTCATTGCACGCGAACGTTCGACACAGAAAGCGCCGGATGTTTCCTCACCTGCTTATTCTCCGTTTTATATTTGTTTTCCACACTTTGAGACACTTTGATTCTACTTTGATGGTATTTTTCCCCCGCTGTATGGCCCGGTTCCTTTGATCAACTGGGAACAGAAAAGACTGTTGCAACACAAGTCAACTCTCAGAGGAGAGGCTCATTTGAAAAAAATCCGAACACATTATGTACAAAGATCTGAGAGTGGCACAAACCCATTTCGTTTTTCTAAATAGTACAAATGAATTTTCTAATGTCAACACGTAATGAACCAAAATTTAAATGTTTTTGGTTTGATGAGGGCAAGAAGATGCGAAGGACCCTTAGTAATACAAAGACAGAAGTGAGAAATGCACACGGAGGAACATGTTTATGGGATAGGCAAATGCAGCGACTCATTGTCTGCTCAGCGGGGCTTAGCATGTAATGAAATCCAGGCCTGTGGCTGAACTGACCTTCCCCATCCGCTGAGTTCACTCCTGCTGATGTGTGCACACGCCTGAACATGCGAGTGTGGGAACGGGTAGTGGCAGAGGAACGCGCGGGCGATAAAACATTGAAAATGGCTTTTGGATTACAAAGGTAGTATCGATTTTCATCAGAAGCAACCAATTAAAGGTAGGAGTGGTATTCCTCCTGTTCTGCCAGCCCCTCGACATGTGTTTGGCATGTAAAGTGAAATTGCCTACGTTTCTCTCTTTGGTGAGCATGTCAGAGACATGGAGATTCTTTTCACGGTTGGATTGGGATTGCGGTCCTCCCTGTGTTTGTCATGTGGGAATCTTAATTGGCCTGTCACTCCCACACCACTCAGCCTCTCCTCTAACAAGAGGGCGAGTGAATCAACAGTCCAGTACAGCAGACAAAGACTGCTTGATATTTCCTGATGCAGATCCATAGGCCTGGATGTTTATTAACTCTAACCATACCTTCACCACAGATTATTTGCCATAATCTTTCTCCCACCTCAATCATAGTTGTCATATATACATTCTGTGGGAAGAAAACTAATATTTGCATTAAACATTATACAACATTGAAAGCAATCTGGAGTTTTGCTGAATTGTCAAATAGCGCGCGCTCTTGTCTGATGAACCTGCTGGTTCAGTTTCCGTTTCTCCGCCTCATAACACCTTTCCCATAAACCCCTCTGCTCGTTGACACAAGAAGGCTTTTCTCTCTTGATTCACCGTATCGGCTTTAAAAATCCCGTAGCTTTCCACTTTCCTTTGTGCTGTAAAATGGAACAGCAGATATGCCACGCGGCGTCTGCAATGTGAAATGTAATGCGGAGGTGGGTTGTGGCTGCAAATGATCTTATTGATCTTGCTGTCTCATTTGTTTTAACGTAATTGCGCTGGCGTTTTCTTAATGATTCTGAATGAGAAATGCTGCTTGGATCATGTTTGATTCAACATGTTGGTTCTGTTCTTGTGAGAACAAGCAGTAGATCCAAAGAGGAGTGTCCAGGGTTATCTATTTAACGTACCTGTGATGTATCAGTATTCCCCAGAATCCATCGGGCTTCCTATTCTCACTCATCCTCGCTTTACTCACAATTACTGTCACTCCCTCCCTCTTTCTTTCCACGTATCCATCCGTATCCCTCTTCCCCCCTCCCTCCTAGCTGCCCTGGAGATTCATCGTGGCATTGACAGAAAGACCTCTCTTGTCTCCCTCTGAACGCTGCGAAGGATGTATATCACGGATCAGCGGCTGTGCTCGGGCCGGTGTGTGTCCATGCCTGTATTTCAAAGTCTGACGTTTACTAGACAGAAAGCCTGCCTCTCTTCTCCCCTCGCCTGTCCTGCATGTGGGCGTCCTGGAAATCAGGGCCCTCGAGCGTCCGTCTCCAGACTCATCAGCATGTAAATTAGTTTGGAAATAACTGGGAAAAGTCAAGGGTTATCAAAATATAGGAGACAAATGACAAATGAATTCATGATGTGGAATCATGAAAATAATTGAAGATTTCCTCTCACCTACAGCCACAACCTACTCGGTTGAAGTTGTATGACGTAAAAATAGCTGTAAATACATCAGCTAACCAAATCCGGATTCCTATTTTTTACCGGCTGCTCATCCATTATTGTGGTTGTCATTATTAAAAGAGCTGAACAGACTCTGCTGAATGCTGATTTTTATTGTTGTTGTTTGTTTGTGTTCGAGGCGTGCGGCAGCAGCCTAGCTGAGGGTACAAAGAGTCATCAAAAATGGCCCATTAGAAATGCAGTGTGCTACACTGTATCTAGGTCAAAGCCTGAGCCACCTCTTTCACAGGGAAGCCACAGCGCTGTCCCCTCCCCTCATTCTCAGTCCTGCAGTGTGCTGCATTGGTGAAGCATTCGGCATACGAGCATGTGAGGTCATGTGCGTGGGTCTGATCGTGCATTGGACGAGGCACTGGGAACACCATTTGCAACTTGTTTGTACGCTAAGTGGGAAAATCAAAGCGCGCAGGATCATTGTGATTGTAAAAATGTCAGCAGTTTGAATAGCACAGGGTGGCTTTGCCAGTTCAGAACACACAGTGTTAACCCCAAAACCTGAACTCTGCCTCGGAGCTGCTTAAGACTTTTAATGCAAATGGCCCTCCAGAAACGCTCTATTCTCACCTCTCATACACTTTAACAAATGGATGTATGAATCCATGTGGACTGTTTATTTGTGTTGTAATGAGAGGCTTTAATCAGGGGTGTCAGGGATTTATATACGCTCAGATAAGTGTGTGCACCAACATCCCCTCCCCTCTCACACACACACACACACACACACACACGCACATAACTGTGTGATTTATGTGAAACATTAAAGGCAATCATGTTGGGCCGGGCCTCGTCCTTTGTATTGCAGGCTGTTTGAAATATGGAAAAGCCAAGCTGTCCCTTGATATGCAGGCGCACATACATAGATCAACACTCACACACACACAAACACACTTGTGTGTCTCTTCTATTGCTTAAATATAAATAATTGGCACTGGAAACAAACAGATGAAGCAGTTTTTCTTCTTCGTGTAAGCGCACAAACCCACACGCATGGAACCTTTAAGTTGTAGACATCCTCCATCCCACACACACACATATGCTCCTATTCACTTGAACAGCCGCTTTGATACCGATAGCTGTTAGTTTGAAAGCCGAGAAGATCCTCCGCCATTCACTGGCACGCAGTTTTGTGCGTCTGTATTCTTCATTTCTTAATAAGATCGGATTAAGTTTGTCGCCGGAATTTGAAAAAGTCAACCATCCCCTCCTCTGCACACACATTCACACATGATGGCACAAACAAACAAGTCCAGGGGACGAACAATACACTATCTGTGGGATGGGACGCCACCCAGAAAAAGCCCTGTAGCTCTCTGTGACTGGCCATTCTTCAGACACATGTATTTATTTTAGCCTAAACCCTTCTTCTGATCTCACTCCTCCACCCACCTCTTGATGAGTGTCTGTGTTGATGCTCTGTCAGTCTCCCGACAACTACACCAGAGGTGTAATGTAGTTGTTGATTAGGCCAGAAAAACAGTGACAGATTCTGAAAGAGGTGAATAAATAGACCCGACCCGTAAGTAGGAAAACTGACACGGCAGGAAAAATAGATACACAACTATTCTGAAAGAGCAGAATTGCATGAATTTCTATCCAACTGAATTGCTGTCTGAAAATATTCATTTCCATACAATAACCGGATTATGGTAAACAGGTGAGGATGGGTCGAGAAAAACACTGTCATTTAAATACAATGTCCTGGTATGGCATGCAATCCATATATTTGTTTTTGTCTTTTTCATAATTGTGTCTCTGAATGCATCGAGCTTGAGCAAAATAGGAGCATCCTTCAACATTACGCTGTCTTCTTCTCTCAGCTGGGAGACCTAACAGGTCTAGAAGTATCTGGTGAGAACCATTTTAACATGCATCTCGCCCGTGGCGCGGGCCCCCAACCCCCCAGCCTGATGTCATGAATAAATGCATGGCATGTCGCCAGGGTGCATGAGGAGTGGGGGTGCGGGGGGCACGCCACTCTCCAGCCAGGCACGGACCATTTCGACTCCAGCCCCACCTGTACTTTGCCCCTTACTGTTTTCACACCATTGCTTGAGGAACTAGGCCCGGCTTCCCTCTAGATCTGAAAGCCAATCAGCAGCAGCCCCCACCCCTACTTCTCCCCCCGGGAGGAAATCGATTGGTTCAGTGTGTCCTTTTCCAATGATGTGAAGGCGCTGGGATGTCTCACTGTGACCTGTATGAGGCAGTGAACTGTTGGACTGAGTTAAAAGGTTGTGTCCGGGGTTGCAGTCCTCTTTAAACTCTAAGAGAAAATGGTTTACCAAGGATGCATCGAATTATAGAGTCTGGGTTTGAACGAGGGCTGGCTGAGCTGGGGAAGCGCTGACTGACAGTACAGGTCGCGGATAATGAGTTCCGCGGGGAGGGAGATAATCTGCTGGCGGGGGCTGGAGGCTGGATCACAACAGAGGAACATCCTCCCCATGCCTCTCTGGGGAAGGTGTCCCTGGAAACCAGTGGCAGTGACATTACGCCGAGGCCACTCAGCGATAACGAATGCCCCTTTAATGCCTTTAACGATCGCTGGGTCACACTGTGATTCCATGGGAGGAAAAACTAAAGAAAAATAGAACTCTCTCCTTTTTCTATCTCTGAATATCTTATTGAATTCTTCTTTTCTAGGCATCTGTGTCTCAACCCAGGTAAGAGCGTGTTCACTCGCCACAGCTGCATCAACACTGAGGGAGGAGAACTGGCCAATCCTCCGCAGCAAGGCACTATTAAAATGACCTGCCACTGTCAGGGTTTGGCCCGGGCTGAGGCACTGCATGGAAATCATGCACTGCCACGCAGGGACAGGGGCGGGGGAGGACAGGCAGGTGTGCTTGTTTGTGTGCAAGTACAGTACGTGTGCTAGACTCAAATTTCTGCTTCGTGCTTTTGCCATCAATAAGAAAATAATGACATCTCTTGATTATTCACTCTTTTCATGGTGCATGATTATTGGCCATCGAACGCGGTCGGTGGAGGCACGGTTACTTATTTTCTTCCTTGCTCCGACAAATGCGGTTTCAGGGGGATGTGGGCTCAGATGGGGGTGGGGGTGGGGTTGCTCGCCCTGTGAGATTTGGATTAACTTTCAGGTTGGCCGAGCACAAACCATAATGACTCTCTCTGTCTGCCCTTGAAATTATCATCTCATCACTTACTCAAATTGATAGATGCAGACACTCTTCGCCTCTTCTGCTCCATTTACAAATTTGACTAATTTAACACCTCACATGTGACGTTGAACCAGGCAGTCAAAGTGAATGCCCTGCCTGCATTCACTTAAAAAAAGCCCCACCCTTTTTTTTGAGGGAATAGAAGTCTATTCCTGCTGTCATCCTCCCCACCCCCCAAAAAAGTCAGCAACTTGTGAGCAAACCATAAATTCCCCACAGAAGATGTCAAAGCAGATTAGTTTCTCTCAAATCTACTCCCCAGATTAAACGATTGTACAATCAAACTAGCTTTGAGGCTTTGCATAATTTATTTTTCCTCCCGCTTTGAAAATTCTGTATTTTTTTCCCGCCCCTGTTGTGCTGCAGCCTTGAAGTATTATTACCCTGTAAATCGATAAAGATGATGTATGAGGCCTCGACTGTCCGCTGTATAAACCCTTCTGTATTCAGTGATATATGAGGAAGTATCATATTGAATGGAGTACCTATTTACTGACTTATTTTATAGTAATAGCAGACACATAGAACAGAGCGAGCTCCTCAGGAATATGGCTAATGTGCGACTGCATTGGAAAACATTTGATTTTATGAGATGCAGTCAGCAGAAGCCGGGACACTTTGATTGAACACTTCAATTTTACTGTGAATGCTTCATTGCGCCTGTGGCAGTCACAACATTAATAAAGCATATATTATGACTGACACATGTTAGATTACACACCACCCAAATGAGGTTTGATGGCCAATCAGATGTTATCGGAGCCGAGCAATGATGAATAGCGCGGAACAGCTCGAGCTCTGAACGCAGCTTAAAGGTCGTAAATATTCCCGTCATCTCCCGATCAAATCTGCGTCTTACTCAGCTGTTTGTGCTCATGTTATATTGACTGAGCATCTTTCAACCGGCGCTAGGTGGGCTAGGCGATCTCCCTCTCTCCCCACCATCGTTCTTTGTCTTTTGACAACCCATCTGCATCATTTGTGCATCAGTTTTACCTGCTGTTCGCCACAGTCAGATAGATGCTTAGGGACGGATCATTAAACCGGGCTTTGCTCTGGTGGAGCGGGGCACAAAAATAAAATCAGAGCTTTATGAGGATGTAAATGGCATATTGTTGTTAACGTGGCTCGAACTCAGACGTGAGTTTGAGCTGTTGGCAGTGATAGTGACCATTGCAAGTTTTTATAGTCCGTTGAGCTCCTGCTGACAAAAGTAAAATATTGTATTATTATATGTAACAACAAATGCTATAATAGTCCCTAGTGGTAAACATACTGCCATTGAAAGACACTGGTCTGACTTTGGGCCCAATAAAGTTATCTTTCCAAAAACTAAAGTAGTTACTGCATTGTCATTCTTCTCATGAGTTGGGGCTGCCAATCAATATCTTATTATCAAGCATCATCAAACTCACTCTCAATACAACTGTGCTGATGCCAGCCCTGATTAATGCCAAGGTGCCAAAACTGACTTTTACTGTTTTTTTTCTATTGGATTTATTTTCTCAAATGAGACACTTATCTTCCAGAGACAGGTATGGAAGTCAATACTAGTTTGCAGTTTTCATTCAGAGATATTCTCCTGCTGAGAATATGTAGAGTGTTGAAATTGGACTCTGGGGTTTGTGCGTTAGCGGAGGTTTCGGTGGCTTATCCCTATGTTCCACTGCGGTTCCTACTGGCAGGGCTCAAGTGAAGGGCACAGCCATGTTCTGAACCAGCAAGGGTCCCGATAGACTGCTAAAGGCTCCGGCAGTACCGTCCCTCCCCCGCCTCTACCAGCCTTTCTTAGGGGAGCCGCTGCACGCCCACAGTCCCGCTCGGTGTAATCCGCAAATATGTTTCCCTGTGACCAGTCCCTCAATGTATTCATGTTGATCCAGGGGAAAAGGAAAGACAAAGACGTTGAGGGCAGGACTTTGTCTTCCCTTGGGTTATTTTATGTTTTGTAATTTCTACATGAAGGGTCTGAGCAAAAAGGGCTGAGAAAAAATTGGAAGAGGAAAAGGAAGGTGAATTTTCCTCAGGAAGTTAATGAAAGTCCTTGAAGTGAGGCGAGGGAAGCTGTCACCTGCCCTGGTGATAGATAGCAGGCTGACTATTATTAGCATGCCCAGCCCCAGCTTGGAGTTTTATTCCTCACTAGAGCCATTTGTTGATTAATTAATCAGGTAATGTATGCTATCTGTGCTACAAAGGCACCCACATATCACTCCCCTAACCTCTCTGCAACCACAGAACATAATCTCTCACCGGGCCACATTACATTTGAAAGATTACAAAGCAGCTACTTTCAATGAGAAACAATTTTAACAAAGGTCCTAGGCTACTTTTAATATGAAGTAAAATAATAAACATGCGAGGGAGAAACAATGCCCCATACCTTGAAGATATTCACTTCCAACCCTGTCTAAACTAATTGGTCCGGCTTCTGGAGAAAGTTTTAAACTGTCAAATAAAGCTCAGCTATGAGGAAGGTAAAAACAAACTGGGATTGAAGCACCACAGGGCTCTGAGCCTAATACCCGTAGCTTAATGCTTCTTCTTGTTCGGCAGTCTGGAATTGAACAGGACAGCTCAAAAAAGCCAACGCGGAACATAATAATCGGTAGCTGCTTGCACAATGCTAGAACATATAGTTACGTTATGTAATATAAAGAGTCAATAAAACCCAGTCCTTTTCTGTGATTATATTCATTGATTTTCTTCTCACATCTCACATCGCCTCTTGCCTGTATACTTTTGTTTATTGCCTTGTTTTTACAATCATCAGATTTGTTCAGAAAAGTGCCCTGGTGCCCACCAACCTGACAGTTATTAAAAAGTACAAGGTTTGCAGCAATTACATTTTATTGACTTTACAACAAGTATTTCATTAGTAAAAAAAACACATGTGAAACAGAATAAATTACTACTTTTTGTAAATGATATGCAATTTCTTGCATTCCATGCATGTTTTTTACTTTGGCTTCCCATCTGTATATGAAAACATTATCACCTTAAGGCACAGAATTTCCTTAAATTCATAGGTTAAAATCTCGCCTCACCTATACATCAGAAATTCAAATGCTAATAATTCTAATTTCAAAGTTTTTAAATGTGTAATATAAACTGATTAAGTGGTGAAAATACATGTTTTGCAAGTTGACTGGTTAGTGAGTGTATAAAACCTCATATTCCTTCATATTCTCCAACCCCACACCCCTAATCTCCAATCCTCCCCTTTTTCTGTAGCACAATCCCTCTAATTATTTAAAGCAATCTGGTAGCCTAGAAACATGATGATGAAATGGTTCCATTCTCCATAAACATGTTGAATGAGGCTGCATATGGCATACAGATGGGCATCACCGTGTGTAAAAATGACCCTCATGTGCACTGCCTGTATATTTGTCTGTAATACTTCCATCCTGCTGTTTAGCACTTCCTCCACAGCTGGCTCCATTGTAGAGCAACAGGAAATGACATCATACTTTCTTGATATTGCCTTGGCTGCTCTGTCTCATCGGTCTTTGTCCTTTACCTATAAATTCTCTGCACACAAATATAGTTTACAGCTGTTCTTTGAGAACATTGTTTAAGAGTAATAAGGTCTTAACTAGGGGAGTCAGTTAATAGTTGTCCATGTATATATATTGTGTGTGTGCAGACCTGTAAAGGTATTGCAGGTCCCTGTCACAGCAGGCCTCCTCTCTTTTTGTTTTTTCATTCCTCTTCATTTTTTTACACGCCTCTGTAAGTCTCCAGTCAATTATTGCCTGTCACCTGAGGAATATCCGAACATTGGCTCGGCTTATTCTCACCTCACTGTAAAGCTGAAGTTACAGATTTACTGCAGTCATTGTGTCACTACCTTTATTAAAGTGTAAAAGTTTGCTTTCCCAAAAAGTTACAAATGATACCAGCTGTATCGGCCATTCACTTACATTTCTCCTGGCTGCAGGTAGCTTGTTCTCTCCTCACTCAAAGCTAAATCATGAGCTGTCACTGCACACATCACTTTGCGTCAACCCCACAGCTAACGGAGGAAACGGGGAGCTTATCTCCCCCCCAGGAAAAGGGCCATTTTCTACTTTTCAGACCCACTGAATCCTTTCTTCTGTCCTGAATAGAGTCTTAGCAGGGAGGGAAGTTCACTATGTTACGAGTTATCTTTATATATGGCTTGATGCGTTTTGATTGCTTTCAGATGAAAAAGAACAAGTTATTCTTTCAAAAACAAATGGGAGCCCAGGGTGACTCCTCCTGAGCTGCCTTCCCAGTAAAAACCCTACCTGAAGAGTTTGACAGTTTGACACTTTAATTTCCTACTGAGGAATTCACCTGAAACGAATAGACGTGCTGCTGTAAGAGAAAAAACAGCTCACATTGGGTTGGAAATTATGAAAGTCAGCGCCTCAATTAAAGTCTCCTCTCTTTTACTCAGGTTCGGAAAGCACCGGAAGGACGAGCAGCAAGGAGACAGAAGTGAGAGGAAAGGCTCCAGTAAATCTAAAGCTGAGGACATGCAGGCGTCAGAGGAGGAGACCATGGGAATGAGGCTGGAACAAGAGAGGTGAGTGCTCAGACAGAGACCTGGCTCACTATTAGCCTAAACAATAAAAGCAGCAGACAAAGAACAGAGAAAAGACACCAAAAATAATAATGTAAGCTAAGCAAACAACCTAATTAGCAAAATGGCAGGACCACAGTTGGGAAAGTAATCAGATGTCAATTTGTGAAATGTCCCTTTATTTTATATCAGTACATTAAATAGATCATTTATGGATCGTTGTTCCTGTGCCATTCGGAGGCGCTGACCTCTTAATGGTGCTCGTGGGCCCCCGTGGATTTGTCGTGATTGAATGGTGCTCATTATGATAGTGAAATCAATGTCGCCCCACATTTGTCTTCTCCTGCAGTTGCCCAGGTTGTTAATCGCTCAAGAATGCGCTGTTCCTTTTAATCTGCCTGTCTTGGCTCTGCGCCCTCTGGTGTTCGCGGACATCAGGACGTCCAGAAGAGTAAGGAGAGGCATTGCTTTCGGGGTGTGCGTCTCATCCCTCAAAGACAAGCCCCATTTAATTCTCTCCAGCAGGGAAAGACAATACCAGTGCAAGGCCGAATGAAAAGACAGCTCGCTGCCTCCATTGTTCTCCAGCAGCCAAATGAACTCGGTAATCAAACTGCCGTCGGTAATGACAGCTAATTGAATAGAAACAATAGAGCTTGATACCGCTCCTTCTCACGGCGAAGGGAGAAAAAGGACTGATAGTATGCCGAAAATGCATGGTCACTCAAATGCAAACAAGTGTGGTCACACAAAAAAAGGGGGCTCACAAAAGCCCTGTTTCTTGTTGAATGGAACATCTGGAGGCCTTGCTCCAAAAAGATGGAGCGCATTTATTTTTAGGTATTCAACTATGGCATACAGCAATGGTCCTCTCCATTGAGGCAGCGGACCCACCATGGATGAGGGCCCAACACATTTCCCTCAGTGCACCCTTGTGACCGGCGGCCTGGCTCTCCATTCTGATCGGTCCCCTTTGAGAGGCTCCCAAAGGACTGCCATGCTAACCAGCAGAACCAACACAGACACACAGTGGGCACAAGATATGTAAATCCCCCACAAACCCGTACACACTAAGTCCTGCCTCTGGTCACGCAATGTCTTTGTCTTTCCTTTGTCATGTGGTGCACTCTCCTTCCTTTGTTCACCGTCTGGATTGTGTCCTTCATGCATTTGTGAGGGCAACCTAATTCTCTCCTTCTGTACCTGTTCCCAAGTCCCATCACTCAGGCAGGCCAGGATTGTCCGTCCTTTAATGGAAAACGTGGTTGGTATTAATAAACCAGGGCATGAGGACAAGTCGATATTCAAAGCATTAGGGTTCAGTTAGACGACACCTTAAGTTTTTGGCCTTTCTGTATCACTGTCCCAAAGTGCTACATTTGATTGTCTCAGCCACATTCTGTGATTGATTACACTGGCTCAACGGAGCAGGACCATTTCAGGGTGCGTTTATAAAACCATGGATCTGACCGCGGCGGGTTGTCGGCGCTGGCCATCCTCATCCAGCCCTGCGTGTCAGCGAGCCCCGAGATGGGCCGCAGCCAAAAGCCCTGGCTCGGCTGACATTAGCGATCGTTAATTCAAGCAGATAGTTTTGACAGAGGCTTTTAGTGATTCAAGATAGGAGTCAGCAAAGAGGTGAGACAGATTAATTTTCAAAGCCTGCCCTTTCATACACTGCAATGAGGCAGCAACGGTCATAAATATATATATTTAAAACTCTGACCTGGGTAAGATTCATCCAATTTATGGTTTGGCCTGCGGCGCTTGCATATAGAACCTTCTCGTCCATTGATATCTTATCAGCCACTTATAGACAGAGGCACGATGGAGAAAACAGTCCATCAAACGTCATCTTTATAGCAAAATGCTTTTCATCCACTCGATAACAGGGCTCATCGGCAGCATTTGTTTTGGTCGTATCTGGGAGATTTAATACGGCTCTTTTGATTGAATGTTTCATGTCTCATCACGGCGACATTAGAACCTGCGGTTAGGCTGATCTAAATACCTGTCACGGCCAGCGGCGGCAGCAGCTATTATTCCGCTCTCTGTATGCCTGTGGACAGCATCCAAGACACCCTTATCTGATTGGCTCACGCTGAGAGGACTGTGTAGACAACAAGCCCTCTGATTGGACCTTGGATGGTAAGGAAAGCAGCGGTTTCTGAGGCCACAGCCCTCATTTATGGAAGGCCACGGGGGAGAGAAGAGAGAGTGAACGAACACTGGGCGGATGGGGTTGGCGGAGCTTCTATCAGCCTCTGACTTATCTCTGTGCGTGTTAGCCCTTAAACTATATTTTCCCAGCCAAAAAGGGGAGCACACAAAGACAACCTGACAATTTTCCTTCTTCATTTTCTACCTGAACTCAACTCCATTCTCGCTGGCAGCTGATTATGATGTCTTATTCTCTCTTATCTGCTCTGCTTTGGTTGGCTTCTAATCAGCTGCCAACACTCCACTGCCACTGTCCTGAACCACTGCAGAGGACATTGCTGCTTTTCCCCCTTTTTAAATGCAACTTCCAGCTGTGTGATGTTGGACTTCCTGCTGACTCCAGATGAACGCGGGCTGAACATTCAGCAGTGGGTCAATCAGCACAACTCATATCAAGAAAACATTATTTCTTTTATTTAACAAAAGAGAAGTTCTTTTCTTATACCTTGTTCGGGGTACAATGCCGGCGTTGAAAAAAAGTAAAGCAATTTGCTGCAAGGCACATCCCTCCTATCTCAGTGATTGTGGTACCAACGATATCATTCCACTTTGTCAAACCATCTCATTATTTCTGTATCCTATTTGCATTTAATTTGCATAGCGAGTTCAAAGGAAGCTCTAACTGGCTGATTGGAAAGTGTGATTACATTTGTAATTATATTGATACCTACAGCCAGTTAATGTGATTGTTAACACTTTGAATTACCACCACGGAAACTCTGACAATTATCTCCGTGATTGCATTATGCGGTTTTGGGCCAGGTGTCAACACAAAAGATGAGCTATCGGAAGGGTTTTTAGTGATTCAGCACAGGCAGCTCGGAGTCGTTAACTGCACTTTGATCAGATTCAGGTACATCGATCTCTCCATTTGCACTTCAGAACAATAGAACATGTTTTGGTGAGGATGCATTGAAAAGGAAAAATAATCTGTTCAAGGTGGCCTGGTGAGAGAGTACGAGAGCAAATAAATTGTGTTTCTTTCAGCCTGGCAACAATGCATATTATGGAGGCAGGCTTTCATGTTTCTAAGCGTGCTGACTTCAAAACGAGTGCCTGAAAATACAGATAGCCCCCCTACCTCCCCTGGGTAGATCACACATTGACTAACATACGGAGATGGAGTCTGCCGGCTTTGTTAGTCCCCCCTAAAAGCATTCTGTTGGATTAATTGTGAGATTAGTGTGATCAGTGATCAGTGTAGTGAGGAAGGACCTGAGGTGAGCTCTTGTTGGAGCCATGTAGCATGTTGCAGTATTTACCTGTTATGACCGTCACCTCACACTCGTGATGAAATTAAGCTCAGGCGACGACGTTTTTTAGCAATGAAAAGATAATAATCATCTTGAGAACAGGGGCAGTCTGTGGATTAAGTTCAACTTTACCGCCCCAAATTCCTCAGCATTAGACGGTCTAGTCTTTTAGCCAGGAGGAGTTGCTGTTATGAAGAATAAACAAGAAAGATTAAAAAAGTTCTGCTTAGAATAAAAAGTAAACGACAGAGATGCCAAGGAGAAACAAAAATAAACTGATGCATAGTGGAATCGTGTATTTTTGTTTCATCGGTCTAATTAAAGTAGAAATGAAGTACGTAATCTCGACTGTCCCCTTTTTCTTAACCCCGTGCTGGTTGAATTAGAAGCTCCGGTGTCCCTTCCTCTCGATCATAGTGTCTGGTAAGAGGAGAAGAGAATAGAGGGGCCGGTAATTGGGGCTGTACAGTATTAATGTGTTCAGTGTGGGCAGCCCTCTCCTCAATGTTAACATGCTGGGCCATTAATTGGCTAATGGAGTAAATGGTAGAGAGCGGGGGTGGCCTCTCAGGAGAGAGTGGGAGAAGAGGGGGGTTGGAAGTGGAGCAGCAGTCGCAGGTTGCCCAAGGAGAACACCGGCGTGAGCAGGTGTGGATGTATGGTTTGGAGCTAATGAGCATATTACTCTGCAGTGAAAATACTTCTAAAGCGAGCCTATTTTCCGACTAAATACATTAATATACTACTAATTTGAGTTATATTTTTCTGAACCTCTACCCAAAGGTCAGAGGGAGTAGGTAGGGTTTGATATTGGGGCGTAGTTCGAAGTCAAATATATTGACATCGACTATTTTGCAGCTGGAGTACGTTCACTATAAATGGCTATTTGTATACGTACAGATGTATTTTTACTGAAAATCCATTTGAGCTAAATGTTAATGTCATACTGCTAACATATTTCTATTTAGATGTCATGTTTTTTTTCTGTTTTGCCAGCATGCCAGCATGCTGACATTTGCCAAAGGGAACAAGTAGAAATAAAGGCGAGTGTTTTATGAATATTTCAAAGGTCTTAAGCAAGAACAATTTTATAATGTTAAATCCCCTGTAATTTGTTTTTAGACAGTAATTTGGAGATATCTTGCCAAAAATATGCACTTTTAATTCTAACACTCAAATCTAATTTTGCCATAATTGAATCAAGTGCCAACTGCCCAAGGGTGGAGACTTAAGGCTGTTTATTTGTCCATCTTTTCTGTCTGACTGCCAGAACAGCCTCTCACTGCATCACCCCCTTGTGAGCTCATTTAGAAATTTTGCTTGTTGATATCCTTTCATTAAAATGCACCTATTAGCTTATCCTTGCCAGCTAATCCCGCAGGCCTGTAAAAGAAGCCTTTCTCTTTTCGAATCATGTCGCCGGTCCGGCCGAGGCCATTATCTCATCCCAAATGTCAATATTGCCGCTTTTATGAATCTGATTAGTCTATAAAATGCCAGAGGGTTCAGGGATCCCAACAGACTTCCGTGAACCTGTCGTAACATCATTGTCTGGTCCTTCCTGGCAGAGATCTGACATCATTTTAGCCGCAGGTGAAGGGGCTTCTGGGAATTAGGGTTTTCCTCCCTTAGAGGCTTGTTTTCTATATCCTGACTGAAGTGACAACTGCGCTGTGTCTTGGTCATTGCTGTGAAGTACCTCGTCTCTGCCAATGCAAATGAAACACAAAACCAGCTTAGGGGCTTTAGAGATGTCTGCATATCATGCAACATTGCATCAGGCCTCCATCAAAATCGCATTTGGAAAGATAATGCTGAGAAAATGGGATTTTTGACAGCTAAAAATAAACAAAGCAGTCTATGGGTGGGATGTGGGAATTGGCTTAATTTGGCATTGAAGAACAGGGATTGTTTGAAATGTGATTACTGCTACTAAAATACACAGACACAGGAGAGGGTGTTAGGCTATGGGGGACCCTAACTCTGTTCCAAACCTGTCAATCATCTTTTAGCAGGCGGGTCAGGGGTCAGTTATAACCTGAGGTAATAGGGAAGTCTTGCACCAGCAGGAGGTAGCGTGCTTGTGTTTTGTTGTGTATGTTACCCTACAGCAGTGGTACAACATCTGGAAGCACTGAGCATTCTGCTGGTGGCTGCTGCCTGGGTCAGCACAGTGGGAGGTCAAACCCCCCCCCCCTCAAGCCCTTCTGCCCTCCTCCTTTCTGCCTCCCACTGTCCACCTCCCCACCACTCCCCGGCCAGCTCTCCTCGCTCCCACGCAGCACCATGACTGAACCTTGTTAGCTGCGGACAGATGGGCGTTCACATGGAACCATTCTCAGATACAGGAAAAGACCATGTGAAAGGCTCTGTTGTGTGGAAGAGGTCCCGGGGAGAGGAGCAGCATGTAGGGAGAGGAAGGGCTAGAAGGAGAAGGAGGAGGAGGAGGAGGTCTGACTCTCTTCCTCCGATCTCCTCTTCTTAGAGGACCTGAGGGATAAAGATCAGTGCACTCGCCGCAGCCCTCTAATGGCTCATGGAAAGAGATGTTTGAATAATAATGCTCTCACTACAGTAGAAGACATTATTCTTGTCGTCATTCCCTGTTACTTAAGAGAAGGAAGCCACTTTAAAAGTTTCCTCAGGTCAAGACTGATCGATACCAAAGAACAAACTTTAAAGTTGGAATGCTAATGTTTACTTCTCTGAGTGCACTGGTGGAATGTAATTGCTTTTTTTGCTTTCTTTTATCCACAACTCATTATCCCCGGTTACCTACTTACTGCCCATTTCTAACACACCCGCCACTCAGTACCTCAACTAACAGCAAGTGTAAGAGCCTGACGTGTGTATTTTGTTTAATTGGATATATAATTTAATTGGAATTGGATAGTCACCAAAGCAACGCCGCCTAGATCAAGTGTCTCCCTTTTGTCTCCAATTGGGTACAGTTGGTCTTCACAAAGACATCCATGTTCCCGTAGCACCATTCCCAGTCAAATGCCAGTCATATAAAATCGACATGACAACTGGATGTGTCTCTCCAGAGCTTTAAGAATTATTGTATATAGGCTTCCACAGCATAAAAATAACAAAACAAGAAAACATAAAAATAATCTCCTAAGAACCCATTCATATTTGACAAATCAATGTTTTTCTGCACTAGCTTATGTTGTCAGCATAGATAGTTTCACACTAAGGTGCAGAATGGTTTTATAGACATTTTACACCCAAAACAATATTTTAACAGCATACAAACTATATCACTTGCTAGGCTCAACATCTTTGTAAATGTTTATCTATGTCTGTCACAATTTGAGAGTATAAAAACTTTTTTTTAAGACGTCTAAAGGTTTCCGCAATGATTCACAAAGGAAAATCCACTTTCATCCAAATTATTCTGTTAATTCTGTTCATCACAGAATAAATGCCAGGATGCGGGAGTTTCGGGAGAAGCAGACGAAGGAGCGTGAATATGCTGAGATCCAAGACGTTGTCAGCGGGGCCTTCAGCTCAGATGAGGAGCACACGTACGCCGGAATCGAATCATTAGAATCCTCGGTGGATAGCAGCAGCTTGGAGCCCTACAGCCCCCACTACCATCTACCCCAGAGTTCCCAGAGTCCTCCCCTTCCTTCGAGTCTACAGGAAAAGGGTCCCCCCTTGGAAGCCCTGTATGCCCGGGTCAACAAGCCACGCAACGAACGCCCTGCAGCTCCAGACAGGTAGGGGACGCGCAAAAAATATCCCAGGCGAGGCTGTTGACTGCATATATGAACGCATCCGCCGCCACTCAAAGCTGTACAGTGTGCTCTGCTACTCTCTGCCTTTCTCCTCCATTCAAAGGACACTCAACAGCGTTGTGCCTTGCTCTTTGCAACCATCCAGTTCATTTACGCCTCATGTATAATGTATTGGCAGCGGTGTGATTGTGTTTTCTCGCTTTTCTCTTGTCATGCGTGACAAACGCTGCAGAGAAAAACAATGCATTTCACACAGGGTTTTATCGCTGTCGCGTCCCGCGAGGCATTGCCCTGTGGAGGCAGGCACAATCAAAAGGCAAGGTGAAAAATAAATAAAATAGAGAACAACAAGCGCCTATCAGTCATTCTGCCGGTGTTAAAATGTAATATCAGGCAGCCCTTTTATTTTCATTATCCTTGGATCACAGGTAATCCTCCCCAGCTGAAAGTCATGTGACTTCGGCTTGTTTGTCACTGGGGTGTTGCATCGCACGTAACCTCGGTGTCAACACATATTTTATGTGTTGGCAATGCCACGCAGAGCTTTAGTTTTATATTAGTGTGTTGATAGCTTATTGCCAAAAGGCAATGTGAGGTTCTCTCATATGTTGCTATTAATGCGTTTAAGCTACAGTACATACAACAACAGCTTAACAAAGCCTTAAAACGTCCAGCCAAGAGGCCAAATAAAGGCTTCAATCAATTTGACGGCAAACAGCGAACGAGGAATCATATTATAATATAAACATTTTGATGAGAATTATAAAATGGGTGAATGGATTGATACAACTTGACTTGACATTTGATTTCTCTTGAATCTTAATGTATCTTTAGCATTCTGCACGTTCTTTAAGGAAAGCCAACCTTTTACAAACCAGACCTGTTTTTCCTTAAACATAATCCTTCGGAGAAGCTCTGAGGGGTCACAAGCTTCCTGTAGGTCACATCCAGTGGTGACAAGTGAGGAGATTTGTATTCCCATGGACTCCCAGAACCTTTAGGGGTGTTATTAATGCATCGGTTAATATCCACCTCCCGTGATTGACAGCTGTCACATGGGGGCGTGTGACCTTTCACTGCTGGGCTCAGGTGGGGTAGAGTGCATGTGTTACCAAGCTGTGTGTGTGTGTGTGTGTGTGTGTGTCTTTGTGACTGAGACAGAGCACCTCTGTGTGACTGTGAGTGTGTCAGTAGTTGTGTGTGTATGCTTTTTTTAAAGCCGATTTACCGAGGCTGACTCCCCATCCTGTAACACACCCATGGCAGTCAGAGTAGATATGACAAGCTTATCTGGCGCCACTGATAGCCAGCGAAATCTATGTGCCAATACATCCGGGGCTCTGTGAAGGCTACTGATCCATATGTCTAAAGTGAAGGTTACCGCCATGTGTTTCCTGCGGATAGCTTCGTTGTGTCAGAACAGAATCTACTCTCAATGATCCCACTTTCCGATCCACAATCCAATAATAAGCTTGAAGGCCAGTTGAAGAAGTAGGCAAGACAATGCTTGACTGGTGTTCAATGAGCATGTGTGATCACAGCTTAAGGTGTTCGTCATTGATAGATATTCTGTATATTCTTTATCTCTTCCTTTCCCGGAGGAATATTAATAGCAATCTGCTCAGTGGCTCTCACAGAGAAATAAAGGGAAAAAGGAGTTGTGCAAAGGGCGTCTTGCATTAGGAGGTCTGATTGTTACCAGATGTTTTTTCACATACCGTTTGAAAAATATTTTGCAAATACTTTTTGGTTGCTTGGTTGCAATAGGTTTATTCAGACCACCTGGGTGTTGTTTCATATTCCTGTTGTTTCCTTACCTTGTCTCACAAACATGTTTTAGGTTAAAGAACAAATAGTATAATAATACCATGCATTAGGTTGCCTAGGAAATAATACAAAAACACGTATCTTCTCCCTCCTGCTCTCATGTTTCCTGGAGATTGTATTTTCACCTTCACTGGTTTATTCCAGCACAAAAAGCTGAGAGTTGCATGCTAATTATAAAGACAAGCTTATATTTGGTTTGGGGTCTGACCTTAAAGTATTGATAGCACACCATGGAGTTTCATTTGCAGGGGCCGGATTAGCTGTTGCGAGTGTTGTGATTTGATTTGAAATATGCGCGGCGTGTTCAGCACTGCCTTTCTGTTTCGCACCTCTCACTGCTTTGCATATCTTGTGTATGCCAGCCCGGCCTTACGCTTGTAATATTTTTCTTGCTGCCTTTGAGATATAATAATATGCACTGGTTGTTATTTAGCTCAGAGGCTTTTTATTTACGATTTGCAAAAAAGGAGCTTGAAACACATTCAGATTTAAGACTCCTGTCACTTGCCTATCATAACAAACACAATCAGGGATTTGCATTTCTAAATTAAACTTATTGGAACTTTCATTTTCAAGTAGAAAGCGCAGACACAATGGAATTTGCAATTATTTCTGCCTTTTTCATGAATCAAGGCAGCGAAATTGGAGTTTTGTCCAAAAGTTTTGTTTTGCCATTTAGAGATCCAGTGTGGCTTCCAATGTACTCACTTTGTTATCCTGCCAGGGCTATTTAACCCAGTATTTTTGGAGCTGCAGGACTTCCTGTTTGAAGGGAGAAGGAAGTCAATGAAGTTTGTGCAAGCAAGTCTTCATTCCCGGCTGTCAGTAAGTCTTCAGAATGAAAGAGCAGAATGAGTTGCGTTTAACCCCGACCCGGATACTGTTACAGCCTTCTGAGTTGGGCCCAGCGAAGCACGCTCTGACCTAAGGCACAGATTAAGGACTAGCTTTTAAAGGGAAATCTTTTTTTGAATCATATCCCGTCATCAGTCATCTGAATGCATTGAAGATTACACTGCTAAGTGCCTCCAACCATTATTTCTTTTTATTGACAAGCCCAAGCTTTTTACAGATGCCACAGTTTGGACCAATGCACAGCTTTCACCAAACAAAATAGTTGCAATATGAAAAGATTTTGAAGCATTGAATGGGGAATTGGTTTTCCTCGTGCAGTAAGTTAATGTAACATTGCAGTTTGTTGCTTGCTAGCTGCCACTATCTCCTACAGCATAGCAGATACGGTGATTTCACCGTGGTGGAAGCCATCTCGACGTGACGTAGACAAATGTGCACAAAGTGCACAGATCTTACTTTGTGAAATTGGTTCCAGGGAACACGTAAATGGAAGCAAAGTGAGTTGAATTTAGTCAGCCTTTAGTTTTTTTTCTCCCTTTTCTTTGGTGAAAAACACACTAAATGCTGAACAGAGGCGGTGCGTTTGATGGCGGATGGCTTTGCTCTAACTAATCAGAATCTTCCATCTAAAAGCCACCCAGTCAAACATTTGCCTTGCTGAAAAGACATCAAACAATGCGGCTGTGCCCCCGAGTCTGAGTTCTCATCGCTTCGTTTATTGTACATCCCTCAGTGCTGTCATTACAACACAGCTTTTTAGTGAAATGGAAAACTTTTTTTTTTTTAGATCCAGTCAGCTAATTAAAGTCACTAAAAGGCTCTTTGGTTGATGTGGGTTGGCGCTCCTTTTTTAGAGGAAGTGGGGTCCACACGCTCGTCATTGTCAGTCACTGCAGATCGTAGTTTTGCATCTTGGACTCGTCTTATACTGCATGTGTTTTCACACATGTGCATTCTTTTCATGCCATTATAAAGTCAATCTGCGCTCTTGTTTATCCACTACAGTTTATAAGAAGACGCTGCAGCTGGATCAACAGACCAGCTATACGCTTCTCTCTCAGCTAATGGAGCCCTAATAGGAAGGTCACTGGGACTGTAAAAGAGGCAATGAGTCAGACTTGAGCCCGTAAAGCCTTGGAGATACAAGGTCCCCTGGTTGCTGTGGGCGTCCACTGATCCTGCCCATTCTGCCATATCGGGTTTTACTGTTCCTTTCACGGTATCAGGGTACAACAAGAGCTCGTTTGACAGTTTATTACCAACCTCCACGTTATGAGAGCTGGCAGCACCAGCGGTGTTTTGACAATGCTGTCAGACTCCATAAAACTGAAGGGCACCAATAGAAATCCAGCATCAATTCATGATTAGATGTGTTAAAGCCTTGTATAAAGCAAAAGTAAATCGAATTTTTCACCCCAAAACTTGTGTGCGTGCTGCTCTATAACCAAGTCTACATGAGCCAGACGAATAGTGTTTTCTTTTTCAGTTGCATGGTGTCAGCTTATAAAAGAAAGGAGAAAAAAAGTTAGACCCAGCTAAATTAGAATGACCTCATTTCTCGACAGGCAGCCGACGAGTCAACCCCTCCATCTGCTGAGGGACCAGGGGGGGGTTTGGGTGACTGGCGTTGGATGCTGCGTTTCAGAACGACACCCTGACAGGTGCCAGGCTCGATGGGATTTGTGTGAAGCGGGCGTGAAACAAAGCATCACCTTTGAAAATGCAATTTGATTGACTGCTGCTCCCATTTCCTAGTCAGGTTTCTGAAGCTCCTTAGAGCATGGGCGAGGAAGAGTCAGGGAAGCACACGGGGGGAAGAGGTGGGCGTTAAAGGAGGGGGGCAGTGGGGTAAAGAGATATGGAGCTCAGCAGTGCAAAGCCCTTGAAGTCCTCTGCGAACTCAGCAGCTCCAGAGAGGCTGGAAGGCAAACAGCAGCGAGAGGAAAAATAAACGCAAGAGTCCTCACCTACAGAAACACACACACTATGGTGTTTTCCTCTTGCGCTCTCCACTTTATAATTCAGTCTGAACCTTTGCATGGTCTTAAAATTGGATAATGTATTGGCAAATGTGTTTTCCACTGCTGACATAAAAGGTCAGGCTTTTCCTCTCTGGAGAAAGTTTGTGAGGTACCTCCACCCGACAACCCCACCTTTGCTTCCACCTTCTCGCCACTTACATGTCCAAACAATGTTCATTCGCTGCGAGACACGTCCACAGCTGTCCAAGGGTTTAAAACCCACAGGCCAATGATGCCTTCAACCTCACTGTTGGTTGGACCAACATCCCGACAAGCAACTCATTTTGACCGCGTCAAATGACTTTTGATGAGAACATCATGTTGCCATTCCAACAAGAACCAATACTCGTTGTGTTTAATCTTCAGCGAAATGCAGATGCTGACAAACCTCGGCCACCGGACCAATCCGAAGTAATCACTCTGCTGTAATTGTTGCTGATTTGGCGTCTGTAATTAACTTCACAATCAACACTCTCTTTTTTATAGTCTGTATTTTCACTTAGATGCAATCAAAGTGAGATTAACAACAATCTCTGACTGCAACATCTGTAGCTTTGATTAAATCCTACCTCTCAATAATTCATTGGTAAACAAATGAATCTTTTACAAGCCCTGCATCTGTGTTAAGACTTTAATAACAGCCTGTAGGTCTCTAATAGCGTTTTCTTGTAGTTCCCAAGGGAGTAAAATTGATGTCTAGCATCAAGGAGTAGTTTGCTTTAATGCGGCACGTACATTAGTGGTAACTAATTACTTTTTACATTGGTGTCTTTGTTTTTCTCTGGCGTATCCAGCCTCTCCCCCTCCTGTTGGCTGCCGAGCTGAACACAACTTGCCGTCGACGCTCACGTTTTGTTCCCTGGGCCATGGCAGCATGTTGAGCCGCTGCCTTTTGTTCGTCTCTGACATCCTTCGCCATTTTTCCATTACTCCCTCTGAGTGTCCTTGTGTGGGTGTGAAATTAGTGTCACAGTGAATGCGTGCAGCAGTGCCTTCTCCCGCTCTAATTGAGAATGAGAAAAAAGGACACAGAGTTGGTGGCAAGAGTTCATCTGGCATGTCAGCCGGTGCTGAGAGAGCTGCCGGTTTAATTGATGAGTCCGGGTGAAGCCTCGGGTTTAGCCGTCCTCTGCAGCTGGATAACCCGTGTAGGTGATGCTTCGGCCCCCCAGACTGCTTCGGAAAAGCCCTATGTACACTAGATAACAAAATGAGAGTTCAGTCTCACACTGGCCTTTGCCTTTTCCTCCCAGCTTGTGCTGTGGCAATAGAGGCCGGAATCACCAGATGTACATCAGCCTTATTGCAGGGGTTCTATGCTGATAGAAATGAGCATCTCCCAGGCAAAGCCAATGAATTATTTTTCTGGTCTGCTTTCATTTGCTTCAGAGAGGGCCCTGTGGGATGAATGTGATGGGGTGGAGCACGCAGAAGGCAATTTATCCTCCGTGTGTACCATTACATTCATTTAAGAAGGCAAACAGCCTGAAAGCAGATCGAGAGAGGGAGCAGGAGGGGGAGAGGGAGGTAGAGGGATATAGACCCACCTCGCCTTCAACTCTGCATCAAGTGGATTGAGCTGATTGAGGTTGCATGTACAGCATGTTTTCTATCAACATCCCTCCAATGGGAAGCCTGGAAGGCATGCATACAGTACCTAATGAATTCGAAGATGAAGGGAAAGGGAGCGCGCCATTTAGGGCAGGCATTCCCCCGAAGACAAAATGGGGCGAGGGGAAGGGGGAGTTGGGGGATTTGAATAAGGCCGAAGGGTACCGGAGCTCCGTTCACTGATCGTCACCGGAGGGCATCTCGTCCCGGCAATCAGCTGCTGCAAACAGACAGTTAATCCGCCCCCTCAACTCTCCTGGAGGCTGCAGATGCCTGACACCGCAACTGACTGACTGACTGTACCTGTACACCTGGAAGAGATTAATACAATACACAAACTAACAGGCAGGTTTTTGCTACAAAATTTAGAGAGCACCATGATTTGTTTTGAAAATGTCACAGTGTCTAATTGAGGGAGAACCCTCGGAGAACATGTTGCTAGCGAAATGTGGGACGCACTTCTCTCTGAATTTCTGCTCTGAGAGGACTCTTTTGATTGAATAACACACCCTCTGGTGCTCCTGTTAGGTGAAAACGAGACTCCTCTGTGAGAAACGCTGGTTTTCACATGATAGATAACCCAGTTTCATAAACTAATCACTGATTCTCTCCGCTAGAAAGGCGTCACTGCAGTTGACCCCGCCGCCCCCCGCTCTCACACAGTGGCACCAGAAATAGATCAGGTGTGGAATGCGATTGAGAAGCAGGTGACCGTGCAGCGTGGTCTTGCCCAGTGAACCGTGGTGACAAGCAGATTACTTTCACGTTGCTTTCATCTGCAGTTACGCCGAGTGAAAAACATAGGGAAGTGACCTTGGAGCAGCATTTTAGCCGTCTGTGCTACGACGTTTACCAGCCAGGGAAGTGATCGTGGACTTCTTAATGAAAGGGACGGTTTAGGGCTTCCATCTCTCCGTATATACAACTTGTAGAAGGCTGCAGGACATAAACACGGTTAAATATGAACTGAATTGAAACTATACAGCAACAGATTGTAAGTTACGGAAATTAACTGAATAACAGTGAGAACAAAAAGGATAAGATTGATTATTTTGTAATTGAATCCAGTCAATTAGAGTTTATTTCTATTAGTCAGGGAAATTGCTTGCTGATTCATTCCAACAGAAAATAAACAGGTTGTAGGTTAAATAATTAATACTGTCATCTCACTTGCACCTGCACAATAATGCTGAAATGCTTGGAAAAAGCAACAAGTATGTCCACGTTTAAACTATAACCATCAGAAACAAATAAACAACGTTTTATAATCCTATAACTTTTGTTCATTGAAACGATGATTAGACCAAACCACCAAATGTTTCGGTCATAAGTCTCTGTCCCTCAATTTAGTCTCTTCTCGTTTCATCTCCTAGCCTGCGTTGTCAAGACAGGCCAGGAAGCACCAAGCACAAATCAGCCTGCTTGCTCTTACATGCCACAGGGCTCGGTTGGCTTTAGGTAAAGTGTCCCATCTATTTACAATATAAAAACATTCAGGATTGGAAGTTTGGTGATGTATAATCATGTTTAACAATCACAATGCCATAAATTATTTAAATGGAACTTCCATCCTAACCTCTTACTGTCCATCTCTCATTTTAATGACTGAATTTACACATATTTTCTGTGAAAAGAGTTAAAATCCATACTCTTATTAATAGATGAGGCCTAGCAGTACTAACTAGTGGCTACCACATCAATTACCAGGCTGTGTCACAGCTGTATCAGGAAGTTAGTCCATTTTAATCGAAAAGCCAGTCGTTGTGTACAGGGCACATAATTCAATTTACCTTGCCCACATCTGAGCCGGGGAGCATGTGCGCTCGACCCCCAACGGCATTAGTTCTCTCTATTTTAAGAGCAGTATCCATATTCCTTTTTCAGACTACGCCATGTTCGAGCCAATCCCCGTGCCTTGAACAAGCTCCCAGCGGCAAATCGGATCTCGGTGAGAGCCTTTGTAATTACAGAGAGCTGAATGGGTGAATACCTCCCAAATCCGCAAGACCATCCAGCGACACATTCCATCTGTCTTAAGCCCCCCTTCAACATTCGCGATCAACTTATGAGGAGGTATTGAAATAGTGCGCACTGCCAACATTTTTTCTGCTGTTTTTACAGGAATTATTTTCCTAAAGTTTTAGACAAAATGTGTCTTTTCCCTGTCATGACAAATGAAGGCCTTTCACATCAACTCTGAAGAAATAATTGTTCTGCTGTAATGGGATTCTGGTCTAATTTAATACGTTGATAACATTGCTGTGTGGATGAATAATCCTTTTGTAGACTTGCATTTGACAGCTACAATATATTATGAAGAATCAGAGTCACACAAAATGGCATTTCGTAAAATGCCAATGCAGGGAGAATAAATATGATTGTGATAGGTTGTGTGATGAATCATCATTTCAAATATTTTGAAATTCCACATTTCACAAAATAAAGTCTTTCTGGGGGTTTTAATGTAACACTTTTGGCTTCACTTTGTTGGACAGCCAGAGAATTATAACGCATGGCAATGCAGTGAATATGGGACCCATTCCATGACTATTACCTTGTTATCTGACACAGGCAGGATACAATGAAACCAAAATATAACAGGGGAGGCCCCAGGGTTTCTTTCTTTTCATTTCTTTCCCCAGAACAGGCTGTGTTTGGGCTAGAACTCGGCTGCAGGTCCCCTTCAGCAAAATGGGACAAGTGCTCACCGAGGTCCCCTGAGCCGGACCTGTGGGGGCCTCCAGACATCGCCAAAGCTATCAGCATGCCTGTAAAAATGCTCTTAGCCCTTTGCAGCAGCGTAATGACCGCACATGGCCTCGTTGGTCAGCTGTAATTGGCTCCATGATGTCATCACGGACCATCATGGAGCCAACGGTCTTAGAGCCTGGCCTGTTTTCAAAGAGTATATTCAAGGGAATCACATTCAACCTTCCATTGTATGCTCTCTGACTGGGGGTTTTCTGTGCCAGAAGAAATTACTGAGCGAGTTAATAACCGAAGGCTTTAACCTAGTCAGCCTTATTGAATTGGTTCACTGATTGGACCAAACGCTTTGAAGGTCTTGACCGACCACCTCAGCTTTTCATTTCCCCTGCCCGCTTATTTTTCCAACCTGGAATTGCACTGAGAATATCAGGCTTTACATGTTATATTGTTTTGAATACATTCTGTTGACGAACAATGTATAGCTACATAAGAATCAATTTACTTTTAAAATAGTCTTCATCCCAAAAGCTGCCGTTTTTAAAGCATTTTCATAGCTCTGAGAGTGTTACAGATCAATGTTATTGTTTGTTATTATCACTCACTTCGATCCACCCTCCCTATTTTCTCAGCCTCCGCGGCTGAGGGGCCGTAGGCGTCCCAGTGAGGGATGTCATCCCAGAAACACTTGTCTTCTCGGCCGTGATTAAACATAAAGAATAACCCCCATCCTGCAGTTATACGGCCGTCATTAAAGGCTCGCTGTCGGGCCGACCTGCAGTAGCTTTCACCCGAAGTAATGGCCATGTTTTAGTGGTAGTCAGGGACGTCCATTAACATCCACATTGGTTTTATGACCTTTGGTAGGAAGTCACGGTTTATCCATCGCATGTCGGGGAGGGCCAACTAGGTGATAAAGCCTGTGATATCGAAGCAGTGCATGCCAGGAATATTTTTTTTGTATCGCACTGTGAATGTACGCATCCCAGAACAGACAACTGTGTTACCGTCATTTCTCCAGAGCGTGTCAGCGTCTTTCATTTATTAATAATATATCACAAGGAACTGAGAGATGATTGTGCAGGAATACTTTAATAGAGTGCCTGATAGTGGGGCTTAGAGGCCTGAGAGGAAACCAAGTGGTTCTTGGAAGATGACGCTGACTGTGGTAGAAAACAAACGACCGGAGCACGGAGTATGGTTACATCCTAGATTCACTTCTTGGTGTGTTGAGGTAAGGCCCTTTCAAATACGTGCTTCATGTGTAATCACGGTAGTCAGGTTGCGCCCCTCCACTGGGAGGTCAGAGGTCAGGGTCAGATGTAATACTACACCTTGGGACTTAAAACATGGTCAGTTTGTGGTTTGTGCAGCAAAAACATCTTCAAGAGTTTATTGGTCACACGCACAATAATTGAAGTGCAGCAGTTGAAGTAGTTCTTCAACAACTTTACTGCTAAAAGAATGGAGGTAAAACATCTCTAATTGCTTATGCTTAACATCTGTGATTTTTCTAAAACACATTTTGTTTTAGATAAATTCTTGTTTGTGCCAGTTTGATTTGAAAAGAAACAACGTCCGCAGCCTAATCACGTGACATTTCATCACTGTTACTTTTATTGTGTGATAGTTTTGATATTCTCATAGTTAAATTGTTTTTTGAAAAAGTCTCCTTTGTACATTTAAAGAAGATCCAAAACCAGAGAATCGCTAGCCGGCTGCTACAGAGGAACTTTTTTAAAGGGGCCATTCCACTTATCAGTTAACTTGTCTGTAGTACAACAGCTACTACAACTACTACTACAGCCTGTACACACATCTTAATGATGCCATCTGTTGCCTTAAAGCTTTTCTGTACTCTACATAATAGCTCTAATGAAATCAGGGTTATTGCCTACAGGCTTGCAATTGGGTGGAGTCAGAGATATGTGAGCTTTTAAGAGATGGGGAGGTTAAAATTAATTCTGCCGAGGTGCATTAAGTGGATTGTAGTATCCAGCATTTTATACGAGGTACTAAAAATGAGGGCATCCCTACTTCTGACCTGCTCATATACGCAGTGGTTCTAAAATAATTACATCTCAATTATTAATTAATAATCAATTTAGTGGAATGTACATCTGTTCCTCATATAGATGAAAAAACAAATGTCAGTTTTACGATGAATAACAACAGCCATTTCAAGTTCATCTGTGTCCACTTGCTGTCACGCGATCCTAAATCTTTTCCTATTGGGACAAGAAAATGTGTCCTTTGGAGGATCATGTATAACCTGTTGTTATGGCTGACGTCTCACTACGTGTCTCAATAATCACGGTAAATCTCAGCAGACATCTGTTTCATAGCAGTGCCTGAGTCATACATGTAGCGAGGGGGTACACCCTCAAAGCGTTTATCACCGTAGAATGATTATCTCGGTCGAGTGAGATCATAAACTGTAAGATGTTAGACATTCCGTCATGGGTCACAGTACCCCTGTTTCCCTAAAGTAGCTTTCATTCTTATCATGGCAGGTCCGTATTCATGTTAGTCTGTGTGCCGCCAAATCCCTCAACGTTATCTCAGCAGGCGAAAAAACACTCTCTCTTAAATTCTTCAACGAACATTATGTCATTTGTAAAACAAACAAAAATTGATACCATTGTTATTATCAGTAATGCCAAGGAAGGTTCTCTGTAATTTTCGCCTCTTACAAAACTCTCTGCATTTTCTGCAAGACTGTGAACATCATAAATTGACGGCAACAGCTCCAACCCTGGAGCAGAAGTGATTTATAAAAGTGATTTAGGACAAGTGGAATGCATTTGTCTCTTGGAAATAGCGTCTTACATCACACAGGTATTGGGAGCGTGATAAGCATGTAGAAAAGGTTGCGACAGTTCCACTAAAGAATGGGGGGGAAATTTTGTGGAAACCCAAAATGTTCTTTGACAACTTAACAACCCTTCATTTCCTCGGTCATGGTGGGATTGTGAAGAACCTGCAGTTGTTCACTTCTCCTCTTCTTAAAGCCCCTTACTCTCAGTCCACTTCTACTCTTATTATATTTCTCCCATTTTCCTGTTGCATCTCCCCCCGTCTTTTTCCCCAGACTAAATGAGCCCCCTGCCATTGAACCCACAAAGAGCATGTTCTGTAAAGCCCTGATTCATTGCAACAAAGAGGCATGGAGAAGGATGGATGGAAAGGGGGAGAGAGGGAGAATAGGAGAGATCGAGAGAGATGCTGGAGTGTACCCGTGAATGGCTTTGGACTATAAACCCCTACAGCTTCCTCCTCCTCCTCCTCTGGCTGTATTTTTCATAATAGCCTCTTGGGCTATTTCTGGGTCTCCTTATAAATGGGTGATGGGTGGGAGTCAATGCAGTGGAGGGGTGTGTCTGTGTCGCTGTTTGCGCGTGTGTGCGTGCGTGTGTGTGCATGTGTAGGGGCTCTCTGTTGCTACTGGAGACAAGGGAATAGATGCATATGCACGCACACACTTTCAAACCCTGAATGTGGAACCTCCAAAGCTGATTAGTCAAACTTGTGATTTCCAATTTCAAACCGGCGACACAAATCCCGCACTTAATATTCATGCAGAAAGTAGTTAGGTCCTCCTCGCCGTCCCTCGCTGCCGCAAGGCTGCGGGTTGGGTAGTGGATGAGGGGGTGAGCGGGTAGGAGCTCAGGGTTGGGGGGTTGGTGGGTCCTTTGCCTTTTAATCAGCTTATTTAAAAGGGTGGAGATGAGCAAAAGGAGGAGGATGACAGGAAAAGAGAGCGTGTTGTTTTGGGTCGGTGTGTCATTGGCCAATGCAGCAACACACAAACAGACCCACATTAATGTTTGCATCTGTGTACGTGCACCCTTTTGGGCCCGCTCACACCTTCGTCAGACAGAGCACACATCATAAACAGGATTAGGGCCGCATCCGTCATACGTCGTCTCTGTTTTAGCGAGAGTGACTTCAGCGGCGCCAGCGTTGGTGTGATTCCATCGTCTGTGCCTTGCAACCTTGTAATCAGGATGGCGTGCTGTGTCATCGCCCCGTTCTCCCCGAAACGCAGAAAGAGCTGGAAACGATGGAGGGATGGTTGGAGGAGAGTGAAAGAGATGAGGGCAAGAAAAGTGTAAGAAGGGAGACGATCAACTAATGCAATCAGGGGTTTAAAAGAAGAGGTAAATAGGATGTAACTTTAGTGGTCCGTCTGAACTTTACTCACTGTGTGCCTACATTCATTTACATTATTATTGATGGATGATTGGTTGAAAAGTGTGCTCTTTAGTAGTCATATTAGTCTTTGTTTTTAGATATCTGGTGCCTTTGAGGGCACTTTACCCCATTGTCACCACTCGAAGGAGCCTAGAGTTAACTGTATTTTGTTTTCTCTACTCGGTGGGCACCCTAAAGGGATCTCCATCATGTCTTCTCCACCGGAATGGAACCCCACAGGGCACCCTATTACGTTTTCTCCAATGTAAAACCTTTTTTTTTCATATTTATCTGCTATGGGGGAACAGGAAGGCACTTCTAAATTGTTTTCAGGACATGGGGCACCATTTGGTGTGGTTATCCCCCCTTTCTCGGGAGCAAGGGTGGGTGATAAGACTGCAGGGAATGCACAGCTGGAGAGATAAAAACACAAGAGAGTAAATGAACAAGCAAAACTGAGGCTGAATGAACAACAAAGAAAGCAAGATGCACTGAACCACACAAAGGTGGACAAAAAGACAAAGATTAACCCAGAAGAAGAGAACACGGGGAGGCGAGCAGACCTCCATCTCCCAGAAAGCAAGATTAATTGCAGCAAGGAGCGCCTCAAACCTATCGCGCCTCCCTGTCGAGGCCACCGCCGCAGATCCCCCTCCCATCATTCATTCCGGACCTAGCGGAGCGGGGCAAGATGTTTCCAGTCCCCACCGCACTCCATAACTCAGCCCCTCATCCTCACAGAGACGGCCCTTAAACACCACCCCCCTCCGCCTTGCTCTCATCACTCCCATCAGTCTGTCTTATAAAACAACCATCAGAGATTTGGAACCTTGAGCGCCGCTCTCCACAATCCTCTGACATCCTCCCTGCAGGCCTGGGGGAGACGAATATGGCGGACATGTGGACAGCCCTGTCCCTCAGGGAGACTCTAGGAAAGATGGCAGCAATACAGTCTACAGGGACCATAATTCACCGGGCGGGCTACGCTGTGCTGTGACATGGTTATTAGCCGGATAAACTGGAGCTGTCACTGTGTCATTATTGCTCACATTCACGTGAAAACATCCTTTTCACTTTACTTATTTCTCTTGTTTGGATCACGGCAGTGTGATTGATTTGGTAACTTGACTTTGGTCCAAATTCCGCTTTCCTTTTGTTGCAGTTTTGCTTTGTTTACCACATCGCCTGACTGAAAGTAAAAGCACACAAACAGACACTGGCACATTTTACAGAAGGTAGATGTTAATGGGGTTGCAAGGTGCCTGCAGTGTGTTTACATCGCAGCGCAGCCATCAAAAGAGCCCTTCATGTGTCCACTTTGATTCCTGCAGGGTTACTGCACAACTTACAGCATTTATTGACGAAGCAGCACTTAAGTTTCTCGCACATCTGTTTCATAAAAATCTAGACCGCTCATCATCATGATTAAGGTGCTGAGGTTAATGAATGATATTGGTGCAAGACAAAATTTCAAAAGTAGCCACAATGTGGCCTTTTGGATCGGTCTTTTGTGACTTTTAGACGTTTTTGTTGCCTCATAACGTGTTTTGTCATAAATGTTATGCAGATAAGAAGAAAATATGCCCACATGTTAATTCATGGTGCACTTAATATTAAGCCCTCCATCTCAAACATGAGTTGTAATTGACTGGATTTGAATGGGCCCTGTGGAATCATAGCCACGAGGCTTCTTTTTCTGGCCTAACAGTGTGCTGCAAAAAAATGCAGAATTTCATCCACAAATTGAAACCTTTCCTGCAATCGCCCTGTTTATGCCTTAAACCTGCAGATTCATTAAGAAATTTGAATTAGGAGATGCAAAATAACATTGGAAACAACATTAACCTGTCTGGATTTGTCACTTACCGTGTCCTGAGAAATTTCCAGCCAGTGCACATCACAAAAAAATGTAATTTAATCGAGTAAATGGGTTGAGTTTGTGATGTCGTGTCACTCCCCTTGTTTTAGTGCCAGTTTGTGATGTAGCGTATAAACAGGCTTATTTTTACCGCCCTATCTTACCCGTAGCTGCTAGCTTCAAACAACTGATTCATGTTTTTGCTCATCCATTTGGCGCACTGTGTTGTGACGGTATCTAAATGCACCACATCAGGAACAAGTCTCCCCTCCAGGTTGTGGCGTCTATTTTATGAGCGGAGTAACAGCGAGGTCAGGGTCTCTGTGGTTGGTAAGATAAATAGACTGTTAGTCAGTGTTTACACTTGGGTCAGAATGATATATCTCCTCAGAATAATATATGTCCCCTCAGGGTAAGAGAGACCCAAAGATCTCCTACTCATCTGCAGTCAAACTTTGCAGCTCATCATTCTAGTTTTAGAGGTATGAACAGGAGTTATGGGCTGTGGGTTTGATGAATGTTGAACACAGAGGATTCAGGACAAGAGAGAAGATTTATAAACAGCCACATGTGATGTCAACATCTCTACTTTGCTTTTAAAATGATTCAACCTAGTTTGAGATTTTTTTGTGAAAATCATTATAATTATTAAAATCATTATTGCTCTTTTAGAGTACATGAAATGCCAAACACAGCTTACAGTTTGTTTTGCTTTATAACACCCACTGGACAAAAACAGTCTTTTTCTTCATGCCTGCTACATGCATACTGCAAATACCCCATTTTGTGTTGATTGTGGCCATGTGGACAAAAGCACCAGTGTTTCCAAAGGACCTGGGTCTCTTTGTAAAACATTCCATTTAACTGTAGCAGGTCTGACTGTCCTGGCTTTTGGCTCTTCAGCGATACGGCGATGTTGGCTCCCAGCTCGAGCCCTAACTGCAGGAAGAAGGCAGTCCAGAAGCACTGTTTGGCACTCTTGTTTGACCTTCAATTCTACATTGCTCCTGCACTACATAACCCGGTGGCAATTTATGACATTGGTCTTCTCTTCATCGTCAGCACACCTTTGTCAGCTCCTCATCTTTCTTTCTGACTCCATCTCACCCTCTCTCTTTCTCTTTCCTACTCACTCCCCCATTCACATCCTCAAACACATGCCCCCCCCCCCATGTGATGCAGCTTAGGCGCCCTGAGGAGCCGCTGTCAATCACTTGTCAGGGTCCCGGGTCAATTTGCCAGCCTGCCAAATGTGTCATATCAGTGTGCTCCCCGGTGTCAAGAGCCCTCATTAAAGGCCAAAGGGTAAACCAAGGAAGTGGACGAGGCCTTCCTCTTCATTATTTCCAGTCCCCCGTGACCCCCTAACCTCTCTCTGCCCCTCAAGACCACCTTCCCCCACCCCCCATCCCCTATACCTGGCTTTAAAAAATGGTACAACCGTGAGGCAACCATACTGGCATGACCCTGTTTCCCGGCTGCCTAAATCCCTTCCCTCCCTCTCTATTTCCTTTCCAAGGCGCTCGAAAAAGCTGCTGTAAGAGCTACGGTGAAAGGGGATGACAAGTGGCCTTAGAATAGACCTTTCCCACAATGCACTTTGGATGGTGCCAGAGACCTCCTGTTTTTGTGTTTGAGGGAGATAGAGAACTTACTCTGCGCTTCGTCACAGGCTGAGAAGCTCAGCCAGCCAGCGAAAAAAACTGTTCTTTTCCCAAGGGAGGCCGATTGGGAACATTCATGCGACGGCTGGGTTACCTGTTGGCGAAGTGAGTTGTGAAATGAATCTGTTGGTTTGTCCTCCGTATCAATGAGATCAGTGGAAGCACCCCCGCCGCCTACGGCGCGTCTTGCCGTCGGCCAGGTACCTTGACGCCACAATCGAATCGGTGGCAGATTTACTGATTATTAATTCACAAATCAATTAACTGTCATCGCAGCATCTGTCTGATGAATGGCTCGTAATCAGCCCGCAGGTGTAGCAGAGCCGTCCTGGCTGATGTGTTCTTCAGATGGCTTTCCCGTGCATTAACCTAACACAATTAAACTAATTATTGATTTTTGTTTTGCCTCAGCGCAATTCACGGCCAGATAGCACTCTGTAAAATAAGGGCCCAATTTCTGGGTAGATTACAGGAGGCGGCCAGAGGCGCGTGGCGAAGGACGTTGGTAACTTCAGAGTTTTTGTTTTTGTTTTTAACCCTGCAAGGCTGTAGGTGGTTTGATATCGTATGAGACTTCCATTCGAAGGAGAGAAACAAGGTTATCCGCGGACATCGATGGCCTCGCCTCACTAACTCAAAGGCTTCAGTATTTGTTTATCGGAAAACAAATGAATCACAAACGGCATCTTGGCGTGTGGATCCTTGGCGTGGGCTTAGTCACGGTTACATAACCAGTGATCAACACAACATTATGAACAGGATCTCACCTTTGCACGATAGATGCGTGAGATATGAATAACACAAACATGTTAAATACTTGTATGTGAATATTTTGCGTAAACACTGCTCGTACCCGGAGCAATGTTAACTTGCGAGAAAGTATGGTACTGTAATCAATTTAATTTAATTTTACTTTTATGTCGAGGGCTTGTATTGGGAATGGTACGAGCGGAAGGATTGTATCTTGTATATATAATCGGTCAATGCCCTATCTTTAAGAAAGTAAAAAGGAGTAATGAAGTTTGTTTTTATGGTTTGGATATTTGAGCACTTCATCCTTTGTTGTAATTTGTTTGTCTCACTATCCATTTATATTGTCAGTATATAGAAGAATAGAGGTAGGATCAAAAGAGTAAAATGTTAAAGCTAAACATCTCACATAGGCACAGTCTCATAATCTTTACTCTTAGAGCAGTGAGGCAGCATTGTGCAGAGTGGACTAATTAGCGCATTATTTGGAACCTCACAGAGTGTTAGGAAAGCTGAGAATGAATTTTGAGATTGACCTTTTAAATAATGAATAATAAATAAACTAATAATTAACATCAGCACAATGGTAAAAACTAAAGTATAGTTCGTTTTGAAAAATAAATTATTCACAAAGTTTCAGACTAAAAATTCTAAGATCTCCATTTCTCTCGCCGTGATGACTCAAATTATTTCATCCACTCCATGAATAAACCCTGTGTAATCTCACCATGTCTAAATGCGCCACTGTTGGCCCTGCGTGTGTGAGAATGTCAAGTGGCTTAACCCGGGGCCCATTCCCCTCTGCCACCTTCTACGTTCATCTCGACGCATGCCAGCGCCAGCGCTGCATGTAAAGCCCTGCCCCTCACGGATAAGCCTCATTCAGGCCCACATATGGTGCTTGACCGCAGCGGGAGGAGAACAAAACAGGAAGTGTGGCGGGAGAGAGTCAAAGAGTAGAGAGCATTCTTGGAAGTGGTTGGGAGGCACGCTAATCCTTCCTCCCCCACCAGGTGCTGAGAGAGGAGATAACCTGGGAGACAATGGCAGCCCACCGGTCTCCCTCCATATGGGGCTGTGCGTGGATCTGTGTGAGGGCTGCTAAGCAGCGGGGAGGCAGCGACTGACTGAGTGGATTGATGGGTGGGTGGTGGGCAGAGAGAGGGAGAGAGGGAGCAAGAGGGATAACAAGAGTAAGTGAGAGCCTTTTGTCTTTGTTTTGCCAGCCTAAGCGGGGCTTATTGGCTCGCTGACGCTTTCTGTCACTGGCCACACTGAGACGGCTGCTTAGAGGGGGCCACAGCTCAATGAAAGTGACCGCGTTGGGAGTGACCCGGCCCAGATTAAAGCGTCGCTGACTGATCCGTGTCTGGCAGCTACTGGCATGACTCCGGCGGCTGCTGGAAACTCGACTAGTATCAAAGCACCCTCAAAGAAGTTAACTAAAAAACTGTTGCACATTTAGTCGCTGATAATTAACAGTTGGCCGAGTAAAAGAGTGCGTTGAAGTGATTTCCGTCTCTTGGTCGTAAAAGAAACTACAGTGTTGCAATAATTCACTTAACAATAGAAAAGAAAATAGAATGACTACCATTTTAAATTTGAAAATGAAGACCTGAGTGGGAACAACTGCAAACATGCAGAGAGGTCACGGTAACTTTACAAACATGATGAAAATGCCATTTATAAATGCAGAAATAATACAATTAAATGTAGTGACAGTTGTCTAAAGGAGATGCAACAGTGAAGCTGAAAAACATTGTATTTATTACAAAGCTAACAAAAGCATATATGCAAAACAACTTGTGTTTCAAATGATAAGGAATACAATTAGCCCAGCTGTGGCTCAAGGCTCTCTGTTTAACTAAATACGACACAAGTGAAGGATTGAACACCCCACGCCCCTTTGTAAATACCTCCCAAAAGAAAGTGTGTGACTGTGGCTTTGAAGGGGCCCGTCACATGAAATTCATTATTTATTTATTTTCAACCTGATGAGTGCATTGTCCTCAGTTACCTCATCGCCCACACACAGGCATCCGTAGTCCTGGCAGCCCTGTCTGCGGGACCGAGGTCCACTTTGGGTCCTTGAAAGTCTATTATTATGTAATGTGTTGATTGATTCTGTTTATCTGCATCTTTTCGTATATTTGGTTGTGTGTTTGAAAGGGACCACTTGAAAGGGGGAAATGCGCCTAAGTCCAGACTAAGGAAGCGATAAAGTGAGAGGGAAGACCTGAGAAGAGATACAGTACGCCTAGTTGGCTAGATCGTGGCTGTTATTTGTAATCCAGGAAGAGAGTTTTGTTCTTTTCATCAACACTTTCCCCCTGCTGATCGGGACACAGTGTGATGATATGGCAATAAAACCACATGTTTTGCATAATAGGACACAACATAAACCTGCTCGAATGCCTTTCCACTTTTCACCCTTACAATGGGTGCATGTTTTTTTTAGCATGGAACACAAGGAGCAGAGATACGCCGCATGATCCTCTGAGACATTGTGTAAGAGGAACACTTGAATCCTGGGCCGGCGATAAGATCAGGGATGTAACCCGCTTCTCATGGTGTCCTTGGATGACATAATAACTCCTTTTAAATATTTTTTAAAATGTTGGCTTGGAAATGTGCTGATAAGAAAGGCAGATGCTGTGTGTCAAACAAACGGCACATCCGTTGTCGTGCCAGTGCATGCTACACGAAAGCTACTCGGCTTTAGGACAATTCCGTTTATTGGTTTAACGCGGAGCCAAAAGAAGGCCGCAACTATGAAATCGTGACATAGGCATAACAGCCGAGACTATCGGCGAGGCCTTATCGGTTTTTTTTTAATCAATGCTAGCTTTGTTTGGTGGAGAACATTAAATGCTGTGTGGGTTTCTGTGTTTATGGATGTCCCCGGGCCTGTCCTCAGCACACAATGGAGATAAGGCCACAATGTTCACCCTATCCGACCTGTGGGAAGAGGATCGAGCTCCACCGGCCCAGAGGGTGAAGAAACCACAAATACATATTGAAACAGTAAACCAGTTCATGTAACATTGCTGAGACCTAGCTTTGGGCTTATTCAGCAAAAGTACCATAATAAGGCATTTCTTTATTTAAAATAAAATAAGCCTTTTGAAAGGAGATGCATAAACACTCTACAACTCTCATTTGAACGAAAGACAAAACTGCCTTTTATTCTTATCATCTCAAATGAATCCTGTTAAATTGTCCTTCCTCTGGTTTCTCATGTAGTCATTTAGTGATTGTTACTTCCCAGCTGTTCATCTCTGGCTGACAGTCTGATGTCACTACCAGACAATGGACCTGAACCCAACTGCATGACTCCAAGAGGCCAAAGTTCCAAATCAAAGTTTATTACAAAAAAAACCCACTCTTGAAAGAGGAAAAACTTGACCACTTGAGATTGAACATAAACAAAGTCTCCAAATCAGCTGACAATGGCGTGGCAACTGGGCGTGTTCTCCGGTGAGGGGGACAAGATGAACTGACACAGGACAAAGGGAGACGCAGACAATATATACACCCAGGGTAAGGGCACAGGTGGAAACCATCATGGGCGGGGCAGACAATCGGACCAGCGGCAAAGCACACAGATAGAAGGAGCAAGTTGCCTGAAACAAGAGGAAAGTTAACTTTCAAAAAATGGAACAGGAGATCACGAGACAATATAGACCCAAGAAAATATGATTAATCTAACAAAGTTTCTTGGATCTGAACATTCCAGTTTGACTACACTCTTTCATGGCCCAACATAAATATTGATGTTGAGCCGCTCGCCTTGCAACGCCCTGTCACCGTTTCACACCAGGTGTCGGGAAATATTCTCAGGCATCTGGATCCAGACTGTGGCGGGTTACAGCGCAGATAGCGAGACAGTTTCCCAGACGTACCCATTTCTTCCAGAGAACAAAGCGTCTCCTCCAGCACTCGGTTCCACCAGCCTAGCAGTCCTTTCCTCTTGTTTTGATCTTTGGTGACAAGTGAGGGTTCTTTCCAGACGGGAGAAGAAGCATGGCGCGCGTAGAAGGTGGCTTTGATAGTTGAAATTAATGAGGCTGGATATGTTTGGCACCGCTCATTATGCCTACACATAGACCTCAAACCCTGGGGACCCGCGGAGCTCTGCTTCTCGTTTTTGTGGCGTGATCTCTCCCTGTTTCCTGATTTAGAGCCTCCTCCATTCTCTTCCCCTTCCTTCTTTTGCTACTTTTCCCGTCTTCATTTCCCTCCACCCACACCTCGCCGCATCTCTCAAGCTCCCTCTTTTTCCGCGGCGCGTGCAGGAAGGGAGATAACACAATCAGTCGTGCATGGTGAGAACAATAAGTGTGTTGTGTCGCGCTGACACGAAGCAGACACCCCATCAAAGCCACCTTAACATTCCACTTCAGCCCTAACGGTAGGCGGGCGGAGGACAGCAGAGACGGGTGGAGCGGCAGAAATGTCTGTCAAATGAGGCTGCCAGGGCCCAGACATGTACCGCTCTGCAGCTGTGGCTGTGTGTCTGTATTTGTGTGTCTGTGTGTGTGTGTGTGTGTGTTTCCCCGTGCCTGAACTAGCATTTCTAACTGAAAGAGTAGGCCGAGTATTTTTAGGGAGGGCCTCCCAGAATGAGACCTAACTGTGTGTCTGTGATTGTGTGTGTTAAGGGCTTGAGGTTGGTCCTGAGATAAGGGGAACATCTGTTAGTCTGTCTTTATCTCTGGCAGAGCTTCTGGCACACCGTAGTAAGAAGCCCCATCTAATCAGAGCAGACACAGAGTCAGCGTGGCTGCCAGCTGTGTGGCCCATCTCTGGCACCGGCACGCACACACACACGCACACTCCGACAGAGACTTGTGCAAAAACAGACTTCTTTACACTTTGTCCTTTTGGCAACAATGTAGAATGCAGCTTTGTTTGGTTGTTTTTTTTTTTTTTACAATGTTTTATTCATGCTAGGAAACTGTAGTGAGCATGCATGTTGTTTTTCCCTTTAGCAGCCTGTTTAACACTGATCCACTTCAACATCCACACCTGGAGCTGCCCACTGCTGTCCATTCTAACTACTCGTGGCACAGGCCAAGTGCTCAGTTTCAGGGTATCTTGAAGGTAGTTGTTGAGGAAGAGCCCGGTGTTATTTCTTTCTTTCAATTTTAATCACCGAATGCATGCCTCTCTGCCCGGTGGGCTCAACATGTGCATGCTGCAGCAGCCTGCTTTTGCCTCCTATGTGTCATTACCACTGGCATTTTAGGCTGTGCTGTTTTCGTGTTTCCCCCTCCGTTTCTAGCTGTGCTCATCATGTCAACCGTAGCCGAGTTCCAGGAGTTGAACATGCCGATCACGCTCCTTGACATGAATTGTCTGATATTGACTCCAAACTGGTCTCGCTGTGCATCAAAATCGATATAAGCTCTCTTTTCCCCATCCGGAGCAATCGCTTTGCGCTGGTTATGCTTGTGTGTGTGTCTGTGTGTGTGTCTGTGTGTGTGTGTGTGTGTGTGTGTGTGTGTGTGTGTGTGTGTGTGTGTGTGTGTGTGTTTGTGTGTCAGGGTAACCAGCAGTGACACCAACCCGCAGTGCAATGTGGATCTGGTCCTTAGGAGGTCTAATGAATCTAGGTGGGCCTTGTCGATGGGCGACTCCACACGTCGCCCTGCCGATCATGAGAGAAGACAGGTTCATGCAGCTGTGGCGACTCCCTGGGGTAAAATGGAGGCTGCACCCAGGGACATACACACACATTCCCCATTTCCATTTTCTCAGGCTGATTGGCATGTACGCAAAGTTTCGGTTTAGGGGGCAGTAGTCGCACCCCTCATCACCGCTTAGCAGGCAAAGCAACGTGCTTTCATGCACGAGGCAGACGCAGGTGTGGAAGTTTCTTAGTCTACTCCAGTGAGTTCATTGTGTCACTTCTTAAACATGTGTGCCACCTCATATAAGTTAATATCAGAAGAGACAATTTGCCAGTTTCTACTTGTTGTCAGTGCCGGGGCTTTTGGCTGACGCTCACGCCAGAGAATGCAGCTGTTTTGTATCCTCCAACATTCAGGAATTCATTTTCATTTTAATAACTCTGAGGAGAGTTGCTGGCACCAGGAGATACCATCTTGCACTCAAAGATTATTATTTCTCTTCTCATCTCAGTAATGAAAATGTATTCCAACTAGAGGGGATTGTGTTTATGGGATTTAATTCACGTACATATGAATAGGTGGCGGTGATAGAAACTCAAGATGACGTTTGAATTAGGCATCCTGCACAGTCGGGTGAGGGGGGGTAATGGGGAATCAAATGTCTTTTGTTTTTGTCGCTTTTGCTTTTGAATGAATTGGTTTATTTTGCTTCCACCATTGGCCCTACCACGACTAGTCTGGATTCAATTCAATTATGTCGGGAAAATGACGCATTTCGTCCCACATCAGATCCCAGAAGACCAGCCAGATTTAACCAGCAGAATGAGTCCCACCTGTAGAAAACCTATTCCCTGGTTAGCCAACACATGGACATTCACTCCCTCCTTCTGAAAAGCCAAAAGTAGCACCAATCACACCCTCCCTCCCCCCAAATAATGACTTAACTAATGCAATTTTCTTTTTTGTCCATACCTTGTCAACTCTCAAGGTGGGGGACCTTTGACTTGCCCCCCTCCCACATCCCCCTCAGCTCTGCTGCCTTTGTTATGCTGAGTCTCAACATGTGTCCCTTTAACTGCTGCAGCGTTTTCCCCGGTCGGTTAAAATAAATGCCAATTTGAAGCCCCGCTTGTCAGGAGAAATTACGGCATTGCATCTCATGTTGGAAAAAAGCCAGGAGTTCCCTTGTTTACACACATGTCGTCTAAAGTTGGACAGCCCTTTTTTTCTCCCGAGTAAACACTTAAGGATTTAAGAGATTGAGGTGAACTAAAAGTATTTTTTGTGACCAGAGGGAAAGGGAGTCAAGTGTGTAGAGAAAGGTTATGGCAGTCTTGTCAGATGGTTAGAGTGAGAAGCTAAACAGGCTTGTGTATCCACTTTGCAAATAGGGGTTACTGTGGAGCTAAAAGACTACGGGGGGCTTTGGATTCAAACTATGCATTTGCATTGCATTGCATGATCAGCAAGTCAATTCATATGATATGATTGCTTTGGCCCCACAAACCTTTACTCCAACTAAACTGAACCTGCGTAGCAACTTGCCTGGCACATGGATGTGTTTATGTCCTTCGCACAAATCACATCTGTCATTGGTCTGACTTTGAAGTGGCCCTTTAGCTGTCAACACACCTCCGTTCAAAAGCACCCTCTCCCTCAGCTCAACCCGACAGGTCGATTGGAAACGGGGCAATGCTGCGACAAGGGCCAAACCCCCGTCACTTTGAAACCTTCCAAACTCATACCTCTGGAGGGAGGCAGGCGTGGAGGAGATAAGGCTAAGCCCCCTCTGTTTTATTTTTCTCTCTGTTGTGCTGCCATACTTTTTCCATTTTAGCGGGCCGAGGCGTTGAAGGGGTGGAGGTATCCACGGATGTTCTATTGTGAGCCTCCGCATGACGTCACCCTGAGGGAGATCTGCCCCCTCACTTGTATGACTGACAAACTTGAAGCACCAGAGCCGCAGTATCACCAGGTTTCATTAACAAGATGTGCAAATTATGTTTCAATGTATGCACTCTCGTGAACGAGATGAAGATTCTTTGGCTGTTAGAAAGGAACGTCTGAGGCAGGCGCCCAGCGTGTTTGTTGATGAAGGTGTTTTTTACAACCGGTTACGTTCACCTCCTCTATGTTGTTTCTATGGGAACCCAGGCCTCATCAACAAGAACATGGTATTTCTGTCTGCTGAGTGAAGCACTCGGCCTGTGTTAGCTGTCATCAGGGGCACAGGTGTTAGATTGAGGCCATCAGCTACTCCGGCTCCGCAGAGTTATTGTTGCGAGTCGATTCCGCTCCCTTATAAGGACTGAATTAAGTCACTGAGCAGTTTTTGTAAAAAGGCTTATTTTTTCCGGCATGATTTGTGTGTTAACAAACAAATCTTCAGCGAGTGATAAGACACGCCACACCCCTTTTCCCTGTTTTTTTATAGAGCGCCCCAGTGTGAGCATCGTGTTTTGTCTGTTCAGCCTAGCACAAGTGGGGGGAGGGGTCTTGCCTCCCTAATGTGTCAGCAGGGCACTCCGCACAGTAGGAAGTCCCCCAAGAAGGCCTCCCTCCCTCCCACAACCAGTGACTGGAGCTTCTCGCCAGGGGTGAAGCAGAGGGAGGCATGGCCTTTGCACACCTTGAGCTTCCTCCTGCCTACCGGCTACAAAAATCCTGGAAGAGTCGCATCATCTTTTCACCTTTTAGTGAGCACAGGCGTTGCTATAATTAGCGTGCACTTCAAAACTGAATTAGCCTGTTTACCAAAACAAATTGTGAAAATCGGCATTACTCATCACATCTGTGATGTTCTGAGTCCCATGTCCAGCTCTGTCATTCAACTTTGTTGTGCAACGTTTAGTGACGATGCTCGCTGGTTATAGCTCAAAGAGATACAAAGAAGAGAAACAACTGTTAAACGCAACCTTAGTGTTGTTCGTTAACAAACGGGACACAACAGCATGTGTACATGCTCTCATTGCACAGCCAGCAGGAAGGTCGGTGTCTGTAAGAGGGGGAAAAATACAGGAACAAAGGTTGTGCTGTCACACACAAACCGACCCATTTGCAAGCACCCGCACATTCTAAAGCCCAGTCGATGCGTACGTTGTCTATTGGATTGTCACAGTTACGTCGTGAACACATACATCTCATCATGCTCTGTAGGCATGTTATACAGCACGAAAATCCACAATACCTTTTGTATGATAATGTGAAGCATGACCTCTACAAACAAACCATGGCTATGCTTCATGCACGTCCACAGGATTTGTAGACAATTTGCACTTCAGTCGCTGTACACAGCCGTGCAATTCTTACTGACACAATGTGCACAATAACACGCAGGTAGCAATGCTCGTCGGTGACACAGGCATACACAGGCATACACACTCCCGACACATGAAGCAGAAGGTGCACGCACTTTCACAGTCTAGAGTGGCTTCATAGCCTGTGATTTAACGGTCATTTTGTTGGCTGCAATAGCATCCTTTCCCATCCCCTGGTGCCCAGTGGTGAAATAACAGGTTGGGCTCATCCACAAAACCCACAGGACCACACTTGAATCATTGCTACAATTTGAGCTATCAAATCATAATGGGAGGATGAGATTGCCTTTTCTTTCCTCAGTGTGGTATTTGTGTGTGTGTGTGTGTGTGTGTGTGTGTGTGTGTGTGTGTGTGTGCGCATGTGTGTGTGTCAATGTGTACATGGTGGGAAGCTAAGCAGGTTTATATTCGCTGGGCCCCAAGGCTCGGGTTAATGTCTTTAGATTGCCCAATGCCCACATTTGATCTCCTTTTTTCCAACTGGGGAGAAGGTGTTTTTTCCTTGTTGTTTTGCTGGTTTTTTACCTTCAGAGCTTTCCATCTTAATTAGTACAAACTGGTAAAGGCTTTGTTGGAGCCTTAGCCTTGTCTCTGGATCTGTCTTTCCCTTGTTTTTTTTACAGTGAATATAGTTGCTTTGCCTTGTCCAAAACAGTGCATTATTTCACAGTGTATACCTCTTTACTTCTCTGTTACCTTGATAGCCGGGGCAGGGTGTCATTGTGCACCTTGGTGTCCTTCTTCATCTACATGGTGGGGCATTCAGGGTTTTCTGAAACGGCACAAATGGGTTGTCTCCACATTCAGTTCACGAATCCTCCCAACATCACATTGTGCAGAGTACCATAGATATGCTTTATGTCAGGCTGCCATGGCTCTATGATTGTATGATATTTTCTGTCCAATTTCTGCCTGGACACTGGTGTCCTTACACCGGGCCATCTCCACGTCCCACAGTCAGCGACATTGACAGTGACATTACATTGCTGCCTGAGCCACCACAAGTGCAGCCAGTTCAACTTCTTCCTTTCGTGAATGGAATGTAATTTAGCATCAGCTTTGTGAAGGCGAGCCCCTCTCTTCTGCCCGGGCTAATAATCGCCTTTGAGAGAGGAGCGGCGGCCGTGCTTTTCGTCACGATCCTTGTTCTGCTGGCATTGATCCCCTTGCCTATTTTCACACAGTAATAGATGGTTTTGTCCCTCCCTCACCACTGTTAGTACAAATAATTACGAATCAATATGCACTCAAGCCCCCGTATCAGAATATAATTTTAACACATGATTTATTTCCACCTATCCCGTATGACCCCCTCCCATGTCCGTGGAGTCGATGGCGGGGTGTTCTGTGAGCGACTCCCTTGTACCGCCCTGTGCAATCAATCAAAGCAATCAGCTAAAGACTCTCAACGGCAACCGCTGAATGAATGAAAACTGCAGCTCTAATAGTACGTACGTGTGTCTTCACCCAGGCAGACATCCCAGACAGTAAAGAGACACAACAATGGAGCCATGTTGGTGCATCAGTATATTTGACAGTGAATACGGACAAATTGCCGGGGTGATTTCCTTTATTGATTCATTATTAATCATTGTTAAACCTTCACATAGTCTTTGCAGACCTTTTAGCATCTGCAATAAGATCTAAAATTGCTCTGTTAAATCATCCTACTAAGATTATAAAGTTCATATCAGAGGCCAGCATGCTACTCTTGATGCTCTGTAGCACCGGCCGGATTGCTGAAATGTCATGCAGGGTTTCTCACTCGGACGGCGTGTGTGGTTGTGTGAGTGTGTGCGGGCATTTGTTTTGCAGACAGTAAAGCCGGAACCCTTCTAATCAGACCTTCCCCTTCCCATTGAGTTTCAGCTCATCCGTCCTGCGCTGCTGCCTCTTCTGTCACCCGGAGGTGTGAACGGTCACTCACGCTGTCCATCTACTCTCTACAGTCCAAAGGTTTATTTTGTTTGAGCACACCTGTCTGATACATGAAAGTGTTCTTCATAAAGTGATAAAGGTGTTCTAGGAATTACCTTGGAAAGACTTGTAGCTATCCCACACACCCTCAAAACTTAGCATTGAATTCTAGAAATGATTTAACGGTCAGCTTTGGTGGGGTAAAAACAATAGTTGGGTACCTAGCTTTAAAAACCTCCATCACTAGCAGACAGCTAATACGGGTTGTATTTCAACAGTGTGAAAATAAGAGTCCTTCAGGGCACACTATCCGTCAGCAACGGTATAGTTACACACTCAGAGAACACTACGCCAACACTCTTCCACTTCATCACACATCGTTAGCCACTTGTCATAATTGACTTGGTATTGTACTGTCAGTAGTCCGTGGTACAACTCTCATACACACACTGATACTCAACCTCTCAGCGGGTCAGCAATGACGCTGATGTTGATACCAAACAGCGCAGTTGGCAAATGTAGATGTTTTGATCATTGACGGAAGTCAGCCTCTCCAGGGTAAAATCCAACAGACATAATCAGGCATACAGGATGACACTCAACAGAGCCATACAAAGTCCAGCCAAAGTACACACAAATCCCCTAAAGGCAGATGAAAACTCACATAGATACACATCGTGGACACACTCTCAGTGTCTTTATGTGCTGGCGACAGAGTGGGGCAATGTCTGCTTGGGTAAGTAACTACTGAAGCCCCTTTTAGAGATACAAAAATGTGTGGCTGTGTGTGTGTGTGTGTGTGTGTGTGTGTATCAGCAGACAGAAAGTCGGGCAGCCATCTAAGCAAAGTCCTGGACACCCACAAACCCGCTCTCACACAGAAAAAGATGCAAACTCGACACATTTCTTGGTGTGAAACGGCCTGTGATGCTGCCCATTTCGACAGGATTACAGTCTTTGATTCTCACAAGATGAAACAAAAACAAATACAGCACCAGCAGTATCCGGCAGGATGGAGGTCAGACACTCCGAGAAGTCATTTTCTCTCAGTGGATTGCGGAATTATCTGTCTCACATCATCTGTTATCATCATCACATCATCACATTATCTGTCTCACGCGTATATATACATGTACAGACACACACACAGTGTCTCCACAGTGTTTTTTTTTTTGGATGGCTCTGTCCCCCTACTGAGAAACCAAGTCATCTCCTTTCTCCTTCACACATTTACTTCTTCGCACACGCACCCTCCCCTCCAAGTACTCACACACACACACGCACACACACACAATCCCTCCATCCATCCTGGATATACTAACGATACAGTGTGGTTCTCAAAAATACAGGAGCCATTTCCATCTTTTATGGAGGATGTAACGGCAGAGAGAAGGTCAGTGTTCCAATTGTCTGTGGCGGCAATGCCAGTCTATTTCATTGGTAACAACTCTCAAACACACACACACATGCGCGCGCACACGCACACTGAGGAAAAAGATCACAGGCAAGAGAGGCAGAAGAAAGCCCCAGTGTGCAGTCTATGTGTCGGTGGGAGTGCATGAGCAGCCACAGGCCGGACCTCTTGAGACTCTTTCATGTTTAATGTGAGACAGGATTGACAAAGTGGCTCGCATTGTAGTCGCGCTATGAAGCATGTGTTTCCCCTCTTTTCTTTCAAGGTGACATTAGATCACAGTTATCTAAAAAAAACGCACCACCTCTTCATTACGGAGTGCTCCTCTCACAGAGGTGCCCCTAATTAAAAGTGGACAGCTCTCTCGGCTGGACGGCTGCCACGCTTTAGCCGCACACCTGCCAACGCTACGACGATCCAATCCACCGCTGCCGGCTCTGAAGCCGTCACCCGATCAGCTACGAGCCGCTCCGAGCTAATGAACACTGCAGCGGGACGGAAGCTGTGGGAGCCAGCGTCGCTTATCTGCTCTCTTTTTATTTCTGCCTTTTTATTCCCCTGATCGGGATAAGTCATGATGCACCTTGCCGACGGTGGCTTTGTACCTCGAGAAAGGGGGCAGATTTAAATAACTCAAAGTGCCTTCGCTCAGACCTAATCCCCAACCTCACTCTAATCAACGGCGCTGTTCCCTTGTTCGCTTCTTAACATTTTCCATGGGAGAGAGTGAGGCAAGACCAGATAGGCGCATTTAAATGTAAGTGCTGGCAGGCTAATCTCCGCGAATCCGCCCTGTGCTGCTTCCATTACCGCGCTGAGGTGTGCATTGTTTTTCGTTTTCTTTCGAGGCATTCCCTTTGTCTTTATGAGTCACACATAGATTTCTCCCAGTGTACAACGATTTCCACTGAGTTGCTTAACCTTCTACAAACCACCTCAGGCTGCAGGGTATGGGATGTGGATCTGTTTTGTTATGTATCAAACACAGGACAAGCTCTGGCAGGCCAAAGTCGATAAAGACATGATGTGTTCATCGGCCCCCAGCTGTGGAAAATCCCACCTCACTGTTTCTCCAATCATGGCATTTACCTCATTATTTATCTACCTTGTGGAAAAATTTGCAGAGATTCCCAAGAAGATAAGTGAGGTTATATCTCGCTGCATGGATATGATATCCTCTCTTCCCAATCATTCTTTGGCGCTGAAGCCCTGAAGCGAAACGACGCAATAAAAAACAGATTTCTGTGATTTTAGCGCCCAAAGCTGCCGTGACATTCAGTCAGGATAAAAATCTGCGGGGAGGAATCAGCAGCGTCCCCAGCAGCCTTAGCGTCTCACCACGGAGAGCAAAAGCAATGAAAGTGCCGAGATAAGCTGAGCATTTGGCGCAGACATTTGTGGCAAGAATGATGCCTTCATTGTTTTTTGTTGCATATTTCGCCCCACCGTCTTCGACTGCGGCTGCTTCATATGTTTATTGTCATTGGACGTTTGCGTGTACATTTGCTGTGTTTAAGACATTGTGGGAAAATATTACAGCATGTGAATACATTCCCTCCAGGGGGCTTTCAGTGGCTTGGGCTTGATGCAGCATGAAGCACAGATGATGACTCAGGCCTTGAGTGTCTTCACACATTGCGTGCTATACATTGCTTTGCCACTGAGGCCTCCCTTTCTTCCCCACTTACTCACAGCTGTTTTGGGTCCCGGATGTGCATTCAACTGGGGTAAGTAACCCGGTGGGTTTAGAGCACAGTCGTCTGTCCCGCGTCCAGTGAAAAAATCCAATGTGATAATCCGCCGACGTTTCCACTCTTCCTGCCCGGGCTTTGAAGCTCTGCACTTGTTTCGTCCATCTATCCAACTCGTATCATGTCCGACAGCCTTTATGACACAGATGCTCCAGCAGTTGGAAGACTAAAACATCTGTTGAGCATTCAGGCCCCCATGTCCTGAGCCCCAGTGTGCATCAGGAACTGATTAGAGGAAGGTGAGAAGGTGAATCGAGCAGGTTTTTAAGGCTGGTGCCAACTTTATTGAATGTGTGTCTCTGTTGCAGGGTTTAAGGACTTCCCTTTGAACAATGTTTATTCATGGGACAGGATGACTCATTCGTAAAATAAAAAATATCTTTCATTGACAACTCTCCTCCTCGAACATTCACACCTAGTACAGCCAGATGGTTTTCAGCTACGAGAGTAAATAAGGAGAAATATTGAAAAAATAAGCGTGATGTATTTGACTGCTGTTGGCGGTTTGGGTTTGTCACAGGTTCAACCCAATACCAAAATGCTGCAGCATTATTCATGCTGTTGCCAATACAGTTCTAAAATCAGTCAACAAACAACATAGAGCTTAAGTGTACAGAGGGTTCAAAGGTGGACACTACCGGGAGGCAAGCCCACTGGGAAGACGTGAGGGCACTTCTGACACACAGTGTTTTTACTGTGTTTGACGGCTCGATTTTCTTCTGCTTAATGGAATAATAAAGTAAAATGTTAAAACCCTTGAAAATCTATTGGAGGAGTTTGTTTAAGAATCAGCCTAATATACGCTTAGAGACTTTAAGATAATGGATCATTTTGAAATATTAAATTCTTTAACCACCCAATCTAATCTTTTTAATATTTTTTGATTGCATATTAATTTAATCACATTTAATAATTTGTATTATTTTTAAAAGGTCAACAATAATTCTGCTGGCATCCACCATGTACACCCAGACTTAATGCAACTATTACTTTGCATTGCGTCACACTAAAGACATGTTTGGATAGGTTCAAACAAAGACTAATGCTCATATACTTGTCAGGGACACAATCAGATTCATCAGCAAGAGTAATAGACTCTGTAACAGCTCTCTACAGAGGCACACAACTTAATATACAGTGGAAGAGGCAGCATGAGGCCGCCCTCTTAGTGTGGGACCTCCCTCCACAGTGTCTCCCTCAGCACTTTAGAGAACACCCCCATGCTCAGCACACAAAAGGGGGACAGAGCTGGCCCGGGTAATTGGTATAATAATTATTTCTGCATTTAGTGCCAGCTGGGTGCCTGAGAAGGTCAGGGAACAGCATGAGGACAGGCTTATCTCCGTGTTGGTGCTGGCTTCCATATGGCAGCAGACAATAGGAAAAGGGCCTTGGCCCCGAACACAGCAGCATGGCACAGGACAGCTCCCACGCACAAAACACAACAACACACTGAGGCAGCACTCGCCACGGTGGGTCTCAGAACTGCCACGCAGGCTGGCTGGCTGAAAGACTGGCTGCACAGCGGTATACTGACAATAAATAACAGTGAAGGGATGGGATAGGGGCACAAACGGAAAGGGAATCCGAAAAGAGACAATTCTACAAAGTTAAAATCATAAACTTGTTGCCTTTAAATCCTCTACTCATTCTGCACACAAAAGGGGCTTTTCTGCTGCCATGAATGAGACAATAAGCAAAGGCCTGTGTAATTTATGAACAGGACTTTGACCTCTTCATTGAAACTCTACCTTTATGTGTTTGCCTGGTAAAGGCTGGAGGCCGGATGAAAAGATGTGAATACCGAGAGGTTAAAAGTCTCCTTTCTTTTCTCCCCCTTCGACAGCTCCTTTTTCAGCTGCCCCTTCGACCTCACTGTTCACTGGGTTACCATGGCACCAAAGCCCCCGTAGCAACCCGGTTGGAGCTTCATAAATCAGATTTTTACTGTGTAGCACTCCTTTTAATCGCCATCCACTGACGGCTTTATTCGATTTAGTCTCTTTGGAGGGCTTTCAGTGGTCAGTCCATCGTGAAGAGAATTCCGGGGTGTGCGTGAATGTATGTGCGTGTGTGTGCGTGTGTGTGTGTGGGTGCACGCAGAGGCGTGAGAAGGGCTTACAGAAAAACAAGGTTTTCCACGGCTCCTTTGAACCTCCTGCATGGATTTCTTTGTGTTGAGTGAGTGACTTCCCGTGCGGTGACGGAGCCTCTACAAAAATCATCGTCTTAATTGACGAGTTATTACTCCCCCACTGAGCTGCAATCATAACTTTTGTTTCAAAATGAGGAGGAGAGTACAGTTTTTTTCTCCCCGCTACAGTGTTTTTTTTTAATGTGACTTTATGGAATTAGAATGGAACTCGGCAGCGTCCAGGCAGCTTCATTACTTATTCATGAAGTTACTTTTGTTTCTCTGTTAATGATAGCAACACTGTAAAGAGCATGAGCCGACACACAAAGAAAACATTTGTGAGTGCCTCAAACAAACAGCCGAGGTGAGCGAGGAGGGGTCCCGAGATGACGGCGCTCATGCCCGGGTGAGCTGAGTGGAGCTGGTGCGTGACACTTAAAGCAGTTTAAGCGTCTGAGCTGGAAGACACACTGTTCCGAGGGCCGCCTCAGTAACTGCCCCACTCATCTGTACGTAAATGGATGAGGCGGCTCTGTAATAGCGGGGACCTCTGGCTCTCAACGGCAGCTGTCCATCTCACAGGTTATATGAGTTGTGATCGATGGGATGGCCGTGCGAATCCAGATGCTCGGCTCAGGTGGACCTGAGTGTGCCTGAGAGCCAAATGTCTTCTGAATTTACCTTTCAGAGTGTGTAGAGAAGAGGTGTGCTGGGAGTACATAGTGTTTGTGTTAGTAATCCAAATCCACTCATTTTCTCCTTACCAGTTTTCCATTTATCTTTATTGGTTGCTAACAATGACATTTCACAAGATTTTTCAAGTCAACCTTATTTTATGTAGCCCATTCATCATAAAGCAAATTGACCTCAAGGACTTTTTTGGTAAATCCTTTAGAAAAAAAATCAACTAAAAACATTATATTATCACAAAACAATTTGCCTAGAATGTTGTAATAGTTTTTTTTGGAGGTTTTTTTTTATTTCAGCACTAAATCTTCAGGAGACATTGCAAATGTGTCCACGAACAAACAGATTTGTGATCAGGTATGACTGTGACAAAAAAAGGTCATTACTGTGGGCTATATAAGACGGGAGACCTGAAATGCAGCCCTCCAATTCTCTATCAGTCTAAGTAAAGGTTTAGAGTTCATTCAGAGATTTAAGGGACCTGGCGACCCAAGCATGCAGCAAGCGCATATTGCACACAATTCTATCACGTAATTTCTGGCCACTTACAGTATATCCCAGACACGGCGATCTAACTTGTCTGGAGTGGGCCTTTCCCGAGAATCTATTCCTATTCAATGCAGGGAATTCACCTGAATGCGCCTACAGAGGAATCACAATTTCAAGCCATTAGCAACATGTCGTGCAAAGCCGCCATTACTGTGAGAATTCTGCCAGCGAGACTCACTGGAGCAATGGCTAAGTCATGCTACATAAGTTTGGAAAGCATCTTCTTGGGTATAATATTGTAATGTGCTTGTGCAAATATGGTCATCCGCTAAGGAAAACACTCGTAACCTGTCACAAGCTTTCCCTTTTAAAACAGCTATGAGACATTTTACAATACGCATAGAAAACCATGTAAAAGCAGAAAAATCATAAGATGAACTCAGGGTGGGCCACACATGCACATTAAAAGTTACACATAAAAGCTGCAGAAGAGGAATAAAATGAATCTATAAAACTGTTTTATAGCTTATCTTTATAGGCTGTGATGGAATTTAACGGATTTTCCAATTAATTCATGGGTAAAGGCTAAAATTTGGCCATTCGTGAACGCAAATTTGCCAATGACGAGTATCAGTTTTCAGTTTTATTTGGAGGAATGTTTATTTACTGTTTGTTTTAACAAGTAAAGCCAATGCATGCTTGGTTGCATGCAGATTCATGTGTTCCATAAATTCCGGAGAAAATTGAACCCTCCTGTTACCCAACTCAGCACGGTTGCCACACCCTGCTTTGGAGATTGGCATTCTGTGAGCGGCCGCCAATTGGCAGCCGCTGTTTACTGCTGCCAGCTGCTTTTGCTTATTGAAGTTGTTGCCTCCTTTTGACACGTCAATCTTCTTTCTCTCTTTTCTCTCCCCTCTCATTAATCTTTACAAGATCCTGGTGTATAGCACAGCTTTGCTATATTGACTGGCTTTTGAGGCCTGTTAAAGCTATTTTTAGCTTTGGTTTTGATACTGTGACAACAGAGACCACTTGTTGAGCTACATTCTTTGTTTTAGTCATTACGTACTCCAATGGTGATGGATTGTTTTTTTTAAGTGTGCAGACAAAACGATAGGGTCTTTTCTTGGAAAGACAGCTAGGGTTGGACTCCCTCTATAACCATATTAGAGATGTTAGAAGTATTTTTTCCCAGTCGACCCATACGTCATTCTTCTTCAGACACGCTGGTGGCGTGGTGTGAAGTTTTAAAAGCCTGATCTCTTGTCCTTGTCCCACTCTTTTTCAGAAGATCACCTTGCCAATGCATTGGTGTAGAAGGGAAGAGGGGTAGGACTGTTTAAAGGTGATAATGGTCTTTAATCTGTGCCATGGATGATTTATCATATCCTGGCCAGCCTTTAAAACATGAAATAGAAACTATTAGCTATTACCGGCTCATCACTCACTTCATAGAATTTCTGAAGGTGGTGGGAAGGGGCAATGCAGGAAGGATTCATCTGCCTTCTTTGAAAAGCTACCGTAGCTCCAATCCAATTTGCCAGGCATGTGGAGTTATCCTTAAGCCTGTCAAATGCACTGACAGGGAAAGCTGTCACTTCTCAGTTGGTCACATGGTCACAATCAGCACTAGTTATTTATGGGTCCAAGAGCTTTATTAATGGGTTCCCTCACACCATCACCACCACAAGACGTACATAACAACCAAACACACTCCAGAAGACTAATTTAGTATCTATTGGCCTTCCTCCGAGCTGCTAACTCCATTTTATCATGCAGCTGTTGGGAATTGTGTTTATTCAGTGGATCCACCCTCTGTCAGGTGGTTTTGGGCTTCATAGGAACTCACCCAGGTAAGGTTACATTAACCTCTACTTGATTGTGTAAATTTTCCTGCAGTTACTTATTAGTATCAAATTTAAATTTCGGGTTATAGATTCAGGTAGGTATTCTACACAGCTTTGCACTGAAGATTACGCTAAATATCATGATATTAGTTTGCATTTGATGTGTGATGGGGGATAAATGTGCTCCATGTAATCCTGCCTCAACTTGAACAAGCCATTTGACCAACTACTGCTTAATTTCCAGGGCGTGGCTATTGGCTTTATGTGTGAGTGGTGTTTGTCATACCTGGAGGATATGTGTTAACTCAGCAGGTTGAGCATTACCAAGGACCTCCATTGTTCTCAGCTCTATTGAGTGTTCTCCAAACACTGGCCTGTAATTAAAGGGCTCAGTCCTACTTAATGGTTTTGTTCCCATGCCCCCCTCCCCCTTTTCTCCCCCATGTTGGGGCTACGGATAATGAGTATTATGTGTGTATGTGCATGCACATACGCACGTACGCTTGTGTGTGTATGTATGTGTTTGTAAGCAGGCGGATGTCGTCATAGTATCTTTAGTTTCAAACCACTCGTGCATTCATTCACACATCAGCCACGCATTGGCCATATGCCGGCGAACCCACGCCTCTTGGTCTCCCCCTCCTATTTTGCCGGGAGCTAATCCTCTAACGCTTGTCTGGGACTGAGGCAGCACCGTCACCAAGCAGCTTCCCCACCACCACCTTTCCTCAGACTACCTAAAGGTGACAGTGTTTTGTAACACGAAGCATTGCTAAAAGGGGGGTGCTATGAGATGAAGCAAGAGATACACAGAGAGAGAAGAGTTTTGGCTTTGGCTCTTGTCCTTTTGTGACTGCTGTAATGGCAGACCGGAATTCTTCTCAATCGCTCTCACTCGCTTCACAGTTCCGTGTTTCTTACCAATTTGGAGCCAGTTTAGTTTAAGGATTAGAAGAGATTACACTGTGATGTTTGTGAAAGCAGCTCATATGTGGAGAACGCTTCACATAGTTACCTGAGACAAACACCTTTGTGAGAAATGCTAACAATATGCCCTCATGACAGAGCTGCCCTTGTTAGCCCATCTGTTGAGAGGTAGGTAGAAACATTATCAGATCTCTGTGTGCTCATGGAGACTCAAAGCCCATCTTAGGTTACACTGATTGAAATCCCTGTGTGGCTGAATGAATCAACAGGACGGGTCTGACAGGGTTAAAGAGATGACAACCGATACTTGCTTTAGCTGTCCCTCTTACATTTATGTTATTACCCTCTAAGTCGGACGAAGACACTAAGATCACCTTTAGCCTAACAGTAATCTCACTTGCTCGATCAGGCTGTTTTGTGTTGACTTCTCTCTCCTCTAAGTCATATCATTGTCTCGCAGAGGTCCAATCCTATTAATTAAAACCAATTGAGATTAAAAGATATAATTAAAGTTGACCACTCCTGCACCCGATGGCTTCTTCCATGCTTTGATTATTGACTGCCAGTGCTCCTGATTAGCATGTCGGTCACAGGGGAAGTTGTGGCCTGCAGTCATGATAATAATTGAGATTATAATCACAGCCAATGAGTTTGTGCATCTGTGTGTACGGCGTTCATAGCGCTGGGTAAGGGCCTGGGGGAAGGGGGGCGGCGGGGGTGTTGCCAGCTTCAAAGCTGTCACTGGGGCTTTTTGATTGATTGATGCCTGATGCGAGATGATGGATGCGTACTCGCATTAAGCCGAATGACGGCTGCGGCGAGGCTTCAGCAGTTTAAGACGGCGTTATGGCTTCATTAAGGCAAAGAGCCGCTGTGGCCAAAGATCATGGTGGTGACAGGCCAACATTATGTCTGGCTGGGTTGATAATGATGTCACGAATGTGAGGGTCACAGGTTGAAGGGGCATTAACATATGTAAGGCTCCTGGAGGTTGATGGGAGATAGCAATAGTGGCATAATCTCCCTCTTTGCTGGTTTGACTTTGCAACTTTATTGACTGGTGCAGATGCTCAACCACATTTTTATACACACACAAAACAGGATTTGGTTTGTGTATTGAAGGCTGAATAAAAAATAATCTCTGTAACGATACTAGAAAGAGGAAAAAAAAAGAGAAAGGCGAATTTGACTTTCCTAATAGTATCTCTTAATAGAGTTACGTATTGCCCATATAAATCACTTATGAACCATTTTTGTCCCTACGTTGAAGGATGGGAGAGAAATAATTCTATAGCGTATGTTTAGTGATCGTTCTTTTAGCTCGGATTGTCACTTTTTTCTCCTTTATTCATTTGCTTTTTGTCTCCCCATCTGTCAGTATCTGCCAACCATCTGACCCCCACATTGATTATTACACAATATTGATAGTCTAAATTGAAACAATGCTGGCAGCCCCCATCCTTTTCTTCTTTTTGCTAGGCTGTCTGTGCGGCCATTACCAAAGGTCACGACCTCTGGCCTCCTCCCTCTTCCCTCTTTCTGGCTCAGGCGAGGGGTCTCAGGATTTAATCCAGTAATGGAGGATATGGGAGAGGAGATAGTACAGGACGCAAAGGGGACATTGGGGAGTATAAAGGGGTAACATCTCCACTCCCCCTATTCCCTTCACCTATTTTTTTCTCTAAATCCCTCCATTCCCCAGAAGTGCTAGCAACCAGTCATCTCCCCCACCCCGCCCACCTTTTCCCTCCTCTGCCCACTTAAAGCTGCGACCAGCTGCGCCAGGAGCAAAAGAATCATTCGAATCCGTCTTTTTAATTCTAGTTTATGACACCCACTATCGATATTGTTATAGTTTAAAGTGGCCTCGGCTGTAGCCGGGCCCTGACTGAGAGGCTTCCCACGGCGCCTCTCCCGTTAATTAGGAATAGAGGGAGTAGCTGCAAAACTGGGGGTCGTGGAAGAGAAGACTTGGGGGGCTGCCTGTGTATGGGACAAGACCCACGGAGGGCCTCCGTTAATAATTTACCGCCAGCCTGTGGCTCGCCAGGCACTGACATTTGGAAAGGGAGCAATTGTCTGCATTCAGCACTGTGTGATGGTGCGCTGAGGTAAATAAGATACTTTACAGGTGTATTCCTTCCAGAATAAGCATGGGGGCACCTCAGTGCCCTTATAAAAAGAAGATAACTGCTTGGCTTGTCAGTTGTGAAAAGGGGAAAAAAAACAGGGATGTAACCTTCCAATCCCCCTAAAAATGAAAAATCAGATGTCAAATGATGCAGTTCTTTATGCATATATAATATACGAACAATCCACCACCGCTGCTAAGCCCCGTTTGAAATTAAATATTAGACTTTCATTATAGGTAGTCAGTGTGTCACTCTGACAACGTGTTGGAATAGCAAAACGACTTGAGTGGACCAGCTGTATGGGAATATCTGCATCCTGAGTGGATTTGTCTGCTCATTCTCTGATATCTTTGGATTTATTTACATCAGAGGAGCATGTGTAAACAGTGTTTTCATCCGTTGAGTTATTTTCCTCACACCGTTTCCCGTTTGTAAGCATTATTCATGTTTTCCTCCCCAGAGACCGAATGGTATGAAAATCAACTCACTTAGACCAGATGGTGAACCCTCAGTATGCTGTAAACCCACAATTGATTTTATTTTGGTCAGTTTCAGTAAACTATATGCATGCTAATGCAGTAGCAAATGGCAATTGTTATTCAAGGTTTGGAAGAATATGTGGAAGTGGTGGGGAGCAGCTCAGACATCCACGACTCAACTTGTGCCTTTTAATAAGTCCTGCATGTTTAATATCAACATCTATGTTTGCCTGCAGGTAGGATAAAGCTAAAGCTGTTATCCCCAGAAAAATAGTCCTTAAATCATTCATGCCACTGGAAATCTAGATCTTTTCAATGGCACACAGGATGAGGTTTGATGGTAGCTGACATCACAGTATTTTTTTCTTCAAAGATATATTCCGCCTCATTTTAACAGGGGTTCACCCCAAGACCCGTCTTTGAACTGCTCCCCCCGAGCCTCTCGGTATTCCTGCTACTGTGGCAAGGCGCGGCGGTGCACCATGCTCGAAGAAAAAAAACATGTGGGCCTCTCTAACAAGCTGCCTGTGGGCATTCCAGCACATGGGATGAGGGAGTTTCAGAATGCAGAGTTAGAAAGTTAGTCAAGTGTGGTATGGGGGTGGGGGGGATGTTATGGGTCACACGGCTGTGATTAGCTCAGTTGGACCTGGACAGGCAGGTTATTTTAGTGGGACTATGACTATGGCAGTACACCACCTTGAATCCCCCCCCTGTGTCCTCCACCCTGAATATCAGCTCCTTCCCTCAGGTAGACGCTTCAGAGTTCCCCAGTGCAGTCTCAACCACTGTCCATTAACCTAATTGGCAAGTTAGCCAGAGCCTAAAGGCTGTCGCATGCTTCTGCGTCGGCGTCCGCGTTGGCGTCTTGTGTCGATGGACTGAATTCCTGGTTCAAAAAGGCTTGTGCGTGTTGCAAAGCAATTCCGTGCCAGAACACCAGGCGAAGTAACGTTTTTTTTGTCGTAGTCGACCAAGAGGGTAACGTATTTGTGTGGAAGTCGTTTGTTGTGCAGTCGTGCATCGCCACTGCTGCTTTTCTTCACGGATATATTTGTCCCGTATTTTCCTTCACAACTTTGTCCACCTTGCGACCGGCAAACAGACGTTTGCGGAGATCTGCGTCTGTGAATCGGAGGCCATCCGCGCGTCCTTATAGTCCGCCAATGGCGGGTAGTATAAGTGGTCATATTTACGCAGGGCTCTCAAGTTATGAACTGAGTTCAGAGTGAGATTTTTGGCGATGATCGGATAAATTACACATTCGTACAAATAAAAAAGTATTTCAGCATTTCTTAGTGGAGGTGTATGTGGGTGTGCGTGTAAGAGAGAGATCATGGTTATTGTAGCAGGTTTTGAGGCCTTTAGCACCAGGGTTGGTGGTTCCCATTTGAAACACTGTGGTTCCAGGCCAGCCATTTTTACTGTCATGATGGATGACAGAGTTCCATCTAGTGCCAAGCTGTTCCTGGTTTTGGTTTTGTTTAGTCCAACTATGGAGAAAACCCTCTCAGCATCTGCATTTGAATGAGAGAGTAAAACGTCATAATGCGCCGCCGTAGGCGTGTCTCTTCCCGTGACAGAGGATCGAAGGCGCTCACGGGCTTTGATATCACTCCACTGTTGACATCCATGTTTAGCTAACAAGTGACGTCATTGACCATTGAGTACTCTTCTGGCATGCGGGTCACTTCTGGGTCATTTCATGTTCACACAGGAGATGACATATAGGTCGCATTTAATTAGAAATGTGAATGGCCTTGCAAAAAAATCGGATTTAAAAGCATTGATCATTAAGCCCTGCAGTGTGAACGTAGCCTAGGACTAATGCAGCTATTTTAGAAAGCCTCCCGTCATCTTTGAAAAAAGGAACCAAGAGCCTCTATTACTCAAATGATTTGCTTTTATGATTTCAATTTATTATGTGTATGTCATTTGGTGCCAATATATATCTTATCTTGCATTTGATTGAGGACATACTCCCCCAAAACTCCTCAACGTTAAAGGTGGTGGGATCCTCGGGCATGAGGATATCCATTAGCTGATACTCCAGAAACTCCTCACTCACCTTGGCGTGTTCCTCTGGCCCATCGAAAGGAAGTAGTTCCTGAAATCTAAAAAGAGCAGCATGTGTAAAGAACTGATTACGGATTTGTTTAGTGACCATGACCAAAATGAAACAAAGTATTAAATATGTTATGAAACCCTTGAAGTATGTATAGGGCATCTTCCACCCCATACTCAGTCCTCTGCTGCATGTGAACGAATTTTGCATGCTTAGGGCCTCTGAATTAATCGACCGAGCCCGAGTCGTCAGAATACCTAAATGTTACCCGGATATGGTATTTCTATTTTCTGATTGGCTGTTCGGTAACTTTAGTTTTTATTTGATTAGCTGGTTACCTCTAATTCCTTATTCCTTAATTCATCTACCTGTTGCAACTTGGTGCGCGTTTTCCTGGCAATTTCTCTGCGTGTGAAATACAAGGTGTGGCGTGTGAACGGGTTGAAATGCTGTTCAATCTGATTCATTTTCTCGTAAAATGTCTTTGTTTTAATAATGGCGGAATTATGCTATGAAACTGGAAATGTGAGACTCTGGCAAAGATGTAGTTATCAGACCAATCACAGAAAGCCTTGAAAAATTGGTCGACGCACGCAAGCACGCAAGAGGTGGTGGAAAGGCCCGCATGGGGCTCTTGCGTCTGCGTGTACTTGTGTTGCATAAACTAGGCTTAACCCCGCAAAGCAGACCTTTATTTTTTATGTTTTTTCATTTTATTTACCCAATTATTTTTATGTATTTTAATTTTATATACATTTATATACGGGCAGTGTGAAATGTATCTACTAGCAACAGTCGGTGGATGTATGTTATTGTCTGTATGTTGTGAAACAGCTGACACTGTACGTCGCCAGGACAAATTTCCTTTGGGATAATAACATCTACTTTCTTTCTCTAGTACCCTTCTATCTTCGTTCCCTTTTAATTTCCCCACAATTTACTAACTTTCAAACTTCAGACATGGCATCTGTTTTAATCAATACATAGGGTATCCAGACGCTGGACAACCTCGTCTCAAGATCCTGCTGACGATGGGTCTAGCTGCTGCATCCGGCTAAATTCTCCAGCCCTCTCCGGGATTTGGAGTGCTACTTAAAAGAGAAACCTGGGAAGGTGACTCGTCACTGCGGCTCTGGACATTTATTTGAGGTCACCTAATGCAAAACACAGCTACCAATTTATTATTTCACGGCGCCAGCCTATTCCGGGATAAAATATTTCGGAGTCAGGATTGCTAAGAGTGTTCTGGTAGCCAAACAGTACAAAGTATACCCCAGCTCACTTCTCCTCTGGCTTCTTGGCGTGAAGCTAGCTGATGGCTCATGAAAGTCTTTGAGGCCCTGATGGGCTCATACGAGCTGAGCTAACCTGTTTAGATGGATACTGTAGCATATATCTTTCACACCTTTTTTAAAACTAGCGTTTAACACATCCCTATTCCTCTTGAAGAGGAATGTTAACTTATCAGATGCTTCTTTCCAATAAAACAGCTACATGAAAAACATACATGAAAAACTATTGTGAAAAGAAATGATTCCCCCTTTCATTAGACTTGGGCTTTCTCACATCTGTTTTCATATTGTTTAAAAGCATCCTCAAAAAAAGGATTGCATAAAATGTGTTCTTGAGCATGATCCAGCAAATTCATTTTATCTGTGGTAGCAAGTTTTAGGGCACCCAATTAGCTTTAACCATTAGCATGCAGCGCAGCTTTGTCTCATTAGAAGGGGTCACTGCTCGGAACTTTCTGTGGTGTATGTGCACTGCTGATGCCAGTGTCAATACATTAAGCAGTCGCAACCACGCTCCTAAGTCTCTCTCTCTCTCTCAAAGTGAGCGAGTTCCTCTGAATCAATCGGCTGGAATTATGGGCATTAACTTCAAAGGTCGTCTCTTCCTTCATGCACGACACAGCTGTCAGTCAGAGGCCGCCAGGCTCCTCTTTCGCAGAAAATAACTATCTAATAATGTTGCCAGCACTCGAGGTGAAGGTATTCAGCCCATAAAATAGTGCAGGATGTCAATATGTTTGATTACTTTGATATGTATTCTAACTTGGTGGAGGACGATTGAATAATCGGCTGTTGGAAATAAATAACAACAAACATGGAAGCCCCTCACTTTACCACATTTATAGTTAGTTTTGACAGTGAAAACAAACATGACTTCCAATGGACCCCCGTCTATCCTCCCATCTGTCCTCTACCTTAAGTTAGAGAAGCTGCACAGGTTTGGTTGAATAATTAATTGATTTACTGCTCCTGATCATCCATCTTTAAAAATAACTTTTATTCACTAGATCTAGCTCTTCCACAACACCCTGTTAGGCTATTTTGCTGCCTTTTTCATCCTTTACACATGTTGCCAAACAACCATAAATGTATACCATATACAGTATTGTTTTATAAGTTTTAACACAATCAAAAGCACTCTCAGTTCCTCTTTTGTTGTAAAGGTCACACCTGTTTCCTTCTAACTACGAGTAATGCATCCACAGGGTGCAACATACAGAAACAGAAGCGCCTTTGATCAGGTCTAGTGCATTCTCATTGGAACTGAAGCCATAAAACTTGGCGTTGAAAAGGCTGAGCAGAAGGCATCGACTGTGTCTCCCTCAAATGTAGACAGCTGCCAGGCCAATTCCTCACTTGCACTTGCATTTTGGCGGTTGCTCAAACAGACGAATGTAATAGAGAAAAGGAAAGAAGTGTTTTAACAGTAATGACTAGTTGAGAAGAGTGGTTTTAGCACGTGTCTTTGGGATAATAAAGCAAATTGGGGTGAAGGGGGATAGCGGCTGAATATGTGCCAAATGAAATGAGGCTTTTGAAATACTATGGGGCACAGCTCTCGAAAAGAACAAAAAGGTAGTTGAGGTTAATTTTCTGTAAACTGTTGAGGGGTCCTCGTGGTTCACTTCTATGCAGAGCTGTTTCCTCATTTCCTCAGAGATGAACGGTGCACCAGGGGCCAGCCATGCTGGGCAGTCTTTTTTCAGCTCTATAGGGGCTGGTTCTTTCCCTTGCTAATCAGAACTCAACGTTCCCCACGTGCTACTGTGGCCTGGGCAGGCACCCCGCATGATGTCCTCTTAGGACCCCAAAGGACCTCTTGTGCACCTCTAGAGTCTGAAAGGAATCATGGATACACATACTCAACAACAGAGCTCAACAAAAGCAACAGCCCTCATCTAGAAATTGGATTTTTAGCTTGCAAGGCGGAACTGTCAGTGCATCAGTCACAGGAGGACATGGGTGAAGTAAGGGCCTGACAAATCCAGGGTATTATCAGGCCTTTGTCCAGCCTGCAGCTGTCGCTTACCAGGCTAGTGGGAGAGAATGAGGGGGACAGAGGGAAATTCATGACCTATCCCTGTAACCACAGAGGAGCATTCAGGCATTCTGAGATAAAACATATGGGAGGAAAGAGAGAAATAATGGGTGAGGCATGAGGGAAAGAAAACTACAAGATATTTTAAGGAGAAGGAAAAGATAGTAAATTGGAGTGGGAGAGAAAGGAGAAAAGAGGGCAAATGCTTTCGTTTGATTGCAAGAATCATGGCAGATTGGCCGATATGTTCGGATTTCCTCTAAAGACTAAAAACGATTTCATCTTTGTCCTTCTCTCTTTCTAAAAATGACCAGCGGTAATGCAGATCTAATCTTTCTCTATCATCGCGGTAGGTTCCAAAGGCTGTCCGTCTACCCAAAAATGCCTCATCTTTCTGTCTTTGAAATAAATGAAAGTCCACAGGGCGATGGAATAAAGATGAGCAAGCCTTGATGGAATATTGCCAAAGGGCTCAAACTGAAGACGCCTGCCCCATCATCTGCTGCATGGAGATACCGGTCCAGAGCAAGACAGCACATAATCTGATAGAATTTCAATCAGCAGCAATCAGATAAAAAATAACAGATTTCACACCCAAACCCCAACAGTTCAGCCTTTTTCACTTTACTTGAAATTTGAATTTGAAGTTTGCAACAACTCTTCTGAACACGAAATTTCAGCCAAAGAATTATAACAAGTCAGTCTCTTTCCATCACTTTCTAAATGGCTGAGATTGGCCCCTATCCTCAAGTATGCTCATATGACCCATGTCACACACTCTGTGATTGGATTACTCCTTTATTGGCCGATGGTAGTGTTTATTGGGACATGCTGGGACTCGAAGCAGCTTTGATCCACCAACAGAAGCATATAGGGGCACTAGGGCCATAGTTTGCATCCTTGGCCTAAGCCTTGGGGTGTGTGGGACATCTGCCAAATCCTCCTGGATCAAAGGATGACTATTACACAGACAGGCATCCACATACCCCAAACTGCAGCTTTAGATGGCTTATGACCCGTGTCAACAGGTCAGGTTGAAAAACACAGGTGGGATGGGGGTCACGCATGTGTGTGCACATGGACATCATTGTTTATTAAACAAGATCTCTAACAAATGCATTTTTGTCTTAATTGTGAAGTGTTATTTACTCAGAAAGCTAAATTCATCACAGGTTGAAAAATAACTTATTTAAGAAGCTTATTTTATTTATTTTGTTCACTGGCATTTTCTGACTTTTTCTCATTGTTTCATAATAACAATGAGTTGAAGCTGCAGAATGAGCAGCAGCACAGTAGAGGGTCTGTTATTGCGTAGATGAACATGCGTCCTTTTGTTTGACCCTACATGCCTTTGAATTGACAAGGTTCTCCTCTAACAATAACCCCCCAGAAGGAGCTCTCAGCCAAGCACAGCAGCGGCGTGACTTTACAGAATACAAATGTCTGTAAAGGTAGGAGAATAGAGACATTGATAGGAGAGTAAGTGTCTTGGCTTCTTTGAGTCTTCTCTGTGTGTTTGCATGCATTTTGGAATGCATACTGTTGTTATTCGAATATCATTATAGTTATACGGAGGCTTTGTCATGCCCATCGATGTCTGACACCAACACAGAAGACATTGTTTAGAACCACCTCATTCCAACTTAGTGTTTATGTTTCTAAGACCTGTGTCATTCTGTTGAAATTCAATTTCTTTAACCACAACTAATGCAAGGGGTGACCACTGCAAGAGGCACATCGTGCGGTCAGCCTTTGCTCCCAAACCATTGCATCAGAAAGTGGTGCCAGGATGTCTTTTAGAGTGGGAGTGATGAGTTGCAAAGAGAGGGTGTTGGGGACCAGAGAGGGCTGAAATATCAGCCTGCCAACACATGAATGAATTTCAAAGGAGTGTCAATATATACAGGCACGAATAAAGATGGCTGTGGAAAGACTTTGGCACTAGCGATACCTTATCCGCAAGTTTGGTTAATTACAGGCAGCATCCCATTTTCCATTGACTCACCTGTCAAGAGAGGGCTTTATGGTGTAAACAAAACCGAGAACTGGAATTAGGCCCAGGAAGCTTATGTGATCATAATGCAGCCTGCATGTACCCTCAAGATCACGTTCACAACCTGTGACCTTTTCCCCTGATGCACAAAGATATGGATTATAGCAAACTAATGAGCAGCGCTCATTAATATTCCGTCACACCCATCTATTGCTGGTTGGGATGAAACGGTCATCACAAATTGCTGATGTGGAGTGCTGACCAGTCACCACTGTCACCCACCGATATTTCCGTGCAGCTCTTGTTGTTCACAGTGGAATTTACAAACGGTGGCACCTGATGCATTGCCAGCCATCATGCTGACTAATTACACATTGCGATGTCCAAGTATTAGGGAGCTAGAAGGCAGCGGAATCCATCTTCTTAATGTATCGAAACAGGCTTGCTACTTGCTGTTACGGTGATAGTGGGATAGTGGTGGTTGTCCCTGCAGTAGTCCTGCCGTACACCTGGCTAACTACTTGCAATTGTTTGAATCATCTCTGTTATAGGAATTTAATGTGTTGTACATCTTGTACATTGCTCATTCAGTACACATGCATCCATTGTAATCTGTCCATCCTGGGAGAGGAATCGTTCCTCTGACGTTCTCCCTAAGGTTTCTTCCCTTTTTTCCCCATGTAAGGGTTTTTCCTGTGCCGATGTGACACAAGATTTTGGACTATACGAAATAAAATAAAATGAATTTAATTGAATTGAATTGAATGCTCTTCTCAAACGCAAAGCTCTCAAACTTCTCCTTTTTCCCGGTTTGAATATTTTTCTATTGAAGAATTCCAGGAGAATCCTATCGACTTGGTACGCCAGTGGTGGGTGGAGGGCCACAGGGAGAAGCCCCTGCAGATAATCTAGATATTGCACAGGCCTTCTTTGAACTTCCATGACAAATTCACTCCTCGCTAAATCCCATCCCCGCTCCCAGTCGGTACGTTTCCATTTGTAGCACAGAATTCATTGGATTGCTTTGCTGCGAGTACTTTAATTTGCTCAAGATCTTGTCTTCAGTGATCTTCTCTCTTTCCACTACCCACCACCCAACGGCAACACACAAAATGTAGTAATATAAAAGGCCAACCCTCATGCTTGGATTGATGTTTTATTGGATGGGAGAAGGGTAATAGATCCTTTTGTGTGTAAAGTGTATATGGACGCAACTGGGGTTTTTTTTGTAGCCGAGGTATGTTGCTGTTTTTCCGGATTCCCAGCTGGCTCCCAATGGTCCCACTGGTCTATTGGCATGTATTTAAGATGCTGATGTTAGCACTGGCCGACTCTGGAAGGTCAAAGGGGAAAATTTCCGAGGCTGTTTAATGGGAGCTTGGTCTTCTTTTAAACCAGCCAGGGGGATTAAACTAATTACATGCATTGGATCACCCAGATCTATGTTTGGTCTTTGCTCACCCATTGTAGTCTCATCAAACACAAGCAAAGGATATGCCATGTGCTGTATTTCAACATATAACAGAAATTGCTGTGTGTCCTGGGGTGTAAGGAAAACACACTTTAGTAGAATATGTCTGTATGGAATCTGAAAACCTTTGGGTTAGTTTTTTGTTTTTAGCAGTGTTAGTCATACAGCAAATAACTATCATGAACTTTGCCTGTATCCTTGTACTAAAACATAATAAAAACTTGGTGAAGGAGAGCCCATTTATGTGACTGCCGCCCATAATCAGCCTTTAATTGTTGCTGTAGGTTTGTACCAAAAGTCAATGTTGCTCTGTTGTTTACAGGCTTAAATTAAGTCATTTAATTTCTCTAACATTGCATATGCTAGTTAAGCGACCTCAACATTGATTTTGTAATGAACAGTAATAGAAGGACTTCACCATCACCTTAGACGCATTGGCCACCTCACACCCAATGAACCACTTAATTGCCCACATCCAGATAAAAGGCCTAATGCACACTGCCTGCACTCCCACATGCATAAAGCTATCGGAATCAAATGGGCTATAACTAATACAATTGATTTTGATCAAGCAGTAGGAATAACACTATAACGGCTCCTCGGCAAGTGCTACTCAGGGGCAATGGAAAAAGATCCGTTGAACCGCTATTTATTGTGCTTTTAATGAAACTTGATTGGCAGAATGTCCTAGTTCCCATTACCATCAAAAGGATGTGCTCACTCTAATCTGCAATTATCACCATGATTGTGCCCAGAATCCTCTGAGCCCAAACTGGCAATCAAGTCCACCGCTGGCCTGCCACCTGTAAGTGCTCTTCAGGAGGACACGCTGAGTGGCTGACTTTGTCTTTTTCCTTTACCTTACATGCTCTTGATTAAACTCATGTTTTTTTTCTCCCAGCAAAATACCCCTCATGCCTTCATCGCCTTTCCCATTACTCACCCTTTCACTCCCACTCCCTACATGCCTGAGCTCCCTCCCAGCACAAATTCCTGACCTTTCGTCACTTTTATCCCTACAGTATGAATAAATACAGGGTCATTATCAAGCTGAATGTCTCACCATGATTATGCATTTTGTCATGCGCTGCCTCTGTAGCTGGTGATAAAAGGAGAGCCTGATTATGCTGAAGGAAGGCTATTGATTCCTATTGACAGGCCCCTCAAAGCCCTTTAATGAAGGGGATGTAAATGAGAGTTTTCCACAGTGTTTAATGACTGCGTATCATAGAAAGGCCAACATTCTCCTGCAGTCTAAGAGGGAGATGCATCACTCACAATGGTGTACAAGGGACAATTGCCGTTATAGGAATATCAAGAGCAAAAGCTGTAAGGAGGAAGGGTGGGAAGAAAAGGACATAGGGAGGTCAGTCAGGTATGCAAAAGGGAACCATGACTGTCAGATCAAAATGGATCTCCAACACAATTTAGTGGGGTGTCAGTATGGTCAAGTGAATAACTCAAATATGAAAAAGCACAGTAGAAACCGAGTAATGTTGCATGTATTACTTCTGAGTGGGGGCTCAATGAAAAACACCTCAATTACCACCAAGAGGCTGATCAGACAAAGACAGACTTTCGGGTAAAAGTGGGCTCTTTCGAACTTCTGTTAACAAAGGCGGCGCCCACAGCACTTCCTTCTTGTGGAACTGGAAACCCATTACCAAACAACACCATAGGCAATTAAAACATCCTTTGTCTGATTGTCCTGGCATGATTGGCCTAAGAGTGCAATCTGGATTAAAAACAAGTAATCTTACTAACGCACCTCCTCTGTACCTCTCTCTGTCCCAGCAGTCACATGGCTCCCAGTAATCACGACCGGATACAAGTGCTGAGGAGCGAGTTCCAGCAGGCTAAGCAGGAGGATGACGTGGAGGACCACGGGCGCACCCACATCCTCAACCAGTCCCAGGTGAGTGGTTGGATAGGAGCTGCGCTGCAGCAGAGTGTCGGTGAGCCTAGATACACATGCTCCAAAATACCCCGACACCCAGAGCTCTGATTCCCCCTGATGCACCACTGGACTTATTATCTCCAAATCCACTGGCAGTTTAATGGATTCCCTCAAATAATATAATTCCCCCATTTCAGTGACTACCTACTTGTGACTTTGATTAGAGTTACTACTACTACTAAGTAACAGCATATAACGCAAATGGCCTTGTTTTATTTATTTTTTTGCAACAAGGCTTAAGATATTTGTATATCAATAATGCAAAAAAAGTCAAATGTAATTTGATATTGTTAGAAAAAGGTTTTAGATACATTACAGTAAATTTTACTCTTTCTATTTCATAATAGTAATAGTGAGTGAGAAAACCCCACTGAGCATGAATGTGAATTGTATCCTGAAATGGTTCCCAGGAGAAGAAATGTTATGTATATCAACAGACTGCAATTTAGTCATAAATTCCTGCATTCTGGGATCAACTATGAAAGCAATTTTCCTTGTGAAATTAGTAATAATTGATTTGACACAGTATGAAGTCCATTACAACACTAACTTTCAATGGCCCCGTGAAGTCAATCGTCTGACTCTGTCATCCTTTTATACGGATGCCAACTATCTGACTCACCTCGCTAAAATGTTCAGCCAAATTTCCTTTTACACATTTTAATTCCTAGTTGACTTTTGACCTGGGAATACTTGCTCATAACATATATCTATGTGGGCCTTTGCTGTCTTGGAGGTATGCGATACTGCATGGCTTAAAGGAGGATAGCAGATGAAGAAGGGGGACATTACATTATAAGTGACTGATCTTTGCGGCAAGGAAAGACGCGACAAATTGCAGACAGTTGGCACGCTGTTCATTTTCCTCTCCATTATAATTATCAAAGGGATTTTTAAATGAAGAGGTTTCAAATTAAAATTTGAGAGTTTTTCTTTTAAGCGGTGATACCAACAATGGGATTTACTCTGCATAATTGGAAAAATGTAATCAAGTTCATTCCTTGGTTAATTCATTCAGACCTCATCTCATATCCATTCTTGCTGTGCAGCTGTGTCAAGACTCTAAGAAAAGACCCTCTTTCATCTTTCCACATATCCTTTTTTATATCAGTGATGATCTCAACATCTGGTGCTCTCATTTAACTTCAAACTGTTTTAACAATGAAATTCTGCAAATAATTTGGCTACCCTGTGAAAATCTCTTGTGGGTCACAACCCAGTATTTAAGGTCAGTCGTTGTCTTTATTTTAACTGTGACCAAACAATGACGGAGCCAAACTTATATTGTAGATCAGAAACTATTCCGAGATCAAATATCTGGATCTTTTTGCGGTTTAATGGTGTTTTTTATTTTGTATTACTTTTTCTAGCATACTTTTAGAGGAAATAAGGCTAAATGTTACCCCAAGCAGAGGTATCTTCTGAATTATAGGTCAGAGTGTCAGACCTTGAAAGTTAAACTATTTGGCATCCAATTATCAATGTCAGTTTGTCAATTCAATTGGTCTGCAATAGAGGTCTGGAATGTGGCTGGGGTCTTCTGCGGTTTTTCCCATTGCCTGACACCACGTCTTAATACAGAGGGGGAGGGTGGACTTAATTTGCTCTGGATTTCTCTCAGTGTTAGTTCTCCCGATTCTTGGAAATTACTAGAAGCAGACATCTCTCTGCAGTGTAGTCCTAATCTGTCCCTCTTTCCATTCTCGCTTCTAAAGGGAGAGGTTAACTGTTTGTTCAGCACTGAGCAGTCTCAGTCTGTCTCTGAGCTCTTAATTGCCTGTGATTGTTGACATTGTCGAGCGTACCCCCACTACTCCACTGGTAATAAGATATACAGCAAGCCCCAGAGTATTGAAGTCTGTTTTATTAGCCGTCTTTCATGTTATTTTAGTTCTGTGAGCAAGGATTCACAATGGTAGAGCTTGTTAGGAAGATGTGTCGACATTGATTCGAGAAACTTCAGGGAAATCCTGTCTTAGCCTCATCCAAAAGTAGTATAAATATGGCTCTCTTCCATAATGGAGCAAGCGTTTTGACATGATAATCAGGGGAAATACTTTAGGTGACACTTTTTGACCTTTTGTGTTGGTGAAAAGGGAATGCGTTCAGAGATGTACAGACATAGGCAGTAGTAAGAGAAAAAACATTTACTTTTATCCTTCGCCTGCAGTTTCCATTTCAAAGCCATATTTTTGGACTGATTATGAGCAGAAAACTTGATTAATTTGAAGTCTGAGTTAAATGTTCTCTTGTGAGGTCCACATAGCTTCTTTCCTTCCTTGATGGGGGTCGGGCTGACGGGGGGCCCCCATCAACCACATAACAATCTAATTTGCATTAGCATTAGCTTCGGCCGTCGTCCACGGTTCCATGTGTGACGCATGCCGGATAATGCATCTCTGGTATTAGTTTGGGCACCTTTGATCCAAACCACTCACATCTCACAGAAGAGAAACATATCATATTGTAAAAATAAAATAAAGGTGCAGGGATGTTTTCCTTGACTATATCTGGGAGGTTTTTATCATGGCGCTGAGAGTTAATGTCCTCTTCCACTATCTCATCCACCTAAAACAAACTGACTGTTTCACGGAAGCTAGATTTTGTTGATTATGAAGATCCTGATTGATCTTTTGTTGGGCTTCTTTCCTGTTTGCTTGGCAAAAATAGCTGTCCATGCTGCATGGTTAATAGATTATTATGTAAATTGCTGTTTAATGTTGTGCGAGTAGTGAGCAGGGTTTATGATTACAACTGAGCAATAAGCAAAAGGGCTCCCTGTCAACACTTTAGTAACACATAACGCACATAAAATGATTTAGTTTGGAGTAGGACATTTATTGGATTTTTATTGGGAATATAACAGTGTTGCATTTTATTAAACACATCTACAGTGAGAAGCGTGGGTGTGCCGAGATGTATGTATTCCTGCACACTAAATATGCTTTAATACCAGACCTGTGTCTATAGGTGTTGCAGATTAGATAGGGAGCACAGGCCGGAGAACAAAGGCGATATATAGCGATTTAGAATAAAGCGAGAATAAAGCGATTTCATTTATTTTATGTCAACATCATACATTACAGCACTATTCCCTAACACATTCATCCACACAGAGAACTTCAGGACAAAGAGATAAGACTCTAACACTGTGTTGCCATTCGTACATGCTGTGGGGTCCTGAAGCGATAGAGAGATAGCCAGCCCGACCTCCCGTTCACCACGGTTTCCTGGTCTAGGGGACCAGGAAAATGGCCGACCACACTGCTTGCTCTCAGATGAATACTTTGCCCGGAGCCACACTCCCAGGGACCACAAACAGACTGGGTCCTCTCGTAATAAATTGGGTCGTGGAATTAAAGAGAGACTCATTATCCTACTGGACTTTTTTCCAGGATGTGGTGTTTTGCTACCATTCTCTCACTTCTGTCTTGTTCTGTCTGCCCATTAGCAACTTTAATGTCTTCCATATGTGTGTTTGTGTACAGCACGTCTGCTCTCTTAAAGCTGTTCCCTATGTGCTGGGCTACAAACACAAAGCATTATGAGGAGTTTAGGCGGTAAAGCCATGTGTGAGTGCTGACCCATCATAGCAGCCTGCTTTGATATCTGAAAGGTCTGTGACCAGCTCTGAACCAAGGAAATATCACACATTGGAACTTTTAAAAGTCAACGCTTTCCCAGCATTAGCTGAAATTATTTTCATAATTTCCTACCCCCCACCACCTACACACAGTCTGTGAATGCTCTTGTGTTTAAACAGGTGATCTCTTCTTCTTTTTTTCTCTGCCTTGGCTGCGACACCACCAAGGAAGCAGGGCGGAGATGAAAGCGTGCCTTACAGACATCATGTTTTATATTATTGGATGAAAACGAACACAGGCGTCTCTTTGATTCTATTTGAACAAATGTCATGTTTTGTATGTCATTGTATTCCGGGCCTAACATGAAATAATCTAATTCTCCTCCCCTGGATAATGCCATTACGCTGACAGATTTTCTTTCCTGACTATTTCTCATGCATTTCTCTTGACATGGCGTCATCAACCAAAACTCTTCAGTTTCTAGCACCTCCTGGATTCTTCACCGCTACCTTTTAAATTGCATTAAAAACTTTCAGTGTGTGTGACTAATTATTTTCTCACCACCACATTTGGCCCCAATAAAATTTGTATCCTTTCCGTTTACTGTCCATCTGATATTTGTTAAGTTCTCAATACTTAGAGTGGCGGGAAACGTGTTGTTGCAGCGAAACCTGAAACATGTGACATCAATTCACGTTCACCCACGTGGAATACTATTATTTTGGAGGACTTGGGGTGCTTGAGAAAAAACTTGTTATTGGCGCTGAGTGAAATTGCGCTGTTTTTGCAGCTGTCCAAGTGAGGAGGAGGAAAGGAGGAATTTAAACAATAGAAGATGTTTCCAACAAGAGAGCTTTACCGCATCATCGCAATCTGTCCCGTACTGTTACCTTTCCTTTACGCAGTCTCACGTGTCATAAAACCTCTCCCCAAGATAACTGATTATTTGGTTTCTCTGTTCAGCTTTCATGTTTGAAATTGTTTAATATCAACTTTATGCCGTCAAACCGTCCACACCTGCCAGCCACATTACCATCCGAGCCTTATGAAAACTGACACCTCCTCAGCTCACCTCTGTTTAATTGGCTTGTCATGTTCTTTCATCAGCCAGCTCATTAGTGGTGTACTGTTGTAGAGGGAGATGATATCCCCATGTCAACCCCACTGATGATCAACAAACGCTAACAGAATGGTGTGTAGTAGTCACACAAAAATCTGTGAAAGGAAGCAGGGGCTGTTGATAATTGTCTGTGTTTTATGTCTTCAGCTTACTTTGTTCAGAAATACACAACACACCTTGAGCAGAATATCCTTTAAAAAAGTGCTCTAATTTGGACAAACAAAGCATGGACAAGTAGTTAACGTGAGCATGTGGATTGTAAACCCCAAAGGAAATTTGACTTATTGTAAATCCAGCCAAGCACCACATACGTAGATCCAGTCATAGCTGTGTTTATTAAATGTGAAATGTGTGTCAAAGATAAGGACAAGGGCCATCAATATATTAAAAAATATAATTAATTTCACAGTTTCAAATGAATTAATCTAGATTAATCGTAATGAAGTTGGCTTTTCTTCTAGAGACTAAATTGTATAAATTAACAAGCTAATTACTTTAGAAAGTGTGTTCTCATGCACTTTTCATTATTTGACGGCTGTGTTTGAAAGGCCAACAATCTCCCCACGTTTAGTCTGGATGTTTTCAAACCACCGTCTTTTCGGGACACAGTGGTGGTCCTCTGCAGAATGTGTGCCGCGCAGGCTAGATGCTGAGATGGAAGTGGCCTAGCAGCTGCCTCGGCCTAGCAGTTCGTAAAGTGGTCCGTGTTCATCCCCTTTCTGTTCTATACCTGTAGAAATTCCTCTAAGTTCTTTGCTGTATGTCGCGTCTCGATCTTTTTACTTTTAATCCAAAAAGCTCTTTCCTTCTTCAACTACGTCTCAGCCTCTTCGTTGTAACTGACTGCACAACGCACACAGGAAGTAAATAAAGGTGTGTTGACTTCGTTATAATATGTTATCGCATTAATCTTGGTCACAGTAACCTCATAGATTAACACTTTAACTTTGACAGCCCTAATAAGGACACTTTGGCCAAAAGTGTTCACCTATTTTTTTGCACCTGAAAGTTGGATTATCCTGCACAACTTACCTGAAGGATTCAAAGGCTTATTTAAAAAAATAAAATAAAATAATTAGTTTATTCTCAGGATGGGATTCATTCTTGTACCTATTTTTTGTAATTTTTTTAAGAGCTATAGCCAATGCTGCTGTTTGACAGGTGATTTTGGGAATTATCCCTTTCAGCTTTCGACAGGCTATTAGTGGACATTTCTGGGACTACATCAGTGTTGGCTCTGTTGCTATGTGGTGCTCCCAAGCATCGGCCTTAGCACCAATGTCATTCTTCATATATGAAAGTCCTCGTCCAAAAACCTTTTTAATGTAATTAGGATCCGGATGGCAGATAATTTTCTGCAGATAAAAGTGAGATTCCAATTCGCTTTACTAAGCTGCAAAGACACTGGGAGATGTTGGAACATGTTAAGGGTTGATAAACGTTTGGGTTGATAACCTACAATGCACTCTGTAATATGCTGCGGTACAGTTCAAAGAGATCCGCCGCTGTTAAATGTCATTTTGGAGTCCTTAAAGACCAACCCAATACAAGTAATTTTTTTACTTTACTTATTTTATTTTAGGTTCCAGGACTTTTTATTCACTAGCACATGTGTATTATCTAGGGCTGTCAAATGATTAACATTTTTGATCAAATTAATCCGAGTTTTAATCATGATTAATCCACATAATCAACGTTTCCCGGGAGAAATAACAAACCGGGAGGTGTCCAGGTGATAGGGGTAAAAAACGGGACCGCTGGCAGGTAAAACTCCAAAAAAGTGCGCTGAGCGGTCTGCCTCTCTCTCTCTCCATGGGCGTAAATCTGATCTAACAGTAGGGGGGGACAATAAACATAACGTTTCTGAAGAGCACACAAATAATAACATTAGCTAGTTGTAGTGGGGGCATATCCAACAAGCTATTAAACAAGCTGGGTAACATTACATTATATTACACTAGCATAGCGGACTAATTCATTAATTACTTGCATCATTTGTATTTGAGAAAAGAAAAACTTCATCCGATGTTTAATGTGAATAAAATAGTATTAGACCGCCTACTTACTACATTCCTGTCACTACCGATGTGACTGAGAGTCGAGTGCAGATCGCACAGCACTAGCAAGCAGTGGACCAAACCACTATGAGGCAAGGGAGGGGGGACTCAAAATGTTTTGAAACTTAAAAAGCATTTTTGGGGGTTTGTATTGTTTTACTTCTTACACAGATATTCTAAGTATACATCATTATGATATTTACAATACACAACCTTGTTTTAATTATATTTCTATGGGGGGACAACCCTTAGATGGGGGGGTCCTGACCCCCCTGGAATTTACGCCCTCGTCTCTCTCTCTCTCTCACACACGTCCACAGAGCAGCAGGCAGAGGGGGGAGAGAGCGATACCGTTTCTTTTTAGGAGACTTGTTTAAATGATAAGAAATATGCTGTAGACATGTCACTAGATTTGTCTCTAGTCGCTTTTGACACAAAATTCACCAGGAGGAGGATTTGTTTGTTATAATAGTCCAACCACAACCGCATTTCGGACATATTCCTGACCTGAATAATTTGTCACACTGCGTGTGCATGAGATGCGTTAAAAAAATTGACGTAATTAACGACAAACATCTAATTAACGCCGTTAGTGCACTATTTTTGACAGCCCTAGTATTATCATGATGTAATCACACCTACTAACTACCTGTTCCCTGAGCTACGGCTCAACACACATGAGGCTTCACACTGACAAATCATCTGATGCGCTGAGGGAAATATATTCCATTATCCAAGTGTGTTTGTGTGTGTGTGTGTGTTTGTGTGTTTTTTCTCTTTCCAAATCTTTAGAACGTAGAATGTTCTTTTTTTCTTCTTCTACTGTGTCTTTGCGGTGCATATCTTGACTTGTATCATTCGATGGATGTTACAGGTGAGCAATGGGACGGACTTGCCAAGCGGACGTCATTCTGTATCAGTTGAGACTCAGGCCCAAAAGCAGCAGCAAGAGGACGGAGATGGTTTCCAACAAGCACAGAGACAGTACAACTCCCTGCCACGGTGAGACCTTGTCACCCTTCTGTATTCACATTCTCCCTGCCCTTTCTCAACCTCCTGAGAGAGACCTCCCCACGTTTGTCTCTTTTCGATTTCCATCACTTCTCTTTACCCTTCGCTCGCTACACTTTCTTTAACGTATCTCTTTAGTTACAAAGTCAATCACCACAAAAGCCCCCTTTCAGCCCCTCATCTTCAGACATTTAAATGAATCTGAGCAAAACTCTTTGACTAAAGTCATTTAATGTGATCGCTTGAAATTGTTTGACTGATATAAACTTCCATTAAGTCAATGTTGACCCTGAGGAAGTGGCTACTTTGTCACAGGCACCACCATCTCTGACTCTACCAGTGTAATGAATGGCAGCTTCAGTATTATTCTTTAAAGGAGTTTCCTCTTTCTCTCAATCTTTCACCAGCTTGAGTTCAGGGCTATAGCCACCCATCTTCATCTTCTCCATCTTCCTGTTTCGATTCTCTAAGCATATTTTTTTTAAAGGGACGCCAATAAAGCTTACCCTATCTTACATCTCGAGGCGTAGGGGGAGTTGGAGCGTTTAGTTAGCATTTGTGCCTCTACCAATCTGAAGCTTTCGAATTGCATAGCTGATGCAGCAAAGCCAACAATTTTTAACCCTTATATCATTAAATATAAAGTCACTGAAGACACAAATTCTCTTTTTGTTTCACTGAAATTTAAAGTTATAAAGTAAAATAAACACTTTTCCATGTCAAATATTTTCATATAGAAAACAATGTCGAAACACTAAGTTTTGCTGCCAGTTTAAACAAAGACCGAACAAGTAAAGTGTGTGTGGTCTCTTTATCTCCTCGGCCAGAGTGATTCGGCTCTTCTGTGATTTGAATCCCTCCTGCACAAACAGCAATCATTTTCTTCATAGCCTTCCTCCATCGCTCCGCTGTCTCCGAACAGTGACGGCAGGGTCGATAAAAACATGTTCCTGTCCATGGCTATGGATTTGCGGTCCACGTGGACGCATAATCAATGCGGTCTGTAGAAGCCGGACCGATTTGTGCATCCCCTTCATAGGTGTTATCTGCTGGCATCTCATGTGATGTGACGGCTCTCGACGGCCCTCCCCTCTCTCGCTGAGTTCCTTCTCTTGGGAAAGTTAGTCCGGCCGGCCAAATGCGCCCAGTGGATGGCCTTTGATATGCATTCCTCTCATAATCTCATAGCGTCTTTTAGCAGAGAGTCGCATGAGCTCAGGCTTGACGCTTGACCCCTTCATTAAAGAGCTGAAGTCCTACATCCACAGATGAATAGCCACGATTCCCTCTAACTCCATCCATCTCTCTTTTGGAAACCCCTTTAGCCTGTGTTTCTTTCCCAAAAACACTGCTCGAGCAGTCAGACGAAAAAAGCGGACATTCCCTCCCAAAGAAGAAAAAACTGTTTTCTGAAGAGCTCCTAAAAAAAAAAACATGGTAGCTGGTTATCTGATGACGGCCAGGCTTAGCCGGCTGTCTGGGATCTGAGGATGGGAAGAGCACTAATGAAGGCTTGTTGTTGGAGCAGGATTAGTAGTGACAGGCAGTAGAGAAGCGAGAGGGGCCGGGAGAGTGTGTTAGTAGGAAAGAGAGACCACTGATTAGTCTGAAAGGGACGCACAAAGACACAGAAAGACGCACATGCACGCGGCAAAGATAAGGTTGTTAAATGTGCCCTTGGTGAACTGCCATGAGCTCCTCCATCACCTGTCGCAGTCCGCAGCCTAAGCAACATCAATCCGCGTAACGTAAACATTATTCGGTTTGTAGACAATTTAATCGCTTAGCAGCGATTGTTCCACTGCCTGTTACCGTTCTGCATACCGTTCTGTGTTTTTCCGTTCTGTGTCCAGGCATGTGCTCTCTCCTTCTTCTCCTCCTCCTTCCTCCTCATAAACTATGATTCTTCCCAGCTGTTTTAAAGGAACAACACAGCGGCCACAAATGTCTCTGCAAGCCAACTTTCTGTTTGTTATGTTCTGTCATTCTAAATTTACTCGCCCTCTGGCATGATGTATTTTCCCAGCCCCCTCCCTCTGTAGATGTAACTAATCTACTTTTTGACATGCTCTGGCACAGGAGTAGAGGTGATAAGAAAGCCGACTCCCCCGACACATCGTTCACGATTGCATTCCTGTGGAACACAGCCATTTCTCCTCTCCCTTCGTTCCCTTAAATCTCCAATCTTCTCTTTTTCGTATTCATAAACCTCAGCGGTCATGCTTAAAAAGCATATCGCAGACCCCTCGCACCGGGCGTTCCCAGGTCTCTCCCTCGCGAGCGGCACTGGCTGCTCTGTGAGCCAAGCCGGGGTGTGAATGCATGCAGTCTGTCCCTACATCTGCCCCTCCGCCAATTACCCACTTACGTGCTCCGCAGAGTCAGAGATGTATACATGTGTACACATTTGTCCTGGCATGCACAGATGTAGACCAAGGCTCCAAAGACTTAGATACTGGCATACAGCGCTTAGAGTGTGTGGGCTACGTGGGGATTCATTAGTGATGGCAGACGTATGGGACAGTGATTAAAATGATGAGATTGAAAATTGAACTAACTGGCCAGGGTGCAGAAAATTCAGTATTTCCATTTTTTTTAAACTATTAATCTACTAAAAAAGTGCAAACCTCCAGGGGAGACAAGCTTGGATAAAGCATTGTTTGTCTCTTGCTGGGTATTTACATTACAAACAATATTACTATAATGCTAATTATTATATTAACCCTTGTTGATACAAACCTAACTATTCTGAAAAATGTTCTTATCCTAAGTAATCAACAAAGGAAATTTCATAGAGATGACTTAATGACTAAATGTGGGCATTTTGAACACATTCATTTGTTTTCTCAAAACCAGCTTTTTCTCCCTCTGAGCCAGAAATCTATACTTCAGCAGTACTAGTACCAGTACTAGTGTATATATAATAATAATATCAGTCCAAATTGAGTCTATATTTAGATTTGCTTCACTGTGAACAGTCTCTTTGCAGATTCTCTCAAGCATTATGTATCTATAAGATAAGACATATGCAAGGTAGAATTGACTGTCATCATCTCCATTGTGAGCCGTTTTTGATGCAAACAAAATACTTTTGAACAATAAGTAGCCCCTCCTGTCTTGAGACAGTCTGCAATGAGGCCCGTCCAAATGAAACATGCGGGTCTTGAAAGTCCTTGTCTCCCGCTTCAGGCTTGGGTGCCGTGAACTCAAAATCCTTTCAAGCGCTCAGCGGCTCAGTGAGGTGTGAATGGGATTTCTCTTAGCACCCCTGACGCAAAACACACTGTCACAAGTCCACCATGGCATGGCAGGCCTTAATGGAGCCTAATAATGGAGGAGCAGCCTCAACACTTTGGCCAAAGGATTGGCAGTTCCCAAGGACAGCGTTTCAGGGCCAATTTCAAAAAGGGGAGCACGTAAAGCGGAAGGCATGGTTGGGCGTTATTTAATTTTTTGGATGAAAGGGCATCTCAAGCTCAACCGTCAGTGCAGGGCTCTGACAGGCAGGTAGGGACAGATAAGTAAAAGCTGAATAACGCCGTCTGCCTACCATTATTCTGTCTGCGCTGCGAGTGCACCAGTCTGCATCTCCAAAAAGTAGTTAAATGGATGAAGCCCTTTTTCTCAGGGAGTTTCTAACATTTGTGTTTGTTTACTATGTGGAACTAATAGGGCTTTGGGCTTCTTTATGCCTTCCCCATTTGTTTCTTGTCTCTTTTATGTCCTTGTGTCCCAGGAGTGTAATCATGCAGGAGACTATAACACGTTCCTTCGCTTCACTCAGGTTGCCTTCAGTATGTTAACTCAATGCAGCGACCGCATCCCCCTTTTAATCCAACAAAATGTGAAAATGCCTACATTCTCTGCTGAAGTGCACTTTCTTTTGAATTCCCCTTGAATGGCGCTGACCCAAGGGCCACTGAGGGAAAAAAAGCAATCTTTTCCAAGCGGTGGCTTCCCTACTTTGGTCCCTTTTTTAGATTCAGGCGCTTTTTAAGGTGAGTCACTCAACAGAGCGATTGACCTCTTTAACCCTCTCTGTGTGTGTGTTTAGGCAACCTCGAAGTAATCCCAGCACAACATCCCAGGACTCGTGGGACAAGGGGTATATGCCAGCGGAGGGATTCCAGATATCCAATGAGAACCCCCGCTACTCGATCAGCCACGGATCACGCAATGGCTACCTGGCAACGTCCAGCTACAACGCCCGTGTCGTCTTGGAGACCCAGGAGCTGCTGAGGCAGGACCAGAAACGCCGAGAGCATGAGGCCAACAAGACCAGGCCGTCTCCTGGGCAGGAAGCCCCCAGCGGGGAGCCTTCTTCCGACTACGGCCGAGCCCACACTCAAGCCCCAAGCTACCCCCTGTTAAAGGCCCCACCTCAGTCCAAGGGCCCATACAGACAGGACGTGCCCCCGTCGCCCTCTCAGATTGCCAAGCTCAGCCGGCTCCAGGGATCAGAGAAACGGAGGCTTTTTTACTCCTGAGACAGGGACAAGACTTTTGTGAGATTTGGACTGATTCTATAAACCATTAACAGGGGAATACAAAGAGGGATACAAGTCATTATCAGATGCTGAGATTCAGATTTTTATGGGACTGTTGACAGAATATGTTAATATGTAAAACAAAAAAAGTTTTTTTTTAATTTTTATTATTTGAACCATGCTTTTTATTAAAAAATAAATGATTTAGAGATGTTCTGAAATGTGATAATGTATAGTGTAAAAGTGCCTTCTGGTCCGTTGATGGCTTTTAGTCAGCATCAACCCCCATTGCTTTTTATTCCCTCAGCTTTCAGCCGTCCATGTGATACATTGACAGGAGCTGGACGTCAGACACGCCAGCAGGGATCTCAGTCGGTGCAACGCTAATGTGGATGTGGACCATGACCACACCCTTCCCCCCCTCCTCTCTCTCAATGACCCCTTTGGTTTCAGATACTAACGCAGAGCTTGTATCCTCCCTACACCCCCCAACCCTCCCCACCCCACCCCTGGTATTCCAAATGATAATGCTGAATTATCTCTTCCGGTTGCTGATTTATTCTTTTCACACTGTCACCATCACCATATGGCATCTCGGAGGAGGAAAACAGCTTTCGATCTCCTTCATCCCCACCTTGCCCCGCCCACACCGGGAATCCAGCAGTGTAAATGGGGTCAGGTCTGGGTTATTAATGAGTGGCACTCATTAAAAATGAATGGGCCCCTTTGTGTGTGTCTGTTGTCATGTATGGCGATAAAGCAGTGACCCTGCCGGCGCGGCTCTGGCCCCGTCCTCGCCAAGAATGACTCCGCTGTAACCGAAGCCTGCTGGCCTCGAGGTGTCTGAGTTGTTCCTCTGAATATTTCATCAACGCGGTTTCATGGAAAACCACATCGTCTCAGTGTAGGACCACCTATCCACCGGGCCAATACAATGGAGCTGATTTTCTTTTCCTTTCTCAATCATTTCCATTGGTACGAACCCGCTGGGAAGTCTGTTTGTCGTTCAGTCAATAATCACTGGAGCTTTTTCACTGTTTGTGAAAGTGTGTAAGAATGTGCATGCGTGTGTATGTATGTCAGGGGATGATATTATCGTTCAATATAGGACTGCATTGGTGCATGCATGATTTTTCCCCGCTGCACAGCTGGACCAGGAACACACCCCATGTTGGAAGTCTTTGTCATGTAAATGCCTCCATGTAAAAACAGGTTACCCATATACATGGCCAAGGTTTCTGTAATCTCCTACTGCGATTATGGAATCAGGTTTTCGGTTTACAAGATGTGTCATGAAATCGCTTGAAACATTTTCAATTGTTTTAATGGAAAGTGCATGTACACACACTTCTTTCTGGAAAGAGTTCAGGAAGTTAAATCTTTGTTGTCAGTCCCACCAGGTCAGATTCCACAGGAAATCCGACAAAACCGTTCAGGTTCATCAGAAACCAAAATTAAATAAAAATGAAAGCTCCTTTTGGTTAATAAAAAAAATATTTTCAATTGATAAACATTCAAATGAATGTGTGCATCTAATCAAATTAGTTGCAGAGCCCCGGCGGCACAACTACAAACCAGACTCCAGGTTCAGATAAAGTTCCTTTTCTATCCAGCACGCAATGCTTAGTAGGTTAAGAGCAGGATCTTACCACTGTTCAGGGTCCATGGGCCTCACAAGTACATGAAAGAACATGTTCTCACACATAAAAGGGAATGTGAAATACGGTACGGTATATTTGTCTAAAAATGTTCCTGTGTGTCTGTGTGTAGGTGGACATATGTTTAAGTGTCTGTGGTTGCTGCCAGTAACCGGATGTTACAATATGTCTAGGAATACGTCTTGGCAGCCATATCAACCACTTGGCTGCTGAGTGGGAGAAGAGCAGAGGAGTATGAGGCAGAGAAGATGGGAGGCCTGACCTCGTAGATGATTCAGTCAATGGAGTAATCACAACTATTCCTCTGTGTGTAGTACAAACATGAGGTTACCAACGAGGCTGCACTCACTTTGGCTGTTTCCTCTTCTTCATCCTCTCTTAATTCATCTGTCGATTTCATATTTTGTTTGTTTACCAGAATCTCACTGAGTTGTGTGTATGTGCGTGGGTGTGCTTAAGGCGGGATCCATCTCTGACACAGAAGCTGTTTTAACAGATGTTTCCATGTTTTATAAGTCCCCATCACAAGCTGAGTGAATGCGATATCTAACACATTTTTTTCTCATCGTATGTATATTAGATAATATCCCATAATGCATGTTTATTATTTTTGTTGTGTAATTGATGTTTGTGCAGCTCCTCTGTGGGTTATCTTCCCATAAAGCTACATTTTTTTTTAATCCTGGGCGAAATGAGAAAATATATTTCTATTGTTCAATTGTGTTTTTATGACCATTCCTCATTGTATTTTATTGTTCACAACCTGGTACCATGGTGGTAAAAAATGAGTTATATGTAAGAGCAGTGCAATTTTCCTTTTTACAGTATCATTAAGAACCGATCTCCCATTCTCTGTACATATGATGAAGGTGGATTCAAATTCTTGTTAAAATAATCCTATAACATTTTCTAATGATCTCTCTGCTTTTGACACACCAGTGAAATAAGATGCATAAAGGAAATAAATGATTTTTTAAATTTTCTTGCTGTTTCCACACTGCAGTGCTTAAGAATTTATATTAGAAATTTAGGAGTTTGAAACAGAGTTTGTTTACATTTCTTTCCCCATTGTAATTATGAATATGGGCTTGAGTCTTTTAGATGTATTTAGTTCATAAAATATTATTAATATTTTATTATTATAAATATTATTATTAGTCGTCTGGCTGCCAGATCCTTTCTTATACCTTTAACAGCTACGAGAAACGTGAAAGGAATTCAACAGTTCTGCTCTTAACTAGAGAAATGTGGAAACAAGTTGACCTCTTCAATAGGTGCAACGTTCCATTGTTACTGCTCACAATGTGACTCCAACATTTGTTGAGGTGGTTGTGAAAAGGTCCACAAAGGACACATCCTCCCTTTCTCTCCATTACTTTCATCCTGATTCATGACAGGTCAATGGGACAAACTCGCTGGGAGTTTGGCCGCAAACTGGCTAAACTTCTAATAACATGTTGTGATGACGCCTATGGTGATAAAGATAATAGTTACATTTATAATGCTCGACCAGGGTGGGAGAAACACAGGTTTTTGGCCCTGCATCACAGAGCTCTTGCCAGATATGTCTTTATCCTGAGGAAGGGAGAGGTCTTCGAAAAAATCAATCTGGTCTGAGTAGAAATGTACTATAAAGGACATGTGTTTCGGAATAAAATCATCCATTTGTGTGTATATCACTTCTAGGGATACAGGTAAAGTGAAGATGAAGAGAACAGACCAAACTGTGGAAATTTGCCCAGACTGTCACAGGATACATGGACAGGATAGAGAGGAGTTTTCACCCTTAATAATATTAAGCATACCGTCTCTCAAGCAACTTCCCCTGAAGCACCCCGCAGAGTCACAGTCCATTTCCTTCATTAATAATACCTTTGGTTGAGTGTCAATAGAGAACATGTAGAGAAATGATCAATCTAGTCAGGGGCTTTTGAGAAATAGCTTTCCCCTCGCTCACATGCAAATAGATAGCCTGTTGTGCCCGAGGCTCACCCGTAAGGGCACAAAAAAGAGCCAGAACAAAGTTTCAACCCAACAAATCTGTTCTCATCACAAACAAATATGATTATGCCGCAAACCGTTCAAAACTGGAGTCTTGGCTACAATCAGATCTTGAAAAGAAAGAAACAGCTCAGGTTAGAAAACACATGCAAATGTGTCCAGATATTGTACAAAAAAAGCCTCTCTACATTTAGCATGTGTGATGTCACATCATTTCCTGTTCGATGGCACGCGGTCGACTGGTAGATCTGGTTGATTTTTAGATGGTGAACGGACATCTACTGCGAAATGTCAGTCAGACAGGCAGAGATCCATGCCGCCACCTAAGTGTCCAAGTGAGGGAAGGAGAGAATTAGGGAAGTGAGGGCGACACAGGTAGTATGAGATGTTGGGCGGGACTGGGGGTTCGGGAGGTTGAAGAAGATGCTTTTTGGAGTTAGAAAATGAGAAGTCAATTTTGGATTGGTAAAAACAGCTTTTGGAAGCCGAGATAGAGGAAAGAAGCGATTGAAATGCATTTACTTTACTTTCCGATGCTCGCATAGTGGTTCTCACGGCACGCACCGAATACAGCCATGGAGCCTGAGAGGATCTAACGGCTCGTCCTGTCGTAAGAGGGCTTGCCTCTATGTAAAACCTTTAACAAGAATGAATACTATCCACTATCCATGAATACTATTCACAAATATAGTATATATCATTTTACTCATTTTACTATCAAGGATCAGGACTATTGGTAAGATTAATGCAGACGATATGGATAAACTGGTCAATGTGCAAGCCTCAATTAAACAGTGGCCAGGACCATGGCTCTCCACTGGGAGTGATACGGTTTAATAAAACACAGACAATATGGTCCTCTGAAGACCAAGAAATGGCATTTAGGATTATAAATACCATAAGATATGGAGAAACGTCAGCTATTATGGATGATAAAATATTCAGTCTGTCACGATATTTCTACTGTGATTTGTGGAAATGTCTTAAAGGGATATTCTGCTGTCCAGGAACGTCACAGAACCGACATCACAGACACAAATCAAGTTGACGTAAGCACACAGATAACGTAAAGCCATCAAAAGACAATAGGGCTCATCCTAGCATGATACACAACGCAGCATGTAACCCAGTGGGATGTATCAGCCCTTAACACTTCAAGGCCTAAGGGAACAGTAAAGCCCCCACCCCTCTCCTCCTCCCACCACCTCCGTTGAATCATTACTCACAAAGAAAGAGCTATGCTGACTCTTTAATATCCCCTTTTTGCATTGCAGCCATCTCAGTACATAATGAAAACCTTTTTGTACAGTGATCAACAGCAGACTTGGTCCTTTGTCCAGTGTGATTTCATTACTCCACTCTCTCCTTTTGACCCCTGCAGGCCAGACCAGTAGATCCTGTGTTGCCAAGTGTACATGTGTTGATATTAAAAGCAGATGGGGTTTGTGTGAACCGCCACTAGATAAAAAGAAAAACGTGAGTGTTAGTGCGATGGATCTGGGAGATGTATTTTTGACCCTGTCTTCAGCCTGATGAGTCACCTGTTTCATGTTGAAGAAGCTGCTTCTCCCTCTCCTCCGCAATCTACTGCCCCAGTGGGATTTCAAAAGAGGAAGCTGACGTATTAGGAAAAAAACTTAAATCTTATGACTTAAGTCATAAATCTTGGCAGATGCAAGAAAAAAACGGAGCCAATTGTGGGAGGCTGACATGAATGCACACATAGAGAAATGCATAAGCACAAACCAGGGGCTTCATTCCTAAAGCTATAGGCAACATCTGGTGAGAGCGCGTATCAGAGGTGAGAGGCTGGTCCTGGTAATGTGTGGGTGGAGCAGGCAGGAGGGAAGGCTAATGCCTTTCACTCTATAGACCATGAAGTGGGCTTTGTGAATGTGTGGGAGAGAGAAACAGAACGAGTCACAGATGAACTGGCTCAATGAAAAGATGGCCAGGTGAGGAATACAGAGAGAGGAGAGAGAGCGTATCGTGTTTACCAGAACGGTCTCTCATCTCAGCTGCAACCCAAGCACTTTGTTCAGAGATACCAAGTTAAACTGCAAGGAAAGGTTTTAGGCCTAGTGGTTGACCTTTGGTACCGTCAGGAATGTGTGTTGGATAGGGTTTTTGAGCTCATGAGACTCAAAAAGGGAATTTTCCAAATATCCAGTTATATAAATTGATACATATTTGGCATTTTTCCTGCTTCTCATCATTTAGAAGATTTAAAACGTGGTAATGTATTCCAGACTTATGATCAAGAGAAAACTAGGTACAGATTTTCTAAGACTATTAGAATTCTGTATCGGTCCTTTTTGTTTATTGTATATGTTGTCCACATTAGATGTTTCGTCTTTTTATGACTGACCCCAGTCATTTTTATCACTGACCCCAGGGTACACCATAATTGGGCCAAAATTTGGTCCCAATGAGACTACAGTGGGCCTCTTCCAAACGGACCTCCCCCTGCCCTAATCTCACCTGAGGCCCTTTCCCATCCTGCCACCCATGGAGGGCCACGTGCTGCCTGGGTTGGGCTGAGGCCCAGAAGGCGAGGCAAACGTGAACAAACAATCAAGATAACAAGCATGTGTTAAGAGTAGCCCCAACCCTCCTCCTGAAAGCTAATGCTTGATGTTTTACTCAGAGCGTTTTATCTACGCTCCAGTGAAATTTGCGGTTGCCGTGACAACCTGTAACATAGTACATGAAGCACTTGGGGTTTTATGCTTAGGTTATGATGCAACTTTATTAAACAAGTTTTATTAGACCATGTCTAGCCTAAAGACTTCCCGCTGGTATAATGTAGGACTGTAAAAGCTGGGGTGTTTCTTATAGCTTGTATGATTAGACACGTTACTGTAGAAACAGAAGCTTGTGGGCAACTACAAGGCGTTCCCTGGTGGGCGGCATTGAAGGTAATGGGAACTGTCACGTTCCTCATTCATATACACACACACACACACACACACACACAAGCACACCAACGCACACTACAGGGAAGCGTTCAGGACACATCAAAGAGCCCGATTGAAAACAGGAGGTGTTCTGGGGGTTGTTTGATTGGTGACACATGTGGAACTGGGAAACATCAGGAATGACAATTCCTGCTCTAACCGAAGCCGACGTTGCCTCTTTAGGGATGATCCTTTGAGGCATCCATCCTGCGGGAGGCCTCTTCTAATGCACCCACCGCCGCTGCAGTCCGAGGGAGTCGGCGCGGGTTCACCACAAAGACCAACTGATGGTGCACAGCTGCACTCTCACGCTCATTTTATAAAGTAATCAAATCTAATCAAATCAAATCGGCGAAGACAATTCTATCTTGTTTTGTGTATGACGAATTACACATACTTGACCAGATTTGAAATGGTAATCCATTGTATGACGTATTCTGGTAGACAAAGCATAACAAATGCAATTACCCACTACGGTTTGGATCTCACAATATTCTTTATCCCAAAATCCACGTTGTTTCTTGTTTTTTTCAACATCAAATAAATTAATTATTCTGGCAAGTATCCACTCGAGCGATAGTATCTATAATTAGTATTTCCATCCTCCTGGCTGGCGCCTGCGTTATCCACCTTTAACGTTGTACGGATTAATGTGTTTCTGTGAAAGAGTCTGCACCTTCTGACACTGATCAAAGCCTTGTTTTCTTGCTGCGAAACAAAGGCCTTGCCCGCTGCCATATGCTATAAATATATAAATATATACTGTGCTGTCATTTATGTTGACACTTTATTTGTTTGCATTGACACGCACACGTTGACACGCACACACCTTTGATCATTGTGTGCCCCTCTCCGCCTCACTGTCCCGGGAAATAAAAGGCATGGTGCTCCAGCAGTATTTATGTATTTACTGTATACTAAGAACATCCCAGGCCACACGTTCCGCTGAAGGAAACAGAATGGCTCCGGCAAAGCGTCTCCGTTGGAAATCTACATAGGAATAAATCCCATAATCTCTCGTGAGTTTGCACACTGGACTGGCTGAGAGCAATTACTCTGACAAAGAAAGCATTTTTCTTTCCCTCCTCCCTCCTTCCTCATCCTCCTCATTGCATTCTACCATCCTCTCTACCATCCCCCTTTGTCATTTTCAGATATGGCCGTCGTCAGAGATTGCCTTTCGAACGAAACAGCTGTCAAGAATTCCCAATGTCTTCATGCGCATTCTCCCTGTTTGTTCTATCTGACCCCCCCTCTCTTCGACTCCCACTCACGGAGAGAGAAGGCCTTATCTACTCCCGGTGGGATCCTCACAGGTGCTGAGTGATGGGAGAGAGGGGGAGGGGGGTCCTCAAGAGAAATAGGGGAGGCGAGGGGAGGAGGGGTGAGAGCGGATTAAACAGAGGAAGGATGGTGAAGGGAGGCGTGGCAAGGCTGCTGCTGGGGATTATTTAAGGTTGGGGGAAGGCTCAGGGAGGGGGAGGCTGACACCTGTGGGGGAGTACACAGGGAGGGGTGGCTGAAGGGGGGTAGGAGGAACCTGCGAGAAAAGGGGGGGCGACCATCTGTTGCATTCACAGATTCGAGAGGCACCGGGAGCCTTTAGTCCAGTTCCAAACAATGTTAATGGTGCACCGACGATGCATATCAAACGCACATCTGCGCATGTAGCAGCTCCCTCCCCCTTCCTCCCCACAGTAAATACATGATTCATACCTGATTGCTCATGCATTGGACGCGTGTTGTGTACTAGCGATTAGCGTTATCACCTCGGGTTGTTTTTATTCTCCCCCTCGATGTTATGCTGAAGTCTCATTATTGTTTCATTATTGTTTTATTGATTCTTACTTTAATTGACCTGGTAGCATAAATGCCCCCAAACCAAACAATCCATACCCCTAAGTGGCTGTAATTTGATTTTTGTTTTGTTTTTGTGTTTCAAACATTAATCTGAATTTGATTGTGGATGCACTGGAGCAAGGATGATGAATTGTGCCTGCAAAGGTTACACGACTTTGTGAAGTGCACACAAACTTTGTTAGTCACTAGCAAGTTTACCCCTGATGGTGCAATTGCGTATGGTGTTGGGGTTTTAGAAGTACTGCAGCTTTAATAACCCACAAGCAGGTTCAAAAGGAGTCAAAGATTATGATCTACTAAATCACTTTATGTACAGACAAGGAAATGGTTGTGGTTTGGTTAATCACTGATTCCAGTCAACGATCAGAATTTATTTCACCTTAGCCATGTGCTTTTTTAGTTGCCCAGCTGTAACCACAAACTCATACATTTAAACTGTTTTCTCTACAAACTAGGTGAATGTGTTTTAAGGCCGCAAAAAAATGTCCCTTGTGTAATTGTAGAAAAAATGTCAATCTAATCCATAAACACAAACTCATGTTCCCTTTGTTCCTTGTTTCCACAAAAGACTCACACTACCTTGTGTGACTCCCATACCTCTGCCCGTGTGGGCCCCGTTCCGCTGACGACATGCGCTCGTCTCCTTCCACAGTGACAGTGAGTATCTTTGATGGCGACGCTGTTTTGTTTTTACTCGTCTCTGGGGATGGATAATGGGGAGCGCTCCCCCTCTCAGGCAAACGGGCCAGAGGAGGCTCTGTAAACATGGGGGAATGAAGATTAATCACACACTGGAGATGGTGTTCCCACTTTAATAATCAGTATTGATTACTGTCACCTTACATCTGCACCAACAGCTGCTACAAGGGGGGAGCAGTCGACCACACGCTTCCCCTGTTGAATTAGTGTGCATTCAGAGGAGAATATAGTGGGGTTAGCATGAAATACACACCTACAAATATTCTTCATGGTCTATGAAGCGGTAAAAATGCACATGCTTTCTATAGCATTGCTGCCACATGGTGTGGACAAACCTTCACCTCATGAGCATGGATGTTTGTTTTAAAGGTTTAGTTTTAAATCCTACTTGTCTCGCTTGGCCAAAATTATTTATTCTAGCATCTCATTCCCAAAATAAGAGACTAAACACCCTAACCAATGTCATGCAAAGTATCCATTGGTTTTAAACAACAAATTCCTTTGATAATATACAGAACAAAATGTTGTTTTCTGAATAGTGGGCGTGTGGACATCTGACATCTTAGTTCCTTGAAGATGGGCAAAAGGAATATTGGAAACCCCTGAGTTCCTCTGCTTTCCTTTAGATTTAAACACAAAAAATGGTTATAGCAACAGAAATTTAACCGTGTAGGGATAGAATAAATAAATAAAACCAACTTTAATAATACCTCACCGCTGACCTCAAAGCGAGACGTGCTGTCCTCAAGGTTGTTTTTTTTTCCTGCAAGGAGCTTTGGGCTTGTAAGTAATGAGAAAAGAACAGGCAGTGGGGTTTCTCTGAATGAGTACACAGAACACGTGACCCTAAGGCGACATTTTTCTCCATCTCCAGAGTCCGGGGCCAGAGGACTGGAAGATTGGGAGCTGGTCAGACCCGCTCCTGCACCGTGGCAATCTGAGCTCACACAGGTAAAAACTGAATGTAACCGGTTGAATGCCGCAGGCATAAAGCTTCACATGGGAGTTGCAAATACATTGTATGTTAGGCCGTAGGTTAGAAGATAATCGATTAGCCGAAAATCTAGCAGTGAACCCAGAGATTGCTGTGATTGTTGCAGCTGGCAACAGGGAGTGCCATGCGTTTGTATCCAACTTGTTGTGCTGATATAATTACACAATCATGTTGTCATCTGTAAGTACAAGCCCGCACGCTTGGCCAAAGTCCATTAAAACTATTTAAAGGGCTACACCTCTCAGGTAATTATGTGGCAAAACAACAGATCGATAAGACCGTTTATTTGGATTGGCTTTCAGAGTGGAGTTCAATCATGCATTTTTGTAAACATCGCGGGCCAGAGAGCAGCAAGGTGAAATACATGGTGATTGCTGCCATACGTGCGGATGGTAATTATGATGAAGCCTCACTCCATTCGGCACACGCTTATTGAACAGTTGCCGTTGTTATGCGCTTACTGAAGTCGCTTCGTTACTCTTAAAAACAGGATCGGCAAAAGACATTGTAGCTATTCCTCCAGCTGTGTGCAGACCGAATTAAATTTGCTTTAAAAATTGTATAAGCGATTTCAGGAGCACCAGAATGTTGTATCTTATAAGAAGTGACATGTTGATGCGGTGTATGCCTGGTAGTGCTTTGGACCGGCTGATTGATTAAGCTGAATTGGCTCCTCGGAGAACCACATGGACAGCGACACTGAATTTAGGCAATCTCAGTTTGTTGATGGAAGGAAATCACAGACGATGACAGAGACAACTGAAAAAAAAGAAGCACCTGGGATTTTACCTCTTCTGATTGTTTTTTCCCTTCCTTGTCCTCACTAAAAAACACAGCTGGTTTTGAATAGATGACAGATTAAGCTGTTTGATATTTTAGGCCCAAACTATATTCAAGTAAACCAGCTGTGTTGCTGCCACTATAAAGTACCTTCCTACATTGACTGGGGGAGGGTACAAATAATGATGGGATATGTCTGATCCAGAGAAATGACTAAGCCTGCTATTATTTATATTGGAAAATGATCTCAGATTCTAGGTCAGTGCTTCTGACAGCAACAGCCTTTCTGCTCGGTTTGCAAGGTGTGAAATGCTTGATGTCTGCCGTGGAAACTGGGATTTGATATGAAAGAAAAAAGGGGGGAGGAGGAGAAACAAGGCTGTGATTGTGTGATTTCGCTGTGCTAATCTTGGTTTATAATCGAGGCTTAGTGAAAATGTGCTCCTCAAGAGTCAGAAACATCTATCAGCATGTGTAATGGATTCCCTTGTCAATGAAAAATGCATCTCCTGATTCAGATGTGAGGGGGCGAAACGTTAGCCTTCTTACGAAGAATTATTGATGGCGACGTGAAGATGAAGCCAATGGTCATTGCGTTTCTTCAAAGCGTTTCATTTTTTTTGTTTTTGTTTTAAAGAACACTTTTGTCTTTAATGTCTTTTTCACATAATAGACACAAATTCCTTTCCTGAAATAAGTGAAGCAGCGCCCCTCCAGGTTGTTAAATGTCAGCACGAGCGATGTACCATTCTAAGTATCTGCCACCCTATGAGACACAGCAGGTAACTAAAGCCATTTAATGAGCCATGAGTGGGACAGCGACACTGAGGCCTTGCAGAAAATGAAAAGCTGCTTGTCTTTCTGTCTGTTGCTCGCTCGCTTAACTTTCCTAATTCGGATGTGATGTCAAAGGATCCACGTGTCAAATTTCATGAATATATATGGATGTTAACATTTCACTACCACCACGTATTATCTTGAAGGAGCTCTGGTAATAATTTGGGCCGTTTTTCTTTTAACAGCAAAACTAAGCTCTGGGTTGTGTTGACAGCATTGATGGTAACTAAGGGGACCATTGAATACCCCCCGAAAACAGTGTTTACAATGATGATGGACATCTGCTTGAGAGTGGCCACGACAGGTAAGTCATCAGCGTTAGCGTCCATTTACCGACTCCAGTTAAGGCAATGCTAACTTTTTGTCAATCACCTGATTTCATCATCTTTTTTATCAATATTTGTATGGTAACATTAGCTAAGAACTGCCCTAAGTAGGAAACGTTTTAAATGGAAGTTTTTGCTTTCTATATGTGTTAGTTTTCGCTGCTAATGTTATGGAGGTTATATTACTGCTAAATTATCGTTATATAATTTTTTGTAATATTTTATTTTGAAAAATTACCAGATTCTCTCCCAATTATATGCGCTTGTCCCTCCTAATGCATTTTCCAAGTGTCACCCAATCATTTTTTTTCCGTGCGCGGCAACTACCAACTACTACTTTTATTGAGGTAATAGATTAAAATAACGTAGGCCATCTGTTCGGCCTTGGCGCTGTGGCGTAAGTGAGGGATCTAGTTTTGATTACATTACTTACAACTGGGATCTGTAAGACTAACAATTAAAACAACCTGAACATGAAAAGGTCCTCCGCCAAATGCTTTTAGAGGACGAGAATTAGCATTGGTCTCACATGTGCAAAGAAAGCAGTGGTTTTGTAAGCAACACGACACACTGTTGAAATAAACCAGAACTGCTTTGTGTGTGTGTGTGTGTGTTTGTGTGCGCAGGTGTTATCACTGAAGTAAAGACAAGTCATTGCTATTGTCACGATTCGTGAGGCTCGTTGGCTGACAGGAAACGCATACGCAGGGTTCCAATTTGAACAGGCTTTATTACATACAGAAGACGGGAAACATGGGATACAGGAGACGGGATGCACGGGATACACAGGAACGGGAGACACGGGAGACACGGGAGACACGGGAGACACGGGAGACACGGGAGACACGGGAGACACGGGAGACACGGGAGACACGGGAGACACGGGAGACACGGGAGACACGGGAGACACGGGAGACAGGCAGCAATGTGCGACAACGACCGACAAAGGACTCACAAACACAGGGGTTTAAATACAGACGGGAGGTGCAGGTGATTAGAAACAGGTGGGGACAATCAGACACTAACGAGGGGAGACAGGACAAGGCAGGAAGTGACGGTAACCCAGGGAGACCAGACAACTACACAAGACAGGACAAGACCAACCGTGACAGCTATGGGCTGACACACTAGCTAGTGAGTCAATTCTGATGAGATACTTACAAATGATATGAGATACTGTATGTGTTACCTTTAATGCATAGATTAATAAAATAATGATCCACCACCATGGTGAAAAATTCCAGTGTCCTCTGTAGCCACTTTAAGAAGAACGCTATTGGCCAATGCCTTTTAAAAGCAGGATAAAGATTAGGATGCATCTCCCTCTTTGCACGCAGAAAGCCACTGATGGTGTTGATCAGTTTGTATCACTCCATCTAAGTAATCCACTTCACATTCCAAATAATACTTTCAGACAGGTAATCAGCAAATTACTATGGATTATCTTTTGAGCATGACCTCCGCTACCCTGTTAATCTACTACGGCTCACCTGCGAGTAATTTCATATTCAACTGGGTGACAATTCATTAGGTGGGTGCAGTGGCTCCAAGCAACGCTGCAGTTACAGCCCGCAGTGGAGGGGCCCTGACCTGGGAAATTGGCCTGCTGTCATGACAACCAGTAATGGAACTAGAGGACCACAGGGAAAAGGAGGCTGTCATGCTTCTCAGCCAATGGACTGACCGTCCTGGCAGGTGAGGATGTGCCTCTTGTAATTATTTAGCAGGGGCACGGAGCAGAACATCGGGGGATGACCAGAAGAAAATGGAGATGAGATGGAAAGTGCAGCAGGCACAAAAACACTGCAGGTGCTTGTTGTTGACTGAGGTTCAGATGGCCTGTCTTGTTCGTGGGGTCTGACTTTTTGTTTTATGCTTTTACATAATGTTTAAGTAGAGGGATATTTAAAATGTTTTTGAACATAACAGTTGAGCATCTTGAAAGCCAAAATGAATAAGGTCCAAAACAGGTTTTATAGCCGAATGAGATTAAGACATTACACCTGATGTGTGATCATTTACTTTTAAGTGGAGCAATATCCCCTCGAGCCAACACGCCATGAGCTTTTAATGTGGATTGCACCTTTTAATTCCAACAGCTGAAAGTGTTCTCTACACTTTTTTTCTTTCGTCTTCTGTTTTCTCAGCTGCACGGCCACAAAGTGTTGCATTCCACTTCAGTAAATGAAAGAGGATCAGTCGTTGTAGGACAAAATCCAAGTCTTCAACGATGAATTGCATACTCTGTGTTAAGCAGGAGTCTTCTTGAAATTTAAAAACATACAACATTTTATTCAGAAGATAGGAGTTGTCAGACCATGAGTCATGACCAGATTATTTTGTTTGGATGTTACAAAGCTAGAGAAGTGACAATACGTAAGTTTTTGAGTGGAACTTGAGACCTGAAACTTAGTTGTTTTTTTTTTCACGTGAAAACCAGAGGTGCTAGCTGTCATAACCAAGTACATGGATAACAATGTTAACCCGAAATAAGCAGAGCTGGTGCTTCTGCGTTTTCGGCTGTGATTGGTCTGCTTACTACATCGGATTTCCAGCTTCATAGCGTAATTCCGCCATTATTAAAACAAATATATTTTACAAGAGAATTAATCTGATCTGAGAGCTTTTGTCTGAAGAAATCCGTAAATATGACTCCTTAGAAACACACGCGTCATTGGCGGACTACAAAGATGCGCGGATGGGCTCCAATTCATGGACGTAGATCTCCGCAAACGTCGGTTTTGCCGGTCGAGGGGGCGTTAAAGTTGTGGAGGAAATACGGGACAAATATGTCCACGAAAAGAGACGAAGAAAAGCAGCAGTGTTGAAGCACGGGGCAAAAAAGTCTCTGATAAATTAATAAACAAACCAACGACTCCCACTCGCAAAGACGGCACTCTCTAGGTCGTCTTCGACAATAAACGTTACTGCGCCTGGTGTTCTGGCGGTGAATTGCTTTGCAACACACGCAAGCCTTTTTGAACCATGAATTGAAACGAGTCCGGCAGCGCAACACGCAAACGCAACGGAGACGCCAACGCAAAAGCATGCACCGGCCTTTACTTGCGGTTTTGGGAGCTCCAGGAGAACTTGTGAAAGCTGCGACATGTAGATGTACCGCAAAGCCATGCTAGCTGTGTGGATATCCCCGAGGCCCGCTGCAGAGCCAACTGTAATGTGTATACCTACTCTTTGCCCGCCCTCCTAAAACCCCTACCATCAGCATAAAAAGTGAAGAGTGACATGACTAAAAAAGTCAGAAGCTTGTCATTAGAAAAATACATTTGCGAATGCAATAATATATAAAGATGAAATGAAACATGTATTTATATGTATGTAACCCATGTTTTGAATATTATGGAGAATATTTAACCGCATATTTAATGTATTTTTCAATTCCAAATCTTATTTCTAATCTTGCAGGTCCATATGTGGTTATTTCTTTGCCGGTGTTTGAAATCCCTCAGACAGACGACGATGCATAGACAGGGACACAGATGCACACAATTCTTTGGAAAGATCAAGCCTTCTGTTCCTTTACTTCCAAGTGCTGAGGAACTGTGACTCGCCTCAGGTCACAGGAGAAGCTACAATCTGTTTTGAATTGTGTTTCGTGAGTAGAATATAGATGACATTCCCGGCGCTATTACGAAGACACAACCAAGTCAGACATAAGCAACCTCATTGAGGTGGAAGGAAAAGGCTCCATACAGGCCTGTTGAAGGTTTCATACCTCTCTCATCTCGATGTAATCTTTGGCTCTCTCTCTTTTTCTATGCGTTTGTGTGTGTTTTGCCAAGTTCATCAGCTGACTTTATTTTTCCCCAGTGGATAATGTGCTAAGATTACATTGGCTTTTTAGCAAAAAGAAGCTAACTACTATTAGCCCACACACAACAGTTAAAAACAACAATGTGCTCTCTCTGTCGCTGCGCAGGAAGTAGAAAAATATAGATAGGCAAAAAAATACAAAGTGAAGGACCTACATCTTATGGAACCAAGTGTGTGAGTGAGCAACTTCATCAAATGTGCCAGTGTGCTGTGAAAATAATTGTCAGAAGCTCCAATTCGTTTAAAGAATGTCGAGGAGATATGTATCATCTAACAAGTATTGGGACAGTTATATCTTTGGCTACGTTCACACTGCAGGCTGAAACGACCCAATTTTTTCGCCCCTATGCGACCTGTATCTGATGTTTTCATGACAGTCTGAACGATACAGAACCAATCTTTTCAAATGCGACCCAGGCCACTTGGGTATGTGAACCCAATTCCGATACGTATCCGATGTTTTTAAATGGGACTTCAGTCTGAACGGCCAGGTCGCATGTATCTGACCTGCACGTCATTGATACTCGACAAACGTCATAATTCCGTCACAGAGTTAATCAAAGGCGCTCCCAAACATAATCGAAAGTGGATCTGATACATTCGGAAGTTACTGATAAATTCGGTGTTTGTGAAGCAGCTCACATCATTATTCCACCACTCCTGGCTGTGACTCCGCACCCACACATTTCTTTGTACCGACGTTGCTACCACTGCGCCAGAGCTAAAAACCTTGCTCTCCTCCGTTTTAATTTTTTTCTTAAAACGAGAAGATTGTAACTACTGGCTCGATTGGCAAAATAACTTCAATATGTTCAATATCACCAGAGAATGTCTAATATGCCCGTAGACGGGCTCTGTTATCACTCCACTGTTGACATCCATGTTTAGCTAACAAGTGACGTCATTGACCGTTGAGTACTCTTCTGCACATGCAGATCACTCCTCGGTCATTTCACGTTCACACAGGAGATCACATATAGGTCGCATTTAATTAGAAATGTGAACGGCCTTGCCAAAAAAACGGAATTGAGCGTTAAGCCCTGCAGTGTGAACGTAGCCTTATATCTGGATGTCGCAAAAGAATCATCTATTCATTGATGAATCACAAATTATTTGTAGAAACTAACTGCTGAGGTGATATTTCTTTAAAAATGTAGGTAAATGCTGTTTTTACTTATCGAGATTTCATGCTCTTCTCAGTTTAGGTATTGAACATTTAAGGACATCACCTTGAATTTGGAGTATAGTATCTATAATTCAGGTGACAGGTTCAACTCAAAATGTGCTCTAATACTGTTGTGATTTGTGGTAGACTTGTCTTGGTAGACTTAGCTCTTGGAAATGTTTGCATTCCAAGCAGTCCAATGCAGGAGAAACACTGCAGAAGTAAATTCGGTTAACAACGTCCCGGGTCCATCAAGTGTCCTAGTGAGCCGTGACAGTGAGCCAGCATGCACCACAGGCTCTGTTTTTAATTGATAAAATTTAATTATGGCCTTTCACCTCATTCCTGAACAAGAGGCCCTTTCTCACAACAGCCATTTTGAGCATGTTATTGCAGGGTAAACACAGGTGTAATTAATATAGTAATTATGGTCGTATTCTATTTTGTGTGTCGGAGACATTCCAGGGAGTCATCATGAACATTACCAGGGGCCTGACCCACCTAAGTGGAACAGAGCCATAATTGTAATGTTAATCACTCATGTGTTTACCCTTGGAGGACATGGATGGCTATTGGAAACTAGTTCAGCTAAATGGAATGCAGTCGTTTCAAATGTTATCCTTTCTTGCTATGATGAGCCAAAACGTCTCCATCTGGGCCTCAAACTGGTGGAGTTGGTCTTAAACCTAGTGGCTGCGAGGACATGATGAAAGTGACTTTGTCACGGTTTTGGGTTCACTTCCTGCTTTATTCTGTAGTTTCACGTATCTGGTGTCCCTGGGGTAACTTCACTACCCGCCTTGGCCTGTCCCACCTTGTGAGTGTCTGATTGTTCCCACCTGTTTCCAATCACCTGCACCTCCTGTCTGTATTTAAGCCCTCTGTGTTTGTTAGTTCAGTGCGTTTCATGAGTATGCACCCTGGATCGTATTGTAAACTCGAGTTTTGTCTTTTGGATTAAAAGCCTTGTTTTGTTTGGAACCCTGCATCGTGCGTCTTCTGTCTCCGAAGCCACCCTTGTGACAGACTTAATATAAAGTTGCTCTTTGCGGTGAAGATTTACTCTATGGTTCATTAATTAGCTGATTTTTACAGTTGTACATGAAAATGATTTAAATGTGACTTCTATTAATGAAGAAAAAAGTGCTGTTTCAAAACCAGATAAAACCACTAACTAAATAGAGTAAATGGGAACATAAGTCAAAAAATGGCAATTTCTCTTCACTCGCATGAGCTGAGCATAACAAGAAGGCTGACTTCAGTCACATCGCTGATCGAGGTAGTCGTTGACACAAGTTAAGTTTCCACCAAAGTTTAATTATACTCAGGCAGGCCCTATTGGGAGAGACACGTCTCACCACCTCAGGGGGTGTCAAACCTCGCAGGTTAAACATAGAGCGCGAAGCGTGGGCCGTCACTCCACCTGCTATTCTCTAGCAGAATGTATTAGAGAGCGAGAGCGATGGGACCGACTCTACAAAGACTCATACAGGCCAGTGTGCATACAGTACATAAATCATTTACATACAAAATTCTCCGTCTTATTAGTTTTCCTCCTACCTACCTGCTTCGTCTATTAACTCTACTGTCATTCCAGATCCTGTCATCAACACAAGATCATCTCTGATTCTCTCATGTCACGGTTTGGGTTCACTGTTTTGTTTTGTAGTTTCTGGTGTCCCTGGGGTAACTTCACTTCCTGCCTAGTCCTGTCTTGCCCTGTGATTGTCTGCCGTGTCTGATTGTTTCCACCTGTGTCCAATCACCTGCACCTCCCTTGTTTCCCATCGACAGTCAGCGGTAGACCGTACCGTTCCGACAGCAAGCGCCGCCGGCACCCCCCCCCGTTGACCGTAATTGTCCGGTCGAAGTGGGCTGCACCTCGCCCGGACCTGATTTGAGTTTAAGACCCTGCTGTAGTGTTTTCATCCACTGTTGATATGCCACATTGCGAAACCAGGTCCAAGCAAAAATGTTGAACCTGCAGTCATTTAAACCTTACCCTTTCCAGAGATTTGCCTGTGATTCCTCCTCCACTTCTATTTGGTTGTAGAGGTGACAACACTCTGGTGATGGCCAATAAATGTACCAAGATGTGGATAATTTGTGTGGGTTAGGGTGTGTATAATTTTTGGTAGGGATGGTAATCCAAGGCAGCCAAAGGAAACATGCCCAAAACTCAGGTTTTACGATCGAAAGGAGGCAGCTGTTGACATCTGAGATGGAAATTACTCATGTTTGGACAGTCAAGAGCAACGGAGTAAAATAAATGTGGACTAATCGTTTCATAATCGGTTTTTAGCTTTTTCATTTGGAGAAAAGCTAAATTCCAGCACAGAAAGCATCAATGTCCATCATGCTTATGATTGTGTGAGGAAGGCAGGGGTTGAGACTTGAGTGTGAGAAGAGCAGTGTAGAAGCCCTCCACCAGGGAAGCCGAGTCTGGCTTCATACACTCTTGGGAGTAATGTGCTGGGTTTAAGGCTAGCTGCCGCAGCTAAGCTTCCGCCACTGCAAAAAGACAGCTGCTTGGAGAAAGAGAGATGGGTGACAGAGGGGGAAGTAAGGGAGGGGGGCTGTGTGGGAGAGTAAGGCAGGATTAAGAAGACTGATTTGGATGCTGGTGATGGGTAGCCAAATGCTGAGAATGGAGGGAAAAAACGGTGAGCAGTGGGGCTTATTGAGGCAGGCAAGATTTTGCAAGGCCTTGAAGCAGCCTTCTGCTGGATGGTGGGCAGCAAAAGCCGGTGGCTGCCAAGGCCAAGGCTCAGTGTACCCGCGTGGCAGGAAGATCCATCTAACCTCCTGTCCTGTTTGTGTGGTTCCAGCAAAGATTGAATAATTTAACCAATCTTTAAACAATAATATATACTAGATAAGCGTATTCATAGGTCATTTTAGAATAAGGCCTTTCATGAGGCGCTTTTGTTCATATAAAAAATGTATTATGGTACTGTTGTATTTGTAGATATTTCCCTTTTATTATACTTTATATTATACTTCTCTTTTATTATATTTCATTAATGTTATGATGACAGACTTTGTAGTGGATATGTGAATATGCAGAAATACCAATTGTAAAGCTTAATATTTTTTCAATCACAATTTATTCAAAAGTTCCTAAATGCCACCCCTATTAACAGACTTAACACAAGTTTTTTTGGCTTTCCAGACAGTGCTGTCAACGTCTGGGTATTAGTGTCAGGGCAGCACGACGCGTAACACACACACACACACACTTTCTCCTCGGCATTACTAAACAGCAATGTTGGCAAGTGTCTCAAACATGCACGATTATTCTCAGTACAATATTTAGCACACACCCTGTTTCACAGATGTTTTCCAGTTCAAGCCAGAGAAAAGACCCCTGACCGTGTTTCTTGTTTCTGAATCACTTCAATGCCACATCAGAAAGATGATTATTTTTCATCTGCGGTCTTAAGTTGTCCCTCGCTAATGGATCACCAAACACCCCATCTCACTGCTACGTTTCTGTGGCAAAGCAGCACAAGTTTTGCAAATTATAATACATTTGAATAACAAAGGTCTAAAGAAACTTCAACTGTTAGTAAAATCACCTGTCTCCTGCAAACTGCAGTTTTAATTTTCACCTCACTTCTTCAATAAATAATGTGTGTTAGCGAATACCTAGAGGCGTGCAAAAGGATAATTTTCACCTGTGACATGAAAAGGGTGTTAAGGATTTAATTACGACATTAAAAGCTACAGATTGCAATAGTCTCAATGCCTCTGAGAGAAGAAAACAGAAGAAACTGAAAAAAGAGAGATTGTGTGTTGAAAGTTATCTCAACCCTGCAGCACAATTGGAGTGTTAAACACAGCTAAACACTTCAAAGTGCATTTTGGTACAGGGAGCGGCGCTCAGCGGATCAACCTCTACTTAGCGTCTGGATGTGAGAACTGTTGTAGATTCACTCCACTCCCACTTCCTCGGCTCCAACTTTAGCAGATGTTGCAATTGAAACTTCTCTTTGTTTCTTTCCCACAAGGTACACAGGAAGCGGATGCTCTTCCATCTGCAGCTGATTGCATGTCCTTTATTGCTTTGACTGAAGGTGACAGTCGCTGTCACGGCCTCGGCCTGCTGCGTATCCAACCACAGGTTGCAGTGTGACTGGTGACACGCTCAATCAGCCATTAAAGAGAAATCACTGTCAGTGGTACATGGCTGCTGACAATCAGTCATCACAGGCAGAAGGCTCATAAGGCCCAATTGGACTCAAGGTGATCGCTAGGGAAGCATGCGGTGTAGGGTTGGACCATCACATGAGCGTCCTGTCGTGCAGTGGTAGTCCTGGTCTTATTTATTAAATATTGGATAACAGCCAATCATGCAGTCCCTCTCCGACATGATGGAGATTGCTCTCTCTGCTTTTGACAGCCCTCACTGTTTGGAGGTTGTGTGTGCTTTTCCTGTGTAATTCCACCATGTAGGAGCAAGTGAGAGGGATATGGGACAACTGTTGGTCAGCATCGACAGGGTGACCAATGCAGCAGTCCTCAAAGTCAGTTCACCTGCAGCGTCACAGTTAGAATTCCAAAAAGGTGTATGAAAAGTTTTTAAAGATAAGTAATATATTCCTGTATGGTGGTTATCATACAATATAAATATTCTTTCAAAACCTTTTCACAGAGAGCCATACTTTTGTTGGAATTGCTCATAATTTGATTATTCAGATTTGCTCTGTAAAAATGGCCTGTACTAGTGGTGGTAAAGGGATTCCGATTATTTAATTAAATTAGATTATTAATTTTAAATTAAAAGCAGTACACTTTTATACACATGTATAATTAAAGGATGAGTCATTATTATGTTGACCTCAAATTGTCTTCTATCTTAGATTCTTTCTTTTCTTTCCAAAGCGAGTCCACTCTTGAGAACGATGAACTAAACAATAAACTTTTCCATTACCACCCTATAAAAGTTCCACGTTGAAGCAGAAGCTGGGTCACAAATCCAAACCCGTCCCTGAGAAAAATACCAAAAGCTGTAGACAGAGACGGAGACCAGGACCGTCCACAGTGGAATATTTAAGTTCTGCTGTAACTCTACTCAGCGGGCCGTGCTCCCCATAACACATCAGTCGAAGCTTTCTCAATCACCCGTGACTTACCTAATAGGCCAAACATAATAAAAGCAGAGAAGGGGCTTTGAAACTGCACCTTTGGTGTTTCAATCTGGGCTGGCCATCATGGAAACTTCTGCGACATGAAAGGAGCTCTGGTGGAGGCAGGTGGAGTGTCACACACTGTTCATGCCACCGGTCAGTAAGCCGGACGGAACACTATGTCCAGGCATGGGTGCTACAAGGTGTCTGTCAGATCTTTTGCAAGGCTCATAAAAGCTTGTTGCGGCGGTTAACAGCTGGCGGGTGGATGATGGGTTTGGTAAGGTGAGGATGAGGTGCAGGTGGAACAGTGAGGGAAAAAGCAACTAACCTTAATCCCCTAAACTTTTTCCTGAAGGTAGCACTTTTTTAATTCCAGACTCATCCTTTTCTGTTAGGCAGGTTTAGGGGGTGACGGGGACTTGTGTTATCAGCTGATTCTGTCTTCCTCCTCCTGCTCCTGTCTTCATCCTCCCCCATCCCCTCTCCCATCTGCCAGGTGTGATAAGGCAGACAAACGTTGCATTTACAGCGCTATTAAAACCATTTCCCCCCGCAGTTTTGAAATGATTATCGCCTTAGGCCCATGGTTACAGGTTAGCTGATAGCTCACCTCCATCTGCCCATATCTGGGTGACTCTTTGAGGCTTAGGGCTGGCTGGGTGGTTGAAGATTATGTGCGTTGCTCAAACGGCTTGAATACCAGGGGGAAACGGCATCGGCGGGAGAGAGGAGAAAAAAGAGGTGGAGGAAATTAAAAGAGCAGGAGTCCTGACATCCACAATGCTGTGGTGGATGATAAGGGATACAGTGACAGCTCTTTCTCCCTATGGCTTCGTCTGACTTTATATGGAAGACATTGTCAGGTAAAGGGCAGTTTGGCATTTTTTGGGGCGCGGGAGGGGGGGGGGTTTCAAGAATTCTCTGCATTGTTCAAGAATATATTCTTAATTTGTTATTAACTGGATTATGGTAAAATGTCACTCTTGGTTCGAACATGTTCAGACAGAAATTGTTAGTTGGAATAACAATACTTTTTCTTCAAATAGAATAGGATTAGTTTCCTCAACAGACCACAGCAGTTTCATTTACAAACACATGAAAAACTGCTTACACTAGACGTTTGTTATAGCTGCTGAGACAGCTACAGTATATCTATCTTCCTGCGCTCCTGCTTCCTGCCAGCCGGTCTTCCAAAATCCTCTCAAGCATCCCTTCTGCTCCGTGGAGATATCCCCATCAACGCCAGTCGCTGCTGGCTTCTTCCCATTACCTGCTTCCCTCACTTATCTGTCTGCGGCTGACTGATGGTCCTCTTTATTTCAACCCCTTTTCCACTGCCCATTAGAATGTCTCACTTATTAGCAGTCAAATTTGATCCTCCTTTCTCTGTAACATGTTTGCACAATGCAAACAAGGGTTGCAATAGAAGATGACGTCGGTTTCGGGTTTGAAAGGCATCCGTTTTTTTTCTTGAGCGATCAGGAAAAAGTACCACGTGATTGATGCTGAGCTGATGTGTTCATTAGCTCTGTTAAAGTGGAAAGAGCCCTCCTTTAGCCACGCTGACACCTTTCTAACAGAATAATCTGACAGCCAGGGCACTTAATTGAGGTAGTGACGAATATATATTAACATTAATTTAATTGCACTCCGAGAATTTCCCCTCTGATTGACCTTGACCCCTTTACAGCATAATTACCACGACCGTCACTTTTGCTCACTGCAGCCAGACACATTCTGTAAGGCCGCTGACCCTGCAATCTGCATAAAGAATTAAACATGCAATAAAACTGAGCTTACAACTGCCTAATGACGAATAATCAGCCCGCAGAACCTGTAAATACATTTTTCACGTACCCTTGATAACAAAGCATGGGGGAACCAAGTATGTGCTTATTAAGAAATTAAATAAAAACCCAGTGTCTTTTGTCTCAGTGCGTATGAGAGTGCAGAATATAAACAAGCTGAAGTGGACAGTTTTGGAATTGTGGACTCTAAATGGCCACATCACCACTTAATGATAGAATAATCACTCATTTTGCAGTAGCTATACCCCCTAGAGGCATTTAAGATGTCTGAATGTGGGCTTGGTTTATGATCAATTTCAAACTGTATAATTTAAAAAATCAGTCCCTGCCATGAAGCTACGAGTACATCAAGACAAAGAGTCCGTCCATGCTCTGTCAGGACAATGAATTGTTAGGAGAACCTAATTGTATTTAACACAATGATATAACAGAGCACCTTTTGACTGCAATAGCTCTTTTTTTAACCAGAGCTTCTAGTCATTGGTTCACCAGAGGTGATTGGAACTGTTCAACCATGCAGTTGAGAGGCTGCCGAGAGCTTTTCACCCTGGCGTCTAATGAGCTATGTTCAGGTCCACTCCACATTTATCCCAGCCCATTATTGGCCCCAAAAAAGCCTTCATAATGTCATTTGAGCACTCAATAGCCTATTCATAAGAGTGCCAACGGCCCTTCTTAAAAATGGGGCCTTTTTAATTTATAATGAAGATTAAAACATAAAAAATATGTTGACCAGGCACAATGACTTGATTAATTGCTTTAATCTTGAATGCTGGTAAAAGTGAAAAAAGTGAGTCACCAAAAGTCAAAATACACTCTAAGACGTAACATATGTTATTACACCTGCCCTTAAAGCTAAGTGACCGAGGCAATCACCTTGCCATGAATTGCGCTCACATCGTTGCTCTCAGGGCCCCACTTTTAGTTTAGACATTTTTTTATTTATTGAGTGGACAAAAAAACAGAATCCGTATGGTCTCAGGATTAATTGGGGGCCTCGTAGGTGTTTTAGAGCATCCGTTCTCCTGCGTTGCAGCCCCCAAGTGTATTGGTTTCTCTGCCATAGTGTTATGAGGAAATTTAATAGTAATGAAAAAAACAAAACAACAGCGAGAACGTAGCCTGCAGTCCAGGACTGGCTCCGAAGGACATGACAACATCTTATGAGTGAGGCCTTTCAATAATGGAGTTCACTATTAATCATCTCCCTCCTATGTCCACTTTCTATTCCATTGAGTAGCCATTCTTCCTAAACAGAGAAAAGAAGAAAAAAAACTGCTGCTCTATGTCATTATCTTCCTTTCCGTCCTCCAAATAAAGGACTATTGGGGACTATAGGGAAGTTGCATATCTGTCTTGAATGCCTTAAATTACATGTTGTCCATCAACACCAACATGGCCCCTGAATGGCTCTGTAGCACGGCGCTCATGCTAGCCATGATGCAATTTTTTCATTTTGAGGAAAAGATGATTTGATTTCGGAAGATGGTTTTCATGAAAATGGGAAAGATTAATGCCTTCAGCCAGATGTTCGCCCATTATAAAAATGACATTGAACACAACACAAGAAAATGATTGTTGAAGGTTGAATGCTATCTTGACCTTAATGTTTGCTGAGGTTTCACTTTATTTAGGTTAGTCTTTTTTCAATACCAACATAACGTCTTGCAGTTTACATGTTGTCCAATCAGATTTTAAGCTGGCATTGTGCTATGATGAGACATCAGCTCAAATATCCCTGACAATTATGTCCTCATTGGACAATTGTGCACCTAAAGATGTATGCCCAGTGCCAATGTTCAGTTCCACAATATTTCCCTAGGAAACATGATGTCACGGTTTGGGTCTATCTTTTTTTGTAGTTTCATGTTTCTGGTGTCCCAAGGGATCTTCACTTCCTCCCTTGTCCTGTCTTCCCCTGTGATTGTCTGATTGTTCCCACCTGTGTCCTATCATCTGCACCTCCCCTGTGTATTTATACCCTGTGAGTCTGTTGTCCCTGGTCGCGTCATTGTCTTTGTTAGATGTCCTTGTTGCAGGTTGTCAGTATTGAGTGGTCCTGGTCCTGACCCTCGTCTGTGTTTCCCCTTTTTGGAATCATCTGTTTTGCCCTTTGACTAAGTCTTTTGTTTTTGAAACCCTGCGTCTGCGTCCTACCCTTCTCCGGTCCTCATCTCGACCCGCATTGTGACAGAATAACGCAACCATGCAGCAGGGTTTTCGGAAAACCGATTCGACGGAACCCATCTGGCCCGGGGTGGGCCACGCTTGGGACCACGAAAGGACTCTGCAGACTCTGGGTGGGAGTATGGTCCTGACTACATGGATGTACGGAGCCCATTTTGTGTTTATCCCCAGGAGCTATCAGAAGCTATCAGAGCGCTTGCCTCGAGCTCCGGGACCTCCTCAACCCCAGGAGGAGGAGCCCTAGTAGGAGGAAGCCGCGTACTCCCCTTCCTGACCTCGCTGGGCCGCAGTGACCTTCTGACCCCGCTGGACCTTCTGACATCGCACCTCATTCCTGCCCCACGACGCCTCGTGCCCCCGACTCCGCCAATACCGGCTGCACGCCTCGTGTTTCCGACTCCGCCGGTCCCAGCTCCATGAAATTTCATTAATTATCGTTTACAGGCACGTTGGCCATAGAGTCTAGTTGATACTTGCACATCTTCTGTGTATTTGGGCGTAATTTTATGAATACAAAATAAAAAATTGCATTGTCTTGCTTGCTGGAAGACTGAATGCAACCGTGGCAACTAGGGCTAAATGATAATGGAACACAAAAATAATAAGCAGCAAAATGTAGTTCTTTCTTGTCTCTCTTGTTTTTCCACCTCAGCAGTGTTTATTGTGATGATATTCATGGGAATACAAATCTGTAAAATCTGCTTCTAGGGCATTTGCTTTAATCACTGTATTTATTAAAAGGCACCATGTTTTACCTGATGCTCCACATGTGCCAACAAGTCCGGGGCACCATGACTTATTTACGTTGTTTGCGCTCAACTGTTTTCCCCAAAGAGGCTGAGAGGGGCACCGCTGCACGAGGAGGGAGGTGTTGGTTGGATGATTCAGAGGCCCCTCAGCTCTGCGGGGGGGGGGGGGGCTGGAACATGCCAAGGATTTTACATATTTATAGAATTGGACGTGTTGGGGAGCTGTTTTTTGCTGCCTCAGAGGTCAAGCCCACAGTGAGGTTGTGGTGTGTAGTGTTACCTCATGTATGCTTTGTCACCCTTTTACTAGTGCTGACGATGCAGAAAATGTGTGACATGCTGTTACACTTGCCCATATTGACCACAATATACCACATAAGAGTGCATTTGGAGAGCATATCAATAAGTTTGGAAGTCTACTTCGGAAATTGAAATGTATTCCTTATACACATATTCATTTTTTTAGATTTCATTGGAAAACCAAACCCCCTTACAGTGCCACAGGCGTATTTATGCTGCCAAAATGTGAATGTCGTGGGATCTGTTTTAAGAGGGTACCACCACAGATACAGCAGTTTTACATATGTTCACGAGTGAAGTGGGTGCCAACACTTAATCGCACTATTTCCTGTAATTCCAATCCCTTGGTTAGCAAATTACTAGGGAAAAGAAAAAAAGAAAAAAACAGCATCTAAGGCTCTACTGATTTGGAGCACATTTTAAGAAAGATTGATCTTGCAAAGAGAAGCCGACATCAAAAGCTTTTATTGTTTTAAGAAAAGGTTGATTTATTGTTCTCTGAATCGGTTCATCTGATCAGCGTCCAAAAAACTTGATCCCATCATGACTGATGGAGGTGTTTCTTGCATGAGCTGCTTGCTTGGTTGCTTCTTACGGGGCTCAACAGCTCCGAAAGTGTTCAGCTTATGCAGGCTTCATAAAAAAGAGAAATGATGGGAACCCACAAGTCTCCACATAAAGTAACATCATGTGTTGGTGCCTGCTCCAGAACACTGTGATTGGTACCAGAAAGTCACTTTGGTTTTACCAAACGTGTCTGTGAGCCACATTTTATTTACGGGGGAATCCAATTAGAAGCCTTCCAACTACATGCCAGCTACATGTTTACTACTCAAATCACAAGGTGAAGACCTCTGCAGCTGAAGTTATATTCGTCTCCCATTATCGTCTTGACGCATCCAGACTGCGTGGTGCTAATCAGCGGAGGAGAGGGTTCCGGGTTTGAAAGGATATGGGGGAAGAAGCATGGTGGATAATGCTCACCTCCTTACCCAATGGTTTATTCTTAGCTGTTGTTGCCTTGGTGAAGCCCTCCACGCTGTGAGCAAAAGTGTGCTACATTGTCACTTCACCCCAGGCTTTAAGAAGCTTTAGCATCACAGCTAAATGGACCCCTCTTACAGATGGCTGTGGCGAGGCCCTAGTTCAAATGACACTAGATAAAATTCTCTCTTGGTATCCAACAAAGGAGAGCGGAGCTACCTTGCAGCATCTTGCGCCTCTCTCTCTCTCATCCCTAACAATTAAAGGGCTAATAGAAAAATAGCCATGCCTCCAGGCATAGTTTTGCGTAATAATATTTGCATAAAATGAGACCATCTGTTTTGAAAGCTTTAATTTTTTGACTGTGACTTTAATGTGTTAATGCTCTGATTCGCTACACCATTCATTTCCTTGTGGGCAAGCCTGCCGAACAAAAAAAGGAACGCAGGTCCAGATCCCCATTAAATAAAACACTTTCAAAGCCACAGCTTGGTGTTTCAACAGCATGACAGTTTGGCACCTAATCTTAATAAGACAGTGACCTGATTACCTAAATGCAAATTATGCAATGCCAATATTGGCGCAGAGAAAATGTCATGCCAGTCAAGATAATTTTTAATTGGATTCTGTATTTTCATCTCCAATGTGGTTAAACATTTTTTTTTTTTACTTTTTTTTGTTGTTGTTTTGGCCTATGTTGGTATTTGTCATCATAATATTGTACTCCTGAGAATAAACTAACATTTGAGAAGATGGAATACCGTCCAAAGAGACTAGAGGCATAAGCAGTAAGAAGATTAGTCAAATATTGAAACCACTTTATTGGGCTTCAGTCATAAACACTGAGGTAGTTAGTGTAAAAAAATAAACAGGTTATCCTCAAAAGCTTTCTTCATTTTGTCTTGACCAAAATGGTTATTTCAGTTCACAAATGTTACTTTCATCTAAATGTACATTTCACTTGCATAGAGCTTACATAGAGCTTGAGCTTCAATCAATGCCATTGATCTGAAGCCACCATTGTACCTGTGCTACTGAAGAAGGCCCGTCGCATTTCAGGATTTGGCATCACCTTGATACCAAAGTACCGGCCCTTCTTGGTACGACTACCAAAATATCACAAAGATTGAAATAACTGATCCCGAATTCAGCCTTGAAATCAGCCTAACAGCAGCGTCGACAGTGAAGTGGAGTCACATATAGAGCCAGTTTGTCAACTGTAGTATTCTATCAGTTGCCAAAGGCTTTGGCATTGGCCTCATTTTGTCTTCACCCTAATTTGTTTTTTATTGGCGTTGACTGAGTCCCTATAATGCCTCCCCACAGCCCACCTCATTCACAGCTTTTATCCTCTTGGCATCCCAGCCAATGAACCACTAAATGATGGATGATGGTTTTAAAAACAAAAGAGAAATTAATAAAACGACACAGCGTGGCTATTTCCAGAGGGGTTTTGTGGGAGTTGATGACCACTCACCGGACACCCGTGTGTCTCCGGAACCACTGTGCGCTGTCTAAATGTCCCCTTTAAGGCAGGGGTGTCAAAGTCAAATACACAGTGGGCCAACATTTAAAATTAAACAAAGCCGCAGGCCAACGTTGAACAAATGAACCTTTTAATATGAACCCAAACAAGTTTTGCTTTAACATTGAAAATGGAATACAATTTTACATAAAAATTGTATGCCTCTTTTCTATTTGCAGCCTTCTGAGGTAAATATCAAAATAAACTTTTTCCACAGGCTAATACATTTAAAAACATTAATTATTGCTCAGTTGGTGACACACTGATCTAATCTGATGCGCCCAAGCCAGATACCTGGCATCTTTTTTTGGATGCTAGTTCTTCAAAGTCTGGCTCAGGCTCTGAGCTGAGGAAACCCTTAGTATCGAACGAAGGTGTTCATCAGTCAGACGTCTCCTGTGAGACGTTATCTTCACAAAGGAAAAACGTTGCTCACATAGATAAGTGCTGCCAAACATGGAGAGCAATTGGGCAGCTTGGTGCAGAGCTGAGGGATTGTGTCAGGGATGAACTGTGGAAATTGCGGCGCCAACAGCATCATACTTTGACTTGAGCGTGTCATTACACTGGAGTTCATTCAGCTCCATTTGGAGGTTGGTTGGTGCGTCTTCCACATCAACTAAGAAGGGATTACTAAGCAGTTCAAATCTACATTTCTGGACATCAAAGTCGGCAAATCCCCGGCTAAACTGAGTTTTTTAGCAAACTGTGCACACGGCGGTAGAGATCTGCGTTTTTATGGTTTGGCAGCAGGGAAAATGGCCACGGTTTCCTTGCAGCATCTGATTCTCCCAGAGGCACAGTTTAGTTTTAAAAGCTCCTACTGCTGCGTACATGTCCGTGATGATGCGATGATCAATATGGCTTGAGATGTCTCACAGAAAGGCCAGCTAACTCACACAGAAACTTTTGCTCCCGGAGCTCAGCTGTGTCCTTCCCTTTGCAGAAACTGACATATTTCCTCGCGCAGCTCAAAAAATCTGTACTTTTCCGCGACTTAATCATCTCACCTCTTTGTGATACGGCACATCTGCGTATTCCGAACCACACTCGTCCAGAAAAGTTCCGTTTTCTGCCCTTTTCGCCATTTTTGGGAAGGGGTAACATGGTGACAGTTGTATTATGAGGTTGTAGGAGAGAGGCACGGGGAGGCGAGGTGAGCAGGGGCTTTCCTGCCAAAACACGGATCGCTACTGACACGGAGGAGAGGGCATGTCTGGGTTCTGTCCTGAATGAGTGCCAAAACAACAGCAGAGCATTATGGGATTTGTAGTATTAGCGGTGCGCTGTTACAGCGGTACCGGCTGGCCAGCTCTAATAGTTGATATTGCCAAACACAATTACACTGCAGGCCAAATTTGGCCCGTGGGCCAGAGTTTGACACCCATGCTCTAAGGGATCCCCTCCAGATGGTGGACATGTGGGATAAATGTTTTGTGATGACTCAAGACGTCATCATCATGAGTTCAGTATTTGTTTAATGAAAGAGGGTAAAAACTCCCACTAAGACCTCCCAGGCTTTGTCTATTCATTGTTTCCCCCAACATATAGCAAACTTGTCTCTTGGGACCCAGCACGCACTTGACCTCAGTATGCCAATACTGCACATCCTGCAGTGAGTCCCCATTATAGAGGCACACAAGTTTAAATTGAAAGATCTTCAGCATCTCCTTCTGCGAGGCAATTATTCTGACAGGATTTTTGGGGACTCCTCGTCCACACAGCTTATTTTAAGAATTAACTCTGCATTTCTTTTTACCACAACAAAGACTCAAGTTAAGCTCTTTAGTCATGAAGAGGCATGATTTGAAATAGCTGGCAGGTTGTCGACACCACATTCTAAGATCTACAATCAGTTTTCCTTAATCTTCTCTACCACTATACACTCCTTTTTGGATTACATCATGATGTATTTGAATACATCACAGCAAGGGACTATCCAGAATGATATTTCCGTTCTCCTTTTCCATTTACTTTGGACACCGATCCAGATTCACCCTATACAAAATTTTAAATAGGAAATTTCACATCTAGGGCTACGGCCTCTATTAATGACACCATTAACCATGGAGAAGTCTCACTGTTGTAATTCAATGCCATGAAGATTGCCCTTCACGTTCATCAAAGTACCCTGCAAAGCAGTTGTTACGATTCCAGTAATTATAATAAGAACAGTCAGGCTTAGGCTCACTGGACAGAAAACAAGGACGCGCGGGCCACACTGTGAGAATTTGAGATTGACTTGTCAGGTGGCCTGTTGGGAGCAATTCAATTATGTCTTTGTTTTGCTGCAGGGAATGAAAAGAGTAGATAGATATGCAACACACAGGGAAATAGCAGGAGACTGCTGCTACCAATAAAAGGTCAATAAAAGCAACAGCGTGAAAGAGAAAAGTGATTAGCAGTAAAACTAATAGATTGTGGAATATTGTAATTGGGGAGCCATTTAAGTTGTTTTATTTCACTTGGAAATGGGAGTTTTTACGTCATTTCTCGATTTGTGTCATTTGGGAAAAACTTCATTTGAAATGGGACTTTGCTGTTTCCCCGCTGCGTTTCTTGCATTTAGATGTTACTCATCACGAGCTTGTGCTGTACTGACCCTCTTTTCTTTTGCGAGAGCTCCTTCAGAAATCTAGTGCTGAATCTTTTATTTATTGAATTTTTTGTCTGATAACAGATGCAAATATCCCATGTTATCCAGACATCAAATAAAGTGTGATGAGGAGTGGAAGTTCCCAACTTCAACTTCACAGAACCCTGTTCCTCTTCTTGCAACCTCTGATGTTATCCTAGTCCACTCTCCAAATGCAGATCTCGTTCAATCACCCTGTGATCATCTCCCCTCCCCTTATCTTTCCTAAGCTTTCCCTCTGAAAACCTCCAACAGCCGACTCAGCACCGCTTGGTGATAACGGGGAATAGAAAAAGAGGGGATGAGTTTACCTCTGCTGCATTGTAAGTGCATTCCTGTGTCTTGTCTGCGACTGGAAAGGGTGAGCACATGGGGGACACATTGCTCCACAAAATTCAAAGACCTCTTACATAATTCACTCTTTTTTTGTCTTTCTGGAGAGCTATCCTCAAAGTGTCACTGGCAGACCCTTTTAATTTGACGAGACTGTGAAGCTGGAGTACAAAATCTTGACGGCTTTAGCTTTGCAACTTCTCGCGGGACGTGCTGATGTTGCAATGATAATGAGGCACACTTTTCAAAAGAATGGATAAATTAATAACCAGTCATCAGTCTGGGAGGAATAGTTCAAAGGACGTCACAATCCATCCGCTTGTATAGCTCCGCTTTCAAATGAGGCGATGCGTGATTTATTTAGGTCATGGACAGTCTCTTTGTGAATAAGCACTGATGTTTTTTCAGTCTGGAGTCAAACAGAGAACAACATAACAGGTTCGGATGGGAGTCAACATTCAGCAGCTTTGAGTCACAACAATTGAGTGACAACACATTCATGACGCCGTGGAGAAAACTGCACCTGTGTGTTGATTCTCCCTGGGTGCTCACGGCATTGTCTTGCAGCAGGCAGTCGGTCATTTAGACAGAAATCCTTAATTCCCATGGTTACTTGGAGTGCAAAACAGTGTACTTTCCACTAGTTTGTACAGCTTTACAGTTTTTGTCTGTGAGGTAAACATGTGGAAGATGAACCCAATCCGGCCATACATTTTTGGGGTTTTGGAAACCTGAAAGTGAATTTCTTTCTCATACTCCTCATTCTAGTTTCTAACTAAATCTTCTTCTTTATTACTAAAAATAAAAGGCCACAGCACTGATGGGGATGGATAAGGATTATTTTTCCTTTTTAAACCGGCACAAATGTAGGCTCAGAGTCATCATTTTCATTTCCATCATCCACATTGCTCCTCTTACCTCTTACATTTTTTTTTCCGTCTTCACAGCCGTAATTTCTGGGTCACATTGCGTTAAATCACTCGCGACTGGAGAAAATATATTTTCAACTCGCTCCAACTTTTCAATCATCCATCTCCTTGATGCTGCAGACTTGATACGCTGAAAATACATTACATGTTTGTTAGCCAACACCCGGCTGTATCTCGTTTTTTTTCCCCAGACGGCCCAAAATGAATTTGTTCTGGCCAAATAGTGTGCAAGGGGAAAATGCGAGCTGTTTGTCTGGATGCTGTGGTCCCCCACATGAACCACCACTATTTGTCTCAGCAACACCAGACAGCTGCAGCTCTCACAGCTGGGAGAGAGAGGCCATTAGAAGCCAATTTCACCCGTCCACTCCCTCATGCCTTTCCTCCCGTACACAACTTCCTTCACGCTTTCCTGATTGACTGGATTTTGTTTTTATTTAAACTGCTAAATCCACGTTTGGCATACCAACATGTATGGGGGGCTGTCAGTTGTTTGAGTTTCAGGTCACGTAGTGAAAGAAAAAAAATAGATGGCGATTAAACATACTGAATGTGGAGAGGGGTTTTATCCATAATCCTCCCACATGGGAATATTTTCACTCCATGAAGACATGTTTTTTAATACTTCAGCAATGTTTCTGAAGTTATGGGGAATAGCATCTTGTTTATTAGGCCACTTTAACAATTTACTTGTGTTCAGCAAACAATAAGCCAAAAAAAAACACCCAATAGGGAAGAGGGCCAGCATTACCTACTCAGCCACGTGTCGAGCTGGCGTATCGTCAGGCAGCAGGCACATCGTCCGCGCCACCCACCCCTATGATTTTAATGGTCTGGTCCGCTTCTGATCAAAGTGGCCAGTATCTGGCCTGAACCTGAAATGAGTTTGACACCCCTGCGCTAAGCCATCATTTAATCCATCACAATTGTGTTATCAAGAAAAATCACGCTGCATTCTCAATGTTGACTCATTGTTAAACTCTGTGAATACATGTTGGTGATTCGGCTGAATTTTGATTTGCAGCCAATGGTCACGTTTGGCTTGTGAATTAAATAAAAATTGTGGGTTGTGAGATCTAGCTTGAAGCTCAGTGGCAATTATCGGGCCTCTCCTAGTTAATCATTTTCTTCATCGCAAAGCCGGATACTTGGCCAAGTAGGCAATATGAATGGCTACTGGGAGATAAGCTTGAAATGCAGTTCCTCTGTCACTGCGCACAATAATCCCAGCACCGCATCTATCTCGGCTGCTATTGAAATGAACAGATGGACTCCCACGTATGCTGCACAGAGGAGAGAGATAAAGCCCTTTTCGTACGTGCTGAGACAGTTATTTATTGAGGGTTGGGCAAACAGGACGTAGCCTGTAAAGACAAGCAAGGGTGGTTATTGTTCAAAGAAAATGTCACACTAACACAGCGTACCATGTCATGTATCACGTGTGTTACATTTTGTGCTGGCGAGTGCAGCACTTATATATAGATGGTTCACAATTAATAAATCTGTTAATCTATGTTCCTGAATCTCTCTTCCTTAATCTATTGTATATTGCAATGTACATAAGAAAAACATTGCAATGTATTCTTGCTATTTGTCTCAGGAAAATATTCTCTGTATGAATTGAAATGTACTAATGGAATTTTTCTGTAAGTAGGCCATATACATAGGTGCAGTACCTCCTTTATAACCAAGTCGGAAAATAGGGCTATCCCAGAAGCCAAGGTGTAATTTGAACCAATTACATCTCTTATCTTATTTCATTATTCCGTAGGAGACTCTGCTCATGTAAGCGCTCTCTAGTCTTTGCTCTGAAAGGCAATGTTTCTCCTCATTCTGAATGAGGTGACTGTGTAATTGCAACATTTTATTGAATTTTATTAAATTGATCCATACACAGATTTGTGTTCAAACAGGAGGCCGGGGGTGTTTGCTAATCATTCAAAATGTGTTTTCTGCCATTTGTATCATTTGAGTTGATCTCAAAGAAAAGTGACTACTTTGTATGTTGTTTTTCAGAAAGTTCTGTCAAACACTGAGGTTCATTTTCTTTAGCCGTGGTAAAACTGTAACACTGAAGGTTATTGTATGCTCGTGCCCTTCAGCTGTGTCGGGATCTCAGCCAGTCACTGCATGATAATGCTCTTTAATGAATTTTACGTGTGGTGTTCCTCCAGCCCCATTTTAGTTGGGACAGTCCATCGCCAGTCTCAGACCTCAGGTTTTCCTCTGTTTCTTGTTGCTAAATGAGGTTGCTTTTTACATAGTTTTTTTTTAGTAGTGAATTGTTTCATAAAACTTACATTTGTCTCCTATGTTTCTGCCTTATTATGTTACGAACCTGAGTGCCTTCCCCCTTCCGTCCGGGTTGAAGGGTTTAAATAAATTTGTCGGGTGAAATTCCCAGGGTGGCGTTGTCTGGTAACCACTAAGATCTTTTAACTTGGCCCCACCCATACGCCTCGTGTCGCTACACTTGGTTCAGAGAGCTGGAATATTAATGTTAACAGTGTATACAAAATTCTTTGACACGCTAACGGCAGAAGACGACCTTACTGGTTCTGTTGCTAAAACTGGGCGGAAACAATTAGAGTTCTTGTTTTGTTAAACTGGCATTGCAGAACAAATCTGCAGTCTTTAATGCAGCCCTTTGTATTGAGGTAATGACATGCTGATATATGTGTGCTTGTCAACACTGCGGTACCAGAAGCATGTGTAGCTGCTCTGCTAACATTAATAAAAGACACACGCAGACGGTTCCCTCACTGTTGCGGCCGCAGTTTTTATTTTTCCAGTCTCTGGGTCCCCGCTGACTCCCCAGAGCTATCGTAGCAGAAGTCTACGAACAAATGTTGTCCCTGTGCATGTAGACAAACGGTTGTGATTGGCCTGTCCTAATCCACACGCTATTGCTGCAAGTCCAACAATTTTGCATTTAAAACTATTGGTCTGATATATCATTTAATGCTTTTTACACTAACTAAGACTACATCTGTTGCCATCTTTTTGGTGCACACTTGCAATGCTTGTACGTGTTGTTTTCCTCTTTTGTGTCCTCTACTTTGTATGTTCAGGTACAGCGCACTTGTCATTTTCATACTCTTTACAAACATTTCAAAACTGGAATCGCTTTTAAGCTCTGAGAGTTTGCGTTGGGTTCTCTAGTTTAGGCTCTGAGTCAAGCAGCTAGAACAATGGTTAATATTAACACATTTTCCCATGGAAAATGGTTAGTTCTAGTTCTTCCTTACTTATTCACATTATTTCTCAGTTTATATATATATATATATATATATATATATATATATATATATATATATATATATATATATATATATATATATATATATATATATATATATATATATATATATATATTAGTATAGTCATAGATGTCACTTATTGGTTGGTCCCTGGTGAGATTGGTAAAATAGATAGACTCGACAGAAGAATGCTTTTGTTCAGATCAACTGAGTGAGCTTAAGCGCTACAGAAGCATACAATTACAGTGGAATCTCCCTATCCAATGCGATATTGTTACGTGTGAAAGCACTAGACGAAAGTAAAGCGGGCACATGCTTGCGTCTCATATCAGCTCTTTAGATTATAGCTAGTAGTTTGGTATCAAACATTTTGCCGGAGCCTGTTAGCCTAATTAGCTCCTGTGTGGATCTCTCTGTAAGATAGGTCTTCAATGAAGCCATTGACCTAGAATAATGTGGATGTGCTGCAACATAATGAGGGCAAAAAACATAATCAAAGCCAAGAGACTGTATTTGAAGCAGAATCTTGGATCAGATACTTCTTGGTCCTCCTGATAGAGCTACAAAAGAGCATTTTATTTAGTCTTTCATTATGTTGGTCTTTTGATAACTCAGGACGAATAATCTGAAGAAACGATTAACACACATGTCAAAAACAAAAAATCTGTATAAAAAATAATCAAAAGGAAAAGGATTGCACCACCATTATGAAAGGATCCGTGATCACAAAGTCACATATTTTCCTTCTGTGAATAAACAAGATTTGGAAGCCAACGTTCCACTTAAATAGAAAACGACTTCATCTCCGTCTGGAGGAGACACATGTCTTATAATCAGTCCAGACATATTGCGCTTTCGTAGCTCCGCTCTCCGTCAGTGTTCATGCAGGACGGGATTTCATTGTTGTAGTGGTCTGTTTTGTTTTTTGCCTTCTTTCCTTATTGCAGTAGAGAGTGGCTTATAACATGAATAATAAGCAATTCCGATAAATTGCAGTGAGCCTCATCCCAAGAGGCCGGACTTGAAGTCTTTCTCAAAGAAGACAGCCTTCCACTGGCTTTAAATGAGGTATTTTATTCTACCAGTCAACAGGCAGTTGAGGGATTTCACTACATTCTGCGCAGTCTTTGGAAAATATTCACTATAATTACGTTGCGCTACATCTGTGGCCAAATTAAGATATCATGTTTAATTAAGCATTGCAAAAGGCAGACACATTACAGCACTAGGGTTGGTGGCGCGGCCTTTGCAGTGCATATTGCGTACCCTCCTCCCAATTTCGTTGATATTTCAGCGCTGCATTGCTTCACTGTCCTTCTCCTAAGCACTCTGTGATTTCTTCGGCCTAATGTGCAGAAGCAACAGACGACAGCCTTTTGAGGAACGCGAGAAAGTGGGCTAGGGGTGCAATGTAGCGATGTGAACAAATCATGTTTCAGGCTTTTTAGTCTCAGTGGAAAATTGATCCTTGTAGGAATTACGACTCCAGTCAGGCTGTGATGCCAACACTTTTTACCTTCGCAAAATACTTTTGCGGAGGTTACGTTTTGATCGCTGTGTATTTATTTATTTATTTGTAAATATGTTTGTTTGTTTGTTTTTCGCATAACTCAAAACGTATTGAACCGAATCGCAAATGAAATTTGGTGGATTGATTGGTCATTATCCGGGGCACATTTGATTAGATTTTGGGAACGATCGGGTCAAAGGTCGGGGTCAAGGTCATGAAAAGGTCAAAAAGACACTTTTTACCATGACTTCCTTCATAATCGAGTTATTGTCATGAAACCAACGCCATATTGTTCTATGACTAAATACCTTTCAAATAATCATCATCAGTCATGAAGTCACTCTGACGCATGTGCGTCAAAATGACGTCACAAGATGACGTAAATTTGCAATTTTCGAACTTCTCAGTTTCGACCATATAATTATATAGGACCTACCTCAAGGAGGTCACACACCAATTTTCACGATGATCGGACTAACCATTGTGACGTCATTGACGTTTGAAAATGACTTTTTTCAATTGTGCCTAAAATGTCCTAATATATTACATTCAAATATCTATGTTATGTATAACGGAAAATGTCCCAAATCTGGGTATTATGATCAGTACCCAAATGCCTCCTTAATGATATAAATGATTTTCCAATAAGGTCTTGTAGTCTTCTCTCTTGGAAACAAAAGTAGCTGCGGCGAAGGTATGCGCTCTACCGAGTGCCCGTTCTAGTTTATAATGTTGTTGATAGCATTGGACAATCAAAAGTGGTGTGACTGTGAATTGAGAGTAGGGGTGTCACTGATAAGCAGCACAAAAGAGATAAATCCGCCCAATACCCGTTAACACCTGGGCACAAGAGAGGGATGAATAGAACGGAGTGAAGAAAGAGAACATGGCAGGCTAGTGCCACCTGACTGATGAATACACACATGCATGTAGACACTTGGCTGGCGCGCAGGAAATAACAGGGAGGGGATCTGGCACTTCATCAAGTGGACCCACTACTGGGAAATCGCAGTGCGAGAGCGATGAGAATCATGCGTTTATCTAACTTCCTCTGCAATGCATAACTGGCTCTGCCGCCCATACTCTCTCGTGTGCAGTGCACCATCAGAGCAGAAGCAAGGACACATCAAACATCACATGTGCTTCAGTCCCTCAACTTTGTTGCAGGAGGTTTGTGTTAGGATAATGCAAATAAAACTGCGCCAGTAGATGGCTTCCACTTTGACAACTTTTGCTTTCTTTTTCTTCAGTCGGCTCAGCGTGTTTTTGCAGATGCTTTGCATGGATCCTCTTCACTTAATGAAGTCTGCAACGATCAACAGTGGGAGGCAGATTGCTGTTCAAGAAATATTGCGTAAGTTACGGGACAATAACATTGGAAGATGCACCAAAATGAGGCTTGTACACTCTAAACCTGTAATGGGATTACAGCTCGGGGCGTATGCGAGATCATTTGTGCGAGTTAATTGGCAGCCAAAGAGCCTGAGAGGGAATGTTCTGTGAGCCCATCAAACAGTAACTCAGACCCAGGGCAACACTAATTATTCTAGGATGCCTGCCAAATTCACAATATTACAGCTTCACAAAAGCCTTTAGAGTGCATGTGCTAGCTCCGTGCTACCATGGGCGGCAGCATGTGTGCTTTGAGGAGAAATCGTCCAGTAGTAGGAGGTGCGCAGTAGAACGTGGTTTAAATCAACATTTTTAGCTAAACCAACAGAAAATATTGCTCGCTTATATTTAAAAATTATTATATGTGTTATCTAAATAATGTACAAGCAGGTATCTCCTTTCAGCTAGGAGACAGATTTCTGATTTAGCCTTTTCAACCTAAAAAAAATAATCTAATGGGTTGTAAATTGACATGTCCAGCCCTTTCGTATAATATCATAAGCACCATTGTATCCAAAACACCAAACCTGATGACTTTTTATATTCCCTGTTGATTGAGAGACTTAAACAGGTCACATGTTTGTAGCACTGCAATTCTGGAAATGTCTCTGGTCTTCAACCACAACAATCAATGAAGCCAAGCAACTCACAAGGCCATTTGACTAGTGTAGCAGCATGATTGCTGAGAGGAAATAATGCTGAATAGAAAATCACGACTGGCATGAATACAGGGCGGTGAAAAAGATTAAAATACCAGCGAGGTAAATAAGATTTGCCTCTCTTTCTGCTGATTGGTGTCAGAATAGCAACACTTTAAGGTGCAGACACAGTGGCAGCTCAAGGTGTGTATTTGTGTGTGCAGAGTTGTCGGTTGTTGGATTGTGTATGGCAGGAGCTAATTATCTTGGAGGAGGGAGGGCAGGTTTGGATAGTGTGTGAAGAAAAGAAGAGCGGTACGAGAACAACAACCCCGCCTCCCAGCTCTGTGTGACACGCCTGCCTTGCTAATAGATTAGCAGTGTAGCGTGCTTTGAATATGAGGCTGCTTAGAAAGCCCTTGATCAGCAGTCCCCTGTGACATCAATTTAACATTCACGTGCCGCTGCGGAGCAGGAGCACGGAGAGCTGACCGGGTCACATACTGCGATAATGTTCTTACCGTCCTGGGTTCCGTGTGTGTTTGTGAGGTTTTTGAAATACAAAGTCCCCATGAGCAGAATAATTCTTATGTATTGGCCGCTAGAAAATTATCCTGTTTATCTGTCTTTTTCTGACTGTCAACGATGCCAGAAACCTCCCCGCCGTCCAGTCATAGCTGCACACTGACGCTGTCTGCTGTAAGCAGCAGGCTGACAGGAACACAACTTCACATTACGGCAGGCAGACAAACTGACTTCACTATCCGCTGCTGCATATGTTAGTGACATATGTGCAGGCAAGGAGAAATCCACAGAGTGACATAAAATCATAGATGGATGAATCGTATCCTCAGATGAATTCACATAAATGTTCTGCGCTGGCCTCAAGAGTGTTTCTCCCCCCCTCACCCACACCGACCTCATGTTTTCTTTCGTCCGTCTTCCTCATTTGGCATCGCTGCGTGACATCTGGCACGGGCCAGACAGTCCCAAGCCGATGACCAATGTCCTCACGTAACAAGGATATATGGCTCCATTAGCCGGAAGCTGATTATTTAATCATTTCTTAGATGGCTTTAATTGAAACGGTGTGATGAATGGTGCCATGTTGGCTCCCCACATGGAGGTCTAATTGCAGCTGTGTCCTGGGTGCCTAACCTTGAAGCTGTTGCGCACTGGTCCCCTCACTTAGACGGAACAGGTAAGAGAAGTAGGAGTCTGGGTGGGGCCACGGACAAAATGTGTGGACACGATGACTGTCGCCTGCCCGTTCATTACCCATATTAGAGTGGAAGAATAGTTAGACTTTGAGGACAGTGATGAGTGGCGTTGTAACACACTCAACTGATATGACAGTCATTTTTGCCGTTAAAGCTTCGCTATACAGCTCCCCACTATTAGTTAGGTCTCTAATCTATTGATCCCGTGGGAACATTTCTCCTTAAGTCCCTCAATGGCTTCCTACTTAAATCCTCATCAAAGGCAAAGGCAGTGCGCCCGGGCGAGCTGTTTATGTCAATACAGTTAATGTGATGCACTTCACGGCTCCCCTCTCAGACACTGACGGCGGCACCAATGAATCCACGCATATCCAGCTGGAGACCCAAAATAGAAGGGAATAAATACAAAATAAATTCTTCCATCTGACGGATTTCGGGGAGCGCTCAGGGGGACAAGATCAGGGAATTGTAAGACAAATCCCAGAGCTTCGATTCTCCTGCTGTCATATTATGACACCCGCCCTCACTTTCTTCTTCTATTCTCTCGTAAACACATTACCATCTGACGACTCAGACAGCCTGGTCTTTGTTGCCGGGCGTCTCCATGTCTTCCGTTAATGGTATGGTGTGTGTGATCCTAACTGACAATAAAAAGGATAATTGCCATAAATAAGCACATTGGCTGAGGGTAAGCCATGACCTTTGCCACGAGGAGCTCGTAGCACCAAGTGCTTGATACACGTGTTTAAATGCAAACTGTCAGGAAACGCCTTAACCTTTTAAGGCCTTCAAAATGAGTCAATAGTCATCATGAAGTGAATAGATCCTACAGACAGTGGAGACAGCAGGTCATATGTGGATTTGAGTTAAAGTCAGATTCAACTATATGTATAGCTCACCAATCTGGTGAGCTAAACCTGAATGGAAGCAGTGAGCTCTCCGCTGACTGGTTGAAAATCTACTTGAAGCCACTGAACCACAAATGGTAGTCGCTTATCAAAAAAAAAATATTTTTACTACTCTTTCCCTTCAGCTTGTAGTATACATCCAAAAAGTAAAGTATTCTAGCTCTTCTTTTTCTTCTTCTTTGGTGTTATACACTTTACAGCTCTCAACCCCAAAATATCACAGCACAGTTTTCAAGGCTACACATCGTTCACTTCTACTATACAGGGAAAACCCATTAGATACTTTTCAATGTCAAGTCACAGCTGAATAATGAGTATAATGCTTTCTACCCAGCATTGACCTAAATTGTAATCTCAGTGCAAACACAATGATTACATTGTGATAAGCGTCCTAGTGGTCAAATTAGAAGATGATGTTATTTTAGCCACTTTAAGGCCCACTTATCAGCATGTTTGGTGTCTCTAGGTTATCTCTGAGGGCAGAAATGGCTCAGCTCAGCCAGAAAATGGTATCATTAATTGGGTTTGTTTGTTCTTGGTAGTAAGATAATCAAAAGAGCAAGGGCTTCCCTTGCACTGTGAGGCCTCACCATCGATTTTTTCCTCTACGTTCTTTCCTTTTTTTGTTAAGTGTAATTTGTTTCAGGAGCAGATTTTGGTTTTTATTTCCTGGCTGCAGAAAGGTGGCGTCTGGTATCTATCCTAATTAATCTGGCTAATCCGTGGCTGATGCCATGGGCACATGCAAAGACTCAGCTGCCTTACAATCACCTGTTGTCTTCTTGGAAATGTTCATTTAGGTTTTTTTTGCGAGAGTAGGTTTGAGTGATTTTGTGCTGAGCCTTCGTTATGGGACACAAAGATTAGGGGTTGGAATCTCGATGCACCTATGGATTTGATTTTATTCAAAGGGAAACAATGTGTATATATAACAATTAATGATTATTCTGTATGCATCAAAAATGTTGACTGATTGGCATTTGTTAAACAAGGTATATTTGATATGACTCATCATTAAAGAAATTGTGATTTTTTTAATTAATTTTAATAAAAAAAAAAAAGATTAGCTGTGTTGATTTGAAGCCTACATTTCCCATATAAAGGTAACAACCGTGATTTTTCCCTTTTTCCCCATTGTTCGATTCTGCGGCTTATATACCGGTGTGGCTAATCTGTGCATTTTTAAAGCTAACGGCCACTAGGGGATTTATGGTAATTAAACGTTAAAACACCTGCGGTTTATAGTCCAGTGCGGATTTTATACGTACAAATCATTCAATTTAGCTGCTGCGGCTTATAGTGCAGAAAATACGGTAGCAAGAAAATAAATAAAACTAAAGTTAGAACACAGAATTCAGCATCTTCTGAGTATATTAAAGCAAGCAAAATAAACAATCAACCCTACCCTCCTTTTATTGGCACTGGCAGCCCCGATCTTGTATGAAGCATAAGCCGATCTGTAGATGACTTGGTTCAGGATAATGTAAGTGTGAGGTTGGGTTAACCTATACTTAGTCAGTTCAAGGTGAGGTTTATGTGAGGATGATTTTAGTATGAGCTTGGATTCAAGGTTAGAAGTTATGATTAGGCTGGTCGTGGTAAAGTCAACAGGAAATACCCCAAAGGTCATGAAAACACAATTTTCCCTAAAAAATCACACACTTTGATATTGACTCCCATTGAGGACTGAAGTTGGGGGTGTTTACGCGCTCCGTCATGTGTTGAAGGCATCACCATGGTGACTCGGCATTACTCTGCTTTGCATAATTGAGTCAGGATAAATCTAATTTGTTTTGTTTGCAATGCTCAGAATAGCTTACAGATGTAGTTGTTCTGATGAGAAAGGTGAGAAGTTAGTGGGCGGCGTCGGTTGTGAGCGTGATGTGTTTGTCATCATCTTTGTTTACCTCGCGGCCCCTCCACAGGCTGCAGCCATATGGCTTATGGTAATTAGTGTCCGTATCAGGTCTCCGTCTCACTCACTTACTGCACTTTCAGGATGTACTTCCAGATCAGATACCAGTTAGATCCTTCAAATTAGCATTTGGCCTAGAGGTGAAAAATTAGTTTGTTTTTTCTGCTTGTTCTTATTTTTCTTCGAACCACACCGCATTGTGAGCGGTTTGATTATTTCTCTCCACATCACCACATCAAGGTGCCTTAGCAGGTGCATGATGTTGAGAGAAGGAATACATTACGTGACGTTCAGGGCAAAATATTTTTATTAATGATACATTTATGTGTATGTGTAAATTATATTTTTTTTGAGGAAGATAAGTACAGCGATTTATTCAATTCATTTTATTTTGTATAGCCCAAAACTGCAAATTTGCCTCAGAGGGTCTTACAGTCTCTACACATGCGGCATCCTCCGTCCTGAGACCTTCACATCGGCACAGGAAAAAAAAAAATCCCAAAAAATGAAAAAACCTTTCCAGGGGAAAAAGGAAAGAAATCTTTGGGAGAACGTCAGAGGAGGGATCCCTCTCCCGGGATGGACGGACTGCAATGGATGTCATGTGTACAGAATGACTCAGAGATGTATAATACATTCAATTCCTATACGAGAAATGATTCAAATAATTTCAAGTAGCAAGCGAGGTGTAAGGCAGGACCACTGCAGATAGAACCTCCGTCAGGTAGACCCACCATCAGATATAACCACCATCCACAGAAGACTGTTGGGAGGGAAAGCACAAAGATTTTAGGAAAGGGTAATGTTGGTTTATGATGACAGCAACAGTAATACGATTCATATTTACAATAACAATGATGGTGATGATAGCAGTAGCTGTCAGCAGGGCCACGGCCAAAGTCAGGACCAGGGTCCAGATCAGCGGAGACCTGGTCAGCGAGAAAGCACAAAAAACGGTAAAAAGCTGAATTAGTCATGTGCATTAATGCAACGTGGATTTTTCTAGAAGGAGAGAGAGAAAGGAGTTTGGTGTGTCCTAAGAAGTCCCCTGGCAGTTTAGGCCTATAGCAGCGTAATTAAGAGCTGGTCCAGGCTAACCTAAGCCAGCCCTAACTATAAGCGGTATCAAAGTTTTAAGCTTTATCTTAAAAGAGATCAAGAAGTAATATCAAAGTCAGTACATTAAAGACCTATTTCTTGATGAATTTGAAATTAGGCACACAAGAATAGTCCTCTTGTGTTCATAATTATACGTGGATATGTTCAACAAATACTAAATGTTTGTTTTTGAGTCTAGACTAGAGATAATATTTTCTCCAGAACATAAAAGGTAATTCAGTGCATGGTTCTGTGTATCAGGCTAGAAATGAAAAATGTATTTTCAGCTTGTTTCACAAACTGTGTTAATTTGAAGTGTTGTTTATTCATTTAATTAATTACTTTCGGTTTGATGGAAAAATTGTGTTTATTTTTGTCAGCCTATTATTACTTTGTGTGGTTCAGTTTTATTCATTTAAGTATTAGTTTCACTTGGATGTTCAACAGTTCTATTCTTTCTGCCCTTATTCGGGAATTCAGTAATCTAGGATTTTTCTGCTTCAAATATTCCATCTATATTTGACTTTCAACAGTCAACGTCACGCTTTACAAAGGCCATTACTGTGGTAATGAATCAAATAAAACTAGGTTTCCATGGCTCCAAAGATACATATTTAAGACACATCCGCGTTAGCTTTTCTACTAGACCTGGACGTTATGGCAAAATAATTATATATTCACGCAAGTGTCAAATATATCTCATAAACAGTTGGTAGAAATCTGCACTATACAGCTATGAAATTAGCTTGGTAAGTCATCGAAATAGAGAAACAACATTCTCATTTACACACAAGGCCAGTGCTTCCCAAAGTTTTTCTGTCAGGGCCCCATTTGAGGATATAGGGACATTGTAAGACCCGCCCAACTGCACCACAACAAAGGTTTCAAAACGCTTTAGAGAAAAACTTAGAAGTAAAGAGATATTAGGACTCACTATGACAGCGACTTGTGCCATGTGGTCTGCTGTCTGTCCATATATAAACATCAGCGAAGATGTAGATGAGCCTCAGGACAGGCGCTATACTGGGAGAGGATGCAGCAATTCCTTACTTCAGATCATAAGCCATTGAAACCTGTAAGGTGTCCTTCCTTTTATTTTCATCTGCCATTTTTGTATATTGCCCTGTAATTTTCTCTTATCCTCTGCTTGCTTCTCTCTGTGTCTATATGACCTAAACAGTCTATCTACTGCACACGTGAGGATTCCACAATAATGGACGCAACCGTGATGGACAAGAACACTTGATCATACAGTACACGTCTGTTTTAACTTTTAAATGAGGGAGGAATAGCAACATGAATTTGTGAACAAGTTTAGCCAAGATCCAATTTGTTCATTGAATTGCATGCTAATTGGAAATTACAAAGTTATGGAATGCTGGCTCCGTGTCCATGTGCCATTTTGCTGAAGTGGGACTTCTCGAGCACCATATCTGGGTTTTCCATTTTTTGATCCAGGGCACCAGCCCGACGCTTTAGTATTGGATAGAAATTTTAAACCACATATGAAAACAATTCAGCGAGCTACTCATGCAGACAGTTATGTCGACTACATGGAATTCTATCTAATGATAATGACATTACCAGAATTTCCTGTCTATTGCACTTTTTCTTTAGATGGGCTGTTAGACCAAGATAGAGCCCACTAAACAACTTTCATTTTTTCAAATGCAAAAATGAACTGTAGAGACAAACTAGAAAGAGTTTTTTGGAAGAGAAGTTACTAAGAAAACGCTCTATTATTTTAGCAGCTTAAATTAAAAACAGTGTTGTTGCCTTTTGAAGCTGCCGCCATGTAGAATCAGTAATCTTGCTGTGCTTGTTGTAATGGGCTTAAAACTTACATCCCGCTTGTTGCAATAAAAATTGGTGAAATCCATCATAAGCTGAGGAAAAGAAGATGCATTATTTTAAGGGAATCCCCAATCCTGGATCTCTCACGTTGAAATATGATGAAGTTACAGGCAGACACAGCTATTGAAAAGGAAGTGCTTGCATTTCAAAACACAAAAAAAATCCTGTCTGATTTTATACAAGCGCCGCAGCCTCCTCGCTTCCTCAACCAAATCACTGAGTTGTTTTCCCTCTACGTAATGACATTTTTCTGAGGAGGAAATCTCTGTGCCATATGGCCGGATTGATAGATGCTGCGATGCTAAGTGGCTCACTCAAACCGTGCTGGCACAAAATAATTGTAATTTATGAGGCCAAACCTTCCTATTCATCACAGACCATGCCTTTTCAGGGCAGCCGCAACACATCATTACGGGATATCGCCTTACCCTCTCATTGGCTTCCTAATCCAATAGGAGAGTGGTTTGAGTCAAACCTACCTCTATACACATCATTGTCTTTGGCAATGCTTTGTTGTAATGGCTTTGACCTGCCGAGCATGGGCCGCTAATGAATGTTTATGTGACATGGTGAAGACGTCAGTCAGATGCCATTAGGACGTCCTCATGGTACCAGAGCTTCCTGTTCTGTTGAGACTACGCAAACATCATATGAACATTTTATAGTGCTCCGGTGGAACATTGGCTAATAACGTGAGTTTCCTCAGTTATACTGTCCGGCCCAAATTCAAATCCAGAAGCGATAATCCGTAATAGTATCGCTTAATCCCTGCGGCTCCCGGTGACAAAGGCGTGCTCACGTCTACGCTGTCTGTTGTAGGCTCGCTCGCTCGTTCGTTTGTTTGTTTGTTTTGGTCTGTTACTCCCCATCATCCTTGCTGTTTCTGTCTGTCATCCTCCGTTCGTGTTCCCCCAACGGTGCCGGCCGTTGGCTTTTTTAACCTCCACCAAACAGCCACACTCAGGATTCCACCTGGGGCCTGTACCATGAAGATGGTTCAACAAACTCAGGGTTGCAGAATTGGTTTAGAATCGACAAAACCAAACTGAAGCAATCTGGCTTTATTGGTACCATGACACTGCTTATCAGCTGAGTTTGTCAACCCAGGCTTTGATCCTTCAACTCTGATTACTCCGCGCGCGCGTGCACATAAGAGTGACGTCGGCACCGAACAACCAATCACGTTTGATATAGAGAGCGCGAGCGAGCGCGAGAGCAAGAGCGAGAGAAATATATTTTTCCGCAGAGGAGCAAGAAATTATTCTTCAGAAATATGAAGAATGTAAAAATGTTTTTCAAGCACGCAGTAACACCGGCTCTGCTGCCAAAGCAAGAGAACAATATTAGAGGAACATTGCTGATAGCGTTAATCCGTAAGTTAAAAAAATATATATAAGATAAAAATATAATTCAAACCATTTGCGGTACAGTAAGTGCGGCTTCGACGAGTTCGCAAATATAAGTTATTCCTACCGCGGAATATCTGTATCTTTCATACAAGGAAGTATCAGGAAAGTCAAGGGTTTTCGTCTATCCCCAAAAACTTCTAACATTCTGCGCTGAGATGTTTGGAAGAAAAGGTGAAGCCGCAATGATCGCAACAGAGAACAGAAGCTAGGAATTATGTCAGCTGTTTCTTTGCTCACCGCTGATTGGTCAAACTTCTGACTGAGAGCTCGAATCCAGAACATAACCTGCCCTGCAGCAGGTTAGCCGTGCAGCGTAAGTTACCATGGTAACGAATACCGATTGAAGCCGAGCCACTTTCATGGTACCGAAAACCCGGGGTTGGTGGAAAGTAAGCTGAAACTTAGCTGGCTAGCCACCGAAACCAGCTTCATGGTACAGGCCCCTGGTCCTCGCAGGTTGAACGTGAATGGTCCAGGTGCAAGCAAAAGATTAATTATGCCCAATAGGAAGTCTATAGGGGCAGCAGTCCATGCAATAACATAATAAACACACCACACCAGAGCAATCAATACAAATGACACAGCACACTAGAAACACAGCATTAGACTCCTAATAGGCTGACAATACCATCTCCCAACCCAGGAGGTTGATTCCAAAGGAGTTCTAAAACATTACCAGACTCCACCTCTGGGTGACCTTGGGCTTCTATTCACAGAGAACGAGGGAGGCCGACAATTCTTTTTTTAACGTGTTTCGTTTTTTTTAGGACAACTTCCTCCCTTGTTAAACTACTGCAAGACGTGTTCCAAATATTACATTTCATATGAAATTGTGATAGTCTCCTTTGTCTTGTCCCTGTAGTGTGTTGGATTCACATATGTTACAGCATGCTGGTATGTGACTTAACCTGATTACCCTGCATGCTTAATTATCTACAAAGCTCACTTTAGATTAAAATCTTCATTTTCAGAGGTGGGATCAGGATGACCTGTCACTATAAGACTAAAAATCCAAAGTGCAATATTTTCATGTTAGGAGGCACCTGTCTCTGTAAAGCACTTATGAGGCACTGCACAGCTTTTTGAGAGGTTTCATCACATGTTTTCTATATGATTCATGGCTCTCCCCTTTAGGTCCTCTTCCTCCTTGAACAGCAAGCGCCTTACCTTACCCCCTTTTCAGCAGCGTCGCAATAACCTTTTAAATGGACTAAAACACCCACTAACCTTCTCTTTCACAAGTAGTGTCTAATAGCTTCACGTGACATTCTCAACCTGCAAGAACTGCGCGAGCGGAGGAATGCTCACATGTGAGATGGGGTGAGATGAGTTTGGATAACGCGGTTTGACACATTCTGGGACACCCAGAAAATGTTGAAGTTAAGGATTAGTGTCTCCTCCGGTTGGTGGTATTATGGTATTTTCAATATGGACACTCACCCTTATCTAGGAGAAATATTACAAATATGAAATCTATTAGAGTTGATATAAAGCTGTCCACCAAGTTAAGATGATTTACTGAATTTATTTAGCCTCAAATTAATAATCCTGTAAAAAAACACAACAAATGGGACCATTTCAAAGCAAAAAGAAGCTCTGATGTATAATTTGTGACAAAGGCCACATTCCAGTACTTGAGCGTGTTAATGTCACAAGGCCGGTTGGCTTGGCTGAGTAAAACAGATCCAACCGTGGAGAGAGTAAAAGGCAGAGACTGAGGAGCCACTTAACAGACAAAGACATAGGGTAGGCTGCTATTGTTTTTCTCTTGGATGTAGAAATGACCTAACTATACAATATAGAAAGGAAATGTATTTTCATTTAATCATATCTTTATAGTAATGATCAATATTAAGATAGCCATACTATTATATAATCATATGCATTTCATAAGTAAAACTTTGTTGGCAGTGTTGGCAAGACGACACATACATGCACTTCTGTCATTCCCGCATGGCAGCTGGCAAGCTGAATTGTAATTGTAACAAATTGTAAATTGTAACAAAAAGCGTCTTCGATATCCAAGGCGGCTGTCCTTGCAGATGAGTTTGTGCTAACCCAAACAAATGTGTTTGCATCTACCTCTCGATCTGACAGAACTTTTGTTTCACGTTACACCACACCTGGTTCTGGTCATTTGGCCTCTGAACAGGCCAAAGGACCATTGTCACACACAAGAGAACTGTGAGTGTTTCTATTGCCACAAAAAAGGCCATATTACTTCTGACTGTCTGACGTTAAAACAGAAACGGCAATCATCCTCAGCAAAAGGATGTGTGTTTCATTGAAACACATCTTTGTTCCCGAACAGTCCGAAGATGTTAGTGATAAACCTGATCCATGTTTCAAACCATTGATTTCAAAAGGTTTTGTCTCATTAACTGGCAATTTGAAAGACCTTAAAGTGATCACCTTACTGAGAGACTCAGTTGGTTCTAAGTCCATTATTAAGGACGGGTCTTACCTTTGTCATCCTTTACCTCCTGTCAGTCTAGTGTTAAAATCGCCACTACACAGAATCCATCTTTAGTGTCCTGTACTTAGTGGGTGGAAATATCATTCCTCCCCCGGAATGATATTGCTGGGGGAAAAGTAAGTACCGTAAATTGTCGTGGAATTTCAGGTTTACTGCAATTTTCGGCAATTTTCGGGCAAAGCCGAAAACTGCCGGAAATTGTCGGAAATTGACGTGGGCCTCCCTTGGCACTTGGCCCCCCATGACTCCCCTTCTCCTAATTCTAGGGGAGGCTTTGACATGTAAATAAAAATGCTGCAAGCTATACAAATGCAAATCAGGGCTGCAGAGGGAGTTTTAGCCCAGGTGACATTTTTTTAAAAAGGTAAGAAAATCTCTGGTACAAATAGATCAGGCCTAATTATAGACTCTTACATTTTAGCTTGAATTGATTTATTTAATCTAAGTATGCTAGATTACTGTGTATGCCATTAGCTATGGCAAATGTTATGTAAAAAAAATACACTAAATTATTAAAAAAATTGGTTTCAATCTGAATCAGCAAGGTAAAATGACCATTCCATGCAAACATTAGAATCAGAATGAAGGCTCTGCAGAGATCACATTCTCCTAGAGCTCAACTAATGTGCATAGTGGCAGGAATACAGTGACCTTTTCTTTAGTCTTACTTAAATGCACAGAGGACGTATTAACCACTACATCTCGCAGACATGGTGCTTCACAGGCACCGCGGTCTGGTCTCGCGAGTCCTTCCATGTAACAATGACCTCGTATCTGATTGGAGGATCCGGACGTTCAACTCGCGTTCAGCTCCTCTTGGACGCGATCAACAGCTTTCAGCCAGTCGAGAAGAAACTGCTGTTTGCTATCAGCGGACTGTCCGTCAGCTGAATCAACGTCCTGCCGATATGAACGAGCGGGAGAGACTGACTCAAAGAAGAGGAGACGGCCGCATGAATTCCCAAGGTAAGAATATGTTTGATGACTGCTAGCTAAGCTAAAAGTAGCTTAGCCTAAAACCAAAGCTAAGAGGAGCCTTACAAAAGAACCAGTGAGCAGAACCCGCTTTATTGAAGCGTATTTTTGTAGTGTATAAGATTTAAAGAGCATGCTTTCATTCTGCGGTATAAGGAAATGGATGCCATAGAATAGATACCGATCATAACTGTACATTTTGTTTTCACAGACAAGTTTCTCCTCACAATGAGGAGCTGACCTCCTATTTGCTCGGAGCAACATCTGTAAGTGACTTTTTTTTAACTGTTTCTCCTTCCTCGTTTAATGTTACGGTGACTTGCGTGTTGATTTTTTATTCATACCACTTTCATTTAATTGTTTTCCAGCCGCCTGTAAGACGTATTATGAGACTGCACGTCGGAGCTTTAGGTAAACCGCGCCAGAAAAAGTCACTGCGGGCGGAAGAGCGAAGAGTTCCGCGCGAGAAGAAAGCGGGTAAGAGTTTATTTGGTGACTATTTTTCACGAGCATTGATAGATGTGTTGTGTCCATACGCATCGCACAGTATTGATTCATTGTTTTGTTTTTTTTACAGCTGCTGGAATGGAGACAGCGTGTGCTCGCAGATGACGCGGTGGAACTCTGGAAGTCCGCCAGCGGAGACCTCATGTCTGCCGAAGAAGAGGGCATGTTGGCGGGGTCTCTGGGTGGATTGTACGGTCGCCGTCATTTCGTAGGACGGAGCTCTCTGAACTCTGTGCGAAGCTGCAGTCCGGGTGAGAGGCGACTCCAAAGTACAGAGCCACGCACAATGTGCGTCTGCGCAACGGACCTGCCTCGGAATGAACGCCGCCAGTTACCTACAACCCCGAGGAGGCAAACGGACAGTTGTAGTTTTTGGATCATCATCTACCCATGTGTGCGCAGATAGTCGCTTTGTATATAATTGTTTGTTTTAATAAAGCTCTTTTTGCATAAACATGTTCCTGGCAAATGTTCATTTCCTCTATAAATTCATGAATGTCCTTGGTGGTAGTCTAATAATTGTTTAGTAGCCTACATAGGATAACAATGACATGAATATACAGTACAATATGAATTAATAATATATATTATATATATACATTATTTATGAGGTTCGGTGACCAATAGCAACAGATCTGCCAACCAATCACGAGTGATTTTTCTTGTTTGAAAGTTGTGGTTTCATCCAATGAGGAGTAAGGAAACTCAAGCCAGGCCTGCCCAGGTGTCGTTTTGCTGCCAATCACGAGTGATTTTACTTGTTTGAAAGTTTGTGGTTTCATCCAAAAAGGAGTAAGGATATTCAGCCCGCCTCGCTCGGCCACCCGCGGTTTCGCTGCATTCATATGCTAATTAGGGCCATTCGCACCTCCGCCAGCTGATGGCCACCTACGTCAGAGGCTGTTTCCGACAATTTCCGGGACCTGTAAATTGTCGTAAATTAGGCAGATTTTCAGGGCGTTTACGGGGACGGAAATCCCACTTTTCATGCAGTGAGGGGTCATGAGTGTCCCTGTTGTAACCGACACTGCTGGTGACCAGTGTTGGGAGTAACATGTTACAAAAGTAATGCAATTACTGTAATGTATTTCTTTCTGCTGTAACGTGGTAATGTAAGGCATTCCACAAAAAAAAACTGTTGTGGAAGTTGCGTTTGACAGAAAAAGGCAATTCCGCGAGTTGAGAACACCAGCGTGTGTCTCGTTTATTTTAACCACATCAAACTGCAAAAGCAAGATGGCGCAGCCCTGCAAACCCACAAGCAAGGGTCTCTACGTCACCACCAACCAAATGCTTAAAGGGACCGCGATCCCGGAACAGTCGCAATCACTCGTACATCAAAACAAGAACAAAAGGTGAATTATGCAGTCACATTCACTACACACGTCCCCCCAGAATTCACCATGCAAGGGAAAGAATCATCTGGGAGGCGGTCGTATTAACCGACCAGAACGGCTGTGTTTCAGAGGGGGTCGAGGAGCCACGACCGTGGCAGGTGTACCACCGTAACACCGGCGTGGGGCGTCGAGTGTGGGAGCCCTGTTAGGGAGGGACACAGGGAGTGGGCGCAGAGCCGGCGGACGCCCGTGCCGTGGGGGCTGGGCCGATTCAATGGGCCTAGCAACGTCCAAATGAGCTAGTTTGAGGCGGTCGATGGAGAGTCGCTCCGGTTTACCACCCATGTCCACCACAAAATGTTTGTCTCCCGTCTCCAAAACCCGGAATGGGCCCTCGCAGGGCGGGCGTAGCGGTCCTCTGTGAGCGTCGTGGCAGATAAAGACGTATTCTGCCGACTGAAGCCCGGCGGGGACGTGCGACTGAGGGAGGCTGTGACGGGAAATAGGGACAGGTGCGAAGAGCTTCGCATTGTCCAATAGCGCGGCCCGCTGTACGGTCACAGACCAGGGAACGGTGGAAGTAGGAACAAAATCCCCTGGAACCCGCAGTGGCTGGCCATAGACAAGCTCCGCGGATGAGGACTGCAGGTCTTCCTTCGGTGCAGTCCGGATGCCGAGCATCACCCACGGCCCAGTTGCTGTCTTTGAGGCCGGCGCGAAGAGAAGCCTTCATCGACCTGTGAAATCGCTCACAGAGTCCATTAGCCTGCGGGTGGTATGCAGTCGTGCGGTGGAGTTTCGTTCCGAGGCTCTGGGCCACCGCGTTCCACAGCTCGGACGTGAACTGCGCGCCCCGATCGGAGGATATGTCCGAAGGGATGCCAAAACGGGCAACCCAGGTGCCGATAAATGCTCGATAAATCTCGACAGCCGTCGACGATGTCAATGGCACAGCCTCGGGCCAACGGGTGGTCCTGTCAACCATAGTCAACAGGTAGGTGAAACCGTGGGAGGAAGGCAGAGGGCCAACCAGATCCACGTTAACATGGTCAAAACGTCTCTCTGGCACCGGGAACAACTCTAACGGAGCTTTAGTGTGGTGGTGCACCTTGGCCCGTTGGCAATCAAGGCAAGTGTTAGCCCAATCTCTTACGTCCTTTTTGAGGCCGTGCCACACAAACTTCGCCGACACCAGTCTCTGTGACGCTTTCGAACCAGGGTGGGAGAGACCATGGATGGCGTCAAAGACGCGTCGTCTCCACCCCGTGGGAACGATCGGCCGAGGGCTCACACATGAGCGTGGCGTTGGCTTCCCCGAAAACCACGTCCTCTATTCTCAAACCCGTAGTCGAGGTTCTCAGGGTGTGCACGTTCGGGTCTGTGGTCTGATCCACTGCCATGCGGCTGTAATCCAGACCGAGATTCTGTAAGTGCTGTACTTACGCTCGCTAGCGCGCAGCTGGCGGCTGAAGAAAGCAAGCGGCTGCCAGGCCCCGCCTACCCACTGCTCGTAGACGGCACCGTCAGCGTAGTCCGAGGCATCTGAGGTGATGGCGACAGAAGCTGTGGCCGAAGGATGCGCCAGCATGGTGGCCCGCGCCAGGGCTGCCTTAGTGTCCATGAATGCCTTGTCCCTGTCCTCAGTCCAGTCCACGGCGTGCGGGGGCTTACCTTTCAAGGCCTCGTGCAATGGCTGCATGAGCTGAGCGGCTCGAGGGATGAAACGGTGGTAAAAGTTCACCATGCCAAGGAACTCCTGCAGGGCTTGGTGACTCTGTGTCCTAGGAAGTCAATGGTGGAGAGACCAAACTGGCACTTAGCAGGATAAACAATTAGGCCATGTTGGTTGAACCGCTTGAAAAGTGATCTGTGGGCTGGACATCTAGGTATCACAAAGACGTATGATAGAGTCCTTAGACCAACCTGCTCTCCTCTCGGTGCTTCCTCCCTCAGCTGTTTGAAGCCAGAAATTAGTTTCAATGGCAATATCGGGCTACCTTGCTTTGCAGGGACCTTAACAATTACAGTTTGAAGTCAAATTGGTTATGTTTTGAAAACATATTTTAAACTGTACTTGCGCCATCATTTTCAACCTGCTTGTAAGAACCGTCTCAGCGATATAGTTATTTGGCCTTGTTGTTATGGCTACATGCTCCATCTCTTGAAAATAGGCTTCATCAGTGATTTGATGAAAACATACTAACAGGAAAAATGTTTGAAATGGAAAATCAATACGGCTTGGCTATTAGGAGGTAGAGGGATCGAAAAACTATCCTACAATAGCATGAGTCCATGGAACCGGCAGACTTTATTGTCTGTTTGTGTGTGTGATCAGATGCACACTCTTCTCAAAAACATGTTTTATTTGGACTAAACAGTACATATACATTAGTTTGTGTAAATAAATAAAAAGAATAATTTATTATTTATTATTATAAGTTTAGGTACTGTGAAGAAGTACAGTACTCCTTTAGTTTTACTGTTCTGGATTAGCAAGGCGCAATAGTTTTGGAACCAATTTCAGACACAAAAACACAAGCAGGAAAAGTGGGAGTAGAAAACAAATTTCTTTCTCATGAGCAGCACAGCAACAACCGTTCTGCACCAAACATTAAGGTAATACAACTGTGCCTGACATGCTACTGCAACCTTTCCACAAAAACTGTGCAAGTGTTTTCTATTTTTTTAATTCATAGTGCTCAGTTACGATTTAATTGCATTGAATCACTGCAGGGTCTTGGAAGACATAATGTTCCTCAGGAGCATGAATGGACTGGCTTCGTGAGTTGGGACGTCAATTAATTTCCATGATCTTTTACTTCTGCCCTTTGAACAGAGAAGATGGACTAATAATGAAGTGCCTGAAATTACCATAAGAATGGATTTAATTATGTTACTAATTACTCATTTCAGTTAGTATTGTGCTACACTATGCTAACCTGCATTAATGCATTGTTTGTAAGCTTGCAAAAACCAGTAATTTCCTTTAAATCCTTTCAATATTACTGGTGTGACTGACACCAAACTCTAAAGGAAACACTTTGTGAAGAAAAAAATGTAACAAACTGGTTTATAATCTCAGGTTATTACCAGCCGTAATAGATTGTTTTTGCAATGCCTCTACAGTAAGTATTGGAGGCATAGTCAAAAAATCCATTACGATGTTGTTAGTTTATGTTGTTCTTGCCAGTCACACCAGTGACCAGCGCATTGCTGCTTGGCCCTCAGCGTGGCCAGAAACCAAACTGCATTCTCGGACAAAGGTATCCCAAAACAGAAGTGGGGGTTCCCAGAACCCCCACCTCACCACCGAATTCCAGACGGTCCCAAAAGACCTGAGGGCAGGGCGGAAACGAAGAGAAGGCAGACAAGGGACGGGAGGGTGGGGATCCGAAGGCACCGGTCCCTCCGGGGAACTCTGGCGGGTGAGCCGGCGGACGGTCGCTTAGGCTCTGTCAGATGCCCGTACGCGGCCTGGCGGCTGTCAGCCAGCCGCATCACCTGGTCCCAGTGCGTGCTGACACCCGTAGGGCGAGAATCCGGCCAGAACCGGCGTGGTCCGCCCATGAGCAGACGGGATCTGAAAAACGGGTTCTCCGTGAACCCTGCTACATCTCTTTTTGGTTGCGTCATTCTGTCAGGATCGGTCTACGGGGTGGAGGTACGGACCGGAAGGAGCGAGACACAAGTGCAGACTTGCAAACGAAGAAGGATTTTTCAAAAGGACAAAAACTCACGGGAGAGGGACACGAACACGAACCACCAACTACCTCAGACGACGTTAGACAATGACGCAACACTGGACGACAGATTCACAGGACTTAAATACACAAGGGAGGTGATGGTGATTGGAAACAGGTGGAATCACTCAGACAATCACAAGGGGAGACAGGACAAGGCAGGAAATGAAGTTACCCAGGGAAACCAAATACATGAAACACAATAAAAGGACCAAACCGCGACAACAACCTCCTGCATCTTTTATATTTCATCCATTCAAAATCATACCGCTTTTGATTCAAAGAGTCTTTCCTTGCATCGGAGTGGACTTCTCGCTGCATCCACATCCGAACAAAAATATAACTTACTCCCTACTTACTTAGCAGGAAGCTGCCTTTTAGAAAATGGACCAGAATATACAGTAATCTTTCAAATTATGCTGTCAAATTCTTTGAATTTGTAGTATAAATTACAAGTATAAAATTCTTTGAATTTGGCAGCAGTGATTGGAGTTAGCACTTTTAAGGTCACTTGTGGGCTGGAGTAGAAAAGCGTCTATGCTGCCTTCAAGTGTACCTTCTGATTAGGAGCCTGAGAGCAAATGCAATTCCATTTAGAACCAAAATTACGTTTGAAATGAATTGGACACTCAAAACATTCCTCCTTTTCTTCTTGCTTAGAGGTAATTTTGTCATTTGACATTGTTGAAATTATGAACAGGTCTAAATGAAGTCAGGTAGGGATCAATTGTATTCATTGTATTTTCATGAAAAACAGTTGAAGAGTCATTTCTTGACTCATTTTCTGAAGCCTTTTTCTTTTTTCAGTTTTCTGATTACAAGATTAAATGTTAGCTATTTTATATTCCTTACCACTATTTAACATTCATCTGAAGAATTTCCTTTTACCACCAAAAATAACTCAAATGTTTCTCAAAGTCACTCTGTTTTGGAAGTACAAGAAAAGACTGATTACTGCTACACATTGACATCAATCTTAAATCAACCAAATAGATTGAAAGACCATCACTGCAAATTGTTAAAGGGCCCATATTTTGATTATTTTTCAACAAGTTAAAATAGGTCTTTGAGTTACATAAAACATGTTTCTGAAGTTGTTTGCTGGAAATAGTTTGTAAGAAACGATTGTTACCTCCTTCTACTCCCCTCTGTTTCAGCCCCTTTCAGAGTGTGTTGTTTTCTGCTGCTCATTACATATTCATGATCTGCAGCTCATTTGGCCACGCCTACAGCTTGTAGAATCGGCGGTAGCGGTCAGCGGGCCGGCTGACTCGCGCGTGTCCATATGGTTGCGCATAAAGTCAGCGGGCCTCACGAACTGCGCCGGTGGGCTGTGATTGGAAAACGGGACTGGAAGAGGTGGGAATATTCAAATATCTAGGTTTGTGGGCCCTTTAAGTCTGCTCCAAAGATGCACCCATTTTTCTTTTTTCTTTTCTTTATGTAGTGTTTTGTTTCCATTTGTACATGCATTTGGACTTTAGATAATAAGTCACAGGAAACCTCAAATCCTTTGATACTATCAGCTAGTAACATCCTGCTAACATACTAGGTCATTAATATTTTCCGACTGCCTGTCGGAGTCCATTAGACTAGTTTCAGAAGACCTAAGAGCACCAGGGGGAAGGTACCTGGTGTCTTGTGTCAGACTCTGCTCAAACCAACCCCCTCAATCTGCTCACTGTCTTAATAAATGGAGACAGCCTGAGTTCCTATAGGACCCAAATCAATGGAGCATGGCATGGTCAGCGTGCGACAGCTACTTCTAGTTACAGATCCAAGGAAGTGGTTTATGAGCGAGTGGGTGAGGGGTAGAAGAGAGGGTGCTAACAGCCCCGATTTCACATATTACCACCTAAATGTACAGGGTCATAGTGCGGTCATGTGCTGTGTTTGGTCTACATGGTGGGCTTGAAACACCTTTTCACCATCATTAGACATTTTTTAGCTTTTAACTAAATTGAAATTCTGGTTTCATGTGCCCCATGTATTTTTGTTGTAGGTGAGCTCACCAAAACAGACACCTGTACAGGAATACAGACACCATTAAGAGTTTTAACAATGCTTCAGGTTTGTCAAACATGTGTATAAAATGCAAAGAAAAGAAATTGCTCTTGTGAAATTGCTCTTGTGATTGTCCGTCATTGTTTTGGTATGCTCATTTTTAGTTTGTTTTACCGCCAATTTAAGTGTTGCTTAATCGCATTACTTTTGGTAACGGAATGTTATCATTATGGGCAGGAATGCCACATCAAAACAATTACAACCAATATTTCTCTTCAGGTATGAATATCAACAATTCTTTTTAAGCTAAAATTCCATTACATACATTTCGTACATATTCCTCAATTCAAGCTGCGGTATCTATCTAGGTACAACTGTAGTTGGCATGTATGGATATGCGTGTGCGAGAACGGGGACATCACATCTAAGTGAGGAATAACGGGTAGTATGGAACATCTGAGAGACTGGCATTTTCCACAGGAGAGGCATGGGGAGACGTGGTCAAAGGTGGCAGGGTGCCCCTTTGTTACACTGCCGCCTCTTTGTCTCCAAAGTTGAAGCGGATGAATGCTCTGTGATGTGCACTGTGATAAAGCAGAACACACCGCCCCAAGGCAAGAGCATTACCCTCCTCTTTCTTGCATAGACCCGCGTTTTCCGAATACGGAAAAAAAGATATTGGAACCCGTGGAAGGTCTCTTGCAGTGGCAGAGGCCCATGTAGTTATTTGTAAGCCCCATATGAAACTTGATGGAGAAAAAAAAACACACAATGGCACGTTGGAACATCTCAGCTTTCCAGCCTCAAAAAAAAGAAAGGAAAAGAAAAATCCCTCCACCCAAATACAAGCAGCATTGTTTGCCATGACAAAAGATGAAAGGCGTTTCTTTGCGCTCAGGAGGCACACAAGCCAGGGGTATCAATAGCACGCTATAATATGCAGCGCTTTATCTTCCCAATGTTTAGACACCTCAAGTCACTCATGGAAATTGCCAGTCAATGCGTCCACGCATAAGGGGTTAGCTATACCATTTTTTTTCAAACCCATGTTCGTCTATTTGACAAATTCATATTTTCTATATGTATACAATATACTTACTATATTGTTCAAAGGGAGTTGAATTAAAAGGTCATTTAAAAGATTCGTAATGTCCGATTTGAAGTGAAATGAGTTTCCCATGGATAGCCAGTTGGATTGTTTTGATGCTTGACATGTTATGTGACAAGTGTGAATAAATAACCCCGATGGGTGTTGCATTTGGAGGGGGCTTTATAACATGCAGCTTCCATGCACTGCGCAAGACGTGTATCAGGGACTTTACTTATAAATGAACAGTGGATTTAAAAATCTGCGAGGCAAATAATTTAACAGTATTGATCCGTGCAGCAAAACTAGGACTGTCGCTGTTCAACCGTTTTAAAATCAAGACTAGACTACATTTGTGTATTTGGGCCATTTAATCAACGCAAATAAAGATGGAGGCGGAGGAGGAGAAGGAAAAGAAAAAACAATTATTACAAGTAAGAGGAGGACAGAGGAAAACTGAGGGACGGAAAGAGATGATGAACACAGTGAGCGTCGAGAGGGCCGTGGGAATGGCAGCTGTGGCAGCAGAATAAATTTGAATGCTGATTGTTGGTTGATAAATAACTTTATGAACCGGAGCACCTGGCCCGGTCTCCAGTGCAATCCAGTGTCACGGCGGGGCATATACAGACGATTCGCCAACCTTCCCTCGTCGAGTGAATGGATCTCCTGCGTCTGCAGTATACTGAAACACAACACGCTGCCATCATTTGTGGGAAAATGGGGAAGCATTCATATTCTGTAGACAAAATACAGACTGGGGCTAAATGAAAGATCCCATTCTCGCTGCATTTACACTGTCATGTCTTGTCTGCAGTCTCATACTAAATTTAAATATGGTAGATAACAAGAGTGCAGAGCTGAATTGAAGAAAGTTTACAGAGGGGAAATTCGATTTGATTTAGTTTTTTATAGTTAAAAGCATTGGTCAAAGAATATAGAGGAAGTCACAGAAATAATAACATCCTGTCATATAAGACCTGTAAGCTACTAGTTTGCAGACAAAATTGAAATGTATACATATTTGTCTGAATAATGTAGATGTGGAAATGGTTTTATCTAGCAATATATTCCATCCTTTATTCATTTTAATGTCTGCCATGTTAAACAACTTTGGTGTCTAGCCTCCTTCATCTTGTGATGTTATTATGACTCTGTCCATGACATCAAAATAAGTCGGGCTAAAATCAAAGTCAAATCTAGCCACCATGCGTTTTTCGGCGGACAGCTGTGACCGGCTCATCCCTAACGACTGATCCTGATAACGTGATGTCAGTATCCTCATCACATTGCCTGGGAAGCGGATGTAGGCATAACGTTGTGCTTACAAATGCGGCTTTGACATTAACTATGTAAACAACCCCTATTGCTCAATGCTCACACTACAAACGGCCACTTCCCAGTCGTGGACTCTCACCTCTAATCTGTGTTGGATTTTCCCTCTCCTCTTCCTCGTCATGATGTTCCCCGTGTGCACTTGTCACTGGCCCCAGGCCGTGGTTCCCTGCTACTAGGGCACAAGCTCACGTTTGTAAAGATGAAGACCTGAGGCCTGCATATCATTAAAGTATTTTCCTAAAAATTAGTCATTTCCTTAGTTCACTACTAAGAAATTCTAATTTATATTCTAATTATTTTTATAATTTCCGGGCCAAGTGATTATGCACAGGCCCAATCCTTAATTCTGCCTCTGCTAAACAAATTGCCGATAAGAGCTAAAGTTCATATCCTTGGTTTTCTCATCAACATGTTTGACTCTCATGTGTAATTGGAAAGCCCTTTTGATAATAAATAATGCCCTGACGACTCAGTTAGCTTAAGTCTACATAACATTCTTCGTCATCGTGCCCACCAAGCCTGGGGTAAACGAGGGAGCCGTAACAAGGGTTGTGTTGTTTTTTGTATCCTGTAATGATTGGGGATGTTTTCGGGTTGGTTCTCCCAAACAAAGAAAACATCAGTTAATTTACCATCCTGTTGTTTACAGTGGCCCTGGGGTGTATTGCACAAAAGTAGAAATCCAGGATTCAGAGAAATCCAGGATAAAGCATAGTTTATGCTTCTGCGTTTTCGGAGAAACGCAAGGACACGCAGACGCAAGCGCCCCTTGTGCAGCTTAATTGGTTGCACGTTTGCCGAGCCGGAATGAGAAGGAGAAGCTAAGTCGATTCAGGTGTACATAGCTGGGATAAGTGCGTGTCCACGGCTTTCTTAATTAGACCACGGTGTCGATCACAGATTTACTAATGCAGAAATGGAGAATACACCGCGCGCAGCATATTTGTGACCCACTGAGCAGCAACTGATCATGTAAATATATGAGGAGGTGAAGCATATAATATGCAACATGCAATATACAAAAAAAAAGGAATACGGCAGCTATAATTAAAGAAAGAGACAATTGCGGACCGACTGAATGGAGAAGAGATTTAAAAATATCTACTTATTGGAAAGTTGTAAACTGCTTTTAACGTGATTGTTTTATTGCTGTATCTCTGTGTGCTAAATGTACTGCTTTTACTCTACAGTGTCTTTGAGTAGCCTAACATGTAAAGCAATATTTTAATAAAATTGTATCATTATTAAGCCTATACTATGCCTTAAAAGTGAGCAGGGGGAATTCATGTTCCTCTGGAAACTTACACAATATTCACAATACGAGAATATGTTTTACAATATGCATGTTTTACAACATGCACAAATCTCTATAAGCTGTGTCTAATTCTAAATATCAAATTAGAAAGCACAACGGCAAATAAGAAAGCACAACGATAAACGTTCTTACGTAAAGGGTAGGGCCTGACTAGCAGAGGACAGACCCTTCCGATTGGACTGACCAAACAATATGTTCTTTGCCTTTTTTTTGTCTACTACTGTGGACGTTTCATCCTAGGGCTGGGCCATTTAAAGACCACTTATAATTACTTCAAATACCAATATTTAGGCATGCCTAATACAGTATCCTGCAACCATTTTGCAAGGTTTGTCATTAGTACTGTCACAAAGAGTTTGCACATTGTAATAATTATCAGTAAAGTCAATATAATATGTGAGTGGATAAAAGAAAAGCCCTACTTGCGGTTGTTGAGAAAACTGTTGAGAAAATATATTTTTTCAGCTAAGTCATTATTACTTACTATTGACTACTTATTACTGACCATGAGTCTGTGATATTTCACGCAGAGACACACTGTGTTCTGGGTCAAATGATACGCAAGATGTATGTGCGTCCCCCCTTTTTATCATGTTTATATTCCAACTATATTTCTGTGCTGAAGAAAACCTTTGAGTAGCCATGTATGTGTCTCCTACGTGCAATTATTATGTAATAATTGCCTGTTTAACCAAGAGAAGTCAATTATATATAAGCGATCACAATTTTGCTTTTTATTCTTTAGATCAGTCGATCTAAACATTTAATGTAAGGGGCTGAAACAGCTTTCATCACCTTATGTTTACATGTTTTTTCATGTGAAACCTGAAAGGTGTTAGATAAAACAGCGTGGGTCCAAGACTACAAATACAAAATGACCCCTGATAATAATAATAATCATGTAGTATTGTCATGGATGTTACTGCTGATCAGATGGAGCCTCGGGGGACTTTGTAGAAGCAGTCAAAAGCCACGTAACTAGTCTCAGCTAAACGTAATGATTAGTCATTTGGCCCAAAGACAAAAACGCTGCAAGAGCGCATTCTACAGACATACAGCAATATGCTGCTGACAGTCTCAGTCAGTCCAAGCTTTCTAGCTCAATAAAGGATTGGTTCAGTTCAGTCCCTACCGTGCTGTGGATGAATCACCAACAGCCATAGCAGGGGTCCTTCCAAGGCTTCCTGGATGTTAAGGGTGCAGAGAACCCAACGCTCCCCCCTTGGGAGGATATCACGGCATAGATGAAGAGCTGGGGCGATGAGACACGCAGGTGTCCTTGAGAGATCTATCATCGTCATTTATTCTCTAATTTCCTAAAATGTAAGGACTCATCCCCCTTTGTGGACTCAGTGTTGCTATTCTACTTAAAGGCGCACTAAGCAACATTTTTTAGTTAATTAATATGTTCCATATCGTTTTGGATGATTAAATGAGTCATTTCAGGTCCAACAAAAGGTTTTCTCGGCCGCCCTGGGGGTCTGTAGGGGAAATACCGCACTTGCAATTGCAGGAGCGGCGGGTCGCCCCCACAAAGTCTTGCTTTACGGCATGAGAGGGGAGGCTGCAGGCTTCAGCCATACACTCTTGGGCTCGTAGCGCAGTGGCGATATTTGTGACGTTATCATGGCGGAACCAGTGACAAAACAGTGAAAGCCCATGTCGGAGCAGGCAAGAAAGAGGAAAATGTAAACTCTGCATTCACCTGCGTCGAACCTCCCGTAAACTCTGTGTTCACATTGCTAGCAGTTGTGTTCTCATGCTGAAAGTGCAATCTTTTTCAGAGACCGTATAGTTTTCTTTCCGGTACGGCAAACCGGGTCTGAATATCTTACCGGCCGTAGCGGACAGTACTGGCTTACTTTCACCTCTGCTTGACGGAGAACAGCTGAGCTATAGTGCAGTTATTTTTTCGGCCTCTGGGGGGAGCCTCGCTGGAAAATCAACCCCGGTTGCTCAGTACACCTTTAATGCTGCTTAATTTTACCCACTGTCATTGTAATTTCCACATTATTGCTGGAACTTTAATATGCTCTAGCCAGAGAATTCTTTTGTCAACGGGGCAGTAGCAGAAATGAACAGCAGAGATGTTGAACACATTTAACTTTAGCCGGCAGCAATAATTCCACCCAAGGTTGGCCATCCACTTTGCCGTCAGCCGCAAACATTCCTCGCAGAATTTCCCCTTAATACTCTTATTTTCCAATAATTTTCTTTTCTTTTCTTCTCTTGAACCATTCCTGTGTTTATGTTATTTATTTAGCCCGTTTATCTGGGAACTGTATGTGGTGCTTGTTGGAGGCACAAACTGTTTTGTATTCACAGACATACACACAGCATAAATATTGGATTAAGTAAACAATCCGAGTAGCTCACTTTTGAATGATATCGGCGAGTTGGCCTTTGGTGCCTGCAGGAATGGCACAGTTGCAGTCTTTATGAGACCCACCACATGAAAAGGGGAGAAAGGTAGAGGGAGGAAAGGGAGAGAGAGTCAAATGGCGGTTAAATCCTCCCGGTGTGTTATCTCACAGGTGTTTTGCAGACTGTGCTCTCTTTGGGAACTTTGAAATCGGGCCAGGCTTTCATGTGCAGGATAAGGTAGAGTCTGCGACTGGCTGTTAGTGGGCAATGAACATCAAGGTGCAGGTCTCTAGGGCACAACTCCACCAAACGTGTTATTCCCCTAAGCTCCTTGTTAGCCAGAAGGCTATTTTGTAAAAAAAAGAAAAAAGAGTAACAGCAGTTTCCTTTTGCATTTGTTAACTTAAAATGGAGATTTTGCTTTTTCCTCAAAATAAGTAGACAATCCCAATTAACAATTTGAGCCAAAAGCTTCAGACATTCAGCAATTTCTCCTGTGTCCCACAACACCCATATGGATATAGAGTTACATTTCTCCAGCTTATCCATACAAATATTCCTGACTTCATTAGAATTGAGCTCTGCACATGGATTTCTTCCCAAGAAATTAGCTGGTTTGTAAAAGCAGAGATGAGAGCGCACCCGCGCTCCCCTGCAGGCAGGCATTGAGTATCGGGTGTCGCCGGGCTTTTAATGGCCCAGTACATCACCAGGCTTCCGAGATAGTGGTTGGCCGTTGTGGCACATGGTAACTCCCTCCCCCAGAGAATGTGCTGTTTTATTGGCCTCCTCAGCGCTGACTTGTCCCCTGTGTCCATGTAATGCAGCATCGGAGATGGGGAAGGTCCCCCCTCCCTGATTCATCTGAGGTGTATGTTTCTCAATGCTAGCTCAGCGTGTGTATTCCATATTTCTAATGGTTGTGGGCAAAGTCATTTAGAGTGCTGCTAAGGGAAGCCATCAGTCATGACGTTGCACAGCCGAAGCGGGTCAGCCTAAGAGATCTACCGAGCACAGCAAGTGGGGATGAGAGCATGTCCGGCAAGAAGGGGAAAAAAGGATGAGGACAAAAAGAACACATGTACACGTACGGAGCAGGCTCAATGTACTCAATGTCTCTCATAGTCTTTTAATGTCATAGTACCCCACATTTACCTTAGACCCTAAGTGACGCCTAGCACATCTCACCAGGTAATGCCAGTCTTTCTGACAACAGCATAGGGCACACATTTGTTCCCAAGAAGATGACTGTTGAGAGCGCTACACTCCCTGTAGCTTAGCATTATTTTCTTTTCACTTTTCCCCCCATTGCGTTTGGAATTCCACAGAGCCTTGCTACTTCAGGGTCTCAGCATAATACTTCAATTCAATGTGGCATTTCATAACGGCACTCTCTTCGTGGTTCTGAAGCTGTGACGGGTCTGGTGGGGGGTGGACAGCTTGGTCTGGGAGCTAAGGGAGTTCCACATATTAATCAGTGCTTTGAAGATGATGTTTTGTGGAAAGCATGCAGGAAGCACACCAGCAACATTGCGGACCACGATCTGGGAGAACGTCAACGTTCATGTGCCACAGAAAGCCAGGGCAGAGTCAAGGCAGCGTTAATAAATAAAGTCCTTCTCAAGGCAAATACATTCAAACCTTCCTGTGTGTGCAAGTGAACCATTACAATGGGTCAACAACGAGCCCTGAAAAGGCACCATCACAGTAGGAAAACAAAATAAGCTATGTGTCTATAAACTATAAATTACAATCCACTTTCTTTTACTTTGACGTCATGGGGAAGTATAAATTGTACAAAAAAGAAACATGGTCTATCGACGAGTATGGAAATAGGTGTTGATAGAACTAGTACCTCCCTTGAAAAAACTTGATAGCTCAGTAAACAACTGAATAAGAATAGCCAGTGTGTGCAGGTGCCTGTACCATGATGGTAGTTGAACAAACTCAGGGTTCCAGAATTGTATCAGAATTGACAAAACCAAACCAAACAATCAGGCTTTATTGGTACCATGATGCCGCTCATCAGTTTACTTTGTCAACCCAGGCTTTGATCCTTAAACTCGGATTACTCCGCGCGCGTGCACATAAAAGAGTGACGTCGGCACCGAACAACCAATGCCAAAAGCAAGAGAACAATATTAGAGGAACATTGCTGATAGCGTTAATGCGTTAAAGTTAAAGAAATACATTTTATAGGTGAATGGTATGCAATACATACCATTTTCGGTACAGTAAGTGCGGCTTCGATGAGTCACATTTGTTATGTGCGGCTCAACAAGTTCGCAAAGATAAGTTATTCCTTCCGCGGAATATCTGTATCTTTCATACAAGTAAGTATCAGGAAAGTAAAGGGGATTTTGTCGTCTGTCCCTAAGAACTCTGTCTCTACGAAGTGCTCTTCTAACAATTTGCGCTGAGATGTCCACAGGATTTGGAAGAAAAGGTGAAGCCATTGCAATGATTGCAACAGAGAACAGAAGCTAGGAATTAATGACGTCACCTATATGCTTCTTTGCTCACCGCTGATTGGTCAAACTTCTGACTGAGAGCTCGAATCCAGAACATAACTTGCCCTGGAGCAGGTTAGCCGTGCAGCGTAAGATACCATGGCAACGAATACCGATTGAAGCCGAGCTACTTTCATAGTACCTAAAACCCAGGGTTAGTGGAAACTAAACTGAAACATAGCTGGCTAGCCACCTAAACCAGCTTCATGGTACAGGCCCCTGGTTTTAGAGTGATCCATTTGCAGCATGATTTATTGACCGGGGTGGTCAAACAGGCTGGGTCAGAACTGACAGATATAGCAGTGAGGACAGGGCTAAATCATAGTCAAAATACCAGGCAGACAGGGAGAAATCTAGGAACCAACAATCAGGCAGTCACAGGAATACACGCTCAGTAACGTTCACAATAGTAAGACAAGACTGAGTGTTGTGTGAGTGTGGCTTAAATGGGTGCTTGAGTGTGAGGTGCAGGTGTGTGTAATCAGTGCAGTGCGGGTGTGTGGTGTGATCAATCCAGGGAGGTGCATGCTGGGAAATGTAGTACAATAGTCGGGTGCCCGCTGAAGGCCGGAGAGGGAGGTTACAGAGTCTGTGTTTGTAACAGCAGGCTTGCAAGAACAGTGCTGGACTGAGAGGCCACACTACTTCGACAACATCACGTGATGCACTGGCCAAAAAGAGCTTTACCAAAACACTATCATGTCACAAGTAGAGGGGGTTTTTTTGGTACCGGATGCGTGATGGTTGTTGTTATCCCATACATGTAAACGGGGTACTATTTTTCAATTGAGCATTTACAACCTAAAACATGTGAGCAGAATAATTATTGATCAGCTTTGAAAGTCAAAGAAAAAGACGTATGCAATATAAATAGATATAGATATTGTGAGATATAAAAAAAATTGGATGTTGTTGAAGCCAAGCGCCAGGTAAGAAAAAAGTGATTGAATAAGATGGAAGGAGGTGAGTGACAGACAACCGATTGGGGCTTGTACAGTATGTGATAAAAATAATAGCATTTGAACTGAGCGAAAAGGGCAGATTTGACATTTGGGCGTTATATAGTGGTTACGGCACAGGTTGTAAACCCTGGAGCCCAAACTCTATCGCTTCAGCAGGCCTCACAATCTCCCCTACCATCGAAGATTTTCTTTTTTTTTTCCCTCCTGACTCAGATCAGCAGCAGAGTCAATAGAATTGCAAAAACATTGGATCCATTCAAGCAAAAAATGTGCTCCAAACAGTTCTGTGTTTTGGCCAGCGGTGATGCCGGGGCACGGCTTATTGTGAGAGGTTATCAGGCGGAGCAGAGATGGCCACGGTTAAGGCCGGTTGGTCATCCTGGAGAGCAGTTCAGAGGGCGTGGGGAAAAAATAAGGCATGCCTGATGGTTATCTTTAAATTGTGTATGGGAGACAGCACCTTTGGCTGGCTCAATGAATGGTAACCTTCCTCCTGCATTTAAGACCGGGCGTCATTTATTTTCAGCCAGCTCTCGTTTTTTCCTCACCGTTACTTTCAGTTTGCAGCTGGGTGTAGTTTTCGTTCATCAAGCTACTACGGAAAAGAAATTATATTGTTTAGAGATCATTGAAATATCTTAAATGATAACTCATATTATTTTACAGAAAATCGCTATCGCTCACAGCCTTTGGCATGACTTATCGAGACTTGGTATTGTTTGAAGACTGAATATCTTTGGTTACACAAAAACAGTGATGACAAACACTGCATGAAAAGTGGGATTTCCGACAATTTCCGGCCCCGTAAATTGTCGTGGAATTTCAGGTTTACGGCAATTTTCGGCAATTTCCGGGCAAAGCCGAAAACTGCCGGAAATTGTCGGAAATTGACGTGGGCCTCCCTTGGCAGTTGGCCACCCATGACTCCCCTCCTCCTAATTCTAGGGGAGGCTTTGACATGTAAATGAAAATGCTGTGAGCTATACAAATGCAAATCAGGGCTGCAGAGGGAGTTTTAGCCCAGGTGACATTTTTTTAAAAGGTAAGAAAATCTCTGGTACAAATAGATCAGGCCTAATTATAGACTCTTACATTTTAGCTTGTATTGATTTATTTAATTTAAAGTATTCTAGATTACTGTGTATGCCATTATCTATGGCAAATGTTATGTAAAAAAGATACACTAAATTATTTTAAAAAATAGTTTCAATCTGAATCAGCAAGGTAAAATGACCATTCCATGCAAACATTAGAATGAGAATGAAGACTCTGCAGAGATCACATTCTCCTAGAGCTCAACTAATGTGCATAGTGGCAGGACTACAGTGACCTTTTCTTTAGTCTTACTTAAATGCACAGAGGACGTATTAACCACTACATCTCGCAGACATGGTGCTTCACAGGCACTGCGGTCTGGTCTCGGGAGTCCTTCCATGTAACAATGACCTCGTATCTGATTGGAGGATCCGGAGGTTCAACTCGCGTTCAGCTCCTCTTGGACGCGATCAACAACTTTCAGCCAGTGACTGACTGAGGAGAAGAAAGTGCTGTTTGCTATCAGCGGACTGTCCGTCAGCTGAATCAACGTCCTGCCGATATGAACGAGCGGGAGAGACTGACTCAAAGAAGAGGAGACGGCCGCATGAAATCCCAAGGTAAGAATATGTTTGATGACTGCTAGCTAAGCTAAAAGTAGCTTAGCCTAAAACCAAAGCTAAGAGTAGCCTTACAAAAGAACTAGTGAGCAGAACCCGCTTTAATGAAGTGTATAAGGTTTAAAGAACATGCTTTCATTCTGCGGTATAAGGAAATAGATACCATAGAATAGGTACCGATCATAACTGTACATTTTGTTTTCACAGACTAGTTTCTCCTCACAATGCGGCGCTGACCTCCTATTTGCTCGGAGCAACATCTGTAAGTGACTTTTTTTTTTAACTGTTTCTCCTTCCTTATTTAATGTTACGGTGACTTGCGTGTTGTTTTTTATTCATACCTTTTTCATACCCATACTTTAATTTAATTGTTTTCCAGCCGCCTGTAAGACGTATTACGAGACGGCACGTCGGAGCTTTAAACCGCGCCAGACAAAGTCGCTGCGGGCGGAAGTCGGAAGAGTTCCGTGCGAGAAGAAAGCGGGTAAGAGTATTTTTGGTTTACTATTTTTCACGAGCATTGATAGATGTGTTGTGTCCATACGCATCGCACAGTACTGATTCATTGTTTTGGTTTTTTGCAGCAGCTGGAATGGAGACAGCGTGTGCTCGCAGATGACGCGGTGGAACTCTGGAAGTCCGCCAGCGGAGACCTCATGTCTGCCGAAGAAGAGGGCATGTTGGCGGGGTCTCTGGGTGTATTGTACGGTCGCCGTCATTTCGTAGGACGGAGCTCTCTGAACTCTGTGCGAAGCTGCAGTCCCGGTGAGAGGCGACTCCAAAGTACAAGCCACGCACAATGTGCGTCTACGCAACGGACCTGCCTCGGAAAAAACGCCGCCTGCAACCCCGAGGAGGCGAACGGACAGTTGTAGTTTTTGGATCATCATCTACTCATGTGTGCGCAGATCCTCGCTTTGTATATAATTGTTTGTTTTAATAAAGCTCTTTTTGCATAAACATGTTCCTGGCAAATGTTCATTTCCTCTATAAATTCATTAATGTCCTTGGTGGTAGTCTAATAATTGTTTAGTAGCCTACATAGGATAACAATGACATGAATATACAGTACAATATGAATGAATAAATAATATATATTGTATATATAAATTATTTATGAGGCTGGGTGACCAATAGTGACTGATCTGCCAACCAATCACGAGTTATTGGTTGGATTTTGGATTGGTTGGATTTTTATTGTTTGAAAGTTGTGGTTTCATCCAATGAGGAGTAAGGATATTCAGCCCGCTCCGCTCGGCCACCCGCGGTTTCGCTGCATTCATATGATAATTATGGCCATTCGCACCTCCGCCAGCTGATCGCCACCTAGTCAGAGTCTGTTTCCGACAATTTCCGGGACAGGCGAACGCGGCGTGCGCGGCCTGTAAATTGTCGGAAATTAGGCAGATTTTCGGGCGTTTACGGGGACGGAAATCCCACTTTTCATGCAGTGAAATTAACAGTAGCGGGCCATGCATTTCATACCTAGGCCTTTAGTGATCTCATACCTGAATTAACCCAGCTCTCAATATCATCATGTTGCTGTCGTTGGAACTCTGACTCCCTGCGCACTTGTTTATTGAGCTGTAAACCTAGTCCGGTGTCCCCAAAGGTTTTCAAATGCACTCTAGTTGTATGCTCTCCTCATGATGTCTAGCTGTTCATGAAAAGTCTGTCTTAAAAATAGCGTCGTAAGTAAGCCTAAAGACTCACTGATGCGTTACTAGTTGACTAAGTCAACAGTAGCATGCTTTTTATCTGTGTTGCGGCTATCACAGTCAGCAGAGCAGAGTGCTCCCGCTCAAGATCACTGGTTGGACGCTAACAACACTGCGGCCGGGCTTCACAGTAGCAGAGTGCTCCCGCTCAAGCTCACTGGTTGGACGCTAACAACACTCCGGCCAGGCTCAACAGAGTATTTCCCATGTTAACATCTGTAGTAATTTCCTATTGAAGATAGTGTCCTCGCTCCCTCCTCATCATAGGCTGTTTTTGCTTCATCCCGGCTTGTTACCCACAGTAGCAGAGTGCTCCTGCTCAGGCTGACTTGTGGGGTGCCGATATCTGCAGATAGCTGGATCAGCTATGTCCTGGAGGGACGCCACAATACTGTCCCACCATACATCGGATGAACAAGCCCTGGCGGCCATGCAGGACGCGGCGAAATTCCGCCTTGCCCGTACGCCATCCATTGAACCAACTATTGTGTCCCTCATAGTTTCCCCTGAGGAGTCATTGAGGTCCGATGCTAGGTGCCCTCGACACCAATGTCGGGTCACGGACAACCTTTTATCTAAGGCTTCTAATGCCCACATGGGGGTAACTGGGATCTCCCTTTCCCACCTCATGCTTGCCCTCTCGACTTCTCTCCAGCAGGCTCCCATTGAAGCTTCCACCACCAGCCTGACTGTAGGCGTTTGCCCTCATGTCAGGGAACACGGACACTTGATGTCCACCCTGGTTCAGGCTGGCCGTCTGGTTTAGCTGGCGCAGTCAACCTTGTCGAGACAACAAGCTGTTCGGGTCAGCCACTACACAGGCGCTTCAGCGTACTGTTGACGCTAGCCGGAGCAGGCAACAATTCTCAGTCTTTCATAGAAACAGGCCCACACCACGCAGACCCGGTCCCATTTTGGCCCCCAAAGGGCAGTCTCAGCCCACAGCTCGCCCAGGTAGCCGCTACAGGCCTGGGCCTCCCGCAACGAGGCCAGCCGGCTACCCGCACAACCCTAACTCCTGGGGTACAGGCTTCAATTCTGATGCTGGCCCCCCGCCTTGAACCGGGTCAGAGTTACCAACATTATCGACCCGGCAAGATTCCTAAACTTAAACCAGGAGTTAGCCGCGCTTTTGGCCATGGGTGCCATCGAGAGAGTAGACCCTCAGTCATAACCCGGGTAGTTCTACTCAACTTAATTTCTTGTGAAGAAGAAGGGTGGCGGACTACGTCCAATCCTAGACTTTAGGGACAAGTTCCTCAAGGTTTTACCCATGCTGACCGAAGCAAATGTCCTTCGTCTGTCCTACGTCTGTCGACCTGAAGGATGTCTGTTTCTTCATTTCGCCTTTCCTTTAACATTATCTTGGGATGTTTTTAAGCACTAGTAACCCTTAACCAAGTGTTAGGAATATCTGGTCCGTCTATGTAATGTTTATTGGTTTTATAAATGGTTTCTTAAAGGTTTACAAAAAATGTTTAATCATTACCCGATACCTAATATATTATATGATAGATATAATGTATGTTACAACTGTAAATTTACAGCACTACTATTAGTAAAACGTTAAATTGTTGAAAATGTTCAAATTTTATGCACATTATGTGCAACAGAAGTATTTGCACTGTAAACCTTTTTTTATGTATATAAAGTGTGGGTGAACTTAAACCTTATGGCTATGCTGTGGTTCCTTTCTCAAGGTATTGGGCAAACTGGCAGCTGTCGTTCTCTTAGGCTTGCTGTTGCCACGCCCTTTGCAGAGATCTACAGCTCTCATCTGAATGTCGAGGGCCACAGAAACAGGGTTGTTGGCAGAACTGGACTGCTTCACGGTAGTGGTCTGCTAAAGACCACACGCAGCATGTCATTGTTCTGGAGCTATGGGCCGTGCACCTAGCGCTCAAACATTTTTTGCCACACCTGAGGGGAAGACATGATCTGCCGCGTCTGGCCACACACTTTTGCTGGTGGACCCTCTATGGCCAGCCAGGACATGGTTTTCCTACTTCACACACTTTGTCGCGGGACACCCTGGTGCCTCTCTGACAGAAGGGACCTTCTTTGACAACTAGGAGGTCGGATCTGGCCTTCAACTGTGGGCCTGGTTGCTGGACCCTTTAACTGACTGGACAGACCCGGTTAAAAAAAACATCCTGAACGCCAGAGCGCCATCCACCCGCTGCAATACGAAAACATTTGGAGGCTATTTCCCGACTTGTGTGCGGTTCAGGACAGGGACCCAGTACGGTGCCCCGTACCGTCCATACTTTCTGAAATCCCTCCTGGACAGAGGCCGGTCACCGTCTACCCTGTAGGTATATGTGTCCGCTATTTCAGGGCAGCAAACTCCAAGCAGCGCCAGCTCTGCCAGTGTTGGCTCTTTCATATTGGTTTTTATGGTCTGTTCAGGAGATGGTGGGTTTTGATGGTAATAGTCATTTTTGTTGTAGTTTATTGTTCCAACTAGATGTTCGGTGCCTGCTGCATTTTTCTCACTGTTTTTTTTGATGAAATGCTATTTGACTGTACTAATTGCAGCAAAATATTCAATTTGATTTGGTGTGCATTTCTCAAAGGGAAAATATGATATGACAATTTTGGCTTCTGCTTAAGTAATTTGTCTGGAAACTGTACTTATTTGGAGGCTGTATATTCGGCTTATCTTCACATTCTCATTCTGCACCTCCGTCATCTCTCCCCATGCTGTCCCTTGGTGATTGCATTGCCAGCTATCTCTTTCCAGCAGTTGTGTTTGTATAGTGGCTCTCTATGTCCAAAAAAAAGGTCCTGCCGGTCCATTTCCATGATCTTCCACATGTCTGCCTCTCTGACGATGGGCAGTGGGCTGATTGGGTGTGCACTTACTTATCGCACTGTTTACTCCTATACTGCTCTGAGTGACCGGAGTCAGGTCACACTTCCAGGAACCGGGACTGAATTGGTTTCCACATGCTATAGAGAATAGGTTAGCTCAGAATGGAGGAAATTATTTTGATACTTTGACTTTTAACACAGTTCAAACCAGGTATGAGGCGCAATAGACCTCTTTAGTCATGATAGCTCTAGCCTTTTATTTGCAAACTTTATTACCCAGATATATTGTGGTTATTAAGTCATGCATAATGTAAATACGTATTTTTATGCAGATGATGCTGATCACAAAGTTGCAGTGTAATTCAATTTAACAACGGGCGAAAAAACTATTCAGCAAATGTAATATCACCTTGACAGCTATGATATCCCGTTGAGTGTCTGCATTCACTCCAGTCAGTCTGTGCGTTCAGAAACTGTTTGAGTGGGGTGGGGTTGAGGGTTCTCAAACAAGCTTTCATCAAAAGGAGAAATGAGAAAATGATCTACATGACACTGCCTCAGTTACAGAGCCTCCTGGGAAACGTCTCATAAAGCCGGCGGAACTCTTTGTGTGTTTAAGCCTGCACACATGTGAGATTGCGTTGGTATTTGTTCACAGCAAGAAACGCAAACTGAAATTACAATGGAAAAACAATGAATAAAGATCTCACATTTGAAGTAAAAACAGATTTCAGAGCCGAGCGCTGGGGAAGAAAATGAATGTGCATTCTAGAGTTAATGGAAACCTTTGCATGACTTGTTTATTGGAAACTTATTCAAATGTTTGTGCTGTGCTTCCTTGAGTCGTTGTCGGTAGAAGTCTACTGTTGCTTTTACAGAGAGCCTTATGTAAATAGACTTACATCAGCAAAGGAATAGAAACTCAAGATCTTTATGAATCCAAAAACATGCAGCACTCTAGTAACCAAAGTTTGCAAGGATGAATTAGTAATCTTCCAATCAAGTCTACGATCTTAAACAAAGACACTGTATCCGTCTCTCTCTCTGCTCAGCAAACACAGAGCAGGTGGGCCACTTTGCTATGTAAATCTGACGACTGTCTTCCAACATTGCACACAGCCACAGAAATTAAAGGAAGGCTTTGTCTTGCATGAAAGCGTACATACAAAACAAGAACGAAATGGGCACTTCATGGCCACAAAGAAAAACTTTTCTTAAATAACTGCACATGGAAGGGGGACATGCCCGCAGCAGCACAGGAACATCTCCGGTGAATGTTAAGGGGCTGGATGATTGCCAGGAAGCAGACTTTCTGGAGTAAATGGCAACTGTGGTTGGTTGTTCCAGGGTTGTGTTTGTGGAACGGGATTGACATTCAAAGGAGAATGAGATCTGATTGCCTGTGGAGCCCCAGCAATGATGTATCAGGGCCCCTAAGTTTTTTTCCGAGATAGCTGAGCAGCAGTCACTAAGACAGTAAAAGGACCCCCATGCCAGAAAGCATTCCTTCTTCTTCCCTCTCTCATTCACTGCTAACACGAACGGGAGTGAAAAGCAAAGCAGGGCTATGGAAGGAGAATGGAGAGAATAAACCCTTCAGAATATATGCCGGGCCTGTACAGTAGTCTGCCAAGTGTTTTGTTTGGATCCTTCACTGCTATAAAGTTTTCCGAATACTGTTTGATTGTTGGAGAGCAATGAGACATGATTACAGGTTAAATGCAGATACGATTGGAAAAAATATTTTCAGGGCTTCAGAAAGGTTCTATAGAAATCTTCTCCTCATGAATTATTCACTGCATTGTTCAAATCTTGGAGGGGAAATTCACCACATTTCCAAGTGAGTATCCAATCATTGCCAATAGGTCTACTGAAGAAATGTAATTCCCCACCATGTGCTATTTTCGGCAAAAGCAGCTATTTTGTTATGTCTCACAAATAAAATGTACAAAACGTCAATGAGGGAAGTATTGTTACATCCGCGGACGATACGCTGCGTGGACCAAAGACCGATTAAAAAAAAAAAAATGTACGCTCAATGCATGACACTTGCCAGCACCGATGCAATTGGTCCAGTTTTCCTTGCTGAATTTTTGCCTCAGCTTCATTTGTCCGCACTGACGGTGCAGAAATGTTCTCTGCCAAGATTCTGGAAGGTTGGATTTTATTTTCGCAGAATTGTAACAAGGTTTTTGAGTAACATTTTGCCCCATTGCTGTTGAAGTGGTGTTTACTCCTAAGTTGTTCCGTATACAAAGTATCACTGCGATGCAAAAAGTTGAACAGAGTTAGATAACATCAGTAACAACTGTTTTTCACAAAGCAGTTCAAAACAATTTGAATCATTTTGAAATGCACTCGATAAGATGTCAAACCAAGAAGCCTCCATTTTGAGAACAACAGTCCTGCAAACCCAATGAGAAAAGGGCTGATGCCTTGCCACTTGGCTGGGGGTGGAAAATCTATTGTTGCAATGACTGGATTCACACTGACAATATGAAAGGCAACCCCGTCTTACCCTCCTCCACTATCTCCAGCCACAAAGCTCACACAAATGGAAAATTGACTGTAGTAGGAATGTCACAAACATCCGTAATCCATGTAGTTGATTCACATTAGTACCTACAGTCACTAAATATAGATGGCAGTGTGTAATAAGCAGGTGCCATCCCGTCGGGGGAGGCATTAGAGCTTCTTCTTATCCCATTACACCCTTGATGCACTTTTCCTCGTATGAAGCAAACAATTAGCTTCATTATGAGACTGGCCAGCGGTATTTCCACCCTGACTTAATTAGGACTCCAGCCACTGTGGCTAACCATCAGTTGCTTTGGGCACAGACTCCCTCAACAGGTGACCATCTGCAAAGAGACTCTAAATGCAGGGTAGAATTAAATAACACATGCCTTTAGTCCTCATTTAATATTGAAGATTCCAGAAGGAACATGTTATTATTTGTACATCTTATTTTGTATCCATTTTCAAGCCTCATTATGACAAAAGACATTTTAGTTGTTTTTAACTTAATGCCGGATCATCAAACGTCTGCGTCTGAAGATATTAGAAGACTGTGGCAGCCCGGGGACTTTGCAGGATTCGTGCTGACTAATATACAGGTTGTAAGGCTCATTCATGCACCATTCTAGTCTAAAGTCTCCTAGGAAAATGACTTATTTGACGATAATTTACAGTCAGCCATTTTTCTTATTCCGGTAAATAAATAGATAAATACCTGTTTTGTTGACCTCTTCAATAATTACAAGAAAAATACACAACAATCTTCCTAAACGAACTGCTCAATGTACAAAGAAAATCATGCGGTAGTATGGAAAATCAAATTGACCTCTGAATTGCCGTTGATGGGTCCTCCCCATGTCAGGTAACTGAAGCTCAAAAAAACATACAGCCCTACATAATTACATACAAAGCAATAGCAAATCAATTTGGGAGAAACATTATGGCAAAGAAGACAAAAAAATAAAAACAAACACTGCAGCTTCACAATCTGCCTTGGTCGTTTTTCCAACCCAATCCATGGTACGGTTAGTAAGTACTTTTGCACTGTCAATCACAGGAACCATAACCACAAACATAAACCTTGACTCTTCCCAACTCTCCTTTACACACCCCAGCATTCATGCCCTTGCTTCCTCTGATGGGTAAAAGGAAAGCACCAGAGGCAAGGAGGGAAGAGGTTGTCATTACACTGGGTGGGGTGTTTCTTTTGATTTGGAAGAAATGGGTTCTGCATTAATGGAGTCATTCCCCAGCTTGTCTCCTGCTTCAAAAGACAGGAAAACAATGGCTGGGGAATGATAGCCGTGAGCAGTTTCTTCTCATAGGCAACTTGTCGTAGCCATAAATTATTGAGCACACCTCTGTTTGTGATATGGAGATATTTGCTCTGGTATTCAAATTATTCTTTTTTTCCTTCTTTTTTTTTTCTTCTAAATAAGAATGCCGTTATTGGTAACACTGTATGAGTAGAACAACATGTTGTGGAAATGTTTTGTTTTGCTTATAGATTTCACCTTCACAAATATACAGGGTGCGATTTGTGGGGGGGGGGGGGATTTCCCCCCCTCTGGTTTTCCGATCCCCTCTGCTAAATTATTTTTTATCTCCGGGGGGGACAAGGATTTCCCCCCCTTGATAGCGATGAATGCAACTGTCACGGTGTGAACGGCTCGTATGCCGACAGGAGACGCATACGCAGAATGATGGTGAAAACAGGCTTTATTCCAGGACACGGGAACCACAGGAGACACGGCGCACACGGGTGACATGCAGCAATTGTGCGACAACGACCGAACAAAGGACTAACAAACACAGGGGCTTAAATAAACAAGGTAGCTGCAGGTGATTGGACACAGGTGGAAACAATCAGAGGGGAAGACAGGACAAGGCAGGTAGTGAAGTTACCCAGGGAAACCAGAAACATAAAACTTCACAATAACAGGACCAAACCGTGACAGGAACTTAACTGCTAGCCTACTTAAACTCTTGAAATCGAACGATCTTCAGTGTCAATTTCTGAACGGATTCCAACACAAACAAATTGTAACATTTTGGTGTTCGCAGGGGTGCGCGTGCGCTCGTGACGCGGATCGGTTTCCCCCCTTTGTGCGCCGCTAAATAATAAAAGTTGTGATGGGGACTAATCCACGGACCCGAGAGAGGGCCGGTCTACCCTTTGCGTTCTTCTCCCTAGTTATGCAAGCTAAAAGTCCAATGTCCAAAAAAAAAAAATCCCCCCTCTGCTTTTTTGTCAAATCGAACCCTGCATATATACACATACACACATAGACAAGAACCGTTTTGAAGTGTAGCAAAATTTCATTCGATATGTCTCTTCTTACTGCACTAAGTTAGAGTTTCTCTAAGTATACTTAGATACTTTAGATTTGAGAAAAGGTTCCCACGCTTGAGGTAGTTGAGGTAGTCACTGATGTGAAGAGTACAATGTTATAGACTTTGATTTAGCAGCATCCAACTCTTTTAATTAGAGAGTTTTTGGGGGAATCAAAGGAACAGATGAGCTCTGATGATAATCAAGCACAAATTAGTACTGGGCTGAAATCCCAGGTGCCGAGCTCTCAGGCGCAGAAATGAGGGCTAGCAATGCTAGTAGTAATGATTAGCAGCTAGCACTCTGCTACACAATCAGCATTCCATTTGCCATTAGAATTAGACACATCTGCATTCACTCCTCCGCATCATGGTCAACTAATCATCATCAAAAACCATTCAAACTTCTGAGGAAGAGGACTTTGATTGCAGTAGACTGCCTGCGTCGATTGCGGCAATTCTGCCGATTTGAAGAACATTTTTAAAGATTGAGTTGTCTGCAATATGCCATTTGTTTGTGTTTTTCTGTTGAATTGAGCACAGTGGTGCCCTGTAAGTCTAAATTGTAGCCTGTGTATCATTTAATTACAATGATATTTTGATGCTTGTCTTCTTGTGCCCTTTCTCTTTATACGCAGTACGCAATGGACATTGATGTCTTTTTGCATGCTGTTCATAGGATTAATCCATTTCTTTTTATTTTCAGCTATTTTTTGAGATTTCTTAGATTCTTCCAGACACATCGCTCTGCTGCACCACCACCACAGTAACCCAAATGTCATCACAACCCAGCTGTGCAAAATTTGCTACAATTCGATGCGTAACGAGTCAAAACTCTGGTATCAAATTAGAAGCTTGACCTTTTTAAATTCATGTGAGCTGCCTCGTCTCTATTGGATTGGCTCTCAGTGAAAAATGGAGAATGTACAAAGCAGTGGGTGAGGGGGTGAACGAGGGAGACAAGGACCACCTGAGACAGAGGGTCTCTTTATGTGGAGTCTTGTATCTGGAGTTGTGTTACATCAGTAGAGAAGGTGAGTGAGATGAGGAGGCCTGAGAAAAAGAATGTGGCATGATATGACATGGGAAAAGCAGACCCTACAACCAACTGCTGGTTCCTTTCCCTCTTTTTTCTGTTTTTTCTGCAGCACAAACCTCCACCTGAAAGATGCAAAGGTACTCTATTGCACATTTCATGCTGTTCTTAACAGCTGGCCGTACAGTGGGATGACAGCAGCAGACAGCGTAGCGGTGAGGCTATACAAGACCTGGTGAAACATGAGATCCTGCCACCTCCCCAGTGTTCAAACAAGACATAGCTCCAAGGGAAGAGTGTGGGCTGCAAAAAGCCGTTGCGGTCCCTTACGTCTATCTTGTGTTTCGGAGCGTCTGGTCGATGCTTATCTCCTACTGACAAGATAGCTTTTCCCTTGTAGAGAGAACAAAAAGAGGAGCCCAGAGGTCGGCAGCAGGAGCTGAAATGTCCTAAAGAGGTAGTTGTGCAGAAAATAAAAAGCCTCACTCGTGTTTATGAAATCCCAGTGATCTATTACCCGCCTTCCAGCTCTTGTTGTGTATTCATATCAAACTTTTCAAGTCAACGCAAATGTAAAAAACCCATATTAAGTGGTCTTAAATAAGCAGAAACATATAACGGGGAAAGGTCACTAAGGCCTTTGTTGAATTGTCAATGGGCACCCAGGAGGGTACTAAAGTACCTCAAACTATATAAATACATTTATGCGTCTCAACCATTGGCCATCTATGGTATAATGTTTAACCTACAACATGACCTGTAATCTGGATTATTTGTTTAAACAGTTTGGATTTTGGAGCAATGTTTCCTTTTAGCTGATGTGTTCAGTCTACTTTATTTTACTGTAACTATTGGGGTCTGGCTGGCTTACTAAAATTTTATGTGTATCATTGTCATTTCTGATCTTCAAGGATCCTAAAACTTTCATCTCATTGTTGCAATAGTACTATTTAATGTCATTTTTGTCATGATGAATATGTAAATGTTGGTGTTTATTCTGATAACGCTTATGTGGTTTCATAGATACTTGTATTAAATCCACAGAGGACTGGGAGTAACCCCATTAGCACAGTAGTGGAAAACCATGCAGGGGCCCAGGGGAGGTCATTATGAAGGAACTGTTTGCTATCTTCACATCTGTAATTAACATATGCAATGCTGATTACGTCTTTCAACATTTAACCTAGATCTATATTTGAACTAGTGTATAATGCAAAAAAATCTAGGAACCTCAAAACAAACTAAATGATTCAGAATGGTGTTTAAACATAACCTACTTTAAATAGACTCTGGTTTCAGACAAAAGGTGGAAAAAGGTGAACAAAAAGCTATTTTCACAAGATCCTGTTTACGGGTGGGTTAGGCATGCTAGTTTGCTGCGTTGAATGCAGAAAAAATGTGACAGGAATAAGTGTGTGATTGTGGGGCATCCTAGTGGTATCCCACATCCCCACAGCCTTGATGTGACGACCAGGAGCTGAACTCAGTTTACACTTGACGGCTCCATATGTGTACAGGCCAACTGCATTTATAAAGGACAATTCAATCACCGGGATTTCATCTCTGTCTTCATTTTCCCTGCACGCAGAGAAATGGAATGAAAGGGAAGGCGAAATGAAAGCAGAAAGAAATTGCTGCAAAGCGGAGGTGTGTTTGATGTACATTTGGACTGTGACGGCAGAGTGCAAAGCCAAATGTGTTTGTGCGTCTTTGTGTTAAACAGGTACGAGTCTTTCATCTGAAGGAGAAGGGGCTGATCTTCCCGTCGATCATTCTGTTTTCCTCTATTGTTCGCACCAAAGAACCACAAACAATTACTCTCACTTCCTAGCTTTGCCTTCATCTGGTTGGGAGACTTTCCCTTTTGATTTTGCATTCTTTGGAAAAAAGTATTTTGAAAAAATTAATTAATTCATCGGAGGGAACAGGTGGGGGGCTGGTCTCTGTTTGTGGGCTGCCTTGAGTGGATTCCTAGCCAGCGTTTAATTCAGCAATTGGGAGGCAATGGGCATATGTTCAGACAAATGCCAGCTTCGCTCATCACGGCACTGCCTCATCTTTCGATATGTCAATCTCTTGCCAAATGGTTCCCGGACTAGAGAGTGTGCGGCCGTAATTCCATGGGCGGCTAGGCAAACTTCTAAACAGACAGGCGGCAGCGTTCCGTGCTCTGGTTTGTTCAATCACATCATTATTGAGAAAGTACAAGTCCCAGCGGATATCTCTCATTGCATATTTAATGCAGTGATGAGCACAGGCAGATTCCGCGCTAAGTGTAGATGGCCAACAGTTAGAGGCTGATTTGCAAAGAGAGGTAAAGTTTTTGAGAGGTTTTAGGAATATTGGTGGATTGATTATCCATGAGAAACTGCGGCTGTGTTTGCTTCCTCACAGACTTACCAATAAATGTTGCAGTAATGTTTGTCTTTTAATACAGAAAGTTATTTTGTTGAGACACTGTAGCCTGCTCAGAAAATTTTGTATCCAAAATGAAACGTTACAAAGCTACAATGCTATTGTGTTTCTTAGCCTGATTCAGTCACACCTACATGCTCATTATTTCCCTAAACTACACCACGGCCAGGTTCCTATTACGTGACTAACTTAGTTAGCCGGATCATTTTCAGGATGAGATGACGTAGATCGGGTTTTTCGGTTTCCCGAAGCAGGTTTGTTGGAATCACCATAGCAACACATCGAAAAACTTGTATCATTTTAGCCATCTGGATTAGTTCGCCACTCCGCTGGAAAAAAAGGCAGCTCTCTCCCTCCTTGATGAAGGAGCGATATCAGTTAGATTAATGTTTATAGGAGAGTTTTCCCCGAGATCACAAAGACCTGTTTTTACATCGCAATGACATCCTGTACATCCTGAGCGGCGTTGATGCTGAAGACTGGAATCATTTATTTACAAGAAGATTTTCTCGAGCCATAACGTTACGTAATCACCACACGCTACCGCCGAGCATCTACTGTCCGACTGCAGATTGTCTCGCATACAGTACTGCCCCATGAGACGGTCTCTATAAGGTCTCACACACTGTGTCAAACTGTCTCTCATACTGTACGTGTCTGTACAGTGTGACGATGCAGAGAACATCTGGAAAGCTGTGTCATGCTCTTCGTAATGTTCTGTTGGTTTGTTGTTGCTCAATGAACTTCTGGATGTTCCACATTTCACTGCTTCAATTGATGAAATGTCTGATTATCGACAATAGATATTTACCTCTTAGCATTTTTCAGGTATCAGCCTCATTACCCTTTGTAACAGAGCTGGAGCGTATTAAAGGTTTTCCACGGGCGAAGCACTTCTAGAGAATGCAGTTTGTCAGTGAACTTTGTTAGTAGCTAGTCATTCCATAAATCATTGATTCCACAAAAGGATTTTGACATATTTGCCTTAATTCAAGCACTGAAGGAGATTTTTTTGTTAGAGGTCAGAAGAACAGCATATGACCTTTAGCAGGCAAAATATTGCCTAACCTGCTGTACACAGACTAATAAAGTCACCCAGAGCAACAGGGGATCTTTATAAACAAATCTGGCTGCTATAATTGCACATCAATGTCTTATTGGTAACTGGAAGAAGAATTAAATGGAAATATACCCTCACACCTCCTATTGAATCACATGCTGATATGCGCACGTCCGTACCAGTGTGCAAATAACCGGTAAAGAAATACCGAAAACAATTGGTCTCGCTGTAGTTGTTTGTGATGTTAAACAGCAAACACTTGCCAGGGATTCCTTCTGTTCCTCCTGTAACATGCCAAGGCCACAACAAACATAAGGCACCAGCTGCTCAGAACCCATTTCCACATTTGCAAATGGGAAATGCTTTCATTCTATGCACACAGATAACAATGCACACACACAAAGCAGAAGAATGGAAGAGCCAGCGGCTGTTTCGATACTTCCAGACCACGGAGGGCAGTTCTGAAGTTATGTAGGTTTGTGATGTTAATGTTTTCCAGGTGGAGTTTAACAGAGCAAGCCTGAAGTGCATTGCATGCCTCAGATTCTGGTGCCGGGGCGTAGAGGATCAAAGGATGCAGAAAAAGTGTTTGAAGGGAGGAAAGTTCAAGATCGAGGAATGGAAGAAATAGACAGCAGTTTTTCTGATCCAAAATAGTTTTGAAATTTTAAGATTTCTTTGCTTTGAAAGTAGTGCAATAGAAGTGTAGAATTTGCCTTCCTGTGCTGTAAGGATGAGAGCTTCAGTCTTATCCCTGCAAGGCTCTCTACAGGTGCACGGTAGAAGTTGCATGTTAACAAACGAGACAACTGCTGATTGTTTCTTGAGGGAGTCAACAGAGCTTTAGGGAAGCACAGTCTTTCATCCGAACGCTGATGCAGTCAAAATGCAGGCCTGGAAAACACAAACTTGGTGAAAAAGACGGGAGGCGTGCCTTGTCAGGAATTTACATTGATGCAGCACAAGAAGAGGGCAGGCTCTCTTTCCTCTTTCTGCGTTCAATTGTTAGGCAGCACGGCTTCATCAGCAGATTCCCATCCATTTGGAAGCAGGGGATTATGCAAGAGAGGCAGCATCAAATGATAAGTAACTCGCCCACCCTTCCCCTCTCTCTGTCTCTCTCTTGTCTTTAAGTCTCCTGGCTGCTGACCATGTATATCTTGCGACGCCTGTAGAAAACACAACTCTACAGTCAAGTCACTGGCTGACAGGCAGCAGCGTCAGCATACACACACACACACACACACACACACACACACACACACACACACAAACACACACACGTGAAGGTATTTGAAGTCAAGTTAATTGTGTGAAAAAACATACAGGAGTGGCTAAAGTCTTGGCGTGAAATAATGTAGGTGAGCCGATACATTACAGCCGATAATGGAATGTCTCCAGGCGCAGAAGGGCCTTCAAGAGACAGTTTTCAGTCTCACTGTGAAGTGTTGAGTGCTGAGGTTCCTGTGTGTGAAGGCTGGGAGGAAGAGTGTCTGGTGCTTTTCAGACAATAAAATGAAATAACATTAAAATGCATTAAAATTAAACAAACATTTGTGTTTGATTTGAATGATACGCATTGCAGTGAAATCTTGCCCACATGCATTTCTGAGCTGTAACATTCCTGTGAACGACTGCCTACGCAGCATGTCCTCCCATAAGATCACCTGGAAGCGACACCTTTGGTAACCTGTGACAGAACTTGTGTGGACCGAGAAAAGATCTTTTTATTGACGCCGTGGGCCTTGTGTGGATGGCCCCAAAAACTCACCTGATGCTGTCGAGCTCGAGCACATTGATTATTGGGTGTCAGTGAGTGAACTGTCTCTGAACCTCGGTGTCTCATCAGAGGCGTTGAGTCATCTATGAGTCTCACGTTGTTTCCATTTTCTTCAGTGAGTCGTTTTTAATTGATGAAATCTCTATCTTTGACCTTTTAGCTCAATATATTTTCCAGACTACAGAATTTTTTGATCCTAGGATTAAAGCTGGTTGCATTGCTGTGTCTTGCAGCTGGAAGAGATCCGACAAAAACCGTAATTTCTTTTTTGATACAATTTTTACAGGCGATAGAATGAATAATCCTAATAACACTCAGTTACTTAACCATCAATATTTTCCTGACACGCTGATAAGCCTGTCTATACATTATATTAGATAATTAGTATTTGTGCCACTGATGGTATTTCCCTCCGTGCGTGTTCTTTACTTAGCGATTTCTACCATTGAACCTATTAGTGACACATTTCGGATCTCCTTGTCTCATTGACGGACCTGTTGATCAGCCCTCAGAGCGCGAATAATCCATTTAATACATTGTTTACTTTGCCTGTGCAAATAGATCCACTCTTACATCAGACACATTCGTTGATATGTATTGCGCCCCATTTAATAATGCCATTAAACTTTACTGTGCAATGAATAGAATGTACTCTCAGCCATTAGCGTCAGTGCAGGAAACCAAGTGTGCTGTAATTTGCACCACATTATCGCCTCCCTTGCATTTTACTGTTATTATGATGACCCAAAGTGGTGGACAGCTTTACACTGTAATTTTTTATTTTTGACAGTTAATACTTTGGTGTACACCAACGTGTATTTTCATGTTTGTTCAATGCGTTCAATGCATCTTTTCCACTGATTCCATTTATATTGGTGCACAATATTTTCCTCAACAATACGTCGTTTTTTTTGCTCTCTTGCTATTAAATATATCAAACTGAACAAAGCTGCAACGTGCTGAAAGAACCACTCTCCAACAAGCAGTGCTTAATGAAGTTCTTCAGTCGATTCCAATGCAGGACTTAGTCATGAACCATAATATCCTCTTTTCATACAAGAGTGTCACCCTGCATTACACCACGTTGGTTGCAAGTCATGTCTTGCAGTTCGCTAAACAATCTGCCATCAACATCTCAAAGGAGATATGACACATAAACACAGGGTGCTCATGAGAGGGACTGTCAGGGAAACAATGGTCAATGGTCAAGATAGTGGGTCAAAAGTGGATCATGTCATAGGGATCATGTCCACTACAAAAATACAGTCTATGAGCCTTTCTCACCTACTTAGCTGCATCATTTTTCTTTTGTGAAATAGGCGGTTCTGTAAACTTGGTGAAATAGTGACTATTAGATCATGTTCCACATTGAGGCCTGTGGTTCCCTTCGTTGTGTCAAAACTCAGCCTTGTCAAGGCTGGATGCATTGGCTCAATGGTCGGCTTTTCACATTTCACCAAATTTGAGTTTGACTCTTAATTCCATAACTGAATCAAATAATCGCTGCCATGCCAATACATGTCAAGTCATGAGGCACTACACATTTGTAAACAATATAGGTAAACATTTATTTTTGCAGTTTGCAAAGTTTGTAATTGTAGACATTCAGTGAGGGTGTGAAATGAGAAGGGTGTGTGGGGAATGCAGTTGGTCCAACCATGATAAGGAAGGCCAATACTGTAGGAGCTACATGGAGAGTTTGAGAGAGATAAAAGACCTGTGATTTATTTCTTCCATAAAGGATGTAGTGGGAGAAGGGAGAATCCATGAACACACACCCTCATACACAGATTGATTTGGGTGAATGGTTGAAAGAGAGAGAGGATGGTGTGTTGGGATGATGGACGCTCATGGTGGATGTCCACATTATTGTTCTGGCAGAGCAATCTTCTCCAATATGGAAGTGGGTAATGAAGGAGAGATACCAGGTGCTGTTCCTTCTCAATTCGGAAAGGCAGGGCCACATGCCACTGAATTGGATGAACCTTTTATTGTTTGCCCTGCAGTTGGCTGGGGTATCGCCGTAGCCTCCACCGTTTGCAAAAACCCCAAGGACGAAGATGGGGCAGAAAGACAGGGTTATAAAAAACTAAATAAGAAGGAAGACATGGGGAACATTGAATGTTTTTCTAATGCTAATGGTCTGTGTATTTATGCTGAAATGTCACGGTACAGGGATCACCAAGCACACTCCTCCGAAGTTGAATGTTTAATGAATCTCTGCATTTTGGTATTTTCAGTTTTATAACATTGGGGATATTAGTTGTTGGTAAAGTGGTTAAAATGGTCCTTGATGACCGTATAATTTAAAACATGCACTGCTCTAAAATAAATTCAAAGAAGCATGTGCTAATGTTTTCTTTCTCGCTGTTCTTTCGAACTATGACTTCCATGTTTGGTTACATCTTCATTCAGTATGAACAAAAGAAGTCAAAAGATACATATATTTAAATGGATTTCAATAGAACCTCAGCCTTATTTGGAAGTGGAAAAAAGGAAATTAACCAATATCTTTGTTTAAAACATCCATTTCTGTCGAGAATGCTTTGGAATTTAAGTTTCATTCTCAAGTTAATCCTTCATAGACTTTGATGCCAAAACACTCTTGATAATAATGAAGTTGTATTAACCTTGAATTGTCCTTTAGATTATCTATCTAGTCCTTAAAAGCCTTTGCGTCTCAATCAAACATGCACATGGGTGTTAATTTGCCGGTGCGCTATTAATAACACAGCGATTCTGCACTCCTCATTACGAACGCTTCTGGACCAAAACACAACACACAGAGACACACACGCACGTTCACGCAGAAACAAAAAGACAGTGAGGAAATAAAAAAGCACTGGGGGTTGTTTGACACACAGGGACTGGAAATCATCAAATCAATAGCAATATATTTGATTAGGAAATAATTTCTATTGTGTTTGGTCATCGGAGCATGACAAAACAAGCTTACACACTTACGGCTGCCGAGCTGATTATTGTCCATTACGTTTGTTTGGAGGACTTTGGTCGGACCCAACAGGATTAGAGCTGATTTAGAGACTGAGACTGGGGTATTTGTAGGCGTGTGTGTTTGTGGACAGAAGCTGTTGCTGTGAAAGCGAGGAGCAAAGACTTTGACTATTTAGAAAAAGACCCAGAACAGGGAACGCGGTGCTTTGTTGCCTGGTGACCCAGTTGCTAGCCGCACTGGCGATACAATAGTATAATGAAATCTCCTGTTGTTCCATCCCTCAAGACTACAGCACGAACAGTGCAGTGGAAATAAAATACAAGTTAACACTTTATTGTTATATATTGTAGCTTGTTGGATTCAACTCCCTTAATAACGCCTTTTCTTAGATAATAGTAGCACGGGACATTATACGTGGGGAAAAATGGAATTGTTCCCACCCGTAGCTCTGCAATTACCTGAAAATTTGCCACTGCTTTTGCATTTTTTTGTTGTGTTTTTTGTCACTTAAAAAAAAGTGATAGAAGATGTATTATCGCCACAGCTGTGTGGTGTCGGAGGCCACGCTGAAGATGGTTTGCAGCATTTGATGAGCCTCCAAAGGCCTCCTTATCTGCCTTCTCACCTGTCTCAGCAGCCTCCTCCTTCTGATTGGTCACCCCAAGAAAGGTGTGAGGAAAATCTATTAGAGCCACCATCGCATTCCTTCTCAGGGACAATCATACGACCCTCCTCCTCTCAGGCAGTCCGGGCAGAATGTAGTTTCTTTTCTCTCTTTTTTCTACTTGCGTCTTTTCACCTTCTTGTTATTTTTCTTTTCTTACTGCATTTTTTTCCCTCGCCTCCAACTCTTGTCCTTGCTTCATCTCCTCTTCTCACTTCTTTTCACCTTTACTCTGCTTGCAAGAAGTTTAACATCCAAAAGTTATAAGTTTTGAGAGGTGGCATTCAGTCCCTTACTGTTTGGGCATCCACATGATCATAACCTGTAGGTGTGCAGAGGAGGGGGAGGAAGACACAAATAAGAATAGTAGCTTGTGTCTGTATTTGTGGGTGTGTGTGTGTGTGCACCTATAAGCCCACTCCCCTCGCTTCTAATTATGTGATGTGTTCATTGGCATCATCGAGAGATTAGAGGTTCCGTCAACGCGGCAGACTTGCAAAAGAAATACAAAAAGTCAAGGCATACCAATCATTGTAATCCTCTTTACCTTGCCACCTCGGGGGTTTCTCTCTTTTTGGTCTCGAAAAAAAGAAACCCTGTTAAAGCTGCCCTGCAAGCATTGTTTCCTTCCACTACATCAATCATAACCTTGAGGAATCAGGGAGAAGTAAGACTCATTCCACTTAAATTCAAAAGAGGGATGTTTCAATAGCATTGACAGAAGAGAGAAAAAAAAAAAAGAAGTTACGTGGCCCTCGTGTATCCATGGTTACCGCGGCTATATTGCTGTTTGCCTTGTGCGGCAGATGCAATAAAATGTGCTGGGAAAGATCACTGGGCAAGAGGGGTCGTAATTGAAGGAGAGGGCCACACACACAGGTGAAGAGGAGGGCATCAGTAGGCGGGAACTGACCCAAAACCCATTCTGGCTCTCGAACGTTTAAATATCCCTGGCTTAACAAGGGTCTCATTAGCTGTGATTTGGACGGCCCCTGGATGTGCACACACATCATGTTTTAGTTTTCCAATTAATAAACCTGAGCTTCAGGACTCTCAGCTATGCTATTAATAAAAAGATCGCAGCAGGCATGATTGGGCTTGGCCTCATTTGAGGAATAATAATGAATAATGGTAGGTCAGACGCATATGATAAAAAGTATTTAAAAAAAAAATAAGTGTTGAGATGCCGCCATTTGAAGGTGTGTGTGAAATCCCCTTTTTCGTCAGGTTTCTGATGTTCTTATTCATTAACAGCATGCTTGCATGAGGCACATGAAAGGAAATATCATTCCTCCCCCCCGTCACTCTTTTCTTAACAGAACATCTGTTGGTGACCCAAATAGGTAATGAAATAAATCCTTTCACATCTGAGGTTGGGGAGGCGCAATAACTCAGGTACAATTGCCTAGTGCTGCTTTGGTTAGGCGACACTTACAAACAGATATCCACACATACACACACGCAGAAAAATAAATACACATCAACACACTGAAATATTGCTCTATAGAAAATACTGAGTTGAACGATTGTGGTTGTTGCAAAGCCGATAATCTTTTATTTTTTACAAAACTACTAAGTTATGAAGAAACTGCCCACAGCCCTTCTTCTACATCCGCACACATGTACGCCGAGTTCAAAGTAAATGTGGGGTTGTACTTGTGACCAGCCAGTTTGCACTCCAGCCTTTTCTTCAGCTGCTGCATGTCATTGACATTTCCAGCATCCTGAGATGACAAATAAATAGTGATATTCCGCACATTGGGGAATTCAGAAAACTCACCTCCTTAAAAATGGCTTTAACACTTTAAGCCTCTACGCCGTCACTACGGGCTGGAAGTAGTTATTGTTCTGTTGCTGGCTCATCAGGAAGAGTGTTGCCTTTGGGGAAGGGGACCCTTGGGAGCCACGGGAGAAAGCATGATGACGACACACACGGTGCTCATCATTCTAGTTAGCATCAACAGTTTTGCCACTGGCAAGCCATCTAATCCACATTGTGAGTGGTGGTGTTGTCTGGTGCCCGAATGTGGTTCTTCTAAATAAATTAAATAATCATATAAGGATGTTCAGACTTCAATTGTTGAAAAGATGAATCAAACACGTAAAGCACTGGCTTGGATTCACAAGCTGCCTCATTCACTCATTGAAAAATCATAATATAATAAAATGTAGTATAATACTCTATAAAGAGCATTTTATAGAGAGTTCAATGTAATGAGTCATCATCTTTTTGTGTCATTATTGACTGCAGTGTTGCATAATTGTCCTTTGCATACAATTAAATGGGTAGATTTGATTTGGAAGATTATTAACGAAATGATAGCATTCTATTAATGACACTTCTGATTATTTTTTTCACAGTGATGGTCATGCAAAAGTGAATAAGGTTATCACTGTAAAAATAAAATAAAAAGACAGAAAATAACTACAGCTAAAAACAAAGTGCTTTCAAACATGTTTGCTGATAATTCCCCTTTTTCCACACGGTTTTGGATGTTGAATGGTTTAGCTTCAGTTGCAATTGAAATGAAAGCAAATCAGAAAATCATATCTGTTGCAAATTCATAACTTGATTTCCATAGTTTCTGTATCCCTGCAAAATTGACTCTGAAGCTCAAAAGTAAAATTATTCTAACTGCAGAGCCATTAATGAGATTTAGAAAAGCTAACGTCTGCCATATGTCAGTCGTCAAACACATTGGAGAGGAAAAGTGTCAATCCAATTATTTAGCGGTCTCAGAAGGTGCTATTGCAAGAAAACTGCATTGATCTCCTCAGCTCTCTCACAGATTTGGAATCAGACAAACATAGGTGTACCAGGCATACAAACCAGATGATGGAATGTGCGGCTGCATCAGCATGTTCTCACACCGGAATCATATGAGGTGGGGGGGGGGGGTGCAGGGGTTCAATCCAAATAAGCTTTTGTCATTGATTTACCCAAAGAGAAAATGGAGATTTTACTTTCAAATGAAATTGAGGAGGAAGACTGAAAGGCACAAGATCCTTCAGAAACTTCTCTTGATTTATTAGAAAGTCTCTGTCACCAGGGACGAGAGAGAATAGGATTAATGCATGCTCTCGCTGTATGAGACAGAGCTGAGTGATTCTCCTCGCGTCTCTGACGGGGTAATTAGCGTGGCCATGTCGTCGCTACACCGGCCGCTCTCCAGGGACTTGACTGGCTGTGTCATCGGAGCCACGGAGCCCCTGTTCTGTGGACCCTGAAGGGTCACTCTTAAGTTATCAGTCTTTTGGACCTCGCTCTGTATGTTTATGGTTGATTTTTTCAAAGGCCCTTGTTGTTTACTTTCTTACCTTCCCCATCGTTTCCTTGACCCTTAACCTTTTTTCTTGTCCCGTCCTATGTCATATTCTCTCCTTCTTTCCATCATTAATCCATCTTTCAATCCTTTCCAATAATTTCTTCTTAAGAGAGGCCACTATTTGAGGAATCACGCGCTCTCTCCCACTACAGCTTTCTAACCCTGAATTGTGTGATCCTCTGTGGTTTCTGTAACAATCTTTTTCTTCTTTCTCTCCATCTCCATAGTCATTCTCCATCTCTCCTTTATCGTGACTCCTGTCATTGATTTTCCACAACAAGGAGCGTGAAGCCTCTCAATATTTCTAGCTGAAGAATAAAATCAATCAATGGCGCCCCTCCACAAGTTGAGAGCTCCCTGTTTTTTTATTAAAAAGCCAGTAGCTAGTGCTCACCCACCCATCTCCTCATGTTCTGCTTGAGCATGTGTTCACTAATGGCCGGCCTGTGACCAACCTCAATATACAGGATCGATACGCTGCCTTATGTGTACAACCTGCAATTTGAGAAAGCCCTGCAATCTGTGAATTTCTAAACATAGTGTGTATTGCATAAGATATCACTGCAATCAATGGGTTGTTGGTAGATTTGTTTATTATGTACGTGAAATATTTGTTTCAGTGAGCGATTTTCTTCAGTCTTAACTATTTAAAAGTACTTTTGAAACTGATTGCAAGCGTCAAAGCAAACGATTTGTTTTGCTATCCAACCAGTTTATAAAATCAGTTTAATTTTTTTTTACACCTGTTTATGGGAGATTGGTCTTTTGGCTGCATGGTGCAAATATTTGCATACAGAAAATCCCACCAATCACCACTCACAGTATGAAGGCTTGTAGAGGACGAAAGCTGCATTAATGTATGACACTGAAATAATAAAGTAAAGTGAGCAAGGTTCCCGGGAGTTCTTTGTGCTTTCTCGCCGAGCAGGTCTCTGCAGATCGTAGTTCCGTCAGGACCCACGTCCTGCTGGCACCTGCTGCTGCCGTCATCATCATCATCATCATCATAATTTTAAATATGATTCATATCACTATTACCCTTTCCTAAAATCTTTGCTTTCCCTCCCCACAGTCTTCTGTGGATGGTGGTTCGATCTGACGGTGGTGGCCCCTACAGTGGTCCTGTCGTACACCTGGCCGGCTACTTGGAATTCTTTGAATCATTTCTGATATAGAAATTGAATGTATTCTACATCTGTATGAGTCATTTTGTACACATGACATCCATCGCAGTCTGTCCATCCCGGGAGAGGGATCCCTACTCTGACGTTCTCCTTAAGGTTTCTTCCCTTTTTCCCTGGAAGGCTTTTTTTATTTTTTGGGGAGTTTTTCCTGTGCCGATGTGAGGGTCTTGGGACAGAGGATGTTGCATGTGTACAGACTGTAAAGCCCTCCGAGGCAAATTTGTAATTTGCGATTTTGGGCTATACAAAATAAAATGAATTGAATTGAAGGTTCTAAAATGTGACTTCAAATGTTTGGTTTTGTTGTATGATCAATTAAGGACATTTGTGCATATTCTCTTTTGGCTGTGGCATTGTGCGATTTTATATTTTCAACTTGCTAATGGCTTTGTATATAGTATCTGGTGATTCCCCCGGCTGAGCCAATCAGCAGCTGTAATTATTTTGTGCAGTTGGAGGTCTGCCATGCACCGCTGCTCTGCAGCCTGGACAGCAGATGCATGTAAAATCTATATGTACAACATGGTTTACACCCAGAATTCTCTCTGATCACTAACAGCAGTGGTAGTATTTTGCATACATGCTCTGAGGAAGAAGAGATTAGATGACTGAACACGGGAACAAGAGAGTGTTGCGCTGCGGCTCAGCGTGGACATGGGACATGTTGGCAGAATTGCCAACAAAAAAGGGATTTTAATATCCAAAAAGACAAACACAAACACAGGACAAAACCGTGACAATCACGGTGTTATTAGTGGGAATGCTTCAACAGCATTCCAACTTATGTTATTCGATTTTATTTATTATTATTAGTGGGAATGCTTCAACAGCATTCCAACTTATGTTATTCGATTTTATTTATTATTAGTGGGAATGCTTCAACAGCATTCCAACTTATGTTATTCGATTTTATTTATTAGTGGGAATGCTTCAACAGCATTCCAACTTATGTTATTCGATTTTATTTATTATTATTATTATTCCGTACGTTTTTTGGCTCTGCGTAACTTCTGCATACTTTCAGCTATTAAAACCATTCAACCCTTCAAATGTTCAGCTCTTTCAGCTAATGATGGGACTTTTTCAACTTTTTTTCTACTATTTATACTTTTTTAAATATTAAGCTTTTTAACACTTTTTTTTAACACTAAAGTCAATGAGAGCAAGCTTCAAATGCTTCAAAACCTCTTCTGCTGCAAAATGTATCTCCTCCTACATTTTTTAACCTACAGACATGGTTTAAACTTTAAACTGTTCACAACATATTCAGCTATTTGGGGTCTACTTTTAATTTTGATATCTATTATACTTTTTTCATAATAAATGATTATGTTTCACTAGTTTTTCAGTCCTTTTCTGAGTTTAACATGGGTGTGTGTGTGGAGCCTCTAGAGTGAGAATATGCAAATTTAGAGTGTACGGCTGCGTGAGAATCGGGTAAAAAAAATATGGATCTTTTGCGCTCACGACCACAATGTTACATTTAAAAGCTTCATTTTTGCACAGAATGATGCCGTGCTTGTGCTGGTCGTAATGATGTGGGAATGGAATCCCAGCGTTCTTTACTTTTTGCCTGAGGGGCTCGAGAGTGAGACAAAGTCTGTCTCAAGCCCCATTGACTGCAATACAAAACTGGTGAAGAACTTAACAGAAAAAGCCAGAGAGTACACGTTTTTGAAACTGCTTTAAAAGCCATATTATGAACCCTTGAGACATAAAAGTATATATGTATGCGTTCGGTAGAGTCTTGGGACTGTCACCGTGCAGTTATTTTTTTAATTCCCATAATAGTTTTGCTCTAGCGGCAATTTGTTTGAGGCGTGGATTCTGTGTAAATCTCTGTTACCTCAGATCAGCTCGCGCAGCTGCGCCGTTGCCACGGCTACTCAGACACCTGCACTCTTACACACAGTCACATGACAGCCCCTCCCCTCTCTACTCCTTCAATCACTCACTGTCTGTCTCTCTGCCTCGCTCTGTCTTTTTCTTTCTCCCATCCACATATTAATAACTTAGAATTTCTGCTGATTGTAATATGACAACTACTGCTTAGGTTACTACAAATACTACTATGACTAATAGTATTAGTAGTAGTACTAGTATTATCAGCTCTGGTACTAAAACGTACTTCTAGTTTTTCTACTGCTATTGATACTATAACTACTTTTACTTCTGTATTTTTAGCCGTTTTTTGAAATTCGTATTTAGCTTCTGCTATGTATATTTTCAGCCGTGTATGTATTTTCAGCAGCTCTTTGTACTTCATTTAAGCTTTTTCATCCATATATTGTCATCAAATCTATTGAAATGTATTTTATTTCATTTCTTTTCACATCTCATCTTAGCTAAATTGATGCTTTTTCGTTCTATGCAGTGTATATAACTTTTTAATTAAATTCAAACTTATTTAATCGATTTCCACTTTTTCAACTACTCTTACTACTTCAACTTCTCATGGCTTTAAGCTATTCAACCAATTCAGCTTTAGCAATTCAGCATTCCCACGCATTTTCCACAGGAAATGCATTTTCTAGTTATTATTATTATTCCGTACGTTTTTTGGCTCTGCGTAACTTCTGCATACTTTCAGCTATTAAAACCATTCAACCCTTCAAATGTTCAGCTCTTTCAGCTAATGATGGGACTTTTTCAACTTTTTTTCTACTATTTATACTTTTTTAAATATTAAGCTTTTTAACACTTTTTTTTAACACTAAAGTCAATGAGAGCAAGCTTCAAATGCTTCAAATCCTCTTCTGCTGCAAAATGTATCTCCTCCTACATTTTTTAACCTACAGACATGGTTTAAACTTTAAACTGTTCACAACATATTCAGCTATTTGGGGTCTACTTTTAATTTGGATATCTATTATACTTTTTTCATAATCAATGATTATGTTTCACTAGTTTTTCAGTCCTTTTCTGAGTTTAACATGGGTGTGTGTGTGCACCTCTAGAGTGAGAATATGCAAATTTAGAGTGTGCGGCTGCGTGAGAATCGGGTAAAAAAAATATGGATCTTTTGCACTCACGACCACAATGTTACATTTAAAAGCTTCATTTTTGCACAGAATGATGCCGTGCTTGTGCTGGTCGGAATGATGTGGGAATGGAATCCCAGCGTTCTTTACTTTTTGCCTGAGGGGCTCGAGAGTGAGACAAAGTCTGTCTCAAGCCCCATTGACTGCAATACAAAACTGGTGAAGAACTTAACAGAAAAAGCCAGAGAGTACACGTTTTTGAAACTGCTTTAAAAGCCATATTATGAACCCTTGAGACATAAAAGTATATATGTATGCGTTCGGTAGAGTCTTGGGACTGTCACCGTGCAGTTATTTTTTTAATTCCCATAATAGTTTTGCTCTAGCGGCAATTTGTTTGAGGCGTGGATTCTGTGTAAATCTGTGTCCTTCTGATCAGCTCGTGCAGCTGCGGTCGTTGCCACGGCTACTCAGACACCTGCACTCTTACTCTCACAGTCACATGACAGCCCCTCCCCTCTCTACTCCTTCAATCACTCACTGTCTGTCTCTCTGCCTCGCTCTGTCTTTTTCTTTCTCCCATCCACATATTAATAACTTAGAATTTCTGCTGATTGTAATATGACAACTACTGCTTAGGGTACTACAAATACTACTATGACTAATAGTATTAGTAGTAGTACTAGTATTATCAGCTCTAGTACTAAAACTTGTAGTTTTTCTACTGCTATTGATACTATAACTACTTTTACTTCTGTATTTTTAGCCGTCTTTTGAAATTCGTATTTAGCTTCTGCTATGTATATTTTCAGCCGTGTATGTATTTTCAGCAATTCTTTGTACTTCACTTAAGCCTTTTCATCCATATATTGTCATCAAATCTATTGAAATGTATTTATTTCATTACTTTTCACATCTCATCTCAGCTAAATTGATGCTTTTTCGTTCTATGCAGTGTATCTTACTTTTTAATTAAATTCAAACTTATTAAACCGATTTCCACTTTTTCAACTACTCTCACTACTTCAAATTCTTCTTATAGCTTTAAGCTATTCAACCAGTTTAGCTTTAGCAATTCAGCATTCCCACGCATTTTCCACAGGAAATGCATTTTCTAGTTATTATTATTATTATTATTCCGTACGTTTTTTGGCTCTGCGTAACTTCTGCATACTTTCAGCTATTAAAACCATTCAACCCTTCAAATGTTCAGCTCTTTCAGCTAATGATGGGACTTTTTCAACTTTTTTTCTACTATTTATACTTTTTTAAATATTAAGGTTTTTAACACTTTTTTTTAACACTAAAGTCAATGAGAGCAAGCTTCAAATGCTTCAAATCCTCTTCTGCTGCAAAATGTATCTCCTCCTACATTTTTTAACCTACAGACATGGTTTAAACTTTAAACTGTTCACAACATATTCAGCTATTTGGGGTCTACTTTTAATTTTGATATCTATTATACTTTTTTCATAATCAATGATTATGTTTCACTAGTTTTTCAGTCCTTTTCTGAGTTTAACATGGGTGTGTGTGTGGAGCCTCTAGAGTGAGAATATGCAAATTTAGAGTGTACGGCTGCGTGAGAATCGGGTAAAAAAAATATGGATCTTTTGCGCTCACGACCACAATGTTACATTTAAAAGCTTCATTTTTGCACAGAATGATGCCGTGCTTGTGCTGGTCGTAATGATGTGGGAATGGAATCCCAGCGTTCTTTACTTTTTGCCTGAGGGGCTCGAGAGTGAGACAAAGTCTGTCTCAAGCCCCATTGACTGCAATACAAAACTGGTGAAGAACTTAACAGAAAAAGCCAGAGAGTACACGTTTTTGAAACTGCTTTAAAAGCCATATTATGAACCCTTGAGACATAAAAGTATATATGTATGCGTTCGGTAGAGTCTTGGGACTGTCACCGTGCAGTTATTTTTTTAATTCCCATAATAGTTTTGCTCTAGCGGCAATTTGTTTGAGGCGTGGATTCTGTGTAAATCTCTGTTACCTCAGATCAGCTCGCGCAGCTGCGCCGTTGCCACGGCTACTCAGACACCTGCACTCTTACACTCACAGTCACATGACAGCCCCTCCCCTTTCTACTCCTTCAATCACTCACTGTCTGTCTCTCTGCCTCGCTCTGTCTTTTTCTTTCTCCCATCCACATATTAATAACTTAGAATTTCTGCTGATTGTAATATGACAACTACTGCTTAGGTTACTACAAATACTACTATGACTAATAGTATTAGTAGTAGTACTAGTATTATCAGCTCTGGTACTAAAACGTACTTCTAGTTTTTCTACTGCTATTGATACTATAACTACTTTTACTTCTGTATTTTTAACCGTTTTTTTGAAATTCGTATTTAGCTTCTGCTATGTATATTTTCAGCCGTGTATGTATTTTCAGCAGCTCTTTGTACTTCATTTAAGCTTTTTCATCCATATATTGTCATCAAATCTATTGAAATGTATTTTATTTCATTTCTTTTCACATCTCATCTTAGCTAAATTGATGCTTTTTCGTTCTATGCAGTGTATATAACTTTTTAATTAAATTCAAACTTATTTAATCGATTTCCACTTTTTCAACTACTCTTACTACTTCAACTTCTCATGGCTTTAAGCTATTCAACCAATTCAGCTTTAGCAATTCAGCATTCCCACGCATTTTCCACAGGAAATGCATTTTCTAGTTATTAGTGGGAATGCTTCAACAGCATTCCAACTTATGTTATTCGATTTTATTTATTATTATTATTATTCCGTACGTTTTTTGGCTCTGCGTAACTTCTGCATACTTTCAGCTATTAAAACCATTCAACCCTTCAAATGTTCAGCTCTTTCAGCTAATGATGGGACTTTTTCAACTTTTTTTCTACTATTTATACTTTTTTAAATATTAAGCTTTTTAACACTTTTTTTTAACACTAAAGTCAATGAGAGCAAGCTTCAAATGCTTCAAATCCTCTTCTGCTGCAAAATGTATCTCCTCCTACATTTTTTAACCTACAGACATGGTTTAAACTTTAAACTGTTCACAACATATTCAGCTATTTGGGGTCTACTTTTAATTTGGATATCTATTATACTTTTTTCATAATCAATGATTATGTTTCACTAGTTTTTCAGTCCTTTTCTGAGTTTAACATGGGTGTGTGTGTGCACCTCTAGAGTGAGAATATGCAAATTTAGAGTGTGCGGCTGCGTGAGAATCGGGTAAAAAAAATATGGATCTTTTGCACTCACGACCACAATGTTACATTTAAAAGCTTCATTTTTGCACAGAATGATGCCGTGCTTGTGCTGGTCGGAATGATGTGGGAATGGAATCCCAGCGTTCTTTACTTTTTGCCTGAGGGGCTCGAGAGTGAGACAAAGTCTGTCTCAAGCCCCATTGACTGCAATACAAAACTGGTGAAGAACTTAACAGAAAAAGCCAGAGAGTACACGTTTTTGAAACTGCTTTAAAAGCCATATTATGAACCCTTGAGACATAAAAGTATATATGTATGCGTTCGGTAGAGTCTTGGGACTGTCACCGTGCAGTTATTTTTTTAATTCCCATAATAGTTTTGCTCTAGCGGCAATTTGTTTGAGGCGTGGATTCTGTGTAAATCTGTGTCCTTCTGATCAGCTCGTGCAGCTGCGGTCGTTGCCACGGCTACTCAGACACCTGCACTCTTACTCTCACAGTCACATGACAGCCCCTCCCCTCTCTACTCCTTCAATCACTCACTGTCTGTCTCTCTGCCTCGCTCTGTCTTTTTCTTTCTCCCATCCACATATTAATAACTTAGAATTTCTGCTGATTGTAATATGACAACTACTGCTTAGGGTACTACAAATACTACTATGACTAATAGTATTAGTAGTAGTACTAGTATTATCAGCTCTAGTACTAAAACTTGTAGTTTTTCTACTGCTATTGATACTATAACTACTTTTACTTCTGTATTTTTAGCCGTCTTTTGAAATTCGTATTTAGCTTCTGCTATGTATATTTTCAGCCGTGTATGTATTTTCAGCAATTCTTTGTACTTCACTTAAGCCTTTTCATCCATATATTGTCATCAAATCTATTGAAATGTATTTATTTCATTACTTTTCACATCTCATCTCAGCTAAATTGATGCTTTTTCGTTCTATGCAGTGTATCTTACTTTTTAATTAAATTCAAACTTATTAAACCGATTTCCACTTTTTCAACTACTCTCACTACTTCAAATTCTTCTTATAGCTTTAAGCTATTCAACCAGTTTAGCTTTAGCAATTCAGCATTCCCACGCATTTTCCACAGGAAATGCATTTTCTAGTTAGTGGGAATGCTTCAACAGCATTCCAACTTATGTTATTCGATTTTATTTATTATTATTATTATTCCGTACGTTTTTTGGCTCTGCGTAACTTCTGCATACTTTCAGCTATTAAAACCATTCAACCCTTCAAATGTTCAGCTCTTTCAGCTAATGATGGGACTTTTTCAACTTTTTTTCTACTATTTATACTTTTTTAAATATTAAGCTTTTTAACACTTTTTTTTAACACTAAAGTCAATGAGAGCAAGCTTCAAATGCTTCAAATCCTCTTCTGCTGCAAAATGTATCTCCTCCTACATTTTTTAACCTACAGACATGGTTTAAACTTTAAACTGTTCACAACATATTCAGCTATTTGGGGTCTACTTTTAATTTTGATATCTATTATACTTTTTTCATAATCAATGATTATGTTTCACTAGTTTTTCAGTCCTTTTCTGAGTTTAACATGGGTGTGTGTGTGGAGCCTCTAGAGTGAGAATATGCAAATTTAGAGTGTACGGCTGCGTGAGAATCGGGTAAAAAAAATATGGATCTTTTGCGCTCACGACCACAATGTAACATTTTAAAGTTTCATTTTTGAGCAGAATGATGCCGTGCTTGTGCTGGTCGGAATGATGTGGCTATGGAATCCCAGCGTTCTTTACTTTTTGCCTGAGGGGCTCGAGAGTGAGACAAAGTCTGTCTCAAGCCCCATTGACTGCAATACAAAACTGGTGAAGAACTTAACAGAAAAAGCCAGAGAGTACACGTTTTTGAAACTGCTTTAAAAGCCATATTATGAACCCTTGAGACATATAAGAATATATGTATGCGTTCGGTAGAGTCTTGGGACTCTCTTGATCCAGTTATTTTTTTTAAAGCCAGAATAGTTTTGCTCTAGCGGCAATTTGTTTGAGGCGTGGATTCTGTTTAAATCTCTGTGACCTCTGATCAGCTCGCGCAGCTGCGCCGTTGCCACGGCTACTCAGACACCTGCACTCTTACACTCACAGTCACATGACAGCCCCTCCCCTCTCTACTCCTTCAATCACTCACTGTCTGTCTCTCTGCCTCGCTCTGTCTTTTTCTTTCTCCCATCCACATATTAATAACTTAGAATTTCTGCTGATTGTAATATGACAACTACTGCTTAGGTTACTACAAATAATATTATGACTAATAGTATTAGTAGTAGTACTAGTATTATCAGCTCTAGTACTAAAACTTACTTCTAGTTTTTCTACTGCTATTGATACTATTACTACTTTTACTTCTGTATTTTTAGCCGTTTTTTGAAATTCGTATTTAGCTTCTGCTATGTATATTTTCAGCCGTGTATGTATTTTCAGCAGCGCTTTGTACTTCATTTAAGCTTTTTCATCCATATATTGTCATCAAATCTATTGAAATGTATTTATTTCATTACTTTTCACATCTCATCTTAGCTAAATTGATGCTTTTTCGTTCTATGCAGTGTATATAACTTTTTAATTAAATTCAAACTTATTTAACCGATTTCCACTTTTTCAACTACTCTCACTACTTCAACTTCTCATGGCTTTAAGCTATTCAACCAGTTTAGCTTTAGCAATTCAGCATTCCCACGCATTTTCCACAGGAAATGCATTTTCTAGTTATTATTATTATTCCGTACGTTTTTTGGCTCTGCGTAACTTCTGCATACTTTCAGCTATTAAAACCATTCAACCCTTCAAATGTTCAGCTCTTTCAGCTAATGATGGGACTTTTTCAACTTTTTTTCTACTATTTATACTTTTTTAAATATTAAGCTTTTTAACACTTTTTTTTAACACTAAAGTCAATGAGAGCAAGCTTCAAATGCTTCAAATCCTCTTCTGCTGCAAAATGTATCTCCTCCTACATTTTTTAACCTACAGACATGGTTTAAACTTTAAACTGTTCACAACATATTCAGCTATTTGGGGTCTACTTTTAATTTTGATATCTATTATACTTTTTTCATAATCAATGATTATGTTTCACTAGTTTTTCAGTCCTTTTCTGAGTTTAACATGGGTGTGTGTGTGCACCTCTAGAGTGAGAATATGCAAATTTAGAGTGTGCGGCTGCGTGAGAATCGGGTAAAAAAAATATGGATCTTTTGCACTCACGACCACAATGTTACATTTAAAAGCTTCATTTTTGCACAGAATGATGCCGTGCTTGTGCTGGTCGGAATGATGTGGGAATGGAATCCCAGCGTTCTTTACTTTTTGCCTGAGGGGCTCGAGAGTGAGACAAAGTCTGTCTCAAGCCCCATTGACTGCAATACAAAACTGGTGAAGAACTTAACAGAAAAAGCCAGAGAGTACACGTTTTTGAAACTGCTTTAAAAGCCATATTATGAACCCTTGAGACATAAAAGTATATATGTATGCGTTCGGTAGAGTCTTGGGACTGTCACCGTGCAGTTATTTTTTTAATTCCCATAATAGTTTTGCTCTAGCGGCAATTTGTTTGAGGCGTGGATTCTGTGTAAATCTCTGTCCTTCTGATCAGCTCGTGCAGCTGCGGTCGTTGCCACGGCTACTCAGACACCTGCACTCTTACTCTCACAGTCACATGACAGCCCCTCCCCTCTCTACTCCTTCAATCACTCACTGTCTGTCTCTCTGCCTCGCTCTGTCTTTTTCTTTCTCCCATCCACATATTAATAACTTAGAATTTCTGCTGATTGTAATATGACAACTACTGCTTAGGGTACTACAAATACTACTATGACTAATAGTATTAGTAGTAGTACTAGTATTATCAGCTCTAGTACTAAAACTTGTAGTTTTTCTACTGCTATTGATACTATAACTACTTTTACTTCTGTATTTTTAGCCGTCTTTTGAAATTCGTATTTAGCTTCTGCTATGTATATTTTCAGCCATGTATGTATTTTCAGCAATTCTTTGTACTTCATTTAAGCCTTTTCATCCATATATTGTCATCAAATCTATTGAAATGTATTTATTCCATTACTTTTCACATCTCATCTCAGCTAAATTGATGCTTTTTCGTTCTATGCAGTGTATATAACTTTTTAATTAAATTCAAACTTATTAAACCGATTTCCACTTTTTCAACTACTCTCACTACTTCAAATTCTTCTTATGGCTTTAAGCTATTCAACCAGTTTAGCTTTAGCAATTCAGCATTCCCACGCATTTTCCACAGGAAATGCATTTTCTAGTTAAATTCTAATATTTCAACTTTCTTGCAAAAAGCCAATCAGCGCGAGTAAAGCGTGGCAAACATTTGCTTTGCTTTTGGTGTGAACGCAGCATAATGGCAGAATTTTTTTCTGTTACATTCCCTATCCTTTCCTTGACCCTGAACCTTTTTTCTTGTCCTGTCCTATTCCATATGTTCTCCTCCTGTCCATCATTAATCCATCTTTCAATCCTTTCCAATAATTTCTTCCTAACAGAGGCCACTAATCTTTTTTTTCATTCGCCCGCCCACTCCCCCCATCATCTCTTTTCTTAACAATGCTTTAGTTACACTGTGTTGTCCTTTTATTGCTTTGTGGAATATTGAACCTAATTAAAAATGTGTGAAAACCTTTCATTGCCCCACCCCTTTGGACAAGGTCCGCTATTTAAATGCTATTTAGCTAATTATCGGGGGAAAAACCCACGTCCACAACTCCCGCTATTGGTAACTGGCAAACACACACAGACTCCCTTCTTTGCCTGAGGGCGTGGGAGCTTATACCGGTCAGAATTAACACTACACTATAGGGAGTTTCGTCCTCGCTGGACAGAGGTTAGGGGTTCCTGGGATGCATGATTTTGGATGATACAGGAAGTGGAAAGATGCCTGTTTCACCTACTTTGTACAGCTGTCAATACTCAAAAAGGTTCTAACGATCTATACTGTTCACCAGCACAAACAAGGTGACCGTGATGATGGCCCACATAGTTAATTTAGCTGACATAAAGTAAACGGATTAGGTGATCGATGAGCAGAATTTTTACCTCTGCTGTCCAAAGGGCATTTGAAAAATCTAAATATGCATATTACAAATTTGCCTCAGAGGGCTTTACAATCTGTACACATGCAACACCCTCCGTCCTGAAACCCTCACATCAGCACAGGAAAAACGCTCCAAGAATTGAAAAAACCCTTTCAGGGGAGAAAAAAAAAAACCTTAGAGAGAACGTCAGAGGAGGGATCCCTCTCTCAAGATGGAGAGATTACAATGGATGTCATGTGTAGAGAATGACTTAAACAGATGTATAATACATTCAATTCCTATGACAGAAATGATTCAAATAATTGCAAGTAGTAAGCCAGGTGTAGGGCAGGACCACTGCAGGGGCGACCACCATCACATAGAACCACCATCCACAGAAGACTGTGGGGAGGGAAAGCACAGATTTTAGGAAAGCATAATGTTGGTTTTTGATGACAGTAACAGTAATATGATTCATATTTAAAATAATAATGATGATGATGATAGCAGCAGCAGGTGTCAGCATGGCCACGGCCAGAGTCAGGACCAGGGTCCAGACTGAACTACGATCTTCCACAAAAGAGGAGCTTGATAACAGAAGGCTCCTTTAAGGTAAGATGGTGCCTCACATGAGGTGAGAAGAAGAACCTTAAATTCTATTTTTGATTTAACAGGGAGCCAGTGCAGAAAAGCTAATACAGGACTGATATGATCCCTTTTCTTAGTTATTGTTAATACACATGCTGCACCATTCTGAATCATCTGGAGAGGCGTAAGAGATTTACAAGAGCACGAATTACAGTAATCCAGTCTATAAGTAACAAATGCATGTTGCAACTAATTTTTCTGTGTCACTTTGAGACAGGAAGTTCCTGATTTTTTATATATTACAGAGATGAAAAAAGGATTTTCATTCTTGAAGTCTAACAAGCTGTTCGGTCTCCTCTGGCTTGATCGACAGATACAGTTGAGTATCGTCTGCATAAGAATGGAAGCTGTTTTTTCTGATTACATCGCCCAAAGGAAGCATATACAGGTTAAATAAAATCGGTCCAAGCACAGAACCTTGTGGCACTCCGTGACCAACATTGGTTGTAATCCATCTTTACAATGTAAATACCAATAATTGGCCTGAATACTGTGCACATACACGACAGCCCATACACATACCTTCACAATAAAAATGGAGACGATTTGATGCAATGGTAGAAAAAACGCTCCCGTCAAAATGACACATGTCACATACTGACAAACAGACAGCTACGTTTCACACAACAGGCAACAATCAAGCCTTTGTTTATTAGCGGCACAAGGCAGAGGGGAATGAGGATGGAAAAAAAAACAGCATAATGGATTTGACGCCAGCAAATAATGGACACACACACACACACACACACTCATACACATCCAGAATGTGAAGGTCTGTGGGGACAACCCCTGATTTGGGATCCCCGTCCCTTTTATTCCCTCCCTGGCCTCTAGGCAATAGCGTGCTCACTCATCTACATCCACTGCGAAGGTGGAAAGAAGGGGTGTCCTGCGTCCAGACGGCTTTCCCTAATAAATGTGACATTTAGCTCATATTTACATGTTTTGCATTAAGCTGAATTAGCATCCCAAACCGTAAACTTCAGATTAAAACAAGTTTAGTAATTACATAAAATCTATCATCCAAAGATTTACTACAGGTGACCTGCTTAGCCAAGACATTGACAGGAACCTTCATTAAAATGTTACACACACACCCAAGTTATTAACATATCAGTCAAGCAAAACACAGGAGCTCTGCAGGGGGATCTTTCAATCCTGTCCGTATGCTCAAGTTGAAATTGCTCTGCTGACAAGAGGCAAAATATCAATCCGGAGTAATTTTTTCCTACAGCCCCGGCTGTCAGCGCTGCAGTCAAATGTTGCCCCTCTTGTCATGATACATTTGTTTACAGTAGCATTTACATCACTCACTGTGCCGACTCCAAAACAGCAGTACAAGTATCGAGAGATATAATGTGGTATGGGAATTTTTAGAGTGGATCCCTCCCCGTGTCTCTAAGAATTAGTTTCACCTCAGAGGTTTGTTGAAAAGGTAACTTAAAAGCACATGCTGAAAGGCCAACCCGTCAGCCGATAGTTAGTTATTTTTACATTTATTAGATGACATTGACGTAAGGCCTGCCATCAACACCTCTAATGGAGCTGCTACCCGACTACAAACAACAACTGTCGACAGAAGCGCTTACATCAGCAGGTCAGCTCCCAGACAGCCTTGTGAGGCCTGCTGGATGCTTGTCAAGGCCTTAGATGACCGGTTTTACTCGTTCCAGTCAGTACCGTCTATGCACGTGTATAATGCTGCTTCTTAAGCCCAGTTCAGTGCAAAGATTTGTCTTTGATCTTGGTTTTCGTTTTTCTCAATCTTTTTCTGGGGTACATATGAATGCTGAATAAGACATTTTAAGGCAACCCAAACATTAATATTAACTTTCATGAAGAGAAAGGACAATACCATGGCAGCGACCGGTCCATTGCATCTTAGCCACACCCCAATGTATTAAAGAAGACTTGAAACTAGCCTTTGAGACCATTAATAAGTACATTTTCTCACTGGCTTACATTCACTCTGACTTTTTTTTAGCAACTAGAGTTTTCCCCTTAGAAAAGCCCTTCCACTTCAATTTTTAATGGTTGCTGCTTGGCAGCACCTTATATATTTTGAGCTTTAAATAACAATGATCATGGGATAATATGGTTTATCCTATTGCTTGCAAGGCTGTGAAATGTGTAAATTGCCTCAGTACGACAGGCATTTTGTCTCAATGGTGAGGAACAGAGTAAAAGTGAAAGGAGATGGATAGAACACATTGTTAATTTTTTTTAGCCAATCCTCTTTCTCCCAAAGCTCTGCCATGTCCACCATCTTACAATTTGTGGCTGACTTTGCTAGCTGACTTTACCTCAAGCTGACTGGCTTTTGTAGCCGGTGGTGCCTTACTTTGTATAACTGGCAACTTGACAAACGTTTTAGACTCTGAACTAGGCTTTAGTCTTGATCTGCCTGCAGACAACGGCTTTACAGCTGCTCTGGAATTATCTCCCTTACTTCAACATGAAGCACTAGAGCAGTGGATTTGCATGGTACCTGGATAGAAATGTCAGGCCGTTAATTGCCAGGATCACGGCTGTTTCTCGTTTTTCTACCTGAGGCCCCTGCAAGTCACGGTTACTCTAATTGATTTTTCCCCGGGTCACTAAGAGAGGAAGGCTTAAGGGCGGATGTGGACACTAGTTACATAATTGACATATGAAGTTGAAAGTCAAGCCCTGATGGCAACAGATTCGAAATGCAGTTTCTTTAGCAAGCACAACTGTGTGACATTGCCAGGATGACATGTTGTGAAAAGAAGAACTGGCTGCTGAATTGTGATTGTAATTTTGTAAACAGCATCCCCTTGCCAAATTGCTAAAATATCTGTCTTCATACCAATTCAAAAATGTCAGAAGAATCAGTTGGTAACAATTAGGCAGGATAAATCTTTTCTTTTCCAGTTGGGCCTTCTTTTTTTCCAACCGCACCTGTGCCCACTGTCACTCTTTTGTCTGCTTTCATTGCTGCATCCTTCAGGTGTATGTGTGTGTGTGTGTGTGTGTGTGTGTATATCCCCCTTTGCAAGGTGTCTGGGAGCTGGCGACCCATCTGTGGACTTCCTCCTGAGCCTCTTGTGAGGACCACAAAGGATTCTAATTATCCCTGACCTTCTGGCTCTTCCTCTCTCTGCCTCCCACTCAGGCCCCCTGTGGCTCTCTTGGGCCGGCTCTCTCTCCCATTCACTCCCTCCTTGCTCTGTTTGCCCCTGTGCACATTCAAAATAACCCTTACTGCTTGGCTCTTGCCGCTAATTGCTGCCATTTCAGAGACAAAAGACTGCGCTTGGTGCAAGGCGATCAGGAAGGTCGGTCAAGGAGATGGGCTCCACTAACACCTGCGTGTCTGTCGAGCCTCGGTGTGTGTTTGGAATCACATTGTTTTGACAGGCACAACTCTTTCTTTCAAAATCCTCGATTAGTGAAGAAAAATGTTGCTGCAAAACCTGTCATTAACGCTTTTAAAACAACCCAAACTGCTATATGAATGTTTATAACCCGATTTGTTAATACCTGCCAGCATAAATATGTTCCTATTCACCCAGAAGAACATTATTAGGCTCCAACTTTTTGGTTGCTTTTCACAACACAAACAAACATTTCCAGAGTCAGATTGAAAGCGCACAAAGACCCACCTTTTAAGGCGGACTGGGATCTTTGGTTTGATTGACAGCTTTCACGCCAGCCCAAATGCACCAAACTAACGGAGCGAACAGACCTGAGTTTGTTTTCACAGAACGTTACGTGTGAAAGAGTCTACACCTTTTACTAATATTTACAATTATTCCCTCTTTCACCATGTTATTTTAGCATTTTCTAATTAGCATGAAACCCAAAACAGCCTACAGCGGAGGATGATGAGAATGGCATACGTTTTGCTAGTCATGGAACAAACGCCCTTAAATTGTGATGAAGATGAATTGTCACCAGTATTTCACTCAAAACAATACATTTCAATCTTTGGTTGTGCCTTAGGAAAATCCACTGGTAAGTTCTTTGACTTTTATTGCAATCACAAAATGAGACAATCATAGGGGAAAACATGCCAGAGCAAGAAGTGAATTAACTCAAGGTCACAAGTGGGGGGAAACTACAAAATAAAAGAGGAAATGAACCTGCACCACGACGCATTCGGCAAGAAAATATTTTAGACTGGACATGGGGGGCTGACAGACAAATCAACACTGCCATACCTAGACTTAAAGCAACATTGCGTAGCTGTAAACACATATAGTGCTTATATAAACAGTCAGATGTTTTTACAATAGTCTTGCAGTAATCTAATTGTTAACCAAAGTCGTATTTTAATAAAAGTGAGCTGACATTGCCCTGGTCCTGACAGCTGATGATGAATAGTTTTGGGACAAGGTGTACTCCATTTGTTTCTCTATGCATGCCACAGCGCCTCAGAACACTCTTGTTCAGTTTATGGCCATGGATGAATGGAGCAAGTGAACATGGGCGGTAATTAAGACCCCAGCTTATTGAATTTCACACAATTTAGATTTATCACCCAGTAAAAGGTGGCCTTTCCGCCTGCCTTGCCTCATTGTGAGAACGTTGAACCAACAAACAGTCATTAGCACGTAGAATAACTTTGTAATTAGTCTTGAAGCACATATTTGAATATGTATCTCATAAACCATCTCATAAATTAAATATGCACCTTTTAGACTTACATGCATTTTGCCACCAATAATAAAGAGTTCTTCCTCTATTTCAAGATGTCTAGTCAGTAATCCGACCAACAGTATTGCCATGGAGACTGTAATCATGTATGTCCTGATGAGGGGTAGAATAGACGTGGCAGAAAAGCAGGTGACGCTGTAAAGCATGTCACCCATGAATATCAGAACTTGAACCCTGCAGTAAGTGATGACTTCACTGCCTCGCTCTGTCGCTTGCCAAATCCTTGCTTGTCTCTCAAGAAGAGAGTTTCCAAGGAAACATAGAGTGAAATAAATCCAGTTATATATCAGAAGGTTGAGGGAAAAGCCAGACAGGAGACAACGGAGCAAAGATTTGAATCTGTAATCATTTCTGTCGTGCATACCTGTACACATACAGAATAGCGATGGGATGTAAAGGAGTTGTGAGGCAGTCACATGTGTATGGGTAGTAAAGTTTTTTTCGGCCATGTCATAGTATGGAGGAAAGGAACACAAAAAAGTTCCCTTTAAAGTCCACCTCAAGGAAAACAAACCAAAAAAGGAACTCTGTCAACTTTATGTGCATGTGAACAGCCTGACATAAAAGCAAAAAGTCTGACTGGAAACCAGCACTGGCAATGACAGAACTGTTGAGCCTTGCTTTCATTTTGTGTGTTTGCAGTCGGTGTATCCGTCAGTTATCTGGCTTGTGTTGTTTTACGGCTGTGCTCCTAATTGACAAGTTGAAAGCAGTCGCTCCCCTGTCCTTAATCCTCCCCACTAGAATTGATTAAACATCCCTCCCCTTTTCTAATTAACAGAGCATTACAAGAGCAACAAAGTAAATCAGCACTCTTCATACGTACAAGTAATAATGTATTCTAAAGTACTTATCGGGCAACGCAATCCTCCTCTCTCTCTCATTTAATTAGACACTGATCAAAGCATTGCTTGATTTGTCGGATGCAAAAAAAAAGAATGCTTAACTGCATAAACTATCAGCAAAACAAGTTCAAGTTTCTATATATGGTCAACAAGAAGAACATAAAATGATTCCAAAGTCTAAATTTCGTTATAAATTAATCCCGGACTATGTTTCTTCATGTGTTTTGTGGCCTGTGGTGTTTACTCAAATCTGGAAGCTGTCGCCAACTCTTTCTAGAATCGGGCTTTTGGTTTCTCAAGAATAGCGATTTGTGGCAACCTCTGCAGAAATCAACTTGGATGCTTCTTCCATTGTACACCACAATGACAGTTTTGCTGGTTCACGTTTGTAATTATAGGCTTTGTTTGAGCATGCAGACACGCACTTCTTCTCTAAGCCCATGGTTCTGCTCTAACAGCTGTAGATTTTTAGTGCATGATGAAAGAAGTAGTTTTGTCCTTTACCCCCTCCCAATGTATGGGTCTTAAGCTTTGTGTTTGACATATTGTGTGTACGCGTGTTGTGTGTTTGTTGTTGTGGCCGTTTTTTTTTTCTTAAATTACACGAGTATGTCTTGCCAGCAAAATCCCCAGTTAATCTATAATGGGTCAAGGGATGTTCTAGCTGCTGGTGTTTTGAAGAACGCTCGGTTAGTGGACTGACTCAAACACTCCAGCATGTCCTGGCACTTTTTTCAGGCGAGACGAATGGGAACCCTGATGACATGGACGGGCATGTAAAGCAAAGCCGAGGTGCTCAAATATTGATCACTCGGGCTTTCTTGGATCTGGCTAGTTTTAGCTCTAATGCTTACAGAATGCCACATTTCTACAGGCTTTGTTGACTCTGAGATATTTTGCAATGTAACAAACCATGGAAGCAACTTAATGTGGATTGTATGAGTTGAGTCATGCACCCTACAATTTCTTTGTCACTGCAATTCACCTGGCTGAGTCGATAATTTTTGATGAGCTATAACTTAACTACTTCACTCAGGTATGCTGTCCAGATGCCAAAGCCAATCTCGCTCCCATTGCTATCCGTACTCTCTGATCCTATTTGGATGACTGCCTTTTACTCCCTGCATGTCAACACAGCATCAGGTGCATGGTTTCGACTCATCCCTTGCCCAACTAGAGTTTTCATCTTCATGACTGCAAGCGGCTGAGTGGCGATAGCTGACCGAACATTGCGGCATTGCCAGGATCCTACCAGAGGCTGCAGATGCACGGAGTGACACGGGGCCCCGTCACACCCGCCCCCTTCCCTTACCCCCCAGGTGCCCTCTCGCTTAGCCATCTGGTGCCATCAGTGAAGGTGCCAGTCAGTCAGCACAAGACACAGCCCTCCGATGAGGTTTTCGGACCAGCTTCACAGCTCCTGCCCACACCTCCTCACCTTGCTCTTGCCAACAGCGAGTAATCTGGTGCCCAGGACCCGTCCCACGGGACATCAAAGAGCCAATGCGGCGTAGTTGTTCAAAATCTGCTCACACAAGCAATGTGGAGCTAGTCACTTAGCTTGTGCAGAAAACAAACAAACAGGGATGTTCATAATAAGTTGTGTGCGCTTAGAGAGATTGTCACTTTGCGTGTTCCAGACAAAGAAGAATGTTGGGGGAAGGCGCAACCAGGCAACCAGTCACTTTGTCTCATCTGCAAACAGTTGAAGGCGAATAGTTTTGTCACCAGGGCAGACAAGCTCATGGAGAAACCCTCATCAATCCTTCTTCTGTCAATCAATGTTAGGATGAAAGAAATCTCTAGGTCGAAGCAGCAGGGAGCAGAAGATGAAAGTGCCGATTTGACTGATGACATTTCAGTGAACATTAGCACTTTAGCTGGCTTTCAGTGAAGTCCATCAATATTAACGCCTCCTCTTATAGACAGGCGGCACTTGCTACAGCCCTAATTGTTTCTGTACTTCTTTCGATTAACTCAGATGTCGGCTGAAATGAGCAGCTGTTTGTTTGATTGCTTGCTTGCTGACATCTTCTTTGACATGAACAATGCAGCCATAAGCACATTTTCTTAAAAAATGGCACAGCTCAAGTCTGGACCAAAGTGTGCCACTGAAGCCTGTCACTGAACATTAATGGTGACAGTTGACAAAACAAAATACATTTATATTTGTACATTTGGACAGGCAATCTGCATCAAAAGGCTGTAATCATTCAGTTTGTGGTTTGAAATTTAGAAGATGCCCAAATTTCAAATCCTTTTGAAATCTGAATGATGCAATGCACCAGTTGGCGTTCTTTATTCAAAGTTATTTGCTTAAAAGTATTTCAGCCACATCAAAACATTTAAACAAACTACTTTAGGGTCTGATCATGAACCCGGTACGTCTGTTACACTTGGTGGTGTGTTTCGGGGTTGCGGGGGACGAGGTTGACAATAAGACAGATGTTGTTTGCGCTGTGCAAATGCTGGTGTTGTTTAAGAGGTGAGCAGGAAGACAAAATGATGAATGTGTCTTAGCGCAGCACAGCTCCTGACCCACAAGTTTTCCCGCCTTGTGCGGTTATCAAAGGGCCTAAACTGTCTCTGCACACCGTGGCCACTATTATCTGGGAATTTCCTAAGCACTTACACAGGTTCTATCTTTGCTGTTGTAAGGGGTTTAATCATAAACTGGTGATCGTCCTTGTTGCCAGGGGGCGATTTAAGCTCCTCATGCTCTTTCAGTTCATGAACTTTCCATGTGTGCCGCTGTCCTAACACGTGGTTGCACGGTTATGCTTTTCAGTCTCGAACTGGACTCGCTAAACGAGCGCTGTGAAGCCCTTCACTGGCTTCACCACGCAAACACACAGACGCAGACGCCTTCCCTGTCGTGCTCCGTAGCTAAACCTGTGAGATACCAGCATTCCAGTGCACATTACTATCTTCATCTTTCTACTGCTCTCACACCCTGTGTATCCAGCCGGCTGCTCGGAGATAAACAGAAAGTGGCCGCATGCTCGCACACACTGATTCACATAATAGCGTGCCGATGAATGTCCCAGCACTCCCCATCCTCCTCTCTCATAGATAAATGCAAGCACAGATGAAAGCCCCTAAGAAAATATAACAAGACAACTTATTTGTTGGGTTTAATAGCATCTGCATTGACAGGACAATAGAGATGCACGAGGTGGGCTCGAAAGGAGCATTCACAGCATTCACAACGCATTACTTCAGAAGGAGCACAAACACTTGATTCATTACGCCAGCAGCGCCTGCGCTTCCAAGCTCTTGAATCAGAAGGAGACTGTAATCTTGGTACAGTTTGGAGGGTGTTTATATCATTGAGAAAATCCTCAACCAACAGGCTAATGTGGAACAGCCTAGTTGATTTGCAGACTATGCAGCCAAAGGAGTCAGATCAGGATGATCCGCCTGAGCAAGGGGTGTTTCATATCAATTTGCCATCAGAAAACATTCCTCAGTATGCGAGTGTGATATGATGGTAGATTTCTTTTTTTTTTTTCTTTTTCAAAATTTCTTTTTCGTTTTTTCCAAACTGTCACAATAAAACCTTATTAAAACCGGATGCAGACCTACTTATCCAAAAACTGTACACCTCACCTATTTATGTAGTGATTAATTGACCTGTAAAAAATAAAATGAACAAACAAAATTGTTACTCATCAAAATATTTGAAACAAAAAAAAGATGTTTACTTTAGATAGATGAAAAAAAAGATATTGCTATGAAATGTTTAGCCAGCAGCCGGTGAGCTGGGATAGGGTCGAGACCATTGAAAATGGCAAAAGAAATTGTATATATAGCTATATTTGAGCATCTCAAATGAAGGGATTTGCCTATTGTTCCAGGAAATATTAACAGAGCATTACAAGAGCAACAAAGTAAATCAGCACTCTTCTTACGTACAACTAATAATGTATTCTAAAGTAATTATCGGGCAGCACAGTCCTCCTCTCTCTCTCTCTCTCTCTCTCTCTCTCTCTCTCTCTCTCTCTCTCTCTCTCTCTTATTTAATTAGACACTGATTAAAGCATTGCTTGATTTGTCGGATGCAAAAAAAGAATTCTTAACTGCATAAACTATCAGCAAAACAAGTTCAAGTTCAGTTTCTGCAAAATCCCCCGTTCATCTATAATGGATCAATGGACCTTTTTTGGAAGCTTGAGAAACAACCAAAATGTTTTCAGTGGAGATATGGTCAAGACGAATGAAAATGGTAAAATAAATTATATAAATAGCTTTATTTGAGCATCTCAAATGAAGGGATTTGCCTATTGTCCCAGGAAATATTGTTTTTCCACAATATAAGCAAACGCTTCGGAAAGTGGACTCAACAGATTGCTCTAACAAAACCCGCCATCATTCCCACCAGCTCGCTTCACCTTATGAATGAGAACTGTTTATCTCTGTGCCACCTCACCATCCTACCGGTCAGTAATTGGTGGAGAGCATTGTTCTATTTTTAGTATATTTGCATGAATCTAAGCTTGTTTGCTGACATTTACCACTAGATATCTGGCTTAGCAATCATTTGTTTGATTTTGCCAAAGCAACTAATATAAATACACAAATAAGAATGACATAATGTTATACTAAACGTGTCTTCCCTCCACCTTTAACTTTAACAATAAATGTCCTCTACGGTGTTACTGCCTGCTCATGTGCATTTTTCTTCTTCAGTGTTGCTAATTTTGTCTCTTTGTATGCTATGTGCGTCAGTGGTATACCGTGTTTGTAATGTAGGTGGGTTAATTCTGCCTAACAGACGCTGCAGCTCTATTCTATCCTTGCACACGTTTCTTATCTTTTGCTGATTATTGTTTTTTGCTATACGCTGTTGTTCGTTTGACTATTACATTACACGTAATTTAGCTGACGCTTTTATCCAAAGCGACTTACAATTAAGTTTTATTCCATTTCCTTTTAAGATGTTGTTATTTTAGGCTGCTTTAGAAGCATTTGGCTGGCGACAGCAGTTGAGAATGAGTCTAACTCTGGCTCACTTAGGGTTAGGGTTAGGGCTGTTGATTGGTTGATTGACATATTTATTTATTTTGCATTGTCCCTGCAAAATAAATAAATATGTAACAATAATAAATTTACGTCCAATGTCAGACTCTCTAATCTTCAAATAGAGATGAGGAGTATAATCTTTCCTATATCTGATCACCTGTCACCATGAGTTCACATGACGTCAACTTATATATTTCCATGACAACCAAGCAGTCTCCTTCTGCTGGTGAATATGGAGACGTCGATGATGTGTGCAGCAAGACTTGAAAAATGAACAATTTATCAAAATAATTTCTCAACAAGAATTACATGAAAAGACTGATATCGCTCTCATGTTTGAACTCTAGTCTTTGCTGGTTTCTTGGCAACCTCAGCCAGATGAAGACTCCGAGAAGTCTCTGCACATAGCCAAAGAATAATCTGACACGGAAACCCCATCACACAAAACGATTTAAACAAAGGATAAGTAATTCATTCGTTATTGTGCCTTAGAAGTGGAAGGCAGATTGTATTAACCTTCGACAAAGCCAGACAAGCTGCCGAATCATGGCTGTTGTCTCCTGGCTGTGCTGGTGTAGCTTTTTACTTAAATCACAAGAATAATATACATTTTCTTGTTTAGCTCTGCAAGATGCAAATTAGGTGAATGGATGGCACATGTTTTGTGCTTTTCTTTTCTTCCCAAACCCCAAAGCCCTTTTACACTACATGTCATAATTCACCCATTCACACCTATTCATACAGTGATGACAGGAGCTATACACAGTTTTAACCTGCCATCAGCAACTAACATTCATTCCACTCACAAACTGTAGTCTCGGCTACCGGAGCAATTTAGGGTGAAGTGTCTTGCCAAGGGACACATCCACTAGCAGAGCCGGGTATCGAACCGTTGATCCTCTGATTGAAGGAAGACCCTGGTCTCTAGTGAGAAGCCGTATATTTCCCAAAATGCCTGGAAACTAATAAATGTAATATGTTCTTATTCCCATGGATTAGTGGAGGCTGTGTCTTTGACGCTTGTAGCGCTTCACAAATGTCCAGATTGTAATCAGCTGTAAGTATATCCAGCAGATTTAAATGCAGACGGGAATCCAGCATACACAATCAATCGCACATTCACTTTGAACGTGTTCACAAGGTCATTAATGAGTTTCCTGCCTGACCCAGGATCTAATTCTAGAACCCCGGCTTACTCATTTGAAAGGATGGTTATGCGTAGTACTCACATGTACATTTGAGATTGGAATACTCCAAACAAGTATTCCTCCTGGTCATACCAACTGGGAAGGGACTAATGATGCTACTGCAGAAAGTAACGAGGTTGCTTAAGTTCACTCAAATTCACTGAACACTGGCCAAACTCAGTCAATTAGGCCAAACATGTTGCCTCAGGGAGGTAATAAGCTGCTTGATGATATTTCCACATGTTTCTTAACTCCCCTGACTTATTTTGAGTGGATCCGCCTCCCCTAAAAGGCTGCCTGAACTCTTTTTTGTCCCTTTGAGTGAAATCGAGCACTCAAGACCCTATCTATTTGATTTCTCACCATCCTAACTCTTATACGTTTCAGCTTTTTATTACCACCCAGGGAGACAAGCTTTATTTGCAAGCTGTTTGCTATCGCAAATTGTTATTGCTCCATGGCATTTGAATTGAATAAGATATGAAGTCATTGTGTAATTCACAAGGCCTCAGTCGTGACTCCATTGTATTGTATTCTCTCATATCAATCTACAACCTATGGATGAATGTGGTAGACAGTGGATTGTATCAAAATGGCGTTTTGCATCATCTTAAATGTTAAATTTCTAATGTTTAGCGCTGCAATGCTTTTGGGAACTGTAGGCGTGGATACAGCTGGCTCAATGACAAATGGTTGCTTTTTCAAGACGGATGTGTTTTTGTGCTTTGAGGTTGAGCGTGCATTTGGTTTCATTAAGTTAAATAAACTGTTGATCGCTTAGCTGCACTGAACTCCTCTAAAATGATAAATTGGTCTGAGCCACGTCCAGGGAAGGGTAAGATTCCATTTAAGGAAAGACATTTAGTGGGTTTGGAACAGTGTAGTCGCTGTGTAAGGTGTCCATCGGGAGTATTACGTGATCCTAGGTGCTTTTTTTTTTTTTTTCACTGTGCTGTTTGTATCACATGGCTCCCATTACATAAAAAGTTCGTTGAACCGGGAAAGGCTTTCACGAGAAGATTCTAGCTGCTCAAACCTATTCTTGTGCTAGAATTTGTCTCTTTCCCTTTTTTATTTCTTTTTCTGTTCAGTTATCAAATACTGGTAGGTGTACTGTTATTTCTGAATCACTGTGTAAACTTATATTTTCAAGAAGCTGTTTATTAATAAAATCTTTGTTTTTGCTGGTTTTCCCTGTTTACGGCAGCACTTCAATAAATGTGTCTTTACACAGAATGGTGTCTGTCAGTTTTTTTTTACTTGTTCTGATACCTTTTCAGTATGTATCCCTTACATTTTGGCTTGACATTTCCCAAACAAGTGTAATCATGAAAGGCTTAGTTTTTTTTAGACAAAGCCAAGCAGATATTAATAGTTAACCAGTTGTCGTCGCATGCAATGGGTTCCCCAACAGGATGGGGCAATGTTGCACTTCACACGTTTTGACTTCTACAAGTTAAAAACCGAAGAAGAAGACTGTTGCTATGCAACTGTGCTGCGGTCATTGTTCGCCACAAAAAAGCAATTCTGACTCAGGTTGGTATTTTTTATTGAACAGCAAGAGAGTCAAAGAGCTGCCTTCCCCAAATTGTCAGGTGGAGTATGTGTCTGGTTTTTATTGTTCACTTCCATCTTGGTTAGCCAAAGTAAGTTTTTTACACACACAACCTGCATCAGCTGGTGGCCTAACCGCCTTCGGCCTCTGCCCCTCCCTTTCTCCCCTTTCTCTTAATCTGTCCCTCTCTTTAACCCCCTCTCTCCCACTTTCTCTCCACCCTTCTCTTCCTCTCCCCCTCTATAACCCCTCTATCCCCTTTTGCTTCCTCTATCCCTCTATCCCCCTCTTTAACCCCCTTTCTCCCACAAGGGGGGGAGAAAGGGGAGAGAAGGATAGAGGGGGAGAGGTGGTTAAAGAGGGGGGTAGAGGGAGAGAGGAAGATAGAGGGGGAGAGAGGAAGAGAAAGGGGGATAGAGGGATAGAGGAAGAGAAAGGGGGAGAGGAGGGGGATAGAGGAAGAGAAAGGAGGGGGTTACAGAGGGGGGAAGAGAGACAGAGGAAGATGGAGGGGGAGAGAGGAAGAGAAAGGGGGAGAGGGGATTAAAGAGGGGATAGAGGAAGAGAAAGGGGGAGAGGGGGTTAAAGAGGGGATAGAGGAAGAGAAAGGGGAGAGGGGGTTAAAGAGGGGATGGAGGGCTATAGGAAGAGAAAGGGGGAGAGAAGGACAGAGGGGGAGAGGTGGTTAAAGAGGGGGATAGAGGGATAGAGGAATAGAAAGGGGGAGAGAAGGATAGAAGGGGAGAGGGGGAGAGGTGGTTAATGAGGGGGATGGAGGGCTAGAGGAAGAGAAAGGGGGAGAGAAGGATAGAGGGGGAGAGGTGGTTAAAGAGGGGGATAGAGGGATAGAGAAAGAGAAAGAGGGGGATAGAGGAAGATAGAGGGGGAGAGGATGGGGATAGAGGAAGAGAAATGGGGAGAGGGGGGAATAGAGGAAGAGAAAGGGGGAGAGGGGGTTAAAGAGGGGATAGAGGGATAGAGGAAGAGAAAGGGGGAGAGAGGATGAGATGTGGTTAAAGAGGGGGATAGAGGGATAGAAGAAGAGAAAGGGGGGAGGGGAATAGAGGAAGAGAAAGGGGGAGAGGGGGTTAAAGAGGGGATAGAGGAAGAGAAAGGGGGAGAGGGGTTAAAGAGGGGATGGAGGGATAAAGGAAGAGAAAGGGGGAGAGAAGGATAGAGGGGAGAGAGGGGGAGACGTGGTTAAAGAGGGGGATAGAGGGATAGAGGAAGAGAAATGGGGAGAGAAGGATAGAGGGGGAGAGGTGGTTAAAGGGGGTCTAGAGGGCTAGAATAGAAAGGGGGAGAGGAGGGGGATAGAGGAAGAGAAAGGGGGAGAGAAGGATAGAGGGATACAGGAAGAGAAGGGGGTAGAGGAGGGGGATAGAGGAAGAGAAAGGGGGAGAGAAGGATAGAGGGGGAGAGAGGATGAGAAAGGGGGTAGAGGGGGATAGAGGGACAGAGGAATAGAAAGGGGAAGAGGAGGGGGATAGAGGAAGACAAAGGGGGAGAGGGGAATAGAGGAAGAGAAAGAGGGAGAGGGGGTTAAAGAGGGAGATAGAGGGATAAAAGAAGCGAAAGGGGGAGAGAAGGATAGAGGGGGAGAGAGGGAAAGAGGGGGAGAGGTGGTTAATGAGGGGGATGGAGGGCTAGAGGAAGAGAAAGGGGAAGAGAGGGGAATAGACGAAGAGAAAGGGGGAGAGGGGTTAAAGAGGGGATAGAGGAAGAGAAGGGGGAAAGAAGGATAGAAGCGGAGAGAGGGAAAGAGGGGGGGAGGTGGTTAATGAGGGGGATGGAGGGCTAGAGGAAGAGCAAAGGGGGGGGAGAAGGATAGAGGGGGAGAGAGGGGGAGACGTGGTTAAAGAGGGGGATGGAGGGATAGAGGAAGAGAAAGGGGAAGAGAGGGGAATAGAGGAAGAGAAAGGGGGAAAGGGGGTTAAAGAGGGGATTGAGGGATAGAGGAAGAGAAAGGGGGAGAGAGGATGAGATGTGGTTAAAGAGGGGGATAGAGGGATAGAAGAAGAGAAAGGGGGAGGGGGTTAAAGAGGGGGATAGAGGGATAGAGGAAGAGAAATGGGGAGAGAAGGATAGAGGGGGAGAGAGGGGGAGACGTGGTTAAAGAGGGGGATAGAGGGATAGAGGAAGAGAAATGGGGAGAGAAGGATAGAGGGGGAGAGGTGGTTAAAGGGGGTCTAGAGGGCTAGAATAGAAAGGGGGAGAGGAGGGGGATAGAGGAAGAGAAAGGGGGAGAGAAGGATAGAGGGATACAGGAAGAGAAGGGGGTAGAGGAGGGGGATAGAGGAAGAGAAAGGGGGAGAGAAGGATAGAGGGGGAGAGAGGATGAGAAAGGGGGTAGAGGGGGATAGAGGGACAGAGGAATAGAAAGGGGAAGAGGAGGGGGATAGAGGAAGACAAAGGGGGAGAGGGGAATAGAGGAAGAGAAAGAGGGAGAGGGGGTTAAAGAGGGAGATAGAGGGATAAAAGAAGCGAAAGGGGGAGAGAAGGATAGAGGGGGAGAGAGGGAAAGAGGGGGAGAGGTGGTTAATGAGGGGGATGGAGGGCTAGAGGAAGAGAAAGGGGAAGAGAGGGGAATAGACGAAGAGAAAGGGGGAGAGGGGTTAAAGAGGGGATAGAGGAAGAGAAGGGGGAAAGAAGGATAGAAGCGGAGAGAGGGAAAGAGGGGGGGAGGTGGTTAATGAGGGGGATGGAGGGCTAGAGGAAGAGCAAAGGGGGGGGAGAAGGATAGAGGGGGAGAGAGGGGGAGACGTGGTTAAAGAGGGGGATGGAGGGATAGAGGAAGAGAAAGGGGAAGAGAGGGGAATAGAGGAAGAGAAAGGGGGAAAGGGGGTTAAAGAGGGGATTGAGGGATAGAGGAAGAGAAAGGGGGAGAGAGGATGAGATGTGGTTAAAGAGGGGGATAGAGGGATAGAAGAAGAGAAAGGGGGAGGGGGTTAAAGAGGGGGATAGAGGGATAGAGGAAGAGAAATGGGGAGAGAAGGATAGAGGGGGAGAGAGGATGAGAAAGGGGGGTAGAGGGGGATAGAGGGACAGAGGAATAGAAAGGGGAAGATGAGGGGGATAGAGGAAGACAAAGGGGGAGAGGGGAATAGAGGAAGAGAAAGAGGGAGAGGGGGTTAAAGAGGGAGATAGAGGGATAAAAGAAGCGAAAGGGGGAGAGAAGGATAGAGGGGGAGAGAGGGAAAGAGGGGGAGAGGTGGTTAATGAGGGGGATGGAGGGCTAGAGGAAGAGAAAGGGGAAGAGAGGGGAATAGACGAAGAGAAAGGGGGAGAGGGGTTAAAGAGGGGATAGAGGAAGAGAAGGGGGAAAGAAGGATAGAAGCGGAGAGAGGGAAAGAGGGGGGGAGGTGGTTAATGAGGGGGATGGAGGGCTAGAGGAAGAGCAAAGGGGGGGAGAAGGATAGAGGGGGAGAGAGGGGGAGACGTGGTTAAAGAGGGGGATGGAGGGATAGAGGAAGAGAAAGGGGAAGAGAGGGGAATAGAGGAAGAGAAAGGGGGAAAGGGGGTTAAAGAGGGGATTGAGGGATAGAGGAAGAGAAAGGGGGAGAGAGGATGAGATGTGGTTAAAGAGGGGGATAGAGGGATAGAAGAAGAGAAAGGGGGAGGGGGTTAAAGAGGGGGATAGAGGGATAGAGGAATAGAAAGGGGAAGAGGAGGGGGATAGAGGAAGACAAAGGGGGAGATGGGAATAGAGGAAGAGAAAGAGGGAGAGGGGGTTAAATAGGGAGATAGAGGGATAAAAGAAGCTAAAGGGGGAGAGAAGGATAGAAGGGGAGAGAGGGAAAGAGGGGGAGAGGTGGTTAATGAGGGGGATGGAGGGCTAGAGGAAGAGAAAGGGGGAGAGAAGGATAGAGGGGGAGAGAGGGAAAGAGGGGATAGAGGGATAGAGGAAGAGAAAGTGGGGGATAGAGGGATAGAGGAAGATAGAGGGGGAGAGAGGAAGAGAAAGGGGGAGAGGAGGGGGATAGAGGAAGAGAAAGTAGGAGAGGGGAATAGAGGAAGAGAAAGGGGGAGATAAGGATAGAAGAGGAGAGAGGGAAAGAGGGGGAGAGGTGGTTAATTAGGGGGATGGGGGGCTAGAGGAAGAGAAAGGGGGAGAGAAGGAAAAAGGAGGAGAGAGTGGGAGAGCTGGTTAAAGAGGGGGATAGAGGAATAGAGGAAGAGAAAGGGGGAGAGGGGTTAAAGAGGGGATAGAGGAAGAGAAGGGGGAAAGAAGGATAGAAGGGTAGAGAGGGAAAGAGAGGGAGAGGTGTTTAATGAGGGGGATGAAGGGCTAGAGGAAGAGAAAGGGGAAGAGAAGGCTAGAGGGGGAGAGAGGATGAGAAAGGGGGGTAGAGGGGGATAGAGGGACAGAGGAATAGAAAGGGGAAGATGAGGGGGATAGAGGAAGACAAAGGGGGAGAGGGGAATAGAGGAAGAGAAAGAGGGAGAGGGGGATAGAGGAAGATAGAGGGGGAGAGGGGTTCAAGACGGGATAGAAGAAGAGAAAGGGGGAGAGAAGGATATAGGGGGAGAGGTGGTTAAAGAGGGGGATAGAGGGCTAGAATAGAAAGGGGGAGAGGAGGGGGATAGAGGAAGAGAAAGGGGGAGAGAAGGATAGAGGGATACAGGAAGAGAAGGGGGTAGAGGAGGGGGATAGAGGAAGCGAAAGGGGGAGAGAAGGATAGAGGGGGAGAGAGGATGAGAAAGGGGGTAGAGGGGGATAGAGGGACAGAGGAATAGAAAGGGGAAGATGAGGGGGATAGAGGAAGACAAAGGGGGAGAGGGGAATAGAGGAAGAGAAAGAGGGAGAGGGGGATAGAGGAAGATAGAGGGGGGGAGGGGTTCAAGACGGGATAGAGGAAGAGAAAGGGGGAGAGAAGGATATAGGGGGAGAGGTGGTTAAAGAGGGGGATAGAGGGCTAGAATAGAAAGGGGGAGAGGAGGGGGATAGAGGAAGAGAAAGGGGGAGAGAAGGATAGAGGGATACAGGAAGAGAAGGGGGTAGAGGAGGGGGAGAGAGGAAGAGAAAGGGGGAGAGGGGAATAGAGGAAGAGAAAGAGGGAGAGGGGGTTAAAGAGGGAGATAGAGGGATAAAGGAAGAGAAAGGGGGAGAGAACGATAGAGGGGGAGAGGTGGTTAAAGAGGGGGATAGAGAGATACAGGAAGAGAAAGGGGGAGAGAAGGATAGAAGGGGAGAGAGGGAAAGTGGGGGAGAGGTGGTTAATGAGGGGGATGGAGGGCTAGAGGAAGAGAAAGGGGGAGAGAAGGATAGAGGGGGATAGAGGGAAAGAGGGGGAGAGGTGGTTAATGAGGGGGATGGAGGGCTAGAGGAAGAGAAAGGGGGAGAGAAGGATAGAGGGGGAGAGGTGGTTAAAGGGGGTCTAGAGGGCTAGAATAGAAAGGGGGAGAGGAGGGGGATAGAGGAAGAGAAAGGGGGAGAGAAGGATAGAGGGATACAGGAAGAGAAGGGGGTAGAGGAGGGGGATAGAGGAAGAGAAAGGGGGAGAGAAGGATAGAAGGGGAGAGAGGGGGAGAGGTGGTTAATGAGGGGGGTGGAGGGCTAGACTAAGAGAAAGGGAGAGAGAAGGATAGAGGGGGAGAGGTGGTTAAAGCGGGGGATAGGGGGATAGAGCAATAGAAAGGGGGAGAGAAGGATAGAAGGGGAGAGAGGGGGAGACATGGTTAAAGAGGGGGATAGAGGGATAGAGGAAGACAAAGGGGGAGAGAAGGATAGAGGGGGAGAGGTGGTTAAAGAGGGGGATGGGGGGCTAGAGGAAGAGAAAGGGGGAGAGAAGGAAAAAGGAGGAGAGAGTGGGAGAGCTGGTTAAAGAGGGGGATAGAGGGATAGAGGAAGAGAAAGGAGGAGAGGGGAATAGAGGAAGAGAAAGGGGGAGAGGGGTTAAAGAGGGGATAGAGGAAGAGAAGGGGAAAGAAGGATAGAAGGGGAGAGAGGGAAAGAGAGGGAGAGGTGTTTAATGAGGGGGATGAAGGGCTAGAGGAAGAGAAAGGGGAAGAGAAGGCTAGAGGGGGAGAGAGGATGAGAAAGGGGGGTAGAGGGGAATAGAGGGACAGAGGAATAGAAAGGGGGAGAAGAGGGGGAAAGAGGAAGACAATGGGGGAGAGGGGAATAGAGGAAGAGAAAGATGGAGAGGGGGTTAAAGAGGGGGATAGAGGGATAAAGGAAGAGAATGGGGGAGAGAAGGATAGAGGGGAAGAGAGGGGGAGACGTGGTTAAAGAGGGGGATAGAGGGATAGAGGAAGAGAAAGGGGGAGAGAAGGATAGAGGGGGAGAGGTGGTTAAAGAGGGGGATAGGGGGATAGAGCAATAGAAAGGGGAAGAGAAGGATAGAAGGGGAGAGAGGGGGAGAGGTGGTTAATGAGGGGGGTGGAGGGCTAGACTAAGAGAAAGGGAGAGAGAAGGATAGTGGGGGAGAGGTGGTTAAAGAGGGGGGTAGAGGGATAGAGGAATAGAAAGGGGACAGAAGGAAAAAGGAGGAGAGAGTGGGAGAGCTGGTTAAAGAGGGGGATAGAGGGATAGAGGAAGAGAAAGGAGGAGAGGGGAATAGAGGAAGAGAAAGGGGGAGAGGGGTTAAAGAGGGGATAGAGGAAGAGAAGGGGGAAAGAAGGATAGAAGGGGAGAGAGGGAAAGAGAGGGAGAGGTGTTTAATGAGGGGGATGAAGGGCTAGACGAAGAGAAAGGGGAAGAGAAGGCTAGAGGGGGAGAGAGGATGAGAAAGGGGGGTAGAGGGGGATAGAGGGACAGAGGAATAGAAAGGGGAAGAGGAGGGGGATAGAGGAAGACAAAGGAGGAGATGGGAATAGAGGAAGAGAAAGAGGGAGAGGGGGTTAAAGAGGGAGATAGAGGGATAAAAGAAGCGAAAGGGGGAGAGAAGGATAGAGGGGGAGAGAGGGGGAGACGTGGTTAAAGAGGGGGATAGAGGGATAGAGGAAGAGAAAGGGGGAGAGAAGGATAGAGGGGGAGAGGTGGTTAAAGAGGGGGATAGAGGGATAGGGGAATAGAAAGGGGAGAGAAGGATAGAAGGGGAGAGAGGGGGAGAGGTGGTTAATGAGGGGGATGGAGGGCTAGACTAAGAGAAAGGGAGAGAGAAGGATAGAGGGGGAGAGGTGGTTAAAGAGGGGGATAGAGGGGTAGAGAAAGAGAAAGAGGGGGATAGAGAAAGATAGAGGGGGAGAGGATGGGGATAGAGGAAGAGAAATGGGGAGAGGTGTTCAAGACGGGATAGAGGAAGAGAAAGGGGAGAGAAGGATATAGGGGGAGAGGTGGTTAAAGAGGGGACGGAGAGCTAGATGAAGAGAAAGGGGGAGAGAAGGATAGAGAGGGAGAGAGGACGAGAAAGGGGGGTAGAGGGGGATAGAGGGACATTCGAATAGAAAGGGGGAGAGGAGGGGGATAGAGGAAGAGAAAGGGGGAGAGAAGGATAGAGGGATACAGGAAGAGAAGGGGGTAGAGGAGGGGGATAGAGGAAGCGAAAGGGGGAGAGAAGGATAGAGGGGGAGAGAGGATGAGAAAGGGGGTAGAGGGGGATAGAGGGACAGAGGAATAGAAAGGGGAAGATGAGGGGGATAGAGGAAGACAAAGGGGGAGAGGGGAATAGAGGAAGAGAAAGAGGGAGAGGGGGATAGAGGAAGATAGAGGGGGAGAGGGGTTCAAGACGGGATAGAAGAAGAGAAAGGGGGAGAGAAGGATATAGGGGGAGAGGTGGTTAAAGAGGGGGATAGAGGGCTAGAATAGAAAGGGGGAGAGGAGGGGGATAGAGGAAGAGAAAGGGGGAGAGAAGGATAGAGGGATACAGGAAGAGAAGGGGGTAGAGGAGGGGGAGAGAGGAAGAGAAAGGGGGAGAGGGGAATAGAGGAAGAGAAAGAGGGAGAGGGGGTTAAAGAGGGAGATAGAGGGATAAAGGAAGAGAAAGGGGGAGAGAACGATAGAGGGGGAGAGGTGGTTAAAGAGGGGGATAGAGAGATACAGGAAGAGAAAGGGGGAGAGAAGGATAGAAGGGGAGAGAGGGAAAGTGGGGGAGAGGTGGTTAATGAGGGGGATGGAGGGCTAGAGGAAGAGAAAGGGGGAGAGAAGGATAGAGGGGGATAGAGGGAAAGAGGGGGAGAGGTGGTTAATGAGGGGGATGGAGGGCTAGAGGAAGAGAAAGGGGGAGAGAAGGATAGAGGGGGAGAGGTGGTTAAAGGGGGTCTAGAGGGCTAGAATAGAAAGGGGGAGAGGAGGGGGATAGAGGAAGAGAAAGGGGGAGAGAAGGATAGAGGGATACAGGAAGAGAAGGGGGTAGAGGAGGGGGATAGAGGAAGAGAAAGGGGGAGAGAAGGATAGAGGGGGAGAGAGGGAAAGAGGGGGAGAGGTGGTTAATGAGGGGGATGGAGGGCTAGAGGAAGAGAAAGGGGAAGAGAGGGGAATAGACGAAGAGAAAGGGGGAGAGGGGTTAAAGAGGGGATAGAGGAAGAGAAGGGGGAAAGAAGGATAGAAGCGGAGAGAGGGAAAGAGGGGGGGAGGTGGTTAATGAGGGGGATGGAGGGCTAGAGGAAGAGCAAAGGGGGGGAGAAGGATAGAGGGGGAGAGAGGGGGAGACGTGGTTAAAGAGGGGGATGGAGGGATAGAGGAAGAGAAAGGGGAAGAGAGGGGAATAGAGGAAGAGAAAGGGGGAAAGGGGGTTAAAGAGGGGATTGAGGGATAGAGGAAGAGAAAGGGGGAGAGAGGATGAGATGTGGTTAAAGAGGGGGATAGAGGGATAGAAGAAGAGAAAGGGGGAGGGGGTTAAAGAGGGGGATAGAGGGATAGAGGAATAGAAAGGGGAAGAGGAGGGGGATAGAGGAAGACAAAGGGGGAGATGGGAATAGAGGAAGAGAAAGAGGGAGAGGGGGTTAAATAGGGAGATAGAGGGATAAAAGAAGCGAAAGGGGGAGAGAAGGATAGAAGGGGAGAGAGGGAAAGAGGGGGAGAGGTGGTTAATGAGGGGGATGGAGGGCTAGAGGAAGAGAAAGGGGGAGAGAAGGATAGAGGGGGAGAGAGGGAAAGAGGGGATAGAGGGATAGAGGAAGAGAAAGTGGGGGATAGAGGGATAGAGGAAGATAGAGGGGGAGAGAGGAAGAGAAAGGGGGAGAGGAGGGGGATAGAGGAAGAGAAAGTAGGAGAGGGGAATAGAGGAAGAGAAAGGGGGAGATAAGGATAGAAGAGGAGAGAGGGAAAGAGGGGGAGAGGTGGTTAATTAGGGGGATGGGGGGCTAGAGGAAGAGAAAGGGGGAGAGAAGGAAAAAGGAGGAGAGAGTGGGAGAGCTGGTTAAAGAGGGGGATAGAGGAATAGAGGAAGAGAAAGGGGGAGAGGGGTTAAAGAGGGGATAGAGGAAGAGAAGGGGGAAAGAAGGATAGAAGGGGAGAGAGGGAAAGAGAGGGAGAGGTGTTTAATGAGGGGGATGAAGGGCTAGAGGAAGAGAAAGGGGAAGAGAAGGCTAGAGGGGGAGAGAGGATGAGAAAGGGGGGTAGAAGGGGATAGAGGGACAGAGGAATAGAAAGGGGGAGAGGAGGGGGAAAGAGGAAGACAATGGGGGAGAGGGGAATAGAGGAAGAGAAAGATGGAGAGGGGGTTAAAGAGGGGGATAGAGGGATAAAGGAAGAGAATGGGGGAGAGAAGGATAGAGGGGAAGAGAGGGGGAGACGTGGTTAAAGAGGGGGATAGAGGGATAGAGGAAGAGAAAGGGGGAGAGAAGGATAGAGGGGGAGAGGTGGTTAAAGAGGGGGATAGGGGGATAGAGCAATAGAAAGGGGGAGAGAAGGATAGAAGGGGAGAGAGGGGAGACGTGGTTAAAGAGGGGGATAGAGGGATAGAGGAAGTGAAAGGGGGAGAGAAGGATAGTGGGGGAGAGGTGGTTAAAGAGGGGGGTAGAGGGATAGAGGAATAGAAAGGGGAGAGAAGGATAGAAGGGGAGAGAGGGGGAGAGGTGGTTAATGAGGGGGGTGGAGGGCTAGACTAAGAGAAAGGGAGAGAGAAGGATAGAGGGGGAGAGGTGGTTAAAGAGGGGGATAGAGGGCTAGAATAGAAAGGGGGAGAGGAGGGGGATAGAGGAAGAGAAAGGGGGAGAGAAGGATAGAGGGATACAGGAAGAGAAGGGGGTAGAGGAGGGGGAGAGAGGAAGAGAAAGGGGGAGAGGGGAATAGAGGAAGAGAAAGAGGGAGAGGGGGTTAAAGAGGGAGATAGAGGGATAAAGGAAGAGAAAGGGGGAGAGAACGATAGAGGGGGAGAGGTGGTTAAAGAGGGGGATAGAGAGATACAGGAAGAGAAAGGGGGAGAGAAGGATAGAAGGGGAGAGAGGGAAAGTGGGGGAGAGGTGGTTAATGAGGGGGATGGAGGGCTAGAGGAAGAGAAAGGGGGAGAGAAGGATAGAGGGGGATAGAGGGAAAGAGGGGGAGAGGTGGTTAATGAGGGGGATGGAGGGCTAGAGGAAGAGAAAGGGGGAGAGAAGGATAGAGGGGGAGAGGTGGTTAAAGGGGGTCTAGAGGGCTAGAATAGAAAGGGGGAGAGGAGGGGGATAGAGGAAGAGAAAGGGGGAGAGAAGGATAGAGGGATACAGGAAGAGAAGGGGGTAGAGGAGGGGGATAGAGGAAGAGAAAGGGGGAGAGAAGGATAGAGGGGGAGAGAGGGAAAGAGGGGGAGAGGTGGTTAATGAGGGGGATGGAGGGCTAGAGGAAGAGAAAGGGGAAGAGAGGGGAATAGACGAAGAGAAAGGGGGAGAGGGGTTAAAGAGGGGATAGAGGAAGAGAAGGGGGAAAGAAGGATAGAAGCGGAGAGAGGGAAAGAGGGGGGGAGGTGGTTAATGAGGGGGATGGAGGGCTAGAGGAAGAGCAAAGGGGGGGAGAAGGATAGAGGGGGAGAGAGGGGGAGACGTGGTTAAAGAGGGGGATGGAGGGATAGAGGAAGAGAAAGGGGAAGAGAGGGGAATAGAGGAAGAGAAAGGGGGAAAGGGGGTTAAAGAGGGGATTGAGGGATAGAGGAAGAGAAAGGGGGAGAGAGGATGAGATGTGGTTAAAGAGGGGGATAGAGGGATAGAAGAAGAGAAAGGGGGAGGGGGTTAAAGAGGGGGATAGAGGGATAGAGGAATAGAAAGGGGAAGAGGAGGGGGATAGAGGAAGACAAAGGGGGAGATGGGAATAGAGGAAGAGAAAGAGGGAGAGGGGGTTAAATAGGGAGATAGAGGGATAAAAGAAGCGAAAGGGGGAGAGAAGGATAGAAGGGGAGAGAGGGAAAGAGGGGGAGAGGTGGTTAATGAGGGGGATGGAGGGCTAGAGGAAGAGAAAGGGGGAGAGAAGGATAGAGGGGGAGAGAGGGAAAGAGGGGATAGAGGGATAGAGGAAGAGAAAGTGGGGATAGAGGGATAGAGGAAGATAGAGGGGGAGAGAGGGAAGAGAAAGGGGGAGAGGAGGGGGATAGAGGAAGAGAAAGTAGGAGAGGGGAATAGAGGAAGAGAGAAGAAGGGGGAGATAAGGATAGAAGAGGAGAGAGGGAAAGAGGGGGAGAGGTGGTTAATTAGGGGGATGGGGGGCTAGAGGAAGAGAAAGGGGGGAGAGAAGGAAAAAGGAGGAGAGAGTGGGAGAGCTGGTTAAAGAGGGGGATAGAGGAATAGAGGAAGAGAAAGGGGGAGAGGGGTTAAAGAGGGGATAGAGGAAGAGAAGGGGGAAAGAAGGATAGAAGGGGAGAGAGGGAAAGAGAGGGAGAGGTGTTTAATGAGGGGGATGAAGGGCTAGAGGAAGAGAAAGGGGAAGAGAAGGCTAGAGGGGGAGAGAGGATGAGAAAGGGGGGTAGAGGGGGATAGAGGGACAGAGGAATAGAAAGGGGGAGAGGAGGGGAAAGAGGAAGACAATGGGGGAGAGGGGAATAGAGGAAGAGAAAGATGGAGAGGGGGTTAAAGAGGGGGATAGAGGGATAAAGGAAGAGAAGGGGGAAAGAAGGATAGAGGGGAGAGGGAAAGAGGGGGAGAGGGGATAGAGGAGAGGAAGAGGGAGAGGAAGAGAAGAGGGGAGAGAGGATAGAGGGGGAGAGGTGGTAAGAGGGGGATGGAGGGATAGAGGAAGAGAAAGGGGAGAGAAGGATAGAGGGGGAGAGAGGGAAAGAGGGGGATAGAGGGATAGAGGAAGAGAAAGGGGGAGAGAGAGGATAGAGGAGAGAGAGGGGAGAGAGGAAGAGAGGGGAGAGGAGGGAGGGATAGAGGGAGAGAAGGTAGGAGAGGGGATAGAGGAGAGAAGAGGGGGAGAGAGGATGAGAAGGGAGAGAGGAAGAGGGGGAGAGGTGGTTAAAGAGGGGGATGGAGGGCTAGAGGAAGAGAAAGGGGGAGAGAAGGAAGAGGAGGAGAGAGGGGAGAGGGGTAAAGAGGGGGATAGAGGGATAGAGGAAGAGAAAGGGGGAGAGGAGAGGGGATAGAGGAAGAGAAGGGGGAGAGGGGTTAAAGAGGGGATAGAGGAAGAGAAGGGGGAAAGAAGGATAGAAGGGGAGAGAGGGAAAGAGAGGGAGAGGTGTTTAATGAGGGGGATGAAGGGCTAGAGGAAGAGAAAGGGGGAAGAGAAGGCTAGAGGGGGAGAGAGGATGAGAAAGGGGGTAGAGGGGAATAGAGGGACAGAGGAATAGAAAGGGGGAGAGGAGGGGGAAAGAGGAAGACAAATGGGGGAGAGGGGAATAGAGGAAGAGAAAGATGGAGAGGGGGTTAAAGAGGGGGATAGAGGGATAAAGGAAGAGAATGGGGGAGAGAAGGATAGAGGGGAAGAGAGGGGGAGACGTGGTTGTAGAGGGGGATAGAGGGATAGAGGAAGAGAAAGGGGGAGAGAAGGATAGAGGGGGAGAAGGTGGTTAAAGAGGGGGGTAGGGGGATAGAGCAATAGAAAAGGGGGAGAGAAGGATAGAAGGGGAGAGAGGGGGGAGAGGTGGTTAATGAGGGGGGTTGGAGGGCTAGACTAAGAGAAAGGGAGAGAGAAGAATGAGGGGGAGAGGAGGATAGAGGGGAGAGAGGGGAGAGGGAGAGAGGGAGAGAGAGGAGGAGAGAGGGAGGAGAGGGAGAGAGGGGAGAGAGGGAGGAGAGGGATGAGAGGGGGAGAGAGGAGAGAGGGGAGAGAGGGGGAGAGGAGAGAGAGGGAGGGGGAGAGGAGAGAGAGGGAGGAGAGAGGGAGAGGGAGAGGAGGGGGAGAGGAGGAAGAGGGGGAGAGGGGATAGAGGAGAGAGGGAGAGGAGGGAGAGGGGAGAGAGGGAGAGAGGGGGAGAGAGGGAGAGGAGAGGAGAGGAGGAGAGGGGAGAGAGGGAGAGAGGGAGAGAGGGGATAGAGGGGAGGAGAGAGAAGAGGGAGGGGGAGAGAGAGGATAGAGGGAGAGGGGAGAGAGGGAGAGGGAGAGAGGGGGAGAGAGGGAGAGAGGGAGAGGGGGAGAGAGGAGAGGAGGAGAGAGGGGGAGAGAGGAGGAGAGGGGAGAGAGGGAGAGAGGAGAGAGGGGGATACGAGGGGTAGAGAAAGAGAAGGAGGGGATAGAGAAAGATAGAGGGGGAGAGGATGGGGATAGAGGAAGAGAAATGGGGAGAGGTGTTCAGACGGGATAGAGGAAGAGAAAGGGGAGAGAAGGATATAGGGGGAGAGGTGGTTAAAGAGGGGACGGAGTAGCTAGATGAAGAGAAAGGGGAGAGAAGGATAGAGAGGGAGAGGAGGACGAGAAGGGGGGGTAGAGGGGGATAGAGGGACATTCGAATAGAAAGGGGGAGAGGAGGGGGATAGAGGAAGAGAAAGGGGGAGAGAAGGATAGAGGGATACAGGAAGAGAAGGGGGTAGAGGAGGGGGATAGAGGAAGCGAAAGGGGGAGAGAAGGATAGAGGGGGAGAGAGGATGAGAAAGGGGGTAGAGGGGGATAGAGGGACAGAGGAATAGAAAGGGGAAGATGAGGGGGATAGAGGAAGACAAAGGGGGAGAGGGGAATAGAGGAAGAGAAAGAGGGAGAGGGGGATAGAGGAAGATAGAGGGGGGGAGGGGTTCAAGACGGGATAGAGGAAGAGAAAGGGGGAGAGAAGGATATAGGGGGAGAGGTGGTTAAAGAGGGGGATAGAGGGCTAGAATAGAAAGGGGGAGAGGAGGGGGATAGAGGAAGAGAAAGGGGGAGAGAAGGATAGAGGGATACAGGAAGAGAAGGGGGTAGAGGAGGGGGAGAGAGGAAGAGAAAGGGGGAGAGGGGAATAGAGGAAGAGAAAGAGGGAGAGGGGGTTAAAGAGGAGATAGAGGGATAAAGGAAGAGAAAGGGGGAGAGAAGGATAGAAGAGGAGAGAGGGAAAGAGGGGGAGAGGTGGTTAATGAGGGGGATGGAGGGCTAGAGGAAGAGAAAGGGGAAGAGAGGGGAATAGACGAAGAGAAAGGGGGAGAGGGGTTAAAGAGGGGATAGAGGAAGAGAAGGGGGAAAGAAGGATAGAAGCGGAGAGAGGGAAAGAGGGGGAGAGGTGGTTAATGAGGGGGATGGAGGGCTAGAGGAAGAGCAAAGGGGGAGAGAAGGATAGAGGGGGAGAGAGGGGGGAGGACGTGTTAAAGAGGGGGATGGAGGGATAGAGGAAGAGAAAGGGGAAGAGAGGGGAATAGAGGAAGAGAAAGGGGGAGAGGGGGTTAAAGAGGGGATTGAGGGATAGAGGAAGAGAAGGGGGAGAGAAGGATAGAGGGGGAGAGGTGGTTAAAGAGGGGATAGGGGGATAGAGCAATAGAAAGGGGGAGAGGAAGGATAGAAGGGGAGAGAGGGGGAGAGGTGGTTAATGAGGGGGGTGGAGGGCTAGACTAAGAGAAAGGGAGAGAGAAGGATAGTGTGGGAGAGGTGGTTAAAGAGGGGGGGTAGAGGGTAGAGGAATAGAAAGGGACAGAAGGAAAAAGGAGGAGAGAGTGGGAGAGCTGGTTAAAGAGGGGGATAGAGGGATAGAGGAAGAGAAATGAGGAGAGGGGAATAGAGGAAGAGAAAGGGGGAGAGGGGTTAAAGAGGGGATAGAGGAAGAGAAGGGGGAAAGAAGGATAGAAGGGGAGAGAGGGGAAAGAGAGGGAGAGGTGTTTAATGAGGGGGATGAAGGGCTAGACGAAGAGAAAGGGGGAAGAGAAGGCTAGAGGGGAGAGAGGATGAGAAAGGAGGGTAGAGGGGGATAGAGGGACAGAGGAATAGAAAGGGGAAGAGGAGGGGGATAGAGGAAGACAAAGGAGGAGATGGGAATAGAGGAAGAGAAAGAGGGAGAGGGGGTTAAAGAGGGAGATAGAGGGATAAAAGAAGCGAAAGGGGGAGAGAAGGATAGAGGGGGAGAGAGGAGGGAGACGTGGTTAAAGAGGGGGATAGAGGGATAGAGGAAGAGAAAGGGGGAGAGAAGGATAGAGGGGGAGAGGTGGTTAAAGAGGGGGATGGAGGGCTAGACTAAGAGAAAGGGAGAGAGAAGGATAGAGGGGGAGAGGTGGTTAAAGAGGGGGATAGAGGGGTAGAGAAAGAGAAAGAGGGGGATAGAGAAAGATAGAGGGGGAGAGGATGGGGATAGAGGAAGAGAAATGGGGAGAGGTGTTCAAGACGGGATAGAGGAAGAGAAAGGGGAGAGAAGGATATAGGGGGAGAGGTGGTTAAAGAGGGGACGGAGAGCTAGATGAAGAGAAAGGGGGAGAGAAGGATAGAGGGGGAGAGAGACAGAAAGGAAAGAAAAGAAGGGGAGATAGAGAAAGACAAAGAATAGAAAGAGGGAGAAGAGGGGATAGAGAAAGAGAAAAGAGAGAAAGAAGAAAGAAAAAGAAAGAGAAAAGAAAAAAGAAAGAGAAAAGAAAAGGGAAGAAGAAGAAGAGGGGAAAGAGAGAAAAGAAAAGAAAAGAGAAGAAGAAAGGAATAGAAAGAGAAGAAGAAGAAAGAAGAGGAAGAAAGAAAAAGAAAGAAAAGAAAAAAAGAGAAAGAGAGAAAAAGAGAAAAAAGAAGAGGAAAAAGAAAAGAGAAAAAAAGAAAAGAAGAGAAAAAGAAAGAAAAGAAAGAGAAAAGAAGAAAGAAAAAAAGAAAAGAGAAAAGAGAAAAAAAAAGAAAAAAAAAGAAGAAAAGAGAGAGAGAAGAAAGAAAAGAAGAAGAAAAGAAAAAAAAAGAAAGAAAAAAAAGAAAAGAGAAAAAAAAAGAAAAAAAAAGAAAAAAAAAGAAAAGGAATAGAGGAAGAGAAAGAGGGAGAGGGGTTAAAGAGGGAGATAGAGGGATAGAGGAAGAGAAAGGGGGAGAGAACGATAGAGGGGGAGAGGTGATTAAAGAGGGGGATAGTGGGATACAGGAAGAGAAAGAGGGAGAGAAGGATAGAAGGGGAGAGAGGGAAAGAGGGGGAGAGGTGGTTAATGATGGGGATGGAGGGCTAGAGGAAGAGAAAGGGGGAGAGAAGGATAGAGGGGGAGAGAGGGAAAGAGGGGATAGAGGGATAGAGGAAGAGAAAGTGGGGGATAGAGGGATAGAGGAAGATAGAGGGGGAGAGAGGAAGAGAAAGGGGGAGAGGAGGGGGATAGAGGAAGACAAAGTAGGAGAGGGGAATAGAGGAAGAGAAAGGGGGAGATAAGGATAGAAGAGGAGAGAGGGAAAGAGGGGGAGAGGTGGTTAATTAGGGGGATGGGGGGCTAGAGGAAGAGAAAGGGGGAGAGAAGGAAAAAGGAGGAGAGAGTGGGAGAGCTGGTTAAAGAGGGGGATAGAGGGATAGAGGAAGAGAAAGGAGGAGAGGGGAATAGAGGAAGAGAAAGGGGGAGAGGGGTTAAAGAGGGGATAGAGGAAGAGAAGGGGGAAAGAAGGATAGAAGGGGAGAGAGGGAAAGAGAGGGAGAGGTGTTTAATGAGGGGGATGAAGGGCTAGACGAAGAGAAAGGGGAAGAGAAGGCTAGAGGGGGAGAGAGGATGAGAAAGGAGGGTAGAGGGGGATAGAGGGACAGAGGAATAGAAAGGGGAAGAGGAGGGGGATAGAGGAAGACAAAGGAGGAGATGGGAATAGAGGAAGAGAAAGAGGGAGAGGGGGTTAAAGAGGGAGATAGAGGGATAAAAGAAGCGAAAGGGGGAGAGAAGGATAGAGGGGGAGAGAGGGGGAGACGTGGTTAAAGAGGGGGATAGAGGGATAGAGGAAGAGAAAGGGGGAGAGAAGGATAGAGGGGGAGAGGTGGTTAAAGAGGGGGATGGAGGGCTAGACTAAGAGAAAGGGAGAGAGAAGGATAGAGGGGGAGAGGTGGTTAAAGAGGGGGATAGAGGGGTAGAGAAAGAGAAAGAGGGGGATAGAGAAAGATAGAGGGGGAGAGGATGGGGATAGAGGAAGAGAAATGGGGAGAGGTGTTCAAGACGGGATAGAGGAAGAGAAAGGGGAGAGAAGGATATAGGGGGAGAGGTGGTTAAAGAGGGGACGGAGAGCTAGATGAAGAGAAAGGGGGAGAGAAGGATAGAGAGGGGAGAGAGGACGAGAAAGGGGGGTAGAGGGGGATAGAGGGACATTCGAATAGAAAGGGGGAGAGGAGGGGGATAGAGGAAGAGAAAGGGGGAGAGAAGGATAGAGGGATACAGGAAGAGAAGGGGGTAGAGGAGGGGGATAGAGGAAGCGAAAGGGGGAGAGAAGGATAGAGGGGGAGAGAGGATGAGAAAGGGGGTAGAGGGGGATAGAGGGACAGAGGAATAGAAAGGGGAAGATGAGGGGGATAGAGGAAGACAAAGGGGGAGAGGGGAATAGAGGAAGAGAAAGAGGGAGAGGGGGATAGAGGAAGATAGAGGGGGGGAGGGGTTCAAGACGGGATAGAGGAAGAGAAAGGGGGAGAGAAGGATATAGGGGGAGAGGTGGTTAAAGAGGGGGATAGAGGGCTAGAATAGAAAGGGGGAGAGGAGGGGGATAGAGGAAGAGAAAGGGGGAGAGAAGGATAGAGGGATACAGGAAGAGAAGGGGGTAGAGGAGGGGGAGAGAGGAAGAGAAAGGGGGAGAGGGGAATAGAGGAAGAGAAAGAGGGAGAGGGGGTTAAAGAGGGAGATAGAGGGATAAAGGAAGAGAAAGGGGGAGAGAAGGATAGAAGAGGAGAGAGGGAAAGAGGGGGAGAGGTGGTTAATGAGGGGGATGGAGGGCTAGAGGAAGAGAAAGGGGAAGAGAGGGGAATAGACGAAGAGAAAGGGGGAGAGGGGTTAAAGAGGGGATAGAGGAAGAGAAGGGGGAAAGAAGGATAGAAGCGGAGAGAGGGAAAGAGGGGGAGAGGTGGTTAATGAGGGGGATGGAGGGCTAGAGGAAGAGCAAAGGGGGAGAGAAGGATAGAGGGGGAGAGAGGGGGAGACGTGGTTAAAGAGGGGGATGGAGGGATAGAGGAAGAGAAAGGGGAAGAGAGGGGAATAGAGGAAGAGAAAGGGGGAGAGGGGGTTAAAGAGGGGATTGAGGGATAGAGGAAGAGAAAGGGGGAGAGAGGATGAGATGTGGTTAAAGAGGGGGATAGAGGGATAGAAGAAGAGAAAGGGGGAGGGGGTTAAAGAGGGGGATAGAGGGATAGAGGAAGAGAAAGGGGGAGAGAAGGATAGAGGGGGAGAGTGGATGAGAAAGGGGGGTAGAGGGGGATAGAGGGACAGAGGAATAGAAAGGGGAAGAGGAGGGGGATAGAGGAAGACAAAGGAGGAGATGGGAATAGAGGAAGAGAAAGAGGGAGAGGGGGTTAAAGAGGGAGATAGAGGGATAAAAGAAGCGAAAGGGGGAGAGAAGGATAGAGGGGGAGAGAGGAGGAGACGTGGTTAAAGAGGGGGATAGAGGGATAGGGGAATAGAAAGGGGAGAGAAGGATAGAAGGGGAGAGAGGGGGAGAGGTGGTTAATGTGGGGGATGGAGGGCTAGACTAAGAGAAAGGGAGAGAGAAGGATAGAGGGGGAGAGGTGGTTAAAGAGGGGGATAGAGGGGTAGAGAAAGAGAAAGAGGGGGATAGAGAAAGATAGAGGGGGAGAGGATGGGGATAGAGGAAGAGAAATGGAGAGAGGTGTTCAAGACGGGATAGAGGAAGAGAAAGGGGAGAGAAGGATATAGGGGGAGAGGTGGTTAAAGAGGGGACGGAGAGCTAGATGAAGAGAAAGGGGGAGAGAAGGATAGAGGGGGAGAGAGGACGAGAAAGGGGGGTAGAGGGGGATAGAGGGACATTCGAATAGAAAGGGGGAGAGGAGGGGGATAGAGGAAGAGAAAGGGGGAGAGAAGGATAGAGGGATACAGGAAGAGAAGGGGGTAGAGGAGGGGGATAGAGGACGCGAAAGGGTGAGAGAAGGATAGAGGGGGAGAGAGGATGAGAAAGGGGGTAGAGGGGGATAGAGGGACAGAGGAATAGAAAGGGGAAGATGAGGGGGATAGAGGAAGACAAAGGGGGAGAGGGGAATAGAGGAAGAGAAAGAGGGAGAGGGGTTAAAGAGGGAGATAGAGGGATAGAGGAAGAGAAAGGGGGAGAGAACGATAGAGGGGGAGAGGTGATTAAAGAGGGGGATAGTGGGATACAGGAAGAGAAAGAGGGAGAGAAGGATAGAAGGGGAGAGAGGGAAAGAGGGGGAGAGGTGGTTAATGATGGGGATGGAGGGCTAGAGGAAGAGAAAGGGGGAGAGAAGGATAGAGGGGGAGAGAGGGAAAGAGGGGATAGAGGGATAGAGGAAGAGAAAGTGGGGGATAGAGGGATAGAGGAAGATAGAGGGGGAGAGAGGAAGAGAAAGGGGGAGAGGAGGGGGATAGAGGAAGACAAAGTAGGAGAGGGGAATAGAGGAAGAGAAAGGGGGAGATAAGGATAGAAGAGGAGAGAGGGAAAGAGGGGGAGAGGTGGTTAATTAGGGGGATGGGGGGCTAGAGGAAGAGAAAGGGGGAGAGAAGGAAAAAGGAGGAGAGAGTGGGAGAGCTGGTTAAAGAGGGGGATAGAGGGATAGAGGAAGAGAAAGGAGGAGAGGGGAATAGAGGAAGAGAAAGGGGGAGAGGGGTTAAAGAGGGGATAGAGGAAGAGAAGGGGGAAAGAAGGATAGAAGGGGAGAGAGGGAAAGAGAGGGAGAGGTGGTTAATGAGGGGGATGAAGGGCTAGAGGAAGAGAAAGGGGAAGAGAAGGCTAGAGGGGGAGAGAGGATGAGAAAGGGGGGTAGAGGGGGATATAGGGACAGAGGAATAGAAAGGGGGAGAGGAGGGGGAAAGAGGAAGACAATGGGGGAGAGGGGAATAGAGGAAGAGAAAGATGGAGAGGGGGTTAAAGAGGGGGATAGAGGGATAAAGGAAGAGAATGGGGGAGAGAAGGATAGAGGGGAAGAGAGGGGGAGACGTGGTTAAAGAGGGGGATAGAGGGATAGAGGAAGAGAAAGGGGGAGAGAAGGATAGAGGGGGAGATGTGGTTAAAGAGGGGGATAGGGGGATAGAGCAATAGAAAGGGGGAGAGAAGGATAGAAGGGGAGAGAGGGGGAGACATGGTTAAAGAGGGGGATAGAGGGATAGAGGAAGACAAAGGGGGAGAGAAGGATAGAGGGGGAGAGGTGGTTAAAGAGGGGGGTAGAGGGATAGAGGAATAGAAAGGGGAGAGAAGGATAGAAGGGGAGAGAGGGGGAGAGGTGGTTAATGAGGGGGGTGGAGCGCTAGACTAAGAGAAAGGGAGAGAGAAGGATAGAGGGGGAGAGGTGGTTAAAGAGGGGGATAGAGGGATAGAGAAAGGGGAAGAGAGGGGAATAGAGGAAGAGAAAGGGGGAGAGGTGGTTAATGAGGGGGATGGAGGGCTAGATGAAGAGAAAGGGGGAGAGATGGGAATAGAGGAAGAGAAAGGGGGAGAGGGGGTTAAAGAGGGGATAGAGGGATAGAGGAAGAGAAAGGGGGAGAGAGGATGAGATGTGGTTAAAGAGGGGGATAGAGGGATAGAAGAAGAGAAAGGGGGGAGGGGAATAGAGGAAGAGAAAGGGGGAGAGGGGGTTAAAGAGGGGATAGAGGAAGAGAAAGGGGGGAGAGGGGGTTATAGAGGGGATGGAGGGATAAAGGAAGAGAAAGGGGGAGAGAAGGATAGAGGGGGAGAGGTGGTTAAAGAGGGGGATAGAGGGATAGAGAAAGAGAAAGAGGGGGATAGAGAAAGATAGAGGGGGAGAGGATGGGGATAGAGGAAGAGAAATGGGGAGAGGTGTTCAAGACGGGATAGAGGAAGAGAAAGGGGAGAGAAGGATATAGGGGGAGAGGTGGTTAAAGAGGGGACGGAGAGCTAGATGAAGAGAAAGGGGGAGAGAAGGATAGAGGGGGAGAGAGGATGAGAAAGGGGGTAGAGGGGGATAGAGGGACAGAGGAATAGAAAGGGGAAGAGGAGGGGGATAGAGGAAGACAAAGGGGGAGAGGGGAATAGAGGAAGAGAAAGGGGAAGAGGGGATTAAAGAGGGGATAGAGGAAGAGAAAGGGGGAGAGGGGGTTATAGAGAGAGATAGAGGGATAAAGGAAGAGAAAGGGGGAGAGAAGGATAGAAGAGGAGAGAGGGAAAGAGGGGGAGAGGTGGTTAATGAGGGGGATGGAGGGCTAGAGGAAGAGAAAGGGGAAGAGAGGGGAATAGACGAAGAGAAAGGGGGAGAGGGGTTAAAGAGGGGATAGAGGAAGAGAAGGGGGAAAGAAGGATAGAAGCGGAGAGAGGGAAAGAGGGGGAGAGGTGGTTAATGAGGGGGATGGAGGGCTAGAGGAAGAGCAAAGGGGGAGAGAAGGATAGAGGGGGAGAGAGGGGGAGACGTGGTTAAAGAGGGGGATGGAGGGATAGAGGAAGAGAAAGGGGAAGAGAGGGGAATAGAGGAAGAGAAAGGGGGAGAGGGGGTTAAAGAGGGGATTGAGGGATAGAGGAAGAGAAAGGGGGAGAGAGGATGAGATGTGGTTAAAGAGGGGGATAGAGGGATAGAAGAAGAGAAAGGGGGAGGGGGTTAAAGAGGGGGATAGAGGGATAGAGGAAGAGAAAGGGGGAGAGAAGGATAGAGGGGGAGAGGTGGTTAAAGAGGGGATAGAGGGATAGGGGAATAGATAGGGGAGAGAAGGATAGAAGGGGAGAGAGGGGGAGAGGTGGTTAATGAGGGGGATGGAGGGCTAGACTAAGAGAAAGGGAGAGAGAAGGATAGAGGGGGAGAGGTGGTTAAAGAGGGGGATAGAGGGGTAGAGAAAGAGAAAGAGGGGGATAGAGAAAGATAGAGGGGGAGAGGATGGGGATAGAGGAAGAGAAATGGGGAGAGGTGTTCAAGACGGGATAGAGGAAGAGAAAGGGGAGAGAAGGATATAGGGGGAGAGGTGGTTAAAGAGGGGATGGAGAGCTAGATGAAGAGAAAGGGGGAGAGAAGGATAGAGGGGGAGAGAGGACGAGAAAGGGGGGTAGAGGGGGATAGAGGGACATTCAAATAGAAAGGGGGAGACGAGGGGGATAGAGGAAGAGAAAGGGGGAGAGAAGGATAGAGGGATACAGGAAGAGAAGGGGGTAGAGGAGGGGGATAGAGGAAGAGAAAGGGGGAGAGAAGGATAGAGGGGGAGAGAGGATGAGAAAGGGGGGTAGAGGGGGATAGAGGGACAGAGGAATAGAAAGGGGAAGAGGAGGGGGATAGAGGAAGACAAAGGGGGAGATGGGAATAGAGGAAAAGAGGGAGAGGGGGTTAAAGAGGGAGATAGAGGGATAAAAGAAGCGAAAGGGGGAGAGAAGGATAGAGGGGGAGAGAGGGGGAAACGTGGTTAAAGAGGGGGATAGAGGGATAGAGGAAGAGAAAGGGGGAGAGAAGGATAGAGGGGGAGAGGTGGTTAAAGAGGGGGATAGAGGGATAGAGGAATAGAAAGGGGAGAGAAGGATAGAAGGGGAGAGAGGGGGAGAGGTGGTTAATGAGGGGGATGGAGGGCTAGACTAAGAGAAAGGGAGAGAGAAGGATAGAGGGGGAGAGGTGGTTAAAGAGGGGGATAGAGGGGTAGAGAAAGAGAAAGAGGGGGATAGAGAAAGATAGAGGGGGAGAGGATGGGGATAGAGGAAGAGAAATGGGGAGAGGTGTTCAAGACGGGATAGAGGAAGAGAAAGGGGAGAGAAGGATATAGGGGGAGAGGTGGTTAAAGAGGGGACGGAGAGCTAGATGAAGAGAAAGGGGGAGAGAAGGATAGAGGGGGAGAGAGGACGAGAAAGGGGGGTAGAGGGGGATAGAGGGACATTCGAATAGAAAGGGGGAGAGGAGGGGGATAGAGGAAGAGAAAGGGGGAGAGAAGGATAGAGGGATACAGGAAGAGAAGGGGGTAGAGGAGGGGGATAGAGGAAGAGAAAGGGGGAGAGAAGGATAGAGGGGGAGAGAGGATGAGAAAGGGGAGAGAAGGATAGAGGGGGAGAGAGGATGAGAAAGGGGGGTAGAGGGGGATCGAGGGACAGAGGAATAGAAAGGGGGAGAGGAAGGGGATAGAGGAAGAGAAAGGGGAGAGAGGGGAATAGAGGAAGAGAAAGAGGGAGAGGGGGTTAAAGAGGGAGATAGAGGGATAAAAGAAGCGAAAGGGGGAGAGAAGGATAGAGGGGGAGAGAGGATGAGAAAGGGGGTAGAGGGGGATAGAGGGACAGAGGAATAGAAAGGGGAAGATGAGGGGGATAGAGGAAGACAAAGGGGGAGAGGGGAATAGAGGAAGAGAAAGAGGGAGAGGGGGTTAAAGAGGGAGATAGAGGGATAGAGGAAGAGAAAGGGGGAGAGAACAATAGAGGGGGAGAGGTGATTAAAGAGGGGGATAGAGGGATACAGGAAGAGAAAGGGGGAGAGAAGGATAGAAGGGGAGAGAGGGAAAGAGGGGGAGAGGTGGTTAATGAGGGGGATGGAGGGCTAGAGGAAGAGAAAGGGGGAGAGAAGGATAGAGGGGGAGAGAGGGAAAGAGGGGATAGATGGATAGAGGAAGAGAAAGTGGGGGATAGAGGGATAGAGGAAGATAGAGGGGGAGAGAGGAAGAGAAAGGGGGAGAGGAGGGGGATAGAGGAAGAGAAAGTAGGAGAGGGGAATAGAGGAAGAGAAAGGGGGAGATAAGGATAGAAGAGGAGAGAGGGAAAGAGGGGGAGAGGTGGTTAATTAGGGGGATGGGGGGCTAGAGGAAGAGAAAGGGGGAGAGAAGGAAAAAGGAGGAGAGAGTGGGAGAGCTGGTTAAAGAGGGGGATAGAGGGATAGAGGAAGAGAAAGGAGGAGAGGGGAATAGAGGAAGAGAAAGGGGGAGAGGGGTTAAAGAGGGGATAGAGGAAGAGAAGGGGGAAAGAAGGATAGAAGGGGAGAGAGGGAAAGAGAGGGAGAGGTGGTTAATGAGGGGGATGAAGGGCTAGAGGAAGAGACAGGGGGAGAGAAAGATAGAGGGGGAGGAGTCCTCGTCTCTTCTCTTGCAAAAGCTGGAGTCCTCATTCTTACTTTAGTTCCGGGCAACAATGTCGAGTCATTCCACTCTGGCTTGACTTGCTTTGTAGGTTCAGATTTTTTTGTAGTTTTTTTCTTGCTACCCATGGTTTTCTTTGGCTGTAAAACACGTGTTGCTGCTTGTACACGCGGAGTCAGGCTTCTTGACGGGGGATTGAAAGCTGGATCCTTTGCTGTAGACGTTTGGGGAATTGTTGGCGGCCGTGTTTCCGGTGTTTTCTTGATGGTAGACCTGCTCCTGTTCTTTTGGGTCACATCTCCTGGAACTTTAGGTGCTAACTTTGTCGATGTTGTTTTCTGCATGCTTGTTTCCGCTGTTTTCTCGGCAACAACAGGGGTAAGAGGTACCGGCTTCTTTTCTTTAGCCCCAATAAATGATGCATGTTCATTCCTGGCATTCTCCGGTCGTGGCGATGTCTCGGGCAGGGTGGCCCTGTCCTGCTTCTCCTCCGAGCAGGGTCTAGGGGTTGAGGAAGGACGTTTTTTGTCGGGTTCTTTGTCGTCCTCAAACACCTGCAGGCTGGAGACACATCCAGGGGATGTCCTTTCTGGGACAGGCGTGAATGGATGGACCCTATTTTTAGACCTTTTAGACGGTAAAGAATCTCCTGAGCCTTTTGAATTTAGAAGGTTTTTCCACTTGTTGCGGTGTCTCGGGCAGAGTAAACCTGACTTTCTTCTCCGCCAAGAACAGTCTCTTAGTTGAGGAAGGAGTTTGTTTTGTGTTTTGTTGTGACAGTTGTGCGTCTTTCTCAAAATCCGCGGACTCCTCTTCATCGTGCTCTGCTGGCTTGGACGCACCAGATACTTTTTTCTTCTTACTTTTTAAAAGTGTCTCGGGTAGTGTAAACCTGACTTTCTTCTTCACCAAGAACGATCTCTCAGTTGAGGACTCAACTTTTATTGGCTGTGACGGTGTTTCGGGCAGAGGCAACTCAACCTCTTTCTCCTCCCGGAAGGGTCTATGGGTTGAGGAAGGACGTTTTTTATCGGGTTCTTTGTCGTCCTCAAACACCTGCAGGCTGGAGACACATCCAGGGGATGTCCTTTCTGGGACAGGCGTGAATGGATGAGCCCTATTTTTACACCAACGGGTAAAGAATCTCCGGATTCTTTATAATTTAGAAGGTTTTTCCACTTGTGGCGGTGTCTCGGGCAGAGTCAACCTGACTTTCTTCTCCGCCAAGAACAGTCTCTCAGTTGAGGAAGGAGGTCGTTTTTTGTTTTGTTTTGACGGTTGTGCGTCTTTCTCAAAATCCACAGGCTCCTTTTCAAAAGAATGATGTTCTAAAGTTATTTTTATCAACACACACACACACAAACTTAAAATCAATGTGACGTTTGGCGTTGTGGCGCCGGTGGCAGCCAAAAGAGATGCTCGGTGAAGCCGGTACAGGGAACCAAAGAAAAAAGGTTTTGGGTTTGTCTAAAGCTGGAACTGCCCTAGAGAAATGTTAAAGTAGCCTACGCTTAACTACACAGTTTAACAGAAGACAAACAATTCTGAATCCACTGAGGGTCAATATCACCATTGTGTTTTTCTTTGTATTTTGGCTCATGATTCCACCTCTTTGGAAATTACACCCTGAATAAGAGCTTATTAATAGTACATACATTTTTGGACTTATGACCGATAATTACATCCTGTATTTGGACTTTCTCCTCAGTGTAATAACCTTCCAGACAAGCTGCCTAATCATGACTGTTGTCTCCTGGCTGTGCTGGTGTAGCATTTTACTTAAATAACAAGAATAATATGCATTTTCTTGTTTAGCTCTGCAAGATGCAAATTAGGTAAATGGATGGCACATGTTTTGTGCTTTTCTTTTCTTCCCAAACCCCAAAGCCCTTTTACACTACATGTCATCATTCACCCATTCACACCTATTCATACAGTGATGACAGGAGCTATACACAGAATTAACCTGCCATCAGCAACTAACATTCATTCCACTCACAAACTGTAGTCTCGGCTACCGGAGCAATTTAGGGTGAAGTGTCTTGCCAAGGGACATATCCACTAGCAGAGCCGGGTATCGAACCGTTGTTCCTCTGATTGAAGGAAGACCCTGGTCTCTAGTAAGAAGCCGTATATTTCCCAAAATGCCCGAAAACTAATAAATGTAATATGTTCTTATTCCCATGGATTAGTGGAGGCTGTGTCTTTGACGCTTGTAGCACTTCACAAATATCCAGATTGTAAGAACCCACAGTGTTTGATTTTACCTCCCGAAAAAGAATAATATGACCACACAAAAGGAGTCATCACCAGCATGTTCTATTGGCCACCTGTATGTTTATGGTTGAGTTCACTAAAACTGCTCAATTAAGGAAAGTGAAAGTAGCAGTATCGTAAACCACTATTGATGAGATTGGAGGGGGAGCTTTAACAACCACTGCTACTTCTTCCTCTGCCTCCCAAAAGTAGGAAGACTAAGTAAGTAGACAGTGTCAGTCATCACAATAATTCTCATGCATTTTGATTGTTCGACAGAAAAGGACACTCTTGTAACTCTTGTTACAGTCATTTTCTTAATGAAATATTCATGTGTCGTTCTTTAAATTATTCTTTAGTTATCATAAGTGAAATGATGTCACGCGCTGTAGGTTCCTGCCAGTATGTGATTGTGGGTGTAACAGCAATCAGCACGGAGTCTTCTAAGTGTTGTGATCTTCAAAAATCAGCTTGCCCACCACTTAGAATCCCTTTCAACCCTTTTGTACAACAAACAACATTTGTGGAAAAGCGCACACTGCAATCAGCTTTTTAGAACCCTATCTCTTAAATAGCCAATTAGTTCTATGTTTTGCCGTTTTTTGTGTATTCACTGAGACACAAGTCAATTTAGTTTTCCATTTTGATCGTCAGCATCACAGTCAGGAACAATTAATTTAGAGCCTTGAATGAGTCACTTTGAATCATGATATTGCACTCATAGATCCCATGAATAAACATTTGTAGTAAACACAAAGAGGGTGGTCTCTCCCCTTGTAGGGTTCTGCCTCGTATTATTTTAATTCTCACCTATTAAAATGCATAATCCCCTTTACCTGCTTTCAGTTGCAGAAAACAATTTCAGCCTGAGAGCTGTCTATTGTATCAACAGTATGATAGCGCGTAACAAAGGCCTAATTACTACCTGCTGGAAATGATGTGAAATAATTAGCCTGATTGTGGAGAGTCGCTGACGACAAACTCAAGAGGAGCAGACCGAGACCCATTAAGGGAGTGAAAGAAAATGTATTATCTTACACCAGCAGTCCTCTGGATGTAATAAAAGCAAATCCTATCAGTATAGCTTGTTTATTTTTCAGTTGTTGCCCGATTCAAATCAATTGGAAAACAGTTTGATTCCTTCCTAAATTGTTGCTGCATGTCATTTTTTTTATAAAACAAGCCAAAACATTATTTTAAAAGGTGTTTAAGTAAAGGAAACACTTGCCCTCACAGAGTTATGTTTAACAAGGTGCCGTCTTCAACGCTGGAGCTTTCAGAGCTTCACACTATGGTGTGGATTTCTCTACCAGCCTCTCAGCTGGGCTGTTTTTTAAACAGCTCCGCACAAAGTAAAACTTTCACCTAGTTTAACCTTGTGCGGAGCTTTTTAAAAAAAAAGCCCAGCCCCTGCGGCCCCTTCTTGGCCCTCTCTGCTGGGGGGGAGGGGGGGGGGGGTTATCACCCCTTCTGGTTTTCCTGCACAACATTCCTGCTTCTCAGTATGACTAGGGATGCCGCAGACCATTAGCACTGAACAAAGGGCGCCGACAAAAGAGTCTATTGGGGTGAGGAGGCAGAGGGGGGGCAGGCACATTTTAATGACTGCATGACTGCATTTTGTGTCTCTATGTATGTCCCCAGAATACAACAAACAACTTTGAGAGGCTGATAGAGAAATACCCTTTTCGACAGATTCTCTTTTCCAATTCTGTCACATTTTTAACAGATGTTGTGTACATTGGAAGTTTTCATCCCTGCGTCCATAGCTATATTTCCAAATATCCTATGATGCAATTTGATTAAGACCAAACAATTAGTATGTATTCCAACCAATCATGAGCCAGCAAGTAAAAATACACCAAAATCCTGGACATTTAGGCTGATGGGTCAAACAAAAAACTATCCTTCACCAGGATATTGCTGCATGTTCTCTGTCTCTAACTAGAAATAAACGTTGGTTCATTAAGTATAATTGTTTTCTTATGTAATGGTACTTCTGTAATTAGTGTAATCCGAACCACAATATATACTTTAAACCAAATTAAATTTGGTCTCCTAAACCAATTTGTTGTTTCCCCTGTCAAGGTTATTTCAAAAAGTCTGTGTGCTTTGATGAGCTGAAATTTCTTAAATGTGTGTTTTCCCTCTTTGTATGAGGATCGCCACCGCCATCTCATCTTGGTCGACTAAAACATTAACCATAGTTCGATAAATCTAGGGGGCTGTTTCCCTCAATAGCGTAATTACCCACTAAATGCTCCAAATTCTCTTGCTCTGACCTACATTATTGTAACAGATAGCTTTGCTAACTACCGCAAGCAGAATAGAAGAAGTGCATTGAGTTGTGTATGGAGAGTAAGGCCTGATGATGAAACATGCTAATCAGCTGCCGAGGCATGACAGCAACTTCTGGCTAATGGCACGATGCAGCAATCTGGCCCTCTAGGGCAGAGAGAAATGAGTATCTCAATCTCCACAACTCCCCAGTCTGAGGGAGAGAGTAAGAGGAAGGGACAGGTTGAGCATGGGTATTAAAAATCTATGGAGAAAGACAGAGAGGCTGCACATCCCATGTACAGTATCCGTTCAACCAGAGGAGTGGGGATGGAATTGCTTCCTTGATATATATAAAAATAGATCACATGAAAGGGTACAGAATATATAAGAACAAAAAAAAGATTTTAACAAAAGTGGATTAGAAATACAGAAGAGAAAGGATTTGGAGGCACGATGCAGGATGAGGGATGCAGGATGTTAGGGAGAGAGGCAGAGGAGGGCGTTGTGACGGACCTCCCGCCTGTCTCAGCGCTGCAGAGCACACTCCAATGTGGTGCTGTTTGAAACCCATCAGCAGCACCTCAAAGACGCGTGGTCGCCTCGCCTCTCGCTCTCTCTCTCTCACTCCTCATATCTCTGCAGAGTCCAAACCACCATGTTTTCTTGTTTAGTTTTTCCATCTTCCCTCATCAAAGGCTTTACTAATTCTGTAGCTTTTCAATTGGGCGTGACTGAAATCAACGTTCACAGCTGGAAGGATAGCACACAAGTGGGCGGGCCGATTGGGCTTACGAATGGTGAATCTCGAAGACGGGCCACGGAGAGGTCATGAGTCATGAGAGGCCATGGCAGCCCTGAGCGCGATGAAAATGCAGCGCAATGCGAATGGGGGAGGAGTTGCAATCAACAAGCATGTGATTGCAACTCCTCCTCCAAAGCGACATATTTGTTTTGCAAAGGGGTTCCAGCAAATGCAATGGGCTCATTAAACTGTGGCCTATGTGGAGCTATCAACAGAGAGGGAGTGTTCGGAAAGGAAATAGATAGAGAGGTTGAGAAAGACTGAAAGGGGGAAAATTTGACTCTTCTAACATCTTGTTTGTCAATTTAAATATTCAAACAATTTTAGTGAGTGAGAGACAGTTTCCCTTTAACTACACAGCTGTGATATTGTATTTTTTTTGTCATTGTCAGCAAATCTAACAAAATTGGTGCCGCACCAAGCGGGGATTCATTTGCAGCTTATTGTTGTACTGCTGTTTAAGTAGCGTTTTCTTAAATCTACAAGCCTTTATCCTAACTGAACAATCGTTCTGTTTAGCTTATCATTCCTATAACACAGTCCAAAAATATACCGTGGCAGAGGTGAATCCTTGCTGCGTTGGGTTCTCACGCATGAACACAGACACACAGGTCAAAGGGGCATCAGCTTTTATTTTGAGTTTTCTTTTCCGCTGCTCGATCGTTTGTTTCTTGCAGCCTGCTCCTCGGCCACGGCCCTGAGTGTCTGCTCCAGTCCTTCTTCGCTACCCGTCCTGCTAACTCTTTTATATGGGGGCGAAAAGATCACTAAAACTGCCTCAGCTGCGCTCGTTACCTACCGGCACCGTTCCCTGAACCACTCCCCCGCTGCTCCTCTACAGCTGAGCTAACCACACCCCGCCACCCCATATACATTCTTTGAGAGTCAAAATTGATAGAACAGAGCTATATCATTTTTTGTTCCGCCAATGTTTTCCGTTGCCAACACCTAAATTACCCACAAAGCACTTGTGGGTACTTCACTGAACACACAAAAGGTGTTATACTCCACTCTACTATATTTTATAACCTAGTAGCAGTACTTCCAGACACCCAGAAACGGTGTCTGGAAGTACGGTCTAAAATCAGGGGACTTCCCCTTTAAAAATCTGCTGAGAGCAGAGAAAAGGTGGGGTGAGAATTCAGTGGCGACTAATGCAGGGATCAGACAACTCTGACCATTAACAGTCCAACCCAAAGGATGTGGTTCATCTGAAACTGTGGATCATCTGAAAAAAGAGCTTTGCCTGTAAAAATGACTCATCAGTGTGTCACAAGAATGACAAGGCTAGCCTCATGTCCTTGTGTGGATCATTTTGAGCACCATGAAGTCCGTTCACAGAAGCACGGAGCACAGTTTTGCTTTCTCGTGATTCTAGATCTGCAGGAAAGTGTGATAACGCTGTAGGTGTTCTCTGAATCAGAAATGGGTCCCTGGAACCTCGCCGGATCACCTATGTGTGGCACGCACGTCATAAACGACAGTAAGCTACGACTGATCTGGTGCAGTGTTGACAAAATGTCTTTCCGCTGAGTCACGCCAAGAATTTATTGCTCCATCATGGTCAGATCCTGGCTTTATACGTTGTTGTTCAGTTCTTTTTATGTGGCTTGCAGGCAATCAGAAAAACCTCAAATAACACCAGCTTTGTCCTTCCCAGGCAATCCCCAACTTTCTACATTTACTTCCTGACGGGTTGAGGAAATGTTTTGGAATTCTAAAGCTGAAATAGAGGTTAAGCAAAGCATCACCTTAAAACTTACCAACTGCCACAAGTAAAAACTACAAAAAGACATTGGTGCCTATCACCTCGGCCTTTCGTTTTGGCTGCTACCTGCTTACCTCTATTTACATTCTGTTTGCAGTAATTTCTTTTAATCACTTGAGCATTTTGTTTATTTCACCCTGCAGCAGCCTTCGGATTGTGCGTGTGTGTGAACACGACAGGACGTCTGAGGTGATGAAAAAGGTTCCTGTCTGTCTTTCCAGAGGAGGCGGTCGATCCTTTTGTTTTTCACAAGAAAAAGGAGGTGTTCAGAATAATGATTCACAGTAAGTATTGCGGCTGCCCCTGTGGTTACTTCTTCACTCCTCCCCGCTGGATTGATATCGGCGCATGTGTTTGCTTGAGAGAGATAGAGATTGAGCAACAGCCAAGGAGATAAAATTCTAGTGCAATATTGACACGACTATTTAGCCGCCGGTTGTGCATAATTATGCTGTAAATGTGTTTTGCGCACTTAAGAGTTGGCATCAAAGACAATCACTTCCATTTCTATCGCACACAGAGGATGACACACACTCACATTAATCACGGTAATAGCGTTTGTTAGCAGGCCCGGTTAAAAGAAGTGTTGACAAGGAAATGTCTTGCAAAAGGTTTTTTGGAAATCAGCCCATCACTTTATGTTATTTACATGTTTGAAGAAATATGAATGCTGTGCCTTGTCCGTGTCCTTTTATCAAATAAAATTTCATGTGAGTATGTTCTGCTACAAGGGGCAGGGTGAAGGGAGCGCTCCACCGGGTGTCTAATCTAAAGATTTAGGAAGTCAAATGATATTCTGAGGGCCGAGCGGGTCTTCTCTTTCTACACCCCGCCACCACATATACATTCTTTTAGAGTCAAAATTGATAGAACAGATCATTTTTTGTTCCGCCAATGTTTTCCGTTGCCAACACCTAGCGCCTAAATTACCCACAAAGCACTTGTGATTCTTGCACATTTTTTCCACTTCACAAACACACATGGGCTATCACTGCAAACTATCCGCCCTCCCCACACACACACACACACACACACACAGTGGTCAGCTGAGCTCTGAGCTCCTGCCCCCAGCTTGTTTACCGTCTCCCGATTCCTCTGACAGCTCCTCTCTTTACCTCTTCACACAGGAGCCTGTTTGGCCGTGCAGGCCAGGTGACAGATAAGCTGGTGGTCTCTTCACATCCAGGCCTATAACAACGCTGACCTTCGGTAAACACAGATAACTGGTGACTCATTTGGCCCTGGGTCCCAGGACCTCTGTTGCTTAGGAAGGTTATCTGCATTTAAAAGTGGAGTCTGGACCCCGCAGGCATGTGGACTGGATGGTTAGCTTTGTGCGACCTTGTTAGCCTTTGTATAAGCAGGAGCCTCAAAGCGGTCCCTGGTTAAAGGTTAACGCACGACACACTCGATGAAACATCTTTTGTAGTTGTTGACCTGTGAAAGCGTGGATCTCATCACCCATGTAAGTGTTCGAGTGTGCAAAGCAGACATTCTACTCCCTAACAAATCAAAGGGTGAAACAAAGTGTTTGTTCTTTGCTGTTTTTTAGTGGAGGCTGTGTCTTTGACGCTTGTAGCACTTCACAAATGTCTAGATTGTAATCAGCTGTAAGTATACCCAGCAGATTTAAATGCAGACGGGAATCCAGCATACACAATCAATCGCACATTCACTTTGAACGTGTTCACAAGGTCATTAATGAGTTTCCTGCCTGACCCAGGATCTAATTCTAGAACCCCGGCTTACTCATTTGAAAGTATGGTTTTTGCGTAGTACTCACATGTACATTTGAGATTGGAATACTCCAAACAAATATTCCTCCTGGTCATACCAACTGTGAAGGGACTAATGATGCTACTGCAGAAAGTTACGAGGTTGCTTAAGTTCACGCAAATTCACTGAACACTGGCTAAACTCAGGCCAAACATGTTGCCTCAGGGAGGTAATAAGCTGCTTGGTGATATTTCCACATGTTTCTTAACTCCCCTGACTTATTTTGAGTGCATCCGCCTCCCCTAAAAGGCTGCCTGAACTCTTTTTTGTCCCTTTGAGTGAAATCGAGCACTCAAGATCCTATCTATTTGATTTCTCACCGTCCTAACTCTAACACGTATCAGCTTTTTATTACCGCCCAGGGAGACAAGCTTTACTTGCCAGCTGTTTGCTATCACAAATTGTTATTGCTCCATGGCATTTGAATTGAATAAGATATTAAGTCAATGTGTAATTCACAAGGTCTCAGTCGTGACTCCAACAGGAAACTAGAATATTGAAATAAGGATTATAATAAAGGGAGCGGAAGATATGATTATACCTGAAGAGGCAAGAAAATATACAACAATAGTGTGTGAAGAATAGTATTTCCAAACTGATAGCTGGTAATCTGAAGCAGTCAAAGCATCCACATGCAGAGTTTGAGATTCTGGTGAAAGCTCACACACAACACACTTTCACAAATGTTTAATATTGCTGTGACATGTGGCAAACTTCAGGTTTTGTGCTTTATTTAAAGTTTTAGTGCACCCATTTAACACACTCCACTTTTAATCTAGAGTGTAAAAAGGAGTTCACCGAAAAATCTGCTTCTGCAGCATTGATTATGATCTTTGCTATTCTTCCATTAAGGCAACAATTTCAATTTTAAGTCACATACTCCTGTCAGTTCACAGCATCCAACCATGTTTCTGTCACAGAGAGTGCTTAACATACAGGACAGAGAGTGTGACATTGACGTTCCGCTGATGATCAAATCTCCCGAGCGTTTAGTCACAGCGATTGGTCGACATGATTGGGAAGTTTTGTGTCTTAAAGTTCCATCTTATATCCAGCATTGTAAACACACATTGTAGAAAGCCCAAAGGGACCACCCCATTTATGCATGTAAGCCTCTCCTGCTTCCATAAATGGTTCCACGCTGATTTGTTTACTGCTAAAAATGTATGGACTCCCACAATTATTCTCTCTTTATCTGGATACTTTTAAAATTGTTGTGGGACACCAAGAAAAACATTATAGACAAGCTCATATCAAGCCAGCACGGACCAAAGGACAGACTCCTTTGCCGTCCAAGTAACAGACATGCCATGACATGCACACACACACACACACACACACACACACACACACACACACACACACACACCTTATCACAGCAGTCAGAGGTGGTTCTGAGGCTGCGACAAACTGTCCAGCGAGCTGAAGCTATCCATGGTTAGCTTTTTTCTGTTGTGTTGTTTGATGCTGTTTTAGTAATTAACTCAACTCTGATGTGCACTCAACACATTCCCATCTACCCTTCACGATAAACAGACAGTTTGATTATGCAGAATGTGTCAACAGCATGAGCAGGTTCTCTCAGAGATGGCTTCAAAGTGGTTATGCAAGGATCAGGTTTTTGACGTGTTGGAGAACACAAGGGTTTAATTCTCTGCTATCAAATACAAAACGTTTTCTTAAACCTCCCTCCACAGATCTGAAAACGTGAGACTGAAACAGCAGTAAGTGGGGCTCTCTGCTATGTAAATATGTCAGCACATGATAATTCAGTGTAAACTGTTAAAATCATCACTTGTGCATTGAGAAACTGCAACAAGATAATCTTAAAGGGAATGCTCTGATGAATCTCTAGAAGGACTTCATTGTAGCAGCTTTTGCCCCGCAGACCTGAGTTATGCATTGTCACTCCAAGAATTTACGCTTTAGTGGATGAAGCAGATTTGAAAGCTGTACACTCATTTTGTTTTGAACACCCATAAAGCTGGGGGACAGACTTAAGAGGGATGTTTTGAAAGAGCAGCAAAGCCCTGGAATATACTGAGTTCCACAAATGGCACATCCTACATTTCCCACTGTGCAAATGGATGGTGTGTTTCATTAGACCTTTCCGTGCCTCCTAAACCCTAGGCCTCCAATATGGAATGCAGGCTTTCAAACAATTCAAACTGTGACATAACCCTGGTGACATCGTCAGGTTTAACTTTCCAGACTTAAATACAGAACCCTCCTGAGCCATAAACATTGGAAGTAATTTCACTGGAGCAGTCCGTAGTGGAGGAGTGCCCCTTTAAAATTAAAAAGTATTTAGAGAAAACATGCTGTGAAGTATAAACGTGGACCTTTTACTATTTTTTAAGTTTTTAGCCATTTGTGGAAACAATCCATAAGGGCCATGCAGAATCTGGTCTAGTGGGTTCTTATTACATCACATGATCTCAATCAGCTGATTAACTTTGATCTTTTTACAAAGTGTATTTGCATTCAAGCCATATTATAGCAGCAAACATACAACGATATAGTGGAGCAATGTCTACCTGTGTAAAGAGTTCTGTCCCCTCCCGCCCGTCTCCCCTCCTTTGTGTGTTGTTATCAGGGCTCCTCCTCACAGTGTGTACACAGGACAAGGTGCCTTTCTGTGCATTTGAGCCGACCCCATTGGTTAGCTCTACGCTGATACGGCGGTTTCGCCTTCAGATAATTACTTATCACAGTTGCCGATGCTGGCACTGTGAGCTTTGTTAGTGCTCTGAGCATTTTTAGCCGCCATCTAAGGGGCATCTCCATGTCGAAAAAACTCACTTTGTTCTGATGGAGAATTTGGTCAATAATCTCTTATAATCCTATTATCAAATTGCAATCTAATTCCTTCCTGCGAGTACAAGAATAATATCAACGTGACAAAATTACAAAAAAGCCAACTGTAACCTTGAATTGCATGAAGTTCCCTGTGCGTTAGAGGGTTATCCAGTGTTGGAATGGCGATGCAAATAAATTGAATAGATATCCCAGAAAAAGATGATGACCGTGAATACTATGAAAAACTTACCAGAAGTAAAAATTACCAGAAATAATGGACCGAGCCCACCCCTTTTACTAGAGAAGGTACAATTAGCGGCGATTCTGTTTAGTACAAACACAAAATACTACGATGCAGATAGTTTTGTTCCCTCCTTTCTATAGACACAGAGCACTAATGACAGACTTTGTTGACGTCATGATGGACCATAGCCATACTTACTGTGGTTACCATGGAGGTCAGTGGCAAAGTTTTCCAACTTCAAACCAGAGCGCGCGGTGCACAGTGTTTGTTTATAAGCGGGTGTCTCATCGAGGTGGTTTGGTGAAACCGCAGCACTGTATTTTCATATTTGGAGAGTTCCTTAGCAAATAACTAAGTGCACCTCCCATACTGTGAGGCTGGCGCTTGAGGAAGGTGAACCTCTATTTTATATAATTTGCTGTCCTCCTCTGGTTTGACATCATACTTCTATATTCATGGGGGAAGTCAAATGTTTATATTCAATGGTCCAAAAAAAATGAACTATTTCTCCTGCACAATAAATACAACATTTTGTGGGCGCATCTACCGTGAAATCGTTTAACCTGAACGTTTAATCGTTTAATCTGAACGTCGTGTAGCTGTAATGAAGCCTTTTGAATCCTGGACTAAACAACCAATAAAAGACCCAGGTACCATGTCGACAAATTTCCAAAAAACGTCTAATTGAATCATAAATTATTCAAGATTAACGACCAAAAGCAACCTGGCGCTCTCAGATGAAATTCAAGCTGCCATTTCCAAAGGGAAAAAAATCACCCACATTTAAAACCCCAAATACGATGCAACGCACTGCGTAGCCGAGCCAAGAGAAACATTCCACATGTAGTGGTATCAGACAACCTTTAGTGGGTTGTGGGTTTAGCGTAAAAATGTGAAACTGTCAAAGCCACTTCCAAAGCAGCATGGCATCTAAGTGAGGTAATTGTGTGAAATCACCCCTCCAAAGTGAATGGCCTAAAAAGCCCCCTAAAGGCCAAGCTTTGGTTATGCTTAAATTTGCAGGAGATCTGGAAACCGTCTGTAAGCTGCTGTGCTGCTCTTCTCCTCACTCGTTTGACCTACAGCTTCTGTTTCCTTTTTCTTCTCCTCCTCCTCTTTGTTTTCCTGTCTGTCTTCATTCAACTTGTCAAGTTATTCGCTGCAGCTATGCAAGCCGTGTATTACACTCTCCTGTTTTCATCGCTGTACCCATCAGTTGCCTGGAAACCAAGTATGAATATGACACGTGAAGAGACGGGGAACATCTTATGACACAAAGTAAACGTCCCACCTTGTTATGTGAGGTGTGCGGAAGTTTTGTTAAGCGGAAGTGAGCCACATTTATTGTCCTTGATGTCAGCGACAACTAAAGACACTTGAATTGTGACGTTTACATATAGGACAACAATCCACATGGGGCCGAATGAAAAGTCTGCTTCAAAATAACCACATAGTCATGTTTAGAGAAGAGACGATGGCCTGGATTTTAAAGAAATGAATGACGCATTTCTAGGACCTCTCATGGTACAAAAGTGAGGCCACAGGGAGCTGCCGTTGTGGCGTAATTTGGAGCAACATTTTAAGGCTGGCGCAAGCTTCTGCGTTTGTGTCTGCGTATCGTGTCGACAGACTCATTTCAATTCATGGTTCAAAAAGGGTTACTCGCGTTGCAAAGCAATTCACCGCCTGAACACTAGGTGGAGTAACGTTTTTGTGTGTGGAAGTCGTTGGTTTGTTTATTTATTCATCAGACTTTTTTGCCCCCTACATCGCCTCTTTTCGCGGACATATTTGTCCCGTATTTTCCTCCACAACTTTGTACACCCCTTGTACACCCCTCTTTTACGGAGATCTGCATCCATGAATTGGAGGCCATCCGCCAATCACGCAGTATATAAGTGATGGGGCGATGGCTGCGCACGGAGTATAGGGGTGTGCTGGTGACTGCAGGGTTGCTAGTGTGAATTCCAGCTGCCCCATGTGCCATGTTAAAGTGTCCTTGAGCCAGTTACCTAACCCCTAATATCTCCCTGTGCAAAGTATATATAAGCCATGGGTTAGACATGAATTGTAAGGTGAATTGGCTAAAAGCAGCAGCTAAATAACGTGTATTATTATGTATTATGGTCATTTCAACAAAAACTCTTCAAACTGATTGACTCTCTTGTAAAATAGCTTAATTTTAATAATGGCGGAATTATGCTATGAAACCGTAAATGTGAGACTCCGGAAAGGATGTAGTTAGTAGTCCAATCATAGCTTTTCAGCTTGCGTTGGCTTGCGTAGCTTTCGACGCAAGTCTAGATAAATCGAGGCACGCAAGCACACAAAAGGGGGTAGAAAGGCACGCAAGGGGTTCTTGCGTCTGCTTGTCCTTGCGTTTCTCTGAAAAGGCAGAAGCATAAATTAGGCTTTAGTGTTGCGGCAAAAGAACAATTGCATGAGCGAGTGGCCTAGCTCAATAGCTGGAAAGACACAACTAAAATCGAGTTTATGCGTTATAATAATAATGACTAATAATACCGGCATCTTTAAAAGGTTTTTAAGGACAGAGTGAATCTTATTAAAGAGCTTTTGTCGGAAGAATTACGGAAGTTTTACCACTTATACAACGCATCATTGGGGGACTATAAGGATGCACAGATGGTGCCCAATTCATGGAGGGAAATCTCCGCAAACGTTGGCTTGCCGGTCGAGGGTAGTACAAAGTTTCAGAGAAAAATACGGGACAAATGTGTCCGCGAAAAAAAACGATGAATACATAAATAAAAATAAACAAACCAATGAGTTCCACACACAAAGACGTCACTTTCTAGGTCGCCTTTGACAAGAAACGTTACTCCACCTATTGTTCTGGCAGTGAATTGCTTTGCAACACACGCAAACCTTTTAGAACCATGAATTGAAACAAGCCCGTAGACACAGGACGCAAACGCCCATTATGAATACGTTCATGATCAAATTGATGCACTAGACATTTTATTGATTCATATTTTCAAAATACTATCTAGGTGTTGGCTGTCACTAATCGTAACATAGACATGATGGTCAACAGCAGCCTGGTTTATTAGTTGGTCGGATCTTAACGAAGACGTGGTCTCGGCCCAGTGTAAATTCCATAGTGTTAATGGTGGAAACATGGCAAAGCTGTCGTCTTTCTTTGGGCGCTGCAGCAGGACAATTTCTCAATTCATGCCCACTCAAAACAAGAATACTAACGTGTGCACTAAGCAGAGTGACTTTAGTCCAGACAGTGTTCTTTCTCCCGGTGACATCAACAATAAAGTGGTTCTTTTCATATATTTTGATGTAAGTATTCTGCAGAAAGGCAAGAGGAGAATTTTTCACCCAAGACATGTGTTTTTTAACAATTAGAAAGTGGAGCTCGCTGATGGCCGATAAATGCGTATGTGTATGGTATGGTGTGTGAATCATGCTGCTATAAAAATAAGTGCTGGTGAGTTTTGAAAATCAGGGCCCCAATCAGCATGCATGCATGTGCTTCAATAAGCTAAAGACTGATTATGTATTTATGCCTTTCTTTCAGATAGGAAACCAGTTTAGACAACATGTACTAAAAGTATTATAGAAATGTGTAATATAAAACAAGTGAAAAAAAGAAACCTTAAGTGATTCACTTACCTGTATGAATGCAGAAAAACTGACACATTCCCACACACACACACAATTTGGAACGCAGATCATGTGTCATTCCTGTGAAAATCAAACCCTGACTCTAGCGCCCCAGCAGCCCCATAAAGGATAAGCTGTTACTGATGGATGGATGTTGAATATGAAAATAGTTTTATCTACCTATATCTTTCAATCTCTCTCCTAAATAATTTTTTTCACTAAAACTCAGTGGAAGCTCAAGCGTCCCTGCGTGCATTACACAGATTGATTATTTCAGTGTATTAGAATATTTCTTTCTAACTTTCTCTTCTGACGTAAATATTCCTTCATTCAAATTTACAAAAAAAATGTCTTATTATTTTCCTGTTGCAACAATCCTTCACAAGCCATAGGTTACACGATCAAACTACATATAGAGTGAAAGTTATATTGATAGTTATAGATGTGATGGTCTGGTTAACTTTAAACGATTCATTAGGTTATGGTTTATGTTAGGACTCAGTCGCAGACCAGGTTGCTCAAACTAAATAATTTATTCTTTTCCCTTGGGGACAGAATCCTCAAAAAAAAAAAAAAAAAAAAAACAGTCAAAAAAAGGTATCAGAAGCGGTCATAAACCGAGGGAACCAAAATACCAAAAGGCGGTCAGGACATGCGGGTTCATGCATGTCCTGCATGCATCTTCCTCCAGGAACACAGAATGACAATCCGACAGGGGAAAAGGGAAGGCACACACATATATAGGAGGGGGGGATTAACGAGACACAGAGGGAAACCAATCAAGGGGATGATGGGGGCAGGTGAGAACCAAGGCAGGGATGCAGTTGGGGGCAGAGTCTGTGGGAAATGTCAGACGTGAGGGCACAGAAAGGGCAAAACATGTGATTAACTATAACCCATCAGGGATCTTAACAGAACCTCCCTCCCCCCCCCCCCTCTAACGGGCGCCTCCAGGCGTCTTCTTGGGGAAGTCCTTGCGGAGGGTTGGGCATAGGATGGAGCGAGCCTGGACCCAGGATCTCTCCTCTATGCCGTATCCCTCTCAGAACACTAAGTACTGAAGTCCCCTTCCCCTGCGATGGACAGCCAATAGCTTACGCACCGTGTGGGCTTCTGCCCCATCAATGATCCGTGGAGGGGGGGTTTGAGGGGCAGATGCAGGGGGCTAGAAATGGATGGTTTTATACGGGAAACGTGGAAGGTGGGGTGGATGCGGCGAAGAGTACCCGGGAGGTTGAGTCGGGCCGCGGTGGGGCTGATGGCGCTGGCGACGGGTAATGGGCCGATGTAACGGGAAGTGAGCTTACTGGATTCAACCTTGAGCGGAAGGTCTTGAGTGGAGAGCCACACCCGTTGCGATAACGTGGTGGTTGGGTGTGGTGTTTGTCTGCCTGGGTCTTCATCCTGGCAGAGGAGCGTAGGAGCGCAGAGCGTGTGCACCTCCATGTCCGGCGGCAGCAACGGATGAATGCCTCAGTGGAGGGTACGCCCACCTCCTTCTCCTGGTCCGGGAACCGAGGGGGTTATGCTTGGCGAGCCAGGGGTGACCGAGGACCAGAGGGGTATTGGGAGAATCTATAACAAAAAGACTTATCACCTCATGATGGTTGCCAGACAGGGCGAGACTCGCCGGAGTGCTGACTTGAGTGATGTTGGCCAACCTCTGGCCATTCAGCGCGTTGGCCACCATAGGGGTCTTGAGCGGCCTAATGGTTAACCCCCACCGAGCCACCACGTTGGAGTCAATTAAATTCTCCTCTGCTCCAGAGTCAATCAACGCGTCAATCAAGTGCGTTGTTCTGAGGAGGGCAGAAGGGGGGTCACGCTAACCAGTACCCCTCTTACTGGTGAACGTTGGCTTTTACCGGACAGGCTGAGATGAAGTGTCCTGGTTGGCCACACGGGAGGCAATTCTTCTTTGCCGCTCAGCCGAGGTCAGGCGGGTACGATCCACTTGCATGGGTTCTGGTCCAGGGTCCTCAGAGGGCGAAAAAGGTGCTGTTTGGGTGACCATCGAGAATCTGCGAGGTCCCCCGAAAGCCCTCATTCGCCGGCGTAGTTGCATTCTTGTGTCGATTCTGATGGCAAGGTTGATCAGGGCATAGCAGGTCTGGGGTAGATCGTGGGCAATCAGCTCGTCCTTGATCTCTTCTGACAGCCAGTTCAAGAAGGTCTCAAAAAGGGCACCGGCATTCCAGCCAGAGGATATTGCGAGGGTCTGGAAGTCGATGGCATAGTCCGAAACGGCCCTCTGACCCGGGCGCATCTGTAAAAGCTCGCGAGCCGCCTCATGGCCATGCTTACATTGATCAAAGACCCTTTTCATTTCTTCTGAGAAGTCTCGGAAGTTGGTGCAGGGAGGTGACTGGGCATCCCACAGGGCGGTTCCCCACTCTCTCGCTCGTCCGGACAGCTGGGTAATGACATAAGCCACCTTTGAGCGTTCCGAAGGGAAAGAGGTAGGTTGCAGTTCAAAAATGACGGAGCACTGAGAGAGGAAGGAGCGGCATGTACCGGGCTCACCCGCGTAGCTCTGAGGAGGAGGCAGCTTAGGTTCATGGGCTGGCGCAGGTGGCTGGGAAAAGGGCGGAGCAGCTGCGGAGGCTTGGTTCGTCTGCAAAGCCCGCATCTGGGTCGTCAGTTCTCCGACACTAGCGAGCGCAGCCTCCAGCTGAGTCTGGTGATGTCCTAGCATTATGCCATGATGTTCGAGGGCGGCTCTCACTTGGGTGGGGTCTGCTGAGTCCATTCTGGTCGGATTGTACTGTTAGGACTTCTCGCCGGACGGAGAAGGTCGCAGACCAGGTTGCTCAAACAAAATAATTTATTCTTTTCCCTTGGGGACAGAATCCTCAAAAATCAAAAAATAGTCAAAAACAGGTATCAGAAGCAGTCATAAACCAAGGGAACTAAAATACCAAAAGGCGGTCAGGGTCCGCCTTTTGGTATTTTGGTTCCCTTGGTTCCCTTTGACTCCGCGGCCACAGAGCTAAAGATAAGAAAAGACAAATGAAGTGTCTGCTTAGGTGCACTTCCTCGACATGGCAGGATGGTGAGGGTGGGGCGTGATAGGAAAAGAGGGGAGGAGAAATTATACAGCAGAGCCTCATTTGGAGAGTTGTTGGATAGGCCGCGCAGAGTGCGTTGTAGCGCTGATTACCACCAGCATGTCAAAGCGAGATAACCTCTCTGCCAGGTGGGCGAGTGCATTTTGCCTAAAGAGGCCCCCCGTTGGGAGGCCGGTGAAGGTGGCAGAGTCGGGAGAGAGCGACACAGACCAAGCCTGATAACACAGGCCGGGGCCTATCACAACATAAGGTGCCGGTAATAAAACAAATGGAGTCACGGAAGGTCAACAACATCATGATGTCAGCCTCAGTCTGCTGCTAGAGTGACTGTTGGTCTCGCGGAACCAACGGATTTGATTCATATCAAGGAATTTACAGAGCCTGAAATTAATTTGTCCGAATGAATGCAGCAAAGATTGCAAGTGTTTTGTTTATGTTGCTCTCATGCCAGTTGGCGACTTACACTTACACACCGCCTCGGCATTGCAGCAATCCCTTCTTTAAAAGAAGGGTTAAAAAAAACGCTGCTCTTATTGATGACTTTATAATCAACCGTAAAATATGACCGCTTGCTTTTTTTAAGCCGTCCATAAAGCGGGCCCGCCGTCCTGCGGCAGGAGGATTTTTCAAGTCTTTAAAACCTAGAAGTGTGACTTTGCCCACCGTGGGTGGATTGTACGGTCGCCGTCATTTCGTAGGACGGAGCTCTCTGAACTCTGTGCGAAGCTGCAGTCCCGGTTAGAGGCGACTCCAAAGTACAGAGCCACGCACAATGTGCGTCTGCGCAACGGACCTGCCTCGGAAAGAACGCCGCCAGTTACCTACAACCCCGAGGAGGCAAACGGACAGTTGTAGTTTTTGGATCATCATCTACCCATGTGTGCGCAGATCCTCGCTTTGTATATAATTGTTTGTTTTAATAAAGCTCTTTTTGCATAAACATGTTCCTGGCAAATGTTCATTTCCTCTATAAATGCATTAATGTCCTTGGTGGTAGTCTAATAATTGTTTAGTAGCCTACATAGGATAACAATGACACGAATATACAGTACAATATGAATGAATAAATAATATATATTGTATATATAAATTATTTATGAGGCTGGGTGATCAATAGCGACAGATCTGCCAACCAATCACGAGTGATTTTTCTTGTCTGAAAGTTGTGGTTTCATCCAATGAGGAGTAAGGAAACTCAAGCCAGGCCTGCCCAGGTGTGGTTTTGCTGCCAATCACGAGTGATTTTACTTGTTTGAAAGTTGTGGTTCCATCCAATAAGGAGTAAGGATATTCAGCCCGCTCCGCTCGGCCACCCGCGGTTTCGCTGCATTCATATGCTAATTAGGGCCATTCGCACCTCCGCCAGCTGATCGCCACCTAGTCAGAGTCTGTTTCCGACAATTTCCGGGACAGGCGAACGCGGCGTGCGTGGCCTGTAAATTGTCGGAAATTAGGCAGATTTTCGGGCGTTTACGGGGACGGAAATCCCACTTTTCATGCAGTGAAACCAGGAAGAAGTTATTAGATTGGGTTCAATTGCGAAAGATTTTGAGAATCTTTCAGCCGCAAAGATTAACTGGGCAAAAAGCGGGGCACTAGCAGTAGGGAATTGGAGGGAGGGTCTACCCAGTCTACCGGGGGCTAACCTGGAAGAGCGATGGTTTAAAATATCTAGGGGTTTATATGGGTAGTGAACAAGTAGAACAGAGGAATTGGGAGGGAATGGTGGAGAAAATAAAAGGAAGGCTGGACAAATGGAAATGGCTGAAGCCACATATGTCATACAGAGAAAGAACACTTGTGGTCAACAACCTGGTGGCTTCTGTGCTGTGGCACAGGCTGGCTTGTATGGAACCACCCAAAGGCCTTATACAAAAGGTGCAGGCCATCTTAGTGGACTTCTTTTGGGACAAACTGCACTGGGTCCCTCAGGGTGTCCTGTTTTTAGGAAAAGGGGAGGGAGGACAGGGGCTGGTGCACATCCCGAGTAGAGTGCCAACCTTCAGGTTCCAATTCCTACAAAAGTACCTTGCAGGTCCATCACAGGTGGTTTGGGCAGACCTGACAAGTTTCATCTTGAGGACATCTGCTGGACTGAGAGTGGACGCTGCACTGTTTTTAATGGACGTTAACCGGATTAAACTATGTGGATTATCTCCTTTTTATCAGTCCTTGTTTCGGACATGGTCTTTTTTTTACTGGGAGAGAATGGGGCCGACTTGCTCCTTACACTGGCTGCTAGAACCCCTGGTGAATGGAGCCAGGTTTGATGTACAGGACGGCACAACACTAGGGCTTAACAGCTCGCAATGTTCCTCTAGGATCACCACCCTGAGGAAAGTGGTGTAGGTGGCTGGCCCAGAAATGACAAACGCACCAGCGGTGGCTTCTCTGCTGGGGCTGAAATCCATTCGGCAGAGCAGAAGGATCCTCAGCAGGTGGGCTGAGGAACTAACAGAAGAAGAAGCAAAGATGCTGCAGGAATACAGCAGAGGAGAGGAAACCCCTGAGAAGGATGACCCGTTTCCGGAACTAGGCTTTGTTCCAGGGCTGCAAGGAGTCTCGGGACCACTACTAGACCAAACAACAGAGAAGCTGGACCTGCACCTAGCAAAAGGGAAGGCTGTCTATGAGGCGTGTGTTAAAGTCCTGAACCGGAGCAAGCTGAAGGGGAAACCAGACACAGTGTGGAGAAAAGAGCTGGTCATGGACCCCAGAAGAAAAGTGGGATGGAGGGTTTTATATAAAGCTCCAATAAAAAAAAGGACCGGTGATTTACAGTGGAGAATTTTACATGGTGCCATCGCTGTAAACGCTTTTATTTCCGTCATTAATCCAGATGTTGATAAGCACTGTCCTTTTTGTGATGAAGTAGAGACTGTTTTTCACTGTTTTTATTATTGCAAAAGGCTCTGCCCCCTTTTTAACACACTGTATACTGTTTTAACCGCTTTGGGGAAAGTTGGTCACAGAAAACCTTAGGAGTCAGGTACTGCAAAAAATATGCCTCTAAATGGAAGCTTCTGAACTTTATAATAGGAGCGGCTAAACTTGCTGTGTACAGCAGCAGGAGAAACAAGATAGAGAACAGGACCGGACAGGAGGCAGTTCCTGTCTTCATGTCTCTAGTCAAAGCCAGAGTGTGGGTTGATTTCAGGTTTTTTAAAAGTATGAACAACAGGGATGATTTTATTGAAAAGTGGTGTTTTAAAGAGGCAGTTTTAACAACAACTTTTAGCCCCCCTTTCTAGCGATTTTTTTAATAGCTGTTGTGTCGCGCAATGTTTTTAGTGTGCTTTTAGTGCTTTTGAGGTTATGTAAATAAAAGTTTTTTTAAAATAAAAAAAATCTCTCTCTCTCTCTCTCTCTCTCTCTCTCTCTCTCTCTCTCTCTCTCTCTCTCTCTCTCTCTCTCTCTCAGGCTGTACAAACATGCAAGGAGAATGTAAAGAACATTTTGCCAGAGCAGACAATGCCGAAAGGAAAAGTGAAGAATGGCAAATGGCTACATTTTATTGCTTATAGTTGATGTACTGTAGAAAAAGGAATAACAAAGTCTGCACTCTCTATTCAAGTATGACCTGAAGAAATAATTCATACAGGTTCCTAATTTCTTCCCTTTGTTAACAAGTCTTGCTGTGATGTGAACAATGTCCAAGGTTGAAGTTCAACTTTTTTAAATCAAGATCAAAATGTTTCTCCAACCATAACTTTTCCCGATGTACACAATGTTGCAAATGCGTAAATGATGATCTATGATCTAAAAAAGCTGCCATGACTTAATTCGCCCTAAGTAGAGCTGATGTAGGTTTTTGCCAGTATTAATCAATAAGTCATAATTCTCTGTCACCTCCTGAACTGTGAATATTTAAAGGTTTCTCTACACCTTTATAATGGTAAAAAAAAACGGAAATAACGAAAATAACGGAAATTAAATTGAATTTGAAAAAATGCTGTTATGAAAACAATTCTAAATTGCTGCCATAACCCTAACCCGGTTCATTCATACTGGGAACATAAATCTTTATAAAAAAAACTGCGCAGAAATGTACAGTTGGATTTGTTAAAAAAAGGCTTAGCAGTTCCCTTTGCAAACATTAGTGAAACGACAGGACTTTTTTCAGTAGAGGATTAACATATATTTTGGCCTCTAGTGAGTATTTAGAAAAGAAGGTTGGTGAATGTGGGCCTGAATCACAATAAACCACAGTGTGTGTTCAGGATGATGAGGAACTATGCCATACAATAGAACAGTTAGACTTCTTATGTGTTTTTAATAGATTTTGGAAAACAAGGGAACTCGGTGGCACAGAGGAATACGATATACCAGGCCTAAGCAGCACAATCCTTGTTCGGGGATGTTGTTTTTGCTTTTCATGGGACTTGTTGACAATAAGGAACATATCAAATATCAACCGCCTCATCCTTTAATGTATTTTACAGCATTTAGTATTCTGCACCTGCAGCATCATTTTGTTTAATTGATGTGCATCCTTTCTGGTAAACAGGGATGTGAGTACTGTATATTCCTCTGATCCACTCTCTTACTCTACTCCCATGCTCTGTTCCTCGGTCTCAGGCCAATTACATTTTTCTCTCTCTCTGTCACCCTCCATTTCTCTCTTCCTCCTGTTCTGTCTGGATTGGGCTCCAAATCTCTCTATTTCTCTCTCGCTCGGTTTCTGTCTTTGCTGCGCACAATTTCTTTCTCCATATCTCTCTTTCAGCACCCAATTGTATTTCTTGAGCCCCATGCGTGTGCATTTTTCACTTGCTGTCCTTACCGCTGCATCTGACTCCAAATATCTCTCTCTGTTCTCTTTCCCGACCGCCCTCTCCTCGGCTCTCCCTCCTCTTTTTCACTGTCTGGCCACATCACTTTCTTTCGCTGTCCGCCTGTATTTGTCTTAGCGGACAGGTCGGTTTCTCCGAGGGCTGCTCTCTGCCATGGTGAAATGGAGTTAGTTTGTTCCTGCAGCAACGTCGACACTTTGCAGTCAGGATAACAACTCGAGGTATTGACAGAGAGGAGGGAATGAACTTGGCCAGGCAGGAAAGGAGAGGGGAATCTTAAAGCACTGCACTCATCAGCTGTAGGTTCGGTTGTAGATGTGGCATGTTTCTATTTTTTTCGCAAGGGATTTGATGGTGTGACCATGTTTGCAGATCGCACCTACATTCTGATTGATGACTAGATCAGACTGGATTGTGCATACTCGGAAGTGATGGAGGAGCTTTGATTGGTCAGCATGGGCCACTTGTGTTTTTTTTCTTTAATTTAAAGGACCAATCGTATGTCCATTTTACCACAAGTCGTTATGGTTCCTTGGGGTCTCAATGAAATGTCTGTAACATACTTTGGTCAAAATCCCACTCTTTTTAACCTGTCTAAAAACAGCCGTCCACTTGTTTTGAGACTTGTTTGAAATAAGCGGATAAGATTACAACAAAGAAACACCCTACATTTCCTCATTTAAACCACTGCACTAGTACAAACTTTTTATATTTTTGTATTCTATGTCGGTACAGTTCAGAGAGAAATATTGAGGGAATGTTGTTGCTATCACATCTGTATAAATGCAGAACATTGTGTAATATTAACAGGCTTGTCTTGGCTTGTGACCACTTACAAAGAAAGCAGTGTACAGTAAGGCCCTTGTCACAGTTCTTTGCAGTTCGACTCTAAGCCTGTCACATGGTTTCAATTAAACAAAAAGGCCTGAAGGGGTAACATGATCAAATATTTCAAAAAGCAAGGCAAAAAATATTTTTGAGGTCTAAAAACTGAAACTACTGTGTATAAATTTTTTTTCATCTTCCATTAATCACCTCGCGATCCCCACAGAAACATCTTGTGACCCTTTCGAGATTCACCTATTTATAATAATTATATTATTATAATTATTATATATATAAGTATCATAATAATGTTTTACATATATAGATTTGATGGTATATTCATTTTGGTACTGCCCCTTAAAGGGGCAGCTGTGAACCTACCAAACAGAAGCATTACATTTACATTACATATCATTTAGCTGACGCCTTTATCCAGCACTTTTATAAGCTCTGATAACAACATACACAAAGGGAGAGCAAATTCACTCCCTGCAGACATTACTCTAGTATAGCTTTTATACAGAAGATAGTTATTCGCTGCTTTATTAATAGTCTTGTTATCAAAAACGTTCATGTCATGAAGTCTTGCTCATGCACAGCATCAGAATGATGTTGCACACTGAGCAGCATGCGATTTTGAAATGTGTTCTGCAGTAGGAAATTCAGTCTTACTGACAAATTAATCCTTTACTTGCCATGTATTATTGAGAGATACAACACTATGATAAAGAAATGCATTTAACATTTTGTGTCACATGGTCTTTGGGCAGAACTCATACATCTGATGTGAAAAGTCCCCTCAAGCCATGCACTTCTGATGAAAAACTCCTTTCTTCGGATTGCATTCGGATTCCTGTTGGGAAATGCGGTTTTGTGAGCGTGCATTTATGAATGAGATATCTGAGTGCAACTGAGACTTCCTGCACACGTTGGGTCTTAATCAAACACCAGCCTTTTTTTAACTCATTGGCTTAATCTTGAAAGCCATATCCTGTCAGTCTTCTGTAAATAATCAAATACAAGCTCACCAGTCCTGTCACATGATAGTGCAACTTCACATTCCGTTGCGACAAACGTTGGAAACACAAAAGATTGACATTAAGTTGTTAAAGAATTACAAGAAAATATTTCCCGGTAGCTATTTCTACAACTTTATGTGCTCAGCATGCTGGTATAGAATCTGTACGAGTGGTGCAGCTCAAACAGTGGGGCGGATAGGGTACTACCCACCCCTCCAGCAACACCCACACACACCTTGGTGCACAAAGGCGAGCGTCTCGTCTTCCTTAGTAGCCCGTCTCACTGTTTCAGCTAATCTTTACTATCACAGGCCAGGCAGCCATTGTTGGGATTTCCTCTTCTTAATTACTAGGACACTAGGCTTTGTGCTGACTGTGGCAGCAGTTTCAGGCTCCATTTCTCACCCTGTTGTGTGTATTTTTACCCCCCTTATGAGATTGAAGGGCCAGAGGGGCAGCTAGGTTTACCACCTGTTGCGGCAATTACTAACTGAACAAAGCATGGAAGGTTTTATTTGAACTGACAGAGGGTTTTTATTTACTTAGAAGGTAGCCTGCCACCACTATTACCCAACACAGCGTTAAAGGTGCCGTGGATTTGTATACAATACAAACTATACACATGGAGCGAGTGTGTTATAAAGGTGGCCCAAAGCATTCCACCACCTCCACCCAGATCTGTCACAAATAAGAACTTTTCAAAAGAATAACAAATGTGCAGTGTCATGTTGCATGATTAGGGTTTATTTAATTATTTATTTATATATTCTATTTATCTGACTTTGGACCTTAACCATGTGGTTTTGTTGCCTAAAACTAATAAAGTAGTAGGGTTTTAACGGTTGTGATAACAACAGAAAAAAAGGTAATTTTTATAGGCGTGTTGCGTCTCACTTCTGATGTGGACTTACGGGTAGACTTACCACTTAAACTCAACGTTATTGTCCCCATCCTTGAACTGGATGACAATATTGAGCCTTGACGTTCATAATATATTATTGCACGTATCATCAGGAAGCAGTGGTGTGTGGTTGTGCAGGGATGTTTTTTTGATTATGGGGTGCGTCACAACAGAGTTTTTGTACTTTCGTAGACGTAGAAACGATCTTTCTTACAATACATTAGTCACCTTGCAGGGAAAATGCTGGTTAATATACTTTTTCTTCCTGTATGTATTTTGCAGAACTGACCAATATTGTGTGTTCGCTTTTAACTGTTATTTAATGTTCAACAGATGTTACTGCAGCCATTGAGGTGTGGATGAATAGTGAAGGCTAGCTTCTATCTGAAAGACACACCTTCACAATAAAGAAACTGTATGAATAAGTTTTCCTTGAAGACATTTTGACAGAATTTAACTATATGTTATGAAATATACTGTATAGATCTCTACGTATACATCCCCTGAGAGCTGAGGATTTCTCCCGCAGTCACTAAGGTGATTTTAGCGACAGTAATCTCTCATAATTGAAGTCGGATGGATTCACCGGAAATCAAATCAGCTTCTCAGGCTGTGAGCTGAGGCAATATCCCATTGCCGTTCTTCCTTGACCTACATAGAATTTCTCTCTGACAGTTCCTCCCTGCTCTACACCCCCCTCCCTACCCTCCATTGCCCTAATCTCTGAGGGCTTCTCTCAGTGTGTTTGATGATGAGCAGGCCAATATTCATCATCGCAGCCTCGTGAAGGGGAGAAAAAAAATGTTTTAAAAAAACCTTTAAAAAGATAAAATTATATATCTAGACCAAAAATTTGAATTTGCCTGTCGTTCTGCTCCCAAGCTTTTCAGAAATGTAATTAAGAATAAGAGACTAATGTGAATCTGCGTGTCTCCAAAAAGAAATGGTCCCTTGATTAGGTATCGAGGATTGGGTAATTTCCATCAGTGCCGATTTGAAATTGGGGTGCTGCAACAGTGTGTGTGTGTGTGTGTGTGCGAGCCCCATGATCAAACACGTATACACAGTCACACCATTTGCAGTGAAACGCTGCCACATGTGCAGACTCACATGCAGACTCAGAGAAAAACAGTAGGCTCCCTCATCATTAATTCAGGAGCCATCACTCTCACCGTCCTTCTGCCCCTGAGAAGCTCTCCATGCTTCCCCGCAACATTATGCATATTTATTCATACCCTCTCCCCGCTTCACTAAATGTCACTGTAAATGTTTTTACTTCTAATGAAGCAATTTCTTTGTTGTTTTGTTCTATTCCCTCTACCCCGCACTCCTTCTCCCCTTCTTTCTTTGCCCCTTCTCCCACCCCCGTTTGAATAAGGAATATCCCTAAAAATGTTTCAGGTCCTATGTTCTTTCTCTGTTACCATAATGTCTCTAAAAATTTGGAAGCTCTTTATTCAGTCCTCTGTTAATTCCGTTCACACTCCGCTTCACCTCGCCCCAAGCACCTCAGAGGAGAAACGCCGCCTTTGTAGCAATTACTCCAGACCTTGATCTGACTGAACCCACCTCCGCACCACCATCACCGCCCCCTTAAGAGTCAGCGGTGTGGAGACTTTACAGGCCCTCGTCTGTGTGCTCAAACACAGCCTTTAGCTTCTGTTTGTCTCCCTCCGCATTGTATCGGACATCATTCACCTTGGTTTCCTCGCGTCCCCACCTCCCGATTCCTACAAACTTGTACACGTGCATTCCACATCCATCCGAACAAAACCACCCCCACCCCGGTAACAGCACATTGACTGAGTTGAGTTTGAAGGTGTGCCGATTGTGCCTGTAAGCCCCTTCAGCAGCGAGTGCAGCATTCTCCGTCTTGTAATTATCTGCGGCTGCAGAAAATAGTTTAACAGGTTGAGCAGCTTCTATAATGTGAAAGCCATGTAGCCCCTTTTCATGTGCACAATAACCTTTCAGCCTGTCTTTTACATCAGTTGTCATGGAACTGGGAGTTGGAACATATCGTGATTAGTAGGTAACAAGGCATTTTTATAAAGTCCATGGTCTGCTCCTCTAATCAGCTTTGTAATGCAATTATACGAGAACCGTCATTTAAATATTCCAGCTGGTGGAGGAAATACATTATCAGTTGGGCCGTAGTGTCTCTGATGCACTCTGTGACATTCAGAGTATTTTTGGTTTTCTCAGAGGAAATATTGCCTATGGTGTAACTCATATCAAAAAGGTTTTGGGGTTTTAAGTGCATAAATCCAAGAGATTTAATGTTGCGTTTGACAGATTCAATTTCAAACTGAGATCAAAGCGGCATACGTTGGATAATGTGTTGTCAGGACAGCAACCTTCACCCAGTCATTTGGGGAAGCAGGATGAAGCTATCAGGCCGGGCTGTGCAGCTGCAAGCAGAAAAGACAAAACTTCTGAATGGGTGGGCCATCTTAACCTCTCAATGCTGCTAGCTGCTTAGGCTACGTTCACACTGCAGGGCTTAATGCTCAATTCCGATTTTTGGAAAAAATCCGATTTTTTTGCAAGGCCGTTCACATTTCTAATTAAATGCAACCTATATGTGATCTCCTGTGTGAACGTGAAATTACCCAGAAGTGACCCGATCCTCTGTCACGGGAAGAGACACGTCTGCGGCGGCGCATTATGACGTTTGTCGATTAGCAATGACCTGCAGGTCTGATACATGCGACCTGGCCGTTCAGACTGAAGTCGCATTTAAAAACATCGGATACGTATCGGAATTGCGTCCACATACCCAAGTGGCCTGGGTCGCATTTGAAAAGATCGGTTCTGTGTCGTTCAGACTGTCATGAAAACATCAGATACAGGTCGCATAGGGGCGAAAAAATCAGAATTGGGTCGTTTCAGCCTGCAGTGGGAACGTAGCCTTTGATTTGCCTTCCCAGTAAACTGCTTTGGGTACTGTTCAGCCTCAGGTAACCAGGATAGAGATTAGTTCAGTTGCGAGTTTACACATAACCTAAAGTGTTTGCATAACAAAACTTTACAAGCCAGGAGAGACTGCTCTTGGAAAATGGAATTTAAATCCAAATGGAAATAAAAGATAATACGATATTTCATTGACAAATTTTTTTTTAGCATAACTCAATTCCATGCCGAAACCAGAGATTATGTCTTCTAATCTCTGATACAGTATTTGAGTTGACTTTTTTTTGGAATAGCCGTAACCACAATATTTGTACCACCGTGTTTTAATTCCATACCTCAACCACGCTTCATCCGCTTAACCATAACCTTTCCCTCACCTTGACCATTGATCATAAAATACAACCCACTCATTCAACCATTTCTTGAGCCCTTGTTTGCTCCATAAGAATAATTCATTTTAATTTCTAACCTACATGCAAACTCTAACCCCAAAACAGCACAAGAGCGTTCGGATCGTATCCCAAACTTTTGTTAGCTCCAAAGACCGGCTATTCAATCACAGGCTGAGGTGAAATGCTCAAGTTGATTGTGTGCCAAATGGTTTGGACCTGCACATTTTACTGTGACTCCCTCACTTCTGAGAATAAAGGACAGACTAATGAAATCAAATCCAGTGCTCACAGGAGCCATAACAAGTCCACTTTTGCACCCTAGCTAATTATTCATCAGGGCTGTACTAAAGATTAGGGCCAATATACAGTATGTGAAGAAGAAAATCTTTTAAATGGATCTTTTATTGTTCAACTACAATCAACCCCCCCACCTAATTTTAGATACGGCACAGGCAGCAAACCTTGTGAAATGACTCTGAGTCATTGTTCCTGAGTTATCATACAGACACGAAAGGCTAGTTAGTGCAGCCTTAGATAGAGATGCCCAAGACCGTTTTAACATCTGTTTTATCAGCAAGACAGAGAATTACTGAGGCTATATCCGGGAATAAAGCAACCATCCTGTCTCTTTCACCTCTCTCTCTCTCTCTCTCTCTCTCTCTCTCTCTCTCTCTCTCTCTCTCTCTCCCGCTCTCTCTCTCTTAGGGATTGAGACATTTCTTGCTCTTTTGTATCACAAAAACCTTTCGACCGGTGGACGTTTCAATGCGTTCAAAGCATTTCGACCTCCTCCTGAACAGCACTCCACGCATTCCTACAAAGGGCAACACAGCGGTTTTACGATGCAGACCCATGGAAAATCTGAGTGAAGTTAACGCTGAATACTGTGATTGAGTCTGCAAAAAGAAAAAAAAAGTAATCAGCGCACTTGTTTGTAGAACAACCGGCTGTTCAATCTCCAAGGCATTCCTGTCAGGTGAGTGGGTGAGGAGCAGAGGGTGGCTGTCTCTCACAGAGCTACTCCCCAGCTCTGATGCCCCCTACAGGGCAGACGGGTGCCAGGCATGTTGACCTGTAGCTGGAACCCTCCAGCTACTGCAGTGGATTGAGAAAGCAGCAGAGAAGTCCTCCAGAAGTGTTCGCCACTTCTGACCCTTGTTGGAGAAGCAGCGGCGGGGGGACTTTTGTTCCTTGTTTCCCTCCCCCTTTCTGGGGAGTGTTACAATAAGAGAGAACATGAATGTCACTTATTTATTTTTAATCCAAAGTGTGGCACTCCGCTGTAAATTTCCCAACTGTCACTTTTCAGTGTTAGTTTTCAGAGGAGGTTTTGGGAATACACTTGTCTAGAGGGTCGGTCATTAATCAAACTCCTCACCCAAAAGAGGCATTTCTTTTGAAACTGTCATATGGTCCTTTTTGTACTATCATTTACCCAGATAAAATCCATTTGGAACTAATTCTCATTTACTACGATGACCTGCCCAGGAGGCAGTCCTCATTCAACAGTTCCTGTTTTCATTTGATCACTCAAGTTTTTGATCATTCATGATTCCAAATACTCCCCTCCCCCTCCCCCCCAATCAGGAGATTGTGGTCAAAATGACAAATGCTGTCATTCACAAGAAAACCTTAGCCCAAAGCCTACGTGAATCACGTCGGTGTGGCACTAAAGTGCAAAAGGCCTGAGCTAGACCTCTTTAAAATATCCTCATGTAGGAGGGGGGGGGGGGGGGGGGGGTGTTCCTCCTCGCCACGGATTGGCCCAGTCGACTGAAGAGTTATGGAGGTGCAAGGAATCAGTGATCAGTGATCAGGGTTCTGATTGCAAGAGTCAAAAGGCAAAGTGTGCTTTAAATTATACACCTGCTTTAAAAACTGTCCAATTCAATGAACAATTAACATGTATGAAAACGATACAATAAAAGACAATGCTTTGTTTATGCTTTGTGATACGCTCAAAGACGCCATCGGGATCGTGCGTTTTTTTTGTTTTTTTTTATCTAACGTGACTTTCTGATACGTCCAAAATAGCTGAAGCCTGTCAAAATAAAGATAGTTAAAGATGCAGCTGAGGAAAATCTGCAGCACAATGCGGAGACACCCCATCCACACACAGCCACAAGCCTGCGCACGCCCGTAAACAACCACGCGCGCGCACTCATCCCTCGTAAAGGGGCGTGTGTCGCTGCCAGGGACTCAAACCTTCTGCATTTGGATCAGCGGAGGAGCCGAGAGCGGTGGCGCACTGAGAGACGGGCGAAGTGGAAGAAACAACTTGCGGCTGATCAACCACGACTTTTCCGTTTATCTACATTATTTTTTATTTTTTCGGTCCCTCTGGTATTTTAGGAACTGATCATTTTTACTATTACACTGACCGGATTTCTTTTGAGACGGCGCCGATTGAAAGGGGGCGAAACGAGGAGAGAGTCCTGGAGAGATCAGTGCCGGGGAGGAGACCAGTCTGTACGCGGAGAGGAGAGCGAGTGGCCGGCAATCGGCTGTGCGTCTTTGCGCGGTGCCGACCGAGGAAGCGTCTTTGAACTGGACTGCGCTGCGGTTCTTCCTCAGCGTAGGGACAGGGCGGAGGTGGCGAGGGGGCAACTTGCTTCTGTGAGTCTTCGGAGAAGATCTAGTGTAATTTCACCAGAATCCGAAGGAAAGCCTGTCGGATCGTAGCAGCACTCTGCACCTCCACGCTTATTGGAGGATAGAGGAGGGCTGGATGCTTGCGGCTTCGCGAGTTTTCAAGACGCAGGTGAATGCAGCTGCTTTTATTTAGAGAAATACCTTTGCGTGAGAGATTATCTCCACTTTCCCACCATTTTACAAATATCATCAAATTTCGTTTATTTGTATAATCAAATTAAATCTTCGACTTTTTCTTCGATTTTGTTGTGATAAACACAACGGGACATAACGATTTCAGTATTTGCTGCTCTGTTCCTTTGTGTGTGTGTGTGTGTGTGTGTGTGTGTGTGTGTGTGTGTGTGTGTGTGTGTGTGTGTGTGTGCGTGTGCGTGTGTGTGTGTGTGTGTGTGTGTGCAGAATGACCCAGTAAGGGCAGCCTAGAGTAAATGACTACATACATTTACGCATTAATTGATCCCCTAAATATCAGAGTTGCCGGTGCATAAAATAAACTTTAAAGGTCAAGAGAGAGGGAGGACCCTTTCTGTTACTTAGTTCCAGAGCAAAACACACAACAAACTGGGCCTATTATAAGCACTGCCGATATGATTCGTTCAGACGGCTGGAGGATCAGTGTTTAAGTAGAAAAGGATCAGGAGACGCAAAAAATAACTTTCCTGTAGTGTGTCACATAAAATGATCACCATTAGATAAAAGCAGCGCAGGACACCAAAAACTAAGAACCCCATCTATGTCATCTGGATTTGGAATTGTTTACTCCATGATTCACGATGTTTCGTTTAGTGGTATATTTCCTATATATCATATTTGATACACCGGGTTATCCCAAATAATGTATAAGGAGTCATGTTCTGTTACCCCATATCGCGATAGCTTATTTTTGTAAAAGAAGAGGGGAAGGGGTATAGATAAAGAAAGAGTGACGGAGAGATTAGGAGGGCGAGAGAGAGCGATAGAGAGAGAGAGAGAGAGAGAGAGAGAGAGAGAGAGAGAGAGAGAGAGAGAGAGAGAGAGAGAGAGAGAGAGAGAGAGAGAGAGAGAGAGTCATGTCACTTAACGGACTGCTGGTACTCTGTGACTCAGTGTGCGGCTCGGCTTACACATAAAGACACGAGGCTATAGGTCGACTATTTGTCATCAAACCCATCACGGTGCCCTCCGAGTCCCGCACTCTGAGTCCAAGGAAGCAAAAGTCGGCACACCTTCGTGTGATATGTGGGGTTGTATCCGTGCCTTTTTATAAACCGTGTTCGTATCAGAGGCAGCGGGCGCGGAGACAAACCCGGGGAATGTCCAGAGCGCATGCGGCGGCCGCATGCGAGCGCGCATTCCTCTCAAAACCCACTCACACCTCCGCCTATCTCTTTTGCCTCCCACAGCCAAGGATTAGCTCCTGCTCGGACGCCGATTGACGGAGTAACAACGCAACAACATCAACGGAGAGTGGTGACATTTCTTCTACCACATCTTTGGCGGCTTCGGGGGGCGGGGGAGACATGGCATGGTGCGCGCTGGAGAGAGAAGCGCAGCCGGCACAGGCGAAAGGAAACAGGAGCTGAATGACAGGATGCCAGTGACCTGAGCCCCTACACTTCTAACTTCGTTTTTTTAAAGAGACGCCCCCGCTTCATTTTAGTCTGATCGAGAGAAGAGAAGAGAACCTGTCGGAAGGGTTTCATTACGGAGTTTCTATCTTTGTTTGTATGCGTAATTTAATTTTTGGGGTGAGGAAACAAGGATGCATTGTGGATTAGTCTTGATCCTGTTCATGGGAATCCTTCTGGTGATCAAGGCTTTCAAAAACGGTAAGTGTGATATCTGATATCTATATAAATAACGCTTTTGTGTACTCTGCAAAGCTTCTAATCCCAATATTTTTCTAAACGATTAGTCTGCCCGGATCACCGCTGATCTTTTGGCAAAGTCGCACAGTGCTCACCTTCCCATTGCGCCAATACCTCGGGGAGTTCCTCTTATTATATTTCAGCGGAGACTTATATATTATTGCTTAATGTTGACTAGGGATCATCGTAGCCTTATTTAATTATTTTTCATGATATCCCTCCCATACAATTATCTCTTAGGGGATTTTGTGTTGCCCGTGAAAGCCCTCAAAAATATCCTAAAATAGTGATTTGTGTTATGCAACTAACAGTCCCTCGTGATGCTTGTAACCTAAAACTTCCTTTAAGAGAACTATTGTATCCCGTTTTTTGGGGCCAGCTGTAGGTTAAAATGAGTTTTTGTGAAGTTCAAAAAGTTCCAAAATTCCAAATCCCCGGTTTACACAACTTCCCCTTGTTCTTTCCTTTCAGCTCCGGTTTCGTTTCTATTTGGTGCTTTTGTTCCTCGCTCATTTTTTTATTGATTTGATTTTCAGGAAATGCGTGTGTGTGTGTGTGTGTGTGTGTGTGTGTGTGTGTGTGTGTGTGTGTGTGTGTGTGTGCGCGTGTTAAAGAAACACAGCTTCAATTTTTAATTGGTGAAAACGTGCCCGAATAAATATTAATATGCGGATTGTGGTCGAAAAGAAAATATTTTTCTATATAACAGCTCTCCAGTTACTCTTTTTTGTAGCATTTAATATGAGGCACTGTTCCTTTCTCGTAATGTTACTTTTATCACGGTTGCTCCATAATAACTAACCATAAAAACGTGACGTGATTCATATTATTACCAAATGATTTGTGTCAGTTAATGTCGGTGCAGACCCTTTGCTTGTCTTGACCAATTCAACTCCGCTTTAAACGTTTCTCGGATGGTTAGGTTTCACATCTCATATTCATGCTATTTACCGCTAAAACGTGGCTATTGTATTAGGCGCATCACAATTGTGAAATATGACTTTCATTCCCTCAAAGACCATTTTTTTTTTGCTTTCCTCGGCAGATAAATGTGGAGGCAACATCAGAATCTCAACCGCCAACTACCTCACCTCGCCCGGATACCCGCAGTCCTACACCCCTTCCCAGAGATGCGTGTGGGTGATATCCGCGCCTGGTCCTCACCAGCGGATCCTCATCAACTTCAATCCGCATTTTGATCTGGAGGACCGGGAGTGCAAGTAAGTACACCACAATGAAAAGAAGAAGAAAAAATTCCCATTGGAGCCCCAATCTGACTAAAAGGTGGTGTGGAATAATGACAATAGAGTGAAGCCTCTGGACAGATTATGTATCGTTTTTGTTTCTTTTGCCAGAATGGGTGAATGAAATATCATTCTTAGTGATGTGACTCTGTCTGGAAAGCTCACTTTGGGAGCCGCTACACCCTGAGAAAGAAGTTTATACAAACAAATATGTCTCATAGCATGTTTACAAATTTTCCTTTCATATGCCTGTGTGTGCGAGAGACAGAGGGACCCTCAGTTCCCCCCTTCCCCACATGCATATTGCACATGAAACTGCGCCATCTAGTGTCGGCAGGCTCAATGAATCCGGGCCAATGCATCCTGCTTTGCCACTACGCAGGGCAGCAGGAATGTCACTGCGCTGCCATTTCGATTTTGGAATGGCCTCACCTCCCGTCCTCGTGCAGTAAAGTCATCGGCTGTGATATTGATTGGAATTACTTTTCAAAAGGCTTTCAGGTTCACTCGAGACCATTGACCGTGGTTACTTTATGAACTGCAAAAAGAAGGAGAAATGAGCTTATTAATGAGCCATTTACTTTCACATTGGCCTGTAAAATCATTACTGCCCCACATCAAGTGAGAACTTCCAAGAACGAGGTTCTATGAAAAAAGAACCTCAGGGTATTTTAAGTCGATTCCTGTTATCGGAACTGGAAACCTTTACTACATTTTACTCATCTGTTTTCTTTCCCTTTTAACAATGTGACATTGCCCCTTTTAAAAATAACAAATCCCTCATTGACAGTTAGTCACCGATACTTTCTTGACTTGAAAACCGCAAGCTGTCGCATCTAAGAAAGAGCTAAGCGGCTCACCCGTTTTCAGATAGGCCGATGAAACGGGAGACACACAGTTATGTGATGAGCCTGTGTCACTGTGGATGCCCTGAGGTGAGCCTTGCCTGGGCAGACCACCTCCCTCCGATTGCCTGTCTCTGTGTGTTAGTGTGTTAGTGTGTGTGTGTGTGCGTGTGTGTGTGTGTGTGTGTGTGCAGGCCTTAGTGCGTGTGCCGGTGCCTCTGCCCTGCTCTGTCTCAGCTGTTTGTTTATGCTGCAGGGTTCGGGAGAGTACAGGGCTTTGCTGGATCCTGTTACTGTATCGGTGCTTCAGCGAAAAAACCTGAACCTTCCGCTTCTTTTGTTCAGGGCAGCCACCGAGCCTACCCCACACCCGAACAGCATACGTCTTCAGGGTGTGTTTATTTTAGTCTTTTTTTAAACCCCGGGATCTCAATTCTACTTTCACGTTTCTTTACCGCTGTCAGATTGATGGCGGGCCAAACACGGACGTTTTTTAAAAAGCTGAATATACCTTAACCCTGCTTTTTGGCTCCAATTCAGCACCACAGGGACTATTAAACTGTCATCGAACAACATCCTCAAGTTAGAGAAAGAGAGAGGGTGGGGTGGAAGAGGGGAAGACAGGAGGAGTGGGGGTTGAGTAGAAACAATGCTGGCACTAATCAAATTAGTCAGAAATGAATTTCCTGTTTCTAAACACACGTGGTAAAAAGAATTTGGCCCCCTGAGGCTAAACAGAAGCGTCTTTTTTGCCACGTTAAAAGGAGGTCAGGCTTTGAGTTCAGCGATCCATCCAAATTTTCTCTGCACTTTTTTTTTGAGTCACTCAGTCGGCGGATTGCCAGTTAGTATGTGGTGGTGGCTGAAGTTTCTGTTGTGAATTTGTTTGTTAGTGTCTCCCTGTAGCTCTCTGCCATGTCATCCCTAAAGTGTGGTCAGGGGTTAATAAGCCTGTTGTAGGGAGGAAACGAGAACAAATGACCACAGCAAGCAGCTGTGAAACTTAAGTCTCTGATTCATGTGGGCCCGTGTAGCGTCCACAAGGAAGCCGTCTCGACCTGACCTGCGGATTCTCCCCTATTTTTACCTCGGCGTGCTGTTTCATATTTAATGTTTCCAATGTATCGGTTTTCATTGTACTTTAGTTCCACATCACAATGTATTCCGCTGCGTGTATTTTCCCTTTGGCTTTAGCCAGCAACGACAGGCAAGCCATTTTCATTTTTATCTCCATCATTTGAGATTATGGAACAATGCAACATGAGAGTGGACTGCTGAGATAATCGCTGACAAGGCATGACAAAGGTAACTGTATTATGGAATGGGGTAATAGTTACTCATGTGTCCGTAGACAGTAGTTGGGTGTGTTGGACCCATCAGCTCCACTCACCCAATCAGCCCTTACATAAATGGAAACTGATGAGAATGGCTTCCTTATCTGATCGACTGGCAGAGTGGGCGGACGCGGCGGGGGCCACAATGCATGCTTCAGTGCACTGCCTTGCAATCTAATTAGTGGGCAAATGGAACACACATGCTCCACATGTTCCCCAACATGGCTGTTATCTGCAAACCAAACAAGAAGCACTCAAAGCGGTGCTCGTAAAAGGAAAAAACAGCCTTTTTACTGAGTGCTCTGTCCGGGTTGGGGGGCTGTTGTTGCACGTGTGTGCTCCACCCGACAGGTTTGTTTGGGGAAGTGCAGAGGCCTGTATCCTGAGAGCCGGGGGAGGAAAGCACTTCATCACCGAGATAAGGAGACTTGAGTGAGCCTTGCGTTTCTGAATGCAGAACATGTTTACCTTTCACGCTTCGCGTAGAGGAAAGTTCACTCCCACCGCTCTCTCGGCTAATGAACTTTGAGGCGCCGCCCGCATCCAGGCAAATATTGAAAGTCAAATTTGCCCTGAGAAATGGTCAGAATGAGAGAGCTGAAGTTGGTAAATAGATACGCCTTGGCACCGCTCTCCCCGAGCACTCTCTCCTTTCTCTGAGATCTGATAAGAGCTGTTGGGCTCATCTAACTGGCGGCTCTGCCACCTGAAGCGGACACAGAGGTTTTAAGGGGATTTCAATCGAGGCAAAATGACAGACATGCTTCATATAAAGCAGACCGAAGGGCAGTTTATCAAATCTCTAAGACGGAGTATAGTTTTTCATAGGGTAATTTTTTTTAGAAATTTGAATGGGTTTCCAGGTTTAAACTCAATCTCCAATCCTTAGCTGCAGGCTGTTCTTGAAAAAGAGCACCCACTTTCTTTCGAGCCAATGCAGCCTTGAAAACATTGTAAGTCATTAATAGCGTATGATTTGCTGACTTCTTCCCTTGGAGCCAGCCAATCCTCTCTCTCTCTTAGCGCTCGCTTGTTTCTTTACTCTCTGTCCGGTTGGTGTTTTTCTGTCTCTTTGGTAGTAGATGGAGAGGGGAGGGTTCGGATGAGATGTGTCAAAGGGTGGTACTAAGCGCCGGAGATATTTGAGAAATGCCTCCTCGCGGGAGATGGAGGAGGAAAGTCCGCCTCCTACCTCAATGCTTCAAAAGCCTATAACAGCCCCCTGCCTTCAGGTGCCTGTAACTCAAAGCTTGGGAAAGCACTCTCTTCCTCTTCTTTATCATTTTAGTCTGCTCTATTCTCCGTCCCACTGCCTCTTACCGCTGCGATGTCCCGTTGAGCTGCCCCTGTGGAGCCGCTGGGCCTGCTGGGAAGGCAAACATTCTCCGCTGTGTACTCTCTACAATAGACATCCTGCCCCTCCTGGCATTCCTGACCAGGCCTGGGCCTTGGAGGTGACTAACGGGAGCTCGAGAAGGGGGGGGAGGGCGGGTGTTACCCTTCCCTGAATCTATAGTTGGCTGTCTTTGTCTTGTGGAATCCCATTAAACACCACTGACATGTCTGCGGTGCCCCACAAAGAGTGCCACCTGTTTGGCGAGTGAGAGTGGAGGACAGAAGGGGCTTAAGAGAAAAGGTCCACTCTGCCACTTTCCATAATTCCCCTGTTGCCCCTGCCACCTGAATAGCAGCTACAGGAACATAGAGCGATGGAGCTTCACAGCTGGGGGGAGAGCATTGGAAAACGGCTCCCACCCCCCTGCCTTACTTCCCTCTCACCCCTCTAATCCCCCATACAAGGCAACCACAAATAAGGAAAAGTGGTTTCTCTGATCGTTTTTCAGCCGTAGTCATGGAAGTAAAATAAATAAGGCAGGAACACAACAGGAGCCGTGTCTTTTTGATTGGCAGGCTTTTAAAGACAGGAAGTGTTTTGACCTCCCGGGCTGAGCAGCCCAGGAGCGTGGCGTCCGAGGGACACGGATTGTTGATACTTACGGCCTGTTAGGGGACATGCATTTCTGCTGTGGATGTGTGTGTGTTTTTGTAGCGCATGCTGGAGAAGAATCCAAGAGTTCAAAGCGGCAGGGCGCTTCCTTTAAGTACCGGGTCTGACAAAAGCAGCTGAAATTATGCACCTCGTATTTTCCACAGCAATATACTGCCGTGGTTCCTAACAATGGAAGACAAATTGCACCTCAAATGACGTTGAACAGCAGCACATCAAAGAGCATTCCACTTTGAATATGTCGCGTTTGTACTTAACAGCAATTACACCTGGCCCTCATTTTGTCAGGGTGGTAAAACCTCCAGAGAGGACAGCGTTGCGACTTCACTGTTTACAGCAACTCACCTACAAAAGATGAGGAGAGATGTTCACGGCAAATGGGAGCTGCAGATACATTTTAACTCGGTAACCAGTGGGCAGGAGGAACAAGACGGCAGACGGAGACGGTGCACCGGAAAGCCGTCGACCTTCACTCTCATTACCCTCTTTCCGCATCTCCATCTCTTTTAAACATAAAGGGTTCCTCGGCTAATGAGCAGGATATAAGTAGGTCTGTGCACATGCCCGCAATTCGTGTGTGTGTGACCGTTGGGTTGAGGGTATTTTTTTGCTCCGCCGGTGAAGTGTTTCACCTTGGCTGCGGCTTGGAAGGGCAGCCTGATTGAAAAGCTTTCTGTCTGTGGCATCTGCCGTCCTACCCGCTGCTTTGTCGCCACTTTGATTCATGCACAACCTGACCAGAACCGGGAGGCGAGCCACTCTACCTCGCAGCGGGAGGGGAGGTCCAATTCTCAGCCAAGGAGTAAGAAACGCAAAAAGGAGGGAGGGCAAGGGAGAGAGAGAGAGAGAGAGAGAGAGAGAGAGAGAGAGAGAGAGAAACGTTACAAGGCCGTGCTCATAAATAATCCGCTGGATTTCAAGCCTGGCTCGCATTTATCCACCGCGGCACAAAGCATCATACGGTCTCACATTTCCGCCTGTTTTGTTTTTCATCTCGATGTGGGAGTTAGCGGCTTGTGTTTGCCAGAGATTGAGTGTCCCTAAGCTGTTTCTGGCACACGGCTGGTGAACACTTCTTTTTTTGATCATCTTAGTCTTTCCAGTCCCGAACAGACATAAGCTTCCCTATATGGAAGTTTCTTGTGGAATGGAGCCTGCGGCCCACACAGCTTAGAGATGTCAGTCGTATGCTCTTTTAGTTTTTTTTCCAAACCAAAACAGATTGTTAGAAAGGGAGCCGTATGGAGGGTCTCACGATCAGAAAACACCATTTGTTAATTCCACCTCCCAATCTGGACACACATCTTACACGACTGTAAGAAAATTCATACTCATTTTTCCCTCCAGCGATGATGAAAGGGCATTACGACTACGATTCAATTATGCGTTTCTGTTTCCAAAGGACAGTTGGCAATAAGCGCCGTCTCCAACTTTCCCCGCCTCATATAATATAATAAGCAACAGGTTTTGTCTTGCTTCTTCTTTTTATTCCATTAAATGCCGATTTCCCAGTTTATGAGGCGGTGTGGTAAAACAACAAGGGGGATGGTGAATGAATGAGAAATCATTTAGTTCATGAGTAGCAAAGCCGTAGGCCAGGGGTGGGTTGGTCTTAGAAACTGTAGTTTCCAATGTGTTACTTACCCAACTGTGCCAGAAAGAGTGGTGTCTATCCAGCTGAATGGAGGAGGGAGGACTGCACTTCTTAATACTGCGTGTCCGGGCTTGTCAAACATGTTGCGTTGAGTGGTCTAACCTTGAATGAGGCTCATGAGTTTGATTGATGTGGCCGTGGTTCTAGGTTTGTTGCTTACAGATCCACAAAGGGGTGACAGGTTTTAGGACGGGGCTCAAAGAGACCACAGTGCTCTTTATTCAATCAAGCCAGAGGGACTCTCGGTGAGAGAAGATTGTTCGCAGCGAGTAAGACAGTAGGAAGGTACAAAGCTAAGCCAATGGCCCCCGACGTCGTTTTCGGTCGCTGTCTTCGGGCACAGCGAGTTGGGCTCGCTGGTATTTCTCCACCACTTATCAGGCCGTGATTCGCCCGGGCGGCAAGCAGACAGTGATTGATGGGGCGGTACCCCGCTGCTATCTGATTGAGTTAGAGCCACTCACAAGCTCCTGCTTTGTTTCTTGATTTCTCCTCACTAAATTGGCAACATTAGCTGTGGTCTTCATTTTTTTTTATAGAAGCCACCACTTTGGTTCCTTTTCTTCTTTCTCGTTTTTTCACGGCTTTATTTCTTGTTGATGGCAGTAATTGTAAAAAAAAAGAATGCTGTAAATGCAGCCTTCCAGCTGCCCTCTATGGCATTATCACAGTAGGGTGGTGCTGTAAGAGTTGTTAGAAGCATGTACCCCCAAGCCGTTCCAGATGACCCCTGTCTACGCGTGGACAAGCGGCGAGAAGGCCCTCTCTTCGATGCACTTACACACCTGTGGATTTCAGCAGAAATAAATGATCCTATCAAACTGCCTCCAAGTTGGCAGGAACGTTATATCATAGGTTGTAAAAGAAACCGTCACCTTGCCATACAAATGCTGGCAACGGATGACCGGCCATCAACACTGTCCCTGTAAGGGCGAGCATTCGCCTGCTCTGCCCGGCTCCATGGAAGAGATATGCCGCTTGACGCATGGCCCTCCCACTGCAGCTTATTTGGCTTTCAAAGTGCTGCATTACTGGAAAATGTGAGATCTTTGCACGCAGGGGAACAATACGTCCGTCAGAAGGAAATGAAGGATGTGATTGTAAACGGTAAATACTGATGTATTCAAAGGAAAGCTCCTGATTCTGAATACAAATGTAATAACATATATGTTGCTATTGCAGAAAAAAACCACCCCCCTTCTTCATTTTTGCCACCATCCTCTTTCCACTTCCTGTTATGAAGTACAAATATCTTGTTTAGTCTCAAGGTTTTGGTGTGCTTGCAGGTCAGACGGCTGATTGTATACATATAAGCAGAAAATCCCGGCACAGTCTCTCCGCTGCTCACAGCCAAGTCGCTCTGCGTCCACCCATATGACCGGGTCACAGAGCACACAGGCCAGACTGCTCTCTGACCCCCTCATTCCCCAGCCGCCTCTGCAGACTACTGGGAGGACAAAGGAACAGAAAGGGGGAGGGAGAGCGCTACAGGGGCCGGATGGGGGGCGTTTAATTGAATAATTCCCAGTGCAGTTATTATCACCATTGCCCTCGAGCTTCCGTAGCTGTTGCTGAGCGTGCTTCACACCTCTGAAGCCTTTCTGGGATTCGTGTTGGCACCTGTTTGCCCGCCACCTCTATCAGCTTTTTGCACTGCTTCCTTCTCACCACTGACGCCATCCCACCCTCGCCACGCCACTCTTTCTCCCTTCCTGCCCATTGTGGAAAGGCAAGAGAGTTTTGAACAGCACCCAAAGAAAGGCTTTACCTCTAGTTGACCCCGGCTTCAATTCCCCTCCTTCTTTTTCCTCTCTTTCTCGGCTTCTCTTGCCTCCTTTGAATGAGGAGTCCTCCTCGTGCACACAGCTTGTTACCCAGCGGGGAGCGCCGCTGGCTTCTCACAGCATCAGGAACCGAGAGATCATTGCCTTTGCAAGCCGCGTTTTTCGGGGAGAGCATATTGTTTTGTCCTTCTCTCATCAACCCATAAAATGTGAAGTCATAGTGTTCACTCTACTACAATTAGTCCATTGTTAAGTTCTGGGGGGCAGTATCTCAATGATTCTTTGTTTGATTCTCGTCACGTGGTTCCAGCATGCCGGGCGGTCAAGTGCATATCCTAAACCGCGTCGTCATGAACCTTTTGAATAGTGGATGATTGATTTGGAGTCTTACGATTGGAAATTAGTCTAAGTCTTAATGAATCAAGTTAACCGAAGAATGAACATGTTCTATCTACTAGCGTTTGATTTTGTTTTAGAAATGTTCGCCTGTAAATTGTGAAGGTTAAACTGTATTTCCGTGGTGGTTGTCATTGGTTCCCAAAGACTGATGATGAATGATCTTTCCTGAGTGATAGTTAGTTCCACGGCCATGGACCCCTATTCGACACCTCGTAATACATTGAGATATCAAACAAATCCATTCCTCGTGAAATGAGCTCATTCTATAGGTGTTTGAGTGTTCATTGAGCAGTAGGTTGAGATAAAGCAGCCCAATGCCGCAGGGTTTGCGTGTATCCCGTAGGTGACCAGAGCAGGGCGGTGACAGTGTGTGTAAAACATATCGTACACGCGGTGGGCCTGCTGTGCCACTTCGGCCCTTTCTCCCAGCGCCCTGTTATTTTTACCCTTGACTTCTCATTTGTCGTAGCGCCGGTGTATCACCCGAGCCTTGCCACAGACCCTGTGGAGGACGCTCTCTCCGCTCACCTCTGCTTGCCCCTCTCTCCTGTGTGATCAGAGATCCTCTCAAATGTCAAGGTGGGACAAATGGAAGCCATTCCTTCCTGTAATGGTCCCAGAAATGGGCTGGAGTGCTTCTCATCCACCCCCTGCCTTTACCTCCCCCGTCTCAGTAGCGCACAGGACTTTTCATCCTTTTTATTATTTCGAGAACCCTTTCTTTTCTTGTATATTCTAGACTTTTATCCTGCTTTTCTCTTTCAGTGCTTTGTACAACATGCCAGAGTTTTTGGCTCTGTTATGTTCCCGTGTTAAATCATCTCACGATAGGGTGTATAACAGAGATTTCATAAAAGCTCTTTATCTTAAGAATGGGGCCACCGCTACACTGCTCTGCGTCTATGAAGTGTTCCATAGAAATGTAACCAAAGGGATTCATCCGAAAAAGGATACGTTCACTCTGAGAATATTCAAATCTGCACGCTAAGACGCATACACAGTATGCTGTATGCTAAGCAATTTCCAAAGCTCACTTAGCAGGGAAGAAAGTGCTAAATGCGTGTTTCCATTTAGCCCTGGGAAGTTTTTATAATTAATTGTACTTACTCATTCTCGGTGTCTATAACAAGATGTGTGATGGGGAAGAAAAGAAGTCTCAACCGACAACTGAAGCTGTAATTTAAGGCATTATTAACTCTCAATATTAGTGCTTAAGATGGACATATTCATTCATTTATTATTATTAAAATGGTAGCTTACAGTTTTTCACCTCAAAGATAATTGTGGAAAAATATATAATTCTTTACAATCCACAGTAGAAATTATGTATTGACACAGGTTGAGGACTCATCCTTTCAATTTTTTTTAATGTGCTTTAAATATTCATACTTCAATATTCCTTTTGTTCATTTTAATTTGTTAAAAGAAGTTCAACAAGAAGCCTTTCTTTACTATGAAATGTGGTGAACTTGCCACTATTGGGCTCGACTACGGGACAAAAAGGCATTAACTATATCGAACACTTTGATTGATAGTAATTTGATTAGTTTATCTTCAAGTCAGAAGCTTTAGGCTACAGAAGAAAAATTTGACTGGGTCTTTTGTTTAAACTGCCTCACATTTCCATCACTGCGTTATTGTGACCTATTTGTCATGGCTTGTCATTTTAATGAGGGGAAGGAGGTCGAAGTGAGCTCAACAGGATGACTGAAAATATGCACAGCCTGGCTTTGGCCCGGCTGGCATGTCACAGCTCCCCATGGGAGTAGAACTCAAGTCAGCTGAACATACTTCAGCATTGGGAGGGTTCAAAGGGCAGTGGGCCTTACATGTGAGGTGAACACATGGGATTAAGTCTGCCAGCTAACTAACAGTGGGAGCTTTTGTGGTCAGCTTTATTGCCCCTATTTGTTTTTAGCCCCCACCTAGCTCATAGCAGTGTGCGCTTGCTCTGTGTTGAGCAGAAAGGATTCCTCCTTCGGAGCACAATGCTCTCCCTGTCAGTTTGTGCTCGTATTTCAGAATAAAGGATTATTGTGCGTGTGGCAATGGACGGCGGGATATGCAATAATTGATTCTAAATAGCCAAATTCATTAATTTGATTTTTGGCGACAGCAGATCTCTCAACAGTGTAATTAGGACAGCTAATGGATGAAGGCACGCTAAATCCATCAATGCTAATGATAATTGGTGTTTGGGAAAGCGAATATGCTTCACCAGCGAGGGGCCGCGGCCACTGCAAAATCAGAACCGGTCACTCGGCGTCTAGTGGCAAGCGGAGTGGAACTCGTGCTGGGGAGACACCCAAAGAGGCCACTCAGAGTGGCTGCAGCTCAGCCATCTGGGCGGGGGACTTCCATCTTTTCATCCATCTTTTTTTTATCTTCCATCCATCCGTGTGGCAGCATTGCGGCGAGCAAAGCAATCATGCCCTTCTCCCCTCGCTGACAAGAAACCACTTCTGAAACCACCAGCTCTGATTGGTCGGCGGTTTGTCCCGTCGTGGGTTGCCCCTTCCAACGCCTGCGACTTGTATAATAATTTTCCGTAGATTCAGAAGCGGAGACACATGAGTGGAGATGGTGTTGGCTACACAATCATTTTGTACACTGCTTCATGATCTCTGGGCTCTGTTTTAACTACGAGGTCCTGGCCTTAAATACAGATGTCAGTGTTCTTAAGTCAATTATTTTTTTTAGCCGAGATCCTTTAGGCGTAGACTTTATTGCCCCAGTTTTTTTTCTCTATACTAACTTCTCTGTGAGCTGATGCAGAGCTCATTATAGGTGTAGGTAAGAGTGGACATGTTATTCTAGTGCAGGTTAATGAATGTCAGGTGCATGAGGGATACGCAATAGGAGGGAAAGTAGAAAAAGAGAGACCGTTTTATTTCAGCAAGGTATGTCCCCTCTAGGTAAGTCAAGGATCCTGTCTCGTGCCTCTCTTGTACAAACGTTAATGATGTTTTCCCACAGCCCCGAGTGACAGTTTGTTCGTCGGAACTCGTTAACACATGGAGTCTCTGGAGTTTTATGACTGCTGACAACAAAGTCTTTTTCCTGCTATGTCCCCCCGGGGCTCACAGAAGCCGTCCCAGGTCCGTTGTTCAGGCCTCTCCACTTTTGTTAACCGGAGATGTCTTGACATGTGGCAGGTGACATGTTTCGGTCCGATAACAAGTAGCCCTGTGACATCCATGGAAAGAGATAAGCGCACTCCCTTTCTTCTATACACAGCTCGACCAGATGCGGCGATGGCAAAGAAAGAGCTCTTTTTCTGGGGGTTTCCACGGCATGCTTAGGCCTATAAATGGTCTGATTAAGAAATCCGACCAATTGTATGTGGCTCATACAGTCCGTCATATTATTATATTATTCTATTGCCTCAGATTGTATTGCTTTTATGGAACCATATCAAGCAGACACGTATGGAGAGAGGACAGATTGCTTCCATGGGAAAGCTCTGGGCAATATAACAGTTATATTGTTGGGACGTTGGTTTTTCGCCTTCTCTTTGGCTTTGCAAAGAGGGCTAATGTTCTCGTTTGACACTGGCGGATTGCTTTCTCTCTGTGCCTGAAGAGAGAAGGCAGGCTAATACATTTGAGTCAGTGAAGCGAAGGTCGTTGAGAATTACATTCCCTCCCTCCCCTCCTCACCCGTTTCACCCTTCTTTCTTCCCTTTAATTTCCCCGCTGGATTGGCAAATGGTTTTCAGTATTAGCACTGTGGTAGGGAGCTCTGAGTAATTGTCTGTGTGTGTGTGTGTGTTGTGGCGTGGTTACAGGCCCACCCAGAACCGATCAAGACCAGACCCATAAATAGGTGCATGACTGAACTGGATGGTACAGTCCCCTGAGGAACAACTACAAGAAGCATATGATGTAAAATATCACATCACATGGCCCTCGAGAGGAAAGGAAAATGAAGAAGAAAAGCCGTGAGAGGCTTAAACCAAGTCATGTACTTCTTTTAGCATCCCAAAGACAGGTTGTCTCGTCTTCCTGAAAGGACACTAAACCCCAGAACTGGGGTCCTTGCAGGTGCTTAGAACAATGAATTACATTTAACACAGCTGGCAACCTGAGAGCCTTTATTGGATCGGTCAAACTGCCCCGCCAAGTGTTCACTGTAATGTCTTCCAGAGGGGCGTGGATGGATCTGTGTTAGCTGGGCGAAACATGTGGCCCCACGGCCGCATAACCGCCAGAGTTCTGGCTCGCACACACATATCAGTCAGGCACCAATAGGGACGTTTTGGACAAGCCCAGCACAGCGAGGAACCCCAAGGCGTATTCTGGCTTCCATCTGCATGCTCTCCCCTGCTGTGCAGGCTTTATAATTTATAATGACCATCCTCACTGATGTTGACTGGTCGGAGAAATAAGCATTAAACGGCTGTTTTCAGAGTTGCAAAAAGTGTCTAAATGAGTCTAATAGTCCTCTAGTTTGCATGGCAATTTGTGAGGACGACATTGGTTGATTGACCGCGTGCAGATTCGTAACAACCCACTACTCTCGACATAATGTGCAATGCTCTACATCTACCCAGGTTTTCAAATTTAGGGGCAGAAACTGAGGCTCTGAGGTGAATTAAAAGCCTGCTGTTAGAACAGAACATAGCAGAGCCACACAAAGATGTATGCTCTCCTTTGTGAGCTGAGAACCAAAAGATTGTGAAGATAAGTGACAAAAGATGCAGAGGGGACGACCATAGAAACTGATAGCACAAGTTAAAAAATATAATAATAGGAAAAAAAGGAATTTGTGAGTAAAAACGTAAGGGTTCCGCAAATATTTGCTCTGGCGACTAACGAGACACTAACCTTGAAACTCGGGAGCCCGGTAAACTAAATAACGAGTAACTCCTGTACATCTTACCCCTAAGCGCGCCAGGGGAGGGGAAGGTTTCTATGAGATTTGCGTGTGGTTCCTGTAATATAGAAAAGCAAAGCAAATGGCTGGCTATTAGGGCCTTCTTAAAATCATTGGTTTCATGAACAGACAGAAGAAAAAGGAGGAAAAGAATAGAAAGTATGTACAGTGACAGCTCCATACCACCTCAGACCATCCAAGCAGAAAGACGTCATCCACACACCGCAAGTACTCAGGGAACCCAATTTCAAGGAGTGCCACCTCTGCCCAGCTCTACATTTAGTTACATTCTCTCTCTCTCTCTCTCTCTCTCTCTCTCTCTCTCTCTCTCTCTCTCTCTCTCTCTTTGTCAACAGCTGACTCTTGTATTTTGAATGTAAAACAAAATTATGACAGCTGTGCCAAACAAAACACCTCTGGTAACACAACGTTGGGGTTTTTTGCAAATACATTTAGATTTTTTGATGAAGCAGGTGAAGGAAACCATTTAAGTGTAAAGCGTGCGTGTGAACACAACTCATGCTACACTTGAGAGAATTCGCCCCAACTCCCCTTTTGAGCCATCAATCGCCTTTTTGTGTGAAAGTAAGTGAATTCAGAATTGCATAGGAGACGTGATGTTTTGACAGTAATTTAGGAATCAAGCAAAACTATGAAAATAGGCCCCTTTGCCTACAAGGCGCATATTTTTCAGAGGAAGGGAGGGGGAGACAGAGAGAGATTCTATTTCTCCATCTCACTGTGGTGGACTTATTGGATCTGTCTGGGGTTCTGATAAAGATGGTTCAACAGGCAGGTTCAACCCGCAGAGCCAGAAAACTTGGCGGCAAATGATGCGTCGCGGGCAATTAGGAACTATTGAAACCCAACCTAAAATCTGCTTTTTGGAGCGCCTCTCGCCCCGCCGCTCACAGTCAAAACACAGCATGGAAAAGTCATCTGGACCATCATGCAAACTCTCTGACACACACACATAAAACCACCACTCATCTAACAGGTACCTGAAAAAACATACACACACACACACACACACACACACACACACACACTGATAACCGGAGGCTACTTAGACCACCCTCGTCGGCCAGTCACTCTCTCCCAGCTTCGCATACCAGATGCGTGCCATGGCGTCTTGGCCCAATCCTATTTCAAAGCTGTTTTCCTCCTCTGCTCTTAAACTCTGGACTGGCTCAATTAGGTGGCTTCTCCCTTACATAGCCGTGGGTCTGAATGTGAATGTGATTCACTTGTGTCTGTGTGTTTAAGTGTGTGTTTAACAGCTTTGACACCTGCTCTTTCTATACACTAGCCAAAGGCCAACATTTAATCACTCCCATTTTCTCTGACACTCGAAGCACACAGGCACACACAGATCGCCAGTGTTATCTAGTTTAACTGGAGATATAGACAAGTGTTCAGCTGTACAGTGAGCAGTTACATAAACTTGACCTCGGTGCAGCTGAGAGCCCAGAACCTCTTTGGTGTGTGTGTGTGTGTGTGTGTGTGTGTGTGTGTTCTTGATATAATCAAGCATAACCTGCTCACCTTTTCTCTGTTTTTAACCTAAGACCTCAATACTACACCGTGTTTCATTTCCACTACATTACCTGCACAATATGCTGTATTGCTCTTCATTAATATTGGTCCTCTCATTCTGCATCTACAGTATTTCTGTTTATCAGTGTGTGTGTGTGTGTGTGTGTGTGTGTGTGTGCATGTTCAGACATGCACGTGATATATGCATTTGCAATGTATCCAATCTATAAGCAAGAACATAACTGAATGAATACAAAGCCTGAAGGGAAGGACACTGTGTCTCACACTGCTTCCGTCTCTGTCGCCTTTTCAGGTACGACTACGTGGAGGTGAGAGACGGCGTGGACGAGAGCGGCCAGCTTGTGGGGAAGTACTGCGGGAAGATCGCTCCCTCTCCTGTCGTCTCCTCTGGAAACCAGCTTTTTATCAAGTTTGTGTCTGACTACGAGACGCACGGGGCAGGCTTCTCCATCCGCTATGAAATCTTCAAGACAGGTAAGAGGGCCGAACCCAGTTGCAGCTCACTTTGAACCATGTTAAATATCACCTCGCACATCTCATATTCCTACAAATCTAGACTGACTTTTATTAAAGAAACATTTATTTTTCTATTATTTTTTACGTGACAGAAGGACCAGCGTCCCAAGGAACCAGAATCCCTTTAGAAGACCTCTCGTTTTACAGCTGCAGGGTCTTTATGTATGCTGTGTCGAGACATCGGTATTAGGTCAAGACAGTTTGATAATTAATTAAAAGTTCCCAACAGTAACTTTAAATCAAACCACCTAAGATCTTAAAATAGCCATTGAGTTATTGGTATACGACTAGGAAACAACCTCACAGGTAATTTCAATGAGATTGGTTTTAGCTGACATTATCACATGGATACTGTGTGACACATTAGGAAAACTGTAGGAATAATTGCAATATTGTAGAAAACCAAAGCTTCTCCGCCTAGTTTCATAGTTTGTTTGCAATTTAGTCAAGGCACCAGAGCGACAAATTATGCACTCGCAATATGGCAGGCAATATGCTCCATTCAAAACCAATGAATTATAGTACCATATGTTCTGTAATTATAGCAGATTTTATCTGATGAGAATGATTGTACAATAAGCAAGGCTGCAATTTGCTGAGCAGTGATTCAACAAATATTTTTTTTAATTTTGTTTTAGCGTCTGATGGCAATCCACGGCAGGGGCGTGAGCATGCCATTACATAGCGTTTTTTTAAGATGAATTAAGTGAATTTAACCTACTGAACTGGGTTGAGGAAGTGCCTTCACTGCAGTGGTATCCAATCAGTTGGAGGTTCCCACATAAAATAATTCCTCTTGGTAAATTAGTCTCTATGTGTTATAAACCACAGATATCCTCAGTGGATGTCTATCTTATCAGAACACAGCAGCATAGGCGGAGGGATTTCCTGTCGGTGGCTGCTTTTCTTTGTTTGGACTGGAAGGAGGAGGAGGAAGAGGAGGAGGAGGAGGAGGAGGAGGAGGAAGACCGCTCATATCTACAGAGTGACTTGTAGGCAGACAGGTGCTACATACTTCACTTTCATTAATTAACCTCGGCAGCAGTCAATGGGGTGTCCTTCTCCGTGACCTCTGAGACATGATAAATGATCCTGTTGGGTCCCTCCTTCGTTTTAAATCCGGGCCAGTGTGTGTTTGAGCTTGTGTTTGTGTCTCTGGCACCATCACAGGGCAGCTGGCGGAGTGTGGCTCCGTTTAAAATATCTAAAGCAACAATCCGCCCCAACATGCGCAAGCTCATCAGCACACACTCCCACTTTCCCCCTCGATAGACCTGTTAATTCCACCACATTCTTCCCATGATTAGCTTAGTGTTATAAATGTTACTGGGCCCATTGGCAATATGGTACCTGCTGAGGACACTCAAATGGCACTGAGATATGAGCAAATATATATCTAGCAAGAATTGTGGATGTTAGTGTAGATAGAAGATAGTCAGGACGAGAGAGTTGGAGATCGATGTGTGGGTCTTTCCTTAAAGAATCCAAAGGGGAATTTGGGTATGGTGGAAAAAGGGGCTCAAGGAGTAACTTGAACCCAAGACAGAAGCTTTCCATGTGGGTACTTACCATGTGGCTAACACCATACCCCCACGGAGAAGAGCGCCGTGGGTGTGCCGTCGCTCCCTTTGGTGGATCTAGGCCCTCATTATGCGTCAAGTTTACTCTGTGTTTTGACTACAGCGGCACCGGCTGCCGCCAAGAATGGGGCTCTGAGATCAATTAACAGCCCTGTTTGTGCGTGCGAAGCCAAGCAGAAAGCAAGATTCAAAGCTAGCTGATTAGCAGAGCTTATCAACGAGCAGGGTATTAGCATGGAAAAAAAAACATTATGTTGGCTAACACATGTAGCGTTAATGATGACACACAGATGCTCTGATAATGGCTAGAGGAACGGGAGGCTCCGGCTTGTGCATGCCAATGAGAGGAAAACAGCCTGCTAAGAATGCAGGCTGTTTATCCAAGCGGACTGTGTTTATCACAGTGGGAGTCAACCATAAGGATGGCACCGACTTTCATTTGGGGTTAGATGCAAGCAAAGGTCACAGGGTAGATTAATAGAAATAGATTTAAAAAAAATAGCGAACAAGTACTCCCCTCGAGGATCCAGCTTAAACAAGCATGTTTACATGTGCAGGTTTTTACCCACTGAATGTAAACTAAATTCATTTTTACACATTCTTCAGAATGCTGGCATTTAGAACCCTGGCTTTTCAAAAATTGTAGCCAGCAAAGTGTCTAATTGGAAGAGAGCAGGTTGTTTTGCGGCTCTCTGTGGCCGCTTCGGCATCCGTCTCTAACCCTTTCCACTCCTCAGTCCCATCTAACCATCTTAATTAGCATGGGCAATTTATTTTATAGCCTGCAAATTGGCAGCCGCGCTCTGCTGGCTGAAGTCTGGCAAGAGACTGTAGGAGCGTAGTAAATGGGGGGGAAGGAAAAAATGCATAAGAGGGGGAGATGAGGAATATTTGTGCTGAAAGGAGCTCCAAGATTAGCAGGCTGCGTGTGTTTGTGTGTGTCTCTACGGAGGCCTTCAACGTTATAAAATGGTGCATAACACAACAAGACAGCCTGCTTAACTATGGCCTTGCCCTCAGTGTGATCAAAACTTTGTGGGAAGAGCTAAAATGAGGCCATAACATAAACTGATATTTTGGATCCAGGACTAAAGGTGTTTCTCCCGTTATCTGATAATATCTTCATTTAAATCCCAGTGTTTCCCCTAAAGATCTTTCCTCTCAAGTACACATGCACAAAATATGTTTTTCCTTAACGGCTCTGCTTTACTTAGAGCCACATCAATGCTGGCTGAGGGCCCATTGAAGTGGGAAAGGTGATCGAGCGACTGACGAACCTCCCTGCCTCCCTCTATTCCACTCACTCACCTACACACACACACACACACACACAGACTCATCCCTGTCTCCTCACAATTACTCAGCAGCATAAGTCAGTCAATTAGACGGAGGCCCACGAGGCGCTTAAGATCCCCCTCTTTTCACGCGACAGCCGCTTTTATCATGTCACTGTGATGCGGGCACTTTTACTTGTACCTAAGAAAACACTTTCAAGGTGTGTGTGTGCGTGTGTGTGATGGGTGGTACCTAATAGGGGGCACACTCTGCCTTCATGGACGGCATGCCCTGATGTCATAGGTCACATCTGGCAGGGAGACGTACTGTCATCTCTACCACACACACACACACACAGCACTCATGGAAACCTAAGACAACAAATCTCTTTAAGCGGAGCCTGAGGGAGACTATGACTCTCCCCCTCTTGGCCCCACATCCCATCAGCGCTGTGTCGTCCCTCAAGCCGCAACCTCACAGGCACAGTCGTTGCGCTGAAACAGCCTGACAGTAATTCAGTGCCTCGGGGTGTGTGTAAGGTTAAATATGTGCCTCTCTCTCGATCTGTCACGGTGACGGAGGCTCCGCAGGCTTCAGGTTAACGTTTGAATCAGTGTTGAAAGAGTAAATTCTCCACCGAATGTTTGCCCCTCTGTCCGTGTGGCACAAGGAAAGAGTGAAGGGGGTGCAGGGTTGTGATCTGTGACGATGATCAGCGAAAGAGCAACACGGAACATAAACAGTGGTGATTTACTTAGCGCTCCAACAACAACGCCTTCGGCCCTTTTGGCTCCGGCCTCTAATAACCCAGAGAGATGAATAGGAAAAAAGAAAGAGAGGGATAGAGAGATTAAAAAATGAAAATAGCAAGAGGCTGTCACTTTTAACAGTTGCGACAGTTCCCTGGCGCAATGTTGTTGTAGTGAATAACGTCCGGTTCCTGCTCTGCTCTCAGCACTTTAAAGCAGCCACTTAATAGAGACATGGAGGACAATTCATCGGGGAGACCAACAGTGGAAAGGTGCCCTGCTCCATTCATGTTGAAACCGTATTTATTTAAGATTGACATTGATCTCCTAACACTCGCAGAGAATGACATCAAGTCCCCATTGAATAGCATCTTGGCGGTTATTGGTCGACGTGTTAAACCAACTCTGATCACTCAGCAAACAAGTTGGAGTGACATCTGTTTACTCCCCCGTCAAGTGCACATGGGGGCTCAGTGTAAACTAGAGTCAAAAGAATTCATTGCTGCTGGCAGTTAATGTTTGTGTTCCTGGATGGAGGTTGCCGGTAAATGTTCAGTTACTCTGTTTCCTCTCTCCCAACTTCCTCTTGTAAACGCAACTGTTTGTTTAAAAGCAGTGGTTTAGACTGCCTGCTGTATTGTGGCCACGATGAAATCTAAGTGTGTGATCCCTGTGTATAAAACGGTTGTTATTTACTTCTTATTTAATATTTCTACCCCCATGCTATTGAAACAGTTTATTAACACCGAAGCCATGATGGAAGAGAGCGTGAAGAACGGAAGCGGGTAGATGCTGTCACAGTAAAGCATAACTTGTTACACCGAATGCCTCGCCTGCTGACATCAGCACAACGCATGCTGGGTGTAGGGAGCTTGGGGGTAGGAGCCTTCCCAGGTGGAGGCACTAGATGAAAGAGATCTGTTGGACGGTGGGGACAAATGGGGAACTTTTCTTTCACTGTGTTTTGTTTGTGCTGTCATGGCTCTGTCCTTTTTTTTGAGACGTTGTGAACACAGCCACAAAAAGGCTGGGCATAGGAGAGTTTGTTCTTTGGCTCAGCATCAGTCGTGACAATTCAAAAGCAGCCCAGACATAGGATGGCTTAATGGCAATATAAGTTACCTGGAAGTATAATTACACACATTTCACACAAGCATTCATTAAAAGACAATATACTCAAATTTTAAGAAAGAGCTTAATCCTTGAAAATATAATGGGACATTTGCATCAGTCCAAGCATTATATTTTTCTATTGCCTGGATTCAAAATGAACCATTCTAAAAGACCAAATTTGTTCTGGCCGACTGCTGAGTACAAATGGGGCTGATGAAAAAGATCACAGAAAATACGCACTAGTAATTCAACCTGAATTGCATTTTGGAAACTGCAGCTGTCTGAGCACTTAGGGGCTCATTGGCACCTTTTATTTTCAAGGAAGTGGCTCCTATATACTGTTTTTCCACCCCAAAAACTGACATTTCTTCACAAATACGCAAACTGCAGCATCCGGCAAGCCTCTTATCCCTGCGGACAATCTCTTTCTTTCTTGTATCTTTCTGGAGGTAAATATAAGCGGAAGGTGTGAAATTAATGGCGCACACTGTTCTCAAAAAGCCACACACTAGCGGCAGCAGTAAATGTCAGCTCTCTTTAGAGTCACAACGCCACTCGCGGTGTAGAAAATCCACAGGGCTCTCGCTCCCTTCACTCTCACCGCCGGTGGACGGGCTGAAGTGGGCCCAATGGTCCGGAATTAGGGGCCCAGCAAGGAGCTTGAGTGGAAAAAGGCGTTTTCCACATTTATTTAAGCTACGATAACTAGCGCAGAGTTAATACAGTTATTTATGTATGTTTGTGCGTGTGCGTCAGGCCAAGCTCGGCAACAACCTGTCCCAGCGCTTGAGCATACATAGTGAACACGTCTCAGGGTCTTTTGATATCACTATCCTCAAAAAAATCTCCTACAGCTTTTTTTATCACACGTCAGTCATTCTTAAAACATCATCTTGTGCTAATGATGCTCTGAGAAGTAGCTAACATGGTAAATGGGTTACTTCTCCTCTTTAGCTAGAAGGCAGCTACGCTGGGAAGCTGTGAATACATATTTAGACCTTCCCTTGTGTTGATGCATTTGCTGCCATTGCCATTGGCCTTCCATCCCTGATGCTGTAATTCTGCCCGAGCACTTCTCCTCATATGTTTCAGACGTGTAAAACACCATTTTTTTCCACAGTGAATCAAACTGTTTATCCATCGCTCCCCTATTCTGGTGATTGAGACCTTTCACTAATGTTTACATTCCCGCTCCAGATGTCCCAGGGTCTACAGATGTAACACACACAAACACAGAGTGGGATGAATGCGTGTGGATGTTTTTGCCCATGAAAAAGAAAAAGGCACACAGAGATTAGCCTCTAGTGAGTAGAATAACTATCAAGGTGGTCTCTCGTCTAGGGAGCCGTAAACTGTCCTCCAGTCAATAGACCAGCTGGGAGGGAGAGCTTCTCAAAAGCAACGACACAAAGCCTGCTTAAAAATCATCGCTTAACAGTATTTTAAAAAGAATCTCCCCCGTCCCTTTCCTTTGTCCTTGTTGCTTCTCAACTTCTCATCTCGTCCCCTCCTCCTGCAGGTCCTGAATGCTCCCGGAACTTCACTTCCAACAGCGGTGTCATAAAGTCGCCCGGTTTCCCAGAGAAGTACCCCAATAACCTGGACTGCACTTTCATGATCTTCGCCCCAAAGATGTCTGAGATCATCTTGGAGTTTGAGAACTTTGAGTTGGAGCCCGACCCGACGCCCCCTACTGGAGTGTTTTGCCGCTACGACAGATTGGAGATCTGGGATGGCTTCCCTGGAGGTGAGCAAGCGGTGCTATTGTGTACTTTTTATTCATTAAACTACCAGAAACCAATAGTTCTGGAAAATATAATAGCTGAAATCACACTGCGTGGAAATCTGCTGTTCTGTATAGCTGTAAAGAAAAAAAGATGGATAAATACTACAGTTTTACAGTTACTACAGTTTTTTTCCCCCCAAGCTTTAACCAGACTTGGCAGGGGTCCAAGCTTCTGTCAGCATGAGTGTAACGCTTACTCATCACTCAGCGCCAAACACTTCCTGGTTACAAGAGCCTACCGTTTTCTCTCACAGGCTGCATTGCTTTGTTAGTCTAATCTGGGCCACAATGTTTTCACTTCCCTCACGCAATTTTTAACTGCAAGAAATTACTCTGAAATGAACCTTCCTTCCCAGGTTTCCCACATGTGACATTTGAACTGAACCAGTTTGGTCCGGATGAGAGCGAAGGCCCGCAGCTCTTCAACAGATTTGGACACACAATCAAACATTGCCACAAAATAGCATTCTCAAATTCATCTAAATAATCTGTGGGTGAAAGACGAGGTGAGATAGGGAGCGCTGATTTCAAAGCACTGCCTCCACGGCCCCGAGAGGAGGCTTTGAACTCAACAAGTAAAATTACCCCTTGAAGTTTTACACTTTTTCTCCCGGCTGTTCAAACGTGGCGAAGATTAAAAGTTTTTTTACACCCGTCATCTGCTGAAAATTGACAGAAGTTCAGTAGTCTTCCCTGCTGCGAGTGATATTGTTGAAGTGTAAATCACTGCCTTCTGTATTCTCTGGGCACACATCTCCGTAGAGCTGACCTTTGATTCCATGAAACGTTTCCATAATTTATTTCTAGGGTTTATCCTAGAGGTGGTTTAATTTTCATGATTTGTGTTGCTTAAGGAGACCCTCAAAGACTTAAAATAGGTCACATCATTATCACCTTTAAACTGATATTTTTTGTTTTTAAAAGGTATCACAGGAATCTCGGGGTGAAACTGTTTGCCACGTATTATTACTTACAAGACACAGCGGAATCTTTTTTGTCCAGCAGGTCTATTTACTGGACACTACTGCTTCGTACTGACCTGGCATCACACTATTTAAGTGCTCTTGTGTGTCACACGTGTGAAAAATAGTAATGGAATAACAAGAAAATAGTGGGGCGGCGTTAGCCAGGTTGCTGGTCTGCTGCCTGCTGGATCCATAGTGCATTAGCACGGAGGCGTGCTGAACGTTGGGGCGTGCAGGGAAGGAGATGTCTGGGTAAACACGGGCCGGCGTGGAGACGCTGGAGTAATGACACCTAAGACTGGTGCTGCGTGGGAACGGCCTGCACTCACTCGTCCCCTGTCTCCAGAGGATTGCAGAGCCGGGCAGGATGCAGACTTCACAGCAAGGCTCTTTAAAATTTCATAGCGCTGGGGAGTCATGCAGATAATCCGGGAGATGGCATTTTTATGTTAGGCCAGGGCCTTGGCGGTTTTAAAAGCACACAGGTTCTCACACGAGCACCTGGGTTATGAAGATTAATCAGAGCCATCACACACCCTACGAGCCGATAAGAATGGGGCTTAAAGTGCTATGTTTTGGATGAGAGGAGGCCACGGCAAAGGGGGACTGTCATTTGCCGCTGATCACACCATTACGAATCACAGATAAAATGCAGGTCCCCACACACACCGGCAGGAACACACACTCACACAAACGGATCATTGCACACATCAGAGACGTAGGGCAAGTTCTCTGTGCTCTCTGTCCATCTGTCCCCAACCCTCCTATGCTACGCCATGCTTCTCACATGCCGCTCTGTTTTTTGACATCATGATTGTGGCCCATAAATACATTTTGAGTTAAGCTGAGTCCAACCCAACTAACTATGTTTGTGTTTCTTGACTCTTTCTTTCTCCAGTCGGTCCATACATCGGGAGGTACTGTGGGCAGAACACACCAGGCAGGATCATCTCGTACACGGGCATCCTCGCACTGACAATCAACACCGACAGCGCCATCGCTAAGGAAGGCTTTTCGGCCAACTTTACCGTGATCGAAAGGACTGTTCCGCAGGGTGAGCTGGCATGAAAATCAATAAAAATCAGATGCATGCGGTGGTACAAACAAATCTGTTGAGGTAGTAATCAAGATGAAATAGCAATCCCCCGACATTTTTAATGAATGAAAATCTGGATTAGATCATCACAAATCGAAATGTAATTGATTGATTGTAATTAAGGGCAACATAGCGACATCCCGGAGAAATATTATTGTAAGAATAAATAGAAGATTTAACTGAAGCCACAAATGCTCTTATTAAGAATTCCCATTTGTTTAACAGAGTTTAAGAGTAATTAATAAACACCTACGGCTGTTTCATTTGGGTCCCCCTCCTGTGGATTAAAAGGCCAACACATTTACATACCGTGAGCCCCAGACAAGCTCCAAAAGCCAGCTTCCACACCAGCAACCACTACAAACACACAACCCCAAGGGCTTAACACGCATTGCCGTCATCCAGGGGCTTGACCCCCTGACCCTGTACTACAAAACGCTCCGGCAAAACATTTCATTTAGAAAGACGAGCGCTGGTAGAAGCCATAAATCTGTCCAGCGCCTGGACCACCCCAAGTGAACACAGTTGGTCTTTGAATAGCGATGGAGATGGATGATGTTCAACAAAGTACTAATCGTCTCCGTAAAGGTCTTGCCCAGAGGAAAAGACAGACGCTGAGCACACACACACACACACAGACAAATACAAACGGCCCCACCTCACAGCAATGAGCGATATTTACTGATGTAATTCCTCCTCAGCTTCCTTCCGAGTTACTTGACCAGTGCAGATTATGTGAAATCTGCTTTTCACGTTCCCCATAAAGAGGCGTGGTTAATTTTCTGACCCCTGATCTGTAAATACCTTCATCCGCATGAGTGTTACGTCACCTACAGAGACACAACCTAGATAGGAGTAACTCTGAGCTTGTGCTATTCCAGTCTTGTAACCACTTGAATCATTCACAATCCCCTTATGCATAATACAAGTTGGATTTTCTTGCCTACGCATAGCAAGGGAAAGGGTACCACTACTGCTGAGAGCCACTGATGCAAGGCAATGAAAGAAGGCCTTGTCTTTTGTCCTTGCCCTGTTTCTCTTTCTCTCACCCCTCGAATCACCTTCTTCGCTCGTCCAACCACCCCCCTATCTTCTCGGCTGTCAGCCCTGCTTCAGCTTACGCTGACCCAGTGACCGAGGTGTTTTAGCAGTGTGGCTGACGGGGAGACCATCTGTGTTAGCGCGTATGCAGCAGCCATACAGCAGCTCCACACTGCTCCCAGTCCTGTGCCCTCTTAGAGAGCCTATGTGTGTTCGCGCACACGCTCGACAGGAATGTGTGAAAGTGTGCCCTCACGCACCCCGGTCTGGTTGTAGTGACATTATACAACTCCTGCTCAGATCAAAAGGTCACACCTTCGTTTGTTGCGACCGGTGTAGTGGCTCCCTTTGCCATCTCAGCATGTCTGTCCTCCAAGGGTTAGAGAAGCCGACCTCAAGGTGACCCGGCTGAGACTTCAGTCTCGTAACTCAGGAGGCCAACAGAAGGCTGCCCCATGTCAACACTGACAACGGAAGTCACATTCCACCAAGGGTGGTTTCACTATTGGGAAGTTTAGCCCCAAAATACGGACCCAAAAATTGTCACTCTGTGCAAAAAAAAAGACCAAGCGCCCACAGGGGTTTGAGAGGAACGAATGCAGTCAGTGGAAGTCACTTTATCGCCCAATACTGGAAAATCTCACACCGCACTCAATGTTTTATGAGGACATTTTTCCGCCTTAATGCAAAACACTTCTATCCGGCCTCCATTAGAAGCTAAAGAGGGAGAAACAGGGAGGATTTATTGAGGCGTCTCTGATGCGCTGTTCTTTCCCAGCCAGCGGTGCTGAGTGCCTGTCGTGTGGTGTCCTCCTCCCCAGAGACGAGCCCTGATTCCTGGGGACATTGAAAGCAGGCGCCGGGTACATTTTTGTGCCCTTGGTGCTCTTTATTTCACCAACACTACTTATTCATTCCCCTCAGACTTTGACTGCAGCGACCCTCTGGGAATGGAATCGGGAGAGATAACATCGGACCAAATCATGGCCTCGTCCCAGTACAACCCCAGCTGGTCCCCAGAGCGCTCAAGACTCAACTACTACGAAAACGCTTGGACACCGGCAGAAGACTCAAACAAAGAGTGGATACAGGTACCGCAGTCTTTTTTCTAGATTCTCTAACAGGGGATTTTCCTAGAGGGTTACTTGATTCAAATATCACAGAGTAATGACATTAAAGGTAGTTTCAGGTTTGAAGGAGAAGTAGAGAATAAATGAGTAAACCATGGAAGCGTGTTTTTGCCAGTGAGTGACAGTCTGAAGGGTGCACAAGGTATTAGAAGTGACTACTGCCTGCTTGAACACAGCAGGAGGGCTCTGTGTTTGTCCTTCAGTCTCTGGAGGTGCCGTATTTCCCTACCACTTTGACAAAACCCAAAAATTCTGATGACGAATGTCAGACGTCCTGACGGACCTCAGGGCCTTATCCAGTTTCTCTCTCTGTATGTCTATCCTTCTTTGTTTTTCTCTCCCTCTGTCTTTCTGTCCTACCTGATAACATCCCCGATTCTCTGATAACAGTGGCTTTTCCTTTATTACACAAACACATACAAACACACACACTTTTCTCTTCGCCAGCTTATCTTTACAAAGTGATCATCAGCCACCGGGGGAACTTTATGTGGAAAGATTAAGGATTTAGCTCTTCCAATCATCAAATGGGGATAAGTCACATATCACATGTCCACTCACAGCACAACCCTCCCTCACCTCCCGCATCCTCACTACACCCCCCTGTGACACATCCGCAACGGCATATGTTTGCTGCACGTTTGATTTATTACCCAAAGCCTCCAGGCCTTTTAAATGCCCAGACTGTTTTTTCTTATTTGACTGTTTTTCTAGTCTTTGCCACGTTGCTACAGAGGTTTGGGCCCCAGATATTCCATGGTGGACGCATAATAGACCTGACCAGGAGCCAAATATTTGCTTGAAGAGGGCCATACGCAAGCTTTTCCTTTATTACTACAATGAAAATATTTTCCAGAGGGCCCTTCAGACTAATTGAATCATTGTTGGTGCAGATATGTGTGTGTGCATCTGTCTATGTGTGTGTTCCTGGCTTTGTGGGTCAACAGGAGGGTCTGGCCCTAGTCCGTATTGTCCCACATGCATTTGAGTGGATCAGGAAGAACCATGGACGCCTTTGACACTTCCTCAAGCAGTTAGACGGTCTGTTGTTTTAAAGCATTTTCCTCTCGGAAAGGAAAGGTCATTGTTCAAACACACATTATGTGTTATAAGGATGGTACCGTAAACTAGCAGGCCTTTCTGGCCCGCTTTGCCTTTTTGTCAGTGGAAATTACAAGTGATCCCAATGATTTGTTGCCACTCTAGCGTGCCCCTGCTGTAGTATTGATCACATTGAGGATTTGACTTTGCAGTCAAATTTGGATTTTGCACTAATGGAGGTGCTTATTTTGCAATGCTAATCACATCAAAAAACTGAGTGGGGCTCCTCTTATTTTAGAGCAAAGTCGGTGGTGCCACCTGATTTATGCTTTTCGAAGGAGCGCGATGCACTTCTGCTGAGCACTGCAATGGTGCAACATGCTGTCGCGGCACGTACAAATCACCTCGGTGCACCGTCAGATGCAAAGTAATCAATTATTAGAAATTCATTATTTCATTATTATTCCCAAATTACTGTACAGTTTTAGGACGACCGTTTTAATTATTCAGCTGGCTGCTTTATTCTTGAAATGTTTTGGGGGTTTTTTCTTCTTTGCTTTCCTTTTTTTCTGAACAAAATCCAGATTTGTCCCATTCTAATGCACAGAGAGGACGCTTCTCTCTGGGTAATTAGATTGGTGTGGTATTGTTCGCCATCAAGTGCCGGGCTAGCCAGCACATTAAACACCCCTTTGGTGTACACAGATACACAGACCTTTTGAGGGGGAGCCAAGAAAGAAGCAATAATCCTTAATTTAATTTGTTCCTCTTGTTTCTGATAAAATCCTTGACTGGATCTCAGGCAGGCAGCTGAACTTGATTGTGTATACACACACAACATGAATAATTTATGCTGCCCTGGAAAGAACCGTACTGTCAATACCTGAAAGCCTCGTTATTGAGCATCTCATGACGACAATATGCAGTGAGTTTTCTATTGAGCTTACTTTGCTCTCTATGTCTATAATTTAGTAAAGTGTCTCCTGCCATTATCATCTTACCAGGTTGCATGAAAACCTAATTAGCTCACCGGTATTCATGCGCCTTTATATGATGATAACCTCAATTTGTTTAATCAAACAAGGAGATAGCGAGTCCGTTATACTTTTTTATGCTTTATTCTTGCTTGTGTTACAGCTGACAGCACTAACCATGAGAAGCATTTCAGGGTTCGTTTGCACAATATGCAGATCTATGGGGGGCCCTATGTGTTCCATGACGCACACAGCACTTGGCAAAGATAAAAGGTTGAGTTTTGCTGGCTGAACAACCAAACGATCACTAGCTGCTAACTTCATCAATGCAAACATCGCTCCGGTCGCCTAGGCGCTCAGCCCCCACCCCACGAGTTAAGGGCTTGTCAAAACTTAGACCTGCGCTCTCTGCAATATCCTGCAGATACAAATGTGGTCTAAATCACCATAGGTGAATGAGTCGCAGAAACGTCCCCCTGTCCAGGGCTCACTGCCAAGCGGTGGTAATTAGCAGTGGTTTCTCAGTTGATGAAGTCCAGCGATGGTAGAGGCTGAGTCGAGGCTGGCATGTGGCCGCCGGTGAGATCATCCTCACGTTGCACAAATAGAAACAATGGATGCTCTCTGTGCCTCGCCGCTCCCGGGGCTCACTCTCAATTCGAAAATCAATGACAGGATAGAGGCTCACGCTCGAGTAGAGTAGCCCAAAAGTGGGACCAGAAATCAAAACATGAGGGATGACATGATGTAATGAAACAAGACAATGGCGCTTAAGTACATTGAGACAAAAAGTGCCGTCATTAGTGTGATTTTCAGCGTCCGCACCGAAGACAAAAAGAATCAGCGGTCTACTCAACTGCCATCCACAGCTGTGAATCCTGGGAAGGGATTTTCTAGCAGCTTCCAGACGTGACACACCATCAGGTCCCCCTCACTTCCTTCCTGATCACTGTATCTTAGTTTTATTACCATGACTCAGGGCGTTAGTCATGTGCATGTTGCAACAATGGGGTTGAACCAGCAGTTTTAAAGGTGAGTCAAAAGGAAGGAATAAAATCTCACTAAGAAAAGGTTAAAACAGCTGTGCTGTTTAAAGCAGCTTAATCATACAATGGCACATATCTGAGAACACTTCACTCACAACAAACCAGACCACCCTTTACTCTATTACGGCTGTCACCCTAATCCCAATGTACAGGGAGAAAAAAAGATGATCGTCCCACTGAAACGCATGCATAATTCAATGCCCCCAAGGAGGTGTTAGGGGATGTTAAAAATAAACTCAGGTGAACACCATGATAAATGGAAGGTCATGAGTGGAGCTCATAGGACCCGCAGCATTTGAGTAATAAAATTTCCAAGGAAGGAGAATTAATTACAGTTTCAGGTAATGGAGCTATTACAAAAAGCTTCCGCTACCAAAGCCCTTTAGGTGAAATTAGGGAAAAGATTGCTAAATTAGGTTTGCATAGCATCTCTTCAGCTCCACTGGGAGGTAGCTGAGTGTTTGTGTCCGTTCATAAAAATGTCTTCTTGTATGTAATGTATTACAATATTACCAACATGCAACTCAGAGCTTGTATCCATCCTTTCCTCATCCTCAGCATTTTTTGTTGTTGTTGTTTTTGGTGAGGGAAAACCAGTTGTGTAGTGGCGTTGACTGTATCGTCCGTGCCCCCCACCCCTCCCCGTCGGCCTGCAGTCACTGTATATTCACTACAAAAATATAGACTGGCGAAAACAGATAAACTTGAAAGTATTCAGTTAACTTCTCCCAGCGTACGGATTACAGCTTGCATCTCCTTGGCAACTCAATTATTGGCCAATCAAGCAGCTAGAAATAAAGCTTTTGAGCCTTTGCTCTTCCTTGAATGTCGTCCTCCCCCCATGGTCCTTGTAAACCACATGTGTCCTTGCAGCACCCACATAACAATGACTGGCCTTAACCACATATCATGTGGCCTTCATGCAAATCTGAGTCATTTAGCACGGGGACAATAAAGTGAAGCAACGGAAGGACCAAACCATCACGCACACACCTGCCACTGCTGGTGAGTAATAATTGGAAAAATATCTCTTGAAACTTGTAGGAACACACACTAATATATAAACCAGCATTCAGAATCAGCTGCAGTTGTGACTTGTTACAGACCTGTGGACACTCCTTTACCACAGTCTGGTCTACTGATGATGAATGAAAGGACACTTTTTTCTAAATCCATGTTTTTTCTACATACAGTTAGTGCTCTGATCCTAATATTAATGCAATATATTCTTCAAGGGATAATTGGCTGATTTTGTAATCTTCTTTATATCACTTTTCAGGTTGAGTTTTGCATAACTAGACCATAGATTTCTGGCTAAGTTTGTGGTTTTTGTCGTCAGTGATTAAAGCTGAGCGCTGGCAAGTGGCTTTGAGTCATATGTTTGCCTCACAACCAGCAGGTAGAGAACACCCAAAACACACGTCGGAAAAGAAACTCCTGGGTTACAAAGCCGCATAGAGCCCCTGCCTAACGTCTCAGTGATTTCTTACCCCACCCTGGCATGTTTATAACTCAGTCTATGTGTGTGTGCGCGTGTGTCTCTCCAGTTGTTACTGTGCACCAGTAACCCACAATGCAAGTAATTTGTCTATAGGTGGGCTTAGGTCCAAACATGCACTCTCACAGGATAAATGACAATCTGGTGAATGAGTACCAGACATAAGCACCATTCTGTTTGGATCAGGAAAGGCTCAACACGCAGCACATACCTGTAGATGCTAGATTAGGGAGGCATAATTCACACCTCTCCGCCTTGTGATTACACCACCCATCACCCACTGTCTGTGGCTTTGGGCAAAAAGGAGTCCCACCAGCAATCATTATCGGGGCCTGTTTGTTTTTACTGTGGTCTTGGACAGATTGTGCTTTACATCCAAATGTCCTGGCAGTCCACTCGCCCTTACCCGTATAATCCCTGGTCTGTTCGTTCCTCGGCTTCTAACAAGTACATTAATAAATCACGACTTGCCCGTTACCCAGGGCCTGTTATCAGCACACGTCTGGGAAATTGATTTGATTAGTGAAGCTCTTCACTGCAGACCCCGTGCTTCCGTCCTTCACATCTTCAGCGGCTAACCCACAGAGAAGTCTGCAAGAAGATCACTATTATTATTACTGTAAGTTGACACTGAATGCATTGTGCTGGGGTCCTCGCCAACCTCGGTCAAGTGATTACAGCCACTTCTGAAATGTAACCCATTAATAATCATGGAATTTCTGCAAAAAAATAATTTTGTTTGTGACTCCATTGAACTCCAAAAAATAGATCCAACTGGCCATTTCCTATTGGCACACATTATCAAAACCCACAATGTTTCCAGCTTAGAATGCTGAATAAATTCATACATCCGACGCTTTCAATATTCCAGCATGCTCCTGTTCTGAGATTGTTGGAGTCTGAGCACCCACGAGTGTTCCCAATTATCCCTACTACTCATTTTATTCCCAGGGGCTCTTCCTCTTTATTACACTTAATGAGGTATTTTTAAGAGAAATATCCCAAGGCCAACCCCTCATATTATTCCTTTCTTTAAGTAGACCTTTTCAGTAAGCCACTTTTCCATTGGCGCTCAACGGAAAGGATTCCGGCTGGCCATTTGAACACAGATGTTAAAGACCTGCCTGGGCTAATATATGCCTACACAGGCCGCGATGCCATCCTGCTACACTTTCCTCATCCAGCGCGGCCAGATATGGCTTCTTACCCGAAAGAGAGGAATTTAGTTCCTGGGTTATTAAATGGGAACCTTCTGAAGCTGAAGGGATTTGATTTTGTCTCTATTTGTGGACCCAAACTAAATCTGGGACTTACTGTATAAGCCCCCTGGGCAAGTAGACAGGAACAAAAGTATTCCTTCTCTGTATGTGTCTTTTTTGTTAGTCTCCATCCATCCAAATCCTTTGAGCCGTGAGAGAGGGCAGAAAAAGCATAATTTATTGCTCCCATCTGTTTATGTCTTTTTACTTTTGGAAGTGAATATTGATCAGCGGGATGTTTCTTTCCTGCCTTTTGCTCCGGCGCTGTGCTGTAGACACGGCTGCTAGGCCAGAAGTCTTTGACTGGGTGGCTTTAGCATGCTGCAGCTCTGTGGAGTTTGTTGGAGGCAGATCACCCTGCCTTTCATTGTCTAATATATGTGCACGCTCCTGTGTCTGCCTGCTCACTTCCACGTGAAGGACTTCACTGGTTTCTTACACCCCCTCGCACGTGCAGATACCTCGGCACTCTCAGACCCGCCATCCCATCTCCCTTAAACATAGAAGCCTTCACCTCTCATCGTTTCCCTGGAAACACCATTCCGGCGACACCCCGTCCTCCGTCCGCGCGCGTTAACAGGGCTGTTACTCCTCATTAACGTCAGCTCAGCCTGTCAGAGACGGTGTTAATGCTTGTTCAACTCAAGCCTGCCGCTCCATACGCAGAGGAGTTAGTAGTGCTTTTACAGCCCTGCAGTTTCTTACTACACGCTCACTCTTTTTCTCTATTATGGATGGAGGGATGATACGGCAGGGTTAACTAGCCTTCGCAGAGGTCAGAGGGAGACAATTTGTTACCTCTGCAGGCTGAACGATTCCTCGTGGGTCTCAGAGCTAACAAAATCTTACCTCAGAACTCAGATCGTATAGGGTAGGTAGGCAGCGTTAACATTATCAAAGGCCAGATTAAAGGCTATTCTTACCACAGAAACAGAAGCCAGGGTGACATATAGAGGTCTGTGTGTGTGTTTGTTTTCTCGTTTATGGCAATGATGGTTTATGGTTGTAAACAGGCATGATGTTTGGCAGACAGAGCAAATTCTGATGCAAGCCAGCATCATCTCTGAATCCTTTTACCCGCACACGAAAGCACATAAAATATAAAATATGACTACAGAACACACATACACCAAGACGCTAGCTCACTTGCCATGCTGACCTCACCACCTCTGGCTTTCTTTTTGCAATAAGCTTTCCAGTAATTTACTCCAGTTCATGATTGCTTCATAAAGCCTTGCATATTTTAAAGACACAATATTTGATATTCAATCTGTATCTCTCTTACCTCGTGGCCAATTTTGATAATGGGATTGCAGACCCATTCAACATTCACTTCTATCCAATAAGCTCTTGTCTCCCATCTCAGGAAATTAAGTTGTCATCCTGTGTCTCTTTCATTAATGTGGATATCATTTCATTGCTGTTTATTAAATTCCCAGGTAGCGGACTATGTCTAGAGATGATTCTAATAGTAGAGTTATATTTTTTACTCTCGCAGCAAGTCAGTGGATCGTTAATACAGCATGTATTGAAAGTTATTTTCACATTCACGCATATTTCAACAGGCACTGTATTTCGGCTGTGTCTGCCCGAGTTAATCAGCATTCTCCTTTACATTAAAAGGTAAAAGCTTTTTGTCAAAAGCGTTGTCAAAAATGGTTCTTTTCTCTTTTACGCCTTCACAGGTGGATCTCGGGTTCTTGCGGTTCGTCTCCGCCATTGGCACACAGGGCGCTGTTTCCCAGGAGACCCGGAAGATCTACTTTGTCAAGTCCTACAAAGTGGATGTCAGCTCCAATGGAGAAGACTGGATCACTTTGAAGGAAGGCTCTAAACAAAAGGTAGGAAACTCATATAATCAACTCGTTGGTAGTTTCAAACTTCATTGGACTGCAGATATCTAATAATTTTGTCTAAAGGCTCTAGTCTAGATTATGTAAGGGCAGACTAGATTATGAAAACTTTATTTTTAGTCCTGCGTGACCAATGATTGTGTTATGAAAGCCACCGCTGACATGTACTAAATTTGAAAGATCTCGTCTCACTAATGAAGCCAACTAACTTGAATTGTGGTCAATTACAACTTGTCTTTTAGCTTGAGTGTCTCTCTCCCAACAAGTGATTATACACTTTCCTCTGCATGGTGTGCAAGTGGGTGTTTATTTTCCAACCAGACTGCAGTAGCTATAGGGAGGATTATGTAAGGAATGTAGCCTCTGTTTTATGTCAGGCAACCGTCAACTTGTTGTAAATGAAGCTTGCGATAACAAAAGCCTTGACAAACAAGATTTTAAGTTGACAGGGAGAGAAGGAAACACGGATAGCCTTTCATGTTTGAGCAGCTGCTGGAGGAGTGTCTAGGAGAGAGGGAAAAAAGAGGAAGGGAGGGAGGGAGCACATGCTCAACAAGAGCACGACAGGTTGTAACCATCGACTGCTGGTGGGAGTAGGTTTTGCCCATCTGGAGACAAATACCCCATTCACTGTGGGTGTCTGGAGGGTCAGAGAGATGTGTGTGTTTGTCTGTCTGTGTGTATGTGTGTGTGAAACATGTAAATACCACAAGAAATAATTGAAGCGAAAGAGCCTATGACATGAAAAAGTTGTCACCAGCAACAGAGCGTCCAAACAAGCTCACTGTGTACACAAACCTCTGGCCTGGTTATGTCATGGTCTCTCCAAAGTACACAGCCTCTGTAAAGTGGCAGTTTATAGGTGCCGAGAACAACTCAACCACTGTTTTTTCTGTTCTCTAAAGTGCTTTTGCGCGGAACGGCCCCCTTTGCTGCATGCTGAGCTTGCAGTTTGGAGCGCAGCTCTTGAAAAAGCCACTTTACAGTTTGCGAGCAGAGACGAGACTCTACGAGACATTTAAGAGAGTGGATGACTTTGTTGCTGCCTCTTAGTGACGTGTTTGACGGATATTGCCCAGGGATTCAAGTAAGACTGCACTTACTAATGGATCAGACCAGGTGTTGTTATAGTTCATCCTATCTGCCTAACTGCCTATCTGCCTGTCCATCCTGCTCCTCTCTGCTGTACTCCTCTCTGCCACACAGCTACTCTGTCGAGGAGGTCAAAAGGTGTTAAAGTCACTGGAGCGATTCAATTACCCAGAATGAACTGTGACGGACTGTGGGGAGTTGTTTTGCCGGCCTCTTGTATGGCCTCTGGTAAACTGTCAACAAACCCCAGGGGAGAAAATTGGCATCTCTGACCTTTAAACAAGACACTGCAGTGAAACCCCCACCAAATCGGATAGCAGAGGAAAGCAATAAGGGCATCTTGAGCCAATCTGGACTTGTCAATGTTGCACATACTGCCTCAGGTTTTACAGTCACAGTGCACAGCCCGTTTGGGCTATTTCGTTTGGCACAAAAGGGGCTAGCTGTGACTGATGTCACATTAAATTACACACATTAAATGTCTTTTCACATGTACATTTAGATTTACACGTTTCAGCATCTTGACTCAGAACACAATTGGTTGATTCCAGCTTTTTTGCGGATGATCTTAACCAAGAATCTTCCACTCCCCTCTGCTCTCTTGTTGCAATGGTCTCAAACAAGCTTCAAAACCGACTTCTCAACTCAAGGTGTCAATAATCTACTTTCCTTCTTCCTCTATTGCAGGTTTTTCAAGGCAACACTAACCCAATAGACGTTGCCAAGACGATGCTGCCCAAACCCACGCTGACGCGCTTTGTCCGAATCCGTCCAGTTACCTGGGAAACAGGCATTGCGCTGCGCTTCGAGGTGTATGGATGTAAGATATCAGGTAGGTACTGCTCCCTGCTGATCTGCATACACGCACACGTCTCAACTATCTTGGCTTAAAGCTGCCTATGAAAACGCTCCATTATGCTGCTTGTTATCAGATACAGTTTTTAAAATCAGATAATGCCACTTCAGACGTTGACGTTGACGTATACTGCAACATACACTCTGTATTTCTCACTCGGGTGCCAGTTGGACAAACGTCTTACTTCTGCGAGGTGTGAGATCAAGCTCTATTTCTGCGACAGTCCTGCTCTCAGGCTAAAGCTAGCTGCTGCATTATAGAGGAGCGGCACATGAAGGAAAATTACCTATTTATGTTACCCATGTTTAGATGTACCTCATTCAATATAGATGGTCGCTCCAACTGGAGGGCGGGGTAAGTTACAGCTGGGCGGGATCTACACGGCCCTTCCCCTCCTGCTGAGCCAGTCACAGCCTGTCGTTTGCGTACAGAGTTTAGATTTTGGCAAAGCTCCTCTCATCTTTGCCATTTTGTTGATGCTATTTTAACCAGTGGTGTATGCGTTTCTGCACGCTGCGCTTTCATTTGGTTTAGCCCATCTGTCTGCATTTCAATGGGTTTGTGAGCGTGAGTATTGAATGTTAATTGTGTGTTTAGCGTTTCTGTACTTGGATAGGGAGGATATCTTGCAAGGACAGCTATTTGTTAATAGTGTTGGTCCAGCATTAAGCCTTGGATTACATTTACAGCTCTGGATTAGTTGTAGACAGCCAAATGTGCTCATATGCATTGTGTGTGTGTGTGTGTTTGTGTGTGTCTGTGTGTATGTGTGTGTGTTTATAGTTATGCATCACACATGTGGGGCTCTTCATGTAATAGCAGAGGGCACTACGGAAACAGCAGGGTTACAGCTGGTGCGTGTGTTTCGGGCGCCCGACCAGACCGCTGCACAAACCCTCAACAGATCACAGGGCCGAACTTCACCACAGGGCCTCCGTAAGGACGTCAGCACCCCTGGGTGCTGTGAAGTCACTGCCAGCTTCACTGCATGCTCGCATCCCAGTCGGAGAGAGCAAATGCTGCTCTCGGGGGCTACATAAACCCTGTGACTCATTCCAATCTAAATCGAGCTATGACACTTTTGTTGAAAGAAAATGAATTCTATACATAGTACACAAAAATTGAGCTACATGAACTTATCAAAGCATTTGTCCATCTTCCAATTACAATGTCAAGACCATATGTCAATGATTCAATGATTGCAGCTCAAATTGTTAAAGAGCTCCAGATGACCTTGGGGAGTCTAAACTTAGAGGAAGACACATAATTACACACATATACATATCACTGCATCCTTCCCTCACTTCAAAGACTGCTGTACCCTAGGCTGTGATCACTGACAAACATCCGAGGACGAAAGCAAGAAGGTAGAAAAGGCCCCTTCACTGCAAGCGTCTTTCCTTATGATGCAATTATCTTAACTGCAGGACCAGAGATTTGTCTCACGGGTCTGTAAAGGAACTGTTTTAGATAAACGGAAGGAAAAAAAAGTCTGAATGAGGGCCTGTTCTCAAAATCCTTTGCTTGTCTTTTCCCAGATGCAGTCTAGTTGAGTCCTGTACCCAGCGGTACAGTGCACGCTTTGTCTCATACAGACTCAGAAATGTAATAATGTCCAGAATTATCCCTCCGTGAGAGTACATGCTTTTGTGTACCACAGATCCCTGACTGTCTTGTGATTAGGTGATTTAACCAGAACACAAGCTTCAGAGTGTCAGAACTCTAAAGGTAGCTTCATCATGGAGGGACTTTTTTGAGCTCCAGTGAAATTAGAAATAAAACTGTTCCTCAAACGTTAAAGTACTCTGGAACTACAACTGTGTAAGAAAACTCAAAATTCGAGATTTTAACACAAGAATTTGCACCTGTGCCCAAAAACTGGTACTTTGGAGAGAGAGGACACCAACAGCAGAAAGTACTGTACTGGAGCATGAAGAACATGTAGAAAGTTAAGAAATGCAGGTTTATACATACAACTCCGTCCGGGCCGCAGTAAAAAGTCTTTATCCTGTTTGGGAAAGAAATATGAAAACAGCTGTCTCCCTTTAAAAAAAACACATCCAAAAAAGCTAATGAAAACCCACAGAGTTGAAATAGGGTTAAGATCAGAGAAATAGAATCAAGGAGTAGAAGAAAGTCTGAAAATGGGGACAGAAAAACACAAAGTATTAAAAGACACAGATGTTGACAGCTGTGGAGCAGAAGGTGCAGCAGCAGATAAAACACAAGAGAATGTGTTTTTGCGTGTAGGTAGATGTTAGTCTACAGAGGGAGGAGGTGGTGGATAAAGGAGATGAAAAGAAATAGCCCTAACAGAACGTGCAGGACGTGGAAGTACCCACCGAGAGGTGAGATTTAATTGGCTGCCTGGAGACAACCGCTTCAGGCAAAGAAATTAGTATTCATGAGATCTTCAGACGGAGAGAACGAGAGAAAGAGAGGCCGAGATCACACAACATAACTCCCCCAAGAGTTTGGGGAATTGTCCTCCTCACTTTGACTTTGACCATCCCTGTCGCTCCTATACGAATCTCACCAGTTGGACTTGTTGCGTGGTGAATGGTGATGGATATCATATTTATATCAGGAAGTCTTTTGTGGACCATCGTCCCTGCAGCATTTCATTTGTTTCATATGAATCAAAATGCTAAGCACCTATTTGTTTTTCAGAGTACCCTTGCTCCGGCATGCTGGGCATGGTATCGGGTTTGATCACCGACAACCAGATCACTGCATCCTCCCATACGGACCGCAGCTGGGTACCGGAGAACGCCCGCCTCCTGACCAGCAGGACGGGTTGGACCCTTCTGCCCCAGCCCCAGCCCTTCACCAGCGAGTGGCTCCAGGTGGATCTTGGTGAGGACAAGCTGGTGAAAGGGTTGATCATCCAAGGAGGGAAGCACCGTGAGAACAAGGTCTTCATGAAGAAGTTCCGCCTTGGCTACAGCAACAATGGCTCCGACTGGAGGATGGTGTTGGACACCAGTGGGAACAAGCCAAAGGTGAGAGTAGTTTTCGGTGTTTTTCTGACAAATCTTTGAGTTGGAATTGGATTGATTCATAACACAAACCAAAAGGTAAGTTTTAATTTTGGTATTGATTAAAACAATTTGAAGATGTGCTTCTCCTAAAAGTCCCATCAATTCCGATCATGACACATTTAGTCAATTGTCACTAGGGCCTTGCGACTGGCAGTTGTGAGTCATTCAAGAGTCGTTGCGAGTCAATTCCAGCAGTGCTTTGAATCACATTAGGATAAGCATCGCAAGTCTCACGAGCCTTCTCCTACTTTTATCCTCCTGCTTTGTATTCTGCATGACACCCACCGTTCAACCCCTTTCAAAGGATTGTGATACCGAGAGAGAGGAAGGAGGGGAGCCAACGGAAAACAGGGGAGGAAAGACAAGGACGAGAGTGAAGGGAAATAATGTGCAACAGAGAAACGTGCACCAAGATTTATCTGATGGTGTAAGGGCACACACTGGAATCACGACAACAATTTCCTCAATTTCCTCACTGTATACTATATATACACTTGGGTATATATACACATAGAGTGATATACTGTGTTTTTATATGTATGTATATACACAGTACCAGTCAAAGGTTTGGATACACTTTCTCATTTACCTCTGACTGGTACTATATATATATATAAATACAATATAAGCATGTACATACACAGCTCGAGGTTTCCCAATCACAAGTGTCCCTGACAGGGCATAAATGTGATCCAGATGGTCTGATGGTTGATTCATGAAGGGATCCATATATCCCTTCAACCCCCCTCCCGCCTCCTTCCTGTCCTATAGCAGCCTCTCTCCCCTTGCCTGAGAGGTTCCTAGCATCTGAGGTACACCAGGCTCACTCACATGATCACAGAATTAATACAATTCCGTCATTCCTCCTTTGCCTTCTTTGCTTGCTACTGTACTCTTGCATCCCTCTGTTCCCTCATGTATTGTTCTGCTCAAGGAGGATCTGACAAGCTGTCAAGGTGTCAGCAAGATGAGAAAGATCAGGTCATCTTTTGTTCGTTCTTCTTACTTACGTACCCAGCACATCCCTTCTGGTTTTCAGAAGGCAGGGATAAGTCTGCCTCAGGGTATCGGCATTTGAAGAGCTGCATCAGTAAAATGTGACAAAAGTAACAGTGACATTACCAGCAACTGTCATTTTTTCACTCTCTCTGTCTTTGTCCCTCTTCCTCCCACTCTTTCTCCCCCTTTCCTGGCCAGATGTTTGAAGGTAATAGCAACTACGACAGTCCTGAACTGAGGACGCTGGAGCCTCTGCTGACCCGCTTCATCAGAATTTACCCAGAGAGGGCCACTGCTGCTGGCATGGGCCTGCGGCTTGAGCTTCTGGGCTGCGAGATGGAAGGTAAAATTTGGTGTTACTTTGATGAAAAATATGCAAAAAGGGCATTATTATGTCTGCCATTCATCAAATGTTTTACCTCCCGGTGGATACAACACTTCCACTAAAAATGGAAAAATGACGTCCCTGGATGAATTAATTTTTTCCCACCAGAATGGCTTTTCCAGCACTTTTAACCATGACAGTGAAATGTTCCCACCAGGTGTTTTTTTTTAGATCCAACATTAATATATCCAACAAATGCCATCCTTACTCGACACACCTTGACCCTGAGACATCTGTCATGTCTTGACCCACTCAAACATGAGCCATCTATCTTCGCCGATGACATGGCTGCAAGTAGCTTGGGCCTCATGACTTTGCCAATAACACGGTTATTTAAAGATGTGTTGGCTGCCCGTGTTGAGCCCACAGCTGTCCAGCTCTTGCTCTTCTTTAACCCTACAAAGTGACAGTTGTCTTGTCTTCCGGTTACATCAAAGCTGCCCGCGTAGCTTGCCACTCTTTAGAGTGCTACAAATGAAAGCCCTCCTGGCCCAGTAGGATTATTGCAGCCTGGCCCCCATCGCGCTCTTCCCAACCCCTTCCTTGCATGTTTCTCTTCTTTCAAAGGGACGTAGACTGTTTGCTATGTTTAAAATTACCCCTTCTCTTTTCCCCCTGTTGTTTATATGCTCCTCTCAACACTGATGTATCACAAAAACAGCTCAGCAATATAAGAGTGTGTAGCGCGCTGGCCCTAAGTGGATTTACATATTGGATTTCAGGGAGGCCAATTCTGTTGTAAGCCTCATGGACTCCCACAGGGAGCTTTAGTCAGATGATAATGCTTGTTTTCAGTGTTAATGCCAAACACACACATGCTCACACAGACGTCCACACACTCACACACACAGACACACCGAACAAACGATCGCAATTGCGGGCATTGATACACAATAAAGCACATAGACAGGTGCTCGCACTACAGTGTACAAGCATGTGTTTGCACCAAGCAAGTCTTGGCAGCAGGGCTAAATCCTCATTTTGTGAGAGGCTCCCCTGATGCAGTGCTGACCCCATCCCTGACCCTCCCCACCCTGAATCTGACAAGGCTGATTTGCCTCATATTTCATCTAGCATAGGGAGAGAGAGGACGCATTGGCTCCCACTACACAGATACAGTACACATCCATTTTTCAGTCAGTTTTCCCCCTTTCCGTATGCCCCCTTTGCCTCGATCCCCCTCTCCCCTCCTTTTGATCATTACTTCATCAGTATAAACCCACACAAATGCATACACACCGCAGGACGGTTGTGCGGCAGTGAAGCGTGGGGTGGATCTGGGACCACGCCCACACCCAAGTGTGGTGGGAGTGTAATCATAGGCCACTGTAGCAGCCAGGGGGCCTGCCTATTCCCAGTCCACAGCCCTGTTAATGCATCTTCAACTCTATTTATACAAGCTCACCTCCACAGCATGATAAAAGGAGGGATGCTACTAGTTCAAACCTGGATTGAAGCCACGTGGCTAACTGTGGGCAGAACATGCAGAACAGCTTTTGAATACATATTTCACTATTGATTTCCTTTTTTTTGCTATATGCTATGGAACCCTCTTTACTACATCTCAACCTCATTCTAATGGTGCATTGATCAAATTATTCTTCAGTGTTTGGTTATCTGAGAGGCATTGACCTTTTCTGGCCTTGGACAAAAGTGCAGAATGAATGTGATGGGTCTATATGTTATAGAGCAATTACAGAGAGTGATCAGACCAAAACCACAGAGATATAATGATCTGCTTTAGCCACAGGTCCACATTGGCAAACCTTCTGAACAACAAGGATTCAACTTAAAATGAAATCTATATAAATCTCCCTTCTCCTCCGCCTTCACAGCTCCCACACTCCCTCCCACCGCTCTCGTCCCAAGCACTACGCATTCGGACGATTGTGACGACGACCAGGCCAGCTGCCACAGTGGCACAGGTGATGACTACGACGTGACAGGTGCTAACATCGCCCTCATGAGACTGCAAGCACCCCCACTTCCCATCCCCCTCAACTCCACCACACATCTTGTTCACTTCTGTCCGCCATGCCTCACACTCTTTCTGCTCTACTTTTTGAGCTTCACCCCTATGGTTAGATTTGATACTGTGGCACGCATCCCTGTGCCCAGCGGCATGCACGCTGCTCTAGTTATCAATACAACTGTAGCTTCCCTCTTCTCTTTTTACCTCTGGTCTCGGCAAAGCCACATCACACAATTGTCACACTTGCTCTGGTGTTGGCCAGACGCACACACGTGCTTCCAAACCCACCATCCACCTCTGCTTCTCACCCTATCCTTTCATCACCTGCCTTGTCCGCTTGCTCAATCTTTTCCACGCACTTCTCTCAGCCTCAATTCCCACTAACCTACTAACTCTCCGAGCCTGCACTACAGCCTGCACTACCCATTAACCAGCAGTCTCCAATGATGAGCATGGCACTGTTTCAGTCACGTATTTTCGAAGTATTACATTAAGTGCGTCACGGTAGATACACTGAGACTTAGGGCGTGTGTTTGTTAGCAAGATTTAGCGAGCCAGGATACAGGTGCATGCATGCTGTTATTTAAAAAAGAAAACAAGCTCTTGCTATTGTTAGGCTGACCGTTCCAATGTGTTGTGTTGATACAGGGGGAACCACGATACCAGAGACCACTACTGCTGAAGTGGATGGCATCCCAGGTAAGAAATTGTGTTATATTTGCGATTCCCAACAATAAATCCACATCTTAAGCATATTCAAAGATGCCATAATTTGATGTGAATGCAAAAAATGTATTTCACCGATGTGAAGCCTACATCTCAATGTGCCGTCTTTCCCAATTGCTGTGTCTCCATTATTAAAGCTGATGATATAGCCCACAGAGACTCGTGCTGACAGGGTGAGGAAGGTTGTGTCATCCAGGGCTAGCTGATGATTAGCACTGGTCCTCTGTTGCTGCCTCCTCAGCATAATCACTAATCACCGGTCCGATGCAGACTAAACAGACACACACATGCAACACACCACAAAAACAGTAAAAAAACAATGTAAATGACCACAGGAAATTGGGTGTGCTAAGGGCTCACTAACACAGACAAGCGCACAAACAAACTCACACACAGTGCTGTTTTACTATAGCAGGTTGTTGAGGCAGCAGCCAGCTGAGAGGCTGTGCCCCATCTGACCTTGGCTAATGGGCCATAGGCTCCAGCGAGCCCCCTTCACTCTGTCTGCAGTCTGCTGGGGCTCCAGAGAGATGATAGATGAGAGCTGAGCTGTGTGTGTGCATATTTGCATCTGTATAAACCTAACTACATTTCTGTTGGTAAAACCTATCCGCTGACTTTTTATTTCTAGTCTCCAACCTTGCATGCTAAAATATGCGAGTGTGCGTCCCTGTCCACTTGGGTGTGTGCACGCCCTGCACTCCAATCTTGGCGGAGGTAGTTTCTTTTGGCATTTGGCAAGAAAAAGTCTCTTTTTATTCATCTTATCCAGAGCATGTTGGTAGTCTCAGTCAAAGTCTCCCAAGAATGGAAAAAAAGCCCAAGTCATTAATTGGGAATGGGACGTCTCGCCGAAGGCAAAAATGGCTTGGCGTCTGAAATGCGGTTCCACATGGGAATTCCATGCTTTGTGTTTAATGGGTAAATTGAGTCCCTGCCTGTAGAAGCTAGTTAAAGTCCTCCTATTATTAAAGAGAATATTGGCTCATACATTCTGTCACCCGAAGATCCGCCTCACTATATCTCTAAAGGCATCTGATTCTGGACTTTGAGGCCGTGGCTAATATCCCAAACAACCCTCTCTTTTGGTTTCATTGGAAGTCCTTCTTTATCCAATTTAAAAAACACTAAAGGCCGAGCTCCCACACAGTTTCTTCAGCGTGGCGTGGGTCCATGGGGGATTACATTGTTGGAATGGGTTCCCGGCGCTGCTACCATAGCTGTCTTCAAACATCAAGTCTCTGCTCTCATTAAAATCCTGAGCTCTCCTTGGGTTGCTTTAAATGTTGCTTTCTCAACTTAGCGCCATGTCCAGACCCCATCATCCTCTTCCCTTGTCCCTGTTCTTAGTGCCTCTCTATAGTTTTTTTTACATACCCTATTGCGTTCATTATAGAAGATGTTTAACTGTAGCCAAGAAACGGTCTGCATGAGGTTGGCGTGCTTCTTTCTCACGTTACAGCCATAATCATCCAAAGTTTGTCCCTCCTTCTGAGTTGCTTCTTTTTTTCTCCTCCAAGCTATGGGAATCCAAGCTTACCTCCCGCAGTTCTTTGCTGCCCTCTAGTGCTTGAAGCTTATCAGGATGACTGAATGTAGCCACAAAGAGTCGCCTGCAGTCATACCATGACAGGCCCCCGGGTCATTGTTCGTCTGAAGCCGTAAGCACTCGTAATAAGGGTGATGATGGACACGGTCTACTGGCACATGATCTTGATCCCTCTTCAACAAATTTACAGCTTTCCTGTGGTTTGCCTGTGACTTTGGATGGGCCAATGATCCGTCCTTCTGCAGCTGGACATCAGAGGACACTGGTTCCACGTGGCAGATCCAGTCCAGTGGTACTCCCACCCTTAACACTGGACCTAACATGGACCACACAGGTGGGGGCTCTTTTGATGCATTATTTGCATTTCAGCCTCAGAGTTTTTTGTCTGTGAGTGATACATGTTATTTCATTTTCAAACAGGTGGATCAGGTAACTTCATATACACCTTGGCAACAAGTCCACAAGAGACCGAGGTGACTCGACTAGTGAGCCCACTGGTAAGCTCTCCGGACTCAGACCTGTGCGTGTCCTTTTGGTACCACATGTTCGGGGCGCACATTGGCACACTTCATATCAAACAGCGCAAGCAGACTGTTGAGGGACCAGCTGACATCCTGTTATGGACGGTCAGTGGTCACCAAGGCAATCGCTGGAGGGAAGGTCGTGTTCTCGTGCCCCGCACCAACAAGCCCTATCAGGTAAATCACAAGTGGTCTGTGACTAGTTTAGGTATTTACCGCAATGCGACTGCTTTCCATTCATTGAAAAGTTGCCTAAAAAAACCCTGTGCTTTTTCCCCCAAGGTGGTTATCGAAGGTTTGGTGGAGAGAAAGAGCTGGGGAGACATTGCTGTGGATGACATTAAGGTTCTAAATGGACTCAGCATGACGGACTGTAAAGGTGAGGTTTTTAAGAGTTTGGTGCAATGCCTGCATTCACTTCTTGTATTGAAGTAAAAGGAAACTGTTGTGTCTCCTTTTGGATTTCATTCTCATTTCCGTTTGAACAGATCCTGACGTACCCATTGAGCCGATGCTACCAGAGGATACCTTCAACGAAATCCGTAAGTAATTTCACACAGGGAGTTATATTTTACCCACTTTTTAGAACCTTTTGCTGACCTCTAGACCCTTTCTCGTTCTTTCTCATCTCATGTTTCACTTCTGCTTCTCTTTCCCCTCTCCAGTGGAGGAGATCACTGAATACCCCGACTTTGTGGAGACCAACCAGATCAGCGGAGCTGGCAACATGCTGAAGACGCTCGACCCCATTCTGATCACCATCATTGCCATGTCCGCCCTGGGGGTCTTCCTGGGGGCCATCTGTGGCGTGGTCTTGTACTGTGCGTGCTCGCACGGAGGCATGTCAGACAGAAACTTGTCGGCCCTGGAGAACTATAACTTTGAACTCGTGGATGGTGTCAAGCTAAAGAAAGACAAACTCAATGTACAGAGCTCATACTCAGAGGCGTGAGATGGGACCGGGCGCATTTGCGTGACTGTATGATGTGCACAACTCGCAGAGCGTGCACAAGAGTGGTTATAGGCATATCCTCTCATACATCCACGTGTAGACCGGCTCAAAGGACTGCCAACGCCCTCAACTCACTAGATGAGGGACATGTTCAGGAACCAATCGGAGGGTCAGACTGATCCATGCTTTTCTCAGGAGCTGCAGTAACAATAACCTACCAGTAGGGGACACTGTGTACAGATGAAATACAGAAAAATAATTATGTACAGATGATTTAGATGATATTTTAATTTTCTATTTTGATTTCATTCATTTTTACAATCGGATGCTGGTGTTGAGACCAATTTATTAATAATGTTTAAAGTATTTATCGTTTTCTGGGAAAAGATTTTTTTGTTTTTTATTATTAGTTCACAAAGGCTGTTGTTTATTTTCAAGTTTTGAAAGAGACATATTAAAATCATTATTGAACCATATCCGGCAAAACTGTAGATTTGACCTAGCATACAGGGTCTGCCCATAACCCACGACCCTGAACCATATACCCTTTCCCCTTTGACCTCTGCCACTCTGTTGTGAGGGTCCCATTCACGGCAATGTATGGTTCTGACAGTGCCTTTAGTACATTTGGGTTCAGCCTCCTCCTTGATCTGGGTGTTTTGTTATAATCACAGGAAACGGGAGCATATTCTCTTATAAATACCCACAGAACAGGAAGACAGTCTACCACAGCGCTTTGTTTTTTTGTTATTTTGTGTTCTCTGTCCAAAAACCACACACTGTAAATACGTTTTAATATATTTTGTTGCCCTTTTTAAAGAAAGTAAAAAGGAAAAAAGCTGCAGTATCCCTTTTTTTCATGGGTTTCTATGTGTGTAAATACAATCTTCTGACTGTTTTGTGGAAGGTGCAGTGTTATGTATTGTTTATTTTCTGGTCATTTTAGATTAATTTGCTCAGACGAGTAAGATTTGTGTGGTCTTACAGTGTTTTTCAACGTGCATTCAAGCCATCTGTCATGAAAATACACTCACTTCACAAAAAACACCAAAAGACAAAGATGAATCAAATGGTAACAAAACAGAAAACTCTTTTTTGACTAATCTCACATATCTTCATCATATCTGCTGTAAGTTAGACCTATCACCAGACCATCTCCACAACGAGCTGGTGAAATATATAAAATCGCTACCAGCATACCAAAAAACGACTAAAAAAACCACAATCATAATCGCTTAGCTTTAGCTAAGACCTAGACTAGCTTGTCAACTCCAAACGCCACTGTGGATTGTTCACTGAAGACATGCTATCCGGACAATGCAGCTTGAATGCACTTTGTCACTGACCCCCTCGTAATGGGAGTCTGTGGGAGGAGGGGTTAAACACACTAACTGAAGAATGGTGCTATCATTACTTTAGCCAGACACGTCTGTCTCGCGATGAACCCAGTTTGTAATTGTTCACATGCTGTATTGTCTTATCTTAAGGGCCTCTGGGACCGGGTTGATTTTTTTGCGTGTTCCACGTGTAGCAGCCATATCGTTGTGATGTCATTAGGAAAGGACACTGGTACAGCAGGGGGGGGTAAGGAGTGAGGGGTGAGGGTGGGGGGTTGAGTGGCGTCCCCTGAATCAGGTCACCTGGCCTCCCCTCCATAGCTTTACCAAAGGATGGTGGCCCCCCTCTGGTTCACCTAAGGATTTCTCACTTACAAAATACAAGACCACGGTTCCTGTCATCAGCCCTCACAAAAGAGACGACTACTTGCTTTGCTCTGGACAGAAAATCAAGAGAGGGAATAATGGGAGGCTGTTTTTTTCTCTTTCCCTCTCTTTCTAAGCTTCAACAAGTACAAATGTCACCTTGATGTGAACTCTTTGGGTTCGTACTGAGTCTGTTGTTTGGGACAAACACACTACTACACTACAAGGGGAAGGAACTCTGTGCGAACTCCCTGTGAGATTGACAGTATCCGGACACAAGGGCCCACGGGAAAGAAACTCGTTGGTTCTCCTGCACCACAACAAAACAATCAAAAACTCAAACCTGAGAAGGGGGTGGGAGAGTCTTTTACATCCGTGTGATTTGTATGTCGTGCCGTGGTGAACACATCCTCAGCTTGTTCCTTTCAGATTTGACCTCCCACTCCTCTCACCTTCACATCTGCGCTCGCGGCTACGGAGGACTGTAGCTACGGCAACGTCTGCTGAACTGGAGGAAAGGGAAACTGTAGCGTGGACTCAAAACAAACAATGTTGCACTGATAAATATATTTAAGAGGTTTATGTGTTTATAGCGTTAATTTGCAACAATTAAAAAACACAAAAGCGTGTTCATTTATTTCCTCCTTTTTATAAATATATAAATATATAGTTTCAGATTATGTGATATAATTCTGAAATGTAAAAATATTGAGATGTTTTCATTATTGAAAAAGGCATAAGATTTTTCAATGGTAATGTCCCTCCCCCTACATTTACATGGCATTTTAACGCTTCATTTTGTACTGTAATTCAAATTTTGTGGAGAATCTTTTTTTTTTTTTTTTTTACAAGAACAAGAAAAGAATACTTTTATTTTCAATACTGCTTCTGTAATTTGCTGTTGTAGGAAAAAATGAATAAACAGCAAGGCCTTAAAAGAATGCTTTTCATGACCCAGGAACTATTTTTCCTTTTCCAGTCAGATCTACATCACAGCCGTTAACCAGCAGCTCTTTGACACAACATCTGTTCTTTGCATTAAGGTAATGTGAAAGCACTATTTCAGTCAGCAAGACGGTAATGTAAACCAGAGCGACTTGTAGTCTTTGTCACACAGCTGTTGCTTTCAAAATTCACGAATAAAAGGCATCTTCAGATGACGCAATGGGCTCATTTACATGGTTATTTATCCATGGGATGAAAACCACGCAAATGAAATTATTAATGTGGAACTCTCCACCGATTGAGAGTGGTAAACGGCAGTGGAAAAGGCGGCCCAGAGCGAAGGGCGGCCACTAACCACTAATGGGAAGCTCGTGTGTGCTACACTGAGGCTCTCGGCTGCTTCTCTTCTTGAGCTATCATTAGCAGAAATCAGGCACGGTCTTCATTTTCTCAGATTTCTTTTGATCTGAGGTGGAGCCACATGCTTAAGTAGCGATGTGTCATTCTGGCAACACAACAGAACAACTTTGAATACATGGCAATAACAGGCAATATCAGGCAAAGTTTGTTTAGGCGTCTAACAGGGTCAGATTTCTGTTATGTATTTTATTACACAAAAAAACAACAAACAGAAATAACACTTTTTTTTCTCCTGTAGCTTGATCCAGCCTGTTTGTTGGACTGTTGACTTCTTGCAGTCACATGATGGAGAATCCAACGGAAAGTGATTGGTTCAAAATATGATGTATTTCTCTTCAGTTATCTCCTTAATGATGTCTGCCACTACTGATAACAATGTGAGCCCGTCACAAGAGCTTTTAGTGGACGTACAATGACCGTGATGAGCTACATCCTACTCCATCAACACTGGAACCTCGACACAAAAACATGAAAATGTACCCTTCAATGCAATTATATGAGCCATCTAAAATCATGAACAACTTTACTTTATTACATTCTACTAATCCTTTATGTTGATAGTTTGTCAGGAAATGGATCCTGGTCCACATTCAGCTCTTTTCCATAAGAGTTTCACCACATCAGGAAGCAAAGGGGAAACATGTCTCAGCCTCTCGGACCATCAGCACCGGTTCCCCTCCAGGCTGGTCACTTTCTTCACACTCCACCTGCAGATACACTTTCACTTTTCACTTTCTGTTCACTTTAGTTTTTTTTTGTGTTTTTAACTCTTATTCTTTTATTTTTGAACTAATCCATAGCCCTTGATTATTATATTATATTTTATATTATTATTGCACTATGTTGTCTTGTTGTCTATTGTTGAACTGTCTGTTGTCATGCACCCACCGCCAAGTCAAATTCTTTGTATGTCTGACATATTATGGTATAATGTTTCCTGATTCCCAAAAGAGGATTAGCTGGATGAAGGTAACCCACATGACCAGTGGCAGTTTGTTGATAGAAAATATGTCACTATTACTCACAATGGGAATTTTTCTGCAAAATTAGATGTTAGAACTTTCTTTTTTTTATCTTAACCTTAATTGGTGTAGTTTTGCATTGTTGTCTTGATACATTTACCAAAGTAAAAGATGCAGATATTTTTTCACCCGGTGAAAACAATCGGACTGACATCCAATCTCAATCTACACTTTTCCCCTTTACCACTGGATGGCTCAGTGCAGTAATGCTACTACAAAGTAAGATTGTCTCATAGATTTACACTGGAAATGACTGCGGTAACTTAGTAGTACACAGGCACACAGTTTCCCAATGAGTAAAATGTTGTAAAAAAAGTCACTTCATCGAGTCTATCAGTGGACGGTTCACTTATTTCACTTCCATCTTATATCAATCAGTGAAATCAAGTGAAAGCAGGTTCTAATGAGGGTCACAGACTACCAACAGTTTCAATGCATGCTCAAAGATTGCTTTAATATAACAGAGCCACTGTCAATATTGTTTACAAGACTACTAGCCTATTGTTATGTTGTCATACCAGTTGTTAATTGTGAGTTGAACGTGAATGAAATGGATTGTGGATAATGTAAAAGGAAAAGCATTAAAGTGTGAATCAACCTGTTATTGTATTAGAGGGTTGTGTCCCTGTTTCCATGCAGTAACCAGCCCTGACCACACAGGGGCTCTAGAAGACATCAGAGTACTGACACGTACAGCGTGTACATTAACACAATAAACTATTCATCCTCAGTCAAGGAATAATGTACAATTTCTCAGTCATTACAACTCATAGAAAAACGTGGGATGTCAAATAATGTATATCAGCAAAACCCTACCATGAGTTATGCTGTATAACGATTCATTCCAAAGAGCATCCAATATCTTAAGACAACAACAACAACAACAACAAAAGCCGCGGAAGAGAATGTATTAAATTTAGTTTTCGTCCAGTAAACCGAGATTGAACTTTCTAGCTATCTCACAGAGGGAAGGGGAAAGAAAGGGGGGGAAAAGCTACATTCACTTGTAAACACTCCCACAAGACTAAACAGGATTCAAGGATCTTCCTGACAAGATAGTTTGTTTTCTTTCACATTTCTCCAGCATCTCCAGTGCTGGGACTGAAACAACATTCCCCTAACGTTTAAAACAAATACATAACAGGCTTGGATGATTCTTTTCAAAGCTGATTCAAAATAAGCATGCAGTTATTGCTTCTATTTTATATGGAATATAATGTGGTGGAATAGTGTTTATAGGGGGAGCTCTTCTTACTATATAATTATAAATGTTTTTTATGTGTGATAACATCTTGAGTAAAGAATTTGCAGGTACCTTCTTTCTTTCTAACTTTCTTAGACTATTCATAACCACAAAACTGCGATTGATGAGGAGAATAAATTGGGAAATTACATTATTTTACAAGGTTTGTATTCCATGGCAGCCAGTTATACCAAAGAAACTCGAGCCACGAGGACTGGAACTACTTAACATTCTGTAATCAATTATTACAGAATTTATTATTCGTATTCTTATAAGCACTTTACTTAGAACACTTTACTATTTGCAAAGGCTGTTTTCTCCAATCAAATTGATTACAGGGATGACAACAACTTGAATTACATGACAATCCATTCGGAGAATCACCCTGTTTATAAATACAGTCAGCGACTGAGGGTTAGACATTTTTTTTAGTATTTGCTGATGGCACACTGAATCAACTCAAAGTGCTTAAATAATATATCGTATGTACAGCATGTTTGTTTTATTTTTAGCAATGCGTCAAACACAATGGTGTCCCACAAAGTCATATATGTTCTTGCAGTAAGATTCATATTTGTATAAAAGATCATAACTGATGATGAAGACGATGCTAATGACAGAGATTCAGATTGATGTGACATTGAATAGACATGTTGCCAGCATCTGTATAAATAGTCAATTACGGGAGTCCTACCAGTGACGTAGGAGAGTCAGAATGGAGTTGCATCAAGTCAGCATTATTAAGCAAAATTAAAGCAAGAACGGATCATATTCCTTCAGAATAAAATAACTTGATACGTTAAACGTTAGATACATACAGTGTGTGTGTGTGTGTGTGTGTGTGTGTGTGTATGTGTGTGTGTACGTGTGTACGTGCTTTCTCTGAATGATTTCCTTTGCTCCTTTCGTTTTGATTGTATTTCATCGTGTCAGCGGTAAATAGTCAGAGTGTGTATTCACCATCATCACCAATGGCAGTTTTCAACATTACTGGCAAATCGTGTTTCTGATTCTAAGTCTGATTGTCAAAACCGTTTTGAACATTTCTTTTGTTCTGAAGGTCAGCACCGGAACAGGTCGCTCCCGCTCAGGAGAAGCGGTGCGTTGCGGGTTTGCCTCTCCTCTCTGCCCTCATTTAGACCGAGGAGAAGTCCACACATACGCTGTTGGGATCTGGTTTCCTTCCCCCGGCGTCCAAACTGCTCCGGAAGCCCCTTTTTTTCCGTGCGGAGTGAAGTCGAGGGGGGAATGAGCGGCACGGGGGAGCTACCGTGACCCTTTCGGAGGAGAAAGTGCCCCCCAGTGCCACCAAGGCAGAGTGTCCGTGCTGCGGCGGATCATCACTTGGAGCTGGGGGACAATAACAGCAAAGTGCCAAGGTAAAGGATGTGTTGTTTGTACGTCGGACTAAACACAACTCTTATGTGGGATACTTTTGTAACGTTAGGTCTGACGTCACCTGTAACATCTTACTTATCATGTGTGAGTTGTTAGTTAAATGTATCACTGTTTATGGGTGCTTGATCAAATTGTGTGTTCTGTGTGCATTACGTTATTGTAGCTTTGCTATTATGAAAATAAACTGATCTGCTGTGGATGTTCACGTTAAATATGGGAGGGTGCAGGTTCAACAAGTCATTTCACATGAAGGGAGGGGGGGAGAGAGAGAGAGAGACACGTTAAGGTCCCAAAGACAGATTTAATCACATGCCGAAGCCTTCTGGAGCAAACCAGAAGCACAGATATGACATGAGTGTGAGGACTTAAAGACATCAGAATATACACTAGCTTGGAGATAGAACATGCAGGGCCCGATGGTTGTTATTAACGTGATGGACATGAGGCACAGAATCCATGGCATCCAGCAGCGTGCCCCCTTCATTTCATCAGAGGGAGTAAAGGAGGAGGAGGAGGAGGACGAAGGTGGTTAGAGCATTCAAGGCGGTTTAATCAGTTAAATGGAGGCAGGAAGGATGGGAGGATGTCAGAAGGAGATATGGAAGGCCAAGTGGGGGTGGGGCAAGGACAGTGAGGATGTAGGGAGGGAGTGGGGGGAGGAAGGCTAATTGAGGAGGGAGGGGGAGGGGGGGCAGGGGGGGGTGTAGTTGAAAGACGGGGCGGTGGCTAGCAACTGAATGGATGTGACCCCCGCCCCTCCCACCCGTTCCCCGAGGGAGCAGCTGCTGCCGGCTCCCACCTGATTTATGAGGTCACTTAGTGCACACAGAAGGCTACACCCAGGGCCCACGTGACGTTTCTCACGTGTGTTTTTGTATGATTGTGTGCGTGTGTGTGTGTTTCTCTGTGTGTATGTGAGTGGCGTACACAGGTGATGAATATGCACTTTGTGTTTCTGTCGCTTTTGCGGTGGCCCTGTGGGAACAGAAGTGATTAAATTGCGCTCCGCGACCAAAAGTGGGGGTCTTAGGCTCAGAAGCACAAAGTTGCACAAATAATCGTCTGTTACAGCCATTTACCTCCGGCACGCTCATCCCCTCCCCCCCACTGAGGATCCCATAAGAGCAGTTCTGTCAGCAGATTTGGGAGGCTGATCACATGACCCACAGCACATAAACCTGTGCATTCCTTCATTCTGGCGTGTTTTTGTTTCCTAAATCATATGGTCACGTGTTTTAAAACTTGAAGACTGAATTGTATTTTCTGTGTAATATGATAACCTCCAGTGTTTACCCTACCATTATAACAGGGTCCCCCTCGATCCCCCCTGCAGAAATGACTTCCCCTCCCGTAAAAAAGTGTGCAATAAAAAAGTTATACATTTAAAATTTGTATAATTTTTTTCCCACGCACGGCAGTTTCAAACTGACACAAATATGAGTGACTTCCCAACCCCCAACCAACCTTCTGTTTTATTCTTCTGTACAGAATCTTTGCCACAGGTCGGTCTATTTTTAGAGCTGGATTGCAGGGTGTGTTCTACTCTTGGTTTTTGGTTTGTGACCTCCAGAGCTGCCTTTAGCCTGATCGTCTCAATCCACCCTTCCCCTCCACATCGGGTTCAATGGTGTGTGTGTTTGTGGGGGGCGGGGTGGTGCGTTCCAAAAACAGCCTGTGAGACTGCGGTGAGGAATGGCGCGGTTAAAGTTGACCGTGGCGGTCGGGAGTCGGGTAAAGCAACTTTTTATAGCATGAGCAGTTGATATGTTTACCAGGTGTTCATGAGCAGCATACTTTATCTTTTCATGTAGGCCTACAACTCATTTACCGATTACTTGTCAGCTAAGAAACCCTATTCTGTTGTTTCACTTTGTATGTTAAGATACAAAAATTATATTAAGAAAAAAAGCAATGGTTCCCATCCCTAGCATTTCAAAACAATATCATAAAATGTTTAATGCATGATTTTCCTTATATATGTCCTGAGAGGTGACACATACGACTGCATTGTTGTCCACAGACAGAAACACATCACAGCGCTGCGGCTTCTTTAAAGCCGCCCGTTGGACTTTGGTAATCCTTCTGTTTAAATCTGATATGTAGCTCTATAATAGGAGCACATTGTTCAGACTAAACCGAAGATACTACACCAGGGGTTCCAGCTCATCTTAGTTTGAAGGTTCTCTGCGTCGCAGCTTCAACTCTGCCGGAAGCTGAGGCCCAGCAGATCAAGTGTCAAAGTTGCGGCCTGATAAAAGACATCTGAGGGCTATTAAGGAGCCAGTTTTTGTACGTAATATAGGGAGAGAAGCTAAACGTGTCTGCACCCGGCCCCTCTGGGGGGTTCAAACCTGGATTAAGACCAAACTCTGACATATTTGTCTCCGTGGGGGTGAAAAAGCTAAACTGCCGTAAAGCATTTTTAGTCTTTATGACTTCTCAGCTTCTGTTGGACCGCTTTTGTGCTGCTACCTAGACACACTTCCCACAGACAAAGAGGTGGATCGCTGGGAAATAACCCCGTTATTAACTTCTCATTATGGCCTCCTCATTTTGAATACTTTGCCAGCAAAACTAGCGTAACATGAAAGGGACATGAGCATGTACAAACTGTTCCTATCCTGCACCAGCCATAGACCATGAGCTCTGGAGAGGAGCTCTCTCTCCTCGTCTCCAACCCCTCGACCAACCCCACCGCTGTTGAAGAATCACCTCGCTACTGTAAATATTTATCCAGCTCCCGTAGACTGCTGCTGAGTATCCAAACTACTTCTCAGATTTTTTGCGCTGATGTACACGCAGAGGATCAACATTTGTGACAGCTGTTTATTACTTTCACAGAGACGGCCCTTTTGGCTGTGTCGCTAGCATTGCGTGCGGAACACTTTCCAGCCTTATTTAGCTTTCCACAGAGCTTAGATAATGCCGATGGCTTAGCAGACATGCCGGATTCACGGACACAATATGCTGCCGTTTTGGCACAGCGTTTTTGTAGCTGTCTGTAACGAGCCAGCCTGTCCCCTTCTGTCTCTTCTTCCCCTACCCTCCCAATTTAAAGCCAGATATGTCATCTTTATGGCTTCAAGAGAGAGATGTGGCTGTCTGCCAGGGACCACGGTACAGGCTTCCTGTGCGATCCCAGCCGAGCTTCCTGTGTTTCAGCAGAGGAAGGGCCGACTCAGCGGAGACGGGGACGTTTGGGGAGGCTTACTTTACAGCTCCCACACGCCAAGCTCTTTTTGTTTGCATTATCAGAGCCCGGCAACCCCCCCGAGAGCCTCCTAAAACGAGGGTTTCAGCATATTGACTCCATCCTCAAGAAGGGGGAACACAGATTGTTTACAACAAAAATGTTGAATCTGGCAAAAGCTTGTCCGCCATTATCTCGCGACACAAGCTGACATTTAGCCCTGTATCTGTTGTGAGTAAAGTTGTTGGTTCCACCGCCTCTCCCAGGGGTCGAGGCAGAATAGTTTTTGTGTCTCTGGTGATTCAAAGCACCACCTTTTATGAGTGATGGTGGAGGCCAGGCTGGGGAGGGCTGAGTCTGAAATAATAAGCGCTGCACAGCTATTTTCAACACGATGATGGGGGCCGCGAATATCTGGAGCACCGTCTCTCCTACAAAGGTCACGGTTCTGGCCTCAAATGTTTCTACTCGACTGCTGTGGGAGGACGTGCCGTGATGAAATGACAATCCCCCGGCAAAGCAGAACTGCTTTGGTGTTTTCTGACTGAAATTGTCAGAATGTCCTTGGAAGACAGCATATCCACCCCCCGCTCCACCATCCAGGGGTGTATCTTTAGCCTCCTACATACAAGGGGAATGTTGGCAGGCTTGGAGACGAGGCTGTGGCTCCGTGTTTGTGGGGAAAGTGGAGTTGAATCTCAAAGAGCAGCAACAAGTCTGTCGAGCTCCTTGTGAGGCTGCAGCCGCTACTGTTCTGCAGAACTATTACAGTTACAGAGTGGAGGATTACAGGCCCCCTGCAGAACAATTTTCGAAACTGCTTTTAGATACTTGATTGAGAAAAAACAGCCAGACTACTTGTAATACCTTGTTACTCGGCTACAACATTGTTTCAGATAACAATTAAGCGATTGGTCACTACACTGACGTTCCACCGCATTAAGAATTAAAGTGCAGCTTTTCAAAATCAGATCAGATAAGACATTAAACACCCTCCAGGGATTTTCCGCCGTTGGCTACAAAGCGGTTAGTGTAATTGTGCCGTGAATGGAAGGCAGCTTCTGGTTGATGGACTTCCACCTTTTATCAAAGCGCTTGCTCTGCTTTTCACCAGCTAAAGCGGACCAAACCTCGACTGCAGAGAAGTACCACGGTGCCCTTGTACGCAAACTTGTCATGGACATTTTACCTTTTTGACTCTTTCTACTTGCTTCCGTTACTACCGTGTAATGGTGACTGAGCGAAGGTTGAATATTCTCTCTGAATGTTATGCCTCTTTACACTGAGGATGTTACTTTGCATGTTTTTTTCTGTGGTAGATATTTGGTAGGATATGCCCACGGTCCCATTGGCGCTTATATTAGGGTAAGCTATTTTTACAAACTTTTGTAACCCTTATTGAGCTTATTCTCAAAATGATTTAAAGCTGATGCCATAAACACACATCTGTGTATATTTTTTTTGGTCTAAAAATAAAGGCATGGCTGATTGAATAGGACGTTATGTAAACTTCTACCTCCAACTCTAGCTGCTCAATACCGCTTAACCTTCTATTTTGGAATAGCTTGAACACTGGATTGCTCTTGTAATGTGGAAACTATGATGATGCGTTTTTAGCCAATTTTGTGCCTTGGTCCCGGTCGCCTGGAGTACTTCTCTCCTGCTTTTTCTAATGCGGAAATAACACATTGGATATATCACGTCCGTCCATATGAATGTCTTTGAGAGCCCAAATACCTCAACATGAGCCTCATTAGTATTATTTATCACACACAGGCTCTTCTGGCAAAGAGGCAACGGTGAGTGGGAACACTTTAAAGGATCAGACACTCCGTCATGGTCTCGTAGGGAAGCCTGATTCATAGCTTTTGTCCGGTTGAGAGGTTTCCTCCAGATGGATGGGGTGTTTGAAGGGGGGGTTGGTCAAAGACACAGACGGACACTGTTTGGTATTCTCATTCAACTTCGTCTGCCTTCCATGCTCTGCGCTGTTTTTAAAGCGTACGTGAAGTTGGCTAAGAGGGAGGGTGTGTGGTGTGGTCGGTTGGGAAGGAAATGAAGGAAATGAAGTGAGGCAGAAAAGGAGGGAGGATAGGATGCCGAATTGTGACTAATTAATCTTGCAATTGTTTAATGAAATTATTGAAGTGGGCACATTTAAGACGCTTTAGCTACACATGTCTTTGTTTGGACAGATGTGTTAGGCTAGAAGAGGCGGACTGACACTCCAAATGGAGGAGGACCCAAGGGCCAAAGTTGAGGCGAGACAGGTCTGCGGTTTCCTCTCCTTTGGACTTGAGGCAACCTCCACCTCCAACCTTTCCTGTTTTTCCTTCCTTTCCATTCCTTCTTTTCACAGAACAGTCGCTCTCCTACAAAGAGCGCTGTCCCTTTAAGCCGCTAGCTCCTTTACTGTCAAACTCGGCGTGACAGTCCTCACCCTCATCTGATTCCGCGCACATCATTCATGGCGGCGCCTGCAACTTTTAAGCACTCGCAAAATGAAGCTCAACTTAAAGGAATTTAAACCTACTTTGTATAGCCGACACCTTCTTAGGGTCACCCTTCTTGAGTGAACTGGGGAAAGGGGGGGTTGTGTACCAAACCAGCATCAAGAATCTTGGGCCCCCTTTTTTAGTCGTGCACTGCGGTGTCTGTGATGCATCACTGTCCTTAAGGACCAAGGAGGATAGGGCTCCACGAGGGCCGTAAAACACAGGGATGCCGTTAGTCACAGCTCAAGTGTGGGTGACATCCGGAGTAAAAATGTGGCCATGTGAGCCCGTGAGTTGCATAAACTGAGTAAGGAAACTGTGTGGAATTTATTTCCATCCTACCCCAGTGACATATGGTTCTGAGCACCAGGAAATTCTAATTCTAACTAATATGAATAGACACTAAACTCCCCTTCTGAATATAAGCCATTCAAGCAGTTAATGCAGGGGACTTCTTAGAGCTGTGCACTTTGTCAAAGCTCATGGGCTCATAGCTTTGGGTGCTATTGTTTCTATGGTGTTTTAATACTTTGTAGTTTTACTTCCGTGGTGAATCGGCTTGTCTCAATTTTTCACTGAAAACAATCCTGGGTCTCTACACTTTATTCAAATAACGTGGTTTCATATAAAGGCTCAAGTCTCGAATTACATTAAGGTCACAAGGAATACATTCAAAGCTCAGAAACAGTAGTGGCTTTGTTATGCGGGGCTGAGGCACCACGGATACGGCAAAATGCTCACAATAAAAATATCCAGCTGCTGGTCGTCCTACAGGAAAAGTCTGTCCAAAGTCAGTGAATCCATTCTCTGGAAACCAGGAATACAGAAAGTTCAAAGCAATCAATCCTGTAGCAGAGATATTTAAGTTGAGGATGGACTTCGGACTGGCATTTCCATCCCTAGAGCCATGCAGCTACTCCGGGTAAACGCCCACTCGGCATCAGCATTTTACCGGGGTAAAACCTAGTCTTTTGGAGAAAGAAATGAAATAATAGATGAATAGTTAACCATGCTTACCGTAGAAAGAAAAAAGGCTTGTATAGCTGCTTCCAGTATAAATATAAAAGAAATCATTTGCCAGAAATGTAATTTGTACCTTGTGGAAAGCATGTTTGACCGAAAAAACAAACTTCATCAATAGAATTATATTCAAACCACATCTTACGGTCTGCGTCATAGATGAAGGTTTTTTCAATATTGTTGGCTAATAGCTAGGTACCATTTTAATTAGGATGTAACGATTTGTTTTTAACAAACGATTCGATTCAATCACAATTCATGGTTGTCGATACGATTCAAGAACGATATTGGTTCATTTAGAACGATACGATCCGAAACGATTCAGTGACTTGAAATCGATTGAGTAACTTTTTAGCCAAAAATTCAACCAGTGTGACTGAAATAAATTTCCCAGATTCCTGTTGTAATAGAATCAGGTATCAATTAATTATGAATATAAATAAACAAGTAAACAACAATGAATGGCAAATACATATTTTATTTGAATTAAGTGCAAACACTGCTGTAGCAGTGTAGCAGAAAAAAACCCCGTATTAGTGATATACACAAAAAACACCCCCTGCAATAATGGTTTCCCCCTACCAACCCCCTCTATTTGAACTTCTGTGGAACGTCCCGTCGGCTTTGCCATAAAACCCGGAAGTTGAATCGGTGCTTGGGTAGGCGGTTTGTCGGCTCAGTCCGTGACAGCCTTTATCATTAAAAGTGCTAAGAAAAAACATCCATATAAACTCTGACGTGCTTAAATCTAATGGGTTATTTCCTAGTATCTATACAATCGATTTATGACATTTTAAATTGATTTTAGATCGATATATGTCGTCCATAAGGCCAACTCGCCAAGCACAGATTGATGTAGTTGAATCGGAGGAATTAAAATCGATGTCGATGTCTATCTATTCTTCTTTTTTTTGCTTCAGAAACGGTTCATTAAAACACGATATTTTTTATTGTGGCCCTGTTAACCTTAACCACATTTAAATTTACAACGTCTGACGTCTGAGCTTGACTGTCATCTTTTCACTGAACATTCTTTCATTCGGCTGCTAAGCTTCACAGGGTCGAGAACAACGTGGTTATTTTTCTAACTTGACACCTCACTGTCGTTTTTTTGGACGCCATTTGCTTTTGAATAACTCCAGAGCTAAAGTCAAAACCCTGGCAGGAGAGAAAAGAAAATATCTGAGTGTGGTTTTGTTATAAGAGGAATGTGAACCTCAATTCCTGCATTTTATGCTCGACATCAGTTCCCATACAACACAAACGGCTGCACATTGATCGATTTGCTTCAGTACAGTGTGGTCTTGGTGGCCGAAAAAAGGTTAAATGTGGCATTTATCTCACATGGAAACACAGCACAATTACACACACACACACACACACACACACACACAGGAAGCCGGCTGATCTAATCTGGGGGCTGTAGACAGGCCGTCTGCCCCTATGTGTCTATATAAACGGACACACACACATACACACAGGCATTCAGGAATGCATCACTCAACACCGCGCACACTGAACGTCAAAGCTTCCTCAACCACAGTTTTTTAATATAGCCTCTATTGCATAGCCAGCAACAAAAAAATAAAAAAGTAATGTCGCGTCATCACCATCTGTATTGTGCTAATCTTAACCTCCTGCTTCACTATCTAGTTTGCTAGACGTAAGTAAGTGAGAGGATCGTTTGTGATCTTTGGTCAAGCGGTTGTACATTCTAATTAGATTCGGCTCATGCTCATCCTTCGCCAGGTGCACTAGCACACAACACCAGGCCATTGATTCGGTGTCTCTCTGCAGGAGGCTTTCCCCCTGTTGCTCATTAGAGCGGCCTATAAGAGGTGGCGAGAATCCCCAAAGCTTGTCAGTGGCTAAACTAAATTTTATTTAATGGTGAACTGGGGACTTCATCTGGAGTTTCCCTTTCACAAATGAAGTACACAACAGGGTTTGTCCCTTACACCCGCAATCTCAATATACTCAGAACGGAGTGCAGGAAGAAGGGACCATCCATAGAGGCTTTTTCTGTTGCGGTGCTGACAATCTCCTACAATTACAGGTTGAGGGTAAACCTTTGTAATGCAAAAACAAATTGGTCAAAGCTCCACTATAATGTACTTTATATATTATGTAAACATAGAATAGATTGGCCCTATCGCCACCGATATCGGACTTTGCTATTTGAGCCGATAATGGGCTAATATCCAAGATTGGTATCAGTGCGTTGCCAGCGGCATTGCCATGCTGTAGCTAGTTCTTAATTGGTTCGTATATACAGCTGGGTTTCTTTTCGTTAATTTCTTGCTGTTCTCTAAATGTGTCTGATAATGTGTTCGTTGGATCCTTCCTTTATACCCTCAGATGTTTGTTTACCTCCATTTCACGTTAGCCGCATGATAAAAAGGTCCATTAGACAATGACCTGATCTGTTCACGTTGATTCAGTCGGAATGTACAGAGACTTTGCACTAAGCAGCCTTCAGGGTGAGGTCTGTTTAATGTCCGGTCTAACTTATTTGGACATGTGCAGTCTCGATTACGGCTCCTCCAGGCCATCTAAAGATAAGCCTAGGGTTTCAGTGCATGTGTGAAAGAGGCTTTGCATTGCAGACTGTACATATTACCTCAGATCTGTACCTGTGCTCATGACTATTGATACTTGAAAAGGCTGTAACCTCAAACTTGAAGAAGTCTCCTCTGGCAATCTTTCTGCATGCCAGCGGTCGGTCGGTTGGTCTTTGGAACTGTTTCAATGAAATTATGTGAATTCCGTACCGTTCCTCTGGCGCCACCATAGACGAAGTACTGACCTATAGTCCGTTGGTTGGTCTGCCATTTCGGTCTTTGGTCATTCATCTTTTCAAATATTTAATGGATTGACACATACATTAATTTAGCCTCAGTTGTAAATGTGTGTAAGGCTAGCTAGCAAATGCAAGCATTCATTGCATTTTGCTAAGCACCGTGGCTGTAGGCTGCTCACAAGTCAGCTGATTGGTGCAGGGAAAAGGTTCTTCAGCTCACTTATCCTGACTGAGTCATAAGCTTTCATTAGAGGAGGACAAGATGCATCGATATGGCTGACCAAAGCGCCCCGCTCCCGGAAAAAGAATCAATATACACCACCTGAAAGGGGGGCGACTCAAGGGAACTGATTCTATTTACAGGGGTTGTTAGGAGAAGGGGGCAGCAGCCCAGGGACGAGTTTATAACCGAGTCTGTACGCAAACTGTGGCCGGCATGTTTGTATCTGAAAGCGGACTGAATTTAATTAGCTGCCTTCCACCGACCGACAACAGTCGAGCCCCCGCTTCCGAATGCTTCATTATCCTGATAGCCATTTATACTTTCAATCCGTCATCTCTCTGAGGCGCTCTCGCTGCTCTGGATCCTCTTTGTCCAGGGAATTTTGAGGTTAAGCTTTCAGACATGGAAGCACAACAGCCGTTATAGTCGACAAAGAGATTGTCACAAATGACAAATTGTTTTTCAAAACAACAGCAGCTCTTTGATGAGACCAGGACACGTTTGAAGACTCCTTTTCCTTGTGTGTATTTGCAGATGGACCTGAAGCTGCTCTTGATTGCCACATTGCTTGGAGCGCTTAGTTGGGGTGATGCTCAGAAAGGTAAGATCGGCTTCCATCCTGCACTGATGATGCCGCTCTGCTGCTGCTAGCACTGATAGGTAAACGTACATTTCACTGTGATGACTACCTCTCCTTTAACCCAACGATGTCCCTGACAAGAGATCATCATTGAGGAGTGTGATGGAAAAGACGCAATGTCTAAAATTATCACCAAGCCACAGTTTTCCAGACCAACTGATGTGTAAACTAGTGGGGGCTTAGCAGGCTGCTTACTCTGCAGGGCCTGTGCTATGACCCCGCTCCCCCTGACTCTGTCCCCTCCTCTCTTTGTTTTCCATCCAGAGGGGAACGAGTGCATCAATGCCAATGCCAAGTACTGTGGGGAGTGTATCCAGGCGGGGGCCAAATGTGGCTGGTGTAAAGATCCGGTATGTGAATCGAAGCTGTCAGCTATAATGCCTGCTGAGAAATGATGCCACGACGCTGTTACGATGCCATTAGGCACTTAGTGCCTGATGTCAGGCTGCAGAGATTGATCGCTTAGGATAATTTGGTAATGTAATTGATTATTGTTATATCAGCCTATAAAATATAAGAAAATACTGCAGCCATCACCGTTTCTTCGAGCCAGACAGGATTCCTGGTTTTCATGGTTTTGTCTGATTTACAGCCTGGAAGCTATTTTCTTTACAACTACAGAGCAAAAGAGTTGACCTCCTGATCAAATGGATGTTCCCCTGAACTCTCCCTGTGCTTCTGCTCCCAGAACTTCCTAAAACAGGGCGAGACCGTCTCGACCCGCTGTGACGAGCTGCAGTCTCTGATAAAACGGGGCTGTGAAAATGAGATGATCGAGAACCCGCACGGTAAACAGAGGATCCTGAAAAACAGAATGGTGACCCATCGCAAAAAGGGAGCAGAGAAGCTGAAGCCAGAGGACATAACTCAGATCCAACCTCAAAAACTCAGCCTCACCCTCCGATCTGGTGAGGATACGTTTCAATGAAAGCTATTCTTAACCTTTCTGGATTCAAACCTTTTTCAGGTGGTTTAATTAAGAGTTACTTTATGTAGGTAAGCCCGAGTCATTCAACTTGACATTCAAGCGGGCAGAAGATTATCCCATCGACCTGTACTACCTGATGGACTTGTCCTACTCCATGAAGGACGATCTGGAAAATGTCAAGAACCTGGGAACCAGTTTGATGTTGGAGATGTCAAAGATCACTTCTGACTTTAGGATTGGTAAGGATTTTTTTAATTGGTCTGCTTTTTGGAGTTAGAAAAATAATAACCTATAATTGTTGCCTGTTTATCTTTGCTTCACAATTTACTACTGCAAGATTATACATTTAGATGGCAAAAGAAAAGCGTGTATTCTAATAACAAAAGGTCTTGAGGTCAAGATTAATTGGAAAAGAAGTTCACGAAAAAAATAACGTATTTTAAAACAGAATTGGACATGTGCTTCCATAAAATTGTATTTACCAATTCCAACATCTTCCTTCAATCAGCGACCCTCTGTAATTTGTAAGGTGTATGTGTGTGGAGCCACGGCCTTTTGCAGCCCCGTAATGCACTATATTTCACACTCAATAGCTGATACGTCACTATGAATTGTGTACGTGTACAAGAACTGCTAACAGCATATTCTGCATTCTTGTAATGGTTAAGCGTTGCTAAAATGTAAACATGTAGACAAAATAACGAAAGGCTTTGTCTGCGAGGATCCACGGTATTGGCATTTGAAAAGATTGTAAGACGGTTCTATGGGGTATTTAGTGGCACCCAAGGTTGAATTACCTTTTAGTGACCTGCATAAACAAGCCAAAGAAAGTAAACATAGCTCACAGACATATTCTGAACTCATTAGGGGTCAATTTACCTTTTAAACCAGATCACCCCAATCAGTCTCAAACCAAGTAACCCGTTGAGCTGAATTTCTTTTCGACGCGTGTTGTTCCAGAGGACTTTCTGAATCCAACTGTCTTTCTCAGGTTTTGGTTCCTTTGTGGAGAAGACAGTCATGCCGTACATCAGCACCACCCCTGCCAAGCTGCTGAACCCATGCACAGGTGACCAGAACTGCACCAGCCCGTTCAGCTACAAGAACGTCCTGAAGCTGACCAGCGACGGCAAGAAGTTCAACAACCTTGTGGGCCAGCAGCACATATCCGGCAATCTGGACTCCCCCGAAGGGGGGTTTGATGCCATCATGCAGGTGGCTGTGTGTGGGGTAAGCAAAAGAAGCCGTTTTTCCTTCCCCTCGGTAATAGTGTTGGAAATAATCATTCTCAGGTTCTCAATTCAAAGGTGATTTTCCCACAACTACTGCATTCACTCAGAGGGATACAACGGCAATAAATGTGCTTACTTGGCAGCGTGGGAAAAGCTTTTTAATGAGCCCTCTGCGTTTACAAGGGAACTTTTTGGATGCAGTGATAATAAAAAGTGTGTGTGGCCCTGGCTTTTACAGAAAGGATTTATGCTGTTGGCAAAACCTTATATTTAGAGTGTTTACTTCCTCATCTCTCAGGATCACATTGGTTGGAGAAACGTGACCCGTCTGCTGGTGTTCTCCACCGACGCCGGCTTCCACTTCGCCGGCGACGGCAAGCTGGGTGGAATCGTTCTGCCTAATGATGGCAAATGTCACCTGGAGAACAACGCGTACACCATGAGTCACTACTATGTAAGAAGATCTGTGTGGAGTGGCCTGTCCTCCTCGCACCTACACGACTGCATGTTACCGTGTAAATCTCACTCTTCTCTTCCATCTTGTTTTGAAGGACTATCCTTCCATTGCTCACCTGGTTCAGAAGCTAAGCGACAATAACATTCAGACCATTTTTGCAGTCACGGAGGAGTTCCAGCCGGTTTACCAAGTGAGTTCTTGTTTCTGGATCTGCCTTTTGCTGCATGGTGCTCTGGTTCACTTTGTGTGCTGTTTCTTTTTGGAGCATACTGGTCACCTCATTCCTTCTCTGTACATGCATGTGATTAGAAGAGTGCGTAAAAATGTCCACCCGGGCTGATATCTCTGCTACGAGTTATGGTAGCATTCCCATCAAAGCGCTACTTATTTCTATGTGCATGCTTTTGCCTCTCTGGCCAGCTCAGCCCGGTTCCATCTGAGTTTGATTCAAGTGCTTTCATTCTGTGTCCCCACAATGGGTTCAGAGTTCTTCAAAGCCGTCCCAATTCTATCATTTCTGGGTTTAAATCGATGTTGTATAAATGTAAATCTGAAATTAAAAGCTCAAACCAGTAAATTTCTGGTTTAACCAATTCTGGCAGTAAATAGATGCAGTCACATATTGCAGCTTAAATCTGCAAAATGTTTTTGATTTATTGTATTATTTTGTTATTGAGGATTAACAGCAGTTTCATAAAACGTTTTTGTAAACCTTCTTTATACCCGCAGGAGCTAAAAAATCTGATACCAAAGTCTGCTGTGGGCACTCTGTCAGCCAACTCAAGCAACGTCATCAACCTTATTATTGACGCTTACAATGTAAGTACACTTTAAGTAAGTCAACTATTCACATGACCCACACTAAAGGTAGTATGAGGTATTGTGGAGTAGAGTGAAGTATTACCTAGAGTGGACAGCGGTGCGAACACCCCCATTTTGGCTGACTGTGGACATGTGCCTCACACAACCCCCCTTCAACAGATCTAAACTACCCTTGTAATATTTTCCTGACGCATTCCTATTTAAATCATCATTTAAGTCATCCCTTATGTCACTGTCAAAACAAAGCTCCCAGATAACATTCCAGCATTGGTGTTTTTTTTCCTCTGTTGGCAGTCTCTCTCGTCCGAGGTTATTCTTGAGAACAGCAAGCTTCCAGAGGGAGTGACCATAGCGTACACATCCCGCTGTAAGAATGGAGTGGTTAGAGAGGGCGAAAGTGGAAGGAGGTGCTCCAACATCTCCATCGGAGATGAGGTGAGTGCTCCTTTCTATTACATTTCACCAACGGGAATGTTTTTTTGACGTTAATCGTCAAAAACGGTCAAAACTCAAAAATACCGCTCAGGGCAAAAACCAACATGGATGGGGCCCACGAACGAGACCTCTGAAATGAGACAACATGAGACAGCAGACAATGACGCGACACAGGACGACAGATTCACATGGCTTAAATACACACGGGAGGTGCAGGTGGTTGGAAACAGGTGGGATCAATCAGACGATTACAGGGGAAGACAGACCAAGGCAGGAAGTGAAGTTACCCAGGGAAACCAGAAACATGAAACTTCACAATAAGACAAGAACAAGACCGTGACATTATATTTATTAATTTTGCCTTTAAATTCGCTTGATTCCAAGAATTGTTAAAAAACAATTAAAAGTTGGAAATGTTCCATATTCTTAACAGGATGCTGCTGTGCCATTTGAGAAGCCCATTTATTTACGTTAAGCCAAGGAGGAAACACATAATATCCTGTTACGCTTATATTTTAAAATGAAGTTCAGTGTTTTGCATCAGCCTTTAGCCTGCCAGCCTTTCATATTGCACTCTGGTGAGCTACTAGTAGTAGAAAAAAAAATGGGGAAAAAATGGGGGGGGGTAATTATAAATAAGGTAGTTAATTAGTAGTAAAGAAGCACATATACGGTATGACATACCTCGGAATATACCAGAAAAATACTAGACACAAATCAAATCAAAAAGCCATTAGTCAGCCTAAATTACGAGATATCCGATTTGTAATTCTCAGACGTTTTTACATAAGAGCTGCTCTCTGTGCTTGAGGTTTGTTTGTTTTCTTCATAAGTTTTTTGTTTTTAGATTTTTACAGACATGCTCCAATCTCAGCCTTCAGCGGTCTGAGTCTCCATCTCCTGCTTCCTTCCTAGGTCATGTTCAGCATCAGTGTGACGTCTAAGGGATGTCCGAAACAAGGTAAGCCCGAGCACATCAAGATAAAGCCCCTGGGATTTACAGAGGAGGTGGAGATCATCCTCAACTTCATCTGTGAGTGTGATTGCAACAAGGACGGGATCAAGAACAGCCCCCTCTGCCACTTTGGTAACGGGACCTACGAGTGTGGAGCCTGCAAGTAAGCCTGCGAAGGTTGCCTTTACGGCACCGCCTGTGACCCACTGAACAAAAAACGCCTCTCCCCCGCTTCAGGTGCAATGAAGGCCGTGTGGGCCGACAGTGTGAATGCAGCAGCAACAACGTGGCCACGGAGGACATGGACAGGACCTGCCGCAAGGACAACGGCACCGACATCTGCAGCAACAACGGGGACTGTGTGTGCGGCACGTGCGAGTGCAAGAAGAGAGACAACCCCGAGGAGAGGTACAGCGGCCTGTACTGCGAGTGTGACAACTTCAACTGTGACCGCTCTGGGAACAAGCTGTGCGGAGGTGTGTATTCACTCATACCATGTTTGCAGGGAGGAACAGAAGCTCTTTAAAGCTGATATACTCTTTTTTTTCCCCCTCAGGGCACGGACGCTGTGAGTGCAGAGTGTGTGTCTGTGACCCCATGTGGACCGGAAGCGCTTGCGATTGTTCTCTAGACAACAGCACATGCATGGCGAGCAACAAGCAGATCTGCAACGGCAGGGGAGCCTGCGAATGCGGCACTTGCAAATGCACCGACCCCAAATTCCAAGGACCTACCTGTGAGACATGTCCTACCTGTCCAGGAGTCTGCATCGAACACAAGTGAGTCCCAGTAGAAGATGTCCCCCATCTATTATATCCTGCTACACTGCAGCTAGTCACAATAGTCACAATACAATAGTGGAATGCTTACAGCGGCATACAACTCGTGGCGTTTTAGTGCATTGGGAAGCTTTGATTGCAACGATTCTGCCAAAACAGAATTACACATATAATGCACTCTATATCCATGTACAGTAGCAGTCAAAAGTTTAGACACAACTTTGTATACTGTATGTAGATTCAGAGTTACTTCCTAAGGTTATGATTGTCCCTGCGTCTTTGCTGAGAAATCACTTTTAATTCTCGATCTTAAACAAGCTTCAAATTTGCGCAAGCCTCAAATAGCCCACCTCAGTGCTTATTGGTAACGACAACATCCCGCTCCAACCAGAGAGTGCATCCAGTGCCGGGCGTTTGGAACAGGCGAAAAGAAGGACACGTGTGAGAGGGACTGCAGTTACTTCAACCTGATCAAGGTGAAGGACAGAGACAAGCTGCCCCAGCCCAACGACGCCTCCTACCCTGTGATGCACTGCAAGGAGAGGGATGCCAACGACTGCTGGTTCTACTACACGTACGCCGTCAACAACAACACGGAGAAGGAGGTCCACGTGGTGGACGCGCTGGGTAAGGGGAGTGTCGGGTTTAATGTGTGTGGATGGCTTTCGTCGCAGAGGAAGCTAATTACAGGGCCTGTTGGGTTGCAGAGAGATATTTTTTGTTCACTTTAAGCCGTGGGATGGCGTGCTGTTCGCATGGTCTTGTTGTTTCATACTGCCCAAACCCATGGTTTCAGACTGCCCCGCCGGCCCCGACATCATCCCCATTGTGGCGGGCGTGGTCGCCGGCATCGTCCTGATTGGCTTAGCCCTGCTGCTGATCTGGAAGCTGCTGATGATCATCCACGACAGACGAGAGTTCGCCAAGTTTGAGAAGGAAAAGATGAACGCAAAATGGGACACAGTAAGTGTTTGGATCAACATCTTATCTCTCCACGTCTAAAGTTTGGCACAGGTTTGAGACCCTTAAATGTGGGAAACAGGTGTTGTTCGGCTGCCTCTGCCAGGGTTTTTAGCAGCAGATGAGATTTGCAAACTCGGTGACATCATAACAAAACGTCCCGCTCGCCTTCTCTTCAGTCTCACAGCTGGGGAAATAGACAGTATGTGTTGCTTTTGAATGGCGCTCAAGAAAAAAAAAGAAAAATGTTAGGAACTGCAAGGACTTTTTTGGGAATGTTATGCACTCTGAGTATAGCTGGATTTTTTTCCGGGCAGTGGGTCTCCTCCCCCTGCCCTGTTTGCTCTGAACTGTAGCATCAGCCAACATCAATGTCAAGAGTGGAGTTCTGCACAACTCCAGTGAAATGGTGCCCCCTAATGGTGAAATTGTGTTAGAACTGCGAAGTATGTGGGTTTGAGGATGCAATTTTAATGATATGCATGGGTGTTGCTTACTTAGGCATGGACAGAGGCACCCAGGGCCGGCGCTAGCCATTTGGGTGCCCTAAGCACAAATGTTTGGTGGTGCCCCCCCCCCCACCCCTCCCAACCAACGAACCAACCAACAACCACCACCAACAAAGGAATAACTCCAACACTGCTTTCTATCATCTCAGAAATATTTCTAAAGTTAGACGCTTTATGTCACAGTTACTCTGAAAAGTTTGTTCATGCTTTTGTTACCAGTAGATTTGATTACTGCAATGCACCTTTTTCTGAACAACAAAGAAAATGTTAAAACATTTTTATTCAGAATGCTGCAGTCTTAACCAAAACCAAAAGGTTTGAGCACATCACTCCTGTCTCAGCCTCACTTCACTGGCTTCCAGTAAAACAAAGAATTGATTTTAAAATACTACTTCTTGTTTTTAAAGCTTTGCTCCCCCTTATGTTGTTGACATGCTGACTAAATACACTCCAGTGAGATCCCTTAGATCATGCAACAAAGCTCTTCTCACTATACCCGAAACCAACTCTAAACCAGCTTATGGTTCTTTCAGTCACTATGGTCCTGTGCTCTGCAACGCATTAGACTTAAGACACATCTTTTTTCACAAGCTTTTAGATTCTGGTCAGTTGTTTTTTAATTTTCTTTTTATACTGACAGCATTATTTTGTATGTTTTTATTATATATTGTGTATGTATTTCTTGTTGCATTGCCTGTTTTGTTTTTAAGCACATTAAGTCTAATCATATGAATGACTTGAATACTTTCTGCGTTTACAGAAAGTATTCCAGAAAGTATTTACCGCTGCCAGCGGCTTCCGCTTCTTACTCGGAATATTCTGTGTGTTTGCAGAGCGCGTCGTTGTCTTGGGGGAAAATTTATTTTTTCTGTAAATGTGGCTTCTTGGGTGCGTGCGTGTGCTTGCGCGCGTGTCGGGCTGCGGAGATGCGCCTGAGCTCGTGGCTGACGCGGATCGGTTTAAACCGATTCCCCCCTTTGTGCGCCGCTCGGTGCTTCTGCTTTCTCCTCGTAGCCAAAGCGTCCGTACGCGTAAAAGTGAGCATCAAGCCAGTTGGATCCCATCGGGTGAAACTACTTGCGCTGAGGGGGGGCGGGGGTCTCCGTAGCAGCACCCAGCTATTTAAGCGCGGAGCTGCTGTGAGTGATGACGTATTACTTTTGTATTGGTTTTGCATATTAACATGCTTTAGACATATTTTTGTTATCTATACTAGTAGCCTTCTGTGGTGATTTTTCACGTCCCAGATGTTTTGATGCCCCCCCAGGCACTTGGTGCCCTACGCGCAGTGCGTGATGTGCGTGTGCGGAGCGCCGGCGCTGGAGGCACCATTGTTTGTTTTATTGTGTAAGCCTTTATTAGAGAGGTATTATGGGGGGTGGGAGGGAGAAAGAAAGGAATTCAATTCAATTCATTTTATTGTACACATGCAAGAAGACATCCTCCGCCCTGAGACCCTCACATCGGCACAGGAAAAACTCCCCAAAAAACGTCAGAGGAGGGATCTCTCTCCTGGGATGGACAGACTGCAATGGATGTCAAGTGTACAGAATGACTCATACAGATGTAGAATACATTCAATTCCTATAACAGAAATGATTCAAATAATTCCAAGTAGCAAGCCAGGTGTACGGCAGGACCACTGCAGGGGCAACCACCATCAGATAGAACCACCATCCACAGAAGACTGTGGGGAGGGAAAGCACAAAGATTTTAGGAAAGGGTAATGTTGGTTTATGATGACAGTAACAGTAATATGAATCATATTTAAAATAATGATGATGATGATAGCGGCAGCAGCAGGTGTCAGCAGGGCCACGGCCGGAGTCAGGACCAGGGTCCTGATGGAACTACGATCTGCTCGGCGAGAAAGCACAAAGAACTCCCAGGAAGGAGCGGAAATAGTCATGTGCCTTAATGCAACGTGGATTTTAGAAAAAGGAGTGAGTGAGAGTGAGAAAGGAGTTCGGTGTGTCTTAGGACACTCTTTCCTTTTGAACTTTATTCTGACCTAATTCTCCACCTGTAGCAAGAAAACCCAATATACAAGAGTCCTGTCAATCAGTTCCAGAACCCACAATATGGATGTAAAGCTGATGCCCACTAAGTTTGTATTTCCTCTCCTTTCCAAGTTCCTGCATGGGCTTTCTACGTGTGTCTTGATTTCACTCTATACTTTTTCTTCATTTGCCTTGTTTGAACCCATTTGAAACAAAAATAGGTGGTAAGAAGAGAAATCTTGCCCTAATAGTTTGTAAAACATCTGTGCATGAGTGTGCTGGGACAATCGATACAACTAAAAGATCACAAAACTGGCTTAGTATTTGAGGATATTAAGAGTATAAAATGTTTTAAATACAATGCAAAAACTGACTCTCCCGATATTTTTGTGTGCTGTCACAAAAGCATGGCTGTGTGCTAACGGTGATCCAAATGATTAACAGGTACAGTAACAAAAGGATGCTCAGTTCGTTCGCTGCATTGGTTTTTCTGTGTGATTTGATAAATGCGTCAGAAAATATCTAACAAAAACATCTTTATTCCTGATTGAGTAATAATGTGATTGTTACTTTTGTTTTTGCTCTCCAGGGGGAAAATCCCATCTACAAAAGTGCTGTCACAACGGTGGTCAATCCCAAATACGAAGGAAAATAATGGCGTCATAGTTTGTAATGAACTCAAGTACTATCAAGTTTGAGGAAGGGGGCTGTGGTGGAATTTATGTAATGTCTTCTTGTTGCTTCACTAGTATACCACACCATGCGGCCACTGCATCAGTATTTTTACTAACCCTATTTAACACGATTTATATGCATTTGTTGTATTCGAGATGTACAGTATGTGTATATATTTAAATTCGCATATGCGCAAAAAGAAAAATAACATGAAGGTGTTTTTCTCCTGTTATTGGCACAGGATCTTTTTGTTTTGAGCAACACCATATAGACACTATGGATATACGATCTAAGTGCAAGAATCTCTGAGCTTCTCTGTGTGCTTGTCCCTCTCTGTGCACTAACTTCCTGTGGTCAGATGGGATTTAGCTTGAATGTGTAGCTCTCAGCCAAAGTAGCATATAATGCCAGTGAGTGTGTGTGTGTGTGTGTGACTGAATACAGAAAACAACTGCAAAAGGAGTTATTGAATGATATGTCACCTTACAACTTGGGCTGGACGGTTACTTTGAGTTAGAGGATACTATACAGCGGTTGTAAATGCAGTTTTGATTTGCAGCTTGGAGGCACATTTTATTGCACTCTTATTAAGAACTGTTATCTATTCTAAAAGATTAAATACATAAGATGAAAATTAATATCAATTATCATCATTCATATTGTTGATGTACTATCACAAAGGAACTGTATACCACTTGTTAAAATTTAGAAATTGTGAGTACTTGTATAGTTATGATACAAAGAATATTGGCGGGCTTGTTAACTGCAGTAACCTTCTCAGGTGCTTTTCTGTGTGATCGTCAAGTACGCCAAAAACATGTTTTACTGAAGAACTATGGAACTCATTTGTGTGAGTCAAAACTGTCAGTGACATTTTTCTGTTTCTTTAAGATTGTAAGACTCGAACAGGAGTATTGGTTCGGACGTCACGTGAATCACCTCGTTTCTAAGGGCTTCTGTATCACACACAAGCCGTTACGCCCTTTTTTCAAAGTGCCTTTTGTTTTAATACTTTGTTCTCTCCCAATATGGTTTGAGTTATTTATTAAATAAAATACAACAACTGTCTGTCTTTCTCCCTGGCCAACTATCACTGTAAGATAACACTTTGTTCTGTGAAAAAAGAAATCTCAGATTTGAATCTCAGTTAATTGTTTTTTAAATAATGGACCAGAAACACAGGTTTTGGTGACACATTAAAGCTGAAGATTTGCTCCAATGTTTTAAAGATTATTTCCACTTAAAAACTTTGATGAAATGAACAATTTATTCATACATAATTCAGATATGCAGCATGACATGGATTATGCCATGGAAAGACTTATGGATGGTTACAAGCTGTTTGACAGCTTTCACACAGTACAGAAGAGAAGTGGATGGGTTTACAGCTGTTATAACAGCTGTAATAACTATTGAAAATGGGTAGTGGTCAATCTCAGGCTACATTGTTTATTACTTTATTGCAGATATGAAAACAAATTTGGTAAGTTTACAGATTACCCAGGAATTACTTATTTCAGACTATCATCAATTTAGCAAAAATGAAAAGGAATTTGGTCTTCTAATACAGGAAAGGGCATTCCCGTTTTGCAGTAGAGGCACAAAATTGGTGGTACTAGTGACATGGATAAAAACATGCACACTAATGATTTAATGGTGTATATTAGCAACTAGACAATTTTGTACTTGCCCTTCACCTTCATACAGCGTTTCCTGCGAGGCTAACCACACCTCACAGTAACTCACACACATTTGAGTAACTTTTATACTATACAGTATGTGATGCAGAAATCGTTTATTAAAATGGATATGATTCCCTATGCGGTGTTTTTTGTTGTGTAATCTTAAGGAGGTCATCTGACATGCGTGTATGTAGCCTATCAAGCGGAAGTGCCAAAAAGTCATACCGGATGAGATCAGAGTGAGACCTCGAACCGAGGCGCGAGCTATCTCTGCTGCCAGCTGTAAACACGAACGAGAGGTGCTCACAAGCGTCGCTTTAAACAGGCTGTCGGAGCCGTGTATCGACAGTAACACAACTCACAGCTAAAGGAACATGGAAGACGACACACTAACGACGCTGAAAATATTGATAATAGGAGAAAGTGGTGTCGGAAAGTCCAGGTAAGCTGTAACATCAGATAGTCATCTCCAAGAAATGTCGCGGCACCCCGCTAACGTTAAATAGCTCTTAATAGCTGGTCTTAAACCAGCGTTGGATTAGCGGGCAACGTTAAATATTGTGATCTGAAAATACAATGCGTAATTTACTATTAGGAAGACAACTCGACTAGTTTTCTGTGATATAAAAACAACACTGCACGTATCAAGCTGTTGCATTCTGAGATAACACGGCTTGGTGGTGTGCTAGCTGTCCGGCTAACCTCGCTAGTACAGTGTGTGACATCATCTTTGTTCACGTCTGAAGATGTTGCGATCTGACGTCACTCCTTCCAGCCTGTGCAGTCGTGGCTACACAGTCGTGGTTGAGGACAGTTATATAAGCCTACATTATGTTAGAAGAAACACAATTATTCTATAAAACCCGAAGCAGACTGCTCTACTTTTTACCAATATGCCAACACGTTACGTGTTCGTGACTGTGGTCTGGACTGCGTGAAAGAATGCAGATAGGCAGCCTGAGCCAGCAACCATCACATTGCACACTGTGGTATTGAGCACAGCTTGCCCTTTATTGTCTTAGCACGGCATGGAGGTGATGCGCTGCACACAGCTCTGGGGAAAGCTTCATTACAAGTAAAACTGTATGGGCAAAGATGATCTTCCACCTCAGACTGAGGACAAGGCTGTTACACTTATCACAGGAGTGGGGTCTTCACCATGATGTAATATATACTCTTTTTTTGATCACCCTGGTGTTGGCCCACAAAGTTGTTAGTCATCTAAAATGTTAGCTTCCTATATTCATATTTTAGGGTATTATCCTGCTACAATGTATTGTAACACTAGGTTTTAATCTTGGGTCCGTCTGTTTTGATGGGGCAGAAACGTCCCTTTTTCTTCCTTACATCCTTTCCAATAAGAGCTAGTTGCTTACAGCTCTGTATTAAGCACAGAGGAGGAACACCATAACGTATATCTGGGTCTGCTTATACTTTGCTGTACTGCACTCTGCCTTCTAGTACTTCATTGGGGCCAAGAGCGTGCTTTCCAGAAAACACTATTACCTTTAAATTGGCTTTTCCTTAATATAATACACAAATAAAACTGAATAGTTTCAAATGTCATTTAAATTATTCTGAGCCTTTAGCTACTGTCAAGCAGGTACACCGGCCATACTAAGGTTTAAATAGCGCAGGTATATAATTTGTTTTCATCGTGGTTGTAGCCCTTAAATCTCCGAGGAACTGTCTGTTTGACGAGTAATACACAACTTTCGGTTTACCTTTCACCACATTTCTAACTTGCCAGTCTCTGAGCAGGTTTCATCGGCTGCATTCCTCCTGATAACCCTTCAGGGAAAAGAAGGGAATTATGCTCTGTTAAAGTGAAAGGAGTCTACTTATCCCATCATCAGCACATTCATTAAGGCCTTTGCACTCAATTAGTCATAGTTACGTGAACCCTGTCCCTCTGAGCGGAATCTAGCGATGATCTCACCTGGAACATGATATGACCATATTTGCGTAATGCAAGTTGAGGACAAAGACGTCAATATAAAAAGATACAGATACGGAATTGGACTTGGCGGATGACGTGATCAAAGCAAATGAAAACCTTTTTACAGACCGGAAGCTTTGATCTGTGGAGTAGAAGTCTGCAAGGAAAGCTGTCTGCTGTGTTTGTTAGTGATTCTCAGTGCGTCTCAAAGTAATTATTGTTCTCTTTTCGGTCGACAGCCTCCTCTTGAGATTCACAGATGACACATTTGACCCAGAGCAAACAGCAACAATAGGTGAGTGACCTTGAACTCCGTTTATTAAATAGTCAAAGGTTTGCGTTCGTTATACATGGTCTAAACTCAGACCCTAGCAACTTTTATACAAATAAGGCTTATGAAAAGAGATGGTTGTGAGCAACACACTTTGGTTACTCATGAAAGGGCGTACAAAATAGTTAACCATTATTATATTGGGTCAATAGGAAATATTGTTAGCCATGTATAAGAATGGGAACAACGTAGATCCATGGTAAGGACTGTAAGCACAGAGAGATAGTGCATTTATTAAAAGTTTATTAATGAGGTTGCAGTTTACATGATTCTAGTTGCAGTTGGAGTAGGTTACTGAGAGGCTGAGTAGGGGAGATTACCCTGCATACGCGCTTCCTTCAATGACCTAGTGACTCCTTTTTGTTGTTTATTGTTAGAAGACACACATTCATGACTACTTAATATGCTTTCTCTGCAGGACTAATTTGCTCGCAAGAGTAAAGGATGCCAATACTATAGCGTGATGTAGTGTAAAACCCAAAATGTCTCTCAGCCCCTCTCCTCCCTTTCCCCAGAGTAAACTTTGGAGAAACATTCATCCCTATTACGATCCCTATTACATCCCTAACACCAAATAACGGCGCCAACAATTCATGGTTCCTACAGGGATGTTCAGCTGGATTGCGTTTTATACATTTCAATAAACAACACCATCACTAAATATGACCCCAATAACAATACGCAATTCACACCTTTTACGGGGGTTAACAACACCAGTGACTGGTGATTACAAGCTTTATAAAGGCAATATGTGGCTCAGGTATAACTAGATTGCAAAAGTTGTTCCAAGAAATGTGACCAGGGAGTGTAAACCAATAAAAGATTAAATATAGCTATGTTGTCTGCTCCAGGATCAGAATTTGTCATGTGTCAATTAGACTATAAGAAATTTAAATCTGAATCTTTTTTCTAAAGTCAAGCTGGCCAAGTTTCCTAATGTGGCCTGTCAGGAGATGTGCAGTAAGAAGGTCTGAGCATTTGTCGAGTTGGAAGTAGATGTTACCATATTACCACAGAGCGGTTGGATTTATTTAAGTCTACGAGGTGTTTGGAAAACATTCCTGCAGCAGGAGTCTATTCTTCTTCTCCCGAGACATTTTGAACTTCGTGGTACGTGATTTAGTAATTACCTGGAGGTTTTTGCAAATTTCTGGTGGAGCTCCTTTCAACGGTGGATGTACACACCGTCAGCCACCTTTTTTTTAAAGCGTTTATGTTCATTAAAGGATTCTACAACGTCTGATTGCTATATCTTCCTAATGAGTCGGAATGTCAAAGTTTCAGGGATCACCAATTTTGTAGCTCACAGTGCTGTCTCAGTTCAAGCCACTAAAAGCACAGATTCCATTAAAGGGCCCATGTTATGGAAACATCACTTTTTCTGGGATTTGGGATGTTATTGTGTGTCTCTGGTACTTCCACACACATACAAACTTGGAAGAAAATCCATCCATGCTGTTTTGAGTGAGATACAGGTTTGTGAATTGATCCTGCCTTCAGCCTCTGATCGAGCTGTTCAAAATCCTCAAGGTTTTCTACGTCACAAACCTAGATATTGAATAATCCCACCCCCTCCAGTCCCGTTTTCCAAACACCAGCCCGCCGGCTGTGAATCTTTGCCACACAGATGTCTTGTTTGGAGTCAAGCCTCCCTCATTGACTCAAGTTCTCTCAGTCAGACCTGAATCTTATTTAATCTGAGATCACTCAATCTGAATGAATGTATTTTGTCAGTGTCTGTTCTGATGCAGAGATCGGCCCCTCTTTGACTACCATCAGTAGAGGCGTCTTGTTGTGCTGTGATCACAAAGCGATGCCGTACAGCATGTCATATATCCTAGGCCTGTCTTCATGCCTCTTTTCTTTTCTCCCTCTCTGTTTATAACCAAGTGTACATTTGCCTGGTAAATCTGTCAGTGAATGCTGAAACTCGGGGCAGATATGTCATCCAGACACCGCACGCTCTGGACCCCGAGACAGTGTACAAAGGCAAAAGGAGAGATTTACTGTGAGGGAATGGGGGACAACATTATCATTTTCACGTAAATGTATGTCCCTTTGGGACCTGAAGGGGTTTTTAGGGGTGAGTCATGGCTCTTTGAGCCATTTCACAGGTGGTCCAATATTTTTCTTTTTCTTTTTAAATACTGACCTGTATTAGTTTCAGATTTCGGACATTAAACCAAACACCGTCCTTTTTGTGGTGGGTCTGAATACACAGTCACAGCATCGTTTAAAGGGTGTGGCATGCCAGTGTGGTATACATATGACAGTTCATCATTGGTAATTACAGTCTATTGCAGTGATATATTGATCTCTCCAGTAATTGGCCATATCCATAGGAGTCCCCTTGTGGGGCTGAAGCAGGATGAGGTCACCGTGACAGCACGAGGGATTGACCTGCTTCTCATTGTCTAGGGGTCGACTTCAAAGTGAAGACCATCACTGTGGACGGAAACAAGGCCAAGCTGGCGATCTGGGTAAGTGGCAAACTTCGTTCTTTTCTTAAGCCTGCCGCCTGTCACCGTTGTCCCGCCAGCTGAGCGCCATGACTCCCAGTCGGTCTGCTCCCACAAATGGCCAGAAGATGGCGCCCGCGTAACACCGTTTGTTGCCTGCATGCTGGCCGCGGGGCACCAGAGGAGCAGTCCTTGTTATGATGTCCATCACTTGTGTTCGAGCCTTTCCCTGCGTAGAGTGTCCCATGGTGCTGAGTTGCCCGTATTTTGCAGGACACAGCTGGGCAGGAGCGCTTCCGAACCCTGACACCTAGTTACTACCGCGGGGCACAGGGGGTCATCCTGGGTAAGCCAAGCTGTTACCGCCATCAGACACATGTGTATTGTGACTCAATTCAGAGTCAGACCCCTGCTTGTAAAAACTGAAGCGATAGTTTTTCATTGTGTGACACACACACTCTTGCCTCTTTCTCTGGAAGTTAGTTTATACAGTTACAGTCGGACTCCTCATATGGACACGCACATACACCATGTATTTAAACGAACACACACACTCACACACTCACAGACACACACACAGGAACTAAGTTAAACCGTTTAACAGACTTCCTCTGCAGGCGAGGGTTCTGTGACCGCTATAATGATGTATAGAAACACAAGGCGCCTTGCTGTATCACTAGGATTATAAGAGCATCCTGCGTGATACTTTATTAATAATCTGTAATGCATTTGTAGAGGACGGTTACAAGACAATGACACATGTTACTTTCTAGATGTAAGTGGTATGATTAGAAATGTTTTTTTTATCTGGTGGTTTGCATTTCAGGAAATGTTTTCTATTTAGAACATGGATGTAATGGGGCTCAAATTGGGCTTAGTTATGATAGATAATATTAATGCATTCAAATTAAATACAGTCTGGGAAGTTCTTTAATTAAAAAAAATGTTATTCTACTAAATGAATCCATGGAGTAATTGGTGTAATACTCAACTTATTAATAGTTGAAGTGCTACAACATTTACATTTTTCAATTTCAACGCCTGTTGGACTGAATCGCTTCTAAGAGGTTTATGTTGATCTCACAAACACTATTTGATTATGGATGTGGACTTTCGAATGTTGTTTCATCCAAGACTGTACCATGATTACGCTGATATAATGTGTGCATGTGAGATGCATTAAGCCATAATCATTTATGAAGCGTGAGGCGTATGTACGTATTTCTCTTTGTTCTGAGGACGTCTGTCCCTCTGGTTGGCCCCAGTGTATGATGTCACACGTCGGGAAACCTTTGCCAAGCTCGACAACTGGCTCAATGAGCTCGAGACGTACTGTACACGGAACGACCTCGTCAAAATGCTTGTGGGAAATAAAATTGATAAGGTGAGTGTGTGTGCGCATGTGTGTGTGTTTCCGCTAAGGTTGATATGGTTGTCTGATTAGAGAGAAGCCACACATTTGGATTCAACTTGCAAAGCCAGTGACCAAAAAGATCTGTCTAAGAACGGCAAGGAACAGCAATATACAGTTACTTCATGAAGACGTATTGCACAGAACTGTAAATAGATCTCTCAGAATAAGTCAAATTGGCTTTGGGCTTTTTGACAAATTACAGAACTAAATAACCGGTGGAGACCCACTTTCTGGCAGCCGGTCCATCACCAGGATCTCGGAGTCCGTCAGTGGGAATAAAAACAGCCACTAAGTAGGGCATTATGAATTTATTGTGTCCTGTTCATTGTCTGTGAAAATCCCTTTTCTTCTCTGCCCTGCGACGAGCACAGTAGCTGACAGCTCCGCCCAGCAGACCTCTAATAAGCCATTACTTCCCTTTTGTTTTAGGAGAATCACCAGCTAGACCGGGCCGAAGGACTCAAGTTTGCAAGGAAACATTCCACACTTTTTATAGGTAAGTTGGAAGGATTCCCCGCTCTGCAAAGACCTGCTGTCAGACAGGGGGGGGACAACAATTATACCTGTTGAGAAATGCGTCTCAAGTTCTATTAATAAAATGAACAGATTACTTTTCACTTGTCCTTTTTATTAAAGGAATGCTTTTAAGAGTTGTAGTCGACTTTGCACTTCATGTCTAAACAACAAGTTTTAATCTTCAAGCACTGAAAAACGTTACTGCATAATGTTTGTGGGAATGGCATGGCTTCACTCGTACCTTTCTAAGTAATTTCACAATAAATTAACTCTGATTTGGCTTTGTTAAATAAGATGGATGTCCTTACGCCGTAGTTATTGCTGTCATAATGTTCCTGGGTATCGTCGCATTGTGCAGCAGGTGTTGACTATATCCCTTTCTAATCTCCGCGGGTTCGCTATTAGCGTTGAGGGCTGACAGTTATTGTTGAGACATTTTCCACCCTTACGCTCTGGGAGCCCAGGCAGATGATGACATCAAGATGCAGACAGCGAATATGTATCTTATTTCACTGTCGTTTTTCCACTCTCTATTTATCCCCTTCACTCTGCTTCTTTCCTTTTTGTGCCCCCTCCTCCCCTCTACACCCCGTCCTCCCAGAGGCGAGTGCAAAGACCAGGGATGGGGTTCAGTGTGCGTTTGAGGAGCTGGTGGAGAAGATCATCCAGACACCCGGCCTCTGGCAGAGTGAGAGCCATGGCCGAGGGGTGCAGCTCACCGACGAGGATGCGGGGGGCGGAAGCTGTGGAGGCTACTGCTCCCTGGTATAGACAACACGTACCGATACGTTTACACACGCAAACGTGGGAATACCGCACACAGTGCCACACAAGCATACACATCCAAACACTTTCACCTCCCACTTTGTGCTGTCCTCAGACAACTAGGCACACACACGCTCCCACACATACGCTACATTTTTGCACACTTTGGAACAACGCTGCGCTTTACTGAGAAGGCCGCTCTGCCTTCGTCTAAATGGAGTTTGAGTGAGGTTTCCTCTCCTCTGTTTTGTTTTGAGTTCAAGTATTTCTTTTCAGTTTTGGGTGCCTTGGTCAAAATTGGAAACCTTCCCATGTCATACACATATGAAGGGAGTCCAAACCAAGGCTGAGTGTCTGAAGTGGGGAAGCTGCGACCGCGGGTTCCCCCTCATCTCCAGCATGCTTATCGTCCTCGAAGCACCTTGCCTTAGTGAGCACATCTGTTTCTATGCAGGGCCGACTTTTCTTGTGCTTGACACCCCCCCTCCCACACCCAAGACTCTATGGACATTATGCTGCTTACAGGGAAGCTTATCAAGCCAAGCTGTCTAGTATTCCATCTCACCACTTTCAGTCATAGGCTTGGATCATGCGTCTCTGTTGTCCACACAACTGCCTCATTTCTTCCGAGCGTAATAGAGTTACCAACTGTCTGGACTGACGTTTGACTGCTTTTATTGACTTGGACTTCAAACCTTTTGGTGTGTTTTGGTGTGAGAGTGCATAAATCAAAAAGATTGGCACGGGGACGCTTTCCACTTGGTGCCGAAGAAGAGGGAACCTCTTAAAACTGCACGCCTTTGTAGTAACAAGTTGCTTTAATGGGGTGTGACATACTGGCACTCCTTCTCTCAGACAGATAATATCAGTAATAACACAGGCACTATTATGTTAGTTTTTCATAAAGCTCTGTTTGACCGGAAAGTCTAAGTAAGTGTGTTCCCGCCAATTTTGGAAAATGAAAATGAAAGAAAGCGCAGTGTGCGCCACATCGTTGATGGATTTCACAATACTCCTATCTCTGTATTTGTATTTGAGCAGCAGTCTTAAATGTACTGCACCCCTCTGACCATGTTTGTAATTATTTTTTTAAATCTCTTAATTGCATGGGAAACTCTGCGTGCCATTTATTTGTGTTTGTCCAGTGAGTAGTTGACTTATATTTAGCTGATAATAAAACTGAATTTAATAGTTTACATGCAAAAAGGTAAAAGTAGGTTTTTACTAATTTAACAGAAATAGCTTTCTTTTTTTATCTTTAGAAATATGTGGCAACCTGCGTACCCTGTAAATTGTGTGTATTTTAGGGATTTCGCGGGAGAATTCCTGTATGAATTGTAAAGCTGAATGTAAACATATTACACTACGAACAAACCGCCGTATGTATTAAAGAAAATAAAAATGTTTTTTTAAGCAAATTCAAGTGACTGTTGGTGTTGCATAATATGTAGAGGAAGGTGGTACAAGGCTGAAGCAACCGCTCAAATGTCCCAGCTTTCAGCAGAGATGACTAATAACTTTGCCGTGCCATGGTTGCCATGGTTGCCATGATGGAAATGTCTCTGTTAGGTGATGGGTTTTTCACTTTGCGCCCTTTCGCATTCCTTGGTCTCCAGAATAAAGACGTGTTCAAACAGTGTCCCAGGGACCCTCAGACGTGTGATCTATCTAAATCATCTTGTTGGCAGACTACTCGTGAAACACCACCACGGCCATAACTCACTCTATCAGTGCTTTTAACTGGGATGTGCATAATTCCTGGGCGATTTATGAAAGGGTCGGGGCTGGCAGCAAGACAGAGGACTCTTCCCTTTTAGCATATCCCTCATCTCCTGCTGCAGCCTGGAAATATGTCTCAGTCAAACAACAACTGAGGCATACTGTGCCTCAATAATGCCTTCATGTGGTCCCACATGTGCTGATCTGTAGCACTGCTGTTTCCTCATGCTTGCGCTGGAAAAACAACAGCTTCCCTTAGCTGACAGATTCTATATTTTCTGTAAATAATTAACAAAGTTGAGTCGATTCCCATCATAAGTAGCCCAGCGTATATAGTGTTTCCACAATGCTTCTGTTTTAGTACACTGGACATGTCGATTTTAATTGTAAATGGGGATGCATCTGAATTATGCTTTTGATCATATTACTTTTTTTCCTTCAAAAAAAAGAAAAGAGAATTGCACATCCTGACTAAGTAATATGCCGAACTTGTCCTGCCCCACATTGTTGCCCCAGAAGCCTGTGAGCAGCTCAGCGGGAGCAGCTTGATGGACCGCTCTTCTGTCTGCGTCTGAGCACACGGCCGGCCGCTGAGCTAACAGACCGGATCTGGCTCTCATTTACACTGTTCTGTCTAACTGCTCCTCCTCGGCCTGTCGCAGCGGTGGGCCGTATGGCTTAAAGCTCAGACCAGCCCCCCGGAGGAGCAGTCATGCTGTCACGTGTAAAAACGTTATGAGACGTCGGTCATCGTTTCACGAGGTGTCAGGTTCCCAGACGTCATGATCACTTTGTCGTGCTTGCTGCCTATTTGCTATCGCGTAATTGTTTCGCCAGGCGGACTTACGGTTTCGGAAGACGGAGTGAGAGGAGGATTGGAAAGATCATCCTCTGCCACAATCACCTGAATTCTATATTGTGGTGAGGAACTAATATGTTCCCCATGAGGTCTTCCCCGTAATGAGTTCGGGACCGGTCTTGATGGTGCTCAGTTGCAGCAGGTCTCCTCAGAGTTCTGTGGGGCCTCAACTTTTGCAAACGCGATCGTACCCTTCGTTCCGTACTTACCCTCACGGCCTTCCTTTTCTGTAGGTCTGCAGACTGTCTCGCTGTTTACGTTCCGAGGTGAGGTAGAGGAAAATGCCCCTTTGCTCCTGCTCTTTCCTTCCCCCTAAGCCAGCCAAAGTCGATCTCTGGCCTCTCTTAGGTTACCCTCTGAGTACCAGAAGGCTGTGAGGTAATGACCGGCATGCCCAGAACTGATGGCTCTGTCACTGCAGGTGGAAACGCTTTGATTATTCAGAACCATGTGTTTACATTGTTGCACCCGTTTACATTTAGACCCTTTTGACATTTCATCAGGCAATAGGAGCGTCCCATTTCATGACCCTGATCTGTTTTGAGCTGTTTGACCTGCTGTAGGCCTTTTGGGTTACCTAGAAGTCAGTCAACCTCCCCCTCCTCCTCTTGACTCACAATGACAATCTTTGAACCTTCTTGTGTGGCCATTGCATTACTATTATTATTATTATTATTATTATTATTATAGGAAACCATATTTCAGCTAAGGAGAATATCTCAATGGTCATTGTGTAAAATATAGAGCGTAAAAACATCTTTTGGAGGGAAGCCCTATCAAGAATGAGGATGGATTCTGTCAGCATATCGGCTTCCCTACATGCTTAGAAGTAGCGGGCCTGTATGTGCACCCATCAATCACTCTAGACTCCCATAACTTAATAAGAACAGGCCCCGGGTAAGCAGGAAATCTCCATCCTTGTTTGGTGTGAACTTCTGGCCTCGGCTCCATGTAAGTCAATTCAGCTAGTAATAGAGCTATAATTCAGTTTCCTCACAGTTGATACTCTGTCAATCTGATTTAAGCCTAAATGATTGTTTTGTAACGCGCTTGTTATTTTCAAAAACACAGCGGCCTGTGGACAGGCCGTAAAGAAAGCAGGAGACAGTGACCCTACCCAAGAAAACTCACTACACAGTGGGGGTTGCTATCTTTTTGGCCTCAGGTTACTGCGGTAACAATCACTACAGCCAAAAAACAGGGGCAGGGCCACTGCTGTACAAAGAAAACGTGAGGACAAGTAACCTCACTTATCATCCTACTACCCATAAGTCCCCTTGTTTGTGGTGCACCTGTCCCATGTGGCCAAACGAAGAATCTCCTTTCCCGATTTCGAGGGCCTGTCATCGTCATTGAGGGTGCCTCATTCAGATCTCACTCATGTTGCCACTACAACATGGAAGCAAATACCCATGTACTCAGGCTATCGGCCTCTACAATAAACTAATCACTTTGTATCAACAAGGCATGCGTGTAAGCTTTACACACGCCTCAAACATTTTCGTGAACTCCAGGCAAGGACAGAGTGCAGTATTTTTTCTCTTTACAGAGTGAAGAGAAAAAAATCCACATTAATAAACTCCCTTTTGGGTGAGATGATTGGCATGTATAGAAACAAATTCATTATTTTGTATAAATAATCTGGCCCCTGTGTTGTAATTGCAGTGCTTATTTTTCTTTGCAGAGCTGATCTCAATTTTGGGGTTGGACCAGAGAATCTGTTGTAAACCACAAAGTCTAAAGACCCCAATTTTACTGGCTCTGAAGAGACGAGGGGCTCCGAAAGGCTTTGCAAGTTCCGCTGTTTCTTCTGGGAAGCTGTTTTTTCCACAAGGCCGGACATCAGCCTAACAGAGTTTCTTGCCAGAGGTCAGAGGAGGAACTCTTTAGTATGTCTTCTAGGTCTTGCAGGGTCTCTTATCTTGAGGCCTTGACCTCATTACAGGTGGGGGTTTTCCTGACCATTTGCACTCCATTGTGCCTTGGATGTAACCCGAGTTTCGGTTTATTGCTGCAAACCACAGGAAGCTCATGCTCTTTGACTGTATCATGGACAATTTAATTTGAGAATACAAAGCCAACCTCTCCCAGCCTCCCACCAGCTAAAGTCAAATAATGCTCTCTCCCAAGGAAATCATACCCAGGTCACACAAACGCAAACCACTTCAGAGGGACGTGAGCTTCATTTAATGTAGGCCGTGGGTATCCACCATCCACTTTGTCGAGGGATTCTCTTTCAATCAGATTATGTGGAATAACAGAGGCGTGACAAGTGTTTTGTAATCACTAGCTTGCAAGAGTCATTTATCAGGGTTCAAGCTCAGGTACCTCTTGCTGTTTAATTTCCCAAGAGAAAACATTATTTTATCTCAAGTTACACAAAGCTACTTAAAGATCATGAAATGAGGAAGCATACCTTTAGCAGGAGATTTATCAGGGTCAGCATGGCCTGAGGTGCATATCAGAAATCCCTGAGGAATCGGTCCAAACAGAGGAACACGTATTACAGATTAAAAGACAATAATTTAATGTAATGTTCCACTTTTGTACTACTACTGATTTAGGCTCTGCAGATAAATGTAACTCAACAAACACATAGGCTGCACATGATCTACAAACACATTGGTTTCTCAACATTTAAGAGTGATAGTTTAACATAACTGCATTAATGTACAAGACATCCATCTTCGCCAGGAGCTAAGATAATAGGCTGCTTGCTGCTATGCTGGACTAGTCACACTGTTAAGTGCTGATGTCAGATGATCAAAACAAATTCTGTTCCTATTTATCGCAGGAAACTGTTAAATAGAAGCAGTTAAATGTTAGTTAAGGCTAGAAATCTGAACTTGTTCTTGAACGAGGTCTCAGGCCTCGAGGAATCTTGTTCTAACCGTCTAGTGAGTTTTTGGTACACTTTTCAATATAATCACGTTTCAAATATTTAAACACATACCAAAAATGGTTCAATCCTCGCACAAACTCATTTTTCATTAAACATGCACTGATTGTGTTTAGGGTGTATTTGCAATCTAACTCAGAAATTTTTTGATTGTTTGTTTTCAGATGTACATGTCGGAGTAAACTGACACCATCATTCGGACTAGCTTAACAGATGTGCATAGATGTAAGCATTCCTCAATGCCGGCCTGCATGTAATGTCTGACTGTGCGAGAGCAGTGGGGTGTAAGGCAGCTACAGTAGCAGGGTGGCTGTTTGGTCTATACCTCACCACCTCCTGTTGCAATGTGGCTCATGTTATCACCCCGCTGAGCTCCATCATGTCTTAACGTCAAGTGTTGTGTACAGGAGACCTCTCTCCTCCCCTGTCCGTTTCACAAACACTGTACCCAGAAAGACCTTGTAATAAAAGACCAAGCCCCACCTCCACCACACCGCTGCCTCTGGATCTCCTGGGGCTTTCACTGCATGAAAAGTGGGATTTTCGGCAGTATGCGGCACTGTAAATTGTCGTGGAATTTCAGGTTTACCGCAGTTTTCGGCAATTTGCGGGCAAGGCCGAAAACTGCCGTAAATTGACGTGGGCCTTCCTTGGCAGTTGTCTCCCCATGACCCCCCTCCTCCTAATTCTAGGGGAGGCTTTGACATATAAATGAAAATGCTGTGAGCTATACAAATGCAAATCAGGGTTGCAGAGGGAGTTTTAGCCCAGGTGACATTTTTTAAAAAGGTAAAAAAATCTCTGATACAAATAGATCAGACCCAGTAGCCTAATTATAGACTCATTGAAAACACCCACACTGTGTGAGGAAGGTTGAATATGTAAATAGGTTTAATCTATTCTCATCTGAAAAAGATCCAGTTTAAAATCTGTAAACTTTTCAACTTTAAACTAGACATTAGTCTAGATTCTGGCCATTTTAAGTAAATATCTAATGTTATTAGAGTATTATTGGAAAACGTATCATCAGCATATTTGGTGAATTACACATTTTCTTGTAAAAAGGTTTTTACA